>CM074124.1:44926569-46269069 GCA_037177725.1 Cyamopsis tetragonoloba
CACTTTAGTCTCTAAATTATACAAATTTATTTTAGTTACTGATATTAAAAGTCAGGAACTAAAATAACTAATTTAGTCATAAACTAAAATGACTCATAAAATATAAAATAAGATACTATTTTAATATATAATTCATTATTTTTCCGTTTGAAATGATCAAGTTTACAGCTCATGCAATATCATACACTTTCCATTTTTCATAAAAGGTTTAGGATCAGTCAACATATAATTTTTCAATAATAATGACAGCAGTCTTTATTTTATGATAAATAATTTTATAATTTTATTATATAATCTGAATCTGAACTAGTTCATCCTTCATGAAACAGTTAAGCATCATACATAATCAGATTCTTTTTTTCTATTGGAAGCTAATTTTTCTTTCCACTAAATACTTTATCTTGAGATTTCAATCTCAATAAAATATTAGGTAGATCAAGCAGCATTCAATGCAGGTGATTTTTTTCCCCAATTTTCTTGCTTGATTGGCTTTCCTTGCTTTCTACTACTTCTTTGATTGTTTGTTTTCAAAACAAGAAAGTGAGTACCCTTTTCATCATGTGACATAATTGCCACTCTTACTCAAATAATTCTGTTTGGAAATTTAATTAAAAATGTGTAAAAATTACAAAATTAATTTAATATAAATAACAATAGAACTTTCCTATCATTGACATCTTAATTTATTCATTTTTTTAAAATTAATTTAGGTCATTGCTAGTGTACACTATTTTTAATTTTTAATAAAGTATAAATTTACATTTTCATGATATTTTTTTAATTAGTTGATATTGACGATCACATCACTTTCATTGTCTAAGATAAAGATGAAGAGTGTAGACATTACATAGCCGAGATTAAATATTTTTTTATTAAAAAAATTGATTAGAGAATGAAATTGTAATTACTACTAGTTGCACCTAGTTGTTCTATGTTTTTCTTTCTCGGATCAAATTCTTTTATTAAAAATATTTAGTTTTAGTTATTTGGTACCTACCTCTCTATTTAAGGTTAGAAAATGAAGGTCATGTAATTATAAATATCAATTAATAAATAAAACGATATGAAAATATAAATTTACACCTTATTAGATAAGTGAACCAACTTAATAATTACAATTAATTTATTCAAATTTTTTTTATCATATGAGCATAAGAGGGACATGAACCTGTCTCTTTCATTCACCAAAATTACCAAAAGCATGATGATTTTATTAAAGTGAAATGTGGGCCCATATATTTTTAGCTTATATGATTTTGTGGTGTCAATTGATTTTCAAAGGCCTATCATAGGAATCCTATCTAATTTCTTTCTTAAAGTGAATTTCATGCTTTGCATTTTTTGCATTGCAAGCAACCAACCAAATCTTTTTGGCAAATAGTGTGGGACTTTGTGTTTCTTAAGTTCTAAAATTGAAGTGTTCATAATCTTATGAGAGTGTTATGGTTAACATCATTTTCATCTCTCTTTAAATACTTTCTTCAGATTCTCACAATTAATAAAAAGAAGATATATCATTCTCCAATAACATGAAAACATCTGCCTCAATTGCTTATTTTCCTCCAATCTGGAATTTCTATTTTGCTTTTTAGAATTATTGATTAATTTGGATTCATATGTTTGGCATAACTTGTTATCTACACCTTCTGCTTTAGCTCAATCACAACATTGATGATTTATGGAAAAAACCATCGTTTAAGTGTGTGTTTGGTTTAGCGTGGGTAGAATTGATTTTAGATCAATTTTGTTTTATAGAATTAATTTCGTGTAAAATTGATTTTAAAGTAACGTGATTTATGTTTAGAGATTTTTTCTTAAAAGCAAGTTTAAAGTAAAAATATAGTGTAAATTTTTCAACCCAACGTAAAATCAATTTTGGCTCTTCAAAATCAATTCTACTCCAACCTAACATTTTTCCAAACATGGACTAATTTCGTCAGATAATTTTCATTTTAATCCTTCTTTTTTAAAGAATTTAATTTTTGCATCTCACCCTGTAAGTTGATTGTACTATAATTAATTATTCATAATATGAATGATTGATTATTGATTTTTCAAAATTTCATGGACTAACATAACTAATAATCTTATCAAATAATCAAGGACCAATATGAATTGTTTAGGGTTAAAAGTTGATTTTAAAAAATTAAAGGACTAAAATAAAAATTCTTAGAAGATAAGAAATAAAATAAAATTTCTTAGAAGATAAGAAATAAAATAAAATTATCTTACAAAATGAAGTCTTGACTAAAATAATAGTAGTGATGACTTACTCATTGATTTACAGTTACTTTAAAATTGACAATGTACTTCTGATCTTCTAGACAAGTATCAAATATCAAATTTTTTTTTACAGTATTATTACTTTTAGACTTCTTTTTTTTTTTAAAAAAAAAAATCATATTATATTGAATTTTCTGTATGAAGCAACATATTGATACATAAATAAGATTGTTATTGTAATTTTGTTTTGAATTTATATAGGTATTGGCTCCTCTTCCAATTGGATTTGCTGTGTTCATGGTTCACTTGGCCACCATTCCAGTCACAGGCACTGGCATTAATCCTGCCAGGAGTTTTGGAGCTGCTGTTATCTACAATCAAGATAAGCCCTGGGATGATCATGTTAGTAGCTAACTGTTTAACTAATTTTCTGAATTCAATAACTTTCTTTTGTTTATTTTTTCTGGTATGGAGTTCAATACCCTTTATTTTATTTTATTTTCCAAAGAAATTAACGAATTTGAATCATGTACACATACTCATACACACATGTTCTTCTCAGTTGTGTTGTCCTTACCGGACCCAATACCTTTTATTCAGTAATATAATAAAATTTATAAGAAAAAAAACATTAACTCTTAAAATATTTTAGGGTAAATTGTAATAATCCCCTTGAGGTTTGGAGAAATTGCACTCCATCCCAAACTTCACCAAAATTAGCACTTTACCCCATTTATTTAACCGTTCACTATTGCTGACCTAACTAACGTTTCTGTCGTTCCCATTTGTCACATCTACAAAGACGTTTATTTGTTAACTTTAAAAACTATTTTTAAGGCTGATGTAGCAAAATGGTGAGACAAAAACGTTAGTTAATTGCTATCCTCCTAACGTTTATGTCATGCCAGTTTGTCACATATGCAAATTCTGGACCTTCCATTAACATTAAAAATTATTTTTAATACTTATGTGATAAATTGACGGGCTAAAAATACTAGTTAATTGACCAAAATGGAATAGAGTGCTAATTTTGATGAAGTTTGAGGTGGAGTGTAATTTCTCCAAATCTCAAGGGAGTTATTGTAATTTACCCAATATTTTATTGTTTACAAATAAGCCCTTAAGGTGCTTATCTTAAGGGGTCAACATATAAAATATCAGAGGAAAGAAAAAGATGACAACTTTTAATTGATTTTTTTTTTGTTCTAATTTTTTTAACTGTTTTTTTTTTCTTTGTTCTGTTCAGTGGATCTTTTGGGTTGGACCATTCATTGGGGCAGCAATTGCAGCCTTCTACCACCAATTCATCTTAAGAGCAGGTGCAGTCAAGGCTCTTGGATCATTTAGAAGCAACTAATGATCTTAATTTACCACTTCTTGGGTTTAACAGAACCAAGAAAATTGAAGAAAAATATGAGTTGAAGATATTGCTAGTGTGTGCTTGTATTTCAAATTTTATTTAATCTGTATCTCTTAATTACCTCTTTCTGGGAAAGTGTGTGTGGAAGATATTGCATATATAGCTGTAGATTAATTATTAAAGTTTCTTAAAAAAAAAAAGGAACTTTAGTAATTGATACTCTTTTGTCTTCACAAATTACAAGCACTTTCCTCTGTTCCATTCAGCTTGCCATCTTTTCTTCTTCTAAGTTATTCTCATCTTGTCATCTTTGTACTCAATATATTAATGGAAAAAAAAAATTAAAATTATCATGTGAATGTCTCCATTCGGAAAATGGATCCACTGCAGCTCTATTTTTGGACTGCACAAGATGCAATTATCATGCAATAGGTTGATAACACACTTAAAAAGATTCATTATTTGTTTTAAATTAATTTAAGTTGGTTGGATCAAAACTACAACTTGTAGTTATTTTCAACTCTAGATTATAGAATGAAGAATAACAATATATAAATGTATCCATTATGCTCGAGAATATGTCGAACTGCAGCAAAAATTTTGAGGGCTTACGAATGTTGTCATGAACCGTTAATGCTCATCTTGTCAATTAACTTAGCAATGAACTGAAGAGAGCAAAGCAAGAGAGTTAGAGAAAAGTGATCGTTTGGTCTTTCTCAACCAAATCTCTAGAATTCCCAAAAGAGGGACTGAATTCCAAAACCCGTGATAGGAAGGAGTATAGAGGCCATTATAATTTGGTATATCGAGAATCAACACCTCTCAACAGAATTTTTTATAAGCAACTTATCAGGGTTCCCCACTATATGCTGAAATAGGCCAAGTTCAATATCCACTCATATATCCCACATAGGCTCATCAAATGCAGATCACTAGTGACCAACCCAATTGACATAAATAGCTAACATAAATGTTTTAATACTTAATGTGTAGCCAAGACAAATAATTAATAGAAAATAAAAATTTTCTGACATGTACCACTATTGTTGGTACCAATTATGTACATCCGATTTTATGATTAAATATGAAAAAAAGATGGTTAAATCATTACACTACTAAAATACAGTGATTTAGCCACGCAATATTAGCAAGGGCCTCGATACTGTTGCAATTTGCAACAGCCTAACCATCACTAACGTGACACAAATGCCAGCAATAAATTGCAGGGATATTCGGGACCACTTTGTGGGGGCCTGGCCGCCGCTAACTTTTGCGGGGGGCTACAACCTTCATTAATATGCAATCGTTAAACAACTTTTAGAAAGCAAACCATATATTTGCGACGGTAAAGTTGTTGCTACATTTGCGACGACATTGGACAGCCGCTACGTTAACGAAACTGCTCTTGATTAACTTGTTTTGCAAAGGTTGGGGCCACCGATACTATGCATTAATTAGCGATGGCTTTTTTCTGGGGTCAAGCCCCTGCTTGCGTTATATTTTAAGGTTTTGATCAGACCTTTTCTTCACATTTTCCTCACATTTCTCTCCTTTCCCTCTCCTTTCTATTCAGCTCTTCCCTTCCATCTCATCAAGTGAAAAGATATTTTGTCTTAAAAAAAATAAGAAGAAAAGAATGAGAACTACTCAAAGGCACTCACAAGAGTTGAAGTAGGCAAGGAATATTAGCTTTGGAAATAGAGTTTTACGTGTATGCGATTATAGAGGAAATTAGGTGGCTTTCAGTGTTTAACACTCATGTGCTTTTATCATGCTAAGTCTTTCTTTTAGTGACACATAAGTTGCTAGGTGTTGGTAAGAGATAATCATTTTCTTCAGTTCTTTGTATATAGTAGGAGAGGGTTGATCTTACTTTATAAATAAGAGTAAGAAGAATAGAGTTATCGGATTTGGCTTTTTGGAAACCAAATTGATAGAAGGTGATACCAGTAAGAAGAAAGTAAAAAGGTTCTTACTTCTAATTTGTTTTGGAGAAGATATGCATATAGATGCATATTTACAAAATTTTAGAATCTTACGATTTGGTACTTCAAAATCCAATGAATGCTAACCTTGTTGATTCTTTTGGTGGCTCTTCTAGAGACAGGTTCCAGAAAAAATGCCGTCGAAAAATTAATGAACAAAAAATGGTAAAGCAAGAATCAGGTGAACAAGTCAAGTACAATGATCCACAAAAACAAAGGATGGTGTTGTGTCTGCAACTCTACGGCAACATGGGACACAATACCTATCAATGCAGCCTTCATAAGGATGGAAAACAGAGCAACAATAAGAAAGCTAAGCAAGAATCAAAACCACAAGCAAATCTGCCACGAGAAAAAGAAATCATTGCAAATATGGTGAACAAGGTTGCTGAATGGATAGTCGACACTAGAGCAACAAGGCACATCTGTACGACAAATAAACTCTTTCAAGAATTTTAAGAAGCCTTTGATGATGACATTGTCTACATGGGAAACTCTTCTACATCTGGAGTGTGCGAGAAAGGAAAAAGTTTTTTAAAACTCACTTATGAAAAAAAACTCTTGCCTTATACCATGTCCTATATGTTCCCTCCATGTGTAGGAATTTGATTCCTGGTACTTTGCTTAAAAAGATTAGGCTAAAAATTACTCAACTTTGTTCTGACGAAAAATGAAGACGTGTGGAAAAAGATTATCTGAATACGGGATTGTTTGTTTTGAACACTTCTAAGAATAATGAGAATGCCTTTGCTTCTTTTTTATGGTTGAGTCTTTTGATTTGTGGCATGGTAGATTAGGACATGTTAATTTGACTTTGGGGGGCAATTATTGCATATCGATATCTGAGTCCCTGAATCAAATCATTAGATTGACTGTGAACTCGATTAGTTTCTAATTTTAGCTCCATTAGAACGAGAATAATAATTATTACCCAAGACTAGTTATATAGGTTATGGGCCTTACCGTGTTTGGGCTTAATGCACAAAGCCATTAAACACATAGCATGAAGAAGCATGATTATGACTCTAGACACTATATTATTAATATATATTTTATCAATATTATTTGGGTTCACAATTATTACCAACACAAACCCTAAGTCAACGATGACATCATAAGAGCTTTGGTGTGTCGTTAAGCTTTGAGGATATCATAGGAGCTCTGCATACATGCCTTCTTCCTAGCAACCCTTCAACTTTACGATAGTGATCCTATCTTAGGGTTCCAGGAAATCAATTAAAAATTTAAAGGATCCACACATTTACATCATACTTTACATACTACTACTTCTGGTCCTAGTTATAAGCAAAAAAAATTTGAAAATTCTTAGTCTACAATATAAGCAAATTTTAACCTCTCTCTCCTTATTTATTGTTAATTTTAAGCACTTTTCCCATATTCAATGTCATTTGACTTATTCAAATGGGAGAGGGAGTACTTTTTTTGTAATTAAAACTTATCTTTTTGAATGAAATCAAGAGAATTAAACACAAGTAACCAACTTTCTTAATACGCACAAATTGTATTTTTTGCTTATAAGACAACAATATTTTTTAATATTATATATTACTTTTATTTTATAATATAAGTCCCTACTACTAAAATTAACGGTAAAAATTCCCTCAATTTCCAATGAAAAATAGACAATATCTTCACTCTTAAATTTATTTTATGAACAAAATAATAAAAATAAATTATTGAATACCCCAAGATAAAAGATTGGACTTTTCCAATTCTTTACACAACTAGAGACAACCTCTACCCTAGGTGTTTCATAATATAAATCATTTCACATGCAATTATAAACTTTTATTATATTATTTTTTTAGAGAAGTGATATTGTCACTCCAAAATTTGATATTGCCATTCAAAAATTATGAAAAAAGCTTATGAATTGAGTATCATGGGAGTGACAATATTAAATTTAAGAGTGACATATCATTCTCTTTTTTTAATTATATAATTATTTATTTAATGTTTTTAAAGTGACACCATTAATAAGATAATAAAATTTAAAATTAATAAGGATAGAATGTAAATAATGTAATTAATGCTCCAAAAACCAATATTTCAACCATTATTGTTAAACCGTGTGAAATATGTGCTTACTCCATATTATAAAATTGAACGAGTATTTTTTAATGTGCAACTTTTTATTGAGAAAGATAAAAGTTAAATTATCTTTATATTACTATACAATAAATGTTCTATTATTTTTCTATTTTAATTATCCTTAATCTGGATAAATTTGTACAGCATAGAAAAATTCATTTTAATTTAATATTTAATATTATAGATGAAATGGTGCAGAAGATCAGAATTCAGAAGACAGAGACATAATTGATTTGAAGGAAAGGAGTACAAGAGATGTGGTTTGGAATGGATTGGGCAAGCACGAAGTTCAGCCACATGAATTGCAGCAATACTTTCACTCTTCCGCCATTTCTGAATCGCACTTCCTCCCTTCAGTTTCAGCTTCTGAATTCCACACTCACCTTCCCAACCCTTCTCTCTCAATCAAAATCCCTTCACAGACCACTCTCCACCATTTGCTCAGTTTCCGATAGCTCAATTCCCTGTAAGCCTTCCTTTTCTTTTCTACTGTTCCTATTTCCCTGTCATTTTCCCCAAATTTGATTGGTTTATGTGTGAAAGATAGCTATATATCCTAACTACATGCTGAAGTTACTGAAATAAGTTAACTATTAATTTGGTTCTTCAAAAATTATCTTGTCATTAATTTAGTCTCCCAAAGAATTTTGTCACCAAATTAATCCTCTAAAGATCATCTTCGTCACCAATTTGGTGCACCAAAGAACTTTGTCACCAAATTAGTACTCCAACAAACATGTGTAAGGATACCAAATTAGTCCTTCAAAGATTTAAATATATCAAATTAGTCCATGATGGAGGACTAATTTGGTAGACTTTTAAATCAGGACTAATTTGGTGAAAAAGTTCTTTAGAGTATTAAATTGGCGACGATGTAATGTTTGAAGGACTAATTTGGTGGCAAAATTCTTTAGAGGACTAAATTGGTGAGAGATGATAATCTTTAGAGGCCCAAATTGATATTGATAGTTAACTCTTACTGAAATAGTATTCTCATGCTTTTGAAATGTAGCGTTTTCTGTCTTATTTTCTATTTTGAAGAACAATTAACTGGACAAGGGAGATGATTTGTCCATTGGATATGATTTCCTTCTTGCAATTGATATTTGCTATGTGGCTAGCATCTCAACTGTATTATCACTATAATTTTGAATTTTATAGATTAAGGGTGCTTTAGGAATAAAATGATAAAGGGTTTAAGAAGACATCCAAATTCTATTGAATAGCAGTTGTGTATCAGTTGGTCCATTTGAGTTTGGGATCATTGGTGGTCTATGCTGTGTTTGTCGTATAATGTAATAAGACCCATTGAATAACGAGATTCTTCTGTAGTTGATGTTCTTACTCTGTTGTTTTCGTTATCCCCTGTCTCTAGCTTCGGTGACCAAGGTTGTTGCGACAGATTCATCCATTGCATTGAAGGTAAGATCCCATTCCCTTCTTTTTGAACTCATGTGTAGATCGGGCAGAGTAATATAGGCTGAAAATTTCAATTTGATTGAATGTTTGACATGATATCATTGAGTATGTAAAGCATTTTCTTGTGGCTGAAACCTGAAAGTACTCATTTTAACTTTTTAAGTTTTGTTTCAGAAGAAAGCAGCAGAAGTATCACCTGAGCTGAAAGGGACTTCCATATTTCTGGTTGGTAAGAATAACTTGTAATGCAGCTTGGGGAATAACCCATTGGAACTTTTTGACTTATTGTAACTCAACATCATTAACTTTCTGTGTATGTTTTGTTTGATATAGGCATGAAAAGCTCTCTCAAAACCAGTTTGGGGAAGCTGCTTGCTGATATATTACGATATTATTATTTTGACAGGTATCTGTTTATTCTCTGATAAAAGGTTTGAAGGAAACAAGGTAGACTCCAATTGTTAGCTAAATCCGATATTTATGTACTCTGTACAGCGATAGTTTGGTGGAAGAAGCTGCAGGTGATGCATCAGCTGCAAAATCCTTCCGAGAGAGTGATGAAAAAGGCTTCTATGAATCTGAGGTGATTAGACTTAATTCATGTTTCATTGGATGCATTCTCAATTGCAGTCTGTTCCTATTGTATGCCATTGGGCTTGGATCCTCTCCAGCCAGAATTTCATCCAGCCAACATCCAGGAACTCATCAGCCATTGATTTGTTATTACATGGTAACTGAGGAATAGATAAAATGTGCTGAACGATCTAGATCTTGGATGATGATGCGGCAGAGGATCCGGGCTCAGTATGTCATCTTTGCATCAGGGCAGGGCGATCTAAGTGGACTAATTTCTTGTAACTTCAAGGGCTGAAATGTTTTTTGAACTTAAATTTCTTTGATAAAGGTGCTCATACTCCACCATTTATGTGATGAATTACAATATCAAATACTTATGTTTATCATGTCAAATGTTGCAGACTGAAGTACTGAAACAACTGTCATCCATGGGGCGACTAGTGGTTTGTGCTGGAAATGGCTCTGTTCAAAGTTCAACTAATCTGTATGGCTTTATTTTAGAGTAAACAAATACTCAATTTAATTCCAAACTTGCACACTGTTTTCATATTAGTTTCTAAATTAAGTGAATCCCCATATCAGTTGCTGAACTTACAACTTCTCATGCACATTTGTCTCAAAACTGTGCAATTTAGTAATTTAGGATGTAAGGAGGGACTAGTCTGAGAGGTTTGATTAGCTTGGGAACTAACGTGAAGGCAGAGTGCAAGTTTGGGGATTTGTTTAGCTTGGGACTAATCTTAAATTGCTCACTATTTTAGATTACTTATCTTACCTTCATTGGATAGTAACATGCCAAACTTCATGTTAGTTTCAGTATTATCTTTGACTTCCTCTTGAATTGTAATAGGGCACTTCTGAGACACGGCATTACATTGTGGGTCGATGTGCCTCTGGATATTGTTGCTAGGGATGTAATTGAAGATCAGAGTCAATTCGCTTCATTAGAAGTATCAACTTCAGGATCTTACACACAGGTTTACTCATTACTCTTGAAAGTTTAACAATATAAACAGAAAACATTTAGTTTTGGTAAATCTAATTTGTTAATGTCTCTTTGATAAATGATATTAGGTAACGGATGAACTAGGCGCTCTATACAATAAATACAGAGATGGATATGCTACAGCTGATGCAACTATTTCGCTCAAAAGTATGCGACCTTTCCAAGCTGTTTTTATTTTTATAAGCATCCTCTTCAGTTTGAGTGGTAACTATCCCAGCGGTTTCACTGCAAAGGATTGATACTCTGTTAGAGGTGATTGATCAATTCGACTTCCAAAGTACTAGTACTTTGTAGGGAAACTGCAGGTGAATTCCCGCCCAAATCGAAAGGGATCTGCGTCCGTTTCGCTCAACACGGGGAAGTGGAGTGGTTTGCCAGGTCCTAACTGTATTTCATTTTACAGAAGTAGCATCTCGGTTGGGGTATGATAACTTAGATGATATTTCAAGAGAAGACTTGACTATGGAGGTTATAATTTTTATTCAAGCCCTTAGTAGCTTTAATTAGAGCATGTCATACTACCATTTGTGCTATAATAGTATAATGAGTTAGCATTGTTAATTATTGAATTGGATAGATGAATGGATCCTAGCATTTTGATTTATCCGTCTATTACCATCAAGGTTTCAAAAAGCAATTACGGTTGTGTTGCAGTTATAGCTACATTGCTTTAAATGTGATTGAATGTAGCTACTGCATATCGCAATTGCGGTCTGATGCAGTTTTGATGATGACTGTCAAAAAGTTGATACAGTGGCATGATGTCACGAGCTGACTTTGATTTGAAACCTTTGATAATAGAGTCCTGACTAATTTTGACTAACTTTTTCAGAACAAGTTTTTCTTTAACTGTGTTGTGTAGCATTGTTGTTCTTATTGTTCTCCACTAATTTCAGGCACTTAGGGAGCTCGAGAAGTTAACCAGAGTAAAGAAGATGATGGAAGAAGCTGCGAGACCGTTTTAACCATCCTCAGAAATGCTCCTAATCCTTCTTTTTCTTTATTATTATTATTATTTATTATTGTTATTATTATTTTTGAATTCTGTGATGAATTTCAACAATCTATAAACAAACCATTTTTGAAATTTACTATTTTGTGGTTCCTTTGCAACCCCCAAGCCTTGAATTAACTATATTGTGGATTTTATGACTGAGACTAACAAAAAGAAATAAGGCCGCTACTTTGCTTACCACTCCGATTTCTGCGCTCACCGCGTAATTTTTTTTCTTCAAAATTGACCTTCGTTCGGACTTTTAACTTCCAAGTGAGTTTCATTTGTTTTCACAACACTCTTACTCGCTCAGACATCAGCAAGAGTGTGATCAATAAAATTGGAAGTCAATTTTTTTAAAAAAGATCGTGTGGTGAGCACAAAAATAAGTGTGAAGAGCAAAGCTTCCAAGAAATTAAAGCAAAATACAAACAACCATTTGTTACATCATGTTTCGCCCTGATCAGTTCCTCTAATCAATTCTGCTTTTATTGACTCCAAAGTATCATAGACCTGTCGAAGATAAGAACAATTAATCATAGATATAAACTATGATCATCTTCCAAAAAATTATGAGTGCAGAACAACGTTTAAGATTCGAACTTCTCACCTCAAAGTACTGCTGTAATGCTGGTGCACGAATATGAAGTGTTACATATATTTTCTCAATTAATGTCATGAGTGCATCCACTTGGTCACCAAGAAGATCAACCTATGTTTCAACATAAAAACTTTAGGGCTGGTTTACTTTACATTTTTCATTTTTTGTTTTTATTTTTATTTTTATTTTATGTATGTGTTTGATTTAACAAATGAGAGGAGAGAAACTAAAAAATAATATTTTTGTGTTTGGTTTAGAAAGTGTGATTAATAGGTTTTACAAACCATTAAAAATAAATTGGAGTTGTTTTTATTGTTTGGTATACAAATTTTCAAAAGCAGAAAATAAAATTATTAGATTTATATTGCAATTACTCTAGAAAGTAAAAATAAGAATAAAAATACAAAATAAGCAGACCCTAATTATTTTACATTTCTATTTCTTGTTTTTATTTTGTGTGACCCATAACAAGACAAACAAAAGAAAATTTCCATAAGATCAAGCAACTATCATTAAAAAAAAAAACTTATTTTTATCCCCTCCTTTCATTTGGACTAAACACTAATATAAAATAATAGATGAAAACAGGAAATAAATAAAAAAAAACAGGCTTTGAGTATTTTCAAATAACCATTTCAAAGACTGACTCAGTAATAGAATTTTGGATGCAATATTGTATTGTACTGGACTACTGGTATTAGATACCAATACTTAGAAAATATTGGTGTGAGATAATGCTACAGACCTCCGCTTCAGCTTTTTGTAGATTCTGGCACCTTTTAATGAAGGCATTTTGGTAAATCAATTCCTTGCTTCTCAAGCTAACAACTAAGTCAGTAACTGGATCCAAACAACACTTCATCCTTTCAAACCTGTATCCATAATTTTAGAATAAATATATATATATAATATATAAAAGGTGGCACATTAGAAGATAATAAGCAAGGTTTCAACTTGAGATTTGTAGTCATAATCACATCTCACTACTTGTTGTTGAATGCGACTATTGCGGATCATAATTACTTTCTCATTTGATTTTGGTAAAGGCAGGGTATTAAATTGAGGTCCGCTACTGCAATTGTGGCCATAATATTGCTGTTTCGGCTGTGCCCACTATGGTATCTTACTGCAATTGTGATGTGCTTTTAAATCACCAGAAAAATTTGGACTATTCCTGTTTAAGCCTTTTTCACTCTAAAGTAAAAATCTTTATAGTGTCCGCACAGATTGAAGATTTATCATACCTTTCCCTTGAGAAACAGAGGGAGCTAGCTAGTGAGGAATAGAGGAGAATAAGTGAATGACACTGTCATCTTGTTTTTTAGACACAAAAAAATAGTGTGAGATGTGAGGGATAGAGGAGTTTTTAATATGAAACAAATTTAGATGTTTCATTTATCTTGTTTAGAGTCTAAAAAATAAATCAAATCATATAAAATATTATAGTGAAAATCATATCAATATGCATCCTAATATAGCATTAACCGCAATTGCAGTCATTACAACCATAACCACAATTTAAAACATTGGATAAATTTCAGATCATAATATTGTGGTGTGATGTAGCGGAACACACCACAATTCAAAGCCTTAGTAGTAAGTAAATGTTATGCAAGTGAAAAATATTGGTTAATGACAAGTGAAATGAAATACCTCATATTTATCATCTCAAATTTCTCACACACCATAGCTTCAAACTCTGCAAAAGCTGGCAAAAGATCCAAGAGTGGCAACAAAGTAGAAGAAGGAAGCTTCAAGATTCCCTCATCTTCATCAGCACTTATTATTTGCTTATGAAAACTTTCCGAATCGCGTAAACTGTGTCCTAAACTGGTTCCTAACCCCTTCAGAAGTGCCTTACTTATCCCTAGCTGCTGCAACAAATTTTCCACTTTGGTTGTTAGTGAAGAAAATGTCTGTTCTTCCTCAGTTATCAAATCCTCAAATATCTCATGCTCATGAAGATCTCCTCGTTCCGAACCGAGGTCGAGTTCTTTGGTGTGTTCATTAATCTCTGATTTTGCACTTAGCATCAGATTCTCCTCTGCTTCAAAACAACTAAGAAGGGATTCTAATAATATAATTGTTAACCTCTCTCCTCCTTCACCTTTCTGAACTTGATTTAACATCATACTAGAGCAATTATCTTCAAAATGTGAATGTGATTTCTCCATGTAGTTGTTTTCTAACTCCAAATTCCATTCTTTAAGCATGGATTTGAATACAACTTTGCATACATCTTCCTTGATAAGATTTTCTGTGAAAATAAACTCTAACTGATCAATAAAATTGTCCTGAATGGAAGAAGAACCAGAAATATTAACAGAATTTTTCAATGTTTCAGTGAAGACAATCTGATGTATATGTTCTGTTATTGTACTGTCATCTTTGAAATCTACCATCATTTTGTTGAATTCATCAATGGTTTTTCTAAAGATAAGCATCAATATATCCTCTTTTATCATGACCTCCATTTCTGTTTCTTCTACTGCGAATTCTTGATTCGAACTCATATCCTTAACTGTTTCTGACAAAACAATCAAATTCACAGCGTCTCCGATTTTCTTTTGAATTGTGTTTCTTTCTGTGGTCTCATTCCATTCTTGGATTACTTCTCTTAAGTAGTATTTACACACTTGCTCCTGTAATAGCTTCTCCAACTTGAAATCGAAGGATTTATAATCAAATTGTTCCACCAGACCATCTATAGAACAATGCATTTTTTCTGATGTCGAATTTCGCATTGTGTTATATTCCTTTTCTGCATCACAAGTTCTTTTTCTGCTAGTATCAACATCCTTTTCATGAATAGGTCTTTGGTTCAAAAGAGTTTCACTAATTTTAGCATTCCAATTTACAAGACTGTCCAATCTCTCACTAATAGCATAGATTCTTTCTATCATGTTGTTTAGTGCCTTTCTTTTCTTGATGAATGAGGCCTTTTTCTCTTGTGATATTACATGTTTGCTCCAATTCAGTTCTTCATTCTTTTGGCGAATAATCGACTCGTGATTCTTTATCATCTTAGCAACATAGTTGCTTCCCTCTTCATTCTCTTCCTCTTCCGACGGCGGCGACTTCTCCTCCTTGAGTACTTTTTCTTCAATCTTTGGAGGAGGTAACTTGAAAGGCATATCATGAGTTCCTTCTTCTGCTAAAGACTTAGTCGGCGAAGAAAGTGCCGAGCAATCAGTATCCTCAGGACAATATGATTCTTGCAAAATGGCAAGTTCATGTTGTAAACCTATAACCTCATTCAAAAGTTGTGGCCAATTTTCCTGCATAAATCTTTTCACATGATTCTCATCCTTCCTAATTCCTTTCTCAATATCATCTTCAAACTCCCTCATGAAACTTCTAATAAATATAGACATTACATCTTTCTCAATTGCTAATTTCCATTGCCTCTCTTTTGGTCCCATCTCACAAAACAAAAGTGTACTTTGCATTTTCCCAAATGCAAGATCCATAGACTGCTTTAATATCTCAATATCAGAACCAATCTCTTCAATCTTCTTTGTTCCATTTTGTTGCACCTCAATTAACATGTCTTCTTGTTCTTCAACACTTTGTTTAACATTCATAATTTCTTGCACCTCTGTTTCAATCTCATGGTTGAGGGTAACCCCTAAAGAAACTAACTCTCTTTCTTTTACCTCTAAGGCATGTCTGAGCTGTAACTCATTTTCTAACCTTTGATTCAGTTCTCTATCTTTCTCATATATGGCGAATTCGGATTCCTTGAGACGCCGTTCAAGGTGATCTTTTATTTCTCTCAATTCGTCGAGCACTTCTTCATGATTGCTCTCAAGAATGCTGCTTGAGCTCTCTGTCTCTGCATGGATAATGCTAAGACAACCTTCCAGTTGCATCACTGCTAACTCGTAGAATTTCGATATCTCGTTTAAGCGCTCTATGACGCCGGTTTTCGTCTTCATTTTCTCTTGAGCCTTGTTCATGGCACAATGCACGATCCACATCATGGTTGAATCTGCCAAATATACTTCAAGTCTTCCATCTCTATATCCAAAAATCTCATTCATTTTTGTTATGCACAAGATAGAGATTGTTGCAAGTTAGTTTCACAAAATGAAATGCAATGGAAAGAATCATGAAATTAAGTTAAAATGCAGAAATTTTGTTGAAGTTGAAGAGAATGGGAATTAGATCTGAAAATTTCCACTAAAAGTGGGTAATGGATTTGACCCTTTCAGGGACTTGACATGGTAAGCATGTCTCTAGGCATTCTTTGAGGAGCGTTGTATCATATGTGACTATGTGCGTTTCTGCATAATCTTATATATTTTTTTAAATAAAAACGTTATTGTTAAGTTTGTAAAATTTATGAAGTAATTCTTCTGTAGTACCTTTTTGTAAAAGAAAATATCTCATCAAGAAAATATTATAAAAATCTCTCATCAATTAATTACATGTATCAGTATTTATTTTAATATTAATTAATTAATTTTAGTTCAAGCGACGTTAATGTTATAATATCCTCTTATCTTGTTAAATTAAAAATTTAATTTGTTGCAATAAGATATTCTATAAAATTTTGTTATTTTAATACTATAAAATTAATTTAATATTATAATATGAATTTAAACATAAAAAAAATGCTATCACATTATTCTATGATTTATCTCGAGTGAAAAATAATAAAATATAAATAGTAAAATGTGTCACAGATAAATTAATAAATATAATATGGACTCACTTAAATAATATAATTGTATTTTAGTATTATATTGATATTTATATAATTTTTAATCAAACTTTTAAATATTATTGTAATATAATTATTTAATACTTGCCCGTACAATATTATCACTCCTAGGCCCAATTATTAGTTACTTGTGTCACATTATTCTATGTCTTACTATTTGCCTTAGACCAAAATTTTACTACCTGTGTTCCTTATTATAAAATCCTAAACAAAAAAATCAATATTCCTTTTTATAAGATCCTAGTCAAAAAAATTAAAAGCATTTGTTATGTTTTTCCAATTTTGCCCTTGTTTATCCTTGGTATCAACTCATGTGAGTTCCCATAATTCATTTAATGTATGTGAGGGTAATACTGGAAATTGTAACATTTTAAAATTTCAATATAATTTTTTGGTGTGAGTACTTTTCTTAATCTATGTGATGTCCTTTTCAAGATCTTATAATAAGGAACGGATGGAGTAATTATTAATGTTTTAATGTTTTGAGCCTATCATTTTATTATGATATAACCACGGGTTTCCCCACCCAAAGGATGAGACTAATCCCGTTCGAGCTGCGTGGCTGGCGCTAGCCCCCTGGGAATTTGGCATAGGTGGGATTCAAACACGAGACTTCCCGCAGTGGATCGTCTCTCCTATGAACTTAGCAAGGCCTTACACCGCTAAACCAACCCTTGAAGTTGTTTTAAGCCTATCATTCGTTTCAGGCCCAAGTTTTAATTCCAATGAAAAGCTTGTGATTTGTCAAATTCACTAGAAGACTACAATCAAAGCAAAGGTCAAATTTGGTAAAAGAAAAAGTGTGGCAGGGAAAGTACTAGCCCAACAAATTATGCAACGAAACATCAATTGATCTATTTAGTCACTACTCACCTTTTTGAATCACAGCAGTATAATTGTATATTAACAATGTTAAAATCTAAATTAAAAGAAACTAGAAAACCATTAACCAACTGTACAGAATTCGGTTGTTGTACTTTACACAAACTGTCATCATAAGCCCAGCTACACAGTTCTTTATTTCTCCTCATGACAAGCTGCAAGAGAAAAAAACACAGTTCAGAAGACAAAACAACTCCGAAATAAATGCAATCTAAATGCAATGAAACATTCCTTCAAATAACTCTTCCCCTCCTCAGAAAAGATGTTTTTTTGGAACTAAAACAATTGATAATTCAGTTTGAAGTCTGATATAACAGGATTGTTAACTATACTGAACATACAAATAAAAACGTGTAATATTGAAATGTTTAATAGGAATTTCAGTTGTGATGCTTGAACGTAAAAAAGATAAAATGTACACATTAAATGTGTCTACTTTCATGTTTGGATAGACCAAATGTGGATCCAATACTCTTAGTTGCATGGAGCAGGCTGTCCCAAAAATATATAGCATTGTGGCGGGTCGCCATCGAAGACTGCAGGTACTGAAAACTTAGGATTTGTTCATTCAAGATTTAGGGCACAAACTTAAATAACGAAAGGAAACCGATGATGTAGGAATATGAAAATCTAAAAAAGAGGTTGGAGATTCTTAAACAAAGGCAGAAGTTTACAAAATACCAGAAGAAGTTACGTTGCGAGTGTAGAGACTGGCTAGTGTGAAACTGTTAGGGATTCAATTACCGGGTTTGTTAGACGTTTAGTTAGTTAGTTAGGGTGGTTTCTAAAGTCAGTTAGGAGGCATTGCTATAAATAATAGTAGTTATTGAGAAGGCAGGTAGAGAGGAATTAGTAAGTGTTGGACTAGAGGTAATACTCTGGGAGGGATTTATCCCTATACTTGTTCTGCTTCTGTATTCTTTCTTCTATATCAATAAACACTTTTCTTTACTGTTCTTGTTCATTCTTTCTATTCTCTGGGTCCCATCAGAAACAAAAAGGAAAAGCCTAAAACAGTGCAAAAAAGCTGGTTGGCCGCATGGTTATTTGTGCGCGAACTGGACAGGTGAAACTCACGAATAAATGCAGAGACAATTCAAACAATACTAGATGAAATTTAAGGTTGAAATTGATCCACCATGCCATTTTTATCAATGGATCTTGGAATCATATTGAATCACGATATGAATAGTTTATTTGCGAGCTTCTCGTAACCATGCAAGTGTTAGGAAGATTCTGAGGACAGCAGCAGCAGCCCTGTCATTGAAATAATATCCTTAACATGACTTACGGCTATTGCATGGATCAATGAATGGGTTTCGGAATTGTGTTTTGTTTGCTATATCTAAGATCTTTTTACTCTGCTTCCAACCCATAAATCCACCAAGTAGAAGTGTAAAATATAAGATCATAAAAAAAAACCATATTTATTTATACAATGAAAAAAATATGGCAAAATCGGCATCAAAATAAAGATAACAAGTGAACATTAAAATATGATCTAGTTTGATATGAATAAAAGATGAGGCTGTAGCCTGTAGCAAACCGAAAAATTGGAATGACAGAAAACACACAAAAACAAGGGCTTTAGTAAGAGGCAGGATCAACATCCCAAAGCTCACAATTGCACAAGTCAACCAAGTCATCTCACTAAGTAAGTTGTATAAAAAAGCAAGAGGAGCCTATTGAACAATTCAAACAAAGACACACTTACACAAGTCAAAAGTTACATACTCTGTTGAACAGACACAGTCGAAGTAAAAATAGAAAAACAAAACTCAACTACACATGGCAGAAAGGATTTGAAACAAGATCATTGGGTCGAATAACAAGTTAGGTTTGAGTCTGAGTGGATAAAGAGCTTGAATAGGGGGTCTCCTAAATCACTATAACCGCATGCTCGAAGCGATTCCACGATGTAGCATGCAATTCACTAATGTTTCCATTAAAACATGTCCTGAGCTGGGACCAAAATCACTAATGCTTGAAGCATTATGTATGCATAGAAGCATGCATGACGCAACAGTCCAAAGATTCAGGGAACAATCCCTTTTATATACAGTAAATCGATCATCAAATATTTTAACAACTATCATGCAACTAGACTTGTTGGAGTGGTCCTTACAATCCAGAAAAAGTTTAAAGATGATAGAAAGAAGAACGTCTTCCATCATCTTCTGCTTAATCTTGCATATTGTGATTCCAACTGAATTCTGATACCATACCAGTTAATAAAACTGAACCAGATAGAAAGAATAGTAGAATACAGCAAACACTTTAGGTATTTGAGAGACCTGAATCTCTGCTAACAAATGATCTATTATTTTCTAGATGTCCCTCTCTGTACTCCCTCCCTCCTATTTATATTCATAATTCTCTTTTTATGTTACAAACTGTTAAGACCGATAGACAGTAATAACTACTAACTATCATTTATCCTGCTATAATATACTTTAGGTACTGGAGCCCAATCTCATTTTGAAAGATATTATTTTGTTGGACAAAAATCAAATGTTCCCCGTTAAAATATCACATAAGTCAAATGATGCGTATGCAGACATATTAAGTCAGCAATCAGCCACAACTCTTGAGCATTTCTTCAAATTGGACTAAAACAAGACAGTGAGACAGAAGGGGGCATAAGCCAATGGAAGAGTGTGAAAATGTATCTTAATCCTAATTGAAGCACAATAGGATTCTCCAAATTTTTTGTTTATGGTGAAGTTCACTTTAGGACAAATCTTAATGGAAATTTAGCTTTTATGACCAGAAACTCCTCCAGAAAAATTTATGAGGGCAGTAGCTTTGTTTGAATAATAAGCTGTTAAACACATATAACAAAAGCTATCCCTTCATACAACACAATTCAGGCAATCTATGAATCAATTTAGTCTCACACTCTGTTATCTAATTTTCTTCTGAACAAAATTTTCATAGTTTATTTAAAAACCAATTAATACAGATTTGATATCCCCAGAAATCACACTCAACTGGCCAACATCTATATGAACCAATTACCTTGTTTCTTTAATAAAATTTCCTGCTCAATTGGTCAAACATGAGCACAATGAAAATCAAACAACAAGAACAATAGGTTTATAAGTCTTTTTTGGCCTTCCCCTACCCCCAACAACAAAATTCAAAATCATACGAAATTTCTAAATCCCTAAAACAATCAAATTTCATCTATTAAGAATACTCTGAAACACATTCAACAATCCATTTCAGCACCAGATAAAAACTCCCGCGGAAAGTAAGGCTTTGGCAAGCAATTCAGAAAACCCAATTGAAACAAAAACGATTCACAAGTAGCAATCGCAAATCAAAATGAAGAACAGAAATTAAGAAGCAAAGGGTGGTTTAAGAGTTACCACCGCAGCAGAAGCAACAGTAGCAGCAAGAGAGAACCAAAAAAATCTCTTGGCAGACGGAAGCGATCAAACCAGCTTCACATAGTTTCTGCTCCTTGGTTTTCTTCTGATTCTGGTTTTCATTTTCCAATAGTTTCTGTTCTGCTGAATTCTGGTCCCTTTCCATTCTCTGGTAGTTCCATTCGAGGTTTCTGAGGTAAGCAAGTTTGAAGGAATCTCTGAGATTCTTTGTCGGCCACAGATGCATGTCTCAATTCAGTTGATAAAGTATTGGACTTAGATTCCTGCCAAGACGCAAGAGGTATCGTTCGGGAATCAGGATTGCAGAAAAAGTGACCCAGAGAGACAGAAGAAAAATATCTAAATACAATTATAAAATGATAAATAAATAAATCTTTTTTAATTAACTAATTAAATAATAAATAAAAATGAATAAATCTAGTCCCGCTTTTTTGAAAAATCCAACCAAAAAAAAAGAGAAACATGGATATTAAAATATGCTAAATTAAACTCAATTTATAAATCCATAATCAAATAAATATCAAATTAAGTTATAAATCCATACTTAAACAATCCAACAAAAAAAATAAGAGTTTCAACAAAATAAAGTAACTATTCATAACCTCGTAAATGGCATCAAACTAAATAGAATAAAAAGCATTCAACAGAGATACTGAATAAAAAAAGTAATATAACAGATAAACTATGGTCAAAGATGCTGAGAGGGGTGGGTCGTAGGACGGTCGATGACATCATGGTCATCATGCTCTTCATCATAATCTGAATGTGGACGAGGGATGATTCCTCGCCAAGTAAATGAGGATGTGAGGACAAGATCATCATCTCCGTGTTCGCCTGCATTGTAAGCGTTAACTCCTTGTGGACTTGATGTAACTCCTCCTCATGGATGCGGTGTAACTCTAATATCTCCTTGCGAAGCCGCAAAGACTTCGCGGTGTCATGCGACGTTGATCTGCCATATGTCGGCTAAGAAGTTTGAGAGGAGTAGAAGCTAGATCCTTCCAATACGGACAACATAACGGCTTAAATATAGATATACCAAAAAAAAATCCATCGTTTAGATATCAACATTTGCAAATCATAAACTAAATGAATATTAAACTTCTAGAAACCTATCCACTAACAAATAGCAAACACATGCAAATCATAGGTCAATCCACACAACCAAAAACCTATTGAGCTCGATATGCTCTCTATTAACAAACAAAAAACACATCAAAATAAGTTTAACTGCCAGCATATAACCAGAAACCTATTGAGCGTTACTCTCCACTAACAAACAACAAACACACGTGCATTATATTGAAATATGCTACTAAGTTTAATGTCAATTACAAAAGTTAATAAAGTTTGATCTCCACTAACCTATTGAGCTTTACTAAGTTTAACCTTAATTACAAAAGTTAATAAAGTAACAACCTCAAACTCCAAAAATGTAAGCTCCAAACAAAATTCAAATA
This sequence comes from Cyamopsis tetragonoloba, assembly GCA_037177725.1. NCBI lineage: Eukaryota > Viridiplantae > Streptophyta > Magnoliopsida > Fabales > Fabaceae > Cyamopsis > Cyamopsis tetragonoloba. The sequence continues at coordinate 44,949,306 of CM074124.1, forward strand.
CACCATATGCTCTAAGCTAAACAAAGCGAATACAATCTACAACAAGAACAAATCTTAATTAATAATCATCAATCAATATAACATAGTCAATAACTATGACTCAAATTAAAATACTCAACAACTATGGCTCAATTTAAACATACTCAATTTTAATTCAAATCAAACATACTCAATACTAAATCAATTTAAAGATACTCAATTCTAATCCAAGTACTCAATTCTAATTCAAACATACTCAATGTAACACACTCAATAATTATTATTCAATTTAAACAAATTCAATTTTAATTCTATTTAAACATGCTTAATAATCCTAATTCAATTCAAACACACTCAATTCTAATACATTAATTGTATATTTTTAAAAAATACTAATAAGCCTAATATATCCAATTCTTATTCATTTACACAAATTTATTACTTCTAAACCCTAAAACAATCATTAATTAATCATAAACAATACAATAAACACAAACTCAGAGTTGGCCACGCCATCTAGTTTAGCAACGGCCTGGTCGTCGCAAATTTATTTATTTATTTATTTTTTAAAATTCACCCTTTAAGTTACAACTATGCCGTCGCAAACTCGTTTCGTTTATCGAAATATGCATCAATTAGCAACAATTAAGGCCTACTCAAAATTTAGCGGCAATTAAGGTCTTCACTAAATTTAGCGGCGACCTAATCACCTCAATGTACAAAGTTTTTTGTTCCTTTCAATTTTTGCGACGCGGCCGTCGCACTTTGTGACAGTGTGGAGACCTTCTCACAAAAGAAACTGAAAATTTTAGATGAACATAAAAAAAAAGTTGAAAATTTTAGATGTATATTGCTATGTTAAATGCACCTAAAAGAAAAACTTATTAGTTAAAAACAAAACTAAAAAAATTGGGAAAAATAATATAATACATTTAATAATATCAAGTTACTTCTTTATAAATCATATTTACAGTAAATTATTAATCTTTACATTAGTGTTTGATTTTTTTTATCGGCCAAACACACACACTCATACTACACTACTCATAAATCTACCCTACCAGGTATTGAACCCCTCTCCTTGAGCTCCTGCTCATACCACTTGAGCTACAAGCTCTCGGCTACGTTTAGTGTTTGATAACTTTAAAGAACATATGTTGATGAAGCATAATAAGATAGAATAGAACAAAACAAAACATATATTATGTTTCATAAATATAGAACAGAATAGGATAACAAGTCTTTTTTTTTTATGGTTGGTGCTGATTAAAATGAAAAACTATTTTACTAATATTTTTACCAGTATTATTATATTATTAATAATTTTTAAGAAATATTAATTTTTTTGGCGTAAAAACATCATGTGATCCATGTAACCAACTTTATCTAGTGGAATAAGACTTTTTTATGTTGTGTTAACGTTTTTTAATATTATTAACAAAAATATTTTGAAATAATTTAATATAATGTTTTATAAGAAATATAATTTTTAAATATAAAAAAAATTTAAGTTAAATATATTTTTATTATAAAAAGTTTTTTTTTTCTAAAGTAAAAAGTGTGCACATTATTCTTTAAAAAAAGTTACCACCGAGGATAATGATAAATGCTATGTTCTAATTGTTTCACTATTTTAATCGGAATTGGAGTATTTTGTTCATTTGTTATAATGTCATGTTTTGTTTTTTAACGAATGTGCGAAACATATAATAACAATCCAATATCCAATTTTATTCTTTTCAATTATTAAAGAAGAAAGACGGATTCTACTGGTCCCCAAAATGTGAACAAGGCTTTTGACGATTTAAATAATGCACTTTGATTCATTGAGGTCATTTGAACTCAACTCATATATATATAAGAGGGAAAGAACATAACATGTAATGTGAAGGAAAAATGCAACCAATTTTTGGCTTTTTACTAACTATATTTTATTGAATAATACTGAAAAATGCAATAGCTATTAATGGCTTATCACTGGTCTAAGTACTGTGTGATCCACTAGACTGTGGGATGAGTATGTCTATTTCATTACAAACAAACTATTATTTACGGACACTTTTTTCTTAACTTTTGTTCGATTAGCTATTATTGATAAAGATTTTTCCTAATGGTATAGCCAGTAAAATATTAGCTAAAGTATTGGTGGTACCCACCAACAGGGAAATGATCGGACACAAACCCCAAAGTCGAGGCCCAATTCTAATAACTGTTAACATCCTCCTTAATGGCTTGTACAATTCATTTTTCTTTAGAATATATATAGTATTTAATTTAAAGTTGTTTATCAGAAATAGTGACAATTAGATAATAATTATTTGAAATAGTTAGATGTGGGTAAAATTTATAGTATTTTGTTTTTTGGTGGCGAAATATTATAATTAAGCTTTATCAAAATAATAGAATTTTCAAAGTTAGTTTGATATGTAAACGAGATTTAAATCTGTTTCTAAGTCTTAGGAAATAAATTATATTAAAATAAGCTGGTACAGAGACAATTAGAAAAAAATTGTGTTAAGGGCATTAGAATGAATTATAGCTAATTATAGAATCACGTTTTATTGTTAGAGGATTCCTAGTTAGTTAAAAATAATTTTAAGGCTTAGTCTTAGAGTAAATTAATAATTACTCTTAAAGACATATTTATGCCTTAAAAATAGTTATAGATTTCCAAAAATACTAGAAAAATTACTATAGGCTAAGAATTATATTTAGAATTTATTAGTATAATTAGATTGATTTAGATAATAATATGTGGTGAATAAAAAAATTATGATATAATATTATTATACTATTTAAAAGGTGACTTAAGTCACCTAAGCTCATTATTGAGCTTCTTCTTCTCCAGAGACGGAGAAAGAAGGAAACGAGAGACAAAGAGTTACTTCTTGTGGCTGAATGGTGGCCTTAATGCGATCGGTTCGTGACGGAGTAGTTAGGAGAAATATTCTACGCGTCGAGATCTTTAATTCTACCGGTTTAGATTTTCAAATAGATAACTTTCGTATTTGCTTTGGACTGAGGTAGGGGTTTTACTGTATTTTTTTTACTATTTTAAAAATAAGATGTATATCTTTAAAACCTACTAGATGAATGAATTTTATTGGTAATTTATTTAAGTTAAATGGATAGTTTTTATTTTGTTAAGTAGTATAGATTTTTACTATCTAGTTAAAATTAAAATTTTAAAACTTGTCCTATATTATTTTTAAGCTTATTGAAATGTTCATTATTAGTGACTTAATGAAATTTGTGTAAGAATAAAAGTTGTGGTTCACTGACACTATTCATACGCGTATTTTACTATTCGTATGCGTATTTTACTATTCATACACATATTTTACTATTCATACGCGTATTTTACTATTCATACAGTATTTATACAATATTCTATTATGTTATTATAGTTTATTAATACTTGTTAGTTGAAAAGTGTTGAAATAATTGGGGACCCCTAGTGATGAAGAGTTGTTTTGTGCACTGTGAATAATAATACGTAATACTCAGTCACAATGATTTGAGAAATGTTGGGGTGAAAATGCCACGAGGCTAGAATATAGGATGCCTAATGGAATTATATGTACCTGTGCCAACCCCAAGGCTAGCATGTGTTAGTTGCAAATGGCTTAACACATGGCGAGAAAACATGTCATTATCCAAATAAATGTTCATTTGAGGAGATGGAGTGTAGAGTGCTTCATTATCAGTTAGAGTCTGAGTGAAGACCCCTTACACCAGGAACAGTTGTGTTTTGTGTTGGGCTGACTAGACTGTTACCAATAGGGCTTGTACACCCCTGATTTTTTTTCTCCAATAGAATGAAATTGTAGAACATGCATCATGATAGAAATAGAATCTTGCATTATGTATTTGGTTATAGTTGGGATGAATTTACGATGATGTTAGTTGTTTGTTTGAATTGATTGACAATTTGTGTTAAATTGTCTTGTGCTTGAAATCGTAAGTAATAATAATTAGTTTGATTGTGATTTTTATTGTATTTGTACGTTAATGGTGATTATTATATGTGTATGTTTCATATGAGAAAAATATTTTGGTTTCTCGATTATTTTATTTTATAATAAAAAGCACATTTGATTTCATATAACTCTGAAATCCTAAAATGCCATTAGTTATAAATGTGTTAGAAAATTTCTGAGAATGTGAATTCTCACCCGGTTTATTTTCATGTGTATTCGTGGCATGTTAGATGGATAACTATTGAAGCTGAAGAATGAAGAACAAAACATGACAATTATTAGAAGTTTAACAATTGGATGTACTATTTACAAGTGTTGAAAAGTATATATTTTTGTTGAAAATTATGTATTAATCATCCACAATTATATGTAAGTTAGTTCTTTATAAAAATAAGTTATAAGTTACTATGATTTCAAGTTTGAAATCATGAATTGTTTTAAACTTATGGTATTTATATTGTTTTTTTGAATAAGAAAGAAATTAAACGTGTATAAAAAGAAGGTGTTACAAACTGCACTATAAATAGTAAGGTTTGATATCAATTAGGCAAGTAACTCTCATTCTATTACACTTTGTATCAGAAATTCTCTGATATTAGCATTGGAATCCTGGCAGGTTGACCTCCATCCAGTAACTCTCATTCTATTACACTTTGTATCAGAAATTCTCTGATATTAGCATTGGAATCCTGGCAGGTTGACCTCCATCCATGGGAGCTCATGAGAACGCAGAAGTTGAAGAAGAACCTTCATTCATGGTGCAGTTTGCGCCCCTAAGGTTCAAATGCTTCACTTTTAATAACTCAAAAAAATTTAATGAATAAGGGTAAAACTGTAAAATAAATAATTTAGAATTAAAATGTGTCTTGTGAACAATAACGCCATTAACTATAAAGCTAATGCCAGGGGTAACTGTAATAACCGTACAAACCTAGGTGGTAAGTGTTTTTTTAAAAGAAATGGTAAGGGAGTGTAATACACGTAAACTTTAAGAAAAGATCGTGTAATTATTCCATTATAATATATTAATGATGTGAATTAATAAGTTAGCTGAAAATTACCCCATCAAAAAAAAGTTAGTTAAAAAATTAAATTGAACCAATTCAAAGGGAGAAACATATATGTCAACCATAATTCCACCCTTAAAACTCCATCGATTTCACTGGAGCTGTTTCATTTTCCTATTTTTTGTATCCGTGTCGTTTCGTCTTTTGAACACACACAAAAGGAAAGAAAACACTAACATCATACAATTGGAGTGTGAACTTTTATTCCTCAAACATGGGTGCTTTTAGCATGGTTCTCTCCATCTTTTGGACCACTCATGGTTCTTGCATATTGACCTATTAATCTCGATTAAGCTTTTTGCAACAAGTTATATTTTTATTATCTTAATTTCAGTTAAATTAATCAATTTACTACTTAATGGGAAAAAAAGTTAATTTAAAATGTTTGAATTCCTTTGGGTTGCAGCATGACCGTCTCTTCATGGGATAGAAATCATATGTTTCCTTCTCCTGTCTTTAATCTTGTCCTTCCAATTAAAATTTGCCAACTCATTTAAAAATTACACATCATCTTTTCTTTCACTTGACTCTGTTGTAAACCATAATCGTTGTTTTTTTTTGTCTCAAAAGCAAAAAAAAATTATGAATCTCTCTCTGCTTCCCCTTTCGTTTGATCCAAGTCTCAACAATAATGTTCATACACATTTATCTCTTTTCATCCTATTTGGATGCAAATATGGACCGCAATTTGATGTATCATCTGTTGTGCTTTTATGCAATTGTACGACTATTGACTTGTTTTTGCGCCCACTTCACCTTATAAGTTGTTTGATAAAATGATTGTGATAACAATTAGCAAACTGCATTGCAAAATAGATGAAGAAGTGGGGCATGGAAATAGTGAAGATGACACTATGAGACTCCCAGTTATAGCGACGAATAACAAGTAGTGTGGCTGCTGCGTGCTACATGGCAGTGAGTGGTGGATGCTATTGAAAAGAGACAAATTAAATCCTAGACAAATTTATGAGAAAAATGGAAACCTAAAGAACTGATATCATTAAACGTCATTAATATGATGTCATTAATAAACGAAATGATGATGTGAAATTTTATATACATGTCAAAATATGATTAGTGAGACAGGAAAACGATGGGACACCAAAATTGGACAAAGGCTTTCAATCCCTCTACGTGTTGCTTGAGATTCAATGTCAATAATCTAACTAAATATTTAAAAGTGATATAATCCGATATTTTATTAATGTGATATTGATTGGTTAATTGACAGAATATTTTGTTGTATTTTTTTCTAACAGAGTTAGAGTTCATAACATTTTCAAACACATTCCCAAATCTTAGAAGCTCAAATTTTGGGTGTCTAGAGATGATGAGGAAGGTGGTGGTTTAAATCTGTTTAAGATATAGGAATAGGGATTTGACGGGGAGAATGGGACACGTCATTGAGGATAGATTGAGTCCTTTTTTTATTCTTTGGTTTAGTGGAGAAAAGAGGAAGCCAAACCAAATAAAAAACTTAGACAACCCTTGAATCATCATCATGGAATCCCAAAATAAAAATCAATGGAGGCAAATAAATCAAAACATAGATAAAAAAATTGTATCGTCCTCCTAACTTCACCACGTCAAATTGCCCCTATACTGCCTTCACCCTTTCGTCCAAACCGCAAGTCCACATCGTGCGACCACAAACCTCACCAAATCAAGCACATCTCAACCACAAGCACAGCGGATAACCACTACCACTCCTCTCCCTTGCTCCATCATGAGAATCACCCCCAACAATTATGTTTTTTTATAGGAAGCCCCAATAATTATGAAACCCAAAAATTCAACCCAGAGTTTCCATGGCAACCAGTCAAAACAATCATCTAAATTAACCATGTTGGTTAAATAAAAAACTATTATATCCAAAAGTTGGTATTAACCGGATCATGGTTGGTGCCATTTTGGATTGTACCATGTTATACAAACCCCGCACATATACAATAAAACTATCTAAAATTCATTTAAATGTTTAGATTTCAGAGTTCAATTATAAGCTATTTTGCTACTATTTCTTGTGAAACCTCCAAACTGTATTATCCCATTGGAGGTTGAAGATTTGGACTTTGGACATCTAATAATGTGATTAAAACAATTTTCTTTTCAAATAATCACATCCATTCGACAAAAAATAAATATATAAATAGTATATAAGAAAGAGGGAATCAGGTATACACCAAATGGTTTATTTTTATTTTTTTTAAAAAAAATTACAATTGGAATGTTGAAAATTCTCTCCGACAAAAGGTATGACCGAATTAAAATATATAAGGTAGATGAAATAATTACTCAATAAGCTAGTTTTTAAGGTCAAATTAGGCTCAAACCCAAATTCTAAAATAATAATCGATCCTATATCCATTATTGAGTCACCCATGAGGAGAGTGTCAAAGATTTCATGTTATTGGTCCACCCGCATTTATCCACGCGTTAGATGGCTACTTTTGGGTGTGAGGAGGTGTGTTGAAAGTCCTATGACTATATATATAGCTAAATTAAAATATATAAGATAGGGCAATCCAACCTATGAGCTTGTTTTAGGACTAAATTGGGCCCAAGTTCAAATCCATGATTGCCATTGAGTAACATGCAAATTAGAGATGAAAAATCTCTCTTGTCCAAAAAAAAAAGATGAAAAACCTCTTTTCTAAATTTTAAGTGTTTACTCAAATTGAATGAGCATTTTTATATCCTCCTACAAATTTATCTAATATTTCTATATATAAGGTCTTAAAAAAAATTGTTTGGACCTTTTAATAAGACCTCCAAAACTTCATGCAAAATTGATTTTTTCACCAAAATATCTTTATCATTCAACCACTTTTACGTAGCTAAAAATCAATAAAAGTAGTAAGTTATCATAGAGAAGTTCTCTCTTTAATGACACTTTGAAAAGATTAATTAAGTGAAAAGAGAATAAAAGATAACTTTGAAAATTAATAGTATAATTTGTTAGACACATTTAATAATTTTACCTAAATTTACCAACTTTCTTAATTCTCGTGAATTTTTTATAGTGAGTCTTATATACAAGGATAGAGGAAGTACTTTATAAAATATATATTAAATAAAAAAAATTAATGTAATTACTGGTTTGAAAATATATCAAATAATTAATTTTTTCTACTTTTAATATATTAGAGAATTTATGAAAGGAAACTGTTGAAGGATTATTTAGGTATATTGTATATTGAGAACATAATCTAAATCTTACCTTATTCTTGATCTTTTGGTCCTTGGTCATTTTCAAATCATCCATAGTACTTTCTAGAAATTTCTTCAACTGTCATCATTCATGATCTCTATCAAATCAACCTATGGTGTACTCCACCAATTAATTCAACAAAAGAATTTGGAATTTTTTTTTCTGCTGCTAAAAAGAATTTGATTTAAGGTACATTGAAAGTAGACATTCAATTATTATTAGAATAGGAAAGAGCTTGAGAAGTTTAAGCTCATTGTCAAACAAGGTCTTAAAACTTGATCCTCTCTAGGATAGTGTATTGCATGTGCAATTAGTCCTATTTATCTACATTTAATATAATGTGGTTATAACACCAATGCCTAGAACTGCAGCTTGAAATCTTGAATGCAAATAGCTGCCAACAAATTTTAAAGTGAAACTTGAGAACTACAGTTAAAGAACAAGTCAATTAAAAGAGAGAATATATACCCATGTCTCAAAGTCTTCTATATCCTTTGATAAGACCTCTTTTTTTTTTTATGCGATTTTTTTTTTCTCTAACCATGACATTGATATCCGATCTGCCTCAACCTCATCTACTAGCTTGTTCTTTCTTCCTCATATTGTATTCATCATCATTTTATTTCATAGAATGCAAAATAGTTATACTAGTATTATAAGGAAAAAAAATAGATCTACTATTAATTAAATTAATTTAGAAGGTGTATGCCAGCAAAAAATATTTAAAGAATGAATTTAAAAGTTTTTATAGGTTAATAAACATATATTTAAGAGGGAAAGAATATAGCATGTGAATGTGAATGATTCAAATCAGGTGTCCCCAAATCATGTTTCTAATCATGTCCCACCAATAAAATATCATCACATCATTGAAAATATTTCCTTTAATTTTAATGTTTAATTTCCTAATAAGATTTTTTAATGACGTGGCAATATTCTATTGGTGGGACATGATTAGGGACATGATTTAGGGACACCTGATTTGAATCCGAATGTGAAGGGCAAATGCAACCAATTCTTGGCTTTTTGCTAACTATAGTTATTGAATATTGAATAATCCTAACAAATGCAATAGCTATTAATGGCTTGACATTGGTCTAAGTAGTGTGATCCACTAGACTTTGTGATGAATAGCATTATTTCACTATAAACAAATTTTTATTTATTAATGTTTTTTTTAGCTTCCGTTAGGTTAGCTATGATGTATAGATTTTATCTAATGGTATGACTAGTAAAATCTTTACTAAAGGTGTGTAAGTCGATAGTATATACTACTTGTACTAACATATTACCTCCGGTCATTTTTATACAATTCTAACTAATTCACGTGAATTAAGAAAAGTAATTAAGTTTGTTAGAGTAATTAAATATGTCAATAATTTATATTAGTTTTCCTAAATTACCATTTAATTTATTGAACTCACTAATACCACATTATCTCAAATTGAAACAGATTTTTGTAACATTAAGCATTTTCGAATAATATATTATCAATCTAAATTAATAAGTTAGTTAAAAAATTACCTCCTCCAAAACGAAGTTAGTTTAATTTTAAAATTGAACTAATTAATTTGAAAGGAGAAGCATATATGTTAGGAATAAATACACCCTTAAAACTCCACCAATGTCACTGAACCATTTCATTTTCCTTACATTTTATACCAGTGTCATTTTGTCTTTTGAACGCAAATAAATGGAAATAAAACACCAGCAATATACAATTGTAATGTCTATTTTTATTCCAAAAACATGGATGCTTTTAGTGGTTCTCTCCATCTTTTGGACCATTCATGGTTCGCGTATATTGACCTATTAATCCTGGTTAAGTGTTTTGGAATAAGTTACATTTTTATTGTCTTAATTTCAATTAATTTCATCAATTTAGTATTAGATACGAAAAACATTTAAATTGTTGGAATTCCTTTGGGCTGTAGCATGACCGCCTTTGTAGCTTGAGACTAACCCTTTGTTTAAAAGAGTAGAAAGAGGGAAGAAATAAAGTTTAGGGAGAGAGAATGGAGAGAAAACAAAATATACAAAAGAAAAGTGTGAAGAGAGAAAAGTTTGTGTGTGGGTCCTACCTAAAACTTTTCTCTTCATCTATGCTAAGAAAATCTAAAGTGTGACTTCACTTCCAACTTTGCCCTTCTGAGCTCACTTGCCCAATCCATTTGGGGTTGTAGAGGATTTTGTAGCATCTTTAAGCGACTCTATTTCACGTTGCTTCTGTGTTCACAGTGTGTGAGGTAACGCCACTAGGAGCTACTTAAGGCGCGGTGGTGGCATGTGACGTCCTCATGCTCTTTTGGCGAGAAGAAGTGGCTAATTGTGAAGGATGGCTATGCAAATTGGTGGCGAGCAAAGGCTGAGTAAGTGATCGATTGGTTGTGTCTACGAAATCTGGAAACGACACCATGGGAGTGGGCGTGGGTGTGTGAACAAAGGGGAAAAGCGGTAGAGGGGAACCTATGTAGCTTCAACATTGGGAGCAAGATGAACATTATCCATTGATTGGAAGTAAAAAAAACAGTGGAGTAGTGAAGAATAGATGAACATAGCCATTGATTGGAAAGGGAAAAAAAAGAATGGTGGAACAGTGAAGCTTCACAAAGATGAACAGTAATCATTAATTGATGATTGAAGGATTAAACAATATACGGGTATAAGCTTACTTGCACAAATTTTGGATGCGAAGAGATGATGAGGAAGGCGGTGATTTGAATCTTTTTAAGATATGAGATTAGGGATTTGGTGGAGAGAACGAAACAGAGCATTTCATTCACGATAGATAGAGTCCCGTTTTTATTCTTTGGTTTGGTGGAGGAAAGAGGAAGCCAAACTAAATCCAAATACTCTCTCAGCAGAGACCAACCACCCTGACAACTCTTAAATCATCATCATGGAAACCCAAAATAAAAACAAACAAAAATGAATAAATCAAAACAGAGATACAAAAAGTTACATCGTCCTCCTAACTTCACTGCCTCAAATTGCCCCTACACCGCCTTCACCCTTTCGTCCAAATAGCAAATCCACCATCTTGGGACCACAAACCTCACCAAATCGAGCACATCTTAGCCACAAACACAACAGACAACCACCACAACTCTTCTCCCCCTTTGTACCATGAGAATCACCCTAATAATTATGAAAACTCAAAATTCAACCCAAAGTATTGTACAAGGTAACTAGTCAAAATAGTCACCCAAATTAGTCATGTCGCTTAAATAAAAAGCTATTATATCAAAAGGTTGGTATATTATCCAGGACTATGGTTGGACTCTTTTCGCACTAGACCATGTTATACAAACCCCGCAAACATACAACAAAATTATTGTCCAAAATTTATTTAAATGTTTAGATTTCAGAATCTAATCATAAGCTATGTTGCTACTATTTCTTGTGAAACCTCCAAACTGAAGCCATTATCCCATTAGATGTTGAAGATTTGGACTTCTTATCGCTTTGGACCTGTAATAATGTGACCAAAAACAATATCCTATTCAGATAACCACGTCCACTCAACCAAAAAAAATAAATTAATAGTATATAAGGAAGAGGGAATCAGGTATAACCAAATGTTTGATTTATTTTTATTATAAAATTGGCATATTGAAAGTTTGAATCGTTGAGAGGTATAATCAAATTAAAATATATGAGATAGAAGAAATCCTTGTCCAATGAGTTAGTTTTTAAAGTTGAATTAGGCCCAAATCCAAATTTTAAAATGATAGACAATCCTATATTCATTAATGGGTCACGTTATTAATCCATCCATATTTGTTCACGCTCCACATATTCGATTTTGAGTGTGAGAAAGTGTGTTGAAAGTCCTACTAATATAGATATACAACCACATTAAAATTTATAAGGTAGGGCAACCGTCAACCTATGAGCTTGCTTTAGGGCTGCATTTGACTCAAATTCAAATCTATGATGACCTTTCAATTATATGCAAATTAGAGGTGAGAAATCTTGTTTCTCAATTTTAAGCTTTTAAAACTCATATATAATGAACATTTTTATATTCTCCTACAAATTTATCTAATATTCCTTGCATCCCTATATATAAGACCTTAAAAAAATTGTATGTTCCTTTATATAAGACTTCCAAAATTTAGTGCATAATTAATTTTTTTATTAATATACCCTTATCATTCCACCACTTTTAGGTAGTCAAAAAACAATAAAAGTAGTAAGTTATCACATTGAAGTTCTCTCTACAGTAGTGTTACATGGAGAAGATTAATTAAGTGGAGAGAGAATGGAAGACAACTTTGGAAATTAATATAATTTGTTTGACAAATTAATACACAATGTCTTATATATATGGACGGAGGAAGTACTTTATAAAGTATAAATTAAATAAAAAAAGTAGATAAAATTACTGTTTTGAATATATATTCACTACTAGAAAAAGTCTATTTAGCGACCAAAGAAATTGGTTGCTGATGTCATTTTATTTGGTCGCTAAATAGTTAGTGACGGAATTAGCCACTGAATTTGCGATCAAAATGGTTTGCGACGAGATATTAGCGACCAATGGTCTTGGTTATTCGGTCTAAATGACTAATTATTTTTACTTTTAATATGCTACAAAATATATAAGAGAAAGTTGTAGAAGAATTTAAAAATTTATATCGAACAGGATCTAAATCTTACTTTATTCTTGATGTTTTGGCCCTTGGTCATTCTGAAATCACCTGCAGTACTTTCTAGAAATTCCTTCAAATGCTGATCATTCATGGTCTCTATCAAATCAACCTATTATGTAATTCACCAATTAGAAAAAGAATTTGGGTTTTTTCCATTCTAAAAAGAATTTGATTTGAGGTACGATGAGAAATTGAAAAATTATTATTATAATACAAAACAGCTTGAGAAATTAAATTTGATTGTCAGCAAACATGGTTTTAAAATTCGGTCATCTCTATATTAGTGTTTTGTACTTTGCAATAAGTAATATTTAACTGTGCAGCGGCGGAGCAAGACGATAATTGTTGGGGGCCAAACATAAAGATTACAGTTAAGGAACGAGTTAAATAAAAGAGAGATAATATACCTCTGTCTTTATGTCTTCCATATCCTTTGCTAAGACCTCTTCTTCTTTTTGCGCGAGTTCCTTCTTCTCTCGCCATGACATTGGTATCCTCTTTGCCTCAACTTCTGCTTTCTTGTTCTTTCTTCCTCCTACTGTATTCATCATTTATTTCATAGAATGCAAAATAATTATACCAGTTTCATAATGAAATAAATAGATCAACCATTAATTGAATTAACTGAGAAGATATATGCCAGCAAAGAATGTATTAAAGAATGAACTTAAAAGTTAATAGAGTTTTTCTAATCTATGTAACTATTTTACATGATAAGATCCTAAAATAGAAGAAAATGAAAGTAATAAATGCATGTTAAACACAAAACTCAATTAATTGTTATCTTTCCTTATAAAAAGTTTCTCTTTTAAGATACTTAACATGTGCAATGTTGCACAAATTAAAAAATCAAAGTTAATATATGTCAATAAATATATATTTAAGAGGGAAAGAACATAACATGTAAATGTGAAGGAAAAATGCAACCAAATCTTAGCTTTTTGCTAACTATAGAAATCGAATAATAATGATAAATGCAGTAGCCATTAATGGCTTACTACCGATCTAACAGTGTATTTGGTAATAAGCTATTTATAGCTTATTTAGGTAGTGTTTGACTTAGTTTTTTTTTGGCTTCTCTTTCTCTTATAAATAAAAGCTAGGTCAAACGGTATTTATGGTAAATCTCTTAAATTTAAGCTAGCTTTTTTCTTATGTACAAAATGCAAAAAGCTGGTTTTTAAGCTAGAAACTAGAAATATGAGCTTTTCATAAAAAACTGGCTTATTTGTGAGCCCAGTGTAATTAATATCTAAATATTCTAATTAACAACTGAAATCTTGAATATCTTCTCCTTCTCTCTTTGCTAAAACCTTCAAAAAGTCTTCTCGTTTATGAATTATTCATTCACTTTAATATTTATGAGTTTTATTGTTATTTAAAATTTTTCATATTAAAAAATATTTAATGTTATATTATTATTTTAATAAATTTATATTGCATTTATTTTTTTAAAAAATAAAAATATTGAGTTTTATCAAAGAATTTTTTTATTGCAACTTTATTTTTAACAAATAAAGAAATGTCACAATTAATGATAAGTAACTTAAAAAGGTTGGCACAAAATACTTTTAATAAATAAACAGTTTTTTCTCATAAGTAGCTTATAATATATAAAATAATGAAATTTTCAAACAACTTTCAACTTTTTATTTAAAGCTCTTATTTCCAGCTTTTACTTAAAAGCGGTTTATAAGTCAAAAATAAGCCGGCCAAACGGAGCCTTAGGAGCTTATAGCTTATAGTTTGTATTTTATTGTCAAGTAGAAGTGTTTGGTAACTATAAGCTTATAGCTTATAACTAGCTTTTAATAATTTCTTTCTATTTTGTCCTTAGGTAATTTACTATATTTGACTTTTTCAAATCATTTATTATGTATAATTAATAATGTCCCTTTTAGTCATTTAACACACTTTTAACTTGTCATAAGCTAAACATCTGTACTTAACCATAAGCTATACTCCCTCCGATCCTATATATAGGTCACCTTCTAGACAAAATCTTTGGTCCTATATATAAGTCACTAACTAACTCAATAATTGAAGTTTTCCCACTTTACCCCTTCTATAATTTTCAAAGATTCAATTAACGATGGAGTGAGAAAGAGAGTGGAATAAGAAAGAGAAACTGATTTTAATTTCCAATGCATTTATTAACACATTTAAGTTGAGGGTATAGTTAGAAAAATATATTTTTCTAAGACAAATTTAATGAGCTAACTACCATTTCTTGGTTTTGTTGATTCGGTTAGAAGCGACTTATATATAGGACAAGAGGGAATAAGCTATAAGTCACAAGCTATATGTCATAAGCTATAAGCTATAAGCTACAAGCTATAAGCTAATTTTACCAAATAGAGTCTAAGTAGTGTGATTAAGGCTATGTTTGGGAAGGCTTATTTAGGGGATTTTGGTTTTCAAAAAGCTTTGTCGTCATTTGGTAATTACAAAAATAAGACTTTTGGCTAAAATAAGGCTTTTGGCTACGGGATTGTGACTTTTGTAACTAACTTTTGCAAAGCTCTTTCAAGTGGCTTTTGGCATCCAAGGATGGGCTTTCAATATTTCACTTTCAAAATTGCCCTTATTTATTTTTAAAAATCACAAAATACCCACCACTATTTGATATTACTATTATATTAAATATTAATATAATATTATTTATCATTTTTGGTCATTTAACATATTTCAGCTTATTATACAATCTATTTTACCACAAATCTGACCAATAAACTAACCTCACAGCCATGTTCTCATAGCTTTCAGCCAGTTTCACAACAAAAAGTCTTGAGATTTCAGCCCGTTTTCCAAACAGAACCTAACTAAATTGTGGGATGAGTATGAACATTTCACTACAAACAATTGTTTCCTTACTTTTTTTCACAGTTTTTGTTAAACTAGATACCATTGGTATAACGGATTTTCCCGTTAATATAGCTAGTAAAATCTTTATTAACATTTTATAAGTGGATAATATATATCAATCTTGTACTAATATATTTATTTATTAGTATTTATATATTTATGTGTTATTATAAATATTATTTTCTCCGTCTCATATTATAAAATGCTTTTTAAACATTATTGGTGTTTCATAATGTAAGACCACTTATAAATTTTTAGTAGCATTTAATAATTTTTTTCATGTCTACCCCTTTAGAATTAGTGAACTTTTTAAAATGATAGTTCAATATAATTAATGTTTTGAAGAAAATGAGAATAAATTTGAAAGATTTTAGAAATCTTTTAAAGTCCAATATATTAATTGATGTTTTCTCAATAATCAGAATTTTGTGAATATGGTCTTATAATATGAAATAGAAAGAGTATATGTCTATACTAACAGATTAATTCCTATACCAACCATAGGTAATCTAACCGAAGCCAACAAAGAATGTTAATAAAATATCAATTTCTTCGTTGTGCTTATTTTAAAGAAAAAAGTCAGATTGTGTTATATATTCAAGGAAAATACAAACAAGTGAGTTAAGGACACTTTTTAAGGAGTTAAATGTAATAAAAATTTGTTTTGAAAATATTTTTATTTTTTATTTTTGAGAGACGAAATAATATGTATTTATAGTTAATTTTTTAATTCTAATAACATTAACAAATGTCCTAACAGCTTTGTTTATCAAAACCCTATATACAAATATGTTTCGAAAAGATGCACAGAATGATTAGTGTTCGACTCTCTTATCCGAATGCTACCATTTTAAGCTTTTGCAAATTTTTTAGAGTAAAGTGACAAATGTTATGTGTATTGGCCATGAAGATAGGTTACCATTCGGATTTGAGCTCTTGAAATGACATCAATTAAAAGAGAAAGTCTAATTAATTCTTAGAGATTAATTTAATTTCTACCTTTGTATCAGGGTAGAAGAATACCAATAGAAGCAAAAAGGAAAATTACGTGAAAAATTATTGAATGTTTAAAAATTCATAAAATTATTTTTTCTATTAAAATTGTATATATTAATTGATGTTAATAAATACTTCTCATTCATAATTATGGAAATAAGAGAATGCCCACATGTTTATGTTCGATATTTAGGGGATGCATTGGTTTAGGATTTTAAAAGACTTTTTTTAGTTAAAAAAAGTCTATAGATTTTAAAAGATTTTATAGGATTTTCATGACTTTTAAGAATTCTGCAAGAATTTCAAGAATTTTTAAGTCAGGATTTTAATGGATTTGTATCATAGACTTTACAGGACTTTGTGGACTTTGGACTTTATAAACTCTGCAAGACTTCGGGAAGTTCTTATATATGATGGAAAATTAAAATAATTTAAGTAATTTAAATAATGCAGTTTCATTTTTATTTCGGAAAACCTCTTCTTCTTCAAATGTATAGTACATGATCTCTTTTTAAATTGATCCAATTTAAAAAATAGAAAAAATTATGTGAATTGAGCTAGAAATTTTAAAGTGAGAAATATATTATTTTCTAAAATATTCAAATAATTAAGTAATTTAAAAAACATATTTTCGTTTTTATTTCGAAAAACATCTTATTCTTCTAGTGTATATAGTATACGATCTTTTAAAAAATTATTGTAATTGAGCTAAACTTCAAAGTGAATAATACATTGTTTTCTAAAAAATTTAAAAAAATTAATTAAGTTAAAAAATGTGATTTCATTTTTATTTCGAAAAACATCTTATTCTTCAAGTGTATATATTACATGATCTCTTAAAAAAATGTTGCAATTTTAAAAACTATTTAAATTGTGATAGAAACTTCAAAGTGAATAATACACTATTTTAAAAAAAAAACTTCAATTAGTTTAAGTAATTTAAAAATTATTTTTCATTTTAATTTTGAAAAACACCTTATTCTTATTGTACAGGATCTCATAAAAAATTGTTACAGTTCTAATAATTATTGTAATTGAGTTAAAAAATTCAAAGTGAATATAATATATTGTTTTCTTAAAAACTTCAAAATTTAATTAAATTAAAAAATGTTTTTCATTTTTATTTCGAATTATTCTTCTATTGTATAGTACATGATCTCTAAAAAAATTGTTGTAATTTTAAAAATTATTATAATTGAGCTAGAAATTAAACTTCAAAGTGAACAATAAATTGTTTTTTAAAAGACTTAAAAGAATTTAATTAAATTAAAAATTTTAATTTCTTTTTTATTTAAAAAAACTCTCTATTATTCAAATATATAATACATGATTTGTTAAAAAATTGTTGTAATTTTAAAACTTATTTAAATTGCACTAGAAACTTCCAAATGAATAGTATATTATTTTTTTAATACCTTTAACATGATTTGCATATTTTCTGATAACATTAGACAAAAAAAAAATATATTTCCAGTGAGCAAACATCCAATTGCATTGGGAAATAATTTTTAAATAATAGTTGCGAGGTATTTTTAGTAACCAAATAATTTTTTTATTTTTTCTGAAAGTTATGACTAAACAATGAAATTTTAATGAGTTAAAAAAATTAAATATTAATGAGCCAAATCACAAATGGGTGATAGAAAGTTGGGATTTCTGCAATCTCACCAAGATGATGGAAGTTAGAGGTGAAAGGAGTTTGTACTCGTTATTTGAAATTAGTTTTTTTTTTCATAATTGCTAACGTGAACATAATAGAAAATCAAGTTAAAGCATAAAAAATTAGTTTTCCGCTATTTGTTAATCACACAAAAACAGAGCATCAAAACTAGAAAGTCATGTCATGATTAAACGAAAAACGAAATAGGAATGAAACGCTACCGTTTGATGCTTCTAGTTGGGTTTGAAGAAGTATGTGACTTTGTGCTTGTTGGGCGGAGAGGTGAGAGAGAGAAACAAGGTTATGTGATTGCTTGGATGCTTATTGGAGAATGAAGTACTTGAAAAGTCACATGAAATCCTTTCAATTTGGGTGGGATTGTTTGATGGATTTGGTATTTATAAATATTACTAAAAGTCACTCAAAATCCATCTAATAAAAAAATACCTTAAAATCCTTATATTTTTAATACCTATGGATTATTTTTAAGTTTTAGGAAATTTCAAACAAATACCAATGAATTTTAACGGATTCTTTTTAAAGTCTTGGAAATCATACTAGTGGATTGTTTTTAAGTGATAAAAAATCTTGATTGAATACTAACAAATTTTAGAAAAAATCTTTTAAAATCCGGTACAACCCTAAATCAATATATCTCCGTAATTCTCTCTGTTTTCGATAATCCTCTCCCTTTATATATTGAGAAATATACTATGCCAGAAAATGACTAATCCAGCTCTACATTTGCCAGTGATTCCGTGTCAACAACTGGCATATGCTATTTTTTCATTTTTTTTATTGAGCAATGCTAGTGGTTCCACATATAACCGCTGCTTTTAGATTAATTGATTATTTTAAGGCTAAATTACACAGTTGGTCCTTGATGTTTTGTCGAAGTCCTATTGAGCAATGCTAGTGGTTCTTTATGTTTGTTTTTTGGACTCTTCTTTGTTTTTTGGACTCTTATTTGAATTCGTTAGTCTAAATTAACAAAACTGCATATGTGGGACCTATATGAAATTAATGATGTTAGTTATCGTCTCTTTCCAGACTAAAATGACACCGTATTGAATTTTTTTTCTTAAACGTGCCTTCGTTAGTCTAAGTCAACATAACTGCATACGCTTAAGAAAAAATTTAATACGGTGTCGTTTTAGTCTGCAAAGGGATGACAACTAACGCCGTTAATGCTATGTAGGTGCCACTTATGCAGTTTGGTTAACTAGACTAACGGATTTAATTAAGAGTCTAACGTTGGTCTAAAAAATAAACATAAGAAATCAAAATGAAACAAAATAAACATAAAGGACCAAAATAGGACTTTTGGCAAAACACAAAGGACCAAATGTGTATTTTAGCCTTATTTTAAAGTAAACATATACCAGCTATTGCAGGTATCATCACCGCTTTAGGAACGTCACAGTTTTGCTAATTATCGGGGACCAAAATGACTTAATTTGATCACTTATTAAAACGATGTAGTTCTGGTTTTGCTTACGTGACATCCACTTTGGGTATGCTTGGAAAACAAGTTAAAAGCTTTTAATTTTAACTTTTAACTGTGAAGTTGATTGAAATGTGTGAGATTATGACTACGAGATTATAGTTGTGCAGTTAGTTTATTAATTAGAACGATTTGTTTGGCAAAATGAATTGTATGATTGGCTGAAATATATTAAATGACTAAAAGAGATAAATAATATTATATTAATCAATGAGAGTATTGGATGAAAGATTTGTGATTTATAAAAAAAAAGGGATAATTTAGGAAACAAATTGTTGAAAGCTAGTTTTTTAAAGCTAAAAATTATCTTAAATAGCTTTTTACAGCATGTTTGTTTTTATGTTGGTGTTGTGTTCTAGTTCCTTGGAATTGTCAATCCCATATTCCTAGACTTTGAACGTCAAAGCCATAAATAATTGTGTTTGCCTTCAGTTGAAATCAAACGGATAAACAAACACTCTCTTAAAAGTTACTTATAAAAGCTATAGCTCATAGCAAAAAACTTTAAGTTTGTAATACCAAAAAACTTAGCTTTATAAAAGTTATAATCTTTTAAGAAAGCTATAATTTTGTGTCACAAAACAACCCAAATTTGTCACTTAACGTGCCACAAAAGCACTTAACAAATAGTTGTTAAGTCCAAGGACAAAAATGGCTGACAAAGATGAAAGTCAATGATTAACATGATAGTTTTAATAAGTTCCTTAGAATGTTTTCTAGCAAGCTTCTTAGTGGTGAAGGTGTTTATATCAATTAGTGTTGGGTATATGGATTTCGGTCCGCAAGCCGGCCCGTTTAACCCGCATATTTGCGGCCATGGACTTTTTAAAATGAAGTCCATTTAATTTTTGGGCTTTAACGTGTTTACCCATTTATCCGCGGTCTTAGCAGACAAAATTCGCGGTGGATGAGATTAACACCATATTTATTGGGAGTGGCACAATCCTTTTTAGTATATAAATTTATGATTCTTACATATAAAAAGGATGGTGCCACTCCCAATAGAGATGATGCTAATCTCATCCTCCAAATCCACGGACCCCGCGGGTTATGCGGATACTCATTTATGATGCATTTTTTTAGAAAAAATGGCCTAAACAATTGACAAATTAAAAAAAAAAAAAAACCCCAAGGAAGACTCAAGGAAAAAATGACCCAAATGTCCAAAACTCAATTCAAATCTTTTTTTTAGTTTTTTTAAGTAAAAAATTATTTGTAAAACAAAAAAATAGTAAAAAGAAAAAAAAGGTACTTCTGCGGATGTCCATGGACATTCAGGGCATACACGAGCCCAATTGTGAGAGGTCCATATAAAACGCGAGCTCTGGTGGATTTGCCCATTTACCCGCGGGTCTTGCAGGGAAGAGTGGTGCGGGGTGGGCCAGCCCGTCTACCCAGCTCTAATATCAATAGGTCTCCTATCTTCAATGGGGATGGTTGTCATTGGAAACAACACATGAGAATCTTCATAGAGTATGAAAATTGACATATGGGATGCCATTGAAAATGGAGCTTACATCTCTATGAAGGTTGAAAATGGGAAACCTATAGAGAAGTCTAGGAGTGAGTGAACTCAAGATAAGAAGAAGAAAGCGCAACCAAACTTTAACGCCAAAAACCTCAACCTCCGTTTTATGCTACAATGAGTTCTTTAGAGTATCTCATTGTACAATCACTGAGGAGATGTGGGGTACCCTTAGAGTTACACATGAGCGGACTAGTGAAGTTAAGAGGGCTAGAATGAATACACTTATGCATGAAAATGAATTGTTTAGAATGATTCCGAATGAAACAATACATGATTTGCAAATGTGATTTACTCATATTATTAATCACTTTTTTTCTCTTGGCAAATCATTTACTAATGAATGAACATCTTATTAACAAGGTTCTTAGGTGCTTATCCCGTGAAAGGAAACCCAAGGTAATTGCAATTGTGGAATCAAAACACTTGGGCTGGCATTAAAGACATGTGTTAAGAGACAAGAGGAAAGTGAATAAAGTGAGGATGATGAGGAAGATGAAAACTTTAACCTTTTGGTGAAGAGGTATAATAAATTTATAAAAAGAAAGGGGTTCCAAAGAAAGAGTTAGGAAGCAAGCAACGAGACTTTAGAAAAGAATGAAGCTACCATGGTGAAGGAAGAAGAAGAGGCTTGAAGAAAGGAGTACCAACCATTTGGTGTGGAAATTGAAGTTGAGGGTTGAAGAACAAGGTAACCACAAATTCCCTCTCAAATGCATCTTAATGGATTGCATGTGGTGTTTGACATGCGGAATGTGCACAATTGATGCTTGCATGTTGCAAATTTTCCTTTGTGTTATACATTGAGGTGAGATTGTTGATGAGGAATGGTGTGATTGTGTTTTATTAAGAGAAATGTGATATTGTTTCTGTAGTGTTTGATTGTATGATAAATGTAAACTATGGTGTTATTGAGTGAAATTCTTGAGGCATTAATGATTATGCTGTGACCTGTGATGTGGTTTAAGAGAAATGAGATATTGATTATAGGGAGTGTTTGAGAGACGTGTTTGAATAGAATGAAATAGGACACTGTGTACTGTTCTTTGTTTGGTACATCAGTCAAAAGGAACGGAAGGGGCAAATGAATGGGACAAATTGGTTCCATTGAAAAGGGTGGAACTGAAGAGAACAGAACAGAACACAGACAAAAGAATTATCATTATTTTCATAGTGTTCTTTGTTTGGTACATCAGTCAAAAGGAACGGAAGGGGGAAATGAATGGGACAAATTGGTTCCATTGAAAAGGGTGGAACTGAAGAGAATAGAACAGTACACAGACAAAAGAATTATCATTATTTTCATAGAGTTATTTTTTTATTAACAAAATAATATATATTTAAATTTCTTAAGCCTTATATTATTTTTTTTCAACCAAAAAATATTTTTTAATTTTTTTTAAAAAAAATTTACATAATAAAAATATATTCAACATGATTTACATTTAATAATTAATTTTAAAAATATATTTAATAATTATATTTATTGTGAGAAGTTTATATTTAATAATTTATTTTTGACAAAATGATATTTTTGATCCCTTAACTCTTTGAGCAGATTCACTTTGGTCCCTTAACTTTTTTTTGACTCATTTTGGTCCCTTAACTTTTATGTTTGGTTTGTTTTGGTCCCTGTCGCGAGATTTTGAGTTGCACTCTTTCGATTACTCAATGCCCTTCCAAATTTCTTGCTTCAGAGTCAGATTGAAGCACAAACCTAGCCAAATGCACACAGTTTCTCATGTGGTAACGTTTTGGATTCTCTCACACGTTACTCAACTTCAAGCTTGTGCATCTCTCATTCATCCCCAAGCGACATCGTTCAGACTAACTATGGCCTCATCCATCAAGTTATCACGGAGTTAGTGCCACGTAGGATCCATGTAAGACAGATTTGTTAATATCCTTGACAGACTTAACGTTAGGGACCAAAACGAACGAAACATAGAAGTTAAGGGACCAAAATGAGTAAAAAAAAAAGTTAAGGGACCAAAGTGAATCTGTGCAAAGAGTTAAGGGACCAAAAATGTCATTTTGCCTTTATTTTTTCATAAAATATTAATACAAAAATTAATATATTTTAAAATTATAATTTAGCTATACTTGTAATATTTTAAAAAATAAATTAAAAAAATATACTATTTTATTTTTCCTTTAATTTTATAATTTCTATCAACTAAAGTAAAATTTTATATATTTTAATAAAAAATATTTTCTACATTTTAATCCACACTAGATACAAAATAATACATATGTTCATATTCTGTTCCAGGGTCACTAAACACAGTACACAATTTTATTTGTTTCATTCCGTTCCATTCTGTTCCATTTTAGTCTGCTCTGTACCATTACCAAATGCTACCATAGTGTTTGATTGTATGATAAATGTAAACTATGGTGTTATTGAGTGAAATTCTTGAGGTATTAAATGTAAACTCATCGTTGTAGAAGAACCTTCATTCATAATGCAGTTTGTGCCCTAAAGGTTCAAATGCATCACCTTTAATTAACTCGTAAAAAATTTAATGAATAAGAATAAAAATGTAAAATATTATCTTAGAATTAAAATGTGTCATGTGAACAATAACATCATTAACAAAATAGCTAAAATTAGGGTTGACTGTAATAGAGGTACAAATATAAGGGAAAATATATTTTTAAAAACTATAAGGGAGTAAATATAATACACATAAACACCCCAGAAAAAGTTAGTGTAATTATCTAAAGTTAGTGTAATTATCTTATATTAATATATTATTAATCTGAATTAATAAGTTAGTTACCTAAAAAAATTTAGTTAAAAAACTAAATCGAACTAATTCAAAAGGAGAAACATATATCTCACCCATAAATCCCCCCTTAAAACTCCATGATGTCACCAGAGCCGTTTCATTTTCCTTATTTTTCGTATAGGTGCCCTTTTCTTTTGAATGCACACAAATGGAGAGAAAACACCATCTTCATACAATTGAAATGTGAATTTTTATTCCACAAACATGGATTCTTTTAGCATAGTCCTCTCCATCTTTTGGACCATTCATGGTTCTTGCATATTGACCTATTAATCCCAGTTAAGTGTTTTGCAACAAGTTACACTTAATTGTCTTAATTTCAATTAATTTCATCAATTTTGTACTTGATGTGCAAAAAACGAATTTAAAATGTTGGAATTCCTTTGGGTTGTAGCATTACCGTCTTTGTGTGTAGCTTGAGACTCAATGTCAATAATCTAACTAAATAATTAAAAGTGATATAATTAGGTGTTTCATTTATGTGATAATGATTGGTTAATTGACAAAATGTTTGGTTGTATTTCTTTCTAATAGAGTTAGGGTTCATAAAATTTTCAAACACATTCCAGAAGCACAATTTTTGGGTGCGCAGAGATGATGGGAAAGGAGATGGTTTGAATTTTCTTAACTTATGAGATTAGAGATTTGACGGGGAGAACGAGATAGAGCATATTATTGGCGATAGATTGAGTCCCATTTTTATTCTTTGGTTTGGGGCAGGAAAGATGAAGCCAAACCAAATCTAAAAACTCTCTCAGCAAAGACCAGCCACTTTGACAACCCTTGAATCATCATCATGGAATCCCAAAATAAAAACCAACATAGGCGAATAAATCAAAATAGAGATCCAAAAAATTGCATCATCCTCTAAACTTCACTACCTCAAATTGCCCCTGCCTTCACCCTTTTGTCAAAACCGCAAGTCCACCATTGTGCAACCACTAACCTCACCAAATTGAGCACATCTCAGCCACAAGTGGCCAAGTGCAACGGATAACCACCATGACTCCTCTCCCCTATTCCAACATGGGAATCACCCCCTAATAATTATGAAACCTCAAAATTCAACCTAGAGTTTAATCAGGTAGCTTAAATATAAAAAAACAATTATATCCAAAGGTTGGCATTAACGGGACAATTGTTGGTCCCATTTCGGTGTGGACCATGTTATAGAAACTCCGCAAACATAAAACAAAACTATCCAAAATTTATTTAAATGTTTCTAAATTTTAAGCGTTTAAAACTTGTATCTAATGAGTATTTTTATATTCACCTACAAATTTATCCAATATTCCTTACATTCCTATATATAAGACCTTAAAAAAAAATTCGGTCCTTCATATAAGACTTCCAAAATTTTGTGCATAATTAAACTTTTTACCAATAAAACCTATCATTCAACCACTGTAAAGTAGTCAAAAACCAATAAAAGTAGTAAGTTTTCAAAGAGAAGTTCTCTCTTTATGATACTTGGAGAACATTAATTAAGTGGAGAGAGAATGAAAGATTATTTTGGAAATTAATATAATTTGTTTGACAAATTTGACAAGTTTGCTTAGATTTACAAACTTTCTTAATTCTTGTTAATTTTTTACAAAGAATAGTATTATTTATAGGGAAGGAGGAAGTACTTTATAAAGTATAAATTAAATAAAAAATTAGATATAATAACTATTCTGAAATATATCAAATGATTAATTTTTTTTACTATTAATATGTTGAAAACTATATAAGAGAAACTTGTAGAAGGATTTAGATATTTATATCAAACACAATCTAAATCTTACCTTATTGTCTCAGTCATGTAGCTCAGTTGGTGAGTAGACATTGTGTGAGTACGAAGTTTGATTCTCGATTGTATTACTTTTTGAACCAAAAAAAAACTTAGCTTATTCTTGATCTTTTGGCCCTTGATCATTTTTAAATCACCTGTAGTTCTTTCTATAAATTCCTTCAATTGCTAGTCATTCATGGTCTCTATCAAATCAAGCTATGATGTAATGCACCGATTATTTAAACAAAAGAATTTGGGTTTTTTTTTGCTGGTAAAAAGAATTTGATTTGAGGTACATTGAAAGTAGACATCCATTTGTTTTTTTTTTCGGCCAATACAAATGTACTCATCCCTAAACCCTAAACACACACACCTATCATAAACTAACTCCCTCCAATATCCTAATCTAAATCACTATCGCCAAGGTTTGAACCTTAGACTTCCAACTCCTAAGCCTTAAAGGCTTGGTACATAACTATATGAGCTATTACCCACTTGTCTTAGACATTCATTTGTTAATAAAATAGAAAAGAGCTTGAGAAGTTGCAGCTGGTTGTAAGCAAACTAGGTTTTAAAATTTGGTCCTCTTTACCATAATGTTTTGTAATTTGCAATCAATCATATTTAACTGCATTTAGTGTAATGTGATTATAACAGCAATGCGACTCAAACTGCAGTTTGAAATCTTGACTACAAATAGCCGCCACCAAATTCTAAAGTGAAATCAAAGAATTATAGTTATGGAACAAATTAATTAAAAGAGAGATAATATATCTAGTGCGGTTAAAATGGGCCTTGGCCCTGGGGCTAGCCCAACCCGGCCCTATATTTTGTTCAATGGGGCCAGCCCTTACTTTTACAAAAGTAAAATTGACCTTAATTATTTGGGGCTATGCCAAAAAATGGGACTAGTCCTAAAACTTAAGTTTTGAATTTTCACAAGTTGAAGATAATAAGCTTTAATGTGTTGGTGAACCAAAATGTCTGGCGTAGTTTTACTATTAATTAGTACTCCACCTTAATTGCATTTTCTATTATATCAAAATAATTTTAATTTTTAAATTATAGTTAAGTATAAGATGTATTAATAATCAAGGTTAAAATTATTCATAAACTTAAAAGCTTTTCCTTTGACATAATTCATTCAGGCTTAGAATTTTTAAGATACTAAGGTGTTGTTTAAAAAATTATTTAGTAGCAATTTTCATCAAGATATTAATTAGTGAAGCAGATGAAGTGCACGAAAGTGTAAATAAAAAAAATTCAAACCTGAAATGATTTGTTTCAATATGTGATATGTAAATATATATATTCTCTTTTAATTTATTGCTTGCAATTAGTTTCACTAACTAATTTTGTTTTTAAAAAAATTAAAACCTGAGACCTCAACTTTGGCGTAAATAATTTAGTATAAAGTTATTGGTAAAAATTTTATTTTTAAAAATTCAATAAGAATAGATCAATTCTATTAAATCATTTTAATAATTATGAGGCAATATCCCTCGTACATGTGGTACTTCTTTGCACTCGTTTAATGTCTTTTAAGACGCTAAACAATTACGTTCAGACGAATGTTATGTTCCGTATCATTTTCGAGCAACAATTTTAATATATATATATATATATATATATATATTTATAAATAAAAAAAATGTATATTGATTTTTTATTTTTTGAACTTGATTTGGCCTTGACCCTAGCTCCAATCCACACGATGGATTATATATATATATATAAAAATTGGCCCTGATTTAGTCCTAACTCCTAACTTTATCCCTGGCCCTATGGCATTTTGGCTCTGTACAGTTAAGAATCTCTGGGTCTATTTTAATTCCATGACCTTTTGGCTCTGGCCCTACTTTGTCAGAGCTGGCTGGGCCAAACTACCCATTTTGATATCTCTAAATATACCCATCTCTCTAGGTCTTCTATATCATTTGCTAAGACCTCTTCTGCTTTCTATGCGAGTTCTTTCTTCTCTTGCCATGACATTGTTATCTGCTCTACCTCAACTTGTGCTTTCATGTTCTTTCTTCCACCTACCGTATTCATCATGGTTTAATTTATAGAATGCAAAATAGTTATACAAGTATCATAATGAAATATATAGATCAACCATTAATTGGATTATTTGAGAAGGTATATGCTAGCAAAGAATGTATTTAAAGACTTACTCTTGGAATAAGTGGATCCCCACCCTATATATATATATTTAAGAGGGAAAGAACATAACATGTGAATGTGAAGGAAAAATGCAACTAATTCTTGGCTTTTTGCTAACTATATTTATTGAATAATATCGACAAAATGACATAACACTGGTCTAAGTAGTGTGATCCACTAGACTGTGGGATGAGTATGATTATTTCATTACAAACAAGTTGTTATTTACTGATTTTTTTTCTTAACTTTCATTAAATTAACTATTATTAATATAGATTAAGTCTAATGGTATAGCCAATAATGTATTAATAATGTATTAATAATCTGAATTAATAAGTTAGTTGAAAATTATGCTCTAAAAAAAGTTAATTAAACAGTTTAATTGAACTAATTCAAAAGGAAAACATATATGTCAGCCATAAATCCGCCATTAAATCTCCAATGATGTCACTGGAGCTGTTTTATTTTTTCTTTTTGTTGTATGAATGTTGTTTCGTCTTTTGAACACACCCAAAAGGATAGAAAAGAGTGTGAACTTTTATTCCTCAAATAAGGATGCATTTAGCCTGGTCCACTACATCTTTTGGACAACTCATAGCACTTGCATATTGACCTATTAATCTCATTAAGTGTTTTACAACAACTTACATTTTTATTATCTTAATTTCAATTAATTTAATCAATTTACTACTTAATGTGAAAAAATTAATTTAAATTGTTGAAATTCCTTTGGGTTGCAGCAAGACTGTCTCTACATGGGATAGAAAATGTATGTCTCCTTCTCCTGTCTTCAATCATGTCTTGATAGGGCCCAAATAACTAATGGACCTTTGGAACCTATGGCCCATTCGGTGTCCAATAATCAAAGGGTTTGGAAGGTGTATGTGAGGAAGGGAAAAAGGACCAAAGCTGCTGAGTTGTAAAGAGAGAAGCATGCGAGTTAGTTACGGGAAGAGGGGAGTGTGCCACTGTATATTGGGATTGCAGAGAGAGAGCGTTAGGATTCATTCCTTGTTTTTTTCTTCTTTATTTGGGGAGTCCATTTTGGATCTCTAAGGGGGATAGCCCTGGGCAGCAGAAGGCGTCCCTCCAGTTAAAATTTGTCATCTCATTTAAAAATTATGCGTCATCTTTTCTTTCACATTACTCTGTTGCAAACCATAATCACTGTTTTTTGTTTCAAAAGCACAAAAACAAAAAATATGTATCTCTCTTTACTTTCCCTTTCATTCGATCCAAGTCACAACAATAACATTCCCACACATTTATCTCTTTTTCACCCTGATTTGATGCAATATAATTATGGACGGCAATTTGATGTTTCATCTATTGTGCCTTTGTACAATTGTATGACTATTGACTTGTTTTTACACCCACTTCAAAATAGACTCATAGTTACCTGGCTTAGTTAGTTTTATGTTGGTTAAGAAGTTTATTGTATATATAAAGTGTATCTTCATATTTTCATTACAATTAAAGAGAATTCTTCTCATAATTCCTGTTATGAAATCAGAGGAATTTTTTCTTGTGCTACAAAATGAGAATTTTCTCTCTAATTTTATCATTTTTTTTAGTAAAAACCCTCTTTTTCTCTTTTCTTTCTTCCCATGCAATCTTTCTTTCCCTACTATCTTTTCCCGAGAAAGTATCATCAACCGCCTATCCCTTTTTTCAGTTTTTCCCTCTTCCTTCCTCCACCAATTCATGCTATTGTACAAATTTTCTGTTTTTCCCGAGGAAAAAAACCCCATGAACTAAACGTCTCTTCCTTCCTCTCTTTCTTCATTTTCCCTTTCTTCTTGCCACTTTCCTTCTCTGTTTCTTTCACACACAAAAAAAACCTAAAATCCATAATTTTCCTTCTCTATCTCAAAGAACCATCGCGGCTGGTGCTCTCTGACAACGACGCCCCTTTCGCCGACGTCGTTCTGGGCCCTCTTCATAGCCTCTGACGGTGTTGTTCTCTTGGTCTCTTTGGCGTTTCTTCATAGCCTCTAACGGCGTCTATCTCGTCTTACTCAGGTCATCGGCGGTGCCGCGGCTGTAGCTCTCTGCCTTTGGGGTTTCTTCTGCTTCAACGCTCCACGTATGCCAAGAAATAGTCGAGCACTATCGCAGCTTCAAGGTTGCACATTGTCGCAAGATTGTCCGTCTCCGGTTCATGTCTTCTCGGATTGCAAAGATCTTTCGTATTTCAGTGATGGATAGTTCTTAAACATTGTTGTTCTGTAATTCGATTTGGTGATCCATTCATAGCATAGACAGTGTTTTCCGGTTGAAGAGCAATTTTTGACTTGATTTGATTTAAATGGTTGAAGTTTTTCTCAGGTTTTCATCTTTCACCGTGAGGATTCAATGGATTTCGTTTTGTCTCTTGGCTGGTTCAGTGTTTATGATACGCACACCAATTGGATTTTTGCCTATGTTAATATGGTTCTTAGTTGTGGGTTCAAGTTCTTGGTGCAATCACAACGTGTTTGGGTGCTGCTGTTTTCAACTCTTTTTCTCCAGAGACAGATTCTGATTTCTTTTTTCTATTTTTGGTGTTATCCATCATTGAAGAGTTTGTGTTCTGACCTCTAGAAGAAATTGGGAACTCACAGTGCTTTTTGATCTCAGCCTCATTCATTCCTTCATTTGTTCTAGTTTTTGAAATTGGTAATTCAATGTGCTCACAAGAGTGTTATGGTGATGTTTCACAGATGCACATGATGGCTTGCTTCTATTTCTTGTTATTCACTTTCAGGTCTCCATACCGATCTCTTTAGGGTCTCCATACCCCACTCTTATGGGATCCATACCCATTCTTATCAGGATCCATACCCGTTATTTTAGGGATCATACCCACTCCTATTGGGATCTATACCCTTTGTTTTAGCATTTTATTTTTCTGATGTATATTTTTCAGATGTTTTTTTTTTTCTCTAGTGTTTTTCTGATGTATTTCCAAGTTGGAAGTTTAGGTCACTTCCAACTTGCCGGGGGTAATAGACCCTTAGTTACATGACTTAGTTAGTTTTACCTTAGTTAGGAAGTTTATTGTATACATAAAGTGTATCATATTTTAAATACAATTGAAGGGAATTCTTCTCATAAATCCTGTTACTTCACCTCACAAGCCGTTTGATAAAATGATTATGAGATCAATTAGCAAACTCCGTTGCAAAATAGAAGAAGAAGTGTGGCATGGAAATAGTAAAGATGACACAATGAGACTCACACTTACAACGAAGACTAACAAGCAATGTAGCTGCTTCTTGCTACGTGGCAGTGAGCGGTCGCTGCTATTAAAAGGAGACAAATTAAGTCATACACAAATTTCAGAGAAAAATAAAAACATAAAGAACTGACGTAGTTAAATGTCATTAATAAATGACATGATGATGTGAAAATTTACTACACATGTCAAAATACAGAGGTTTGAATGTGACCAGCATCAATTTTGGGTGCTTAGAGATGATAAGGAAGGCAGAGGTTTGAATTTGTTTAAGATAAGTGATTAGGGATTTAATGGGGAGAACGGGACATGGATTGACGATAGGTTGAGTCCCATTTTGATTCTTTGATTTGGTAAAGGAAAGAGGAAACCAAACCAAATAAAAAAATCATTAGAGATCAACCACTTTGACAACCCTTGAATCACCAACATCGAATCCCAAAATAAAAACAAACAGAGAAGAATAAATCAAAACAGATATACCAAAAATTGCATCATCCTCCTAATTTCACTACCTCAAATTGCACGCGTATTGCCTTCACCCTTTTGTCCAAACCACAAGTCCACCACCGTGCAACCACAAACCTCACCACATCGAGCACATCTAAGCAACAAGCACAGCGGACAACCACCACAACTCCTCTCCCATGCTCCACCATGAGAATCACCCCCAATAATTATGAAACCCCAAAAGTCAACCCAGAGTTTACATGGAAGTCAAAACAGTCATCCAAATTAACTACGTCGCTTAAATTAAAAACTATTATATCCAAATGGTGGTATTAACCACATCATGGTTGGTCCCTTTTAGGATTGGACCATGTTATACAAACCCTGCAAACATACAAAAAAAAAGACCATCCAAACTTTATTTAAATGTTTAGATTTCAGAGTCTAATCATAAGCTCTTTTGTTACTATTTCTTGTGAAACTTCCAAACTGAAGCCATTATCCCTTTGGAGGTTAAAGATTTGGACTTCCCAGTGCTTTGGACCTGTAATAATATGATCAAAACAATTTCCTTTTTAAATAAAAGTTTGCGTTTGACAATAAATAAATATCTAGTATAAATTGAAGAAGGAATCAAGTATACACCAAATGGTTTGATTTTTTTTTTTTTTCAATTTTAAAATTGGGATGTTGAAAATCCACGTCAACTAGAGGTATGACTAAATTAAAATATATACGGTAAAGGAAATCACTTCCCAATAAGCTAGCTTTTAAGGTCAAATTAGTCTCAAACTCAAATTCTAAAATGGTTGCCAATCATATATTCATTTTTAAGTCACCAATGAGTGGAATATTAAAGATATCATGTTATTGGTCCACCCGCATTTGTCCATGCGTCAGATGTTCACGTTTGAGTGTGAGGTGTGTTGAAAGTCGACTATATATATATAGTGCCAAATTAAAATATATAAGGATGGGGAGTCCTCCACCTATGAACTTTTTGAAGGACTAAATTGGGCCAAAGTTCAAATGCATGATGCCATTGAGGAACATGCAAATTAGAGATGAAAAATCTTGTTTCTAAGTTTTAAGTTTTTAAAACTCATCAAATGAGCATTTTTATATCCTCCTACAAATTTATCTAATATTCCTTATGTCCCTATATATAAGGCCTTCAAAAAAATTGTTTGGTCCTTTTAATAGAACCCCAAAATTTAGTGCATAATTAATTTTTTCTACCAATATATCTTTATCATTCAACCACTTTTATGTAGACAAAAACTAATAAAAGTAGTAAGTTACCATAGAGAAATTTTCTATTTAGTGATACTTGGAAAAGATTAATTATCTGGAAAGAGAATAAAAGATAGCTTTAATAGTATCATTTGTTATACAAATTTAATAATTTTTTCTAGATTTACGAAATTTTTTAATTCTCGTGAATTTTTTATAGTGGGTCTTATATACAAGGATGGATGAAGTACTATATAAAATATATATTAAAAAAATTAGACCTAATTACTGGTTTGAAAAAATATATTCAATAACTAATTATTTATACAATTAATATATTGGAGAATTTACAATAGGAAAGTGTTGAATGATTTAGATATATTTTATTTCAAACACAATCTAAATCTTACCTTTTTCTTGATCTTTTGGCCCTTAGCCTTTTTCATATCACCCGTTGTACGTCCTAGAAATTCCTTCAACTGCTGGTCATTCATGGTCTCTACCAAATCAACCTATGGTGTAATCCACCAATTAATTAAACAAAAGAATTTGGGTTTTTTTTGGCTGCTTAAAACAATTTTATTTGAGGTACATCGAAAGTAGATCATCAATTATTATTAGAATAGGAAAGAGCTTGAGAAGTTTCATCTAATTGTCAGCAAACAAGGTTTTAACTTTGGTCCTCTCTACGATAGTGTTTTGCATTTGCAATCAGTCCTATTTATCTACATTTAATGTAATGTGATTATGATAGCTATGTCTCGAATTGCAGTTTGAAATCTTGATCGCAAATAGCAACCAACAAACTTTAAAGTGAAATTAGAGAATTACAGTTTAGGAACAAGTCAATCAAAGGGAGATAGAATACCCATGTTTTGAGGTCTTCTATATCCTTTGATAAGACCTCTTCTTCTTTCTGTGCAAGTTCTTTCTTCTCTTGCCATGACATTGATATCCGCTCTGCCACAATCTCTACTTTCTTGTTTTTTCTTCCTCCTACTGTATTCATCATCGTTTTATTTCATAGTATGCAAAATAGTTATAGCAATAACCTTATAATGAAAAAAATAGATCAACAACTTATTGAATTAATTGAGATGGCATATGCCAACACATAATGTATTTAAAGAATGAATTTAAAACGGAAAGAACATAGCACATGAATGTGAAGGAAAAATGCAACCCATTCTTGACTTTTTCCTTACTATATTTATTGAATATTGAATAATCTTGACAAATGCAGTCGCTATTAATGGCAGGACTAAGTAGTGTGATCGACTAGAATTTGGGATGAATACAATTATTTCACTACGAAGAAATTTTTATTTACTAACGTTTTTTGTTTTCGTTACATTAGGGGCGGTTTGCATTTTTAATTTTTGTTTTGTGTTTTTTGAAATTTTACAAAGAAAAATCAGAAAATACTGAAAACAGAATATTTTTTTTAGCATTTTCAGTTTTTCCGTTGTAAAATTTCAAAAAACAAAAAACAGACTAAAAATAGGAAATGAAAACAGAAAATGAAAATGCAAACCTAACAGCCCCTTAGTTATCATTAGTTTAGATTTTGTCTAATGATATAACCAATAAAATTTTACTAACCGTTTGTAAGTCGATAATATTTAACAATTATTTACTCCTTTCGGTCATTTTTATAGAATCCCCCAACTAATTCATGTGAATTAAGGAAAATAGTTTACTTTGCTAGAGTAATTAAATATGTCTTGAATTTATATTAGTTTTCCTAATTTATCCTCTAATTTATTAAACTCATTAATAGCACTTAATCTCATATTAAAATTTTTAATAATCTGAATTAAAAATTTAGTTAAAGAATTACCTCCTCCAAAACAAGGTTAGTTAAAAAATTAAACCAAGTTAATTCTTAAGGAGAAACATATATATCAAGCCTAAATACCCCCTTAAAACACCACCAATGTCAGTGGACCCGTTTCATTTTCCTTTTATTTTGTATTGAAGTGGTTTCTTCTTTTGAATGCACACAAATGGAAAGAAAACACCAACAACATATAATTGGAATGTCAATTTTTATCCCGCAAACTGGGTGCTTTTAGCATGGTCCTCTCCATCTTTTGAACAATTCATGGTTGTCGCATATTGACCTCGTAATCCCAGTTAAGTGTTTTGCAACAAGTTACATTTTTATTGTCTTAATTTCAATTAATTTCATCAATTTAGTACTAATGTGGAATAATATTAATTTAAATTGTTGGAATTCCTTTGATTTGCAGCATGACTATCTCTCTACTTCTCCTTTCATTTGATCCAAGTTGCAACAATAACATTCCCATACATTTATCTCTTTTTAATCCTGCTTGGATGCAATTATGGACTGCAATTTGATGTGTCATCTATTGTGCCTTTGTGCAATTGTATGACTATTGACTTGTTTTTGCGCCCGCTTCTCCTCACAAACCGTTTGATAAAATGATTGTTAGAACAATTAGAAAACTCCGTTGCAAAATAGAAGAAGTGTGGCATGGAAAAAGTGAAGATGACACAATGAGACTCACAGGTATAGCATCAACTAACAAGCAGCGTAGCTGCTTTTTGCTACGTGGCGGTGGGAGTTTGCCTCTATTAAAAGGAGAAAAATTTAATCCTAGACAAATTTTACAGAAAATGGAAACACAAAGAACTGACGTCTTTAAATGTCATTAATAAATGACATGAAGACATGGAATCTTAATACACGTGTCAAAATATGATTATTGAGAGAGGAATATGGGACACCAAAATGGGACGAAGGCTTTCAATCCCTCTATATTGTTGCTTGAGACTCAATGTCTATAATCTAATTAATTGATTAAAAGTGATATAATCAAGTGTTTTATTTCTATGATGTTATGTGAAGAATGGAAAATGAATGGAACAGTGAAGTATGAAGAAAGTATAATATATGTATGTATTATTTATAGAATGACATTTCTTACAAAATGCGAAGAAGGCTACTGCAACATCTTATCGAGAACAAGAATATTTCAGAAGAAGTTAGAAAAGAAGATACAAAATATACCTATCCATGCCCTCTCTCTATAATAGGATTTTCCCTTTATATCCCTGACCTCACACGAAATCATTAAGATGTGAATTTGGCATTTTTGATCTAGTACACTTGTCCTCTCATCATGTGTTGATCATCCATAGTCTCTGATGTATTTCCACTTGTGACATTTGATTGGTTAATTGACAAAATATTTTGTTGCAATTCCTTCTAACTGAGTTAGAGCTTATAAAATTTTCAAACACATTCCCAAATCTGACCAAAACCAATTTTGGGTGCTTAGAGATGATGAGCAAGGCGGAGGTTTGAATATGTTTAAGATATGTGATTAGGGATTTAATGGGTAGAACGGGACAGGGATTGACGATAGGTTGAGTCCCATTTTTATTCTTTGGTTTGGTGGAGGAAAGAGGAAACCAAAACAAATTAAACACTCTCTAAGAGACCAACCACTCTTACAACCCTTGAATCACAAACATCGAATCCCAAAATAAAAACCAACATAGAAGAATAAATCAAAACAGATATACCAAAAATTGCATCATCCTCCTAACTTCACTGCCTCTAATTGCACATGTATTGCTTTCACCCTTTTCTCCAAACCACAAGTCCACCACCATGCTACCACAAACCTCACCAAATCGAGCACATCTCAGCCACAAGCATAACGGATAACCACGCTGACTCCTCTCCCCTGCTCCACCATGAGAATCACCCCCAATAATTAAGAAACCCCAAAATTCAACCCGGAGTTTACATGGAAGTCAAAACAGTCATCCTAATTAACCATGTCGCTTAAATAAAAAACTATTATATCCAAAGGTTGGTACTAACCGGATCATGGTTGGTCCCTTTTCGGATTGGACCATGTTATACAAACCCGGAAAACATACAAAAAAAAAACTATCCAAACTTTATTTAAATGTTTAGATTTCCGAGTTCAATCATAAGCTCTTTGGCTACTATTTCTTGTGAATCCTCCAAACTAAAGCCATTA
The DNA here is from genome assembly GCA_037177725.1 of Cyamopsis tetragonoloba. NCBI lineage: Eukaryota > Viridiplantae > Streptophyta > Magnoliopsida > Fabales > Fabaceae > Cyamopsis > Cyamopsis tetragonoloba. The sequence goes on from CM074124.1 coordinate 44,986,399, forward strand.
TCCCATTGGAGGTTGAAGATTGAGACTTCCCAGTGGTTTGGACTTGTAATAATGTGATCAAATCAATTTCCTTTTTAAATAAACGCCTACATCGGACAATAAATAAATATATAGCATATAAGGAAGAGGGAATCACGTATACACCAAATGGTTTGATTTTTTTTTTTCAATTTTACAACTGGGATGTTGAAAATCCACGTCAACTAGAGGTATGACCAAATTCAAATATATACGGTAGATGAAATCACTACCCAATAAGCTAGCTTTTAAGTTCGAATTAGGCTCGAACTCAAATTCTAAAATGGTAGTCAATCCTATATCCATTATTAAGTCACGCATGAGTGGAATGTTACACATATCATGTTATTGGTCTACCCACATTTTTTCATGCGTCAGGTGATCACATTTGGGTGTAAGGAGGTGTGTTGAAAAGCCTATGACTATATATTATTATAGCCAAATTAAAATATATAAGAATAGGCACTCCTCAACCTATGAACTTCTTTGGTTTGGTGGAGAAAAGAGGAAACCAAACCAAATAAAAAACTCAGAGACCAACCATTCTGACAACCCTTGAATCACCAACATCGAATCCCAAAATAAAAGCCAACACAAAAGAATAAATCAAAACATATATACCAAATATTCTATCATCCCCCTAACTTTACTGCCTCAAATTGCACATGTATTGCGTTCACCTTTTTGTCCAAACCACAAGTCAACCACTACAAGAAATATAGGTATTAGCTGCGCCAAATTAGTCGCGGCCCCGATCCGACCCAAATTAGCCGCGGCTAGCGGACGCTAAATTTAAAAAAAAAAATTTGCTTCCCGGTTTGCTGCGGTCAGGCCGCCGCTAATTATGAAATTAGCCGCACGTTTGCGGCGGCCGGCGACGCCGCTAATTATGAAATTAGCCGCAAGTTTGCGGCGGCCGGCCGCCGCTAATTTGGAACGGTATGCCACGCGACGGCTCGGCATTGGACGTGGAGGCGATGGTGTTTGCGGCAGCCAGCCTGCTGCTAATGTGCGGCTCGGGTTCCATGCCACGTGTCCAATCGGCATTGGCCGATTTAACTGTGGCCGCCCGCTGCTAATTTGGCGTGCCACGTGACGAATCGGCATAGGTCGGTTTTGCCGCGGCCGCCCGCCGCTATTGGTAGGACACGGCCCGCGCCACGTGGCGACTCGGCATTCACCGCATTAGCCGCGGCCGCCCGCTGCTAATTTCAACCTATGAGGGTACTGTAGCGCGCCAAGTGGCAGCTCCTTATTGACCCGATTTGCGGCGGCCGCCCGCCGCTAACCCTTACAGATCTGTTTAAATTTTCTTTTTTTTTTCCTCTCTACTTCATTTTTTCTCTCCTTCCCACTCGTCGGATTCGCCGCATTAGCCGCGCACCGCCACCACCGCTCCGCGCCGCCACCGCCACCACCACCACCTTCCCTCTCATCTTCCCATTTCTTTCTCTCTCCACCCACCACTACCCACTCACCACCACCACCCACCACTACCCACTCACCACCACTACCCACCCACCACCACAACCACCACTACCCACACACCATTACCCACCACAACCACCACTACCCACCCACCGCCACACACTACCACCCACCACAACCACCACCACCATCTCTATTTTTAGTGTAAACTTTCTTATTCTCCTATTACCTAGTGAGCTTCATTATAATTTTTTAAATTTGGTTCCCAATTATAGCAATTATGTAGTGATTAAAAACTAGGGATTAAATTAGGTAGTTTTATTTGCAATTAGGGATTTAGTGGTTAGAAATTGATAAATTTGTTGATTAGTACTCTAATTAGCTATTAGGGATTAAATTGGAGTGTTTAGAAATTAGGAATTAATTAAATTGAATGGTGTAATATGTGTAATTAGGGATTGAATTATGATTTTAGTTTAGATTGATAAATATTTAAACTTTAATTTGTAATTAATTAAGACTTGATCTAGGTTTTTGAGTTAGGGATTATTATTATTTCGTTTTAGATGATTATTATTATATTGTTTAATTGATAATAATATATCGTATTATATTTATAAAAAAAACGAAAAAAATTAAAAATAATAGCGGCGGCTTGGCCTCTGCAAAATTTTAAAAAAATTCGAAAACATTAGCGGCGGCCCGAGCCGCCGCAAAATTGTTTTTTTTTTAAATTTTAGCGGTGGACCGGCCGCCGCAACACAAAAAAAATTAGCGGCGGACTGACCACCGCAAAAAAAAAAAAAAGCGGCGGCCGCCTCGCCGCTATTTTGACACCGTTCTCCCCTGCCGTTTTAGCAGCGGCCTTTGGCCCACGCTAAACATTGGCAGCGGCCTGGCCGCCGCAAAAACTTTTCTTCTAGCTTATTAGCGTCGGCCCCGTTTCCGCCGCTAGGCCGTGGCTAACGCGAAATTAGCGTCCGTTTTTTCCGTTTTGCGTCCGCTTTTGGCTGCGGCTAATGACGAATATTCTTATAGTGAACCACGGTGCTACCACAAACCTCACCAAATCGAGCACATCTCAACCACAAGCACAGTGGACAACCACCACGACTACTCTCCCCTGCTCCACCATGAGAATTACCCCCAATAATTATGAAACCCCAAAATTCATCCTGGAGTTTACATGGAAGTCAAAACAGTCATCCAAATTAACCACGTCCCTTAAATAAAAAACTATTATATCTCAAGGTTGGTATTAACCGGATCATGGTTGGTCCCTTTTCGAATTGGACCATGTTATACAAACTCTAAAAACATACAAAAATAACTAAAACTTTATTTAAATGTTTAGATTTTCGAGTCCAATCATAAGCTCTTTTGCTACTATTTCTTGTGAAACCTCCAAACTGAAGCCATTATCTCGTTGGAGGTTGAAGATTTGGACTTCCCAGGACCTGCAATAATGTGATCTAAACAATTTCCTTTTTAAATAACGCTTACATTGGACAATAAATAAATATATAGCATATAAGGAAGAGGGAATCAGGTATACACCAAATGGTTTGATTTTTTTTTCAATTTTACAATTGGGATGTTGAAAATCCACGTCAACTAGAGGTATGACCAAATTAAAATATATACGGTAGAGGAAATCACTACCCAACAAGCTAGCTTTTAAGTTCAATTTAGGCTCGAACTCAAATTCTAAAATGGTAGTCAATCCTATATCCATTATTAAGTCACCCATGAGTGGAATGTTACACATATCATGTTATTGGTCCACTGCATTTGTCCATGCGTCAGATGATCACGTTTGGGTGTAAGGAGGTGTGTTGAAAAGCCTATGACTTTATATTAATATGAGTTTTTCTAAGCTGTGCAATATTGCATAGGATAAGAATCTTAATGAAGAAAAATTAGTAGATAATAAATGCATATTTAAACATAACTCAATTAATTTTTTTGTTTCCCCATAAAAAAACTTCTCATTTGAGAAGCTTAACTAGTGCAATATTGCACAGGTTAGAAAACTCCTATTAATATAGCCAAATTAAAATATATAAGAATGGGCACTCCTCAACGTATGAACTTGTTTAAGGACTAAGTTGGGATGCCATTAAGTAATATGAAAATTAGAGGTGAAAAATCTTGTTTCTAAGTTTTAAGTGTTTAAAACTCATGGAAAGAGTATTTTTATATCTTCCTAAAAATTTATCTAATATTCGTTATGTCCCTATATATAAGGCCTTCAAAAAACATTGTTTGGTCCTTTTAATAAGATCTCCAAAATTTAGTGCAAAATTATTTTTTTTTACCAATATACGTTTATCATTTAATCACTTTTATGTAACCGAAAACCAATAAAAGTAGGAAGTTACCATAGAGAAGTTCTATTTTTAGTGATTAATCATCTGGAAAGAGAATAAAAGATAAATTTAAAAATTAATAGTATAATTTGGTATTCAAATTGAATAATTTTTCCTAGATTTTTGAACTTTTTAAATTCTCGTGGATTTTTTATAGTGGGTCTTATATACAAGGATGGAGGAAGTACTATTTAAAGTATATATTAAAAAAAATTTAGATGTAATTACTGGTTGAAAATATATCCAATAATTATTATTTATACTTTTAATATATTGGAGAATTTTAATACGAAATTGCTGAAGGATTTAGATATATTTTATTTCAAACACAATCTAAATCTTACCTTATTCTTGATCTTTTGGCCCTTAGCCTTTTTAATATCACCCGTTGTACGTCCTAAAAATTCCTATAACTTCTGGTCATTCATGGTCTCTATCAAATCAACCTTTGGTGTAATCCACCAATTAATTAAACAAAAGAATTTGGGTTTTTTTTTTGCTGCTAAAAACAATTTTATTTGAGGTACATTGAAAGTATACCATCAATTATTATTAGAATAGGAAAGAGCTAGAGAAGTTGTGTCTAATTGTCGGCAAACAAGTTTTAAATTTGGTCCTCTCTACAATAGTGCTTTGCATTTAGAATCAATCCTATTTATCTACTTTTAATGTAATGTGATTACGATGGTGATGTCTGGGATTGCAGTTTGAAATCTTGGTTGCAAATAGCCGCCAACAAACTTTAAAGTGAAATTACAGAATTACGGTTAAGGGACAAGTCAATCAAAAAGGAGATAGAATACCCACGTTTTGAGGTCTCCTATATCCATTGATAAGACCTCTTCTTCTTTCTGTGCAAATTCTTTCTTCTCTTGCCATGACATTGATATCCGCTTAGCCTCAGCCTCTGCCTCTGTTGTCTTGTTTTTTCTTCCTCCTATTGTATTCATCATCGTTTTATTACATTGAAAGCAAAATAGTTATACCAATATGATAATGGAAAAAAAATAGATCAACCATTAATTGAATTAATTGAGATGGTATATGCTAGCAAAGAATGTATTCAAAGAATTAATTTAAAAGGGAAAAGAATATAGCATGTGAATGTGAAGGAAAAATGCAACCTGTTCTAGGCTTTTTCCTTACTAAATTTATTGAATATTGAATAATCTTGAAAAATGCGGTCGTTATTAATTGCTTGACACTGGTGTAAGTAGTGTGATCCACTAGAATTTGCAATGAAAACAATTATTTTACTACACACAGATCTTTATTTACTAACATTTTTTTTCATTACATTAGTTATAGTTACTACAGGTTTTTTCTAATGGTATAACCAATAAAATCTTACTAACAGTTTGTAAGTCAATAATATTTATCAATTACTTACATACTCCTTTCGGTCATTTTTATAGAACCCTCTAACTAATTCATATTAAATAAAATTTGTGTCTAATTGTCGGCAAACAAGTTTTAAATTTGGTCCTCTCTACGATAGTGTTTTGCATTTAGAATCAGTCTTATTTATCTACTTTTAATGTAATGTGATTACGATGGTGAAGTCTTGAATTGCAGTTTGAAATCTTGGTTTCAAATAGCCGCCAACAAACTTTAAAATGAAATTAGAGAATTATAGTTAAGGAACAAGTCAATCAAAAGGGAGATAGAGTACACATGTTTTGAGGTCTCCTATATCCATTGATAAGACCTCTTCTTCTTTCTGTGCATGTTCTTTCTTCTCTTTCCATGAAATTGATATCCGCTCTGCCTCTGATTTCTTGTTTTTTCTTCCTCCTATTATTTTCATCATTGTTTTATTACATTGAAAGCAAAATAGTTATACCAATATGATAATGGAAAAAAATAGATCAACCATTAATTGAATTAATTGAGATGGTATATGCCAGCAAAGAATGTATTCAAAGAATTAATTTAAAAGGGAAAGAACATAGCATGTGAATGTGAAGGAAAAATGCAACCCGTTCAAGGCTTTTTCCTTACTATATTTATTGAATATTGAATAATCTTGATAAATGCAGTCGTTATTAATGGCTTGACACTTGTGTAAGTAGTGTGATCCACTAGAATTTGCAATGAAAACAATTATTTTACTACATACAAATTTTTATTTACTAACGCTTTTTTGTTTCCGTGCATTAGTTATCGTTACTATAGGTTTTTATAATGGTATAACCAATAAAATCTTACTATCAGTTTGTAAGTCAATATTATTTATCAATTACTTACATACTCCTTTCAGTCATTTTTATAGAACCCTCTAACTAATTCATATGAATTAAAAAAAATAGTTTATTTTGCTAGAGTAATTAAATATGTCTTGAATTTATATTAGTATTCTTAAATTACCCTCTAATTTATTAAACTCATTAATACCACTTAATCTCATATTAATATTTTTAATAATCTGAATTTAAAATTTAGTTAAAAAATTACCTCCTCCAAAAAAGAGTTAGTTAAAAAATTAAACCGAGTTAATTCTCAAGGAAAAACCTATATCTCTGGCCAAAATACCCCCTTAAAACTCCACCAATGTTAGTGGACCCGTTTCATTTTCCTTTTATTTCATATCGAAGTCGTTCTTCTTTTGAACACACACAAATGGAAAGAAAACACCAACAACATACAATTGAAATGTCAATTTTTATCCCACAATCATGGGTGCTATTAGCATGGTCCTCTCCATCTTTTGGACCATTCAAGGTTCTCGCATATTGACCTTGGATTCCCAATAAAGTGTTTTGCAACAAGTTATATTTTTATTGGCTTAATTTCAACTAATTTAATCAATTTAGTACTTGATGCGGAATAATATTAATTCAAATTGTTAGAATTCCTTTGGTTTGCAGCATAACCGTCTCTCTACTTCCCCTTTCTTTCGATCCAAGTCTCAACAATAACATTCTCACACATTTATCTCTTTTTTACCCTGCTTGGATGCAATTATGGACCGCAATTTGATGTGTCATCTATTGTGCCTTTGTGCAATTGTATGACTATTGACTTGATTTTGTGCCCGTTTCACCTCACAAGTTGTTTGATAAAATGATTGTGAGAACAGTTAGCAAACTCCGTTGCAAAATAGAAGAAGTGTGGCATGGAAATAGTGAAGATGACACAACGAGACTCACAATAACATCGACGACTAACAAGCAGTGTAGCAGCTTCTTGCTACGTGGCAGTGGGCGATGGCTGCTATTAAAAGGAGACAAATTAAATCCTAGACAAATATTAGAGAAAAACAAAAACATAAAGAACTGACGTCGTTAAATGTCATTATTAAACAACATGATGATGTGGAATTTTAATAAACATTGTCAAAATATGATTAGTGAGACAGGAAAATGGGTCAAAGGCTTTCAATCCCTCTGCTTGTTACTTGAGACTCAGTGTCAATTATCTAATTAAATGATTAAAAGTGATATAATCCGGTGTTTCATTTCTATGATATAGATGTAATGTGAAGAATGGAAAATTAATGGAATAGTGAAGTATGAAGAAATTCTAATCTATTTATGTATTATATAGTATGACATTTCTTACAAATTGACGAAGAAGGCTACTGCAATATCTTATGGAGAACAAGAATATTCCATAAAACAGGATTTTCCCTTTATATACCCTGGCCCCACACGAAATCATTAAGAAGTGAATTTGGCATTTTGGATCTAGTACACTTGTCCTCTTATCATGTGTTGATCATCCATTGTCTCTAATGTATTTCCACTTGTGACAATTGATTGGTTAATTGACAAAATATTTTTTTGCAATTCCTCCTATCAGAGTTAGAGTTCATATAATTTTCAAACACAATCCAAATCTGACCAGCACCAATTTTGGCTGCTTAGAGATGATGAGGAAGACGGAGGTTTGAATCTGTTTAAGATATGTGATTAGGAATTTAACAGGGAGAACAGGACAAGGATTGACGATAGGTTGAGTCCCATTTTTATTCTTTGGTTTGGTGGAGGAAAGAGAAAGCCAAACCAAGTAAAAAACTCTGATTAGAGACCAACCACTCTGACAACCCTTGAATCACCAACATCGAATCCCAAAATAAAAAACCAAGAGAAGAATAAATCAAAATAGATATACCGAAAATTGCATCATCCTCCTAACTTCAATGTCTCAAATTGCTATTGCCTTCACACTTTTGTCCAAACCACAAGTCCACCATCGTGCGACCACAAACCTCACCACATCGAGCACATCTCAGCCACAAGCACAGCAAACATTCAGACAACCACTTTAACTCCTCTCCCCTGCTCCACCATTTGAATCACCCCCAATAATTATAAAACCCTAAAGTTAACCTAGGGTTTACATGAAAGTCAAAACTGTCATCCAAATTAACCACGTCGCTTAAATAAAAAACTATTAAATCGAAAGATTGCTATTAAGCGGATCATGGTTGGTCCCTTTTCGAATTGGACCATGTTATACAAATCCCGCAAACTTAAAAAAAAATAAAAAACCCTCCTTTTCTCTTTCCTTTCTTCCCCTGCAATCTTTCTTTCCCTACTATCTTTTCCCGAGAAAGTATCATCAACAGCCTATCCCTTTTTTTTCAGTTTGTCCCTCTTCCTTCCTCCACCAATTCATGCTATTGTACAAATTTTCTGTTTTTCCCGAGGAAAACAACCCCATGAGCTAAACGTCTCTTTCTTCCTCTCTTTCTTCACTTTCCCTTTCTTCTTGCCACTTTCCTTCTCTGTTTCTTTCATAAAAAAAAACCTAAAATCCCTAATTTTCCTTCTCTATCTCAAAGAAACATCGCGGCTGGCGCTCTCTGACGATGACGCCTCTTTCTTCGACATCGTTCTAGGCCTTCTTCACAGCCTCTGACGGTGTTATTCTCCTTGTCAACGACTCTACGGTTTCGATCGTTCATCGTTCTTGGTCTCTGGTTCTTTGGCGTTTCTTCATCGCCTCTAATGACGTCGATCTCGTCTTAATCAGGTCACCGGCGGTGCCGCGGCTGTAGCTCTTTGCCTTTGGGGTTTCTTCTGCTTCAACGCTCCACATATGCCGACAAATAGTCAAGCACTATCGCAGCTTCAAGGTCGCACATTGTTGCAAGATTGTCAGTCTCCGGTTCATGTCTTCTCGGATTGCAAAGATCTTTCGTATTTTAGTGATGGATAGAGCTCAGCGCTGTCGTTCTTAAACATTGTTGTTCTGTAATTCGATTTGGTGATCCATTCATAGAATAGACAGTGTTTTCCGGTTGAAGAGCAATTTTTGACTTGATTTGATTTAAATGGTTGAAGTTTTTCTCAGGTTTTCATCTTTCACCGTGAGGATTCAATGGATTTCGTTTTGTCTCTTGGCTGGTTCAGTGTTTATGATACGCACACCAAATGTTTGGATTTTTGCCTATGTTAATATGGTTCTTAGTTGTAGGTTCAAGTTCTTGGTGCAATCACAACATGTTTGGGTGCTGCTGTTTTCAACTCTTTTTCTCCAGAGACCGATTCTGATTTCTTTTTTCTATTTTTGGTGTTATCCATCATTGAAGAGTTTGTGTTCTGACCTCTAGAAGCAATTGGGAACTCACAGTGCTTTCTGATCTCGGCCTCGTTCATTCCTTCATCTGTTCTAGTTTCTGGAATTGGTAATTCAGATGTGCTCACAAGAGTGTTATGGTGATGTTTCACAGATGCACAAGATGGCTTTCTTCTATTTTCTGTTATTCAGTTTCGGGTCTCCATACCCATCTCTTTAGGGTCTCCATACCAAACTCTTATTGGGATCCATACCTATTGTTATTGGGATCCATACCTGTTCTTTTAGGGATCATACCCACTCCTATTGGGATCTATACCGTTTGTTTTAGCATTTTATTTTTCTGATGTATATTTTTCAGATGTTTTTTTTTTCTAGTGTTTTTCTGATGTATTTCCAAGTTGGAAGTTTAGGTCACTTCCAACTTGCCGGGGGTAATAGACCCTTAGTTACATGACTTAGTTAGTTTACCTTGGTTAGGTAGATTATTGTATACATAAAGTGTATCATATTTTCAATACAATTGAAGGAAATTCTTCTCATAATTCCTATTACTTCACCTCACAAGCCGCTTGATAAAATGATTGTGAGAACAATTAGCAAACTCCATTGCAAACTAGAAGAAGTGTGGCATGGAAATAGTAAAGATGACACAATGAGACTCACAGTTACAACAAAGACTAACAAGCAACATAGTTGCTTCTTGCTACGTGGCAATGAGCGGTTGCTGCTATTAAAAGGGGACAAATTAAGGCCTACACAAAATTCAGAGAAAAATGGAAACATAAAGTACTGACGTCGTTAAATGTCATTAATAAATGACATGATGATGTGGAAATTTAATACACATGTCAAAATATGATTAGTGAGACCGGAAAATGGGACAAAGGTTTTCAATCCCTTTGCTTGTTGCTTGAGAGTTGAGACTCAATGTCAATAATCTAATTAAATGATTAAAAGTGATATAATCAGGTGTTTTATTTCTATCATATTGATGTTATGTGAAGAATGGAAAATGAATGGAACAGTTAATTATGAAGAAAGTATAATCTGTGTATGTATTATTCATAGTATGATATTTCTTACCAAATGACGAAGAAGGCTACTGCAACATCTTATCCCGAACAAAAATATTTAAGAAGTCAGAGAAGAAGATACAAAATATATCTAACCATACCCTCTCTATAGCAGAGTTTTCCCTTTATATACCTTGACCCCACACGAAATCATTAAGACGTGAGTTTGGCATTTTGGATCTAGTACACTTGTCCTCTTATCATGTGTTGATCATCCATGGTCTCTAATGTATTTCCACTTGTGACAATTGATTGGTTAATTGACAAAATATTTTGTTGCAATTCCTTCTAACAGGGTTAGAGTTCATAAAATTTTCAAACACATTCCCAAATGTGACCAGCACCAATTTTGGGTGCTTAGAGATGATGAGGAAGGTAGAGGTTTGAATTTGTTTAAGATAAGTGATTAGGGATTTAATGGGGAGAATGGGACATGGATTGACGATAGGTTGAGTCCCATTTTTATTCTTTGATTTGGTAAAGGAAAGAGGAAACCAAACCAAATAAAAAACTGATTAGAGATCAACAACTTTGACAACCCTTGAATCACCAATATCGAATCCCAAAATAAAAACAAATAGAGAAGAATAAATCAAAACATATATACCAAAAATTGCATCATCTTCCTAATTTCACTGCCTCAAATTGCACGCGTATTGCCTTCACCCTTTTGTCCAAATCACAAGTCCACCACCGTGCAACCACAAATCTCACCACATCTAGCACATGTCGGCAACAAGCACAGCGGACAACCACCACAACTCCTCTCCCCTGTTCCACCATGAGAATCACCCCCAATAATTATGAAACCCCAAAAGTCAACCCAGAGTTCACATGGAAGTCAAAACAGTCATCCAAATTAACCACGTTGCTTAAATAAAAAACTATTATATCCAAATGTTGGTATTAACCAGATCATGGTTGGTCCCTTTTAGGATTGGACCATGTTTTACAAACCTCGCAAACATACAAAAAAAGACCATCCAAACTTTATTTAAATGTTTAGATTTCAGAGTCTAATCATAAGCTCTTCTGCTACTATTTCTTGTGAAACTTCCAAACTGAAGCCATTATCCCTTTGGAGGTTAAAGATTTGGACTTCCCAGTGCTTTGGACCTGTAATAATATGATCAAAACAATTTCCTTTTTAAATAAAAGTTTACGTTTGACAATAAATAAATATCTAGTATAAATGGAAAAAGGAATCAAGTATACACCAAATGGTTTGATTTTTTTTTTTTCAATTTTAAAATTGGGATGTTGAAAATCCATGTCAACTAGAGGTATGACTAAAGTAGAGGAAATCACTACCCAATAAGCTAGCTTTTAAGGTCAAATTAGTCTCAAACACAAATTCTAAAATGGTTGCAATCCTATATTCATTTTTAAGTCACCAATGAGTGGAATATTAAAGATATCATGTTATTGGTCCACCCGCATTTGTCCATGCGATGTTTAAGTTTTTAAAACTAATCGAATGGGCATTTTTATATCCTCCTACAAATTTATCTAATATTCCTTATGTCCCTATATATAAGGCCTTCAAAAAACTTGTTTGGTCCTTTTAATAAGAACTTCAAAATTTAGTGCATAATTAATTTTTTTTACCAATATACCTTTATCATTCAACCACTTTTATGTAGCCAAAAACTAATAAAAGTAGTAAGTTACCATAGAGAAATTTTCTATTTAGTGATAATTGGAGAAGATTAATTATCTGGAAAGAGAATAAAAGATAACTTTAAAAATTAATAGTATCTTTTGGTATACAAATTTAATAATTTTTCCTACATTTACGAATTTTCGTGAATTTTTTATAGTGGGTCTTATATACAAGGATGGAGGAAGTACTATATAAAGTATATATTAAAAAATTAGTTGTAATTACAATAGGAAATTGTTGAATGATTTAGATATATTTTATTTCAAACACAATCTAAATCTTACCTTATTCTTGATCTTTTTGCCCTTAGCCTTTTTCATATCACCCATTGTACTTCCTAGAAATTCCTTCAACTGCTAGTCATTCATGGTCTCTACCAAATCAACCTATGGTGTAATCTACCAATTAATTAAACAAAAGAATTTGGGTTTTTTTGGCTGCTTAAAACAATTTTATTTGAGGTAAATTGAAAGTAGATCATCAATTATTATTAGAATAGGAAAGAGCTTGAGAAGTTTCATGTAATTGTCAGCAAACAAGGTTTTAACTTTGGTCCTCTCTACGATAGTGTTTTGCATTTGCAGTCAGTCCTATTTATCTATATTTAATGTAATGTGATTATGATAGCTATGTCTGGAATTGCAGTTTGAAATCATGATTGCAAATAGCGGCCAACAAACTTGAAAGTGAAATTAGAGAATTACAGTTTAGGAACAAATCAATCAAAAGGGAGATAGAATACCCATGTTTTGAGGTCTTCTATATCCTTTGATAAGACTTCTTCTTTCTGTGCAAGTTCTTTCTTCTCTTGCCATGACATTGATATCCGCTCTGCCACAATCTCTACTTTCTTGTTTTTTCTTCCTCCTACTGTATTCATCATCGTTTTATTTCATAGTATGCAAAATAGTTATACCAATAACCTTATAATGAAAAAAATAGATTAACAATTTATTGAATTAATTGAGATGGGATATGCCAGCACATAATGTATTTAAAGATTGAATTTAAAAGGGAAAGAACATAGCACATGAATGTGAAGGAAAAATGCAACCCATTCTTGACTTTTTCCTTACTATATTTATTGAATATTGAATAATCTTGACAAATGCAGTCGCTATTAATGGCAGGACTAAGTAGTGTGATCCACTAGAATTTGGGATGAATAGAATTATTTCACTACGGAGAAATTTTTATTTACTAACGTTTTTTGTTTCCGTTACATTAGGGGCTGTTTGGTTTGCATTTTTAATTTTTGTTTTGTGTTTTCTGAGATTTTAGAAAGAAAAAACTGAAAATACTAAAAATAGAATTTTTTTTACTAAAAATAGAATTTTTTTTCAGCATTTTCAATTTTTTCATTGTAAAATTTCAAAAAACAAAAAACAGACTAAAAATAGGAAATGAAAACAGAAAATGAAAATGCAAACTTAACAGTCCCTTAGTTATCATTAGTTTAGATTTTGTCTAATGGTATAACCAATAAAATTTTACTAACCGTTTGTAAGTCGATAATATTTCACAATTATTTACTCTTTTCGGTCATTTTTAGAGAACCCCCCAACTAATTCATATGAATTAAGGAAAATAGTTTACTTTGCTAGAGTAATTAAATGTGTCTTGGATTTATATTAGTTTTCCTAATTTATTCTCTAATTTATTAAACTCATTAATAGCACTTAATCTCATATTAATATTTTTAATAATATGAATTAAAAATTTAGTTAAAAAATTACCTCCTCCAAAACAAGGTTCGTTAAAAAATTAAACCAGAGTTAATTCTCAAGGAAAAACATTTATCTCAGGCCAAAATACCCCATTAAAACTCCACCAATGTCAGTGGACCCGTTTCATTTTCCTTTTATTTTATATCGAAGTCGTTCTTCTTTTGAACACACACAAATGGAAAGAAAACACCAACAACATACAATTGGAATGTCAATTTTTATCTCACAGTGAGGGGTGCTTTTAGCATGGTCCTCTCCATCTTTTGGACCATTCAAGGTTCTCGCATATTGACCTTGGAATCCCGGTAAAGTGTTTTGCAACAAGTTACATTTTTATTGGCTTAATTTCAATTAATTTAATCAATTTAGTACTTGATGTGGAATAATATTAATTTAAATTGTTGGAATTCCTTTGGTTTGCAGCATGACCATCTCTCTACTTCCCCTTTCTTTCGATCCAAGTCACAACAATAACATTCTCACACATTTATCTCTTTTTCACCCTGCTTGGATGCAATTATGGACCGCAATTTGATGTGTCATCTATTGTGCCTTTGTGCAATTGTATGACTATTGACTTGTTTTTGCGCCCGCTTCTCCTCACAAACCGTTTGATAAAATGATTGTGAGAACAATTAAGAAAGTCCGTTGCAAAATAGAAAAAGTGAAGATGACACAATGAGACTCACAGTTATAGCGTCAACTAACAAGCAGCGTAGCTGCTTTTTGCTACGTGGCGGTGGGAGTTTACCTCTATTAAAAGGAGACAAAATAAATCCTAGACAAATTTTAGAGAAAAATGGAAATACAAAGAACTGACGTCTTTAAATGTCATTAATAAACGACATGAAGACGTGGATTCTTAATACACGTGTCAAAATATGATTAGTGAGACAGGAATATGGGACACCAAAATGGGACGAAGCTTTCAATCCCTCTGCTTGTTGCTTGAGACTCAATGTCTATAATCTAATTAATTGATTAAAAGTGATATAATCAGGTGTTTTATTTCTATCATATTGATGTTATGTGAAGAATGGAAAATGAATGGAACAGTGAAGTATGAAGAAAGTATAATATATGTATGTATTATTTATAGAATGATATTTCTTACAAAATGCGAAGAAGGCTACTACAACATCTTATCGAGAACAAGAATATTTCAGAAGAAGAGAAGAAGATACAAAATATACCTATCCATGCCCTCTCTCTATAATAGGATTTTCCCTTTATATACCTTGACCTCACACGAAACCATTAAGACGTGAATTTGCCATTTTTGATCTAGTACACTTGTCCTCTCATCATGTGTTGATCATCCATGGTCTCTGATGTATTTCCACTTGAGACAATTGATTGGTTAATTGACAAAATATTTTGTTGCAATTCCTTCTAACAGAGTTAGAGTTCATAAAATTTTCAAACACATTCCCAAATCTGACCGTAAGAAAAATTTACAAAACATGAAGAATTTTGTTGTTTGATGAAAAGTTGTGTTGTTTTATTTAAGGTTGAAGAGTTGTTTTGTTTGAAATTAATTAAATTTCAAGGGCTATAAATGTGACTCTTCAATTAAAGGAATATGACTCTTGAATGGAAACACATCACTTGAAAAGATATGACTCTTCATGAAGAGACATAAAATGTCTATAAATAGAAGTGCATTTGATGCACAAGAACATTGAATTCATAACTCACATGACACTCACAGTATTTATGAGAAGTCAATCATGGAATAGAGATCCATGATGAAATACTCAAATAACTCAGGAAATTTGCTGGTCAACCCATTTTTGCACCCAAGAGTTTGGAATTGGTGCGGGCGAATTAAGCTTAAAGGAAAGTGCTAGAGAACACGCCTTGAAGAGACATTGTGCACACTTTCCTCCTTCTACTTTTTTTTTCTTCTTATTTTTTCTTTCTAATCTTCGTAGGTCCACCACCACCAAGGATATATTTATAATATGTTTATATAATTTCCAACAATCTTTAGGCTTAATTTTCGTGAAATGCAAATTTCTTCTTTGAAGAATTTTATGGTGGACTTTGCGAAGTTAGACAAGTTTGAAGAAGGCAAATTTTAGTGATGGTTAAGAGACATAGATACAAGAAGAGAAACTTCATGATGAAGAGATGGACAAAAGCTTTTGGATTGTTCTAAGTCATTACAAGATTCAATTCAAGGTATTCAATATCTTTTATCATAGAAAAATGTCAGTTTTTCTATATCTATTATTATAAGTGAAGATATGGTTTATTAACATAATATCGGTTTATATTCTCTCTTGATAAATATGGTATATGATATATGTATAGTTTATGCATATGTTAAATTTAGAACTTCATGTATACTCCCATGTATGTGGCATATCTGTTCGCTTGTAATCAATTATTTTGGGTATCTTTAAGATTGAATAATTTATTAAGTTTTATTGTTCTGGTGGGATGAGACGAAACTGTGTGAATTTTTTGCTACGGTTTATTCAGTTTGGTTTAACGATTATTAAATTGAAAATTTAGAACCATGACCTGGTGCTTGCTATAGAGAATGTCAACATGCTAGTCCTCAATATGTATTGTTGCTATATAAATTCGGATATAATCGGTGCTTTATTATCATGTCTTCGCATGTTTTATAATTGATGTGGAAGGATTATGCTGGAACTAAAACATGATTTTCTTTTTATTATTGAATTTTATTATTTATGACATGTTTGTTCAAGTTATATTAATCTGAGGATAATTCAAATTACATGATAAAAGAATGATCAATTGTAATTGTATGATTGATACATTACTTGAAAGAAAATATATTATGAATGTCATAAATATTTTTGTATGAAATTGGTATGTATATTTATCATACGTTGGTTAAAAATTATCAAAACATTTTATTATTTGGATTATAGTAAATTTTAGAAGCTTAAACATATGATAAATTATTTAAATATAGGACTATACATACTTTTGTAAGCAGTTGGGTCTACATTTATGGTGGGGGTGTTGTTTCTTGAGATTTAAGAAACAAGAATATATTACTAGTCAATTTTCTTAATATAGACATGGCGGGATTCAGGGTGCTCTGGTTGTCACGGAGCAAACTCCGGAAAGTGCCTAGCGTCACTGTGAGTGATAGCTAAGATGAAAGTATCTTTGAAAAGAGCATGTTGACACCTAAGTCAGTAGCAATTTTGACAAAATAACAACTTTTAATAGAGTTGACAGGAGCCTTATTATAGGCTTGGATATTGTTCGGTGAAAATTTTGTTTTCAATCTGGTGTTGGATTCGGTTCATGTAATCATGACTATGATTAGAGGGTGACTTACCTTATTATTTTCTATTCACATTAACTTGCAAATTAAGTGATCTCGTGTCAAGACTTTGCATCTCGGACACGGTGGCTTAATGGCCTAGTAGTGTAATAGTGCTAATTCAACTAATTTTCAAGTAGTCTTAAACTATTGTAAATTCTCGTCTGGTTAATGTGTTTGGATCCCTAATTCCACCACCAAGTTGTTTTTATAATAGTTGTTACAAATAAAGAGAAAGCGGATTGGTTTAAAAGCCCAATGCTTGAATTATTGGTTTGTCCAAGAAAATGGTACCAATAGCTATCCAGTGTGATAGGTTTATTATGAAAGTCGTCACGACATATTTATAAATGGCATAGCTATGTGAATAATTTCATAAGTTTTATTAATTATCTAAAGGTCTAAATTAAATCTTGAATATCCTTTGACGAAAGGATTGACAAGTGTTTTGATGTTTAAGATATCAAAAGAAGAGATGAGAAGCCCATGAAACCTTTAATCACCCATAGTGGAAACCAACTCACACTTGAGTGACATCAAGTCTTGAGTTCAATGGTGAAAGTACACTATCAAAACGTGATTGCAAGTACTTGACTTTATATTATTTTATATTCATCCCAAGGTTAAAAAGTACTTGGTTACCATGTGTTTACGGTAAGGTTGAGCTTTAGCTCTTAATAGATCTATGAACATATATTTGCTGGAGTACCCTAGCATGGTGGTACTCTTGATAGAGTCTACCTATATGAGAGTGAAGTGAGGCCGCTTCTAAGAGTCTTTTGGGCTTGACTTTTATGGCTCTCATGAAAACAATACAAGACACAAGGCCATAATAAATGTGTTAAACAAATACGACATTCAATGGTCCGAAAACATGCATAAGGCATGCACACCTGTTCAGATGGGATAATTGATTCAAAGCTTGTCTACCACATTATTTCGGATGGGTGAAACCATGTCTTACTAGGAATAGGTTCAAGTCATAGTGACACCTATTACTGAAAACATGAGATTTCCGAAGTGATAAGAATTTTAAGATGTTTTGTAAATAGTGGGGGATTGTAAGAAAAATTTACAAAACATGAAGAGTTTTGTTGTTTGATGAAAAGTTGTGTTGTTTCATTTAAGGTTGAAGAGTTGTTTTGTTTGAAATTAATTAAATTTCAAGGGCTGCAAATGTGAATCTTCAATTAAAGGGATGTGATTCTTCACTTAAAGGAATATGACTCTGCAATGAAAACACATCACTTGAAAAGATATGACTCTTCATGAAGGGACACCAAGTGTCTATAAATAGAAGTGCATTTGATGCACAAGAACATGAAATTCATAACTCACATGACACTCACAGTATTTACGAGAAGTCAATCATGGAATAGAGACACATGATGAAATACCCAAATTTCTCAAAGCATCTTCAAATTCATTTGCTTATGCCTTTGGTACACAAGAGATATATGCAAAATATCATTTTGTAAAAACTATTGTTGTCATGACTCGAGTTTTGGAAGTGTAAAAAAATATACTCGAGGAATCTTCATTGTATCTTGCAGGAAATTCGCCGGTCAACCCATTTTTGCACCCAAGAGTTTGGAATTAGTGCGGGTGAATTAAGCCAAAACGAAAGTGCTAGAGAATACACCTTGAAGAGACATTGTGCACACTTTCCTCCTTCTATTTTTTTTTCTTCTTATTCTTTCTTTCTAATCTTCGCAGGTCCACCACCACCAAGGATATATTTATAATATTTTTATATAATTTCCAACGAAACCAATTTTGGGTGCCTAGAGATGATGAGCAAGGCGGAGGTTTGAATATGTTTAAGATATGTGATTAGGAATTTAATGGGTAGAACGGGACATGGATTGACGATAGGTTGAGTCCTATTTTTATTCTTTGGTTTGGTGGAGGAAAGAGGAAACCAAAACAAATTGACAACCCTTGAATCACTAACATCGAATCCCAAAATAAAAATCAACACAGAAGAATAAATCAAAACATATCTACCAAAAATTGCATCATCCTCCTAACTTCACTGTCTCAAATTGCACATGTATTCCATTCACCCTTTTCTCCAAACCACAAGTCCACCACCACACGCTACCACAAACCCCACCAAATCAAGCACATCTCAGCCACAAGCACAGCGGACAACCACACTGACTCCTCTCCCATGTTATACAAACCCGGAAAACATACCAAAAAAAAAAACTATCCAAACTTTATTTAAATGTTTAGATTTCCAAGTTCAATCATAAGCTCTTTTGCTACTATTTGTTGTGAAACCTCCAAACTGAAGCCATTATCCCATTAGAGGTTGAAGATTTAGACTTCCTAGTGGTTTGGACCTGTAATAATGTGATCAAAACAAATTTCTATTTAAACAAACGCTTACATTTGAAAATAAATAAATATATAGCATATAAGGAAGAGGGAATCAGGTATACACCAAATGGTTTGATTTTTTTTTCAATTTTACAATTTGGATGTTGAAAATCCACGTCAACTAGAGGTATGACCAAATTAAAATATATTTGGTAGAGGAAATCACTACCACTACTACAAAGTTGCAAAATAGCTGCGCAAAATTAGCGGGGGCCACGACTCCATTGCAATTTGCGAAGGCCAGACCGTCGCTACAGCGTCATAACAGGGAGGCTGATTCAATAGTAAGATTTTGCGGCGGCCTAGCCGCCGCTAACGTGATGGAAGAAAAAAAAAAGAATTTGCAGCGGCAGAGCCGCTGCTAAAATTTAATTTTTTTTTTAAAAAAAAAGGAATTTGCGGCGGCAGAGCCGCTGCAAAAATTTAATTTAAAAAAAAAAAACCCGGATAATAGGCCGCCGCTACCGATCGGATTTGAAAAAAAAAAAAAGCAATTTTAATAATTTGCGGCGGCCTTTTGAGGGGGTTTGGCCGCCGCTAATTTTTTTAAAATGGGCAGCCTATAACTTTCTCTCTCTCACTTATCCCTTCATTTCAAAACAAAAACATCTCATCCTCTCCTCTTCTCTCAACTCGCCACGCACCCCATATTGGAGACCAAATTTCCGGCCACCACCACCATATTCCGGCAACCACCACTCATCTCCGGTGACCTCCACAAGGTACTCCTTTCATTGAAGCTCAAAAATCTCTTCTTCCCTCTCCGATAAGTGGCGCACTCTCTCCCTCTTTTGTCTCCCTTGTTATTTGGCCGCCCCACATGGTGGCACCGCCACTGTTGTGGTGCCACGACCACCATTGATGGTGGCTCAAACTTTTTTTTTTTTGAAAGAAATTAAATTATTTTATCTCATTTTTCTATTTGAAAATTATAATTAAGTTTTAAAATGTTTAGGATGAAATTGTGTATTTGTATAAGTTTTTTATTTTTTCAGTTTATATTTTGTTAGATTTTTTTTAATATTTAGGAATAATTATTGTATGTTTAGAGTTTAGGATCATTATGGCTTATGTTAGATATTGTAGTATTTTGGATTAATTAATGATAATATATGAAAATTTGGATTAATTATGGATTATATAAGATATTTTATATTGAAGTATTTTGTAATATTCAGGATTAATTTATTATAATATATGAAATTTAGGATTAATTATGACTTATGTTAGATATTTAGGAGTAATTAGGGTATGTATGCTTAGTTTATAGAATTCATTATGGCTTATATACGTAAGATATTTTATATTGTAGTATTTTGAATGCTTATGGATTAAATTTAATTAAGTGTTACAAACTAATTAAAATGTTTGAATTAGACGTGTGTAATAGAATTTAAAATTTGCATTTAAACAAGAAAAGTTTGAATTAGAATTGCATAATTTTGAAGTGAATATGGATAAAAAATGTTATCGAAATATTATTGACTATGTTATAGTTTTTCGATGATAATTAACTTTTAAGTTACTTGAGAACATATTGTTGTTTTAATTAATCACTTCATAAGCTATTATTGCTTTGAATTCGGATGAAATTGAATTGAGACAAATTTGGTTTGAATACAGATTTTGATTTTCGGGGTTGACCTTGGAGCTTGGATCTAGCTAGGAGCTTACAGTTTGGAGTGTGAGGTAATTTTAGTGTAGGTTATATGTAGGAACTAGCTAGAATATATTTGTTCATATGTTGTTAGGAATTGTATGTTGTTTGTTAGTGGATAGGGGAGACCCTGATGAAAAATCTGAGTACTAGGGTGTTGGTTTTAATTTTTTTTTAATGTTGGTGTATGTGTTTGTTGTTTGTTAGTGGATAGGTGAGACCCTGATGAAAATACTGGAGTACCAGGTGCTGGTTTATGTTGTTTTGAATTTTCTATGTTTTTGAAATTGGGAAATGTCCAAATATTAGATGTTATGCTGCCCAAATTTTTGTAAGTTTAGTTAAAATTGTGCATTGTCATATACTTAATGCAGAACATGGATCGTAGTTGGATGTATGATAGGGTTGACATTGCTAGGAGAGAATTAAGAGCTGAATTTATTCATGGTGTAAAAGAGTTTGTAAAGCAGGCTAAAAAATCTCCTTACTATATATCTGAAGGGGGGATAAGATGTCCATGTGTGAAGTGTAGGAACATGAAAATTTTAGGAGAGGCTGACGTTAGACTGCACTTGTACAAACACAGTTTTAAGGCGGGATATTGGATTTGGACTGAACACGGTGAACAGAGGCCAGAAGAACCGGATCGTGTTGGTGAGTCAAGCAATCACGATTGGGCTGATGATGATAATCAATTTGAGATGATGGATCATATGGTAACTGATGCATTATTTAGGCCAATTGTTTACGATACTGAACATATTATAGATGAGACAGTAAATGAGGAACAATTTCCGAATGCAGAATGTCAAAGGTTTTATGATATGTTGATAGCAGCTAACCAACCAATATACGAAGGGTGTTCTGAATCTATGTTATCTGTTTCAGTCAAACTATTGGCAGCTAGGTCTAATTGGCACATTCCTCAAAAGTGTGTAGATTATTTTGCACAATTACTTATGGTCGTTTCACCTTCAACAAATAATATACCAAAGAATTGTTATGAAGCAACAAGGTTGGCTGGTAAATTAGGATTGAAGGTTGAGATGATCGATTGTCGTGCAGATGGTTGCATGCTATTCTACAAGGAAGATAGTAATTTGAATGCTTGCAAATTTTGTAACAAGTCGAGGTTTGCACCTAAAAGGGACGGGGTGGGTAATTATAAAAATGTACCAGTGAAGAGAATGTTTTACTTTCCAATCATTTCTAGGTTGCAACGACTATACGCTTCAGCAAAGACTGCGAGTCATATGAGATGGCATCATCAGAATAGCGGATGGGTTTACACCTTACACTCAAGCTTCTGCACATCCATATTCTTGTTGGCCTGTAATTGTTGTACCTTACATCTTCCTCCTGAAATGTGCATGACCAAACCTTACATGTTTTTAACTTGTCTCATTCCTGGTCCAAGGAACCCCACTGTAAGGATTGATGTGTACTTGCAACCATTAATTGATGAGCTTCAACAATTGTGGTATCAGGGTGCATTGACATATGATATATCCACGAAGCAGAATTTTATAATGAGATCTTGTTTAATGTGGACAATTAATGATTTTCCTACATACGGGATGTTATTTGGTTGGAGCACACATGGTAGGTTATCATGTCCTTATTGCATGGAAGAAACAAATACTTTTTGGTTGAAGTTTGGTAAAAAGCATTCGTGGTTTGATTGTCATCGTCGGTTCTTGCCTCCTGATCATTCTTTTAGAAGGAGCAAAAGGTCTTTTAGAAGGAACAAAGTGGAGAAAGGCAGTCCGCCAACTATTTTGGATGGAGAATCTGTGTGGCAATTTGTGAAAGATTTTCCAAAGGTAACTGAGGAAGTGCCCACTAAGATACCAGGGTTTGGGGACTTGCATAATTGGACTAAGAGGAGCATTTTTTGGGATCTTCCATATTGGAAAGACAATTTGTTGAGACACAATTTGGATGTAATGCATATTGAGAAGAATTTCTTTGACAATGTGTTCAACACAGTTATGAATGTGAAAGATAAAACAAAAGATAATGATAAGGCAAGGATGGACATACAAAAAGAATGTGCACGTGGGGACTTGGAATTGGTTCCGTTGCCGAGTGGGAAAATGGGGTTTCCCAAGGCAAATTATACATTCACATCAGCTGAGGCAAAATCAGTTTGTCGTTGGGTCAATGAGTTGAAAGTACCTGATGGTTATGCATCTAACTTAGCTCGGTGTGCTGATATAAATAAGGGAGTCATGCATGGAATGAAAAGTCATGATTGCCACGTTTTTATGCAAAGTTTGCTCCCCATTGCATTTCGTTCATTACCTGATGCCGTGTGGAAACCGTTGACTGAGATAAGTCAATTTTTCAAAGATCTTTGTTGTAATTCAATAAAGACCAGTGACTTGGACAGAATGGAGCAAAACATTCCAATTATTCTATGTAAGTTAGAGAGGATATTTCCGCCTGGGTTCTTTGATTCAATGGAACATTTTCCGATACACTTACCTAGAGAAGTAAGATTGGGTGGTCCAGTTCAATATCGATGGATGTATCCATTTGAAAGGTATATATCCTCACTCCTATTTATTTTTAAATGATGTATTTATTTATTATGTTTTCTTAAAAACTAAGTGGAATTGTATAGGATGATGGGTGCATACAAGAGAGCGGTAACTCAGAAAGCTAAGGTAGAGGGGTCTATATCCGCCGACTATCTTGGTCGTGAGATTAGCTATTTCTGCTCTCACTACTTCAAGACAGTTAATTTGGTATCAAGTTCTGGCCTTAGAAATGACCCTGGAAATGATGTCGTGCTGAGTTCTTCGTTGTCAGTATGCAACAATGGAGGTCGTCCAGGTGGTAAACCACGAAAACCTGTTTGGTTAACTGATGATGAATGGAAGTCTGCTCGTGTACATGTCCTCATCAATTGCAATGAAGTCAAACCTTATTTGGAGTAAGTGTCTATAATTATAATGATAGTTTACATATCAATTGACTAGTTAAATTTGTATTCATATCCCCATATTTGCAGCATGTTTTTAGTGACACACGAAGACGGTGCCAGTCGCATGCATGCAGAGTTTCCGGATTGGTTTAAGTCATATGTAAGTGTTTATATGACCTTTACGTACAACGTATATGAATTACCAGTTCTTTTTTGTTGGCAGTTACCCAAGTTGTTTGTTGTATAGGTTTATGATCCACGAAATGGAGTCACCAATGAAGAATTAAAGTTACTGGCTCGAGGTCCCAATTCAAAGGTTTCGTCATGGAACATGTACTTCGTCAATGGATATAAGTTTCACACAAGAGCTTGGAGTGAGGGTAAAAAGACTACTAACTCTGGCGTACGTGTAAAGGGTGTTACTGAAAGTGGCGAAGATGATTTCTATGGCGTCATACAACATATTTATGAGTTGGAGTATTATGGATTACCCAAGATTGCTCTTTTCTATTGTCAATGGTATGATCCAACCAGTAGAGGCACAAGAGTTCATCCGCAATATAAGATAGTCGAAATTAACACTGGAAGACGATATCAGTATTATGACCCTTTTATTGTCGCTCAAAAAGGAAGACAAGTTTATTATGTACATTATCCTGAAACTTGTAGGGACCTGCGTGGTTGGTGTGTTGCAATTTCTACAAAGCCGAGAGGCCATATTGAGGTGGATGACATTATACAAGAAACACAACCAGATGAATCACCCTATCAGGCAGATGAGCCGATTCTTCCTAGTGTAGAGATTGAACCATTACGTGGGTTGGTTGATGAAAATGTTAGAGAACTTGGAGCAGGAGGAGGACTTGGAGCAGCAGGATGACTCTCTTCCATCCCTACGGCAGCATGTGCATGTTGTCCCTCGTTCTGAGTGGAAAATGGATGAAACAGGAAAGTACATCATCGAGGTCAGCGGTAAAGGGTATGTAATACAAACTCCTACTTTCATATGCAATTGCTGATGAAATTATTTAATATCTTATACTTTTATTTTGTTGATACTCTATATAGATGGTATCCAACACAGCCTGGACTTGATTCACTCATGGGGTCGATCAAGGCCCAATTTAGGGAGCCATGGCCTACTTGGGGACATATTCCTCAGGAGGTCCGGGATCAATGGTGGAAAAATTTTCAGGTAATTAATTAATTGCTTATTGACATGCATTTTTTATGCTTGTTTATGACATGTCTGTTTTCACACTAATGAAATGGCTATTTGTTATAGGATTATTGCACTTGGGATCCGCATGATACTGTCACTATGCGACAAAATTTTGAGCATAAAGGTTCGAGACGCCTTGGGGATCTGATGAACAAGGCAAGGAAGAGATATGCAAAGGATGGTACGGCGCCACGCTGGTGTGGGGATTCAGCATGGGAACTTTTGCTGAAGTATTGGGATTCAGATGAATATAAGAAGATACAAGCTCAAGCGAAGAAGAATCGGGCGTCAGAAAAAGGTGGTGTATTGCACACCTCTGGTCGAGTTCCTCACTCTGAGGTCATTAGGAATATGGTATGTATTTATCTTTGAGACAAATTCGGCTTAATTATATGTTTACACAATTATGTATTTCTTTATAAATATTTTATTATTGTTTACAGTCTAAAAAGGAGGACCGCTTAGTGACGCCTGGCGAATTATTTGTTGCCACTCATCGTAAGAAGGATGGAGGATGGGTTGATAAACGCTCCGAGGATACCTATGTAAGAGCAATAACATAAGTCGGTAATTTATGTTTGCCAAATTTTATTTTTATCTCATATGCCTAATTTATTTTATTTTTCAGAATGCATTTGACAGTAGGATGAAGAAGGCGGCATCACAAGTTGACAATCTGACTCTTGATGGCTCACAACAGGTAGATAGAGACTTTATGCTCTCGGCTTGGGCCGAAACTGTTGGAGGAAAGAATCGTGGCCGTCTTTATGGCGTTGGAGATATGGCATCTCATTTTTCACGTAAGGGAGGATCCAACTTCTACTCTTCCCAAACTTGTAAGGCGACTTCTAGCGGATCGAGCTCGCAAAACACTGCGGAGTGTTTGCGACTTCAGGAGAAGATAGATCAGTTACAACGTGTTCATGAAGAGGAGTTACGTAAATTCCGTGAGGATTTGACGCTAGAGATGCAGCGAAACATGGACATGATGATGCAGCGTATGCAAGCCATGGAGTCTCGTTCTGTGTTACATAACGAGGAACCATCAAGACCATGTCATCCTCATCCAGATTATGATGACGAGAATGATGACCAGGATGTCATCGATCGTCCTACAGTCCAGGCTTCCCGCCGTCGTCGATCTTAGTTGATGTTATTATCTTGTCGACGTCTGAACACTTTATTTTACACTTCTGCTGTATGTTTTTTATTTTATTTACTTTCATGCTATTAACGTTGTTATGTATTAATACTTTATTTTGTTGAAACATTTTGTTTGTTGTTGGATTTGTTTAAATATGAATTTATATATCTTTGTTGTTTTTTATGGATTTTTTATAGCTTTATTATTAATCTGTTAAATATCCAGGTTTTTTTGTGAAAATTATATTAAAAATAAAAAATTTAAAAATCCAGTAAAATTTGCGGGGGCTATGGCCCTCGCTAATATGTGCTGCCTTTTGCGGGGGTTGTGGCCCTCGCTAAATTAGCGGGGGCTCCGGCCCACGCTAATATACGCGGGTTTTTTGGCGCGAAGCTGTTTGCGGGGGCTTTGGCCCTCGCTGAATTAGCGGGGGCTTTGGTCCTCGCTAAATTAGCGGGGGCAGTTCCATCAGGTTTCTGGTTCCATTTTGCTGCGGTTTTAGCAAAGGCTTAGCCCCCGCTAATTAGCGAAGGCTTGCTGGCCGCCGCTAATTTTTAGCATCGCGGTGTTTAGCGACGGCCCGATAGCCGTCGCATGGCCGCCGCTAATTGTTAATTAGCGAGGGTTTTTGCCTCGTTAGCGAAGGCTTTGGCCCCCGCTAAAATCTGTTTTTCTTGTAGTGTACCCAATAAGCTAGCGTTAAAGGTCGAAATAGGCTCGAACTCAAATTCTAAAATGGTAGTCAATCCTATATCCATTATTAAGTCTCCCATGCGTGGAATGTTACAGATATCATGTTATTTGTCCACCCGCATTTTTCCATGCGTCAGATGATCACGTTTGGGTGTAAGGAGGTGTGTTGAAAATCCTATGACTATATATTAATATAGCCAAATTAAAATATATAAGAATGGGCACTCTTCAACCTATGAACTTCTTTGGTTTGGTGGAGGAAAGAGGAAACCAAACTAAATACAAAACTCTCTTAGAGACCAACCACTCTGACAACCCTTAAATCACCAACACCAAATCCGAAAATAAAAACCAACACAGAAGAATAAATCAAAACATATATACCAAAAATTCCGTCATCCCCCTAACTTTACTGCCTCAAATTGCACATGTATTGCCTTCACCCTTTTGTCCAAACAACAAGTCAACCACAGTGCTACTACAAACCTCACCAAATCGAGCACATCTCAACCACAAGCACAGCGGACAACCACCACGACTCCTCTCCCTTGCTCCACCATGAGAATCACCCCCAATAATTATGAAACCCCAAAATTCATCCCAGAGTTTACATGGAAGTCAAAACAATCATCCAAATTAACCACGTCCCTTAAATAAAAAACTATTATATCCAAAGGTTGGTATTAACCGGATCATGGTTGGTCCCTTTTCAGATTGGACCATGTTATACAAACTCGAAAAACATACAAAAAAAACTAAAACTTTATTTAAATGTTTAGATTTCCGAGTTCAATCATAAGCTCTTTTGCTACTATTTGTTGTGAAACCTCCAAACTGAAGCCATTATCCCATTGGAGGTTGAAGATTTAGACTTCCTAGTGGTTTGGACCTGTAATAATGTGATCAAAACAATTTCCTTTTTAAATAAACGCTTACATTGGATGATAAATAAATATATAGCATATAAGGAAGAGGGAATCAGGTATACACCAAATGGTTTGATTTTTTTTTCAATTTTACAATTGGGATGTTGAAAATTCACGTCAACTAGAGGTATGACCAAATTAAAATATATACGGTAGAGGAAATCACTACCCAATAAGCTAGCTTTAAAGTTCAAATTAGGCTCGAACTCAAATTCTAAAATGGTAGTCAATCCTATATCCATTATTAAGTCATGTTATTGGTCCACTCGCATTTGTCCATGCATCAAATGATCACGTTTTGTTGTAAGGAGGTGTGTTGAAAAGCCTATGACTTTATATTAATATGGATTTTTCTAAGCTGTGCAATATTGCATCGGATAAGAATCCTAAAGTGGAAAAATTAGTAGGTAATAAATGCATATTTAAACATAACTCAATTAATTTTTTAAGGACTAAGTTGGGATGCCATTAAGTAACATGAAAATTAGAGGTGAAAAATCTTGTTTCTAAGTTTTAAGTGTTTAAATCTCATTATTCTTTATGTCCCTATATATAAGGCCTTCAAAAAACATTGTTTGGTCCTTTTAATAAGATCTCCAAAATTTAGTGCAAAAATTTTTTTTTTACCAATATACGTTTATCATTCAACCACTTTTATGTTAACCGAAAACCAATAAAAGTAGGAAGTTACCATAGAGAAGTTCTCTATGCTTATGATTAATCATCACAATAAAAGATAAATTTAAAAATTAATAGTATAATTTGGTTGACAAATTGAATAATTTTTCTTAGATTTATGAACTTTTTAAATTCTCGAGAATTTTTTATAGTGGGTCTTATATAAAA
The DNA here is from genome assembly GCA_037177725.1 of Cyamopsis tetragonoloba. Classification (NCBI taxonomy): domain Eukaryota; kingdom Viridiplantae; phylum Streptophyta; class Magnoliopsida; order Fabales; family Fabaceae; genus Cyamopsis; species Cyamopsis tetragonoloba. The sequence continues at coordinate 45,015,318 of CM074124.1, forward strand.
GGATGGAGGAAGTACTATATAAAGTATATATTAAAAAAAAATAGATGTAATTACTGGTTGAAAGTATATCCAATAATTATTATTTATACTTTTAATATATTGGAGAATTTATAATACGAAATCGCTAAAGGATTTAGTTATATTTTATTTCGAACACAGTCTAAATCTTACCTTATTCTTGATCTTTTGGCTCTTAGCCTTTTTCATATCACCCGTTGTACGTCCTAGAAATTCCTATAACTTCTGGTCATTCATGGTCTCTATCAAATCAACCTATGGTGTAATCCACCAATTAATTAAACAAAGGAATTTGGGTTTTTTTTTGCTGCTAAAAACAATTTGATTTGAGGTACATTGAAAGTAGACCATCAATTATTATTAGAATAGGAAAGAGCTAGAGAAGTTGTGTCTAATTGTCGGCAAACAAGTTTTAAATTTGGTTCTCTCTACGATAGTGTTTTGCATTTAGAATCAGTCCTAATGTGATTATGATGGTGATGTCCGGAATTGCAATTTGAAATCTTGATTGCAAATTGTCGCCAACAAACTTTAAAGTGAAATTAGAGAATTACAGTTAAGGAACAAGTCAATCAAAAGGGAGATTACCCATGTTTTGAGGTCTCCTATATCCATTGATAAGACCTCTTCTTCTTTCTGTGCAAGTTCTTTCTTCTCTTGCCATGACATTGATATCCGCTCAGCCTCAGCCTCTGCTTTCTTGTTTTTTCTTCCTCCTATTGTATTCATCATCATTTTATTACATTGAAAGTAAAATAGTTATACCAATATGATAATGGAAAAAAAATAGATCAACCATTAATTGAATTAACTGAGATGGTATATGCCAGCAAACAATGTATTCAAAGAATTAATTTAAAAGAGAAAGAACATAGCATGTGAATGTGAAGGAAAAATGCAACCCGTTCTAGGCTTTTTCCTTACTATATTTGTTGAATATTGAATAATCTTGACAAATGCGGTTGTTATTAATGGCTTGAAACTGGTGTAAGTAGTGTGATCCACTAGAATTTGCAATAAAAACAATTATTTTACTACATACAAATTTTTATTTACTAACGTTTTTTTTGTTTGCGTTACATTAGTTATCGTTACTATAGGTTTTTTCTAATGGTATAACCAATAAAATCTTACTAAAAATTTGTAAGTCAATAATATTTATCAATTACTTACATATTCCTTTCGGTCATTTTTATAGAACCCTCTAACTAATTCATATGAATTAAGAAAAATAGTTTATTTTGCTAGAGTAATTAAATAAGTCTTGAATTTATATTAGTTTTCCTAAATTACCCTCTAATTTATTAAACTAATTAATACCACTTAATCTCATATTAATATTTTTAATAATCTGAATTAAAAATTTAGTTAAAAAATTACCTCCTCCAAAAAAGAGTTAGTTAAAAAATTAAACCGAGTTAATTCTCAAGGAAAAACATATATCTCAGACCAAAATACCCCCTTAAAACTCCACCAATGTCAGTGGACCCGTTTCATTTTCCTTTTATTTCATATCAAAGTCATTCTTCTTTTGAACACACACAAACGGAAAGAAAACACCAACAACATACAATTGGAATGTCAATTTTTATCCCGCAATGAGGGGTGCTTATAGCATGGTGTTCTCCATCTTTTGGACCATTCAAGGTTCTCGCACATTGACCTTAGAATCCCGGTAAAGTGTTTTTCAACAAGTTACATTTTATTGGCTTAATTTCAATTAATTTAATCAATTTAGAAGTTGATGCGGAATAATATTAATTTAAATTGTTGGAATTCCTTTTGTTTGCAGTATAACCGTCTCTCTACTTCCCCTTTCTTTCGATCCAAGTCACAACAATAACATTCTCACACATTTATCTCTTTTTCACCCTGCTTGGATGCAATTATGGACCACAATTTGATGTGTCATCTATTGTGCCTTTGTGCAATTGTATGACTATTGACTTGTTTTTGCGCCCGTTTCACCTCGCAAGCTATTTGATAAAATGATTGTGAGAACAATTAGCAAACTTCGTTGCAAAATAGAAGAAGTGTGGCATGGAAATAGTGAATATGACACAACGAGACTCACAGTGACATCGACGACTAACAAGTAGCGTAGAAGCTTCTTCTTATGTGGCAGTGGGCGGTGGCTGCTATTAAAAGGAGACAAATTAAATCCTAGACAAATATCAGAGAAAAACGAAAACATAAAGAACCGACGTCGTTTAATGTCAATATTAAACAACATGATGATATGGAATTTTAATAAACATTGTCAAATATGATTAGCGAGACAAAAAAATGAGACAAAGGCTTTCAATCCCTCTGCTTGTTACTTGAGACTCAGTGTCAATTATCTAATTAAATGATTAAAAGTGATATAATCCGGTGTTTTATTTCTATGATATAGATGTTATGTGAAGAATGGAAAATTATTGGAACAGTGAAGTATGAAGAAAGTATAATCTATTTATGTATTATATATAGTATGGCATTTCTTACAAATTGACGAAGAAGGCTACTGCAACATCTTATGGAGAACAAGAATATTTCACAAGAAGTTAGAGAAGAAGATACAAAATATACCTAACCATATCCTTTCCATATAACAGGATTTTCCCTTTATATACCCTGACCCCACACAAAATCCTTAAGACGTGAATTTGGCATTTTGGATCTAATACACGTGTCCTCTTATCATGTGTTGATCATCCATTGTCTCTAATGTATTTCCAATTGTGACAATTGATTGGTTAATTGACAAAATATTTTGTTGCAATTCCTTCTAACAGAGTTAGAGTTCATATAATTTTCAAACACATTCCCAAATCTGACCAGCAACAATTTTGGCTGCCAAAAGATGATGAGGAAGACGGAGGTTTGAATCTGTTTAAGATATGTGATTAGGGATTTAACCGGGAGAACGAGTCATGGATTGACGATAGGTTGAGTCCCATTTTTATTCTTTGGTTTGGTGGAGGAAAGAGGAAACCAAACCAAGTAAAAACCTCTTATTAGAGACCAACCACTCTGACAACCCTTGAATCACCAACATCGAATCCCAAAATAAAAAATCAACAGAGAAGAATAAACCAAAATAGGTATACTGAAAATTGCATCATCCTCCTAACTTCAATGCCTCAAATTGCGCGTGTATTGCCTTCACACTTTTGTCCAAACCACAAGTCCACTACCGTGCGACCAACCTCACCACATCGAGCACATCTCAGCCACAAGCACAGCAGACATTCAGACAACCACTTCAACTCCTCTCCCCTGCTCTACCATGTGAATCACCCCAATAAATATAAAACCCCAAAAGTCAACCCAAAATTTATATGGAAGTCAAAACAGTCATCCAAATTAACCATGTCGGTTAAATAAAAAACTATTAAATCGAAAGGTTGCTATTAACCGGATCATGGTTGGTCCCTTTTCGAATTCAACCATGTTATACAAACCCCGTAAACTTACGAAAAAAAAAAAAAAAACTATCCCATTGGAGGTTGAAGATTTGGACTTCTTAGTGCTTTGGACCTGTGATAATGTGATAAAAACAATTTCCTTTTTAAATAAACGTTTACATTTGACAATAAATAAATATATATTATATAAGGAAGGGAATCAGGTATACACCAAATGGTTTGATTTTTTTTTTCAATTGTACAATTGGGATTTTGAAAGTCCATGTCAACTAGAGGTATGACCAATAAGCTAGCTTTTAAGGTTGAATTAGGCTCAAACTCAAATTCTAAAATGGTAATCAAACCTATATCCATTATTAAGTCACACATGAGTGGAATGTTAAAGATATCGTGTTATTGGTCCACCCGAACTTGTCCATGCGTCATATGTTCACATTTGGGTATGAGTTGAATTGAAAGTCCCATGACTATATGTATATAGTGCCAAATTAAAATATATAAGGATGGGCAGTCCTACACCTATGAACTACTTATTTAAGGACTAAGTTGGGCCCAAGATCAAATCCATGATGCCATTGAGTAACATGCTAATTAGAAGTAAAAAATCTAGTTTCTAAGTTTTAAGTTTTAAGTGTTTAAAACTCATGGAATGAGCATTTTTATATCCTCCTATAAATTTATCTAATATTCGTTATGTCCCTATATATAAGGCCTTCAAAAAACATTGTTCGGTGCTTTTAATAAGATCTCCAAAATTTAGTGCACAATTAATTTTTTTTACCAATATACCTTTATCATTCAACCACTTTTATGTAGCCAAAAATCAACAAAAGTAATAAGTTACTATAGAGAAGTTCTCTATTACTTGGAGAAGATTAGTTATCTGGAAAGAGAATAAAAGATAACTTTAAAAATTAATAGTATTATTCGGTATACAAATTTAATAATTTTTCCTAGATTTACAAAATTTTTTAATTCTCGTGAATTTTTTTATAGTGGGTCTTATATACAAGGATGGAAGAAGTACTATAGAAAATATATATTAAAAAAATTAGATGTAATTACTGGTTTGAAAATATATCCAATAAATAATTATTTATACTTTTAATATATTAGAGAATTTATAATAGCAAATTGTTGAAGGATTTAGATATATTTTATTTCTAACACGATCTAAATTTTACCTTATTCTTGATCTTTTGGCCCTTAGCCTTTTTCATATCACCTGTTGTACATCCTAGAAATTCCTTCAACTGCTGGACATTCATGGTCTCTATCAAATTAACCTATGGTGTAATCCACCAATTAATTAAACAAAAAAATTTGGGTTTTTTTGGCTGCTAAAAACAATTTGAATTGACGTATATTGAAATAAAGTAGATCATCAATTATTATTACAACTAGCTACCATGCTCGTACGTTACACGGGTTATCTTTTATATAATATAAATATAATTAATTTATAAATTTATTTTTAAAAAATATTTTCACAGGAAAATGTTAATATAAGTTATTTATTGAATAAAATCTAATATGAAAAAATAAAACAAAAAATTTCATTGAATACTTTTATTTATATATATATATATATATATATATATATACTATATTTTTAGTATAGTTCGCATGTTTCTCATCTTATTTTACATTAAAAATTATTTATTATTATTTCTTAACATGCATTGTTGATAGCGTGTTTATATATTAGTAATATTTTTTTTATTAAAAAAATAAAAATTCATGAAACATAGAACCAAGGATACTATAAAGATACAAAGAAAGCCTAGTGTTTTTAGTCCTTATTACAAATTACATAAGAGTAAGAATTCAAGGAAAATGCCAAGAGCTTGTAGCTCAAGGGGCATAAGGAGAAGCTCTTGAGCTCATAGGTGAGGGGTTCAATCTTTGGTGGGTTAAATTTAGGAATAAGAGTAGTGTAGTGTGGGGTGTGTGTTTGGCCGATAAAAAAAAAAAGAATGAAAGGAAAATAAAGAGACTGAAAATCAAGGTAAAATACATACTATAGGAGCACGACACCAATGAATTGATCCTAATAATAGGCCGAGTGACGTTAACATCAATCTATATTATTAAGAAATGTTGCATAGTGACACCTCCTTTATTTCAAGAGCAATTCTTAATGAAAAAACATATAAATATGAGAGGGAGCCTCTATGGAAAATCTAAACATCCATCACAGCAGTTCGAAACAAAAGATAACACAACTGATATTGCCCCTTCCATTTATAGTATTGCCGTACGAGGAAGATCAATTGACCACCTCTTCATCATAATCCTCCCCAAAGCTAAATACTTGAGTTTGTTGAATGTAGTGATCAAATTCTCCCCAAGTGATGGAGAACATATTGAACCTGATTATGAAGTAAAAAGGGAGGACAATTTTCGATGCAATATAATGTAGCTCTGTGCCTTATATATAGACATTAATATACATGTACTATACACAACAAAACTAAAAATTGAACGTGTTTATTTACAATAAAATTTGAATTATTAGAATTATTGTTGCTTATTAATTATTAGTTAACTAAAAAAATGAATAGAGGATTAAGGCATGGGAAACGTTTTGAGTTGCTTAGAATTGAATAGAAAATTGAATTAGTGGAAGTTACGTTTTTGGGTGGATAAATAGTGGTCATTATGTTTTTTACATTAATATTGACCAATAAATTAGTTTGAGTCCCTTTTTATTATTTTATTATAAGTTATATGTAATTTATTTTATCTATTTATTTATATGGGTCTATCTATTGATTCTAAAAAAATTTAAATTAGTGGCGTAAAAAATAATAATAATAATAATAGTAATAATAATAATAATAATAATAATAATAATAATAATAATAATAATAATGTTAAATAAATCCTTCAACATTAAACTCTTTAGATATTTAATTTCTAATTTTTTTATTATACAATTTCTCTACTACGGATTTATTTATCTAGCCCTTAAAGATATAAAAGTCACCAAATCATTTTGAGTGTCTAATAATTTTTTTATATTTTTATATAATTAATGCTGCAAAAACTTATAAGTAGCACACTACTACTAAATTAGGTCCTCAACATTAATTTTTTAATTTTCTATCCCTTAGAATGTTAACATTATATACCAAATTATTTTCAGTCCCGTTTTTTTACCATAGTTTTATATAATGAATGCCACCAAAAATTATAATTACCACCTGCTATACTATTGTTCTTCAAGATTAAACTATATATAATTTTTTTAATTTTTTTTATTATATCTTTGTTGTAATTCAAATAATTAAATGTGTAAGTTAAAATATATGACTCATGAATTACAAAATTGGAGAGTTACAATATAATTTTGAACCAAGTAAAGTAGTGAAGAATACATTCTTTTTATTAAAACAAAATAATATATTTTAAGAAATTAAAATCTTATGAAAAATTCATATAATAACCCATAATCCTAATGAAATTTTCTTTTTATCCTTTTAGTTAATATTTTTTTTATTTTAAGGTATAACCCATAATCCTAATGAAATTTTAATTTCTTTCAATCCTTTTGGTTAATTTTTTTTTATTTTGTTGTATATAATAATGTTTTTTTCAAATTAAAGGTTTCAATTACAATATATATAATAATTAATTGTATATAATAATGTTTCTTCAAATTAAAAGTATAAGTTACAATGAAGCATTTAATTTTTGGGCACAAGTCTATTTTACATATAGATATACATAGATAGGAAAGAGCTTGAGAAGTTTCATCTAATTTTCAGCAAACAAGGTTTTAAATTTGGTTCTCTCTACGATAGTGTTTTCCATTTGCAATCAGTCCTATTTATCTACATTTAATGTAATGTGATTATGATAGCTATGTCAGAGTTTGAAATCTTGATTGCAAATAGCGGCCAACAAACTTTAAAGTGAAATTAGAGAATTACAGTTTAGGGACAAGTCATTCAAAAGGAAGATAGTATACCCATGTTATGAGATCTTCTATATCCTTTGATAAGACCTCTTCTTCTTTCTCTCTTGCCATGACATTGATATTCGCTCTCCCTCATCCTCTGCTTTCTTGTTTTTTCTTCCTCCTACCTTATTCATCATCGTTTTATCATAGAATGCAAAATAGTTATACCAATAATATTATAATGAAAAATAGATCAACAATTAATTGAATTAATTGAGATGGTTTATGCCAGCAAATAATGTATTTAAAGAATGAATTTAAAAGGGAAAGAATATAGCATGTGAATGTGAAGGAAAAATGCAACCCATTCTTGGCTTTTTCCTTACTATATTTATTGAATATTGAATAATCTTGACAAATGCAATCGCTATTAATGGCTGGACACTGGTCTAAGTAGTGTGATCCACTAGAATTTGGGATGAATACAATTATTTCACTACGAACAAATTTTTATTTACTAACGTTTTTTTGTTTTCGTTACATTAGTTATCATTAGTATAGATTTGTCTAATTGTATAACCATTAAGATCTTACTAACAGTTTGTAAGTTGATAATATATCAATTACTTACAAACTCCTTTCGGTTATTTTTATAGAACCTCCTAACTAATTCATATGAATTAAGAAAAATAGTTTACTTTGCTAGAGTAATTAAATATGTCTTGAATTTATATTAGTTTTTCTAAATTACCCTATATATTATTAAACTCATTAATACCACTTAATCTCATTAATATTTTTAATAATCTGAATTAAAAATTTAGTTAAAAAATTGCAACCTCCAAAAAAAAGTTATTTAAAAACTTAAACATAGTTAATTCTCAAGGAGAAACATATATATCAGGCCTAAATACCCCCTTAAAACTCCACCAATATCAGTGGACCCCTTTCATTTTCCTTTTATTTCTTATCGAAGTCGTTTCTTCTTTTGAACGGACACAAATAGAAAGAAAACACCAATAACATATAATTAGAATGTCAATTTTTATCCCGCATATATGGGTGCTTCCTCTCCATCTTTTGGACCATTCATGGTTCTCGCATATGGACCTCGGAATCTGGGTTAAGTGTTTTGCAACAAGTTACATTTTTATTGTCTTAATTTCAATTAATTTCAACAATTTAGTACTAATGGGGAATAATATTAATTTAAATTTTTGGAATTCCTTTGGTTTGCAGCATGACCATCTCTCTCTTTTTCCTCCTGCTTGGATGCAATTTTGGACCGTATTTTGATGTGTCATCTATTATTCCTTTGTGCAATTGTATGACTATTGCCATATTTTTGCACACGCTTCCCCTCACAAGTCGTTTCAAAACATGATTGTGAGAACAATTAGCAAACTCCGTTGCAAAATAGATGAAGAAGTGTGGCATGGAAATAGTGAAGATGACACAATGAGACTCACAGTTACATCGACGACTAAGAAGCCGCGTGGTTGCTTCTTGCTACGTGGTAGTGGGCGGTGGCTGCTATTAAAAGGAGACAAATTAAGTCCTATCAAATTTCAGAGAAAAATGAAAACACAAAGAACTGACGTCGTTAAATGTCATTAATAAACAGCATGATGATGTTAAATTTTAATACACATGTCAAAATATGATTAGTGCGACAGGAAAATGGGACACCAAAATGGGACAAAGGCTTTCAATCCCTCTGCTTGTTGCTTGAGACTCAATGTCAATAATCTAATTAAATGATGAAAAGTGATATAATTAGGTGTTTTATTTCTATGATGTTGATGTTATGTGAAGAATGGAAAATGAATGGAACAATGAAGTATGAAGAAAGTATAATCTATTTAAATATTTTTTTATAGTATGATATTTCTTACAGAATGGCTAAGAAAGCTCCTGCAATATCTTATCGAGAACAAGAATATTTCAGAAGAAGTCAGAGAAGAAGATACAAAATATACCTACCCATACCCTCTCTCTATAACAGGATTTTCTCTTTATACTCCACACGAAATCATTAAGACGTGAATTTGGCATTTTGGATTTAGTACACTTGTCCTGTTATTATGTGTTGATCATCAATGGTCACTGATGTATTTCCACTTGTGACAATTGATTGGTTAATTGACAAAATATTTTTTTGCAATTCCTTCTAACGAGTTAGAGTTCATAAAATTTTCAAACACATTCCCAAATCTGACCAGCACAAATTTTGGGTGCTTAGAGACGATGAGGAAGACGGGAATTTGAATCTGTTTAAGATATGTGATTCGGGATTTAACGGGAAAACGGGACATGGATTGACGATAGGTTGAGTCCTTTTTTTATTCTTTGGTTTGGTGGAGGAAAGAGGAAACCAAGCCAAATAAAAAACTCTCATTAGAGACCAACCACTCTGACAACCCTTGAATCTCCAACACTGAATCCCAAAATAAAAACCAACAGAGAAGAAAAATCAAAATAGATACACCAAAAATTGCATTATCCTCTTATCTTCACTACCTTTAATTTCACGTGTATTGCCTTCACCCTTTTGTCTAAACCACAAGTCCACCACCGTGCGACCACAAACCTCACCACATCTAGCACATCTCTGCCACAAGCACAGCGAACAACCACCACGACTCCTCTCTCCTGCTCCACGATGAGAATCTCCCCCAATAATTATAAAACCCAAAAAGTCAACATAGAGTTTACATGAAAGTAAAAACAGTCATCCAAATTAACCACGTCGCTTAAATAAAAAGCTGTTATATCCAAAGGTTGGGATTAACCGGATCATGGTGGGTCCCTTTTTGAATTGGACCATGTTATACAAACCCCGCAAACATACAAAAAAAAACTATCTAAACTTTATTTAAAAGTTTAGATTTTGGAGTCCAATCATAAGTTCTTTTGCTACTATTTTTTGTGAAACATCTAAATTGAAGCCATTATCCCATTGGAGGTTGAAAATTTGGACTTCCCAGTGCTTTGGACCTGTAATAATGTGATCAAAACAATTTATTTTTAAAATAAAAGCTTATATTTGACAATAAATAAATATATAGTATATAAGGAAGAGGTAATCAGGTATACACCAAATGGTTTGATTTCTTTTTTTCAATTTTACAATTGGGATGTTGAAAATCCACGTCAACTAGAGGTGTGACCAAATTAAACTATATATGGTAGAGGAACTCACTACCCAATAAGCTAGCTTTTATGGTCAAATTAGTCTCAAACTCAAATTCTTAAATGGTTGTTAATCCTATATCCATTATTAAGTTACCCATGACTGGAATGTTAAAGATATCATGTTATTGGTCCACCCGCATTTGTCCATACGTCAGGTTTGATGTGAGGTGTGTTGAAAGTCCTATGACTATATATATAGTGCCAAATTAAAAGATATAAGGATGGGAATTCCTACACCTCTGAACTTATTTAAGGACTAAGTTGGGCCCAAGTTCAAATCCATGATGCCATTGAGTAATATGCAAATTAGAGGTGAAAAATCTCGTTCCTAAGTTTTTAGTGTTTAAAACTCATCAAATGAGCATTTTTATAACCTCCTAAAAATTTATTTAGTACTCTCTCCGTTCTGAAATATTAGTCACTTTAGCCAAAAAAATTATTCTAAAATATTTGTCACTTTTACATTACCAATGCTATATTTATTAACTATTCTCATTTTTATTATTTTTATAACCAATAGTTATTGAGTAAACCTCAAAGTCAAGTATTAATTTATTTTGCCTATGTACTTTTTGTTAGATTCTATAGAAATTAATTATTCTTCTTAATCCATATGAAATCGCCTAATAAGGTGTAAAATTTTAGAATGGAAGAAGTTTTCGTTATGTCCCTATATATAAGGCCTTTAAAAAAATTGTTCGGTCCTTTTAATAAGATCTCGAAAATTTAGTGCAAAATTATTATTTTTTATCAATATACCTTTATCATTCAACCACTTTTATGTAGCCAAAAACCAATAAAAGTAGTAAGCTACCATAGAGAAGTTCTCTATTTAGTGATACTTAGAGAAGATTAATTATCTGGAAAGAGAATAAAAGATAACTTTAAAATAGTTTCATTTGGCATACAAATTTAATAATTTTTTTTAGATTTAAGAACTTTTTAAATTCTCGTGAATTTTTTATAGTGGGTCTTATATATGAGGATGGAGGAAGTACTATATAAAATATATATTAAAAAAATTAGATGTAATTACCGGTTTGAAAATATATCCAATAATTAATTATTTATAGTTTTATTATATTGGAGAATTCATAATAGAAAATTATTGAAGCATTTAAATATATTTTATTTCGAACACAATATAAATCTTACCTTATTCTTGATCTTTTGGCCCTTAGCCGTTTTCATATCACCCGTTGTACGTCCTAGAAATTCCTTCAACTGCAGGTCATTCATGGTCTATATCAAATCAACCTATGGTGTAAACCACCAATTAATTTAACAAAAGAATTTGGTAATTTTTGGCTGCTAAAAACAATTTGATTTGAGGTACATTGATAGTAGACAATCAATTATTATTAGATATGGAAAGAGCTTGAGAAATTTCATTAGTAAACAAGGTTTTAAATTTGGTCCTCTCTACTATAGTGTTTTGCATTTACAATCAATCCTATTTATCTACATTTAATGTAATGTGCTTATGATAGCAATGTCTGGAATTGCAGTTTGAAATCTTGATTGCAAATAGCGGCCAACAAATATTAAAGTGAAATTAGAGAATTAAAGTTAAGGAACAAGTCAGTCAAAAGGGAGATAGTATACCCATGTTTCAAGGTCCTCTATACCCTTTGAGAAGACCTCTTCTTCTTTCTGTGCAAGTTCTTTCTTCTCTTGCTATGACATTGATATCCGCTCAGCCTCAACCTTTGCTTTCATGTTTTTTCTTCCTCCTACTATATTCATCATCGTTTTATTTCATAGAATGCAAAATAGTTATACTAATATTATAATGAAAAAATAGATCAATCATTAATTGAATTAATTGAGATGGTATATGCCAGCCAAGAATGTATTTAAAGAATGAATTTAAAAGGGAAAGAACATAGCATGTGAATGTGAAGAAAAAATGCAACCCATTCTTGGCCTTTTCCTTACTATATTTATTGAATATTAAATAATCTTGACAAATGCAGTTGCTATTAATGGCTTGACTGGTCTAAGTAGTGTGATCTACTAGAATTTGGGATGAATACTATTATTTCTCTACATACTAATTTTATTTACTAACGTATTTTTGTTTCCGTTACATTAGTTATCATGGATTTTGTCTAATGGTATAATCAATAAAATCTTACTAAGAGTTTGTAAGTCGATAATATTTATCAATTACTTACATACTCCTTTCGGTCATTAGAACCCCTAACTAATTCATATGAATTAAGAAAAATAGTTTACTTTGCTAGAGTAATTAAATATGTCTTGAAAATATATTAATTTTCCTAAATTATCCTCTAATTTATTAAACTCATTAATATCACTTAATCTCATATTAATATTTTTAATAATATGAATTAAAAATTTAGTTAAAAAATTAAACCGAGTTAATTCTCAAGGAGAAACATATATCTCAAGCCTAAATACCCCCTTAAAACTCCACCAATGTCGGTGGACCCGTTTCATTTTCCTTTTTGCGTATCAAAGTCGTTTCTTCTTTTGAAGGCACACAAATGGAAAGCAAACACCAACATACAATTGTAATGTCAATTTTTATCCCACAAACATGGGTGCTTTTAGCATGGTCCTTTCCACCTTTTGGACCATTCAATGTTCTCGTGTATTGACCTCATAATCCGGGTTAAGTGTTTTGCAAAAAGTTACATTTTTATTGTCTTAATTTCAATTAATTTCATCAATTTAGTACTTGATGCGGGATATATTAATTTAAATTGTTTGAATTCCTTTGGTTTGCAGCATGATCGTCTCTGTGTGTAGTCTGAGACTCAATGTCAATAATCTAACTAAATGATTAAAAGTAATATAATTAGGTGTTTCATTTATGTGATATTGATTGGTTAATTAAAAAATATTTTGTTGTATTTGTTTCTAACTCAGAGTTAGTTCAGGTTCATAAAATTTACAAACAAAAGGTTGAGTCCCAATTCTATTCTTTGGAGTAGATTTAAGAGTAGTGTAGTGTGGGAGTGTGTGTGTTTGGCCGATAAAAAAAAAAAAAGATTGAGTCCCAATTCTATTCTTTGGTTTAGTGGAGGTAAGAGGAAGCCAAACTAAATCAAAAAACTTTCTCAGCAAAGGTCAACCACTCTAACAACCCTTGAATCATTAACATCGAATCCCCAAATAAAAACAAACAATAGCAAATAAATTAAAACATAGATACAGAAAATTGCATCATCCACCTAGCTTCACGGCCTCAAATTGCCCAGTAATGCCTTTACCCTTTCCATCAAACCGCAAGTCCACCATCATGCAACCACAAATCTCACCAAATCAAGCACATCTCAGCCACGAACACAGCGGACAACCACCACGACCCCTATCCCTTGCTGCACCATGAGAATCACCCCTAATAATCATGAAACCGCAAAATTCAACCCAGAGTGATATACATGGTGCTGAGGACAAACATCAGCATGGCATCACGGTCTTGTAGTCCATGTCTTATACGGTAGTGAGACACCATCATGGAACCATCTCGGTTGAATACCGGGATGCACTAATGACTCCACTATATACATATACATGAACATCATGCACGATACATAACATTTTATATTCACATACAAACCCTAACCACAAATTGACTTGGGCGGTGGAGTCAATGCAGGTACAACCCCCACCGTTCTAGAGCTTGTCAATGTCTTGAAGGAAGGACTTCTTCATCCTAGGTTCAATCTCAATAAGTTCGTGATACAACCCTCTCAGGTTAGTTCACAATATTGGCACCATATGTGGGGAATGCTCATCTAGTTTCCCATCTTTATCAACATGACAAGCACTAACGGGAGAAACTATGATGGAGACAATGACCAAAGCGTCTAGAATCAAGGGGATTTGACAGCCCATAATATTCTTTGGCAAACTCAAGTGATCATCGAAGAGGTACCACCTTTTAATATTGAGGCTGAGATTCGCCGATTGCGAAATATCGTGGAGGAACAAGCAGAGTTAGCTGTCTTTAGAAGAGAAAGGCTAGAACACTAGAGAGAAAGAGAGGAGTAGCAGTACCAGGGTGTTCCGAACCCTAATGGAGAAGGAAAACAACACCAGGATGCCGCAAACCAAAATATGGAGGCTAGGGTTAGCTAGGAAAATGAAATTAGGGTTAGTCAACATAATGAGGTGAGAGTTAGCCATCAAAACGGAGCAACCGGATCAATCAAGGGCCAACCCTATCCAGGCGTGATTGATAACAACAATCAGGTGCCAAACAACGATCTTAGAAGTGCATCACAAGTGGAGGGTGCAGTTCGGGTACCACTTTCGGTCCTAGTGTCAACATTGTAGCTAGAACATATGGAAGATAATCAACAAAACTTTGACTACATTGATAATCCATTCACACCTTGGATCATATCACATGAATTGACCAAAGGTTTTCTATTTACCAAGCAATTGAAAGAGTATGATGAAAGCAAGGATCCAACCCTACACGTCAACACTTTTAAGAGAGTAATGTTCTTTCAGGGAGTCAATGAATCGATAGACAGTAGGGCTTTCCCTTTGACTTTATTAGGAGCTATAAGTCAATGGTTTGCTTACCTACCTTCACACTCTATTAACAATTCAAAGGACCTCAAAGATAAGTTTATTCTTTACTTTACCAATAGCGAAAGGTAATATAAATCTAAAAATAACCTTGTTTAGTGTATATTTTACCAAACAAAAAATTCATTTATCTCAATTCGAGGAAAGGAATTTTCTTCTTCTAAAAGGTTCTTTTCTGAATAGTTTAGTCTAAAATAGAACTTATATATGAAATTTAGTTAAATTAACACAAGATTTCTGATTAGATTAAATCAGAAGTAGCGAAAAATAGGTGGAATAAGAATCTCAAACACTCAAAGAGGTTAATCCACACTTCCATAACCTAAAATGCTTCCTTTGTTAATCATTATTGTAGTGTACTTCACATGTTTGACTTGTGAAGCATGGTAGAAAGATTTGTAGGGTGTCAAAAGAACTTGAATAGATGGCCTTAGTTTGTTTTTGACCAAAACTTAAGGCTTGTTTGGAATAATTTTGGTTTTTAGTTTTTAAGAATTGTATTATAAAACAGTTTTCAGAAATCATTTTTTAAAAAAGTGAGATAAGTTTTCAGAAAACTGTTTTTGAAAACTCGACTGCCAAACGAGTTTTTTAGTTTTCTGTTTTTAAAAACAAAAAACTATTTTCAAAAACAGAAATCAAACAAGCCCTTAATTTCTTTGGTATACAATTCTCTATTTTAAAAATGGAATACTTCTAAAATGAAACTTTCTCTTATGGAAATCACAAGGGAAAAATAGCATAAGTTTATGTCTACTCTAAGATTGTTTTTGCATGTTTTCTATGTACCTATTTATAGTGCTTTGACTTGACAGAGCCGGAGTATAAGAAGGAAGAGCATGAGCAGTAGGCGAAATTTCATGTTAGAGGAAAGAGAATACAATTTTCCCTTAGGAAAGTTTAGTTTATGCCATAGGAATACGTTGTAGAGCTTCTGCTCAAGTTCCATCTTTCTTACTGGTTGACCAGTTCTTATTCCTGGTGGTCTTTCAAATTCACATATTTCTCAATACCCAAATCATATATAAAGATAATTTGTGGATCAAAATAAACGGCAGTAATGATACAATATGCAACCAAACATGAATGTATCCTAGTATGTTACATTTGTAAAGATTTACAAAATTAAAACGAAAAAAAAAAAGGCAAAATAATAATAGAAATAATAATAATGTCTCATGCCTTGATTTTTGCAGTTTTTGTAACTCTTCTATAGCATTTCTTGTGCCATTTTTTCAAACAAACTCTTTCAGTTGCTGATTAAAAAATAATAATGTCTGATGCATCCGACTACAAGATTACTGACAACTACACTCAGCACAAAGATTAGAGCATGTCTTCAAACATTTTCTCCAAAAAGAAAAATGAAAAGCCTGTAATAGATAAGTGGAATATGTTAATTAGGACTTCTAAAAAAGTAAATGCACTACTACAAGAAGCTGTGAAACAGTTTGATACTACTTCCGGTTCTATTTATAAGAAACAAAAAAGTGATTTTATGTTAATCCTAACTAAAAGAAACATCATATCACTATTAAGTACATAAATTACTAACAAAAATTAATTTCTCTTATGTACCCTTAATTAATTATGAGGGCAAAGCACTCACCAATTTCCTTACAACTAAACACATTATTTACATTGGCACTTCAGTAATGAAATTCAAATTCATCAATTTATTAATTAAAAAATATTCTTAAGTATGTTTTATTGGTATGAGTAAAACTAGTTTTATGTTTCTTTTATGTGGGCCCGGAGATAGTAAAACAAGCTAAAGGGCCCACTCACTAACACCACAAGGATAAGAAAGAAATAAAGATGCAAACAAGACCACCAAAATAGACAACCACCTAGAAGAGGATCACAAGTAAAACATAAAGGCAAGATCAGAACCATACCACAACAAATTAGTCTTCCTCCATTGGTACATCAGGAATGTCAAATCTATCTTCGTCAATAGTCTTGTTTATCACAAATACTGGAGAGGGTAGTGAGTTGTCAAGGAAACAGTATGGATCACAACAGAAATGTTTATCACAATCATAACCATGCTGTTTCTAATAAGTTTAAATTAGAAGCATGCTATATTTGAAATAAGATTTTTGGTTTTGATCAACACTATAACTTCAATATAAGACACTTATCATATATATATATATATATATATATATATATGGGTTTGCTATCCATTCCCCTATGGGCAATGGTTAAGCAACCCATGAATGGAAATTTGGTATTGGAAAGTGTAGAGTATTTAAGGCTACGAAATTATTTTCAATCTATTTTAAATGAAAAGTTTACATTCATGAGTTGCTTAACCATTGCCCTAATAGCAAAAGCCTATATATATATAAACACCGAGACACCACTTGCAGTAACAACTAGAGATATTATTCAAATTAGATTAAAAAAAATAAAAGATATTCAGATTGTTGAGATATTATTCAGAGTAGATAATATTTAGTTCTGATCCTGTTCTATTCGTTGAATCTTTTCTAGTTTTCAAGATAACTTATCCTAATCCCTAAACTTCTACATTGATTCTGTTTCCATATAAATATGGTACAAAATCATGCAATGAAACACACCATACTGATTCAAGTTGATATCAATCTCTGTTCTCTCCTTTACCTCTCCCAACAGGGCTGGCTTAAGGCCCAAGCAGCCCAAGCAAGGGCTTTAGGCCCCCAAAAATAAAAGGCCCCAAAAAAAATTAATGATAATTTCATATTTGAAAATAAATTTTAATTAAAATATTATAAGTGACTGTTATAGTTTTACATTAATCCTACGAATAACATTTAATGATAATTTTAATAAACTATTTTATTAGTAAATAAAAAGGCCTCATTCTTAAATTTGCTTTAGGCCTCTCAAACCCTTGAGCCGCCTCGGTCTCCCAATACCTAAATCTCTATAATTTAAACAACAAAGAATTGCACATGTATTTTCTTACTCTAGATAATTTGTCTTCACAGAAATTTAAATTAAGAAAAAAAGGAGAAATGATCTTTTGTCATCAACCCTATGAAAGGAAAGCAGGGTATAAATGCGAAAAGAAAAACGAAAAGGATATATATTGACATATGATCTTCCTCCTTTTCACCTCGGTTGCGGCTGTGGTTTAGCTCTCTACTAATTTCAGGTGTAACCTGCAGGACAAAAAATTCATCAATCACAAACAAATTTGAAAGACAGGAGAAGCAGCAAGACAGATATAGTGTTCTCACTAATTTATGTTTTTGCTTTTCCAGTAGAATCCTCAAGTTATCCTTATCTTGCTTCTGCAGCTCATTTTTGTACCTGAAAGAAATATCATATGAATAGCATGATACTAATAGAAACTGAATCAGAAAGTACAAAGAACAGGTAAGCCAAAGAAATGTTTATGGAATATTGCCACTGTCTCCAACTCTGAATCAGTATGATTGTAGAATCATAAAAGAGAAAGAAATAAAGTAAGAATAACTGGGCATCTCCCTATACGGAACTGATATTTGTTACTAAAAACAATTGAGACTAGCTCCTTATAAGAACAGAGCAAGGAGGTGGCTGTTTAGCAGTGTCAAGCCTATTGAAGAAGCTACATGGAAATGTGTGGAGGTAAACATAGAAGATTCCAGAAAGGTTCCTCGGGGAAAATGCATTTCTTGATGAGGGTGGCAGTTTTCGAAACCAATGGGGAGCAAGGGGTCCATAAGGCATTCGTCTCAGGAATACAAGTGATGAGGAAAGGAGCTACGACATAAACTTAACTAGTTAGTTATTACACAAGGCTTATGACCTTGGGGTCAATGGGTGAAAGGAATTCATCATTCAAGTTTTGTCTTCCTATTCTGTTACTTGGAAAGGGATTCATCTATGATATAAAATATTCATTTATTCTTTAATTAAAAAATACATACAAACCCATTATGTGAGTTTTATTTCCTGGGCACTGTTTCACCGAGATAAAATATTAGGAACACTGAACACATAACAAAGAGTTTGACAGAAATGGTAAATCACTGACCTCTGCACAAATGCAAGAAGTGACTGGTGCCATATAACAGGCATTATCCTAGTT
Source organism: Cyamopsis tetragonoloba (assembly GCA_037177725.1). Taxonomy (NCBI): domain Eukaryota; kingdom Viridiplantae; phylum Streptophyta; class Magnoliopsida; order Fabales; family Fabaceae; genus Cyamopsis; species Cyamopsis tetragonoloba. The sequence goes on from CM074124.1 coordinate 45,034,480, forward strand.
TCATTGAGAAATCTCGTAAAATGTGAAACAACCGCATCAACCACACGATATGGCAACGCATATTTTTTCTCAAGAAGAAGCTTTATGAAATAGCTGCAATTATTAACACCATTAGTTCCTATCACATATTTTGTGTGTGTGTGTGTGTGGGTGTTGTGGGGCGGGGGGGGCGGGTGGTAAAGTGGTTTCAAAGAAAAACTTCCTGTGCTCTATATTTTTTGGTAAAAATGGGAGCATCAAGGTTTGAACCTAGGCCTTGTGCATGCTAATTCTTACCCACCATATTTATCAGTCTCGGATAGCTCGCGTCGCGGCCGGCCCCCAAAACACTATAGCAGGATAGCTGATAGCGGGATAGCCACTATAGCAAAATTTAGGTGCACTAAAATGACTAAATATGCTAAGACATATATTCAAATAATTGCATAAAACTTTTAAATACTTAGAATTAAACACATTTTCATTTTTCATAATGAGTAATCATAATTCAATAGTGTATAATCACATCAAAACATGCAAAAAGACTAATCCAAATATCCAATTAGTCTAAAACAAAGCAAAAAATTCCAAATAGTGAATCATTAAAGATGCTGGCTGAGAAGTCATGGCAGCAGGTGTGTGCAAGAGAAAGTAAAAAACAGAACAGAGAGAGACAGAACAGCAGTTGTGTGCAAGAGAAGATGAAAAAACAAAACAGAGGGAGACAGAACAGCAGTTGTGCGCAAGGGAAGATGAAAAAACAAAACAGAGGGAGACAGAACAGAACTCGCAGAAACAGAACAAAAATTGTGTGCAAGAGAAGATGAAAAAACAAAACAGTAGGTGTGCGCAAGAAAATGCGCCGGAAACGACCGAAGATGAGGGAGAAAGGAGGCACACTTACTGTTTCTGTTTCCTTCTTCACAAAGTTATACATATATGACAGAGGCGAGAAGGGAAATAAAAATAGGGTTTCTCGTTTTAAATAAATGGCAGTGGGCAAAAAGACAAAAACACCCTTTAGTGACAAAAAAAAAAGACGTTTTTTAAAAAACAAAAAACACTGAAAACACAGCCTCTCTAAAGCGACCACTTCTCCTTCCTCACAACAGCCATAGCGCCGCAACAGGCCACTACAAACCTGCAATTTCCGCAGCTATCACGCTGCCCCACTGTGGCGGAAGGGGGCCATGCCGCTCCGCACTGCACCTATTGCACCCGCTACGAGTGTCGTTGATAACAGAGCTCACCACTAACCCAATCCTAGCGCTCTATATTTGTAATAACATATAAACATTTTCACAAACTGTAATGTAGTAGTAGTAGTAGGATTCACCTCTTTCTAAATCCTACTTTATTGTAGGACATCAACTTAATATATAAATCATTTTAACAAACTAAATTGTAGTGGGAATACAGTTTCCATAAATTCCAATTCACAATTTTACAATTTGATAGTAATGGTTAAAGCTCCATTCACCAATTCTTTTTTTTTTTTCCAAATTATGCTTCAACAAAGAAATGGATACAACATTATATACCTTGTGGTGCCACAATATTCCATCCCAGCAAGCTTCAATAGTGCAACACTGTATACACATCCAAAATTCCAGGTGCATCAGACATTGGATATGATTCAAACTAAATTTCAACAGCAACAAGAACAAGTGTCCACTAAGTTTCCACTTCTTAAAGTAACTCTTGAATATTCAGCAACAACAAATTCAAACAATCACATATAACTTGCCATTGTATCAGTACTAGTACTGGTATAATGAAAGAAAATTTCAAGAAAAGAAACAGATCAAGTTCTTATTTAAAAATAATTCGTAATTTTTTTTAGAATAAAGTCGTGTATGTACACCAGATTTTTATGGTTAAATATGAAAAAATATGTGGTTAAATCACTAAATGATTTGGTTAATTATTACGTAGTTATTTAACCACACATTTCTTAACTTTTAACCACATTTCTATATGATTAGCAGTCAAGAAAGGTGGTTAAATTACTATGTAATGATTTAACCAACTCATGTACTGATTTAACCAGATAATTGTTCACATTTAACCGGGTGTATATGGTGTACACCAACTTGGTGTACAAAAAATGCTATTCTTTTTTTAATAAAAGTAACACAAGAGAAAGACTAGAAATCCAAGAATATACCTACAATATTGAATATGACAGCAAAGCAGTTTTAATGCTAACCGAGTAACCGTAACTAGGAGGTATGCTCAAAAAGACTCAGGCTGCTTATAAAATGAAATTCATGGCTAAATCCAATTTCACCCATACCAAATATTATTTTCCCTAAATTAAGTTCAGAGAGACCATTTCTAAACAACTATAGCAATGGCACACATCTCAGTGCACTCACATTAGAAAACCAAACACTTTCCATGCATCCAACTTTGAAAATTTTCAAGTTATGATTGACCAGATTACCATACCTTGAATGAAGTGGAGGAATAGAAACCTTTTCTATAATGCTTCCAATAATGACTGCTTCCCTGAGAGTACATGTCTGTGACTGTAAATGAAGAATATGGTTAAACTCCACAAGAAAAAAGAATTAACGCCTGAATCTGTTAGAAGTTGCGGGTGATGAAGTGCTATAAAATACGACAGAAGCGAGAGAATGATTGTTCGGGAAAAGAACTGAATAAATCCAACAATATATTTGGATCAAGGATATCAAACAAAGATTCGAACTGTGAATTGAAAAAACTATATTCGAAATCAAGCATTAAAACTTATCATCATGAATATTAAGACACATTGTCAATTATTAAAACTAATATATCATGTAAATGAAAATTCAAAACATAGATATTAGCATTTTGAAGGCAAACTCATTGCATTACCAATAACTGAAACATAAACTATAATATTAACTTAAAGTTAAAAAAAAAAAGGAATTGATGGAAAACTAAAATGCAGAGCAAATTGCACAGCAGAATAAATGCAAGAGAGGAAGTGTATTGTATTATTGAATCCGAAAACAAGGTAAATACAGGAAGAATACCCCTGTCCACAGAGCCTAGCTCCTTCAAAGAGAGTTATTGCTCTCCATGACTAACAAACTTCATCACAGCAAAAAAAGTAACTCTCCTCACCCAAATCCCCATATATCAGAAAAAATTCTCCAAAACTGACTTGAGCCCACCACACGCCTCACGCACCTCTCTGCCACCTCATCATTTCCTATTCTTTCTACTTCTCCTCTTATAGACCCTCCATACAATTGGCTTGTTGGAAACTTGAGAAACCACATTCGTATTTGGGCCAAGTCCACCAGATGGTTGCTATTAGGATAAGTCACAAAACCAAAATGAAAAGAAAACAGTGACTGCAAGAGTTAAAGAAGTCCAACCCCTCAAAAATCATCAACAAAGATGGAAGATCACTATTCCCTATATCTATGGGTAAAAATAATGTTATAGGCAAAGGGAGAAACTTGTCCGAACATGAAGATAGTGTTTGGCCGAACTTATTTTTGGCTTCTCTTCCACTTCTAAGCTAAAGCTGGGCCAAACATAATTTATAATAAAACTCTTAAAACTTATAAGCTGCATTGTTTTTGAAAAAAATGTTGAAGAAATAGCTTTTCTCAAAAGCTCAAAATAAGATCTTTTAGCTTATAAGTTAAAAAATAATTAAATGGTCAAACAGCTTTTAGCTTTTTATTAAAAAGCTCTTAAAAGTAGCTTTTAAGCAATAAAAAAGCTGGGCAAAACGAATCTGAAAAGTGGAGACCAAGTTTGTGCTTTTGATCTTCAATATTCACACTTTAACATTTCAATCAAGGGAGGCAAAGATTTAGTCAATTTCTCTCCAGTGTTGTTAAATCGCAGCTATAGCGGCGATATAGTGTCGCGGATTTCTAGTTGATCGCGACACATAGCTGATCGCAAACCCGCGACAGAGACCCATCCCGGCGCGACGGCCGCCGTAAACGCAATCGCAATAGCGGCCATAGCGGATATTTGACTTTTTAGGGTTTTTTTAATTAAAAAAAATCCATGGGCCTACCTGACCCATATTTGACCCGATTTCTTTTTAAAATTTGATTGTCTCTTATTCACTCTCCCTCTCACTCTATTTGAATAAGAGACAATTAAATTTTAAAAAGAAAACGGGTCAAATATGGGTCAAGTTGGCCCATGGATTTACCCTAAAAAGTCAAATCTCCGCTATGGCCGCTATCGCGATTGCGTTTACGGCGGCCGTCGCGCCGCGATCGGTCTCTGTCGCGGAAGACGCGACACGATCCGCTATGTGTCGCGATCAATTAGAAATCCGCAACGCTATAGCGCTATATCGCCGCTATAGCCACGATTTAACAACACAGGTATAGATTATATCAACCTAACAAACTGGAGTCTAGAATAATCAGTAAGGTTTGTTCAGACCACATATGGTTTGTGCGAGAAATTCTTGTATGGACACGTACCCAACACGTCATTTTTGAGCACAGCCAATAAAAAAAAGCCAACTCACTAAATAGGTAGTTTCTCTCTCACATGATGCATGTAGTTGCTGTCATTTGCTTCTCCCTCATTCCTGTTCTACTTTTTCATTTATTACAGTTTTTGAACTCAATCAAAAAAAACTACCCATTTAGTGAGTTGGCTTTTTTCTATTGGTTGTGCCCAAAAATGATGTGTTAGGTCCGTGTCCACCCAAGAATTTCTCGGTTTGTGCAGACTATAATACAAATGTCATAGTCAACTTCAATGAGTAAATTAAAAAATCAAAATCAAAATTATGATCATCATCACAGGGGAAATCATTCTAATTAATTAAATTTATTAAATAATAATAAAGGGAAACATGTATTTTAATCAAGAAAACATAAGAGGAGGTGGATGTCATTTACTCAAACAATACCAGAGGTTTAGAGCTAATTGTAAAAGCGACTAAAAAGAAAAGGAAAGTGGTTCCCCACAATATATGCAAACTCATATTTAAAGATTTTGCATTCCTCATTTTTGCAACAATAAATTTAAAGATTTTGCATTCATCATATTCACACACTGTTTAACATGTTCTGAAGCTTAAATATGCAATTAGATGCAAAATGCCAAAGTCAAAAGCCAGGATTAATAGACTATCACACACAACCCAAGAAAGCATCAACAATGACTAATTAAGAACATCAAAAGGTGAAATCAACTTATATATCATTGTATACCTCACATAGTGGAAAAAGTATTCCCTTAAAGAATGCAGCAGGTTTGTACAACGCTTTTTTCAGTGATTGGTATAAAGCAAAATGTAGTCGTTTGTTCTTTCTTATATCTTCTCTCACTCTTGGGAGCAACACAAGCCTGTAGAAGCGTTCTGCCTTTTTCACACCAAAATTAGAAGCAAAAATCCTAGTGGCTTGATATAGAGCATTTGGAGACCAATTCTCAGGCTCAGTTACATAGAGGACCTCCTCCCAAAGTTGCATGGAGGGGATGTGTTTGAATGCCTTAGGTATTTTGCCTACTGTGTATCTGCTAAGATGAGTCGCAACCCTGCAGCATGAAAAACAAAATCGGTGAGGCATGATATGAAAATCACATATTGACCGGCTAAGTAACTCAATAGAAAATAATTTATTCATCTAATCTGCATAATCATAAAAACAATTGAATTGGAAATTATAAATACCCCTTGTAAACGTCAATTATGGATTTATCCAATTTAGGTACCGGTCGATTTTCTGCACATGGAACATCATAAATAACAAGTAATGAAAATTAAACCACCAATCTGGCTGAACAATAAGCAAACACTTAAAATATGAAGCAAAATAAATAAATGAATAATATGCGGCTTAATATCACCTGAGGCCACAGAAGCATCCTTTTCTTTTATTCTTTCAACAATAAGGTCAGCAAGTGTTTTCTGTGAACCCTGCTCCTTTGATAAGAATGCCTCCATTAGTCTCTCATCCTCCTCGTTAATCTCCTCCTGAATCCCAAAGAAAGAACTTGGATAATCAAAATCTTTATTCTACACAAAGGATAAAGGAGAACAAAGGGGAAAAAATAAGATAACTAATTCAGTCCAAAAATCAATAACAAATATATTTCAGTTTCTACAGGTAAAACAGAGTATTCAAAAGCATCCCATGTTATTAACCAAATTCCTCAAAGGCACGAGTGCCAAACATACAGCTTGGTCGAACAGAAACTAAACCAAAAACAAAACCAAAGAGAAGGCATCAAAGAGAGTTCACTCACTTCATATCCCCCAAATTGGCTCTGGGTTTCAGAGAACCCAGCAAAGTCATCAATATCGTCATCCTCTTCCTCAAACTTAGGAAGCTCTTCAACTCCATGGAAGGAACTCTTGGTGTTCTCATGCCCTTCCTCCTCCTCCTGAACCTCCTTTTGCTGAAGCAAAGCTTCCTTCATGATCTTCGAGCTGATGTTGGAAGCAATTAGCTTTCCTTCCTTTTGGTGCTGCTTGGGAGCTTTTGAGCGTTTCTTAGACTTCGCAAATTCAGTGCCATCTGGAACAAACGGTTCCGGATTCTGAATCCTCTCCTTCCTCTTTGCCATTGATGAAGCACTTCTTAGTCTTCACTGCAAAAACCCTCCTTTTCCTTAGTTATCTATTAAATTATATAATGCTAGAGAGTTCATGTTTGCAATTCTTAGTCATAAATACTGTTCAAAACGTGAATTTACTTGCTTAACCTTATCAGTTTACTTTTTTACTCACATTTTGTGCCTTGGTGTTCACACGAAAATTCCATTCTCACCCTCACCCACTCACTCAAATTACTTTCTTCCGTATCTACTTTTTCTTTTCACCTCTCTGCTTAGGCTATTTTAATTTCTATTCACCAATTATCAAACTTCAATCTCACTCTGTCCTGTCCTAAGAGTCTAAGAGAAACTAAAAAAAAACCGAAATTGAGTGGGAATGAAGAGGGAAAGAAGAGGAGAAAGCAGTACCAAAAACAATAAAATCTCGTTCGATATCGACGATTCTGTGAGCGGCGGTGGGAGGAGCTTGCTTCGGGTGCGGGATCCGGTTAGCTTCGACGTCGTTTTGGTATGAGGGGCGAAGGAAAGAAGGGAGGTAGCATGAGTAGGGTTTAGGTATGGGAGATGAGAAAGAAAACCAGCGAAGGAAGGAAGGACTGAAAGCATGAGGTTAAGCATCCATCTTCCTCCTTCTAAGAAAAAAGTTAATGGTGAATTGGGCCTTTAGCCCATAGTTTTTTTAAACAGTAAAAAAAAAACCAAGGTTATATTGAATGAGTGTTTTGGGTTTTTCTTTTTTTCTTTTTTCTTTCTTTTCTCTTGTCAATTGAAAATTTTTGCATAGTATATAAAAATTATTTTATGATCAAATTATAATGTAAAAACAAAATTCAATTATAATTTTGAAATAAAATTTAGAGTATCAATTTTAAAATTTTAATTGGAAATATAGTCTTTATTTGTTAACTTTTTTTTTAATTTTAATTATTTTATAATTAAAACTATAATCTAAAAATAAAATTTAAAGATAAAAAACGTGTCATTATGAAAGGAAATTGTTTGAGATAACTATTTGATCAACACAGATTCTTCCTTTAATGTTCATAAATAATGCTTTAAATATTTTTTCATGTGAGTTCTTTTCCATGCTTTAAATGCTTTAAAAGAGAGATAATATACCCATATCTCTAACTCTTCAATATTTTTTGCTAATACCTCTTCTTCTTTCTATGTGAGCTCTTTCTTCTCTTGCCCTGACATTGATATTAGCTTTGCCTCAACTTTTGCTTTCTTATTCTTTCTTCCTTTTGTTACTTCTACTCCTACTCCTATTGTATTCATCATCGTTTTGTTTCATAGACTACAAAATAGTTATATCATTATTATAATTAAATAAAGAATTTTTTTACCTTGTGCAATATTGCACAAGATAAGAATCCCAAAGTGAAAAGAATAGTAGGTAATAAATGCATGTTTAAATATAATTCAATTAGTTTTTACGTTTTCCCATAAAAAAAACTTCTCATTTGAGAAACTTAACTTGTACAGTATTGCACAGGTTAAAAAACTCCTATCAAACATTGATTATATTGAATTAATTGAGAAGGTATATGCCAACAAATAATGTACTTAAAAATTAACTTAAAAGTTAATATGTCAATAAATATATATTTAAGAGGGAAACAACATAGCATGTGAATGTGAAGGAAAAATACAACCAATTCTTGGCCTTTTTGCTAACTATAGTTATTGAAAATTGAATAATATTACCTCTGTTCTTATATATAAACCCCTAAAAAAATACATATTTAGAAAAGTGCTAACATCAACAAAATTGCATTGACCATTTTAAAAAGTATAATGTCTTTCCACTATCACCCATGTTAAAATTCAATTATCTCTCTCCTTTATTTAAAACTCAACTCAATTACCCTAATTTATTAATGGTAAAATTGAAAAGAATAATAAATAATTCTCGTTTTTATGGTAGAAACTTATATAAAAAAGGAACATCAAAAACTTTTTAGGGACTTACATATAAGAACGAAGATAGTACTAACGATTGTGGTAGCTATTGATGGCTTGACACAACTCTATGTAATATGATCCACTAGACTGTGGGATAAATACGATTATTTCACAACAAAAAAAATTATTATTAACTAACTTATTTTAGTTTCGGTTAGATTAATTATAACTGGTATAGATTTTGTCTAATGATATAACCAGTAAAATCTTTACTAACGGTTTGTAATTCAATAGTCTATATCAATTACTTATAGTAACATACTAACTCCGGTCCTTTTTTATAGAACCCCTAACTAATTCATATTAATTAAGAAAAGTAGTTAAGTTTTTTAGAGTTATTAAATATGTCTAGAATTTATACTAGTTTTTTTCTAAATTACCCTCTAATTTATTGAACTCATTAGTGCTCCATAATCTCATATTAATATATTGTGAGTAAATTGCACAAAGTATGTTTTGCAACAAGTTTCATTTTTATTGTCTTAATTTCAATTAAGGTCATTGCTATGGTGCACCCTTTTAAAAGGGTGTAAATTTTTACCTACACAATGTTTTACTTATTAATTGATATAGTCGATCAAACCACCTTCATTTTGTAAGATTTGATTGAGAATGTAGACCTAACATGGTCAAAATCAAGTGTTTTATACGAAAGAACTCGAGAAAAAAGAGAAAAAATGTGGAAGCAACTGGAAATAGTTCTTTTTTCGTTCTATGATCAAGATTTTTTTATAGAAAAACACTTGATATTGACCATTTTACATCTACACTCTCCATCAAATCTTAAAAAATAAAGGTTTTGTGATAGACTATATCAATTAATAAGTAAAACATATGGAGGTGAAAATTTACATCATTTTAAAAGGATGCACCATAGCAATGACATTGAGAAATTGTTGGAATTCCTTTGGGTTGTAGCATGAATGTCTCTGCGTGTAGCTTGAGACTCAATATCAATAATCTAACTAAATGATTAAAAGTAATATAATTAGGTGTTTCATGTATGTAATATTGATTAGTTAATTAACAAAATATTTTGTTGCATTTCTTTCTAACATAGAGTTAAGATTCATAAAAATTTCAAATACATTCTAAAATATGAGAAGCACAAATTTTGTTAGTAGAGATGATGAGGAAAGCGATGGTTAAAATCTGTTTAAGTTATGAGATTAAGAATTTGACGTTGAGAATGCCGTAGAGACCAACCACTTTGACAACCCTAAAATCATTATCATCGAATACCAAAATGAAAATCTATAGAGGCAAATAAATCAAAACAGAGAAACAAAATTTTGTGTCATCCTCCTAACTTCACCGCCTCAAACTGCCCCTCTACTACCTTCACCCTTTCGTCTAAACCACAAGTCCACCATTGCGCAACCACATACCTCACTAAATCAAGCGCATCACTGTCACAAACACAGCGAAAAACCACTACCACTCCTCTCCCTCGCTGCACCATGAGAATCACCCTTAATAATTATGAAACCTCAAAAATCAACCTAGAGTCTACATGGTAACCTATCAAAACCGTCACCCAAATTAATCAGTCGCTTAAATAAAAAGCTATTATATCCAAAGATGGGTATTAACTAGTGCATGTTTTAGAAACTATGCAAACATACAACAAAATTGTCCAAAATTTGTTTAAAAATTTAGATTTTAGAATCCAATCAAAAGCTATTTTGATACAATTTCTAGTAAAACCTACAAACTAAAGCCATTATTCTATTGGAGGTTGAAGATTTGAAGTTCTCAGTGTTTCAAACCTATATTAATTAATGTGATGAAAACAATTTCCTTTCAAATAACCACATCCATTTGAAAAAAAAAAAAAGAATATAAGGAAGACGAAATCAGGTGTACCCAAATGTTTGATTCTTTTTTATTTTAAAAGTGGCGTGTTGAAAGTCCAAATTGATGAGAGGTATGATCAAATTAAAATATGAGGTAGAGGAAATCTTTTTTCAATGAGTTAGTTTTTAAAGTTGAGTTAGGCCCAAACCCAAATCTTAAAATGATAGCCAATCCTATATTCGTTAATGGGTTACCCGTGAGGGGAGTGTTGTAAATTTCACATTATTAGTCTACCCATATTTGTCCATGCTTAGATATTCGGTTTTGTGTGTGAGGAAGTGTATTTAAAGTCCTACTACTATACATATATAGCCACATTAAAATATATAAGGTATGATAATGCTCGACCTATGACCTTACTTTAGGGCTGAGTTTAATTTGGCTAAGTTCAAATGTATGATGACCATTGAGTAATATGCAAACTAGAGGTGAAATTTCTTGTTTCTCCATTTTAAGCGTTTAAAGCACATACTTAATAAGCATTTTTATATTCTACTACCAATTTATCTAATATTCCCTACATCCCTACATATAATACCTTAAAAAAGTTGTTTGGTCCTTTAAATAAGAACTCCTAAATTTGGTGCATAATTAATTTATAAAAAAATTACACTTTTCATCCTTTATCTTTAAGGTTTGGTTCAATTCATTTTGGTCCTCTATCTATTAGACCTGACTCACGTTTATCTTTGGTGTGACTGATCTGTTAAAAACTAATGGAAGGGGGTCAACGACGTTAAAAATGATACAAGTCAAATTTTGAGTGGTCCTTAAATAATATAATTATAATAATATAATTTTAAATAAAATAAAATAATTTTAAATTTTTTTCTAAAAAAATACTGTTCCACTGGGGGCCATAGAGAATAAAAATGAAGAAGCAAAATCCAAGGACCATTTTTGAACCACTTTATCTTCAACAACAGTCAAACTCTTAGCCTTCTCAAATAGCTAAACAGTTAATACAAAGAATAGGAAGTGGTTATATATATTTCTCCCTTCTCATGAACCTTCTTGCTGAAAGTGGCATTCAATGATTGATTCTTGAAACAATGCCAAGCATATGCAAGAAAATCAAATTAATGAATGTTCAAACTAACAACAGAATAAAATTATTTGAAGATTGATGTGAAAAATTATTATGTACACGCATGTGCTAAGTGGGGTGAGAAGCCAGTAGAGAAATACAAAAACAAAGAAAGGTGAGACTTCAATCATGTGACTATGTGAGACTCTTAAGGTTCAGGAATGGAAGAGGAAGATGTAAAGCATCGTGATCTCTTTTCGAATTGATTTGATTTGGGTTTCTTTTAGTTCAATTCGGCCTTGGATTAGGGATTTTTTTTTTAGCCATTGCTTTAGGAGGAGCTTGTGGGTTGAGATGTCAGAGATTTGGTGAAGTGGATGCATTTGCTTCCACTACATTATCGATGTTTGCCATTGATGTGCTCTGCACCGAGAAGAAGCAGAGAAAGAAGAACGAAGAGTTTGGAGGAAGAAAATTCAACCGTGAAAAATAGGATTTGGGGTCGTCAATGACAGACAGGTGGGTGGCAGTGGCCGCCTGCAGTGGTAAGAGGGAATGGAATTGGGGCAAAGTTGTTTGAAAGAAGAAAATTAGTGCTTTTTATTTTATTTATTGAAAATAAAAATTGTTTTTTAATTTAACATGTGTTATTTTTTTAACGCTCTAAACTCCCTTCCATTACTTTTTTTATTGACAACTCCTAGAAAGTATAAAGTAAGTCAAGTTTAATAGATAGAGGACAAAAAATATAATTTTGTTTTAATTTTTTTTTACCAATATACCTTTATCATTCAACCACTTTTACTTAATCAAAAACCAATTAAAGTAGTAAGTTATTAGAGAGAAGTTCTCTCTTTAGTGATATTTGGAGAAGATTAATTAAGTGCAAAGCAAATGAAAAACAACTTTGGAATTAACATAATTTGTTAGATAAATTTAATAATTTTTCTTAAATTTACAAACTTTCTTAATTCTCATAAAGTTTTCAAAACTGTCTTATACATAGGGATGGAGGAAGTACTTTAAAAAGTAGATAAATTTATGTTTTTATAAATATCAAATAATTAATTTTTCTATTAAAAAATTAATTATTTTACTTTTAGTATGCCAATAAATTTATAAAAGAAAATTGTAGAATGATTTAGAAATTTATATTAAATGGAATCTAAATCTTACCTTATTTGTGATCTTTTGGCCCTTGATCATTTTCAAATCACCTGGTCTGCGGTACTTTCGTGAAATTCCTTCAACTGTTGATCTTTCTTGGTCTCTATCAAATCAACCTAATGTGTAATCCGCCAATTAAACAAAATAATTTGGGCTTTTTTCCCTTCTAAAGAAAATTTGATTTGAGGTACCTTGAAACTAGACATTGATCAATTATTATTAGAAAAACAAAGAGCTTGAGAAGTTTCAGCTGTCAAGTTTTAAACTTTGGTCATCTCTACTATAGTGCTTTTGAGTTTGCAATATGTCATATTTAATATAGCATGTCTTGAGGTCTTCAATATCCTTAGCTAAGACATCTTCTTTCTGTGCGAGTTCTTTCTTCTTTTGCCATGACATTGATATTAGCTCTGCCTTAACTTCTGCTTTCTTATTCTTTCTTCCTCATCCTACTTCTACAGTATTCATCATCTTTTTATTTCATAGAATGCTAAATAGTTATACCAGTATCATAGTTAAATAAATAGATCAACCACATACAAGTGGTTGGTCTAGTGGCTGTGGAGTGCTACTTTGAGTAGCAACTCCTCAGTTCGAACTCCAATGGATGCACATTCACCTATAAAAAAAATAAATAGATCAACCATTAATTGAATTTATTGAGAAGATATATGCTAACAAAGAATGTATTTAAAGAATGAACTTAAAAGTTAATATATGTCAATAAATATATATTTTAGAGGGAAAGAACGTAGCATGTGAATGTGAAGGAAAAATACAACCAATTCTTGGCTTTTTGCTAACTATAACTATTGAATATTGAATAATACTAACAAATGGAGTAGCTATTAATGGATTGTCACTAGTCTAAGCAGTGTGATCCACTAGACCATGGGATGAATAAGATTATTACACTATAAATAAATTGTAATTTACTAATTTTTCTTTACCTTCCGTAAGATTAGTTATAATTGGTATAGATTTTTTCTAATGGTATAATGAGTGAAATCTTTACTATCGGTTTGTAAATCGATAGTGTATATCAAATCAACCTAACTCATCTCAACCATAAACATAGTAGACAACCATCGCGACTCTTCTCACCTGATGCACCATGAGTATCACCCCTAATAATTATGAAACCATAAAATTTAACGAGAGAGCACATGGTAACCTGTCATAATAGTCATCCAAATTAATCACGTCACTTAAATAAAAAGCTTGTTTTATCCAAAAGTTGGTTTTAACTGGACCATGCCATACAAACCCCGTAAACATACAACAAATTGTCCAAAATGTATTTAATGTTTAGATTTCAGAATCCAATCATAAGCTATTTTGGTACTATTTTTGGTGAAACCTCAAAACTAAAGTCATTATTCCATTGGAGGCTGAAGATTTGGACTTCCTAGTTCTTTGGACTTGTAATAACGTGACCAATACAATTTTCTTGTCAAATAACCACATCCATTTGAACAAAAAAATAAATACTCCCTCCGTTCCTTTTTATCTGTCTCCGTTTTGAAAAAAAAATTGTTTCTTTTTATCTGTCTCTTTAGGAATTCAAGAAAACATTTATAGCTTGTTTTCCTTTTATACCCTTTCTCATTTATTACTTTATACATATACTAAGTAGTAGATAATTAATAATTGTAGAGTTCCAACAAGGGTACAATAGAGAATTATCTCACAATTTTGATAGTTACAAGAGCATTAAATAATTTTTTTTAATCTGTGTGTTTTAACCTTAAAAGACAGATAAAAAGAAACGGAGGGAATAGTATATAAGAAATATTAATTGGGTATAACCAAATATTTGATTCTTTTTTATTTTAAAATTAGCATGTTAAAAGTCCACATTGATGATAGGTATGACCAAATTAAAGTATATGTGGGAGAGAAAATTGTTACCCAATTAGTTAATTTTTTTTTTTTAAATTGAATTAGGTCCAAACCTCAATTTTAAAATGATAGCCAATCCTATATTTATTAATGGGTCACCCTCCATGAGGGGAGTGCTATAAATTTCACATTATTAGTCCACAAGTATTTGTCCACGCTTAGATTTTCGGTTTTAGGTGTGTATGAGAGATATAAGTTAGTAGGTTTTTTACCCTTTCTCTTCATGTATATAAGCACCCATGATGCTTCTTTTGCAATCACTTTTATACTTACATCAATAATAGATTTCTCTCATTCTATTCTTCAAATACTTTCTTCTAGCTTTACATCATAAAATCTAATATGGTATCATGGTGATATATATCACCCTCCTTGAGGGAAATCTATTCTGCTGCTGCAATAGAGAGAAAATCTCATTCTCTCTCGATTCTTCCTCTTTCCATTTTCTATTTCTTATTTTCTAGAGAAAACCCCCAAAAAGTCAAGTTCAGCAAAGAACCCTTCTCTTTCTTCCATTTTATATTTCTTTCTCCCTGTCTACAACCAATTCCTTTTCACGAGAAAGCATAAAAATTTTAGAAGCTTTCAATTTTATTCCTTGAAACCCTAATTCTCACAATCAACACATACATCAATGGAAATAGAAAATAACAACAATAACGATGGTTTCGGAGGAAGCAAAAGAACTAGAAGGCTTCGTTTCCTCTGTGAAACCTTTTGCCTCTTTTGTCGACATTCTCTCCGTCGTCGACACTGCCATGGCTTTAGGCCTATGCCTTTGTAGCTCCTTTTGTTCTTGGATATTCTTCACTAATTTGGTGAGTTTGTACTTGCATCGTTGAGATCTTCGTCCTAATGGTTCAAACAACTTTGATTTCTTTCGATTTCTTGTTCGTTTTTTTCTTTTATGTGCTTCGATCTGAAACAGCCACCAAAGTGTTCTGTCTTTCCGCCTCCATTGCATGCTCATCTCTGTCTGCATCTTCTATTTGGTTTTGTGGATATGCTTTTGTGACGCTCTTCCCTGTGAGGCCATATTCGATGCTGTAGACATTTTCACTGATTCAAGCACTGTCTCCATGGCTCTCACACTCAAAATTGTCGTTGGAGCCTATACTATCTTCATTTTATGGTGCTTGAAACAAAGATCTCTCTGTCATGGTTAACTCTATTGTTTTGATCTTCAATTTTTTTACCTTCATGCCCTTATCGAATTGTTGCAAGCTTTGGTTTTATTTATATATCTTTGGGTTCAGATGCAATATATGCAAAACCTAAGGGTATGTATGGTTGGGGGAGAAATGGAGGGCAGAGGAGGGATTTTAATTTTGGAATGAGGTTTGGTTCAATTTTTAGAGGAGGGGAGGGAAAGTGAGGGGTTCTATAATCCCTCCTAATGTGGGGGATTTAGAGAGGAGGGGAAATTAACACTTAAAATCCCTCTCTTCCCCTCTAACTAAACACAAAAACACTAGTTTCCCTCCCTTCCCCTCCCTTCCCTTCTATTTTAACCAAAAACACTATAAAAATTTGGGTTACATATGTTTTTAGTCTCTGAAATTTAGCAAAAATATGTTTTTAGTTATTAAACTTTAAAAAGTACGTTTTTAGTCCCTAAACTTTAATAAAAGTATGTTTTTAGTCATTCCATCCAAATCCGTTAACGGCGAAGCTGACGTGGCATTAATATTATTTTTTAAAATTTTTTACACCCCTAAATTAAAATAGAAAAGTTTTACCAAAAAAATTAAAATAGAAAAGAAATTGAATAACTAAAAAAAAAGGAACTCTAATTTCTAAACATGTTCTTCAACTCTACCTCGCCTCATCTTCTCTTCTTCAACCCACACTCTTCTTCAACCCAGAAGCAATCTCTCTTTCACCTCATCTTGCTACCGGATTTTATGGCGGTTTTCGTGAAAGGAGGTCCTATTATCGTCTGTTGTTTCTTTATGTCATTTTGCATTTCATGGTGAAGGCGACTATGCACATGAACGGTGGTTTTCTATATTTCATGGTGACTGCGATTGCGTTCGTGATTGAGACCGTTGAACAGCAGTTTCAACGGTGTTGAATAGTGCCGGTGAGTGCAACCACATATTGGTGCTTGTGATTGTGTTTTACAATTTGGGAATCAGAAATTATGGTTTGGGGAAATTAGGGATTTAGAAAGAGAAGGAATTTAGAATTCTAGATTTTATGGTTGTGGTTTATAGAGTGAGACCAATGCTGGTTCGCAAATGGAGGGAGACAAACAGAATGACGGTGAGGGCGGCGACGAGGGCAACGGTGTTGAAGGAATTGGAGGAGAGGGAGAACAGAACGACAACGTTGAAGAGGAAGGGGACCGAAGGAATTCTAGGTTATTTTAAATTTTTTTTATTTTTTTATTTAATAAATAAAAGAAACTTAAATAATAATGACACCTAGGACCAATCATCTCCCTCCCTCCGTTTTGCCACGTCAGTTTCGCAGTTAGCGGATTTGGACGAAAGGATTAAAAACATACTTTTGCTTAAGTTCAGGGACTAAAAACGTCTTTTTTAAAGTTTAGGGACTAAAAACGTATTCTCGCTAAAGTTCAAGGACTAAAAACATATTTAACTCTAAAAATTTTTATTTTCCTTCCCTTCCATCCCCTCCCCTACATCAGAATTCCTCCCCTCGCTTCCCTTTCGTTGAACCAAACAGGACCTACAGTTTCAATTTTTTGGTTAAATATTTCTAGTTTTCTTGAGTTTTTGGCTTCAAAATCAAAATATGGAAGTTCATCTCACAAACTGTTTGTTTTAATTTCTCTTTGAAGTACATTTTCCACTCCTCTCTTGGATTTGCTTTGGTTGTGCAAGTTGCTAGTTTGGTGGCAATTTCAACCGAATATTAGTTCTGAAGAGATGAAAATTCTTGCTGCTTGATCTTTGGTTTTTCACAAATGCATCAATGTACATTTTGGGATCTAACCCATTCTTCTTGGCTTTTCATACCCATCTCATTCTATACCCATCTCTTTTGGGATCTATACCTATTCATTTTTGGATTGATGCACATTTTTGTCGAGTCTCCATACCCATTACTTACCTTTTTGAAGGTTCTTTCTATGCTTATACTAGATGGTTATAAGTTGAAGATAACTTCTCTAGATGTTTTTGCGAGTTTTGTATGTTTTTCATCCATTATATTTGGCATTCTTTGTTGTATTTTTAGTGCTTTCATCAGTTTTTTATTGCATATCCTTGTGTGGCACCTATGTTATTTGTGAAAAAAAAAGGATGGTTCACTCTAGTTATGTGCAGATTATTAGCAATTGAACAAGGTAACATGAAGAACAAATATCCTTTGCCTCGTATATGACTTATTTGATCAACTTCAGGGATCCCAATGTTTTCAAAGATGATTTGTGGTCGGGGTATCATCAATTTAAAATAAAGGACGAAGATATTCTGAAAACAGCTTTTTGCACTCGCTATGGGCATTATGAGTTCTTGGTTATGTCATTTGGGCTTACCAATGCCCCTGTAGCTTTTATGGACTCAATGAACAAAGTCTTTAAAACATTCTTAGACCGTTTTGTGATAGTCTTTATTGATGACATCTTGGTTTACTCTAAGAGTAAGGAAGAGCATGAGAAACACTTGAGTTGGCATTGCAAACCCCGATAGAACATAAGCTTTATGCAAAGTTCTCCAAATGTGAGTTTTGGTTGGATAGTGTGACTTTCTTAAGACATGTGGTGTCTAAAGATAGTATAAGTGTGGATCCAAAGAAAGTAGAAGCAGTTCAAAATTTTCCTACCCTTAAGTAGTGGAGGTTATGTGGTTTACTGTGATGCTTCTAAGGTTGGGCTTGGTTGCGTGTTGATGTAGCATGAGAAGCTAATTGCTTATGCGTCAAGACAATTTAAGAAGCATGAGCAAAACTATCCTACACATGATTTAGAGATGGCAGTGGTAGTTTTTGCTCTTAAGATTTGGAGACATTATTTGTATGGTGAAACTTGTGAAATCTACATTGACCATAAAATTCTTAAGTATATTTTTCAACAGAAAGATTTAAACTTGTGACAAAGGAGATGGATGGAGCTCTTGAAGGATTACGATTGCACAATATTATATCACCCAGGAAAGGCGAATATAGTTGCTGAGGCACTTAGTAGAAAGTCCATGGGTAGCTTTGCTCATATCGTGGAAGTAAAGAGACCAACAGTGAAGGAGTCCACGAAGTTAGAAGGGTTACGACTCTATGTGGGTAATCAAAGATCGGTTGACAAAGTCTGCACACTTTTTACCTGTGAAGACCACTTACACTACAGTTCAGTATGCTCAGCTCTACTTGGATGAGATTGTCTTTTTGCATGGTGTGCTCATGTCTATTATCTCGAATTGAAGGGCTCAATTTACTGCTAAATTTTGGAATTCATTTCAAGCAACCTTGGGAACTCGCCTTAGTCTTAGTACAACTTTTCACCCACAAACTAATGGCCAGTCAGAGAGGACTATTCAGATATTAGAAGACATGCTTTGTGCTTATGCTTTGGATCTTGGAAGGAGTTGGGATTGATACTTGCCTCTAATGGAATTTGCCTATAATAATAGCTATCAGTCAAGCATAAAAATGGTTCCATTTGAAGCATTATATGGAAGATGATGTAGATCGCCAATAGGTTGGTTTGAGGTTGGGAAATAAAGATTCTATGTCCTGAATTGGTTCAAGATGCAATTCAGAAGGTTAAGGTGATTCATGATTGCTTAGCTACAACTCAGAGTAGGCAAAAGTCGTATTCCAATCGAAGGAGACGCCCTTTAGAGTTTGCAATAGGAGATCATCTATTTTTGCGTGTTTCTCCGATGAAGGAGTCTTACGGTTTGGCAAGAAAGGCAAATTGAGCCCTAGGTTGATGCCAAAGTCACAAGGATCTCGTACTGGTATGTCTATATGTTGATGATTTGCTTGTAACAGGATCTTGTGAAAAGGAAATTAGCAGATTTAAGGAGAACATGAAGAAGGAGTTTGAGATGTCAGATCTCGAGGACCTAGCTTATTTCCTTGGGTTGGAGTTCTTAAGGACCAGCAAAGGCATCTTCATGCATTAGAAGAAATACATAACTGATGTATTGAAGAGATTTCACATGTTGGAATGCAATCCAGTTTCAACTCCTGTTGAATCTGGTATCATCTTGACCAAGGATGAAGCAGGACAGCTTGTATCCTCGAAAATAGTTGAGTTGGTTCTTCATTGATGTGAGTGATTAAATATTTTAAGTGATAATTTTATTTAATCGTTTTCATGGGAGAAACACATTTATTTACTGATGGGATAATTTGTTTTATGAAAAACATTTAAGTCACTTCTATTTTAATTTATTTGATATATCAACTTTAATCTTTGTCAATATTTTGATGAAGACTTGAAATTTCATAATACTTAGTTTATTTTTTTGTTCACTTGAAATGTTGACTTTGAAATTCTCAGGTGGTGATTTAAAAGACTATATAATTTATTCTAAGGGTGTTCCTTTGAAGAATAGTTTATTTAATTTTATTTTTCAAGAAAATGTTTTGCTTGTGGATTAGAGATTTTTTTAAAAGATTGTTACATGTGCTTAGTTAGTATGGTTGTTTTCTTTTAATTGATATAAATCACCTATATGAATACCGCTTTTGTCAAAGCAAATAGAATAAACAGCTATGAATGTTTTTGCCGAAACAAACAGAATTAAACGGCTATGACCGCTTATACCGAAGCGAAAAGAATAAACGGCTATGACCACTTTTGCCGAAGTGAAGAGAATAAACGGCTATAGATACCACTTTGCAGTAGCAAAAAAGATAAAAAGTTATAAATACCGCTTTGCCATAGCAAAGAGAATAAATGACTTATATGCACGTAGAGTGTTTGAGATATATTAGTGGGTTGAGATTACTCCCCAAGAAAAATATTTATACTTTTCTTTGAACCAAAGTAGGCACTTAAATTACATTTTCTCTTCTCATAAATGCTTTCAAGTACTCCATCTGGTTCTTATTATAAGGCATAAATATCTAAATTACGCATACCAATAAAGATAGTTGATTGCATTAATTTTCTTAAAAAATGGGATGATATATCCATTTTACCCTTCCTTAAATATTGTGTTTAGTGGTTGGTATAATAAAGTTAAGGCATTTAATAGGGGCAAATAAGAAAAATAATCATAAATACTTTATCAGATTTGTGCAATGCCTTATAAAAAGGACCACAAAATCCTTCCAAAATGTGTCTTATAATAAGGACCAGATGGAGTATATCGATTCTTGACTATTGAGCAATAATTGATTTGTGAAATAAATTATCTTTTAGACTACTTTGAAATCGTTCAATTTTAATTTGAATATTCATGCGATCTTTTGTTTCTCCTTCCTATTCACTTTGTTTATTTGATCCTCACTAAGTCCGTGAGACTCACCCCATTCACTTTATATAAGATTTGCAAGCTTGTGTGTAGCAATCTCCTGGGATTTGCATAGTCACCCAAGATTTGTTCTTTTTGGTAGGCCTCTATGCTAGAGGAGGCTAGTATTTTGACTCTAGTGGTTGTAGCTCTAGGGATCAGAGTGTCATCTAGTTTGTTCTTTATGAGGTTATATACATTACAGATATTAGACAAGTTATGTATTTATATTATTTTGGATAGTTGCTATTTTTTATGGATACTTATAACATCTAGATATTAGTATGAATGATAGAAGTAAAATTTTATATGAATCTAATTTCTGAACATGTTGAAATTTGTGATTTGACAAATTTTTAGAGGAGACTCTGCTGAATTTTTGGTAGACCCTTATGCTTATAATGTGAGAATATGAATTAGTTTCTTAGGCTTGCCAGGTTAGGCGCTTAGTTAGCATTAGCCTGTGCGCCGGTCACGTCCTTAAGGTGGGTAGTGACAATTTAACCCGACATGCGAGGTGTATATGAGTAATTGGTGTATACCAATAGTTATTACTTTAAAATATGAATTTTTCTAACATCTACTATATTGCAAGATTAAAAAACTAAAAAGAAAAAAAATATATAGCATTTATTATATGTTACACATAATTTTATTAAAATTTTGATTTTCTTAACAAAAAATCTTTCACTTTTGCTTTTTTTATTCGGTGTCCATGTAATTCAGTGTGTGTTTGGATTGGTGTTGGATTACGTCAAATCACTAAATTGAGACGAATCTAATAAACGCAACAAAAAGTAACATTGAAATAGATTCACGTTAACGTGAATCCACTTCTATTCAAACCGGCACTCGGTCGGAATGCCCGGCAAAGTAAACGCGGCGGCTTTATTCCTTGTTGACTTGTTGAACGCGAACTAGTAACTTAATAAAGACAAACCAACGCTCAAACATACACTACACAATGCTCACTTTTCAAAACATTTCTCTTCTCTTCACGATTTTGCAGCTTCTTGGAGGGAACCCTGTTGTGTTAGGCAAGAATGGCTGCACCGAAAACTGTGGACGCGTCCGTATCCAATTCCCATTCCATCTCAGAAACAGAAATTCCAATAACACCACCACCACAGTCTACCCTCCCGGGTTCGATCTGCGATGCAGCGAAAAAGACGAAACTATCCTCGAACTCCCTGCTGTTCCAATAAAACTTCACGTCAAGAACATAGATTACGAGTCACAGCAGATCCAAATCTACGACCCTGAAAACTGCCTCCCGAGCCAGCTTTTCGAGCTCGGAAACTCGTCCGCTTCGCCGTTCAAGTTTCGGTCATCCGGGGAGCGAAACGTTTCGTTCTTTCGCTGCAACGCAATGTCGTTTTCGTGTCCGATCTTGCAAGTGGAAGCTGAGGAGGATTTCGTTGACCCTGCGATAGTGTCGTGCACGAAGGTGAGGGATGTTTGGTCCGTGGAGTGGCGCGTCGACGATGACTCGGAGAACGTTGTAGTCATGGAATGGTCGAAGCCGAAGTGTGGATTTTGTGAAGCACGAGGGCAGAAATGTAAATGGAAGAATGGCACAATTGATGGTGAAACTGAGTGTTTCGTTTGCTCAACAAACGGATTGAAAACGACAACTGTTGTGCTGATTGTTGCGGGTAATTATGCCTCATCCTTGCTTCTCTTTCCTTTCTCTTCTATAACTTTTCAAATGAGTAAAAACTATCTTAAGATTGTTTGGATAGGCAATTTACTGCATGAGATAATGAAAATACTTTAATTTGGTACTACCTGAATTTACTTCATGAACTTGACTTTAGTCATATTTTATTTTGTATTTTTCACTGTTATTGTTTTGTAGTAGTATCATTTTTAGTGTCCTTTTACATTTATAAAGGATTAAATTTTTTTTATAGGTCATAGTGCGTCAATAAAGATTCCAACTGAGAAGCTGTTACTCAAGCCAGCACTCCCCAACCATCTGACCAATCCGTTGAATGCTTAAGTATTGAATTGATTATCATTTTACAAAATTTAGGACTAATAAAAAATCGCATAACTCATACAATGATTACTCATTATCAAATTATTGTTGTGTGGTCTCTTTATTGTTACAATCGCATTAGATAAAGCCAAATATAGTCGGCTGTCATTATGGACTTAATTCATGGTTTAAGACAATTTTAGTAGCTACCGAAACGTAACTATGTCACAGGAGACCACAATTTAAAACCTTACTGTCTTTTGCGTGGTTTCAACTTACTATCCATAACGGTTAATATCAGTCATATTTGCTAGAATATTTTTTACAATTTTAGTATTGACTATTCAAAACATTACTAGCTCACTTTGAATCGTCTGGTGTTAGTTTTTGTCATGTTACTAGAATGAAAAGTCACAAAAACAGTTACAGTAAAATCTAACATTACTTATGAATACTTTGCTAGTTTTACTTCTCTATAAAATTTCATAACATAACAATGTCGCGTTACTTCCTGATACAAGAGGAACGAAGTCTCTTTGATCTTTTGGATGTTTATTTTGTTTATTTTAACATTAGAGAAACAATTATAGTAATAAGATGCATCATTATTTGTTGATTTCTTTTGTGTCCTATTTCCTTAACATGACATTGTTCTGCTTGTTTAACAGATGAACCATGATTTTTTATGAACAGGGGCAATAGGTGTTTCAATGCTTCTACTGTTATTGGTTACAGCATTGCTCCATATGTACCACTATTTTAAGATGAGAGGGGAAGACCAAGCTAGGATAGAAAAGTTCTTGGAGGATTATAGAGCAAGGAAGCCTACGAGATTCAACTATGCCGATATCAAGAGAATCACAAACAGTTTTAAAGAGAGTTTAGGGGAAGGAACGCATGGAGCAGTTTTCAAAGGCATGCTCTCCCAAGAAATTCTTGTTGCTGTAAAAATTCTCAATGACACAGAAGGTGATGGGAAGGATTTCATAAATGAAGTGGGAACCATGGGAAAAATCCACCACGTTAACATTGTTCGGTTGCTCGGATTCTGCGCAGATGGATACCATCGCGCTCTTGTCTACGATTTCTTTCCTAATGGTTCATTGCAGAAATTCTTGGCTACACCAGACAATGAACAAGTTTTCCTTGGTTGGGAGAAATTGCAACAAATTGCTCTTGGTGTTGCAAAAGGGATTGAGTATCTTCATCTAGGTTGTGATCAAAGAATCCTTCACTTTGACATCAATCCCAACAATGTGTTACTAGATGACCACTTCAATGCAAAAATAACTGATTTTGGACTCGCGAAATTATGTCCGAAGAATCAAAGCACAGTATCTATGACCGCAGCCAGGGGAACCTTGGGCTATATTGCCCCTGAAGTTTTCTCAAGAAACTTCGGTAACGTGTCTTATAAGTCTGACATTTACAGTTATGGAATGTTGTTGCTTGAGATGGTTGGAGGAAGAAAGAATACAAAAACATCAGAGGAAAATTTTCAAGTTTTGTATCCAGAATGGATCCATAATTTGCTTCAAGGAAGAGATTTACATGTTAGTATCGAGGATGAAGGAGATGTTAAAATTGCAAAGAAACTTGCTATTGTAGGACTTTGGTGCATTCAGTGGAACCCAGTGGATCGTCCATCGATGAAAACTGTGGTACAGATGCTTGAAGGGGAAGGAGACAAGTTAATGGCACCTCCTACTCCTTTTGACTCTGCTGGTTTTTCTAGAACAAGTGCAGTTATTCCAGCAAGACGTTTGAATTTCGAGATGGAAGTTATTCATGAAATAGAGTGAAAAGTGAATGGGATCACCTTCAACTTAATCAAATATTGTAAGTTTTTTTATAGAATTTGTTTGATCAGTTTCAGCACCATGATGCTTTTAGTGTTACACTTGTGATTTGTGAACTTTAATTTTTAGTTCTGGTCTGTATAGAAGACTGATTGTTCACTGGAACTCTTGCTGACTTGCAACATTCATTTCTTCTTCCACTTGTAATTGTACTAATATCTCCCTTATGTAGGGTTCATAACAAAGATCAATAATTTCTCCTACAGAGTTATAGTGTCACAACTAATGCATTGCTTTTACCGTCGCTGTTTGGTGGATTTTATTGGAGTAATTATTTGTGGTAATTTCGTGGCATGAAAAGATTAAGTGCCAATATCAGTAGAACATGATAATTTCTTCATTCAAATCAGTGGAAGAAATATAATCTCCCGGAAAAGATATTATGGTGTAAAAAGTTTAAATATAAAGTTGGTAGTATACCCACAATTATCCTAAAGATAAATCCAAAAGATAAATAAGTAGTACAAAGATAAATAAGTAGTACAATTTATCTTTAGGGAAATTCGTGTCGGATTGGAAAAGGACTTCAAAAAGTGGTAACCGTGGTTCAGGATCTTTTTACAAGTTTCACTCTCTCAAACAAGTTGAGTGGAAAAACCAGTAATGGACCATAATGGACGTTTTAAGTTGATAAAGAGAGACTAGAGCATGAGGTCAGAATGAGTGTACAAGCATGGAGATCGATTACATCCATCTTGTTCTTGGTTTTTACTGGAGTGTTAAATAAAATATAGTTTTTTGCTTTCTTTAAATTTTCAAAACTCAACTGATAAAATCATTACAATGTTCACAAGATGATTTCCAACCATATAATAAAATTTAAATCGCTTGCAGCTGGTTAACCCCTTAGAGGCAGCTACAAAATAATACAAAGATCATCAAGCTCTACCGTTACTCGTATACACTAACGCTTCGTCATTCCTCACAACCATCATTTATCTTCCCGTAAAATACACTATACTGCTACATCTCAATTGCTCAAGGTTAGGAGGAATTGAAAATGCTAGGTTGACATAAGCTAAAAACGTTGAAACTTGGAATATATCTCTAGGACAAAGAATTGAGACTCTCACAATTGTCCTTAACATGATTCAGTAACAGAACCATTTCCATTTCTGTACTCTTCTAAATTTGAGAACTCACTCTCAAAGAAGGCTGAGTGGAGAGCCCTGACACACTGCTCGGCTTCGCTATCATTTACAACCAATGAGATGTTCACCTGGCACAAAAATGAAAAACAAGAACAGAAAGGATGCATGAAAACTAATCCATTTTCTGAATATTGAGTTGTATGTAAAATTGTAAATGCCTCTATTTTATACCCAAAGCCTATGACAAACAAGAAGTTTAGAAAGACAAGATAATTTCAAGGGGTTCTGGATAAGGAAATTTCTCGCTAACCATAATGCAAAATATGCTTAATAATTACCAACTTTAAGCAAAAAATGTAAACGACCAATAGACATATCCAATAGAATATAATAGCCAAAGCCAATATCATATTCCAAAGTGACTAAAAGGATTTGAATCACTTAAAACATTCTAAGTGTACAATAAAGACTCATAGAAGAAGTCCTAGTTTGTGTATGGGTATGAAAAGTCCACAGTTCCTTATGCTAAAGCAAGTATAATTACGAATAATAAATTTGATTAAGGGGATACCTTAGAAGCACCCTGAGAGATCATTTGAACAGTGACACCAAGGGTTCGAAGAACATGAAAAGCCTATAAGAAAATGTCAATCAGTTTGTTAAGTCAACAGCACAAAAAGCTAAACATGGCTGATTAAGAAGAAAATATCTTGCATGGGTACATGAATTAACTTGCACCTAAAAAATAAATTACACAAACTGTGGATTTTATTCCAAGATCAACAATGCCTCAAGGCTTCAACGGAAAACCAAACGACATTCCCAGAGAACAAAAGAAGGGAGGAAGAGCGAAGTAGAGTGATATTATATAAAGTATTTAAAAGTCAAAACATACTAAAAAAATTCACATAGGATCTACATTTTGATAAAGAGAGCATAATACAGAACCTTCTCCAATATTAGTGATGACCTCTGGACATTTCCAATGAGAGAGATGATGGATCTATTCTGCAGAAGATTTACCACAGCAATTTTCTCCAGTTCTTCAACAACATGGTCAAGTTCCTGCCCAAAGATAAAGGATGACAACAATCAGATTCATGCAACGGCAGGAGAAAGAAACACTGCATTATATCTAACATTCACCGAGCAAGCATTTGTTTTTCAAGCCTAAAACTAAGTGATATCAACCAGACAGACATCACCTAACCAGGTCATCAAGAAAAAGGAAATTAAAACACCAGAAAAATAGTATCATGCAAAAACAAAATAATGAAGGTATGTAAATCTTACACTTGCCTGCTGAATTAGCTCTCTGCTCCATAGCTTCGATGGATCCAACGTCAAGGAAACACTGACTTCGCTTGTAGCTACAACATCAACTGATATGCCTAACTCTTCAAAGATCGAAAACACCTGCATACACGAGGAAATATGAAAACTGGCAGGGCTTTTCAACCACTTGGAGGACAGATTTGAAAGGAATTAGCTCTCACCTTAGCAAGGAAACCATACTGACCAAGCATGCGTGTGCTCACTATATCCAACATAGTAACATTACGTTTCAAAACAATGCTTGTTAACACTGCCTGCAGATGGAAAAGAAGGGAAAACATAAACACTGTCCAAGTCTTTAATAATGGGATTTGCCTTTTGTGCTAAAACTAAGGCTTCCTTTGAGCTGAGCACAGTGGAGCGAAAAAGAGTGCAATGGTACGGAATGGTACAAACCTTGCTCATATCTCTTGCCTTAGTGATGAGAGTGCCTGGAGCTTTAGGGTTGTACGAATTTTTCACTCTGACAGGAATATCACCTTCTCTAGCAGGTCTCATAGACTGCGGATGCAAAACCTGTGGAATCAGAGAAATAAAAGATTTAGACTCAGTTTTAATGACATTATTCTGACATCCCAAAGCACGAGTGTATCCTTTTGGACGAAAAACAACCATTGCTCCACAAAACAGCACTACAGAAGAAAGTGATAACATCCCTTGCAATGAACTCATTAATAAATAAAGTAATAATTATAACAAAAAATCATTAATATATAAGCTTATTAACAGAACAGAAGAAATGAAAGAATTAACGCCAAACAAGTGGTAAAGTTTGCATTTAACAGCATCCAACAAGGAACAGGGATTCTTGACTTCTGCAATTTTCTGGGGATGTGACAGCTATTCCCATGCAGTTCCTAAAACTAAACCAGCCTACAGTGAATTGGTAGAATGACATGAATAGTGGTAATGCCAATGTGGCAACACCACTCATGCAAACCCTTGGAATCTCATGTCCCAATGTCACGTCCCTTCTTCTGCCCAATTCAATTACGAAGTTTCCTTAAACTTTTTCTCTATACTTCAAATTTTTCCAAATAAACCCTTATACTCTACTAAAAAGGAGTATAATGGTAGGTTCTTTTCTTAATCAAAACTTTTATTATTATCTTTCAATAGGAGTACTAAAACTTCTATTATTAATCTTGAAGGACCTATTGCAATATTTAGTAAAGTTGAAGGGTTAATCAAAACAAATCAATTGTTTAAAAGCCTATAAGCAAACTAGAAAAAGTATACCAATAAAACCACAGCATTGATGATGTAACTTTATAGAAACATGATTCAAAACAAAAGCTGAACCAAGTTTGCCGGATAAAAAGAGAATCTAGATTTTTTATCAAACCAGAGGGACATAGTATACAAGAAATTGTCAAGGGAACTGGATAACTGAATGTAACCTGAGCACCAAAATAAGCTAGTTCTGCAGCCTCATCAAATGTCAAATACGGGACAGGTTCTGCTTTTGGGTATATATTTGGATCGCAGGTTAGGACACCATCAACATCCTTCCATACCTATTTAAATGACAGAAATTAATTGTTTCTTCAATGTCTCCAATTTTCCACGTACAACTGTGATTTTAGATACAAACCTGGATCTCAGGCAACCCTAGTGCTTTCCCAATTGTTGTAGCTGTCAAATCACTACCCCCTCTACCTAGTGTTGTCACAGCACAAGATTTCCGGGCCTTCAAGAAGGGAAAAAAAAACGTCACACACAACATAAAATCAGAATACAAGAAAAGAAGCACTGGAAAAAGGAAAACATACAAGTACCTTTCCAAGAAAGCCTGTAACAATTGGAATTGCGGGATCAGCTAGCCAATCACCATGCAATCTTTTTGCAACAGCTGGATAAGTCGCTTCCAGAATGTCCGCATTCGTGAAGTCATCAGTTGTTATAAAACCCATCTCAAATGCATCATACTGTAAGACTATTAAATTAGCAATAAATCGCTGTGGAACTACAGATCAAAATCTGAAGACTTCATTCAGTGTTAGACTGTTTAAATGCATCATGGTTAGCAACATCATGATTAGCAACGAAAGCACTAACAACCTTTTAACTAAAATATGATAGCTATCATAGACTGAATTCTTTTGGGTTGGCTTAGAGAGATGACCTGAGGCCATTGAAGGTTTATGGCAGAAAGAAAGAATAAAAGACAGGCTGGATCTATTAGTACAGTTTTGTCAGCAAC
Source organism: Cyamopsis tetragonoloba (assembly GCA_037177725.1). NCBI lineage: Eukaryota > Viridiplantae > Streptophyta > Magnoliopsida > Fabales > Fabaceae > Cyamopsis > Cyamopsis tetragonoloba. The sequence goes on from CM074124.1 coordinate 45,063,823, forward strand.
TTTCTACAAATGGAACAGTTATGTCAGCAATTCAGCAATTCAGCATAGGCAGTTTTTTTCTTTTTGGTATGGATCAGTACTGTTTTCACATGTTGATTAGATGGAATAAATAGAAAGTATGCTGTTTAGGAACTATTAGAGAGTCCGATTGTTGTTTTCAAGATTTGTAAAAGGAGAAGGCTCCTTGTTAGGGGAAAACCTTGTGTTTGTTTCTAAATCAGTATTGGACTAATCATGATTTAGCAATGACAACACTAACAATGAATGAAACACTTCAATTACTATATGTATCAAGTAGGAAAAATACAATACATACTTGGCGGGCCTTGACACCCGAGTTATTAAGATATGCAGCAAAGATCCTTGTAGACATGCATTCTCCAAAGGAAACTAAATAGTCTTGAGTCCGTTTAGTTAACTCTTTCATCATAGCTATCCCCTTCAGAAGTTGCTCCAATTCTTCTAGGTGCTCTGGAAATGTTTCCACAAGCAACATCAATATACAAAAATATGAAAACTATTGAACAATCATACTAAGATATACGAAGAACGCATGTGATAGAATTAGTTCCGTCAACAAATTGGTAAATAAATTGAAAACCATGCAGCAATTATAGTTTGATAAAATAAAATCTCGGTTGAGGTTATAAGGTTATCAATTATCAATTATAATTATAATTATAAGCAAATTGTATGGGTGTTTTAGCTTTTCATTGGTCTGACTGTCTGAGAGATAAATAGTATCATAGCGTCAGATGGATTCTCAGCTACCCTTGTAATATTTATCTCATTTCAATTAACAAATTCATTGTTTCCATAATCTTGAATTAATTGCCGATAGAACTGAACAGATTGTAATCAATACAAGTCAACAGTTGAACTTGATTACAAGTTAATTGTTGATTCTCCCATCCAGGTAAACATAAGCAATTCCATTCTAGTGATCTGTTGTCCCACCCAATCAACATTAATTTTTTTTCTGAATCATTTGATATGCCATTATTTCATGTTGAAAGGCATACTCAGTATGAAATGACAGAAACTAATGCATATAAAATGTAGCTACTGCTTTAGGTTATACAAAAATTGGTAATACTAACTCCTAAGACCATAAACCTCCCCAAACCAGGTTGGCATTCAATTCAAGCAAATCACATTTGACAAAAGAAACTCGACCAGTCACAACTTCTTCGGGGTATGTTGATATAGAATGTGCTTGGATTTGGATGTTGATATCATAATCCTCAACATCAGATAAAATTACTAAATTACAGAGTCAAACAAAGGTAACAAAAATGAAAGCATGTATTGAAAATGAAGAAAATTAACCACATGGATATTCCGCGTCCTTAAGCCTAATGGTACTATTGCTTCACTTGTGAGTGAATAAACAGAACTTGCATGGTGAAATTATTGGACGAATACTTTGTAATCCAAAAATAAATAAGGAAATAAATATGCAAATTATACAACCTAACCACAAATTGATCTACTGAGGACAAAAGTAAAACTCACTTGCAATAACAGATCTGTCCACTCCAAGCTGATCCGCGGTTCTGGAGTTGCAGGTAAGACCATCCATTTTTCAGAATTTTTTATTTCAATAAAAAAAATGTAGTTTTTAAGGGAAAAATAAAAAACAGAAAACTCATTGTTCTTGCCTGAGATGCAGTTCTTTTATAAATGTAAGCTCTTCAATACAAGAGACTTTAGTAACACCGCAACTCACAGCCTTTTCTCCAGCCTAACAAAACAAATGAACCCCATTTCTTAAACAACAATTGATCAGCAGCAAGGTTTTAAATTCTAGTCAGGTTTGGCTGCAATATCATGGTTTATGCGGTTACCAAAATGGCATCAAGCCATAGTTGCAGTCCACAATAGCTGCATTTGACCGCATTTAAGACAACAATAGCTTTTAAATTGTGGGCCACTCTGTGACATCATGCCGCCATTTGATGCGACACAGCCACTATCGCAACCGCAATTTAAACCCTTACACAACAGTATTACAACCGCAACTACAATTTGAAACCTTGTTCAACATTAAAGACAAAGGCGGAAAAAGCATAACATGAAAACAAAAATGGAAAAATCCATACCAGCAAAAGCTTGTTGGTTGTCTTTCCCATAGCAGAGAGAACAACTATAGGCCTCTCTTCAGGAAAGCTCAGCACAAGGCTCGCAACCTCTTTCATCCTCTCTGCAGAAGCCACCGATGAGCCACCAAATTTCATGACACAAGTGAAACTTGTTTCAGTTTCATTTCCACTCTCAGTCACCTTCTTCTCAAGAACCTCACTTCTCGTTGCATTGCAAGTGACAGTTAACGCCTCCCTGTGACTCGAAACTCCTCCTCTTGCACAACACAGCATTGGAACACGAGAAACACGTGCTGAAAATCCAATTCGCCGAGATGACATAGGTTCGTGATTCAAGCTTCTCCATGTCGCAGCTAGGTTACATTTCACGCCATGAAATTGCATCGCGCTAGCCATGCTTATTCTTATGTTATTTCTACAAATTATACAAATCTGAGAACGGTTGCTAGATTAATGCTTTTTCAACTTTCCCAAAGCTCGATCTGAAGAAAGAAAAATACAAATTACTCCATTCAGTTCAACAAAAGACCATTAACAAAACTGAAAACGGAAAAATAAAATTTCATGTCCATGCGTTTTCTGGAACACAGAAATGTGAGAACGAGAGAGGTTCGGCGTTAAAAATAACAGAATAAATGAATAAATGAAAACCTCGAAAGAAAGAGCTTCGGAAGGTGGAAATGCAGGAACTGAATGAAGAAGGAAATGCGAGGAAGGTGATGGAAGGCCGCGGCGGCAGTCCCTCTTTATGTTTCTCAGTGTGGACCCATGAGTCCAATTACAAAAATGTGTTTCAATATTTCGCACCTTTTTCTGTAGTTCTTTTATGTTGGTTTGATTTGTTCCCAAGGTTTTCTTTATGGAACCAATGGCAGGCATTGAGAAGGTTACTAGAACCAACGGCAGAGATGTTTTTTAAACATACAAAGACTAATCCAGGGACTACCGATCCAGGAAAAACTTGATGGACGAAAAAAAATTAAAAATCAACGTATAAATTAATTATTAATTAATATAAAATAAAAGCAAGCGAAGAAAAATATATTTTTAATAGTTTAAATAAATAATTACATACAAAGTTCAAATGTTATATTTATATTTAATAAAGTTAACCTCTTACTAACTACTAAGTAGTGTGTAATTATAAAAGTCACGATTAAAAATTAAGAAATAATAAAAAAGGTTATGTTAAACAGTGTCCTAAGGACATCTGTTAAGGTGCAATAAATACATCTTTGTAAATGATTAGAGTTACTATAAACAGCATTTATTAAGTAATTTTCAAGTTTCGAAACATAAAAATCCACTATTTTCAATAAAATATTACTATTTTGTAATTTTATCTAGTGTCCTTAGACCATCTCTAATGGGGGTGCTTAAAAAGGTTCTTATAATTTAAGCATCTCAGCTAAGCACTTCATCTCCTTTGGAGCATGCTGACGTGGAATGGGGTACTCAGCAAAGTTGCTTAAATTAGCATCTGGTTCTTAAATATAGAAAGAGTTAACCTAATTTGTATTGAAAATAAAAAAATAAATATGAGATAGTTAATTTGTTAGTACATGTGAGTCCCATCCGAAGTGCTTATTTAAGAACTTGCATGGGAGTGTTTTGAGTGCTTTGATAAAGTGATATATACACGTGAAACTCAACAAAATATAATAAATTAATTTATAAGAACCTAGTTAAGCATCTCTCCATTGGAGATGGTCTGATCTTAGGACACTGTTTATCATTTTCCTAATAAAAAACAATAAAAAAACAAGAAACAAAATATTAAACATAGAAAGAATTTATTATTGTTAGTATAGAGAGTTTTTTAATAATATTTTATAATATTATTTAATAATAATTTATCATGAAATCTAAATATTATCTTTTCAAAATAAACTTTCTAGTTTTATTTAATAAATATATAATAATATCATACTATATACTATATATATGTATTTTTTATTAAAAAAATACTATATATATGTTTTTTCAAAATATTATGTATAAAAATAATGCAAATATATTCTTTCGATGTAACACTAAATAACAATATAAGCATAAGAAAAAAAAAGGGAAAAAAATATTGTAAAGGAAATGACTTAGAAACGTAAAACAATGAAAAAAATAATAAAAAGAAAAAGTAACATTGCGGACTACAGTTTCAAACTCATAACCTACAATACTACAACGCAAAAGCAAGCACCACTATGCTATACGCATTCTATTGAAAATATTTACTAGTAGTGAAATAGAAAAAGTAACATTGCGGACTACAGTTTCAAACTCATAACCTACAATACTACGACGCAGAAGCAAGCACCACTAGACTATACGCATTTTATTGAAAATATTTACTAGTAGTGAAATATTGCGGAGGAGGGTGCGGGCCAAGGCCCCCCTTGCATCCGTCCCTCGACTAATTTCTTTTACGGAAAGATCATTAAAATGGGTATAGTCTCTGCTAACAAAGTTTTTTTTATATGTACCACCAATGGCAGATATGCTAATCAGTACTCCCTTTGTTTCTAAATATAAACCCTTAAAAAAAATGTTTTTGATCCTTTTAATAAGCCCTCAGCATAAAAAATTGGAATATTTATTGTGATTTTTCTTTTTTATCCCTAATTAATGAATATAGAAGATGTTGATTTTCAAATTGAAGTAGATTTTAAATAGGGGTAAAATTAAATATTTATAAAACCTTTACAAAGTACCAATACATTTTCTAGATGTTAACATTTTTTTAATACGTGTGATTTTTTTTTAAAGGCTTAAAATTAGGAACGGAGGGAGTATAATTTTAGCATTCTCGTATTGTTTTTATTTTGTGGTTTTTATTTTCTTTAGGTTAAAATATGTTACTTGTACTTTAAATATTACAATTGTTCAATTTGATTCTTCTAAAATAAAAGTTTCCTTGCGAAAATATTGATTTGTTCTCGATTAATCTAAAAATAATTGATTTGTTCTCATCCCTCTATTAACCTAACAGAGAGACTAAACAGGAACAAACAAAGCTTTTGTGAAAATTAAATAGGATATTTTATTTTAGAGATACTAAAATTAATAATTTTAATATTTGGGGTGATCATAATCATATTTTAGTATTTGAAATAAAATTTCAAAGATGAAACTTCATAGAGCCATACGTTAGAGCGATAAGGGTAAATCCCCTCTCAAGTGAATGCTACTCACATGAATTGAGAGAGAGACTTCATCGTGGAATATCTTTATACATACTCTCAAACTATGTAGACCTAGCATGTTTTTACTAGGCTCAACTCTTTGCCTACTTTATGCCTTTTTAATGTGTTATACACCATGAAAAGCTACAAAGATGCAAACAATATATTTTTTGGAAAATGATAAACAGTGCCTTAAGAGCACTAGTTAAGATTACAAAAATAGCAATATTTTATTGAAAATAATAGACTTTAATGTTTCGAAACTTGAAAACTACTTAATGAATTCTGTTTATAGTAACTTCAATCATTTAAAAAGATATATTTATTGCACCTTAACAAGTGCCTTTAGGACACTGTTTAGCATAACCCTATTTTTTTTTTATGAATACACAATTGAGTATTCTCTTTAGAGAGTCTCTTCAGGTTTTAAGTTGTCTTTTTCAAGTCTCTTGAAGCTCAAAATGCACTCACATCAGTACTTAGGTACTCTACCTAGCTTAGATGACTGACTCACTCACTAATTTAATGGATAAAGCAAAGTTGTAGCTTGTTTAAAATCACATAAATTTTGGATAAACAAATGAATTACAAAAAATGATAGTTACAAAAGAGTGTATCTTAATAAAAAAAGCTTAGTAACTACTTGAGGAACTCAAATTTGTAACCTCAAATTGCGGTTTTGCTATGAAATAGGCTTGATTTTCTAAAGTTGTGTTGGCTGCTATGTTCCTTCTTTCAAGGAAACGTTCTCCTTCAAATATATAAGCCTTCCTTTGAAAGCCTATCATTTTTTGAATGTTTGGAGCCACTGGAAATATTGCACACAGCTTTGCTCAATGTTTAAGAAGAGATATTGCCATCTTGTACTTGTGTGACAATGTAATTCATATTAGTTTGAGGTTTTCTTTCAATATGAGTATAGATTTTCAATCTAAACTACTCCAAATACTTTTGAGCTTAATTTTCTTCATTAATTGTTAGATTCATCAATTAGATTGAATTTATTCTTGTCAATCTGAAGCATAGTAATCTTTCTCTTTTTGTGAGTTCTTTTAGTTTAAAGTCTTCTTCAAGTAACTTGACATTCTTCTAGAGTTTTTCATGACTTCTTAACTTTGTTCTGAGATAGAGGTTTTCATTGTGAAGTTTAGATTTTGATTTCTTCTTCTACCCCAAATGAACTTGAGCGGCTTTCTTCAGTCATATTTTGATTATAATTTGTTTATTCTTTGGTATAGTTCTTCACATATCTAGACTTGATATACTTTTAATTATTCATTGATGAGAACTTGTAATTCCATTATGAGAATCTAAAAGTCTTGATTTGATATCTTATTCAGGTCTCTTATGTTCAGTTTTGAACTTTCAATGCTTATGACTCGTAGTTTGAGCTTCATGCAAGATTGACCATGTGATCTTGAAGTTCATATTATGGATAGAAGGCCTTGGTTTTTATGTTTTTATTGAGTGCCTTAATATTTTTCATTATATAGTAGTGATCATAACACTAATTAATCTTCACACTCAAGTGAAGTGTTAGATTATAAGACATCTCATATTACCTTAATTTTTTATAGCTTGTGATAGATTTGTTATCATTAAAACAAAGTATAATTTAAGGGTTTTGTCTTAACAATCTCCTTTTTTATGATGGCAAACTCATAGAGCTAGAAAAATTAAGAAACATGAGTTTTTGGAAATAAAAGATAAAAAGCTCCCCTAGATCTGATAATTCTCCCTTAACAGGGTTATCTCCTTTTTAGGAAATTTTCTTAAGTTAAGAATTGATATCAGAAACATATCAAAGTTCATATTCGGATCATAAATGCTACTCCCTCCAGAATGATTTATAAGAAAAAAAAACTTAGAGTGGGTTTCTCGAGATATAAGCAAATACTAACTATTATTATCGTAATAAATGTCAATGTCTCAAAATTATCCTTATTTAATTGTATTTCATTTCCAATGGAGAGATAAATTTGCACGGGTAGAAGTTCCATGAAGATTAATTCTCTCTATGAGAAGTTAGAAAGGCTCAATGATGAACCATCCTCTCTCATGCTACAATTACAAAGGCCTCATTTTTTTCTCTTTCAGCTTTTTTTTCCCTTTTTTTTACTTTATTTTAATTGATAATAATAATGATTTGTTTGAATATGTTGGCTATGCAATAAATAAGGTTGAGGTAGTTTATCGGATATTAAACTTTATTAAGAATGACAATTTAAAAAATGCAATTTAATTTTTACATGAAAAAAACAACTGTAAGACCAGAGGGCTCAACTCAAATTGTAATCTAAGTTTAAGTTTGATGTTGAGTCTAAGTCTCTGAGATAGTTCATACTCAATCTAAACTTTCTTAAAGATTGAATCTAAGCTAGATGAACAATATAATTAATCAATCTAATGCAATTAAAAAGCAATTCATGTTCATTATGCAAATAATATCATTAAAGCTTTCATCAAGTAGGGGTTTTGTGAAGATATCAACAATTTGACCTTTTGTATCAACAAAGAACAATTCAATGTTCCGTTTTTGCACATGATCTCTGATGAAGTGATGCTTGATATCAATGTGATTTGACCTTGAGTGTTGGATAGGATTCTTAGTAAGATTGATTGCACTTGTATTGTCACAGAAGATTGGAATATTAACTTAGTGAATAATCTTGAAGCTGAGACTTCATCAACAGAATATGAGAACCACAACTTTTAACAGCTACATATTCAATTTCTATTGTTGATAATGCAATAGAGTTTTGCTTCTGGCATGACCATGAGACTAAGCATTTTCCAAAGAATTGATATGTTCCACTTGTGCTTTTTGTCTAATCTATCTTTAGGATAGTCAGTATCACTTAAACCAATAAGATTGAAACATTTTCCTTTCTCATACCAAAGACCATGACTAGTGGTACAAATCAAATATCTGAAAATTCTTTTAACGATAGTTAGGTGAGAATCTTGAGGATCTGATTGAAATCTAGCACATAATTTAACATAAAACGGTATATGTTGTTGGGTATGGACATATTTATTTGCTTCCCAATCATTGAGTGGTACCCAATAAGTTGCGACAAAGTCCACACCATTGACATTTGTCGAAATCACTACATCAACCTGTCTGACAACCACTTAGATCGGATCCCATATTAAGAAAATCGTATAGGTAGGATATTGCAAGGGTTAAGCAATGAAGGTCAATTTTTTTCAAGTACATAATATATTATTTGGTATAATAACAATTGAAAGTCCATGTTGTCAAATGTACACTTACAAGACACACAAAGTATACCACTTTCAGACATCACCCAACATGCAAATGTTTTCCAGCAATTTGATTTTCATGTACCTAGACAACAACAGCGACGTGTGGTGCATTCGAGGATGAGGCAATCTACACTTGAAGTTGACGAGCCTACCATACAACATGGACTAGCCGGTCTAAACTCGAACCTTTTAAGGGAAGCTTAACTCGGATGCATGAAGGGGATTGCAAGGAAAGCCCACATCATGGCAAGGAATGCACAGTGCACCCATCAACATTCATAACGGTGGAGAGCCCATAGTGCATCAATCAACATTTATGTAAGATACTTTCCTATTTTAGATTGAACCTAGACGTTAGGTTTTCAAGGAAACTACTTGCGTAAATAGCCTTTAGGCCCTCACTTGTAAAACATGCTCAAAGTAAACACCACTACTCTTATTAGGGTTCAGGCGTTGGAGCATCACCGTCGTCGTGGCCTGGGAGCTTTGAGCGAACATCTAGCACCCACTGTGGGGCTGGTAGACAATTTCCCAGCTTTATGGATAACTTCTCGTGGTGGAAGCTTAGGTTCTAACTCTAGTTTAAGATGCTCACTCAAAGCAAAGCGCAACATGGGACAAAGACGAGTAACCGACCAGGAGGACAGGCCACTAACGTGGGAGGAAAGGCTATGGACATGTTAAGAAAACTGCAAGAGCGCTTAAATTCACTCAAGAAAATAAATGATCAAGTGGAACAAATAAATAGGGAGCTAGATAGCCAAAATCAGAATTTCCAAAGACAGATTGATGAATTGCATAACAATGACCAAAGGTTGGAGCGATCGGCCAAAAATACACCGACGGATCATCAAATGACTAATAGAGGAAATACGAGGGAGACGACAACCACTCCAAACCCGCTCATAGTAGAGTTTGAAGATTCACCTTTTGCAAATGAATTGATGAATAAGAATATTCCCGATAACATTAAGCTACCTTTGTTCATGGCGCGACTTTCTTCTTTAGATTCCGAAGTTTCTGCATCTGGGAGGATGCCTTCGCAGCCTAGACCTTCTGCATCTCCGCATTTTGATCTAGATTATAATCTCACTTTAGACGATCAACCCTTGCCTGATCGTGTTCCTCCAGCTGATCCTCCACCACACCGATGCCATGCCTCTTACTGTTATTTTTGTTTTAAATGCTATGAATCTATTTTATATTTATGTTATGTTTTTATGATACTTTTGCATTATGGTTTGTGGATTTACATATGATATTGATAAATTATTTTCCTTGATGTCTACATTTATAGTTTATTTAGCTATTGGGTTGGTTTAGATGTATATCATTAATCCAGATAGGTTTATATTTGTGAAAATTGTAAAAAATTAAAAAAAAATTGTGTGGCCTAGCCCACCCAAAAGTGCATTCTGATTGACTTTCAATTTGTGAGGGCCAAAATTGGTCATGTTATTACTAGTATTATAACTTGACTCTAGTATACTTGCCAGACTCCCAAATAGTCTAACTCTAAGTCTAAAGAGTGAGAGATGGATGAAGAAACTTGAGGAGATTCATGCCTTGTAGAACTGGGATCATGGTCTAAGGACTCAAGCAAAACGTCTTGGTTAACCATAGGTAATTTGCTAGACCCAGAAGGGATGTCGGAGTAAGCGTCATCGTGGAAAAATACTTAATCTACAAGTTGATAGATTTCAGGTTTTGTATTCAGAGTGTGAAAATCACCACTAACACTTTGGGTTATGAATTCACCATTCTCAAGCGTTCGAGGAGAATACCTAAACAGTTTGGAGGGTTCTCCAAATCTTAAGGGAGCTTTAGAAAGCGTTCCTAAACTTGATTTCCTAAGGATAGGCTCAATGGGCTCGCCACTTAGCAATGAAAGCCCTAATTTTTCCAGCATCACAAGAGAAGCTACTACTTCCATTCGAAATTTCTATCACATTTTCAACCATAAACGAGGAACTAAAATGGAGAAAGGAAAAATTTAGGAAAAAGGGAAATAAAAGGACTCCCAGAAATATGATTATGGATAAAATAAAGAAAAAAGAAAAGAAAGAAATCAAACAAAAATGGTTGACAACACAAAAAACAAAGGTAAATGTGCAAGGGAAAAGGAGGTACCTGAGAGAGTGAGTTCGTTTGAACTAGAAGGAAAGCGTGAAGGCTCCCAAAAGAGAAAAAACTCTATTTAGCATTGGTAGAAGTTGACCACGAACTCAGAAATGCACTCATAAAAAGAAGTGAAGCAAGGAAACACTAGAAATGGTTAGGGCAAGAGAAGGTTTCTCACGAATGTGCTATGGAGTTTTCATGTTTTAGAGTGTGAAGAAGAAGCCAAGTTAGGGTTTTAAGGCATTTTATAGAGTGAAGGAAATTTGAAGGGGGGGGGGGGGGTAAATGAGGGCTTTCTTCAAACAGTTCGATCATGTTTAATGTGTGGGCCCCATTGACATAGTAACGATGTTGCACAATCACCGAAGTCGACACGCCCAATTAAATTATAACATGTGGCATAATGGTCACATCGACAAAATGAAACTACAAAACCAACATTAAGGTACTAAAACTTTTTTATCTCTTTGACCAAGACCAACATTAAGGTACTAAATTTGAATGGGGGGGGGGGTAAATGAGGGTTTTCTTCAAACAGTTCGATCATGTTTAATGTGTGGGCCCCATTGACACAGTAACGATGTTGCACAATCACCGAAGTCGACACGCCCAATTAAATTATAACACTTTTTATCTCTTTGACCAAGACCTACTCAATCCAACATGGATAATTCAAAGACGACAACATGCTTGAGACAACTTGTCGACTTGCAGGTCAAGTTTTATGGACCAGTATCTCAGCATCTAAGCAATGTTCGGATTTGGTCATATGATACTATCTTGGTTCTGTTAACCAGGATATAACTAAAAGGCTACATGCACGTTACAGCTCAGGTGAACAAAAGCCCCAAGCCCAATAGCCTCAAAAACCCCAAAGCGCCTACACCAAACTCTAGAGGCTCCACTATAAATGCACAATATGCACATCATGCAAAGTACGCAACTTTTCTTTAATCACATAAATCCTAATAATTCATCAAACGTTGGAGTCTCTGCAGTTACAACCTCCACCACACTATAGCGTTGTCGTACAAGAAGAACCGAAGGACCTGTTCACTTGAAGATCTTCCTTTTATGATTGTGGGAATAGCCCTTCAAAGTTAGATCACATCACAAACTTACTATAATAGTTTGTATTCGTACCTCCAAGTATGAATACTATTTATCTATAACAAGTGTGTATTACCCATAAGTATCTGTTGTAGGTTTTTTTGTCAATTCTATTTCTATGTGTCTCTTCTCATATATTACTACACCTATAAAACATCGATCGAATGAATCATAGTCCATATCCTCTGATCTGTTTAAAAAAAGTTTCATCATACTAGTGTTAGATGTGTTCATTTAACGGTTCTTCAATGCATCATTATCTAGAAAAAAAAGTTGGGACATTTTAACAATACACCATAAATTTAGAGCAATAATACATAAATGTATCATTATTTTTTATTCATACTCATTTTCAATATTTCTTATATTTTTTCTTTATTTCTCTTCTTATATCACTTTAATTAGGGTATACATTTATAATTGTTTTTATCTTTATTATAACAAACCTACAAATGGGCGACACGGTTTAAGGGACTTCTTAGCAATTATATCCAACCTACATATTCATGGAGAAATTGCTTATCAAATGTTGTAAATGCACGACACACACAGATGTTGGAGCTTCATAATGGATTTGGATCCTCTCAAGTTCATTTTTAGTTATGATCCTTATGTTATGAAAGAGATATACTTAACAAAATAGTAATAGGACCCACTATCATCATATAAAAATTTTTGTTGTGTTTATCTCCCTCATGCATAACATAATGAACATGACAACAACAAAAAAAGCATAAGAAGATCCAAATCTCTTCAGAACACCACCCACATGCCATATTTGATATCGTCGGAGACTTCTACACATTCAATGTCATTATATAGATGGATAGGTATTACTCTCGTTTCTTTTTAAATGTTCAATTAGAAAGTAAGGAAAATTATTCCTCCTAAATTTTTTTAAAGAAATATTAATTAAATTTTTATAAATTCTATCCTTATATTTAATTGGGATAGTAATTAATATTCTATTATTGATTTAATAAAATAAGAAATAAAGAATAACATAAAGAGTATACAAAATATTTTGACAAAAATAAAAATAATTATTACATTATTTTATATTTTAAATGTATAATTTAATTTTATGTGAATAATTAAATAAAGACAGAAGCAATATTATTACTGTCAACATTGTAGTTGGTAAAAGATATTTATTCCTAGTACCACTAATATTGAATAGGGTCTCAATATATAGTGTCCTAAGGACACTAGTTAAGATTACTAGAAATAGAAAAATAATCATAATAGCACATTGTTCCGTCTTTCGGAAATACAAAAAACTACACATTCCAATATCTTTTTACTACATTTAGATTCTTATATAGTGTCTTTAGGACACTAAATATCATTTGCCTATTTAATATTCACTGGTTGCACTACTTTTAAATGGCTCAGGCACAAGAAGACACCTCATAGAATGACTCGTGTTTTTAACCCTTAGAGTCACGTGAAGTTGTTTTATTTAAAAAAAAAATAATTTCAATTTACAATCAAAATGAGTTATGACTTGTGAGTTAACCTATCTCATAAATAGGTTGGATTGTAAAAATACCGACTCGAAAAAATTTAATTAAAAAATAATTTATATACTTTAATTTGCAAGAATTGTGTGTCGAGCTAGATTAGTATTAGTTGGCTCTCGAGTTAGAATAATTTATTTTAAAATTATGATTATAATATGCGGATTTTATGAAATTTTTAGACATAGTGATATGAAATTATGATTATAATGTGTGAAATTTATGAATTTGTGAATGTTTAGTTATGAAGACAAAAAATTATAATTATGATATGTGGTGAATGATATTTTCTTTTTATGAACTATAGCTTTATAATGATGATGATATCATAATTGTTTTTAACTTTTGGTTTATTTTTCCTAAATTTTCATGTCTTTATGAAATTTTAAAGTTTTTTTTAATTTTTTTTTAATATTTAATCACGCCAACCTGTTTAACTTGTTAGTTCGCATGAGTCAAGTCGAGTTGCATATTTCCTAATTTGAAAGAAAATTTGTCGACCCCAGCTAATTCGATTTTTATCAACTCTCAATAAGTCAACTAGATCGAATCGAGTTGGCTCGTACTAAAGGATTTTTTTATAGAAGAATTAAAAAAAAAAAGACAAATATAAAGATCAAATATTTAATTTAATCATCATATTTTATAGAAGAATTTAAAATTACTCATTAATACATGTTATACTAATCTAAATCTCGAAGTAGTATTTGTATTTATTTGAATTTAGTAATTTTTTTTAAATAAGTTGAGGAATTTTAACACTAATTTTGTTGAAAAAGTAAATAAATCATATTTAATTTTTAATCAGGTTAAAAGTTTATAATGTCGACACCAACACAAAAAGAAATGTCTACTCAAAATAATTTTCACTAACTCCATTTGTGTGTGACTCCAGCTAGGTTTGCGGCTATAGCCAATAGGTAAATAAAGGGTAGCAAATAAGAATTGTAATACTCATATTGAATGCTGATAATTTTTTTTATCAACTAAATGTATTTATATGAGTTTGAATTAAAAAATTATACATAAATTTTTAATTCTTAATCATTAATTAAACCAACATTTTTGAAAATAATGAAAAAATTTAAAAAAAAATTGATTCATGATCAAGATTTAATATGTTTTATGTTGACTGTTTAGACTTAATACAATTCTCCTTATTTATTTGAACTTAAAACCAACTATGTGACACTTGCCACAATTCACCCAAGTTGTTATACTTACTTTGTCAATTTCTCTTACTACCGTAGTCTTGTGACAAAATAGAAAAAAGTGAGAAAACACACGAGAAAATAATTATGAAAATCATATAAAAAGTGTTTTAAACAAAGGTTTATGTGTCTTAGTTATGTAATTTAGTTAATAAATACATATAAATATGTGTATAAATATTCGAGTTCAATCTCCGATTAAAAAAATAGAAATTTATCAAGACAATTTTAAAAAAGTTTAATCCATAATAAAAATTTAATATATTTTACATTATCGGTTGAAACTTAATACAATCCTTTTCTTTTAGCCGGACTTAGTTGTATTTATCAAAATTAACTTATAGCTTGTGACTTATAGCTTATGGCTTATGCCTTATAGCTTTTAGCTCATTGTTAAGTAGTGTTTAGTAAAATTAGCTTAGGATAAGCTAAAATTATATGAAATGGCCTAAAAGGACATATAATATATTAATATTTAATATAATGAGATGACAAAAAATTTAATTATCCAAAAAAGACAAGGATAAAATTAAAATGAATTATTGAAAGCTAAAAGTTATAAACTCTAAGCTATTTAAAATAGCTTTTCAAAAGTTCCTTATTTATAACTTTTCATAAATTATAAGTTTATCATAATAAACAGAATTTATTAACAAAAAAAATTATAAATTATAAACTTCTCAAGAAATTATAAATTCATGTTAATAAACACAGCGTTAAGATCGACTATGCAATCATAATCCATAAACAGGAGTTGTATAATTTAAAAGAAGTTGAATCCAATAAATAAATAGCTACTTAAAAGCAAATTGCGTAGCTAATGCGCTAATAATGTTATATAATTATGCCTGTACTTTTTTGGCTATATGTTATGTTATGTAACAACGTGCGATGAATATTCAAAAAAGTGTGTGGTCAATAAAAGTGGGCAAGCAAACCAACTTGAGATTCTAACGTGGACCACTGTGTTTCTTTCAGATCAGTGCGCCGCATTGGATTTCAGTGACTAGTTTTTACATACTCCCACTGTGCTATAATATAAACTTCAACTAATATTTTACAAAAAAAAATAATTAAATTATTAAAATTAAAGATATTAAGTAGACTATTTAAATGTTACACTAATTAAATTTAAACACAATCTTTTACTATTAGTTGAATGACTTTGAAAGTTAAAAAATTAAAATAAATGCTCCTTATTTTATGTGTGGGTGCTTATATTATGAGACAAAATATTTTGGTAGTTGAGACTTATATTATGAAACGGAGAGAGTACAATTTCAGTGTTGAGTAGTTTTTTATACACAATTTCAGTGAGAACTTTACCTCTGTCTCTATTATCATAAGAGCATCTTTAACGTTAAAAATGGAAGACATTGAGTGATTAGCATTAAAAATTAGGAAAATGCTAAATTGCCAAAACAATGCCCTTAAAGAAGGTGTTTTATTGAATACAAAAATAGTAATGTTTTATTGAGATTGATAAATTTTATTGTCTCGAAAGTTAAAAATTATTGAATAAACATTTTTTATAGTAAGTCAAAGCATTAAAAAATGTGTAGTTATTATTCCTTAACAAGTGTCATAAAAGCACCATTTACCCTACAAATTAAACACGTCTTAACTATTTCAATGGTTAGTACTTACTATTATTCTTCCAAATTCTATACGGACCCCACAAATTAATTATCTTATATTTATTATTTTAAATTTTAATTTAAAATTCCATTAAATATTTTCATAATAGTAACATAAATTAATTTAAATTATAAAATATTGAATAAAAATGTTAAAAAATATTTAAATTAACATGAATTGACATGGTTATATAAATTACATTACATTAAATTAACATAAATTACATACAAAATAACATTTAAATTAGGATAAAATGCAATAACCACACTTGAAGTATTTAGAAATAACACTCAACCTCAAATTACATGCAAAATTGCACTTAGCCACTTTTTCAAAACGGACCTTAATTCACATCACTTATTGTTAACCATAGTTAGTTGTCTCCCTAAAAAGATGAAGAAAAAAGTAATCACACCCAAGTTGGAGTAACTTTGGCAAGATGGGATCGACAAGGTACATGCTTGCAGTTGATGGATAGCAATAGAGATTGGAGAAAAATTCTCAAATGAAGCTGTTGGTGAATTATCTTCTACAATCAAACGTTATTTGCTCTATTAATTAACTAATTGAAATAGAAGCATGTCAATTTTCTTCAACTTTTTTTTTGGTCAGCGATTTTTTCTTCTAATTTAGAATATGATATGAACATTTTATTTTATGATTTTGTATGGATCTTTCTGCCTTTTTATACTTACATACTTACGTCTTTATAATCTAGTGTTAAGTAACTTGAGTGGTGCTTCAAGCTCTTTATTTTAGAAAGGGATCAAGCATGTCACCATGTTTACACAAAAGAGTTAACTATCAATTTCATCCTTCAAAAATTATTTTGTCACCAATTTAGTCCTCAAAAGAATTTTCTCACTAAATTAATCCAGATCATTTTTGTCACCAATTTGGTCCACCAAAAAACTTTTGTCGTCAAATTAGTCCATGTATAAGTATACTAAATTAGTCCTTCAAAGATTTAAATATATCAAATTGGCCCATGATGGAGGACTAGTTTGAGGACTAATTTGGTAGACTTTTAAATCTTTGGAGTACTAATTTGATGACAAAATTCTTTGGAGGTCAAATTGGTGACAAGATAATCTTTAGAGGACTAATTTTGTGGCAAAATTCTTTGGAGGACCAAATTAGTGACATGATAATCTCTAAAAGACTAAATTGATAATTAACTCTTACACAAAATTACCAAATTGTAAACCATTATTAACAAAAAAAAAAAAAAAAAAAAGAGTCCTCTCTGTTCACGTAATGAGCCAATCCTCTGTTTCAATATTAAAACTTCAGCCTTCTATTTCATTGCTCTGCACATTCATCCCAGTTGTTTTGGTTATGAATGTTGATCCCATCCCTGTTTCAAAATGTTTAAAAAATATTATAAAATTAAAAAATTATAAATTAAAATTATGTTTAAATTAACATAAATTGACATGGTTACATAAATTATATTACATTAAATTAACATAAGTTACGTATAGAATTATATTTAAATTAACACATATCGCAATTATATTTTGACCTGGAATAGGTTGCAAATTTTGCATGTAATTCAAAAAAACGTTGTAAATATATTAGTTGAGATTGAAATATTTTTTTTTTCAGAAATGATAAGAATTAAAGTAAACATGAAATAAAATTTGTAGGTGTATCGTTTCACTCAACACAACACATATTTATACTGCTCCAACCATTTGTAACCGTTTGAAACAAAAAGATTAACGCTACTGAGCATACCAGAACAGCAAAATTCAACTCAATTTCAAGTTACATGTTTTTTTTTTTTTAAATTCTTATGAGATCTAGACCATAAGATGTGATAACATTAGTACTGAATGATCATAGATCATGAAATCAGGTCCGCTGATTTCAATAATAAAAAAAACAAAATTATATTCTCTCATCACACCATCCACCATTTCTCTCATCACACACACTTTCTATCCAGTAAAATTAACTTATAAGTTATAGCTTATAGTTTATAACTTATAGTTAAATACAAGTGTTTGATAAAATTAACTTATGACAAGCTAAAAGTGTGTTAAATGACTAAGAAAGACATGCATTAATTACATATTATAAATTATTTGAAAAAGTAAAATGTAGTAAATTACCCAAAGGTAAAATTACCCAAGGGTTATAAGATACAAGCTATAAGCTATCTCAAGTAGTTTTTCATAAGTTAGCTTATGAAAATTAGCTTTTACAAGCTATAAACTATAAGTTTGTAGTTACCAAACACCTCTACTTGACAATAAACTACAAGTTATAAGCTCATAAATAAGTTATAAGTCAGTGTTATCAAACACACTCATCAACCTCTTCTTCTATTCTAGGTACTTTCGTTTGATGTTGTTCAATGGCCACTATTTGTTTGATTGATGGAAGAGCACAAAAGTTAATTTAAGGACACTCATCGATTTTTCTTTTAAAATATGAATTAATTATTGACATTTTTCCATAATTTCATCATACAATGTCATTGAAATACAAAAATATATAGTTTAGAATTTATTTATCTAGCAAACAAACAAAGTAATTAAAACATAAATAAATCAAGCTTAAGATATACCACTAATTCTTGTATCCAAGATTTAAGGCTTTTTTAACTTTTGTCTCTCTCCAAATTTGGATTGTCTATAAAAGAATAAGACAAACAATTTTAACATAAAAAAATTGAATTTATTTATAAAAAAATAAAAAGTAAATTCGGACCTTATGAATTATGATTGCGAGTGGTTTCTTCGTCCAAATCTAGAGCACACAATACAAGATGATACTCTCTCCCGTCTTATAATATAAGCTCTAACTATTAAAATGTCTTGTTACATAATATAAGCACCTATGCATAAAATAAGAAGTATTTATTGTGATTTTTTAACTTTCAAAGTCATTCAACCAATAGAAAATAATTATGTTTAAATTTAATTGGTATAACATTTCAGTAGTTTACTTAATATTTTTAATTCTAATAATTTAACCACTTTTCTTAAACTGCGTGAAATGTTAATTGGGACTTATGGGATGGAGGGAATAATTTGGATGGCTTCAAAATTTAAAAGGGTATTTCTACATCAATAGAAACTAGAAATCATATAACAAAGTTCAAACAAGAACGTGAATACAAAAGGATAAAAGGGGAAAATTAAGTAAAAACACTATATTGGAGAAATAAATGGCAAGAAATGATGGGAAAAAAATGAACCAGGAAAAAGATGGAACTTCTCTAGTAGAAATTGCTGTTGGAGTCGGAAGAAAGCTTGAAATAATTTGTAGAATATTCATAAACAAAAATAAAATGGATTTTTTGCTTAGCTTATTGGAGAAGCTTTCAAATCCAAGTCGCAAGACAGAAGGCAAATAATTAACTAATATTAAGTTTGAGTGTGTGATACAATATGCCAGAGGGATTCTAATAAGGTGGTTTCAAGTCATATCTCTAATCATGTCCTATCAATAAAATATCGTCACATCATTAAAAAATTATATTAAGAAATTAAAGATTAAAATAAAAGAAAATATTTTAATGAAGTGGCGATATTCTATTAATAAAACATGATTGGAGACATAATTTGAGAATACTCAATTTAAATCCGTGCCGAAGAGAGTTGTAACTCATCATCAGCTCAAGTAGCCAACTTTTTATTGATTTCTTATTGCTTCACATAAGAGTGACTAATAACATATATATATATATATATATATATATATATATATATATATATATATATATATATGCATAATACAGTAAAAAGATGTATCAAAGGTGGGGTCTACGCTCCTCCTTGCCCCCTTATGTTTGTTGTTGGAGGTGTGCCGTAACAAATTTATTTTTGAGGAGGATAATTTTTAATCTTCTAAGAACTGTGAATAAAATTTGGTATTGTGTTCATGAGTGTTAGGTTTCTCATAAAGTTGTTGATCAGTCTTTGACTGGTCCAGTTGTTTGGTTGCAGCTAGGGTTCGATGGATCATGTCGCAAGTGGATTGATTCAAGCTGAATTCTAGTGGTCCTGTTCTTAATCATTCGCGAAGTGCTACGTGTGGTGGTATTCTTCGTGATCACTAAGGTATTCATATTTTCTCTTTCACCTCAAAGTTAGGATTTTGTAGTAACCTAAATGTTGAGTTATGGGGAATTTATCATGGCATTTTCATTGCGAACTCAAGGGGGTTTAAGAGGGTTTGGATGGAAGTTAATTCTTCAACTGCTATCAAATTGCTTTATCGTTGTTGTCATCCTTTGCATCCTTGTGCTTCTTTGGTGGCTAATATTTACCGATTAGCTTTATCTATGAAGCATGTTTGGTCTCATATCCATGGCGAGGGAAATGCTACGCGGAATACTCTTGCGAAAATAGGTCATTATGCCCGTAGATATTATAATATTTTAGGTTCCATCAACTCTTACTGCTTTTCATTTTATGTATGGAGCGTTTTTAGTTTGATTTTCTTGCTTTGGGCTTTAGTCCTCTTTGTCATAAAAAAAAAAAATCTTAAAAATCAAACAAAATGGGACAGACGGAGTAAAGGAAAGACAAGATTTAATGCTTGGTCAGCTTCTTGGTTCTTACTCATCCTTGTTCACACCACCTATAATCTAACACCGTACATTGCAACACAGAGATCTACTTCCCTTCAATTCTTTTCACCCACCTAGCCACTTTCACAAATCCCCCAGTGATCTTCAAAATTCGAACACTACCAAGTACCTAGAACTGATCTTCACCTCACTGCACTGCAGATCCCTGATTCCGGTTCCTCAAAACTTCACCATTTTCCAAAACACGGATTCCGCTACGCGATGATGCACTACAAATCGGGGCGATTAACTTTCTCTCTTTGAACGATCTGCGACGCCGTTTCGTCCAGCGCGGGGTTTCGTCTTAAATGGGTTCGAACCACTCAGTGCAAGTGGCGGAAGATAGCGAAGAGGAAGAGGAACGCGAAGAGGAAGAAGAAGAAGAAGAAGAAGACAGAAACATCAACGGCCATGTTGGTGGGACTCAATTGGGGAATCACATGGTGAAGAAGGTTCTAGAACAAGAGCCAGAGATGTTGCCGTGTCACGCATCAGCGTCCCCGCTTTCGCCGCAGCTTTCTTCTCTAGGTACGCCGCGACTTGGGCCTTCCATCAAGGTTTGGGACCCTTACAATGTCCTGGCTCCGCCGCCGCCATTGCCATCGCCGCCTGCTCTTATGCGGAACTTCTCTGCTAATGGGATGGTGGATGATGAGGTGACCGAGATTTTCCTTATCAGCCACGGGGAGTGTGAATTGAATTTGGCGCCAGATTTGGTTGGTGGCCGGTGCCCCTCTGCGGGGTTGACGGCGAATGGGAAGCGGCAGGCGAGGGCTTTGGCTGTGTTTCTCAAGTCACAGGGGGTTCGGTTCAGTGCTGTGTATTCGTCGCCGTTAGATCGGGCTCGATCAACTGCAGTGTCAGTCTGTAAGGTAGTTTTCTCACTTTGAATTTGATCTATTGTGTGCAAGGTTTTGAATTGTGGTTTTTGTTGTATTGTGGTGAAATGTGTTTTAAATAATGTCATTATGGACTGCAATCCACAGTTACGCAATTCGTGGGTACACGTATCCGGTAGGTTGGCATATTAGTATTTGGTACGTTACTTTTCATCTTATTTTTACAAGTCTCTTTCGTAGAATTGGTACGTGGGTACGGGATATTCGATACGCGATGTGTGAGGTTATTGAGAATTATGTGACTATGCTGTGACATGGTTTTGACAGACCGTGACTTAAAAACTTAATTTTTGTGTTTCTATATGCATTGAAGTTTGAATTGTAGCAATTGAGATCAATCTAAGGTTTTCAATCCAAGGTTTTAAAGTACAATTGCGGTCTATTGTTAGATTAACAATTTCCCTGCATTGTGGTTGCGTCACTGAAATTGTGAAATTGTGATTTGCAAGAAAATGCCGCTGCAAATGCAATTGTGATTTGGTTGTGGAGATCTCAAAAACTGTAATATTGCTTTTGAAATGACGCCTTGTTTAAACCCATGGGTCTATCCGTCTATGCTTTGGTTCTGGATGTTATCAACTTATAGCTCGTGATGAACTTTGAATGTGGCTATGATATCTTTGCGTTTAGTGCTATCAAATGAGATTGGATGCATCCACTGCCAATCACAATCACGGTTTGATGCAGTTTCAGTTTCTACTAAAACCTTGGTAATGGCGTTGTGGCGTGATGTTGCCGAATAAGCTGCATTTTAAAACCAAAAACCTTGATGTGTTGATTTTGGAAGTTGAATTATGATATGCCATCAAATGAGCTTTGGAAGGGTTTGAGTTTGAATGGTGGGATAGTTTGAAAACGTGGAAATGTCATTTGATTTATACATACAAATATAAATTAGATACAAAATTGTTGATCTGATTAGTTGATTGATCAATGGATAGCAACTTAGCTTGTCCCATTTTCTGAACTGGCCTCCTGATTGATGGATACTTGTCAGGAATCAGGATAATATAATATGTATCTTAGTGGGAGTCATAGTTTGCCTGTGATTTCCATCTGAGTGCTGGTCTTGATTATGGGAGCCCGAGCTTTCCATTCAGGGTAGTTTGTTCCTTGAAAACTGTGCTACCGCTAAGATTATGTGAGCCATCTTTCGATATCATCCTCTAACTGCGGGCTTTCTTAGTTTTTACAGTTTAGTTATTGAAATATGTTAGGGTCTCAACTAGTTAGGAACTTAGTTAGCTGAAGCTGAGTTGTACAAGTTAGTTAAGTTGTTCCTTAAGTCAGTTAGAGAGTCATTACTATATATAATATTAGTTAGTGTGAGAGAATGGTAGAGAAAAAAATTACCTTGTAACCAACTGGTTTGCTAGAGTCTATACTCTGGGTTTACGAGCTTAGTGCTCTACCATAGGGATTTAGTGCCCTGGGAGCAAGGTAGATAGAGTTGCGACTCCGCCGGCGGGAACGACTCCCGTTCCTCTTGGAGTCGCAAATCCGTGGAGTTGGTGCAGTTCGTGGAGTTGGTGCGCATCCTCGACTCTGCGTTCCGGATCTGTACATCGCGGATCTGTTGCGGGTCATTTGACCAAGTTGAAAACCCGTCATCTAAACCCATTTTTGGGGCGCTTTCAGTGTTATTAAATTGTCGCGACAAACCGCCAAGGCGCTGCGATGGCAAAATAATCCGCGACCGCGATAGCAGTGATAGCGGGTTTTATGATTTTCGGGTTTTTTTATTGATTGAAAACCAACGTGGCCTATATGAAGACAAGCATAAAAAACGTTTTGTTTCCCTCTTCCCTCTAGTTCCTTCTAACCAAGCATAAACACTCTGCCTCTCTCCTTCTCCCGTAAGTTCGTAACCCCATCCTCACACTACCACTCTCCGGCGAAGCTCAACTGCTCCGGCGACTCTTGCGGCTTGACTGCACGGGCGACGCGTGGCTGCTCCGGTGACATCAGCGAACAAGTTTGTCTCTGTTTCTCTTTCTCACTTCCTCTGTTTCTGACTTCCTCTGTTTCTCTTCTTCCACAGTTTTCTTTAAACATATCTTCTTTCTCTGTTCTGTATCTGTTTCTCTTCTTTCTCTGTTCTCTTTTAAGTTTAAACTTTATCTTCTTTCTTTGTTCTGTATCTACCTTTGTTTCTTCGATGTTTCTAAATTCAAACTCATTCATCTTCTTCTTCCAAGTTCAAAGTTTCTGCCTCGGGAGTTTTGAACTAATTATTTTGTTTAGAACTTGTGAGTTAATGATATGTTGCTATTTTTAGTTTATTTTTGTGTCTAACTGGCTAGTTATTTTGTTCGCGATATTAAATTCCACGTCCGCTATCGCGATCCGCTATTTTCTACGGATTTTAGGTTTCTGCGATCGTCCGCGATCGCGATTTAATAACACTGGGCGCTTTAAACCCTTCTTCTTACCCATGTGAGTTTCCTCCATTAGAGGTTGTTTGATGCTCTGTTTGTGCCTTCTCTGTTCCTGCCATTAGAGCTTCCCTTCTCTTCTTCTGACTTCTGCAACTCGCAACCTTCTGAGTTCTGTTCAGCGTTCAATTCTTCTCTCTTCTTCCTTCTCTGTTGTCACGTGCCTCTGTTTTGTGCAGTGCACTATTCTTTCTGTTCTGTGTTAGTTTTTTTTTTTTTTTAAATTAGAGTTGTATTTTGTGTTCTGTGTTAGTTCCACTTTTTTTATGACTGACGAGTATGTTTTTTTTTTTTGCTATTATGAGTTATGACTGATGGCTATTAAATTTATGTTTTTTTTGGTAATTATTAAATATGTGTTTTTTTGGTAGAGCCCACTAGGGAGGGGATTTTTTTTAGTGTTTATGGTGTTGCATGTTAAATTTGAGTTTTATGTCATTTTGATTGTGATTTTCGTTTTCATGTCTCTTTATATGCATATGTGCGTGTTCAAATTCAAATATGTATTTTCGGTAGAGTCTTACGAATCGTTTTAGGATTCCACGAATCACGACTCTGTCTCCGTCTCACTAACCTGCGTAGAATCTAGACTCTAACTACCTTGCCTGAGAGGGTTTACCCCTAATCTTGTACTGTTTTTGTAATCTTCCTTCTTCATCAATGAACACTTTTCTTGGTGTTTGTTAATTCTTTCCTCTCTAAATTTTGGGGTTCCATCAAAATATATGTTGGCTACTATATATCGTTCTTCTTGGAACATGATTTCAGCATAAAACTCATGTCTAGTGTTGGGGTTTGGATTTTCTGTAGCTTAAGTTCTCAGTAAAAGCAGACAATCTAGCCTTTCAGAAAAGATAAGAAAAGCTTGGCACTGTTTATGATTCAAAAATTTTCATCCAATTCTTTTTGTTTTGTTGATTAGTTGTTCTAATTTAATATTCATTTTAGAACTACTGGATGATGAAATAGGTAAAACTGTGGTGAAAAACAAACATTGAAGAAAATAGGAGAGCATATCTTGTCTGTAGACGTTGACTTTATTGATGCTGGATATAGAAAGCTCAAATGAATAGATAGTCGAAAATGATGCTAGATGTCTATCAGATTTATTTATTACCTTTATATATTGGGACAGAAACACCAACGGGGTTTTTGGCAAAACACTGTATGAAACAAGTTTCTAGAATCTAGATTGAATTTGATTTAGTTCTACGTTTCTTAAAAACTGATTTCGTTATTCAATTTGTATAAAATATGTATTTTATTATTTAAATTAAAAATCAATGTTCCAAATTGTGGTTTTGTTTGCATTGTGTTCCAAATTAGTTTACCTGAATATGTGGTAAATCTATGAAGGGAATTTGGCATCGTAGC
This sequence comes from Cyamopsis tetragonoloba, assembly GCA_037177725.1. Taxonomy (NCBI): domain Eukaryota; kingdom Viridiplantae; phylum Streptophyta; class Magnoliopsida; order Fabales; family Fabaceae; genus Cyamopsis; species Cyamopsis tetragonoloba. The sequence goes on from CM074124.1 coordinate 45,089,267, forward strand.
ATCTCCTTTTACCTTATGTTTTGAATGTGTGACCTGCTAGCTTATGGTGTTGTATCTTTGTGGGTAAGGCTAGAAGTGTGTATATATTAATATACAGTAGTAGCATGATTATATTACATTGACAATTGTGTCTTCCTAAATTTTAGTTTCGATGGTTGCTTCACTGCCATTGAGAAAAAGATTAATTACATTACAGAATTATGTGCCTGAAATCTTACTCTCTCAAGTGGCTATGGCAGGAGGTAAATTTTTCAGAGGAACAAATCCAATCCTCTGACGCGCTCTTGGAGATTAGTCAAGGAAGTTGGGAGGGCTGCCTACGATCAGAAATATATACACCTGAAATTCAGGGCATGATCGACAGGTTCCAGCCGGATTTTACTGCACCTTCTGGAGAATCACTTAGACAAGTAGAATTCCGGATGATTCACTTCTTAAATAGCACTGTTCTGGGATTACAGGAAAAACTGAGACTGGATTTATCATCACATCAAAATGAAAGCCAAGCATTTGCACCTCACAATTCCCATGCCCTTTTGACAAACTCGATTCATGACCAAGATGGACCTTCCCTCCCTCCCAACCAATGGGATTTGCTCAATAGGCATCGTCCTGCTTTCTCGAGGAAAAAATCCGGTAAGAGCAGATTACAGTTTGTGACAACAACTGGAGATGAGATTGAAGAAGAAATTTCTTCCGGCAACATAAACCACCAAACTTCTCTGCATAACTCTAGTTTCAGCAACTTTTCACCATCTGTTTCTTGTATAGGACTATTCACTCATTCTGTTCCAATCAAGTGCTTGCTGACAGGCCTTCTTGGATGTAGCCCTCTGATGTCACATAAGTTCTGCATCGACGACTCTTCCGTGACTGTGCTGCAACATTCATTGAGAACTGGTTGGCAGATAAAAAGGCTGAATGATACGGCCCACCTTAGACTTCTTTAGTTAGAGAAGTTGTACTGAGTGGTCTAATTTTTTTGCATTGGTTTGGATAAAAAATTAGCTTGTTTGTTTGTTGATATTCACCAATTTACAAGAGTTGAAGTCTTCTATTGTAACCTTATATATTTCTCTGCCCTGGTGATTCCGAAAGTGGAATGAAACAGGAGTTGGGTTGTTGTATTAATTCTTTTTGGCTTGGAACCATTTCTGAATTTGTTGCTATACATCTACATTCCATGTATTTCCATGTGTACTTAAAAGGATACAATTGTTTGGAAATTCAATAGCTTTGAGGGTATAGTATTTTATTCTCAATCTTAGAGCTGCAACTTGTTTGGGTTCTTTTCTCGAACACTAATATCTAACGAGCTACGATTAGATTAAATGGATGCAAAAATAAAATATATTTTGAAATTCCATCAATGTACACACTCTTGGAACCATACGAAGAGGTAATAAAAACGTGTCATTTGAAAAAGGAATGAACCTCACAACTCTAACAAGCTAGTGAGTTAGGATTTAAGTTAGTATATTTTGGTTTGGCTTGAGCAAAAAACTTATGTTCAAATGAAATTTAACCATAATATTTTCAAACATGTGAACAGATCAATTTTTTCATTTTTTGGAACTGAGATTTGAAACACTCATTCAAAAAGGAGGTTTACCCTGAAAAAGGTTTGACTCGACTAGTAGTTGGTTTCGTTAATTTTTTGTCAATGAATTCTTTTATTGACTTAAAATATTTTTTATTTCCATATTACCCTTTTTATTTTTATCAAACATTGCAAGGAAAAGTAATATCTCAAGGGTATTGAATTTTTTAAGCCATAACCATAAGCTATAAGTTCTTAAAAGCAAATTATATGATAAACAGTGCGTAAGTTTTTATCATTCTTTCTATATTATAAATTCAAAAACCAAATAAATTTCACAGTGATAACCCTATAATTTTTTAAATCACTAGCTTATTAGGTTTTTGGCTCAATATGTGTATTACAGGGTGGTGTATGGTTTAGTAATCCAACGCCCATAGTAGGTATACGGACTATATATAGAGGTCGAGTGTTCTCTCCACTCTAGTTTTCTTTGAAGGCAGACACAAACTAGGGTTTTCTTAAGAACGAAAGGAGATCAAAGGCTTGCTTGACTTGTTCCGCTGAAGCATCCATGCACACTAATCGCTACATCAGGTGCGTACGATCGCTTCTATTATTTCTTGAGCAAGTCTATCTTGGTCCAAAAATTGAACATCTTATCTCCACTCGTTATCATCTGGTAAATATATACTCTAGTTGGCTTGTGTTGTAGTGTTTCTTCGCAAGAACTATGATGTAATATGCTATGAGAGTCAAACCTAATTACCTTGATAGAACTATTAAATTGATTGTGTACATAATCAAGAAAGGTATTAATCAAATTTATGACTTCAGATTTAGATTTCATCAAATGAACTCATGTGGGTCTTGAATAATCATCAACTATTTTGAGAAAATACTTATTTCCATGTATGTTGTTAATGTTTAATGAGAACCATATATCCATGTGAACTAGATGAAAACACTCACTTGTTTCAAAAACACTAACCGAGAAAGGAAGTCTAGGCTGTTTACTTATATGGCATGCATCAGAGATGATATTTTCACATTTAACATAGAAAAATCGATTTTGTATAGTATTCAAACCATCCTTGCACAGAAATTGGATGGAAATCTATGCTTGAAATAACATGTTTCGATAATGTGATTTTCTTTTCCACAAAATTACTTACTTTTCTATTGAAGTTATAAACCCTTAGTTAGTTTTCCTTAGTTAGAGAGTTTTCTTGTTATGGTATCAATAGCAAGGTTTTTTGGATGCTCTCTCTAAATTTTATTTTTCCCCTTTCTTTTTCTTTCTCGAGAAAGTGTCACACCAAACTTCATATTTTTCCCTGCTTTTCCTTCTCCCTAGAAAGCTTAAGATATTCTAAATCATTTCATTTTTCTCTTCCTTTCTCCATGACTTCATGCAATTTACTCCCTGCAGCGTTTCTCTTTCCTTTTCTCAATCTTTCCCTTTATTTTTCTCTTTCTCAGATAATTTTTCCTTCTAAGACTAAAAAATGAATCTTTCTCTTTCTTCTCAAACGAACCCATTCAAAAAACCATAATAAAAAGAAAAACCATTCAATTTATCATCGTTGGCTTCACAACAGTTGAAACTCACCACTAGCGTTCATTGTACTTTTACGACCGTTCTCCGGTTATCTCTTCAAAGCCATCATTTCGACAGTTCTTGCGAGATCTCCACCGTCATTGTTTCCATCACGGCTTCTAGCACTCAGACGCAACCAACGCCGCCCCAGAGCACTTCTCTGAGCGTTCTATTTCTCTCTTGGATTATCCACGAATCTGCGCTTCTGATCATAAAGGTGTTTGGTCGCGGCTTCGCATAGAAGGATTCACGATCTGCTTCACCGGCATTCTTTGGCGTATCTTCATATTTTCATCTTCTACGTCACGAAAAAGGTGGTTTCTTGGGTTCTTCAAAGCTCGAAAAACGTGAATCAAAATTTGGTTCCAAATCCACAAATTTGGCTTCACTAGCTCATCTGCAATTTCATTCCTTTCTGGATTCTTCTCGCCGCCGCGTTCATTTTTTGGTCTCTATTGTCGTGTTCAACTTTCTTCAAAGCAGCATCTTCCTCTGCCCCTCTTCGCCGATCTTTCACTATGAGGCATCTCTATTTTTGTTCATTTCTTATCTCGGCCACCAGGAACCGCCACCGTCAACATGAGCGTTCTTTTGGTGTGATCGTTTTTCTAGTTTTGGGGGTTCTTGGCTTCTGAATCTGAAGCTTCACGTTTAAGGTTTGTGGGCTTTGCTTCAAGATCTCAAAAAAAAAAAAAATTACAGTTTTGTTCTCCTTTACTTGATGGAAATTTCAAAAATTGTGTTTCTGTTTCTTAGTGTTTTCAATTATTGATCATATCATAAGGTCTTGTGGGTTCAATATTCTGCTCACAAAGTATTTGTTTTTCACAGTGAATGATTCTAGTTCAATCCGTTAATTCATTGTACAGTTCTGATTCTGGGTAACAACCAAATTTGCAATAACACCAACATGCAATCTGTTGGAAATAAGTCTCACATCGCCTGTCTCACTCTTCGTGATGCGGTTTAAATACCTGTTGCGCTACTCCTTATTTTGCCAATTGGTTTTGTGATGGAACCTTAACATGGTATCAGACCCAGAGCCCAATGCTTAGCCTGTTCTGCCAGGCTCCCAGTTTGCATGGGTCTCCGATACCCTTCACCTGGCCCGGCAGGATCGCCTGTTCTAGCAGACTCTATTGGAGGAGGGATGTTGGAAAAGAATCCCACATCGCCTGCCTCACTCTTCGTGGTGCGGTTTAAATATCTGTTGGGCTACTCCTCATATTGCCAGTTGATTTTATGATGAAACCTTAACACAATCATTTTCAGGTCTCCATCCCCAAGTTCCAATCGGGCTCCATACCCTCTTTTTTAGGAATCATGACCACTCCAATCGGGATCTATACCCATTCATCTCGGGTCTCCATACCCACTCCAATCAGGCTCCATACCCTCTGTTTTAGGGATCATACCCACTCCTATCAAGTTAGCATTTCATTTTTTTAGGTATGTTTTTCAGTTGTATTTCATTTTTCTGCTATATTTCTTTTTCTTTTTTGATGTATTTCCAAGTTGGAAATTTAGGTCACTTCCAACTTGCCGGGGTAATAGACCCTTAGTTAGTTTACCTTAGTTAAGGAGTTTATTTTCTATATAAAAACTTCACACTTTCAATTCAATTCAAGGAACTCATTTCTCATAATTCCTGTTATGAAGGTTGAGCCCTTACCTGGTTATTTACCTTTTGATTTGCTCGTGCCTTCCATTGTTGGATTTCCAAGAACTCGTGTTGCTAGCAGTTAACAAAACTTAACATCTATACCAGAAGTTGAACTATGTAATCTTTCTTGTTGTTGTATCATTGCAAACACCTTGTCAATTGGTGGCAAAGTTTGCATGTAGAGAATCTAACTCTTCAATGTTGAAATCATCATTGAGGCCTTTTATCACATGTTCGGTGTCCTTGTATTATTTGAAACTGTTACTCTTGTGTCGAAGATTGATCATATAGTGGTGGCTCTTGAAGAAACAAGGGATCTTGAGACTTTAAAGGTTGAAATATTGCATGGATCTCTTGAAGCTCACGGGCAAAGGTTGAATGAGAGGTATCTGATTAAGTCAGTAGAACAAGCATTGTAGGTTTAAATGAATAAGAAATGGAGTGACGATGGTAAGCACTTCAAGAAGGGGAAGGGAAAATGGAAAAATAAAGGGAAGCAGTATAATTATGGTGTCAAAATAATTCTTGTGATAAAAATGAAGGTGTTCACTCAAACAAAGACAATTTTCAAATTGGAAAGAAGAAGTTTGACAAGAAGAAGATTTAGAGTTGTGCTTGTCAAGGTTGGGGATACTTTATTGATGAATGTGCCAGCAACAACAATAAGAAGAGTGAGAAAAGGAAGGATAAGGCAATGCCAGCCAGAGTGGAGAGTTTTGATGAAGAACATGTTTTGTTGATGGTCACAACCAACAATGGACATCTGCTTTCTTGAATGGCTCATTGGAGGAAGAAGTTTATGCGTGTCGATTGTGAAGACAAAGTCTATAGACTTAAAAAGGCCATCGATGGACTAAGACAGGCCTCAAGGACTTGGAACATGAGGATAGAAAATTTTATGTTGAGCAAAGGTTATGGTCTTTATGTTAAGTTGCTTGATAAAGGCAATGTAGTTCTTATTTGTCTAAATGTGGATAATATGTTGATAATTGGAAATTGTGAGAAAGAGCTCACAAGGGTAAAGGAGAGCATGAAGAGGGAGTTTGAGATGTCTGATTTGGGGGAGTTGGCATACTTCCTAGGTTTGGATTTTCTCAGTCAAGGCATCTTCATGCATAAGAGAAAATATGTGACTGATGTGTTTAATAGATTTCACCAGCTGAAATGCAATTCAAGTTCAAATTCGGTTGAAACTGGTATTGTTCTGACCAAGGATGATGTAGGACAACTTGTGAATCCATCCTTGCTTTGACAAATGATTGGTTCATTGAAATATATTTGCCACAGTAGACCTGATGTAACCTATGGAGTAGACTTAGTAAACAGGTACATGGAAAAGCCCAAGATGACTTATTTTCGTACTACTTAGAGGATCTTTCAATACTAAAAGGAACCTTGGATTTTGGAATACTGTTTAGTTCTTAGAAGTTGGAGTTTGACACTGATTTGGTTGGCTATACAGATTCGGAAGGAGACAAGAATGATTGCAATAGCACATCTGGAAATTTGTTTAAGTTTGGTGAAGCTCCATTATCATGGTTTTCGAAGAAGCAAGAAGTGGTGGCCTTGTCTTCATGTGAAGCTGAATATGTTGCCGCTTCATTAGGTGTTGAACCGATTTTTCCCTATGTATAAGTGTTACATAGTGTCTTGAATAACGAGATTCTCTCCTTGTCAATTTCATAATCTCAATTAGCTCTGTTAATCAAAGGTATTATTTAATTCACTTTTCTAGGCTTAAATATAGTGAATTATTCTTCAGAGCTTTCCCAAGCATCAAGTGCGGTATTATTTTAAAGATTCTCCACTAGCCTCTAATGTAGTAGTATTATTCACTCCATCTCCTTAGGCTTAGACATGATATTATCCTTATGAGCCTACCCAAGCTTCTGTAAGTATTATTCTTTAGAGCCTCCCCAAGCGTTTCAACCGAGTATCTTTAGGATCAACCGAGTATCTTTAGGATCAGCACACAAGTATTCTCCTTAAGAGCATGTCCAGGGTCATATGAGTAATATCCTTAGGAGCCTCTCTAGACTTCTGTCGATTATTATTGACTTAGCCTCTCTAGGCATATAAATCAAATATTCTTTACCAAGCATTTCCATGCCTTTGCAATCGAATATTCTCCTTATGAGCCTCTATTTCCTTCTTCAATTTTTCTTATTAAGAGCTTCCGTAGGCTTCTTCTAGTAATCTTCTTTAGAGCGTCTTCAGGCTTCTCTACCGAATATTCTTTCTAAAGCCTCTCTAGATCTCAAATAGAAGTATTGTCCCTAAGAGCCTTGAAAAGCTTCTCTAACGATTATTCTTCTCATCAGCCTCCCTAGGCTTCCATGAGATATTGTTCTTTAGAGCTTATGGAGGCTTCTCTACGGGCATTCTACTAATACACCTTCTCATTCTTTTTTTAACACAAAAAAGTTATTCTTTTAGAGAGCCTTCGCAGGTCTTTGTACACCAGAAAGGGTATCATCGGTAGATACATTCTTCTAGCCTTGAAATAGTATTTTCGAAGCCTCTTCAAGCTGATCTAGATGGTTCGAGTTACGGAGAGACTCATCCCAACTAAACTTACATTTACACCTAAAACTAGAGTTAAGGAAAATATAGCAAGTCTAACAAACATGGGTGGATCTAGAAATTGAAAAGCATATGTGTATAGATACATATCTTTTTACAAGAAGAGATGCATTGTTGAGAAGCCTTTTCCCATGTCCTTTGCCTTCAAGTCATCTTAGAAGCTTTGGTCTTCATCCTATGTATGGCTTTATGAGGTGGATAGACGTTGCAAGGTTGGATCTATCTGTTGGAGCTATGTTGCTAAACAGAGCATAGCAACTTAGGTGTATTGCTCTCATTCTGGTCAAATCTACCTGAAATTTCTCTTTGATGTTCTAGCTAGCTTGATTCTATTTTAATTACAACTTTTGTGGAAGAGAAAATAATCAAGCTTTAATCATCGGTGTTTCTTTTGTATTGATGTGAGTGCATTTGAAACATGTCAATCATTTGTGTTCTACACATCTTATATAGTCATTTATGTTAATACTTAATAATATCATATGCAAGAAGTCATAAATGTGTAACGATTTAGAAGTGGTTTGCTATCATTAGAACATGTTCATGTTAATAAAGTTTATTATGATTTTTCAATAAATATAATAAAAATACGTGTTAAGGGGTGTTTGGATTTTTTGTGTGTATTTTTAGGATTCTTGTCTACTTGAGGGATGAGCTTAGGAATTATGTAACTGCCCTCTCTGCAGAACTAACCAAGTATGAGGTATGTCATTTGCTTATCATTTTCCATTATTTCTAAATTCTAGCTTCAAGAAAGAACTTCAATTTGATCAATTGTTCTTGTCTCAATTTGATGGAGCTCTTCCCTCTTATTTCTGACTATATATATAGCATTATTTAATCTTTCAATATATAAGTCCAATTCATGTACACTTTGATATGAGCAAAAGAAGTAAAAAGCAATAAATTAAACATATAAATATTTCATATGATGTAGAGATATCTTGCTGATTTGTATGCTGAGAGAGAGGAACTTGAACGGGAGTTTGAAGCTGTGAGGAAAGAAGCACAACATGTAAACGGTAAGTGGCAAGTTTTATTTTTGAGTGAAAAACTGTTTGATTTTTGTTTCTGAAAACTGTTTTATAATACAGTTTTTAAAAATTGAGAACCAAAATTATTATTTTCTATTGATTTGGACAAATAAAATTGCCAACTGTATTATACTTATGTGATGTATGGATAGTACTTTATAGGATAAGTAAATTTCAACTCCAAAATAATGATGCACGAAAACTTGGGGAAAAAAATATAGGCTTGAAATCCAATAACTAGTAGAATATTAATTCTTTTTCTTGTTTCAAATTTAGCTTGTGAGTGTTGTGTTTTGTGATCACAGAAATGTTAGAGGAAATGAAGGAAAAACATAGGGTTCTTAAAAAAAAACTATTGAAACAACAGTTGCTGCTGTCGCTGCCGCCACCGCCTCCTCCTCCGTCTGATCAGCCTTCAGATGGGTTGTTTTGCCCCAACTTCGTGGATGAAAATTTGAAGTAGCTATAAATGATTTGTCACATGCAATGTTCTCCACAAGAGACATCTCGTGTGTTTATATATAAGGTTAAAGATGTTTTTAATCTATTGTGTTTCACAAAAAATTAGTTTTAGTCCATTATTTTTTAAATGCATATATTTAGTCCCTCATCTTTAGAAATATTCATTTTTAATCTTTAATTGCACTCATATGATGGACTAAAATGGGATTTTCAAGAAAAATAAAGGGCTAAAATAGTTACAGTTAAGTACTAAAATCGAATATTTCAAAAGACAAAGAACTAAATAAATAGTTTTAAAAATAAGAGACTAAATATGAAATTTTGTGAAACATAAGTGACTAAAAGCTCATTTACCTCTTATATATAAAATAGGTGAGGCTTGTGAAGGGCATCATTAATATTCTGCAATTCAATGTCTTTAATTAATCCTTTTCTTTGTTATTTGACTTCTCTAGTTCTAGGATTGAATCATGTCCTTTTATGTACTTTCAACAATTCTAGATTCGGATCATCTTGAAATAGATGGTTGATGAAGTTTATTGAGTTAGTAGCTTTTAAAATTGTATAATAGGTTTTATATGTTAGAATTGAAGTATAAATCTTCTACTTGAGTATACCTTTCCTTTCTAGATAACGTTTGTTTTAAATTTTCTTTTGGTCAAAATCACTCTTAACCAAAGTTAAAATTATTTATTTTATTAGATTGTCTCGATTTTTATGCATTAATAATCTTAGCTATTAATTTTTGTCTCGGTTTATATGTTTTTCTTTTCTTATTTTATTAAAATCTAAACCAAAGGGACTCTTAATTTTTTAGCTATTTAGTAGATGGTGACATGATGGTAGGATTTTAAAATTGACTACGGTTGCTAACAGATTTTTGAATGCACTTTTCGAGAATGGGTGTAAGAAAAATATTTTTCTTTTTGAATCTTGATTTTCCAACACAATTTTTTCTTACACCCTTCTTATACTCTCAATATTTTAATGATTATTAGACTCCCTTCATCAATTTTATTTTCTTTTTATTTTAATCTAAATATTATTATTTTAATAAAGATGTAAGGAAAATGGGCGTAAGAAAACATTTTCCTTTTTATATACATTCTTCACTATTGATTTTAAATATCAACTAATAAGAAGTGGAAGTCATTAAACAAAAAAGTGTTTTACTTGTATTCTCAACATTGAATTTTAATATTTTCAGTTGAAAGTCATTATTTATTCAGAGAAATAAAAAATGTAGAAACATTAATTTATTGAATTATTTAATCAAATACAAACAATAAAATAAAAAAATAAAGCATTGAAAAGGCAAACTTTAAGTAGTACTTCAAAAAAAATTGCATCTTCTCTAGCACATCTTTTGTCTAGCCAATTCATAAGCTCAAAAAGAGAGATTGTGATGATAGAAGTAATTTCAATTAGAAATATTTTATTTTTAGTAATTATTTGTGTTGTTTATGTGTTAAATATAAAACATATTCACATTAACTATTGACAACAATAAGGCTCAATGTCAGTGATTTGCATTTGGTAAAGCCAGTTTAGATTATTATTGGTATTGATTTGGGTCAAATATGAGTGAAAACATAGGTTTGACCTATTTTAGAATAACGAAAACTCTAATAAGTTGATCTTTATAAAATCATAAAGGTGATTCAAATAGCTCAAATTTAGGAAGTCCGATTAAATCTGTAAAAAATCAATTTATTAATTTAATTTAATATTTTGAGACGATATATTTGTAGGTGTTCGCACAATCTCAATAACAGGGATTGAATCCACACTATGAAATTTTGGGCCCTTTCTAAAACAAAGAAAACTTCACATCGAATCTCAAGGTTATATATATAGTTAAAGACTTGGATCTTAGATACTGATTTTCATGAAAAATATTTTTCTAGTATAGAGATAACAAAATAGCCATGAGCTAAAGATCTTTACATTGGAAATCACTCAAAACAGTCATGCATGAAAGGTCCATGAGGAGATAACTCAAAGAGAAACTATCAGAACTCCGATTCAAGAGGAATATCAGTAAAGAATTCATTTAAACTGTATGCGTGCAAAAACGAAAAGCAATTGGACAAATAAAGAACTCAGGTTGAGTATATGATAGATTGCCACATAAATTCAGACCAAGTTCTTAAACTAATTTGAACTGAGGAAATCATCAACAAGCAGGTCAATCTCATGTCCAAAGTGTTGAGTGAAAATCCTCACATTATGTTTTGTTTTAATGATAAAGAATCTATCCTAAGCTGCGTAGAATCTAGACTCTAACGGCCTTGCCTGGGAGGGTTTACCCCTAATCTTGTATTGTTTTTGTAATCTTCCTTCTTCATCAATGAACACTTTTCTTGGTGTTTGTTAATTCTTTCCTCTCTAAATTTTGGAGTTCCATCAAAATATATGTTGGCTACTATATATCGTTCTTCTTGGAACATGATTTCAGCATAAAACTCATGTCTAGTGTTGGGGTTTGGATTTTCTGTAGCCTAAGTTCTCAGTAAAAGCAGACAATCTAGCCTTTCAGAAAAGATAAGAAAAGCTTGGCACTGTTTATGATTCAAAAATTTTCATCCAATTCTTTTTGTTTTGTTGATTAGTTGTTCTAATTTAATATTCATTTTAGAACTACTGGATGATGAAATAGGTAAAACTGTGGTGAAAAACAAACATTGAAGAAAATAGGAGAGCATATCTTGTCTGTAGACGTTGACTTTATTGATGTTGGATATAGAAAGCTCAAATGAATAGATAGTTGAAAATGATGCTAGATGTCTATCAGATTTATTTATTACCTTTATATGTAAATTGCAATAACTCCCCTTGAGATTTGGGGAAATTGCACTCTACCCCAAATTTCATCAAAATTAGCACTGCACCCCAAACTTTACCAAAATATCACATAAGTATTAAAAATAATTTTTAATGTTAATGGATGATCCAGAACTTGCAGATGTGATAAACTGGCAAGACACAAACGTTATAGCAGTTAACTAAGGTTTTTGCATCGCTAGTTTGCTACATCAGCCTTAAAAATAGTTTTTAAAGTGAAAAAATAGACGTCTTTGTAGATGTGACAAATGAGAACGACAGAAACGTTAGCTAGGTCAACAATTAGCGGTCAACGGTTAAAAAAATAGGGTGGAGTACTAATTTTGGTGAAGTTTGGGGTGGAGTGCAATTTCCCCAAACCTCAAGGGGAGTTATTGCAATTTACCCTTCAATTTTTCTTGATTAGAAATGATTTAAACATAAAATATAAATAATTAAGTACAAATAAGTGCATAAACTTATGATAAAATCACTTAATTCTAGCGCTTATCAAACATCAAATATATCTCAAGGATACAAGTTTTCTTTGGTAATCTAAACTTCACGAACTAGAAGACCAACCCTGCATGAAAATCATATCATAAGTCTTATGTACTGAAACCTCAAATTTGTTCATCAATACTCAAGGAAACATTAGGTCAAGTCTTCAAGATTATCAAAATAGACATTAAAAGATCTCATCATTGAAGAATCAACATATGTGTAGCTTTTTTTCTTTTTTATTTTGATGTCCTGCATAGGAGAACAACAAAACCGTGGGTGACCTTTCCTGCACATATCTCCTCACATATCTCTAAAGATAGATTGTACTCTGGCCACCAAGTATTGAATCCAAGAGAAACTCCCATGGGAAATACAAAGTTGAAGGGAAGAAGAGATATTTTGAATATTTGTTCTTTTAAAAATTTCTTGAAGGTTGCCATACCTTTAACCTTGTAGCCCTTCATGAATTTCCCTTCCTTAAGAAAGTGTCGTGTGGGGATAAGTTGGATGATCCCAAATTGCCTCGCCGCAAAATATGGATTATGCGGGTATAGCTAGAACTCTCTAATGGTGGATTGAATAGGGTAAATCAGTTTAGGACAAAAGAATGTTTGTCCTGATATAGTTAAACTCTATTTCATCAAAAAAAGATATCTTTCTTATGGGATTAGTAAATCAAGTAGGACCATTTTTCCTTTCATGGATAGGGGCTAGATTAGCAAACTTTTGGTCAATTTTGGAAAACCATCCAAGGTACTCTTAATTGGTCAGGAATTGATTTATCAGAAGGTTTGGATGACAAATATGCAAGTTTAGAACCCTCAATAGTTTGACAAACATTGTTGGAGATAGATTCACCAGTTGTTTCTCAAAAGTAGCATTTAACTAGAGTTGAAGGAACCAAATAGGATCAACAAAATTGGTAAAGTTTTTGCCTCTTCTAAGGAGGTTAATAGCATCTTCTAAGCTAGCATACAAGTAAGCAAAAATACAAGATCCCGAGGAAAAAGATCTCCCAAAATGAAGAGCAATGGCTACAGGGATCATATTAGAAGGAATGGCTACCGACATAGAGCAGAAAGCATACTTAGTAAGCCAAAGAGAAGAAAAGATACATGTTCTCTATTAAAAATAGGTTCCTATTTCTTTCCTTTATTATATTTAAAGAAGTCTCTATAATTTTAAGAATCAAGATTAGGACATAGAGAAACATCTCTGTCCTTATCAAAAGTGAAATCAAGAATTCCACCATCAGGACAAAGACCTATGATATCTTCAAAGGTATTAGTCGATGGGTGCCAAAAGTAGACAGAAGCCATAAGCATGGGATAGTTGTATTTTATAGGTGCCTTATTTAGAATTATCAGATCATAAATGCCCAATGTTTTCCATTCTGCTCTTTTAAACCCCTCAATTATATCCACCCATTCAACATAGTCACTCTTAGAGGCAGGATAGACAGTCCTAAAAACCCTAAGAGTGTCATTGTAATATATAACATTGATTACCTCATTGTTGGCTAAGATTTGGTCAGAAGGATGAGTGCAAAACAAATTATTATAAGATTTGATGATTGAAAGAGGAGTATCAAGACCTAAATATGCATTGGTTCGACCCAAACCAAAGAAAGGGATGAGTACCTGACTTTGTCATAAGGCAAGCTTCAATGGATCTTACTCCTGATCAAGAATAGCGAAAGTATGGTGGATGTATCCCCTTAAGTAATGATAATAACATCAGTTAATCGAGCAATTTCTTTTCCTTGAACTTTAGAAGTGGAAGATGATGTAGAAGCCATGGATTCTTGAATGATATTTTTTAGAATTGATTAAGAAAGATGGCATCTCCAAAATGTGCTTGAAGACACATGTCAGGATCTATCGATGGTAGATCCATTTTCGAAAGCAAAGGGACCAATGGCGACCAAACAAGTGTCAGTTTTGTATGCATGGACAGATAACGGCACACACAAATAGAATAGTTATAAAGACACACGGCACAAGCTGATTCAAAGATTTAGGGGTAGTTTTTTACTTATTTTTCCAATTATTATAACTTCTACATTAGTCAGGAACTATAAATAGGAGTGTTTTAGTAGATTACAGGATGGGTTCTCCAATGCACAAAAGGCTATCTATCCAAAAAATTTCTGAGACCCATATTACGCCAAAATACACCTTAAGTCCACGATAAAACATGGTTGACAATGACTACTCGAAAGGGTATATGTAAATTCTAGGCAAGGTTGGCTTAAGGCCCAAGTAGCCCAAGCAAGAGCTTTAGGCCTCAAAAAAAAAAAATCCCAGAATTTTTTTAAGGTACTAATATACCTTTAATAAAAAATTAGTTGTAAAATCATATTTGAAAATAAATTTTAATTAAAATGTTATAAATGATTGTCATAACTTTACACCGATCATATAAGTAACATTTAATGATAATTTTAATAAACTGTTTTATTAAAAAAAAAAAGTCTAATTCTTAAATTTACTTTAGGTCTCCTGTATCCTTGAGCCACCCCTCGTACTAGGATTAATCACTTTAAGGCATTCACCCTGTCAATTTCTATATTTGTTTCTCAATAATGAATTTAGTGTTTCCAGCGTTCTAAGTTCATATGTTTATATTAGAGTAAACTCGTGTTTTTCCGTCTAAATACTTGTCTATGCGTATTTACATGCAATTCAATCTTAGTAAATAGTATTAACCAACGTTAACATAATATTCATTCATTTAATAATGTGTCTAATTAAGCAATATGTTTTCAGAAATTAATTTGACTCACATTGGATGAATTTACATTTGTGTATTTTATGGTGTACGCATCACAAAGCAAGAACGGTATTCAGAGTTGAAGAAAATTAAAGTGCAGATCAAACAGAAGAAAAGTCTTAACTGTTTGAAGAACCAAAATGGAATTAGCTGCTCTTGTTGAATTACGATTAACACCTGCCAGTCATTCGATAAACCAGAGTTGACACGAAATCTATTTGACTGAATTGAAGTCTTTTTTAAAAATAAAGAATTGTATCTGTATTTTACTATTTTTAAAAACTACTATAACCTTGCATATTATATTTTTCTATCAAACGTACAATATTACATATTGCATATATAAGTTAAAAGAACAAAGATAAAAACTTTTGTTAGCAACAACAATAATTTACTAATAAGTTTTGTATTTAACCTATAATAAATATTAAGTTTTCTAATTTTTCTTTTTTTCTTTTTGAGTTCCTAATAGAAAATTCCACGGTTCTTGTATGTCTTGTCAAACACAAAAAAGCCGCCAGAGTTTCCTTTGGTTCAAGAAACAGAGCATTTTCAAGAAGCGAATTGAATATAATTAACTCCAATAAGAAATTGGGGAAGATAAAAACAGAGCACTTCTTCTTCTTTGAATCCTTTCTTGTTCAAATTTCTCTATTTATTGATCTTGCAAACAAATTCATTCTTCTTCATTTCCACTTCCATTGTTTCCTGCATGGCTATCTCATCAGAATCTGAAATGTCGCGCAGCCATTATTCTCTGATTCCGAATTTCCTCTATTCCTCCTCGATGATGGATAATTCGGTTTCTTTTTCTTCGCTTTCTTCTTCTTCTTCGAGTTTGGTGATTCCTTCTCCCAGCGAACCAGTTGGAAGAATTGAACTATTCTCGCCGTCGTTCTACGCTGCTTGCGCCGTTGGTGGGAGCATCAGCTGTGGCCTCACTCATACAGCCATAACACCTCTTGACGTTGTCAAATGTAACATCCAGGTCTCACTCTCTCTCCCTTTTCCTTTTTATTACTTGCTTATATATTTCTTCTGACTGTGTTAGTTAAACTTTAAAATAATAGATTATTTTTATAAATAAATAATTTATTAATATTTTAGGTAACTATGATAAAAATTAAAAATTAGATATGTTTGGTTATAATAAAAATTCTTTTGTTTACACGTAAAAATAATTGATTTTTTTTATAAGTAAAAAATTGATATTTTTTAATTAATTATAATAAGAATCAGAAACTATGTATATTTGACTACGAGCATGTTTGTTTAACTTAAAAATAATTGATTATTTTTATAAATAAAGAATTTATTATTTTTTAAGTGATTATCATAAGAATTAGATGTTATGTATGTTTGACTACATTAAGAATATTTAGATTTTCTGCTTATTTTAATAAGCAACTTTGTATCTGCTTCTCAAAATAAGCAGAAAATCTGATTAGGTTCTGATTCTGATTATTTTGAGAATCACAAATAAACAGACTAAAAATTTTATAAATACTTTTTTTATGAGAAGCTCTTGGAGCTTGAAGGGAGGAGTTCAATCCCCGGTGGGGAGATTTAGGAGTAGATTTAGGAACAGTATAGTGTAGGGGTGTGTGTTTGACCGATAAAAAAATAAAATAAATACTTATGTTATCAAATAAGTTTATACAAACAAGCTATAAGAATGATCAAATTTTCTGCTTAGTTGGAGAAGTAAACAAAAAATCTTATTATTTTCTTATTTTCATTATTTTGAGAAGTAAAATCAAACCGAGTCAAAAAATTTATAATTATTTTTTTATTAAAATAAATACTTATTTTACCAAATAAATTAAAACAAATTGGTTTGTTTGTTAAGGTCCCATCACAAAATCAATTGGCTATATATACAAGGAGTAACTGAAGGAATATTTAAACCGAGTGAATTTCTTACATAGTTTCCTATCAATTTCAGGTTGATCATGCAAAGTACACGAACACATCTTCAGGGTTCAGAATCATCCTTAAGGAGCAAGGAATGAGGGGTTTATACCGTGGATGGGCTCCTACTTTTCTGGGTTACAGTGCACAAGGTGCTTTCAAATATGGATTCTATGAGTACTTTAAAAAGTACTATTCTGATATTGCAGGTCCAGAATATGCAGCAAAGTATAAGACATTGATATACCTAGCTGGTGCAGCATCTTCAGAGCTAATTGCTGATGTTGCTCTTTGCCCCTTTGAGGCAGTTAAGGTCCGAATTCAAACTCAACCTAATTTTGCTAGAGGCATTGCTGATGGACTGCCAAAGCTAGTCAAATCTGAAGGAGTCTCAGGGTATGGTTATATTATATATTATTTCGAAATTTGTAACAAACAAGGTTTCAAATTGCAGTGTGTTCTCTTACGTAACATTGTGCTGTTATGTAAGAGTAAACGATCATGGTCATAATTTGAAACTTTTGAATAGTAGTAATTGGTGAGATGAGTTGTATGTTGTATGATTTCAGGTTGTACAAGGGAATTGTGCCACTTTGGGGAAGACAGGTTCCATGTAAGTTTCCTATATATCTTATGCTTTGTTGGTTGCACTAATTAAACTGCTTTTATGGAAAACATTTGAATAAATCACATTCTGCACAATAACCTAATTAAGATGAGTTAGGTTACTAAATCGAATTGTTTGTCTGCATTCCTATCATATTGTTTGTTATTTGCTTAATTTAATTAGCTTCAATTTCAAGTGTTTCATTTATCCTTCTTTTTGAAAGTCATAACATATTTGTAGAACATAAGCATCTGATATAACTATTATGCACTCTAAGTCCCAATTTGACTTTTTTTTTTTTTTCTTTAAATCCTTGGTGCTTTCTATTAAGTGTTAGTATCATTCTATACGATTTCCAACACAGTAGGGTAAATAGTGAAATTATGAAATTACACAAATAGGTAGTTTTTTTTTTTTCCAAACTAGTGATTCATTTTGAAACCTGCGATACAATTGTCATTTATCATTGATTGCAGATACATTTAGCTAGTTTTAAATCTAGGCCTGAAATCCGACGATACGCCGAAACGTAAAGGTTTTAGAGGTCACTAAAACTGCATCTAACCTCATTTAGTCACATTTAATACAATAAGATAGTCACATTTAAGATGAAATCCCACATTTATTGGAAAGAGGGCCACTATAGATTATTTATGTGGTGTGACAACTCTCCTCTTATAAGCTAACTTTCCAAGTGAGTTAGGCTAAAACTTTCCAGTCTTTAACATGATTTGAGTATGTTAAGATAAAGTCTCACATTGAATAAAAAGAGGACTACCATAAAGTATATAAGTAATGTGACAATCCCTGTAAGTTAGCTTCCGCAACCGCAATTTAAAATCTTGCATTTAGCTACACAATACACCGTAAACTTAGAAAATATCTTGTAATTGAATTTTATTATTTTTAAACATAATAATAAACCATAATAGAACATATATAAATAATATTGGTTATTATTGCAGACACAATGATGAAGTTTGCTTCTTATGAGAACATAGTTGAGATGATCTATAAGCATGTGATTCCCAAACCAAAGGATGAATGCAGCAAAGCCCTACAACTAAGTGTGAGTGGTGTGGGTGGATACATTGCTGGCATACTATGTGCAATTGTCTCTCATCCTGCTGATAACCTTGTCTCTTTTCTCAACAATTCCAAAGGGGCAACTCTTCCTGATGTAAGTTCACTTCTACATTCCATCAACATTATTTCTGTTAGGGATCGAACCCTGTACTACACACTCAGATACACATGTCCTTGTCAGTTGTGCTGGCGTTACGGGACAGAGGATATATAATTAATTGAATTTGACACATTTCTTTGTTTAATTAAGATGGTTTTATATATATATTTGTGTAATGCAGGCAGTAAAGAATTTTGGATTGTGGGGTCTTTTTACCCGTGGTCTCCCTCTTCGTATTGTCATGATTGGAACTCTCACTGGATTTCAATGGGGAATTTATGATTCATTCAAAGTTTTTGTTGGCCTGTAAGTTTATTATGTTTTAATTTCCTGGTTCTGTTCTGTTCTGCCTTTTAATATTTATTTTTGGTACATATCATATTATTCATGTATCTTGTTAATCATTATTTAATTAATTTGGATGTATGTGGTAATGAAAATATTTCTTTTTCCCTTGTCAGGCCAACCACTGGTGGAGTAGCTCCTGCTGTTGTTCCTGCTACTTAGATTGTAAAATATCCAAATCCAATGAAGCAAGATAACACTTATTAATGTTTTGTTTCAGAAATTAACAAAACTAGCGAATAGGAGAGACCATAAATAAACATAGGACGACAAAATACGATAGAATGGTATCACTTTGTAAAGTAAAAATATATGTTGTATTGTATGATTTTTCGTTATTGCTATTGTTAGAATTTGTATTGTATTGTATTATTAAAACTTTTTTTTTTATATTGAACGGAATACTAAAGTCATTATCAAATCATCTCATTCTATGATAGATAAAGCATCACTCAGCTGGTTTCAATAGATGAAGAATAATTGTTAACTCTCTTCTTGGATTGAATTTCTCCGTGGGTTTGAAAGTTGATTCGCGACTTCCAGAGATTTGGAGGATCTTTCTGTAAATATAGTAATTACAATATTATTTTATTAATTAAACTCCCAAGTGATGAGATATACTTTAACCTGCAAGGTATTTGACAATTCTGACTTCATTCATGGATTCAAAATATTAAATTACTTTAGGAATGGCCCTCAACTAATTTTTGGATTATTTTATCTGGTATAGTAATTTTTCGGCTGGACCGAATTTCAAAATGCCGTTATAACTACGAAACTTCATCTAGATTTTAATACTTCAATTTTTTTTGGAGAATTATTTGATTTAATAAATAATATGTCTGAAAATTGTTATTATACTCCCAATCATGGAATCAGGGGAGTCGAATTTGTTTTGTTGAATCCGGAATCATCATTATCCACCTCAAGAAGACGCTTATTCCACTCCTTAATTTGCAGAATAAGTATCACCCTCTCATGAATCCCTTCATATGCATGCATAACAAGGAACCACCTACATGCAAAACCACTTAACCAAAACAACTTACCACATTTTTTTAGAAACAAATCACCATTACATAATACATTAGCACCAAACCACCTTCTCATTCATTTGTTCTGATCAACCTTTATCAAGGCAGCAAGAGTTGTGTTTTTCTTTCAAACTCTTCTCCTCTCCTCCTCTACATTACATGACCATCCACCATGCATTCTTTTCCATTATGATTTTGCTTTCTTATCTTCACTAATACACTTCCACTCTCTTCTATCTACTTCTCTTCTAGGCAACTCAAGCTTCCTCTAGGGACTAGAATCACACATTCAGAACATAATGGAGCATGGAGCTTCAAATTAAAGTCCCTTCTATTCTCTTCTCCTTGGCTATGACAAGTAACCATGAACACCATGGTGAAAGCTCTAGGTTTTCAAGGCTCTAACTTTTGTGTTCCTTTTCTTGTAATCTTTGAAGGTTTTGAATATTTTTTAGAAATTTGTTAGTTTGAAGGTGGGAAATCAGATTTCTTAGTTCCATGGTGTTGCATGTTAAATTTCCCTTCAAACTCTCAATTATTTGTGTTGGAAATAAGTCCCACATCGCCTGCCTCACTCTTTGTGGTGCGGTTTAAATACCTATTGGGCTATTCCTCATATTGTCAATTGGTTTTGTGATGGAACCTTAACAATTTGCCTTTGATTTTTACATGCAATACCTAAATCATCACCCTTGAAGCTTTTGGAGCTCTGTTATAGCTTAGACAATAGTTGGACCCTTTCTTTTCCTCCTCCATTTCGTGGCTATTCCCTAGGTAAGGGGGGAAGAACTTTCTCCAAAACTCCTTTGGGTGAAAGTGTTTTAAGAGTTTCTCAGATTAGCCTTAAGTTCATATGCTTTTAAACTAGTTTTCACTTGATTTTTTGTTACCATTGATTATATTTTGAATTTGCTTTCTAGAGACTTTGTCTCTGTTAGGTGGTGCAAAATTTGGCACAAGTGCCTATCATAGAGAATCTTAAGTGATCTAACCCTAAACTAGTACAAAGTCATTGTTTTTAACCTAAAAAGGGCTATGCATGTGTAGTCACATATGTGGTTCCTAATGCATGTGCATTTATGTATGAAATCTTTGGAAATTAAAACTATTATGTTAGATAAGTGATTCATGAACTTACTTGAGTGTTTTGGTGTTTTGAATGTCTAAAAAGATTGATTTTAAAAACTTATGATATCTTGGTTTTTAGTCGGGTAATTTGTACTAATTCTTGTTGTAGTTAAAATGGTGTATATAAGTGAGACTTGATTCTATATGAAGATATTTTTCACTGTTCTTAATGGGTTAAATGGCTTTAGACGATGATAAAATAGATTGTCTATTTGGACTTAATAAAAGTTACGTGTAACAACATGAATACCTTAAAATTAGTAATTTTTGCACGAACCATAAGTTACAGTAAACAAAAACTAGAATTCATAAAATTTAATTAGGAATAAAATAAAAAATGATAAGAGACCATGGGCATAAGTTACGTCTTAATCACACCCGAACGAAGTGTTTTAAGTTTAGGCGTCAAAATTGAAGTTTTAGAGAAAAAGGTGATTATATACTAAGTTAAAGAGCCCAATCGAATAACTTGGACGGTGATTATTCAGGATAACTTAGTAAAAATATTAAAGCTTAGGCTTTAGAAGATAGTTATAAAAGACTTAATCTCTAAACAATTAAAACTTAAATTGAAACCCTAAGTCTAAGAGTCTAGCCCTAATCCCTAATCAATAATGATTAATTTAGTTTAATATTAGTTAATGAATATCATTACGCATTAATCAAGTGAGAGTCTATTTAATCACATAAATATTAAGGATTAGTAAACCTTCGTTTGATAACTTTTTGGATCTAAGATTAATTAAGTTTTAATCTATGAACTTGTACCATGAACGATTTGACTCACCAAATAAACTTACTAATGATAAGACTTGATAAGACATTAAGACTTGAGCGAAGTGAGGTGTTTGTGTAATGTGCATAATTGGTTATGATCGAAACACAATTAAGGGCAAAGATATTGAGGCACTTGGAGGGCATAGTGTACCTATCACAAAAACAAGAAAAAGGGCTATGAAAGCTAGAGAGAAGTGTTGGCAACTATGACTTGAAGTTAAAGCCCAAAAATGGTATTCGCATCATGGAGATTAAAGACCCTTAGGCACCACTCCTTGTGGGCCTTAGGAATAATTTAATTAGCAATTTTCCTATGTTTGTATTAAGTCTGTCGGGCTATCAAGTCCAATCGAAAGTGCTCATCTATTTGGGCCTTTCTTAGGCGATATGTTTTTTTTTATTTAATAAGAAGTGTGGCCTTTTAGTTTGCATATTTGGGCAAACTCTAAATTAGATTTCTCTACATACTAAGATAATGATGACTCATCATCATTAATATTAGTGAAGCACTACTTAGAGAAAATGTTAGTAGAGCAATGTTCAATGAAAGTGTTTAATGTCATCATTAATATTTCGTATAACTAATGGAAAGAGAAAAATCACTAATTTATATTTTTTTAGCATTTAATAAAATTAAAAAGTGTACTTTGTTACTTATATTAAAGAACAAAAAAAAACTTACATTTTGTTCTATAAAAAGAACGGGAGGGAGTATTTAACTACAGGACTCATGACATCCAAACAATTACAGTTTGAAAACTTATTATTCCTCATTTCCTCCCTTGGGCGGTATCAGGATGTCTATCAAAGATAAAAACTCTACTGCATTCTGGGGATAAGCTTTTGGGGAAACAAGATTAACTAATCTAGTTTGAATATGAAATCAAAACCTATATTTCTGGTTTTTTTTTTTTTTTACAACTGAGGAACATTCATTCATTCTGAGAAGAAAGAACAGTACATATGCCTCCAATTCTGATTGTACAATATGAAAACATAAAGAAACATCTGAACAAGGAAACATAGAGGTCTTAACAGAGGTCTTAACAGTGATGCAACAAGATCAAGGATAACACTTTTAAGTGCAGATATGCTCACTGCCATTAACTCATACAGTGAAACAACTAAAGAACTAAAAAACAGACTTGAACAGACAAACCACTCCCTATAACTATTCTTCAATCGGCAAAAGAAAAATCAGCTCTGAGCCGCAAACTCTCAATGAAATTTCTAACAAATTGGCAAAGGAAACAACGTAAATGAGGAGTGATCAAATTGGATGTTATCTGGCAGACAATCTATTGTTTCGTGGTTTTATTTATGGTGCACAAGTAAAAAATTGTGCATGGATACACAAGTGACTTTATAGCCATTAATTTATTATTAAAAAAAATAAAAAGCCAACATAACACTTTAAATCAATTAATAGATTTATGCCACGTAAACTTCTTCATGTTTATCATTTGTAGTAAATGTAGCTAACCGTCGTCCTATACACTTTTCAAGGGACTGCTGAAGTTCAAAATTACAACCCAATTAAAACACACAACTTCGATTTTACAATTGAATTAAAATTTCAAGCAGGAGTCAGTTTCAAATGAATAACCAATCTGCAGCTATACAACTTATCTAATGACCGGAAAAAAAAATAGGTAATAAAGACTTCCCTCCATGAGACATTTGTGTCTGAAAACAAATATTATATCGACCTACTTTTGTAGACGGCAACACATTTATTCACAGCAGAACATGCCAGTCAGTTTGAAACCAATATACCATGGAAACAAAAATGCCTTCTTATCACTACACCTCTATCTTCATTAGTCTTCCTTCCTCTTTCTGCTAATAGACAAACTTAACTCTCAATCAAACTTCAGAGTTTTGCCTTCCTGCTGGTGCTTCACTGGTTCGGCAGGGAAGTATTTTATGCCAACCAGATCACCTACTCGGCTAATAACCTACGAAAATAGACCAACAACATCAAGTTAGAAATATTTGATGCCAACTACATCCCCCACTCGGCTAATAACCAACGAAAGTAGAGCAACCACAGCAAGTTAGGACACGAAAAATATCAATATCACGCAAGTAGCAAGCCTAGACAAAATCCTGCAAGAAGCACAGACACAAGCAGGGAAGGCGAAGAGGGGAACTATTTTGACTCCTTGGTTGAAAAGAAAATTTTAATTTTCTTAGCAATTGATAACACACTGCGATAAAGTTGCATAAAATCTTCAAGCTATCCCTCATTCACAAAACTGATACATTTATAAACCAGTTATCAAAAAGTTGACCATCGAACGAAATTCAAAATACACACCTGCAAGGCTTTGATGAGGTCTTCCCTTGAATGAGAAGCAGAAATGCATATGCGTGCTCTAGCAAGTAGCAGTGGGGTTGCAGGAAATGCCACTGTCACAACAGCAACCTGAAACAGTACAGAACCATTAAAAAAACATAAACATTAAAATTTATACACATCCATGATGTAGGGCATCAACAAAAAGCATAAATAGTTGGACATCAATGCTCTCACATTCTGCTTGAGACACTCCCTTGAGAAGGCAGGGATTTTGGCCGGGTTGTAAAGCATGATTGGCATTACAGGAGAATCATTATCCCCAAGAACCTCAAATCCCATCTTCTGCAGTTCGGACCTGAAAAAGTTGCTATTCTCTCGAATTTGTGCAAGTTTTTGGGCACCTGTAAGGAATCAATCAACTTACGTCAATGCAAAGTAAACAATGCAGAAAAATGTTACTTTGGATTGATGCAAAAAGCCAAAGAACAGCACAAATGCAAAGCAAAGCAGAAAAAGTTCCGTCCAAACCTCTGTTGGAACCATCCTCTCCCAGAATAACTTTTATTGATGATATTATTTGTTGTGCAGCTGGTGGTGAAATTGATGTTGCATAAAGATGAGCAGGGCACGTGTACTTCAAGTACTGGATAAGCTCCTGAAAGTATATCAAAAAATTCAATACAAGAAACAGATCAAATCATCCTAATAGTAATATTTCTGTGATGCAAACTCATAGAGACCAATATGAAACACAAATCGGAAAAAGCCAATTTCGACATGTCAGAACAAAAGAGCATTACACAAGCAGCCTCCAAAGAACACTAATAAAGAAATATCACATAACTTGTATGATACTGATAGGTCTCAAAGGAAAGGGCAGCAAGCTTAGTCAGCAGATATAAGAGAGGCAAATAGAAGGGGCAACAAACGTATTTCATCAAATGAAGATGACATGCCAAAAGAGTGAGTATTCAATAAAGAGAAAAGTCTGCCAAAACAAACTAAACAACAAGCAATCCCAATTTATACTTTAAGTAGACTATTAAGTCTTAACCATAATAAATTGAAAGAAAAAAAATCATGAGATAATAAGGAAATCTGAAAACTAATCCTAAAACACTTCAAACTACTCTTAAAGGTTTCTTAGCTTTAGCATGCAAAAGCTAACCACGAAAAAAGGAAAATAAAGTGAAATAATAAATTGGTAGCAGGGTGCGGACAAAACATTACCAAGGAGAGAAGGAGTAAATCAAAGAAACAAGCCAAACTACATATTTAGGAGAGCCAAAGAGCATATAAACTGGAGACAGTTCAAATCATAGACGGGGCAGCTTACTGCATCTTGGATTAGAGGTGGAGCAAATCAAAGACAAATCAGACTTCACAATTGAAAGAAATCGACTGTATTCGAGATCAAAGACAATAACAAAGCCAATCTACAGAAAGATGAGCTAAAACGGAACCAATCAACAGAAAGATGAGGTAAAATGGAGCCAATCTACAGAAAGATGTACTGAAATGGAACCGAATTAAAGACAGATAGGCTAATAAGTGGCATATCTAAAAAATGGTTTAAACAAAGAAGATAGAACAATGTCAATAACACAGCAGAAGAACAGCTCAAAACTAAAATCACAAATAAGATTTGGTGGTAATCTGAGTTCCATGAACACAAAACACCAGAAGGCAAGAATTACTATCAAGGTGGATACCAAGGGCTCAAATGCCATGTTAAAATTATAGGGATTTACATATTAGAAGAAGAAAAGGAGAGAATGAATACTGAATATTTTGAAATAGATATTGACTTTGACATGATATGTTGCATTGTATTATGTTATGTAGTTCTGTTACAAATTAAAAAACTAAACCAGTTATATTTGAACTAGACTCTTAATCATAATTAGATAAATAAACAAATTATAAGTCAATATGGATATAGGAAGACTAATCTTAAAATACTAGAAATTACTGTACGATGTAATCAAGATATTGCCTCCATATGACATGTTGTGTAGTAGTATGTTACGTAGTTGTGTTACAAAATAGAAAAGGCTAAACCCCAGTTATATGTGAACTAGACTCTTAACCCTAATTAGGTAAAGAAAAAAAATCATAAGATATTAATCCTAAAATACTAGAAATTAATCTGCGACATAATCAAGATATTTTTTTATATTTTTCACCTACTAACAATGCCATACGAGTATTTGTTTCGGTACCATACAGTATTACAGGTATCTAGACTTGTATCAATACCTTGTGCAGTCCAATTTTCTATATGTTGAATTCTATATGATAGAGCTCAAGACAGCTGGGCAACTATGGGAGTGTAAAGTGAAAAGCCCAAGCCAAAGAAGAAAAAAGTCAATAAACGTAGCAATCAACAGGGCAGTGAATTAGTTATGGAAGGGAAGGAAGCTTAAGGACATAACAAACAGTGTGATAAAAGGAGCATGGCAAGTAAGGGACAGTGCAGAGGGAGAAAATCTGAAGTTCTTTGCCCTTTGGCTGGTGACCTAGCTCTGGAAGCTTCAGCTCTGCGAGCTGAGGTATAATCGTTCACCATTTCTCTCATATTTTCATTCTGTTCTCAGTTGTGAATCTGTGCGTTTGAGCTAGTTATCTATCAGAAACTAACATTTCCAGGTTTCCTGCCTTCTATATTCTATAGGTTTTTTTAGTTTTATCTGCATATACATTATAAAATGCACTTCCTAACCTATTCCACATTTTAAATAGTTAATGTTCAATAGGAGAGAAGAATTGAACACTAAATCTGACGAATTTTAGAAAATTACCATCTCCGTTAACCACTAATTTTGAAGTTTAATACTATTTATCATACCTTAGATCCTGCAATATAACCTCCACATGATCCAAATGATTTGGTGAATGTTCCCATCATAATGTCGACATCAGCAGTATCCACACCCAAGAGCTCACAGACACCTCTTCCCGTCTTGCCTACAGCTCCAATGCTGTGTGCTTCATCCAAATACGTATACGCCTATACAGCAATGAGAGAATGCAGAAAGTAACAAGTCAAAGTACAATGGCAAATAAATCTTGATAATAAAAGGTTCATCCAGATTCAAGAATAATGAGCGTTAAATGAAAGAAAACCTCCATTATTCTGGCGATCTTATTTTCCTTTCTCCCATCTAGACTTTTCAAAGAAAACGTAGAAGCATGAAAAGTATTCATATGAAACATGAAAAAAATATGCATTCCCCCCATCCAACTCCCTAATAAAAGGGGAAAACAGTATTTTCTTCTTTTACATGATGATGTGCCCAGTTGAGTCATTAGCTTAAATACAAGTTAATTAAAGGGGGGGAAATTCCTGGACATAATCCATTTACAGCAATTCATTAGAAAATTTCATAGGAAGTCTCGCCCCCAAAATAAACAAAAGAAGAGAAATGCATGCGGAGTTGTTTTACAACAAAATTACAATTGGTACATTTTATTAGAGTCATCATCATAACCAACCTTATACTTTTTGCATATAGCTATGATCTCGGGAAGTTTGCAGAGCTCTCCTTCCATGCTGTATATCCCCTCGACAATAACCATTATCTTCTTCCAAGGCCTATGCGTCCTTGGCTGTCCCTCAGCAATCTGCTCTCTTAACACTTCTTCTAGATGATATGGCACTGCAGGAGGATAGCCACGGAAAAAGTGTACAAATAATGATGTGACGTCAGCGAGCAAGACCATACTAACATTAACAGAGAAAAATCGAAACAATGCAACCCAGTGGGTAGTCAAGTACAGAACAAATATCACATACCAAGTATTCAAATTGGATATAAACATAAAAATAAAGATGACTAATCAAAATTCAGTACAGACACACTTGCTTTCTGCTTAATTCTGTCTTCTGGAGGGATGTAACCATTGCAATTTAACTTCTTTAACATATTTAGTATAAAGATGATGATATGGTGCAGACAGCAGCCACCATCATCTCCCAACCCACACTTTGAAATCAAGACCTTTCTTTTGATAACAGTGTGTGGATATGGATGGATAGATATGAATTTAAAAGTGGATCACTCGATGGCAAACTAATAAAACTTCTTCTAACATACATATAGCAAAAATACTCACCATTGTGTTGAAAAACACGAATAGTTGCTCCTGATCCTCGTGCACCATTAACAATTGAGTTGTGATTCAATGAATCACTAATAATCAAACTTCCCTGGAAAAGAGAGTTATCCAATAAATAAATAATCATGAAAATACTGGAATGCAGACAAGGTAAAATCACTAAATTTTACAGACCTTCCCCATCAAAACTGGAAGAATAGCAGAGTTTGTCACATAGCCCATACCAAAGACTAAAGCAGCTGGCTTTCCAACAAAGTTCGCAACACACTCCTCCAATTCATTGTGAAGAGCAGTCGTGCCTATTGGAGAAGCCACATTTGAGTAACTTGATATGATACGTGCATAGATAAACAAACAAAACTTCTTTCTAATGGCTAAAATACAGAAATAGAGATTATTCATACTTACCCCCATCAACCCGGGTACTGCAAGTGCTTGGAGAATACTTGTTCAGTGAATCAACTACTCGAGGTGTGCAGTATTCATCAGCAGCAGCAAAACCAAGGTAGTTGTATGATCCCAAGTTAAGGCATTTACTTATTTTATCAGTTCGTCTGCATTAGGATACAAACAGTAAGAGAAACAGGTGTCATGAATTTCGAATGCTATATGGAAAAAATAATGCAGAGAAAACTGATATTTCAGAAGACACCACCCCCCAACATCAAAAAAACAAAAAGAAAATTATAGCCATGAAAGTTAAATAGAGGGTTATACTTCAAAGTCTTGTTATTGTCATTCGAGAAGCGCTCCACTACATCAAACCATGCATCAGGAGCACTTGCTATGGGTCTCCCAAAACAGTCCTGCAAAAGAAATGTTGAAAACAACCATTTCAAGAGAATATTAACAGAATATATATAAAAACTTCATATTAGTATTAGGAATGAAAATGATGCGCTGGCTAACGCTAGTTTCAAACCATTTTTCTACTTTTATCCAATAAACCAAATATCATGTCACATAGTTACATAGATGAAAGACAAATTGCTTAATGAAAATCCAAACATATTCTAAAAGGCTCAAGTATGTGTTAGTTCTGTCCTTTGCTAGGCATGGAAGCAATTTCAATGAAAATGAGAAATTAATACTTTCATAGAACGTGATTGGGATCCATTTTAAAAGGACAACTAAAAGTCACATTTGTGTAACCAAACAAACATAAATATCCGATATTGGAAGATCAAAAGATCTATTTGAAACATTCGTCGGCGTGAAAACGCATTGAAGTGAGTTAATTACCTGAATGCGAAGGTATAATCGGCGAATATAAAAATCTTCGAGTCCTAAGCAGATCGGTGCGTAACCCTGCCCGTAAGAGACAACGCGATGGTAATTATAAAACCAAATAAAAGCAAATAATAATTTAAACAACGGTTGAAAACAGAAAACGAGGGAAGAACCTGAAGATTGTTGGAGCTGCACCAATCAAAGATTTTGCGGAAGAAATCCCTGAATTGGCCAAAGGCGAAGAGCAAACCATAGCTGAAGTAGGTGGTTAACGCAGTCAAATAGGGAATTGCTATCATCTTGTTATTCAGGAGGATTGCGCGGCGGCGAGAAAAGGATCTGGATTCTGACTTTGAAACTCTGAGAGAGGAGTTTCAGGCGAAGTGCCACCAGGGATCAGAGATCCGAACCCCGAGTCTCGTCGGAGAGAAGAGAGAGAGAGAGAGAAGCGGAATTCGAAAATGGAAAAGGAA
This sequence comes from Cyamopsis tetragonoloba, assembly GCA_037177725.1. Classification (NCBI taxonomy): domain Eukaryota; kingdom Viridiplantae; phylum Streptophyta; class Magnoliopsida; order Fabales; family Fabaceae; genus Cyamopsis; species Cyamopsis tetragonoloba. The sequence continues at coordinate 45,119,360 of CM074124.1, forward strand.
GGTGGGTTGGAATGTGGGGTGTGTGTATCGTTGGAACGGAAATCAAATGGGACCGTTCAATGAGATAGAGGGAAAGGTCCACGCTGATTCCTAAACCAGGGTTAATCAGAGCTACTAAATTACTGGTCACACGGTTACGGTATTACTAATCAAATAGGACTCCTTTCAGGTGGTTTTTAATTAGGAACTGGTGACCCGTGCGTTTAATTAACGTCTAATATCATTTATTTATATCATTTATATTTTATACACATAAAGTATCAGAACATAATTAGTTTAGCAAAATTATTTCATAATAATTAATATTTTTATTTATCTATCGACTTATATTTCAAATTTCAAAGTAACATTAATTGTTCTTTTATCAATTTTGGAGAGCTAATTAGTATTTCACTACTCAACTACTCCCTCCGTCTCTAAATGTAAGATCCTTTTATAAAAAATACATGGGAATTAAGGAGTATAATTAAACTCATTAATTAAACTCATTAATTATGTCTAAAATTTTGTATTAGCTTCCAAAAATATCCATTTTATTTTATTGGAACTCACAACTTCACTCTCTTTCCACCTAATTAATGATTCTAACATTTTTTGGTATTATTAAATATTAAGGGTATTTGGATAAAAACACTTTCATTTTGACACAAAATTTGTAAGAGAGTCTAATAAAAAGAAACAAAAAAAAAAATTTGTAGAGAGTCTTACATTTAGGGACGAATGGAGTAATAAAATAATAAGAGATAATGGGTATTATAAAAAATTCAAAATATACTTTAATGAAAACAAAAATAATAATTATATTTATTAATAAGTACAATTTATCCATAAGTAAATTGATAAATAAAAACAAATGGAGTAATACATTTTTAACATCATTGATAGTTCCAATTAAAAGTTCGCAACTTATTATTCACACTAACCCTTTTTTTTTATTTGCAAAGGGGTTTAAAGCCCAAAAGAAAACAAACTACACCCCTCTCATCAAGCGGAATAGGGATGCATTATAGAACATCACAATAGACGCAAAAGACGAAACAAAATAAAAAATTATAACACCATAATCAAGTGTGCGACCAAACTTGGAAAAGGCATCAGTTACCCCTTTGGCTTCTCTCAACGCAAGAGTAACAACAAACTCATCTACACAGTTCAAGGCAAAAGTAATAGCTTGGACAACATGCGCAAAAGGATGTGTAGAGAGGCATCCAAACATGATAAGTGTCACCCCAACCAAAGAATCAGATTCAATCCTTAAATGATTGAAACCATGAGCAAACACAAGATTCACCCCTTGCAATATGGCCCAAAGCTCAAGTTGAGTTATAGAGCAGACACCAATCTTCTTTGAGAAGCCAAAAGAAAAAGCCTCATGATGGTCCCTTACGACACCACCACACAAAGCAAACATAGTATCATTCACAATCGAGCCATCACATTTGACTTTAACCCAATATATCAAAGGAGGGGACCAACGGACATTATGTGCAAAATCTAAACTTCGTGAACCTAACGTCTTGGCCACAGAGAAGATAAGGGAGCATTCACCCGCTGACTGCCAAATCTACCGCATGATAGACATAATGAAAATTAGAGTATACTAAAAAAGAAAATGATTCCTTCAACTATATAAAACATTGCAAATAATCCATAACAACAAAGACCATTCAAAAACATTATACCAACCCATTCCAATTGTTAAGTAATGAAGCATCCAATCATGACAACTTGCTCCATAGAAGGAAACACAAGCCTGATTCAACACAAAATGATTCCACACAACCTCAACAAATTGGCAATCATGTAAACAATGAAATATCATTTCTGCTCTAGCTTTACACAAGGGACATAAATCAAACGGACATAAACCCTAAAGATGCATTGCTTTATTTATGAGAAGACCCTCTTGTGTTATTGTTGGGATAAAATAAATTTACTTTTATTAAATATGGTCAGAAGGCATGAACAACTTGAATTAACATGATGATCAAGATGAAACCCTGATCAAAAGAAAGTCTGACCACTGAGAAAGGTATATAAAAAAGATTTCATTGATTTCATTGAGAAACATATTGTTCATAGATTTGGAATTCTAAAAACTATTACAACTAATCAAGGTTCAGTGTTTGTTGGTCAGAAGTTGACAAGATATGCTGAGGAAACTGGTTTCAAGCTTTTGAATTCAACTCCTTATTATGCTAAGGAAAATGGTCAGGTTGAGGCCATGAATAAAATTATCATTATTCTGATAAAAAGGAATGTAGATAAGAAGCCAAGGACTTGGCAGGAGACTCTGAGTCAAATTCTTTAGGCTTACAGAAATTCTCTTAGAGAGGCTATTGGTTATTCTCCATATAAACTGACTTATGGCCATGATTCCGTTTTATCCATGGAGATTAATTTGAATTCAGCCAGAGTCCAGAGAAAATATGAGTTGCCTACTGAAGATTATTAGTCAATGATGTACGATGAATTGAATCAATTATCTAATGAAAGATTATGAGAATATCATAAGACACAGAAGGAAGTAGCCAAGTTTTACAACGAAAAGATTAAATCAAAATTTTTCTCAAAAGGAGACTTAGTGTGAAAAGTTATTCTGCCCATGGATAAAAAGTCAAATTCATATGAAAAATTGTTTTCAAATTGAGAAGGACCCTTTGAAGTTGAAAAGGCTCATTCTGGAAATGTTTATTCAATTAAATTGATTGGTTCTAATCAGGTTTATAATGTTATCAATGGAAAGTATTTAAAAGCTTTTAGACTAACAATGTGTGAAATAAGTATTCTCTCTGATTGACGTAGAAGTTGTTTAAAGTTCTGATTGCATTTCGAAGTTAAGAGACTATGGAAATAGAATCAGAATAGAATATTCAAAAGGGATCAGACAAATGTAAGTTCATAACATTGAAAGAAAAATTGTTCAGAGGTATTTAAATTACAAACCCAATTAAATTGTTTCTTACAAAAGCATAAATAAAAAAGAAGAATAGTAAATGTAAAATCAGAAAGGAGGCTCTTTCAGCATATCTCCATGAAATATTTTGAGCTCCCATTTTGGCAGTCAATGCTTCAGACTCAGTTGATACCCTTTGGCTCTCATAAGTCAGAGTGATCCATTCTTCAACCTCAGCTTGAGTTTCTTGTTCTAGCTTGTTTTTGTCAGACTCAAAGCTTTTCAGGTCTCTGAGCAGATTCTTCTTCCTTTACTCTTCTTGTTGCAGCTTCTTTTTTAACCCCTCAATATCTTCTTCAATAAGTTTGACTTACATTTTATCTGTGTTCAGAGTCTGATCAACCTCCACATGTGAAGCTTTTGTGTCAGCCATTTGATCATGGATTCTGTTTTCTTCAGAGCAGTCATAATCTTTTGGGATTCTGAGGTGGCAAGCTTTAATGTTAAGTATTCTTCAAAAATCCTCTTGAAGTTGTCCAAACCAAGATTTATCAATTGGCTTCCTATAGAAATTAGTTGCTTCAGGATATAGGAGATTCTCTCAAAAAGGTTCTTATCTCAAAAAGTTAGAGAAGGCTAGGTTTCTCAGCTCAGCTAAGAAATTGTCATAATCTATTGGAGACTGAGGGAAGAAGCTCTGGGGTAGAAGACTGAACAGAGGAATGAACAACTTTACATGATTTCTTTGCCAACTCCCTAATGCAAGAGGTATCATAGATGGTGGAGTCAGAAGAAGGTTCTCCAAAAGGGTCCATGTCAACAAGTAATGGCTGGTATTCACTTGAGGGGAATGGAATGGTTTTGATGAGAGAAGTTGTGATAGGTTGGGTTTGATTAGGTTGTTCTGTGGCAACAATGGCCTGAGAGCTGCTTTCCATACTTTGAGGCTCTGATGGTTCCTCCAACTTCTCTTGAGTCTCCCGTAGCTCCACTTGAATCTCATGAAGCTTTGAAGCTGACCCCAAGAGCTCGGATTGAAGAAGCTTAAGAGTAGAACCATCCTCCTCCGCTTTAATCTTCAATTGGGAAACCTCCCCCCTCAACTTGGAGTTCTCGACATCCAAGCCGGCAGCCCTCTCTTTCTCTCTAGCAAAATCTTCCTCCATGCGAGAGAACCTCTCCTTCAAGGAAGCAAGTTCCTCCCCAGCCCGAGACTCCGACTCCTTGACACTGTTGATCAAGGCATCCTTCAACACCATATCATCTCGGAGGTCCCGCAGCTGAGCCCTCAAAGAAGCAGCCTGGCCCATGTCCTCCGCTTGATCGTGAACATGTTGGAGCATAGCCATACTCATGGTCGTCCACTCCATAAGGGACTTGGCTTGCTCCTACAAAGACAGAAACAGCAGGAAGAAGTTAAACACACTTCTACCGAGAGCAATTATGACATCATAAAATGAAGGACGATTTCCTACACAAGCATGCTGCCTGATCGCGACGAGATACCCTGTAACATCCTTGCAATGAATGGGTATCCCCCCTCGTTCAACGAAGGCACATAGACTCTTGAAGGTTTGCTGATCTTCTTCTTTTAGGAAGCCGATTTCCAACTCCTTCAGAGAAAGGGATCTCTTATAATGTTCCTCCGTCCAATAAAGAGGGAACAAGGGTTGCTTGTTTTCTCCCATCCAAAAGGGAGTACAATCCTCGGTCCGAGGGATAACTTTAACAAAAAAGTCCCTATGAGCTTTGAAGGATTCTTCGTAGGGAGTGAATAATTGTGGTATCTCGTAACGATAACGGAGGGACACCCAACTCTTCTTCGTCCCACGATAAGGACCAAAAATGTATAAGAACAAGGCCGAGGAGCAATGCCAGCCTTGAGCCCAGCAAAAGACCTCAAAGGTCTGGAGAAATCCCCAACCGTTAGGATGGAGCTGGGTAGAAGTAAGATGAAGGTTATGCAAGACTTCAATCTGAAGGTCAGAAAAAGGAAACCTAATCTTAAGCTGATGCCACAAAGATTCCAGCATCATGATATAGGAACCTTCACCTTCAGATGCTGGCGTGCAGATCCTTTCCTTCTTGCCCGGGATGACCAATCTATGGTTAGCAGAAGGGTTAGCCTTGGTATCAATCCCGGGAGTGTTGGGCCCATAATGGAAACATTTCCTCCAATGCTTTTCCACCTTCCTGAGTCGGCGACCATCCTTCACCGAACACTCCTCCCGGATGATATCCCAATGAACCCATAAAAATCCCCAAATATTCTTCAGTTCCAAGAAGTCAGGGGGACATTCAATTCGAGGCTTAGAAGTACTGGGTTCGCCTGTCCCTCGAACGGCTACTTCTGAACCTCCAGCATCAGATGGAGCCGGTATATCAGTAGAGGATCCCGGAGCACAAGAAGCTACCGGGATAGGAATGTCACCTTGAGCAGATTCCATATTTACATGACAAGAGAAAGTAGAATCAGATCCCGGGGATGAAGGGCTACAAGAAGAAGGAGCATACGCAGGGTTGGACTCTGAATCTAAAGAGTATGTCATAGATGACGGGATAGACTCCCTTTCGTCTAGAGGATCCCCAGGATGGGAAGACACAACTTCATCCTCCACCGGAATAAAATTAACAGGAGCACGACGATCTGAACCTTGTTCGACAGGAACAAAACTCTCGGAACTATATTCATCAGGAAGATGGGCCGATGCAAGAAGAAGAGCAGAAGGCTCTGGATTCAAAGTGTTAAACGAACCACTCACGCTTTGGGTAACTGACTCACCACTCTCCACTCGCCGTGAATACGGTGGGTAAAACCAAAAGTGGGAAGATTCACAGTAATTAGGATTGGCTCTAGAGGGCGTACCTGGACAAGGGTTTGGCTCATTAGAAGACCTATGTTTTAGAAGCCCCCTCGCAAAATTCTCAAGAAGTTCAGTATCATTTGACTCCGAGGAAGAACCACTCGTCAACACGATAACACTATCGGCCATTTTGAAGGAAAGAAACCCAGAAACTACAACTAAACCCTAAAGAAAGGGGAGGAGGCAACAGAGCAACCCAAGAATCTGTGAAGAATCACACAAAATTATAAGTTGATGAGGAACAGAAGTGATACATGTTACTTAGAAATGAAGATGTTGCTGAAAAGAGAATGCTTGCAACTTTGGGCACGAAGAAGATGAAGAGTTGCGAAAACTATTCCCAGAGAAAGATGAACAGGTTGAAGCGCGAAGAGAGAAAAGTGAAAACTTGAAAAGGAGAAAAGATGTAAAATGTAACGGGTGAAAAGAAATAAAGTAAAAACCGTCACATCACCTTAATGAACGTGGGGCCCAAAAACCACGCTAATCATCGCGCACAGTGCCCAAAATGGAACGCGTGAAATACACGCGCCCAAAAAGAAAACCAACCGTCATCTCGTGACGTTGCCAGAATCATCACCTAACCTCCACCCGGCATGGCAAATGAACTCGCCAACTTCTCCCAGGAAAAGCTTGACGACTTGGGGGGCAACTGTTGTGGACCAGAATAACGGCATCCCGGATATATACTTACATGCCAGGTCCAGCAGCCACCAATTACCTTAGGCATCCCGGTAAGTTTGGCGCGGCCTAAGATCAAGGCCCATCTAATGAGGTTGGGCCCAGATGACAAATCCTGGCCCAACACAGACCGCATTTAGGTCACTTACCTCACTCTATAAATACTATCATGAATGCACCATGCAAGATACGTAAGATATATTATCAGAGGTATAAACCCTAATACACTCTCTGACTTGCGTCGGAGTACTTGCAGGTGCACACCACCGCCGCTGGAGCTCAGGATCAGGAACCAATCATCTTGCTCTTTGCTGATCAAAAAGACCACGGCTCATCCTACATACTCGTCAGGTTAGATCACAACAATAGTAATATATAATTTTTTAAAGTAAACTAAAAAATTTTATTTCAAAGACTATAAGGAGTAGTAATACTAAAAAACAAACAATACTAGACTCAACTATAATTAGAAATTAAAAATCACCACAAAAGCAAGGCCACACAATTTGGAAAAAGAAGCAAACCGGGAAAAAAAAAGAGCCAACCACACTAGGTACAAGCCAGCTAATAATATCACACGATATTATCGCACATCATATATGTATTAACATAATATATATATAGAGGGTGGGATCAAATCACACTAATTGATTTAACATTAATTCTTATATCAATCAATAATGATAGATCGAAGTTTTTTTTTCACGAAACCTACCGTTGGATTGAAACTAAGATCATGTGTACAAAAATTCACATAAATCCAAGATCGTTTAATACTTGATTAACACACTTGTTATTTTCACAATTTTTAAAATTTTATACACATAATTTATACGATAAGTATTTTCAATCCAACGGTAGGTTTTATGAAAAAAAAGCTTTGACTTATCATTATAAGAATTGGTGTCAAACCAATTGGTATATATATATATATATATATATATATATATATATATATATATATATATATATATATATATATATTTAAAACTAATAAATCAAATTAATACTCAATCAATCAGATATACAAATTTTTTAAGTGAAATCTTTAATTGGCAGTCAATGTTATTTCTCCTAATCTAAATCAAATCTAAAATTGATGTTATTATTCAAATGCAAATTATAATTAACAAGTAAGAGTTTATTGCTTATTAAAAAAACTATTTCTTGAAATAATCTTTTGAACATTTTTTTTTTTATTGCGTTGAAAATAAAAAACAAGATAAGAAATTCATTGATTGATTCTCTACATATAAGTAGAGAACTCTTGTGGCATGGTATAACAAATTAAGGGTGCAGGACGGAGAAAGAATATGAATTGAATAATAATGGGTTGGTACAAGGTTTTCTTAGTGATGATGATTGTGCTTATTTTTGTGATTTCAGTTTTTTTTATCTATAATAATGAGAAGAAGAGTAGAAAGAGCATGAAGCAAAAATTTTATTATCTTTCAACTCTACTCATCCCAGTTATCTTATACTGGTTGAAAGGAATTTCACAGTTTGTAGCAAAAACTATGACTTATTTTTCTTCTTCTTCTAGTGCCACGTCATCAAGGCCAAACCTACTCATTTGGTTGAAGCATCTTATACCATTAAACTTGATTTTCTTCATTATCATCTATATTACTTTGTCATTCTACCAAACCAAAATACGTGAATACTTCTTTTCTCTCTAGAAGACGAGAGATTTAGCTTCTCCTATCTTCTTATTTGTCTTTTTGGTCATTTTAGCTATGATAGTTTACCTTAGATATTGGAATATATATATGATCAACGAATAGACCCCATAAATTATTAATACAAATAACTATATTTTAATTTGAAAAAGCTAGTATTTTTTATGTTTCTTGCAACTAATACTGTAGACTTCATATTTTCTTTGTTCAACCAACCACTCCCTCAAACCTACAAGATTGGTTTTTGGAGACAAAAGTTTTCCTAGATAAGTTTTGTGCCACTACTATATATATGCAAATATAATTAGTAAGAACAATTTATAACTGATATCGCCGTTCCTCTTAGTATGTATGTATCTATACAAACATATATATATATATATGAGTTGGGTTCAAATGACACCAAGATGTCAAAGTTTTTAAATGACACCGCGCATAACTTTTTATAAAAAAGAATCTCGCCGATCCAACCAATTAATTGAAAGTTTATATAATGTAGATCAACTATGCAAAAATTCATACAATTTGAAAACTATTTGATACGTTATCGGAATGTTTTGCTTGAACATCTAATACATTATTTAAAGTACAAGTAAATTTCATTTGTTAAATTACATATCTACACATTTTCAAATGTTATGAATTTTTGCATAGTTGATCTACATCATACAAACTTTCAATTGATTAGTTGGTTCGGAAAAATTCGTTTTTTTATAAAAAATTATGCGCGGTGTCATTTAACAACTTTGACACCTTGGTGTCATTTGAACCCAACTATATATGTGTGTGTGTGAGTGGGGAAGTGTGAAAGAGTTACTCTATTTTAGAACTTGTTGTTGGCCTTGAATTTCACCGATCTAACCATTGATTTATATAAAATTATTATGATGATAGTACATACCAAATTTTGAGAAAATCAAAGATTTCTAATTATGTCATCTCATAGGCAATTTTTATGTACGTTTTAAAAAGCTTTTTACTCATTAAATTGAAGTAGATTGATAAAATATTAAAAGGTTTTCAAATCATATGAAATTGTGTATGATTGATCTATCAACTAAGAATTTTCATTTCAATAGTTGGATCAGTGAGATTCGATGCCAACAATAAGCTATAAAGTAGAGTAACTCTTTTAACACTTACTCTTTTAACAACGAGTTTAAAGCTGCCGCTAAACAGTGCCAAATAATAACTGTAGTTGTAAACCGTCGCTAATATCATGTCAAAAATAATTTTTGGTTTATTATTAGTGGTGGTTTTACCCGCCGCTACAAACAGAGAAACCGCCGCAAAATTATAATGGTGTTTGTTCCAGCGGTCATGTTAAACCACCGCAAAATAACCTTTCGGCAGCTGAATTAGCGGCGGTTTTGTAACTGCCGCTAGTGACATTTTGTGACGGTTTGAACCGCCGCAAATTTCCAAATAAACTGCAGCATTTGGTGTAATCTTTTCATATCGACAAAGTAAAGATTACAGATTCTATTTTTCTAGGGATCCCGCTTCCTGAAGAAGATATCTCCTTAACTAAATTAGGGAAATTTAAATTAGAAAGCATAGTTGAAAAGATTAAAACATAATTTTAATACCCAAATTTAAATTTGAAAGATGAAAATATTCTCAGATTTATTTATTTTACCTTTTTTTTAATAATTTGTTGATATGAAAAGATCCGCCAAATCATTAGTTAACAAAGATTGGTTTGAGTCACAATATAAATAATTTATTAATCAAGATAACATAAAAGAGTTTAAAGGTAAAAATAAAGAAATAAGCGTGAAATAAATAAAAAAATTAATTGAAAAAAATAGAAGGCTTAATTTACTGCATGATTTTTATGTGATAAATTTGGCTCCAAATCTCCCACTTTTTTTTAATTTCATTTCTTGCTTTTATATTATTATTATAAAATAAGATATCTATTTTGATCGGAGATCTCCTTATCAATATTTTAATGACTATTTTTTTCACCTAATTTTTTTATTTATTTCACCTATTCTTTCTTTATAAATCTGTACCCGTGTAGTAAAAATCATCTCTTGATAAACATGGGTACATGTGAATATACTATATAGTATTTATCTCAAAGTTTTATCCGTAAGATAAAATCGTTATTTTGGATTATATAGTTATATATATTTTGATGGGAGATCTCCTTATCAATATTTAAATGATGACTATATTTTTCACCTAATTTTTTATTTATTTTATTTATTCTTTCTCCATAACTATAGAGACATTTAAGAAAACAATTCTATTAATTTAAAATTCTTCCTCTATAAATATAAATATTAAATATCAAGACATTTAGAATGATAACTCTATTATAATGATTTTCAGCATAAAGCGTGGTAGTTCTAATAATGATAAGGTGATGATTGACGAGAAGAAAGTCTTTTTTAAAGTTTTGATTCATTTTGAATTTATAAGTTATTTCGGTTTTGTTTGGTTATTTTAAATACTCTTTCCTGTTTTATTTATAAGACGTTTTCAACCGAATTACACAGACTAAGAAAAGTAGTTAGGTATAGTTAACCTTATTGATTTTCTAAAAATGTAGATGAGATACCATTTTTGCTCTTCATTAAATAATGTGTTAGCCAATTATAATTAAGTGTAGAAATAGTCAATACATTTAATAAGGGTAAAAAAGAAAAGAAGCAATAAATACATTATGAAAATTATAAAATATCTTATAAAAAGGACTATAAAAATTCTTTAGATAGTGTCTTATAAAAAGAACCAGAAAAACTAGTTTCTATCATTAATTGCAGAAAGAAAAAATTTTACAATCAGGAAAGATCTTATTCAAAAGTTTTAAGTATTTGTTGGAGGACGGAGAAGTTTATACGGTGAGAATTTTTTTTTTCAAAATCCTGAAAGCATGTGTAGGCATGGTTTCATATTTTTTTCTCATATATACTTGTATCTTACTTTGTCTTTCATTACATATAAGAATACATATTTGATATTATAACCGATATTTATTAATTTTTTAGAGTAATCACGTGAATTTTAAACAAATTTATATGATTATACAATTTTAATTATTAAAAATTTACAAGCTAATATAAACATGTAAAAAAAATGGCAAAATGACACTTTGGTCCATTAACTCTTTACGCTAATTCGCTTTGGTCTCTTAACTTTTTTTTTAATTTATTTTGGTCCCTTAACTTTTATTTTGGATTCAATTTAGTCCCTACTGTTACTTCCGTCAAGTCATAAAAGTGTCCAAATTAAACGGTAGGAACCAAATTGAATTTAAAATAAAAATTAACGGACCAAAGTAAATCAAAAAAAAAGTTAAGAGACCAAAATGAATTGACACAAAGAGTTAAGGAACCAAAAGTATCATTTTACCAAAAAAAAATTAACTCCGGTGTACCTGTCTAGCATTTCTTATAATTAAACAATTTTTTTTATATAAATAATAACAGAAGTAATAGCTTCTGCCGAAAAATATACATAGTTAAAAGTATTTGTGGGCGTACATAGTTAAAAGGTGAATTTATTTATACTTAAAAATAATTGATTCTGAATATAAGTAAATAAATAATTATTTTTAATTAATTATGATAAATATTAGAAGTTGTTTATGTTTGGCTGAAATAAGAACAATTATTTTTTTAATCTTCTCTCTATTTTTAATTATTTTGAGAAGCACAAACAAACATATTAAATATGTGATAGTTGTGGATGGTTGAAATTTGTGTTAGTTGAGTTTGAAATTTTAAAACATCATCATAACTTTTATTATACATGTCAAATTTGAACTTATTATATATCGATTTCGAGATCTTGACTCGGTCTCCGCATTGCAATTCCCAAAGGGGATTTGCCCCATCACAATTCCAAAAAAATATTGTTTTATAGGTGTTTTATATTTTTTAAATATTTTTAAGGTCGTTTTTACATCTTTTTATCAATAGTTCACATGGTTATATTTTGAATTTTGATTTAAAATTTTTTATTGCATGACACGGTTTTAAGATATATCTAGTGTTTTTTTTTATAAATTTTATATATTTTAATACTTTTAAATCTTTTTCAGTTTTTAAAATAATTTTTTATTATTTTTATATTATTTTTAATATTTTATTTCGTTTTTAGTATAATTATACCTTTAGTCCCTATAGTTTGTTCATTATGTAATTTTGATCCTCATTATTTTGATTGAGTGATTTTAGTCCCTCTAAAATTCAAAATATGAAAATTAAGTCTCGTGGTTCAATTTTCTTCTAATTTAAATAATATATTACTCCATGTTGGTGATGTTATTAATCACAAATAAGAAATACATCACAATTCTTACAACAAATTTCACTGACGTTAATAACGGACCGTTTAATTTTGACAGAAATTTAATCTCAATAATCAATTTTTATATTTTAAATTATATAGAGAATAAAATCACTTAATTAAAACTACAAAAGTCAAAATTACACAATTAATAAATTATAGGAATTAAAAGTGTAATTAAGCCTTCATTTTTTAATAAAAGAATTCAAGTACTATCACGTGACAGCACTTGAATTTTTGTTTTTGTGTTTTTTTTAATAAAAAAACTAAAACAAATAGTAAAAAAATCTAATTTGATAGATAAGTTTTTTGAAGACCCAATTTAATAAATATTTTTAAATAAAACATATTTTTTTTTATAAATTTTCCAAGTGTAGACAAGCACTTGTACATCTAGTTAGTTTTAGGTGGTGTTTAATTTTAGATTAAATTAAGTCATATATTTGTATATATCTATAATATTAAAAAAAAAATTATTAAAAGAATTCACCTTTAACCCATAGTCCCAACTCCCATATGAGTCCTCGGAAGTCGGAACCGTCCCACTTGTAATAGAGTAGGAACCTAATAAGGGATTGTTGGTTTCATTCCTGTTTCTATTTTCTATACTTATTCTATTTTTTATTTTTTAAAATTTTACAAAATAGAATTTGAAAATTCTGCAAATAAAAAAAAAATTCAGAATTTTTTAATATTTTTATAATTTTTTTAAAATTAAAAACATAGAAAACGAACCAATCATATTCTAACTTTTTTGTTATGTTTTTCGTAAACTTTTTGGTTAGTAGTTGGAACCTAACCTAACAAATCAAGTGTCAACCGGGCCTAAGCCCAAGATAATACTACTTTTTTTTTGGGGGTTTGTCCAAAAGTTCATCGGAAGATGTGTTTTTCCAGTTTCTAGAACAAATAGATTAAACTTAAAAAAACAAAAACAAATAGATTAACACAAAGAAAACATTGTAAAAAAAAATTATATTATAATTAAAATTATAATTTCATATTTTTCGTTATTTAATTTTTAATATCTTTTTTATTCATTATATTATCTTTTTAGTTTTTTTTTTAAAAAAAATATTTAGTGTATCATTATCTTTTTTTAATAAGACACACATGTTAATAACAAGAGGGAGTAGAATAGGTAAAGGTGGCAAAATGGGTTAGGTCCGTCGGGCCAATTCACCTTAAATTGGCAGACGAGATTGTTTGTTAGAGCCCACAACCCCTCACTCGGCATGTCCAGCCAACCCACGCTGGCCAACAGCAGGTCAATGCAGGTTAGTCCGTCGGTTCGTTTTTTTTATTTTTCTTATAAAGTTATATTTTTTTTATTTATGCATAGACCGATCAAAAACTCTAAAAAAATAAATACAATTAAAATTATACGTTTTTATGAAAAAGTATTTTTTTTAATAAAAAGATATATATTTTTTAATAAACTTTTTTTTCTCAGGAAAACTCTTTTTTCTTATAAAAGTATGTGTTTTAAATTTTTTACGGGTTCTGTTTGGTAAAATTAGCTTATAGCTTATAACTTATAGTTTGTAGTTTATAACTTGTAGTTTATAGCTCATGACTTGTGACTTATAATCAGTGTTATCAGACTCGGGTCACTGATCGACTCGGTCGAGGTATTGGATCATTGGGTCGACTCAAGGATTATTGTTGACTCGGGTATTTATATATAAATAAAGAACCTCATGTTTATACTTTAAATTTTACATGTTCAAATCAAACATAAACAAAATTTCCAAAATAAATATATTAACCAACAAATTAATTTAATGTCTATACTCGATAAGTCAAATTTAGAGAGAAAAAAAAAAGTATCATATTAAATTTTGTAACTTTAAACAAAATTTGCAAACCAAATTTCATATCATTAATTAAAGCATATTAATATTTTGAAATTGAATCACATATATGAAAGATTTTTAAATAGCATATGAATATTAGTATTGGTATTTACGATAAAAATATAAAAAAATTTTAAATTTAAAAGTGTCGTTATTATATAATATAATTATGGAAAATGATAAAAGTGTCTTAAGGGCACTAGTTAAAATTACAAAAATAGTAATATTTTATTGAAAATAATAGACTTTAATGTTTCGAAACTTGAAAATTACTTAATGAATGTCGTTTATAGTAACTTCAATTATTTAAAAAGGTATATTTATTGTACTTTAATAAGTGCCCATAGAGCACTGTTTAGCATAACCCTATAATTATTGATTATTGATATTATGTTAGTTTTTGGTTTGTAGCCTAGTGGTATGTTGCTTCTTTATTAAACGTGGAGAGTGGAGTTCGAATCTCACAAACATGACAATATTCTACCGACCTGAGTGCAGTCTGATTGATGAATCGTACTGGTCCTATGACCGGTTCATGGGTTAACCAGTCGAACGGCCGGATTGCTTATAATTGAGTAGAGGTATTAGCTAAAATTAGCTTAGTTTATATTTGTTAAATTTGATTGAGTAAACATGTGATAAAATGACTAGAGGGTAAAATAGAAAATAATTATTGAAAGCTACAGTGTTAGCTAAAATTAGCTTAGCTTATATTTGTTAAATTTGATTGAGTAAACATGTGATAAATGACCAGAAAGTAAAATAGGAAAGAATTATTAAAAACTATTTTTGATAAGCTATAAGCTACTTGAAGTAACTAGCTTATAGCTTTACTTGTTATCACTAAATGCATCTACTTAACAATAAACTACAAGTTATAAGCTTCTAAATTATCTATAAGTTAACGATACCAAACTATATCTTTCCAAAATAATATAATAAGAGTAAGAGATTATTATATTACTATATGATTATATGAAACGTTTTAGACGAATAAAAATTTAATTAATTTTATTATACGGTATGCGAAAAACAAACACTTTTTTTCTTACAAAAGAAAAAACAAACAGAGTAATAAATAAAACTCCATATATCCAATAAATACAATGGATCCAGAAGAAGGATGATGTTTCTGATATCTGTAATACATTTTGAGAGAGTAAAGGAATGGAGATTGGAGACGCTCATTGATTTGCTAATGCGTCTTCATCCTCGTTTCTCTCCTCTTCCTTCCTGAGCAGATCGAAGCAAACTCAATCGACACTTGTTCGCTTTCACACTTCACATAGGATTCTCCGCTCATGTTTTCTCCGTATCATTTCGTATGCCTTTTTCCTTCTCTTTAAATTAATAGTAAAAATCATAAAATAGTCTGAATAATTATCTTGGTAGATCTGGTTGTGCTTCAGATCTTAGATTTGATTTCTCGTCCGGAAGAATGTTGAGAGATAGTCGAAATTAGAAGATCTTGGAAACAAGGATGATGAAATAAATATATTTTACTTGATAAGTTGAAGTGTTCTTCGTTATTCTTCCTTGCAGCTTGATTGATTTGAAATGAATCTGGAATTTCATTTGCATCTGATGAAACCTTTTATTTGATGAATTTTGGCAGAAATTCCTGTGAAATCATACGAGATTGCTGGATTGCAGAGCTTTCGTTCTTCCACTTCCTACTAGGTTTGAACATTTACAATTCCTGCATTTTCGATTTAACAGGAAAATAGTGCTGTTTTGTTTTTCTTATTTCTTCTGCTCTTCTTGTCTTTTCGTCTTTTATATGTTGTCTACTCGTTGTTTAGAAATCCAAATAACAATTATCCTATTACTTATTTGCTATTAACTTTCAATCTGAAGTTACCTTTACTATGATATTCCCTTTTTTTCCTTTTCTTAATAGTAATCTAATCTGTAAGTGCTTCCTTTTCTTTTTCTTTTACTTTATTGAATGCTGCGGTAGCATCCTTTGTGCGACTTCCCAACTGCTGATAAAGCACATTGCATTAATTGGAAACAGTAGATAACATATCCTATTGTTATATTTTACTTGTTAAGTAATTCACAGCTGGGAGAAATTGTAAACCAAATCTGATTTGTGAGCACTGTTGTCGCTGTGGTCCTTCTTTGGTAACCTCACCTTGTACCATACCTGTGCTAAATCCTCATCTTACTTTTATTGTTGAGCTTTGTTTGGTTGAAACAAGGTCATTTTGCTATTGCTATGTGATAAAGGGAATGTGGCAATGACATCAAGTATCTGTCCAAGGCTATCACTTTGAGTTTTGAAATCAATACTGAAATTAACTTCGAGTTAGCTATTTGCTGATGTCTGATATCTATATTACTGTTGGAAAAAAAACATGCTCATAAATTAATCAGCTTGACCCGTGTATTTTGGTGAAACTCACATAAAATTCACCCAACAATGATGAGAATGTTTTTTACACGGAATATTTTTTGACATTGGTCTGATGGGGCCATGAATGTTTGGCTTGTGCAACGAAAGTACACAAGAAGAAATGCATAGCTTCTTAGGGTGTTTGGTACAAGAGCTAAATTTTTGCTACTTTTCTAGAAAAATTTTCTTGGCTAAGTGATACCCACCTATTGGGATGCTGGATGGGAATGTTTTTTCATTCCTAGGAAAGTCACTTACCTATATAATATATATATAGAGAGAGAGAAGGGTTCAACTTACTCCAAGAGTAAGTTTCAATACTTCAAATCTTCACCCTTCAATTTCTTTTAATCTAACGGTTGAAACCGAGGGTGGACACCGAACGGCGAATGCAGCAAAGACTTTCCTTTCTCTCCATGAGACAGAGCCTCTGGAGGACGTCATTTTTGGATGCGTGTAAATGATGTGGCTCACAACTCTGCTGATGAGATAGTGAACCATGAGATTGGAATTTGATAGGATCTATGCACAGTACAGATATCTGATTATCACATTGTGACTGCCGTTTCCCTTTCCGAAGCTATTTTACAATATCTTAAAATTTCCCAAAATTGAACAGACATCGCAGTCTAATTTTTTAAAATGAATAAACTTAATTATTATGGTGAGATTATTGGTTGATTACTTTGAAATTTATTGGTGAGATTAAGAATATGCCTTGGAATGGATGGATCATGGGGGCTTAACCGCTTAAGGTTCTTGCGTTGGACTATTGTAGGTTTAGTGAGGGAAGTAGTTGTAAGGAAGAGATGCATGGGGTGGAAGTAGAAGTGGCATCTGAAATAAGATTGCTTGAATTTTTTCGTAGCCAAAGAAAGCTGAATGCTTTGATATGATTTAGTGGAAGGGAAAGTCAGGATTTAGATGTCAGCGTACGGAGAAGCTGAAGAGTAATTTCAGCGGTCGGTGCTTGAGAACTGAGAAACGTGGTACAGGGAAAGAATAGAAGTCTAAAACTTACTCTTGGAGTAAGTTGATCACTTGATCCCTTTTCATTCATATATGTAAAATATCTTGTAACAAACATGAGTAAATTATGATTTTAAGTGAATTTCGCGGAAATGAAAAAACATTCTCAATACCAAACTCTAGAACTAGATTAAATTTATTGTCTAACAGAATTCCATTCCTTTATTCTATTTTATTGAAGAATGGTTGTTTGCCTGATTAAGAATTTCACCATGCTTGGTCTATCTGTCATGACATGCAGATCTTTCTTAATATTTCCTTGACTGGATTTTTCAATTTATCAGGTGCTAGGTTTCTTGGAAATTCAGATGCATCGCGGTAAATTTTCTCTTACTCCGAAGAATCAAGTCAAGGACCTTACAGGTTCAAGTTTTCCCGGTTACAAACATAATGTCCTGAATCCCATAGAACTTTCTTCTTCATCTTCAGATGATGAAAATAACCTGTCTGATGGTCACGCATCTAATCAATTAGTCCTTTATGACCCTGTGGCAAATGGAAACAATTCAATTGAACTTGCCCCTAATCCTCTTCAGTGTGAACCTCCATTGCTTCCGAGAAGCAAACCTTCAAGCATAGTTCCTAAAATTTTGCCATCAGTTAGTGCTTTCACTGTGCAATGTGCATCCTGCTTTAAGTGGAGGTTGATTCCAACAAAGGAAAAATATGAAGAAATACGTGAGCATATCCTTCAACAGCCTTTTGTTTGTCAAAATGCTCGTGAGTGGCGACCTGATGTATCTTGTGATGATCCAGAGGATATTTCTCAGGATGGCAGCAGGGTTTGGGCTATTGATAAGCCAAACATTGCACAGCCTCCAGCTGGATGGCAGCGACTGCTACGCATCAGAGGTGAAGGAGGCACCAAATTCGCAGATGTGTATGTACCTGATATTGGTCATTCTTTTTGTTTTTTTTGTTTATTATTATTGGATTGAAATAGAAACACCTCTGTGCAATGATATACAGTAGTACTGCTCCCCATCTGTTAATGATTTTGCTTTTCCAACAAGGAAGTATACTCATGGAAGTTCTAATTTGTCAACCACCAATTTATTGTTTTTTTTTTTTTTCTTTTTGACATTTTAGGTACTATATCGCACCAACAGGCAAGAGATTGCGCTCAATGGTAGAGGTCCAGAAGTATGTTCCAGCTGCTTCTGCTTTACTATCTTTGCAATATGACAGTTATCTTGCATTTCTAAATTATGATTATTAATGATAATTGACTTTTCATGTTTTTAGGTTCTTGATGGATCATCCAGAGTATATGGGAGATGGGGTAACTCTTTCACGGTTCTCATTTCAGATTCCAAAGCCACTACAAGAAAACTATGTGAGGAAGCGCCCTGCTAGACTTACATCTTCAGATGAAGTCGGTGGAGCTGTTGAACTTGGGCAAGGTAGGTTTTTGTAATTTACTCCCTACGTTCCAATTTATTTATAAGCACTTCAAAGAAAAATCACACATATTAAGAAAAGTGTTAAAATCAAGGAATTGCATTAATCTCTTTCCAATTTTACCCTTAATAAGTTAAACTCTACCATCCATATCATATACTACTCAAATATCTTATTTAACCTTATATACACTTTCTTATTTCTATTCTTTTTCAGTACATCCATTTTTTACTTTGTTTTTCAATTTATCTTTATGCGGTGTCTAAGTATTCCCTATTTTATTTTATTTTTTTTTCTTTTCTGATGATTAAGTGCGATATCTGCCCTGTTAATGATCTGAAAGGCATTAACTTCTCATTCTCAAATGGGATTTAAAATGCAGCAAAATTTTATGCAAATCTTTTACTCTCTCCTTTTTGAATGCAACGTCTGCTTGCATTGTTACAACAATGATATCATTTGTACATATAATGCAGTGAGTCCTCTAGCATGGATAGGTCCAGAGGACACTAATAATTTGCATGAAGACAGACTGGAGCTTCCTGTTTCATCCATAGGATCCAACGTTTGTGACCCTATCAACCGTCCTGCAAAGAAGCAAGCAACCCAGAGCTCTTTCCAAGAAGATGAACAATAGTGAAAAGATTATCAGAGCTCAGAAGTCCAAATATATGGAACTGATCAAACCTCTAAATATACTTTTTTGGGTTAGTCACCTCTTTTTTGTATCGCTCTAGAAGTCAATTTCTCCTTCCTCTGTAATTTTCTCTATATCACAAATGGAGAAACAGGTAATCACCGTGAGCAGGTGTTGAAAATGGACTGATGTTGTTATATACAAGAGATATATCTTTTTATGCCATTTTGTTTCGAGGTGTGATCTGAACATGCTGTATCACGTGGTAAACGATGTACATAAAGTACTGTTAAATAGCTATTTCTGTGCAACAATTGATTACATGTTTGGTAAAATGTTGGTAGTGTTGAGAATTGATTTTAAAGCATCAAAATTGATTTTAGATAGTTAGTTTATAGTTTGGTTGAGTTTGGAAAAAACCAAAATTGACTTTGGGTTGTCAAAATTGATTTTGGCAAAAGTAAGGTGAGTTTTGCTATCACTTTGGGTTGAAAATTTTATACTATATTGTTACTCTAAACTTTCCCAACCATAAATCACATTCCCTTAAAATCAATTTTACACAAAATCAATTCTTCAAAATCATGTTGATTTAAAATCAATTTTACCATCACTAAACTATACTAAACGCACACTGATTTGTATCTTGCATTCGGTGGTGAATTCAGGACCTAAGTCAGTAGAGGTTTAAAAATAAAAATTAACGATAATTATTATCATATAAAGATGGAAAAAACTGAGAAAAGGAAAAATAAAAAGATGGTGTTTTTAAATGTGTTTGACAATAATTTGGGTTTTGACCAAGTGATTCAGTATGTTCAATGAGTTCTAGAGTATAAGAATAGAGAGTGCAAAATACTGTGAACTCATAATATTTACTTCGATTTTCTTAAGGTGAAAGGGTTGCCCATCTGCCACTGCTTCGCATTATTACCGCAACTTAAAGACTGTTAGAATTCTTTAGGCTATGTACATATGAGAGTATCAAACTCCCTCTCAACATACCATAATTAAAAATAAAAAAATGTTAAATTCTTTTACTAAATCTTCTTATAAATCCTTTTATTCACTTAATTTTGACAAGTGTTTTTTATTTTTTACTAAACATTTATTTTTTGAAAAATAGATGACATTTGTCAAAATTAAGTAAGTATAAGGATTTGTAGCAGGATTTAACATTAATTTAGTCTTGTTTAGGATAATTGTGACCGATTTTTTATAACGTTAAATACTATTATTAGGTCATATTTAAAAATGTAACTTGCATAATCTCTCTTATTTTCTATTTATAAGACTTCTTTGAAATATCTCTATTGTTTCTTAATATAAGATGACTTATAAATTTTTATGAGCATTTAATTTTTTAAATATCTATCCTCCAAAATGAATGAGCTTTGTGAGATATAGTTAATAAAATGATCAAAGAGAATATAGGTATATTTATAAGATAATACAATTTTTTTAAAAACTAATATATTAATTAATCTTAATACATGTTTTTTAATATATGTAATTTGGTAGGAAGGACCTTATAAAAACGATTCAATGAATGGAAGGAGTAATAGAAATATTTTGGCCAATATATATTTATGTTGAATCAATCGTTAATTGGAAATAATTATCATCTCCTGGATTTATTTAAGTCCTATTTCTGAATTTTATTAGTGTTTTACACAGTCAGTTCAAAATATCAAATTAGTATTAGTTTTTAATGGTGCTCTTTAAATTTAATATACTTTCTTTTTCTTGGTTGATCAAAAACAAAAACTATGTCAATTTAGATGCAGCCTCGACGGAGTAATCGAAGAAAAATAGGATTAAAAACAAAAAAGAGAAAGAATTTTGTAGGTTCATTGTGGCTTGATTTTAACAAAGTGAAGGCTTTAAAGTTATGGATTGTCTACTTGATAACCAATTGTTGTATATTATTTTTCTGAGTTAATTATTCATTTGTAAGTATCATTTGCTACTCTTCTAGACTAAGTACATGTTTAGAAACGTTTTATCAAGAGAAATAATTATTTATTTTTTAAAATTTTTCTCACAGAACTTATGAAAATAAACTATTATTTCTTCAAAATAAATCAATTCAAATTTGATGTGTATTTTATCTTGTTCTGTTATATCTCATTTTGTTTAGAATTATAGATATTAAACAGTACCTAAGTTATGTGTCTGCATAGAGTTAGAGGTAGAGTTTAATTAAATTGGGTCACCCTTGGTCCATAAACCTAAGGCAAGTAGGTTGCAGTAAACCTTATTTTGGAGTCACTTTCTGCATCAATTCAATTCAATTATTGGAAACTTGGAAAAGTCAAGTTTTATATTTGTTCAAGCCTGTCTTTGTAGTTGTGGGATACCCATCACAACAAATTCTATTGTCATACTCTCACACATACCATGTGCTCTATTTAATGCCCCTTTGGCTTATCTCCTCCCAATTGGATCAATTGGATATATGTCATTTGCATATTGTACAACCTATATATTTATAGGGTCAAATTAAATAACAGGTGTTAGTAAAATAATATCTCGTATAATTTTAAGTAAATATTGAATTTTATCAATTTAACTATTAAATTGAAAATATATATAAAGTATATTAAGTTAGAAAATTTTCATACAATTTGAAAATTCGTAGATACTTCATTTGGATAATACATTTTGACATAATACATGTTATTTAAAATATAAGTAAATTTGTACTTTTAGATTACATGGCTACGGATATCCAAATCGTCTAAAATTTGGTATATATAATCTTTAGGATGATATAACATAATTCAACAATCGGATTAATCAAATTCAATGTCTACGTAAAGTTATGTGAGGTGTCATTTTACTAAGTTTGACACCTTTTGTCATTTGATCGTGACCCGTATATATATATATATATACACGTGGGAAGATTAACTCACTGGTGTAAGCAGACGCCGCGAATAACTTTTTAATCAATAATTTTTTTATAAAACCGAACGATAGGTTAAAAGTTTATCATATCTATAAAAAGGTACTAAAAGATTAACGTAACATATAATTTCATAAAACATAAAAAAAAAATCAATTATTTGATGAAATACTAAACATAATATTATTTATCAATTTTAGTAATTTAACATAGTTCAACTAATCACATAACTTGTTTTACCAAATATTTATAATTAATAAACTAACTACACAGCTCTAATCTCACAGTCATAATCTCACAACTTTCAACCAACTTAACAGTTAAAAGCTAAAAGCTTTCAGCTTTTCCAAAGATACTCTTTGATTATGTTTAGTGGTGCAAAATTATAGCTTTTTTAGGAGATTATGTGGAGTTGTTTGATAATTACACATTAAAGCTTTTGGCATGAAATTATAACTTTTATAACTTACTTCTAGAAAACTATTTAGCTTTCTATAATTTGTTTGTTAAATTATCCTTATTTATTTTATAAATTACAAATTTTGCACCACATTATCCTAATTTATTAATATAATATTATTTATCATTTTTAGTCTTACAGCTCGTTTCGTCAAATAATTGTAATTGTCCAAATTATGTAGCTCAGTGAGTGTACAGAAATATGCGTGTTTGGGTACAAGATTCGATCCTCGATTGAGTGCTATTTGCATCATCAATATATTGCTTTTATCTTATCTCATTCAATTGAGTGCTTTTTATCATGCTAACAAACACGCAATTTCGCCTTTCTATAGTATCACTTGGCCACATTTTGAAATGAAACTAAATTCACATTACGTTCTTAATTCATTGAGAGGTTGGTTTTCAAGAATTTTAGTAGAATATGCTTTAAATAGTATGTGTACTGTACACATTACTATTTCCAGTGCTCTGCTCTGTACAATTCATATATATATATATATATATATATATATATAGGTGTGTCAAAGAATTTGTTTATTTTTCCCTTTTTGTTGAAAAATCATAATTTAACAAATTGTAGTTGGAGCATATAAAGAGAAAAAGCAGACGCTTTTGGCAAAATTCTCTGCCTTTTCCTTGTCTATAATACCTGTGGCAGTCACCTTTGATTTTAGTTCTGAATGGATCAACAAGAAAATGAAATATCATAGTAATAGTCATAGATCAATCTAAAAGCTAAGGAGAAGAATTCGAAGAAGAAGAAAATGCTGAAAACGATCGATGGACCTAACAATAAATGGGGTCGAATCATGAATGGACGAGGAAATTAAAGTAAAGAATATATATAGGTCCAACCAAAACTACACCATTATGATATGAGTACTCAATTTAAATTTATACTCCCTCTATTTCTTTTTATCTCTTTTTATCTGTTCACAAAAAAAATTATTTTTATTTAGGTTAAATTAATCATTTAATTCTTATACGTGTCCTTTATTTTTGTTTTATTTCTTATATATAAAAAATATTTCTTTTAGTTTCTATATGTATCTACGTGCTTTTAGTCCCTCTGTTATTTTACTATTTGTTTTTATTAAAACGAAGAAACAACTAACTTCATAGACTAAAACAAAAAATAAGTACATGTATAGGAACTAAAAAAATAAATGCATGTATAGGGACCAAAATGAAAAACTGGTATATGTAAGGAGACTAAAACAAAAATAAGTACATGTATAGGGATTAATTAATTTCCATATTAACTGTCCAGGTGTCCGTCATTGATTGGCTCACAAAGGTTCCGTTAGCAACATAGGACAAAGTTAACACTGTTAACATTGAAATCGACTATAAAAACCAATCCGAAAATGATAGACACGTATAAGGACCAATCCGAAAATGATCGACTATTAATAAAAAGCACTAATAAAAATCAAATTTTATTTTCTAAAATTTAAATTTAAATTCTTAAGTATAATATATTCGATTATGTTTATTGAAAAATATTAGTTACATTTTATAAAGTTTTTAAAAGTTAAACTATCATAACAAAATTCACTAATATTAACGCATATGACTTATTAAATTTTTAAAAATACACTTCAAAATAATTCTTGGAAATTAGAGAAAAAGTTAAAGATGGTGAAATAAGTGGAGACCAAATAGAATATATAAAATGACCATAAACTCAAAATAATTCTTGAGAATTAGAGGAAAAGTCAAAGATGGTGAAATAAGTGGAGACCAAATAGAATATATAAAATGACCATAAATACTATAGAAAAATAATAAACTTTGAAACATATATTAGTATATCTTGCGATTTAATTTGGGTTGGATCGATTCTTATGGAAGGAACTGAAATTTAAATCAAATCAATTAAAATAAGTGACTATTTTAGTTTGTTCGATTTTTTTTTAATTTTTATTTTTTGAATCAACTTTCTTAGTTTACAGTGGGTTGAATTGGTTATGAATAACACTATTAGCGACTATGTCTTAAGTAATATATCACACAATCAAGTCAAAAGGTAAAATAAAAAAATCAAAAGCTAAGTTTGCCAAAAAAAAAAAAACTAACAAATACTCTCCCTGATTCATAATATAGACCCTTTTCAAATAAGAATGAGTGTTTTATTTTATAAGGTCCTTTACAAATTTTTAGAATAATTAAATAGATTTTTTTTTATTTATCCTTCATAAATGACCAAACTTTTTTTATTTCTAAGATTTAAACAAATGAAATAATTAAATGCTCCTACTTTAAATAGGGACAAACATGAGAAATTGTACTAATATTTTAAAACTCAAGATATTAATTGATATTTTTTTAAGAACCGCAATTGTTTAAATAAGATTTTATAATATGAAACGGAGGGAGTACACTCTCATAAAAAGTAAAATAAAATAAGTTTGAATATGAATTTCATCCTTAAAAATATAGCCTATTTTTATTTTAGTATTTAAATTTTTTTATTTCTAATTGAATACTTTAAAGTTTAAAAGTTTTGATTTAAGTTGTTGTCATGAGATTCTCATCTGCATATGTCATGTCTGTCATTCATTGTTGAGTTAAATTAAATTATCCATGTTAGCAATAATTTTTTTTGAAATTTATATAAAATAATTATTAAAAGAATCAAGATAAAATTTTTTAAAAATAATTATTGCTAAAACATATATTTTAATGTGAGTTAGCAAGATCAACTGATATAGCACATGATGATGTGTTATACTGTTTGGTACGCTATTAATTAACAGAAAAATCTAATGTTAGAGACTTAAATTAAAACTTTTGAATTTTTAATGATACAATCAGTGACAAAAAATTTTCAGAGACTAAAATAAAAAGAAAATGCTATATCTTAAATGGACAAAAACATATTTAAGTCAATAAAATAATATGATGTAATTTCTCATATATCATTTAAAGTTAATTTAAGAAATATTCTCTCGTGAAAAGAAAATTAAAATAATATGATATATTTTAAAAGTTAATGTTCTTATTCATATAAAAGTTATTACTATTTTCTACCAAATTTTTTTATTAGTTTACTTTTATCTGATAACTAGTTATTCATCTCATCATAATTGGGTAAACAAATTAATAAATAGGGATAATATGATATCAAAAAAAAAATTAATTAAGATTTTTTTAAAATTTAAAGTGACAAATGAAAATAGTCACGAATAAAAAGGAACACAATGAGTGTTAAATTAACAGTTTTTCTATTTTGTTCAACCTTACATGTGTTAAAATAAAACTATCATATAATTAACATCACACATAAAATTTATGAAATAATAATAATAATTAAAAATATAATTTTGAGTTCAATTATTTTTCATTATTTTATGTGTCCGTATAACTCACAATTAAGATACTTTTGGTAAAAATAGAAGTGATCAAAATACTACTATTATCAGTATTATGTAAAATGTAAAAGTAAGATATAGATCAACATGTAAAATGTATTTCAACGGATAGAGATGTATAATAATTTTTAAAATAAGTATATTTAATAAAATTAGATTTGGACACGTATATCTATAAACACAACCAATTAAAATAATTTAATATTAAAATATTAATAATATCAATATTAAAATTTATATTATTGTTATTTGGATACATTCTATACAAGTTTTTATCTGTTTAATAGGAATACAGGAGTACTAATTCTAATTTTATACTCCTTTCGAGCCTATATATAAGTCACATTTTACAAAAAATCTTTGGTCTTAAATACTCCCTCCAGTCCTATATATAGGTCACCTTCTAGAATAAATATTTAGTCCTAAATATAAGTCACTGACTAACTTATTAATTGAATTTTTCTCTTATACCCTTTCTACAATTTTCAAAGATTTAATTAATGATAGAGTGAGAAAGAGAGTGTAATAAGAAAGAGAAAGAGATATTAATTTCTAAAGCATTTACTAGCACATTTAAGTTGAGGACATAGTTGAAAAATTTCTCTTTTTCAAACAAATTTAATAAACTAACTTAATTACGTTGATTCAGTTAAAAATGACTTATATATAAAACTGGAAAGAATAATGTAATGTAACTAACCGAAAGAAAAGTTGCGTAGTGAGTAAACGGCGTACGGTGGGAAGAGTGCAACTCCGTTAAACGAGCCGTAATTTCGGCAGCTTTACGGTGCACGCTCACCAGCCCCCACCTTCTATTTCTATACTTCTATTCTACTCTTTTCCAATATTCAATATACTCCGGATATAATAGAAACAATAATTTATATTAATTTTTATATTAATTAATAATTATTTATCGAAAATTTTTTGCGAAACACATCGTTAAATTAAAACTATTTAATCTATAGATCATGTCTACAAAATTTTATATCATTCCAAAATTGTTTACTACTGCGTCAATATAAAAAAATATAAAATATAATTTTAAAATATATGAAATTAATAAGCATTATAATGAAGTACAAATAATTTTAGAATCATATAATAAAATTTTGTAGATATAATCTATATCATAAATAGTTTTAATCTTACAATGAATTTCGTGATTTTTTTTAATAATTTTTAATCAATATAAAAATTAATGTAAATTATACTAGTGTGATTTGATGTATCTCCATATATAATAATGAATAATGATAATATAATAATGATAATTGAGTATATCAAGTAAGTTAACAACCGCAACCTGTCACAAAAACAAATACGCACATCAAGTTTGATAGAGTATTTTTTAAGGAACAGCTATCTTTTATCGGAATAAAAAACAATCAAATCCATTTACTCCTTCATTTCATATTATAAAAGATTTATTTACTACTACAATAATTACATATATTAAAAATATGTAATAAATTAAGTATTGTTTGCCCTTTTTCACGATTATTTATCATTATAGTAATTAATTATTTTTATTAAAATTAAGTTTACACAAAATAATCATTAAATAGTTATGAATGTCATCTCATTCTCATTAATAATTACATATATAATTAAAAAATAACGCAAGTTATTATCACGCCACACTTCATAATATAAAATAAATTAATATTATTCATTTGTTCTCCTTAGATTTTAAAAAATTAATATACATTTTTGTTATTGTAACCTTTTCAACTATTACATCATTTTTTTTATTAAACCCATTACATCATTTAATTTATATGTCACAACTGTTGAATCATTATAAAGGACACACATAAAGAGAGAGACTTTAAATTTTGAAGAATATCTTATAAAATGAATTATTAACCCTATTTGAAAACGATCTTATGAAATATAAAATGGAAAAAATAAAATATTTTTTGTAATCAGTTTATCAATATTTTTTTTCTAATAAAGTATATATCTTTTTTTACATGGTTAGAATTAAAATTTTTGTCAACTTACTTGAATGCTTAAAAGATCTAATTATTTATCAACTATATCAACTCAAGATAATTCATATTTAGTTAGGTTATGTGCTTGGGTTAATTTTACTTTTTTAAGGAAAAACATCTTCCAAAAATTAAAATTGACAAATAAACACTTAAAAACAGGAAAATATATTAAATTGTAACTACTTATAATATTATTTGTTAAGTGTTCTATAATATTGATTAAAATATAATTTAACATATTACATAGGAGTATTAAATATTATCTTTGTAATCTTATTGGTTATATTTAATGCAATGAATTTGTTCTAGTTGAATAACGATTTTATTTATTTTATAATAAAAAAATAATTAATTAACTAAGTTTTCTCTACTCTATTTTTAAATATTAATATCAATAAGTTCTTTTTATCTTTACATTAATACCAATTGTTTCTAATAAAAAAAAATAGTTGTCATAGTGTTCGAGTTATAATGACTAAGTTGTATTTTTTAAAAAAAAAAAAAGACAAATGATATTTAGTGTCCTAAGGGTACTATTTAAGAGTCTAAATATAGTAAAAAAGTATTAGAATGTGTATTTTTTATATTCCCGAGAAATGGAACAATGTGCTCTTATGATTGTTTTTCTACTTCTAGTAACTTTATCTAGTGCCCTTAGGGCACTAGATATCAATACCCAAAAAAAAATACCCAAATTCATAGTGTTCAGGTTTTATAAATTGAACCCGAACTAACCTAGTTTTATGATTTCGGTTTGTTTTGGGGTTTTCGGATTTGGGGATAGATCCAAACCAAAGCCCACCCCTACCATAAATAGAGTATATAAGTGATGCAATAATCATTTTTCTATAAGCTAGTTTTTGAAAGTAATTTAGGCTTAAAACACAAATTTAACATAGTATCAAAGTCTGATTAGTCTTAATATGGACTTGCAAATGTTAGTCCTACTATGGAATACGTAAGTAGTGTAATAATTTTGATCCTATAAATTGACTTTTGAGAATGAATAATTTTAAATCTTCCTATAAAATATTCCTACTAATTTTTCTATATGTTTCTTTTTATTAGACATCTTCTAAAAAATTTTAATATTCCTTTTTCTAAAATGTTTTATAAAACCTATTTTTTTATTTATCTTCATTAAAAGTATTAATTATTTGTATTTTTAATTTAATTGTACTTAATTAACAAAACTATCTAAGAATAGATTAGTTTAAAGCCCAAATAAGAGTTGCAATTAGAAGACGCAGACATTCGTAACTTGATGGTCAAACTATTGGGACCTACAACTCACCTGTCCAAGGAACATAATCTTCGGAACTAGGACCCTCTTTTGTTTTCTTGTTCCAACAGCACTCAAATTCATTTTCAATTTTCTGAACTTATATGAAGTACCATAATCTAATTAGGACTATTTGTTTCTTAAAAATAATGCTCTCACCGTCTCAAAATGTAAGATATTCTAGAATAATATTACGAGAATTAAGAAAAGTGATTGATTTAATTAAATGCATTAAATTTATCTAAAAAAAATATTAGTTTCCAAATTTATCATTTCAATCTATTTCTATCACTTCTCTCTCTTAATTAATGCTTATCAAAATCAATTGAGTAATAAGGGTATAATAGTAAAAAAAAATAAATGAATATAAAAATTCTCAAATGGTCCTATAAAATGAGACAAACAAAAACTCTCTAAAGGGTCTTACATTTTGGGACGAAAATAATAGTTTATAGAATTTTTTATATATATAAGCTTTTAAAATCTAGTAAAATAAATACATCTTCCTTTTTTTCTTTTGTTTTCTTAAACTTTTATTTTTGCTTTCAAACTATTGTAATTTTAGAATTTCAAAATATCATTAATTTAAGTTTTTTAATTTTAACCCTAACTAATTAATTATTTCTCTTTTATTATCTCTTTTTAACAGGATTTATGATTTAAAGGTGAAAAAATTAATTGAAGAGAAAAATATAAAATAATATTATTGATGTAATGTAAAAGTGATTACAAAAAGAGCACAATTTGTGCTTATATACATGAAAGGAAGGAATAGAATATCTACTAACTAATATATCACTAATACTTTTTTTATCAATCATATTTTTATGTTTATCTTTCTCTTTACTATATCATAATAAATTAGCAACTCATCTACTATTTAGGGGTAATTTAGCCTATTTATAATTAACTTTTATCATAATTAAATTTTTTAATATATGTGCATCAATCTTAAAAAGCAAAAGGAAAAAAAGGAAGGAGCATATATATACATATATGGGATTTTTTTTATTATGTGTAATTTTGTAGAGGTTAAAAATACCTAAAGTGGTAAAATGGTGGAATATTGATTGCAGTGGAACATAAATATAATTAAATGTTTGTCTTTTTTAACAAAAAAGTTACTATTATTAAACACTTAATATGTGCAAAATTGCACAAAATAGATAAATCTAAATATAATAAAACAAGGATTGTGGAAATAGAACGATATTTTATGGTCATTTAATAATCACTTTATGCGAGTTCAACTTCAAAAAGACAATTAGTTGTCATTGCCTCGATGAATATCTTAGAAAAAGACAAAAATAAAAATGGGGGTGGTGATGTGATTTGATCCTAAGATAGGATTATGAGCATAAAGTAAGAGTTATTGAAAAGAAGGCGTGATTGACAATCTTTTGAATATCTTTAGAACTTAAGAATGCACCAGAAAAATAGTAGACGTGTACTTGCAGATATTCTAATACTCAAGCCAACGACTTATTAAAATTTATGTGTTATAATAATGTTACATATTTGAGATCTCTAAGATGTGTATTTATATTGGAGTCATTGAGATTTTAATCCCGTACCCTCAGACTAGCTATATGACCAAACCCTAACTTACTATAATATACCCCCTTCGGACTAAAATATAAACGACAAAAACTCTATGTTTGATGGTTCAAAATATAAGCAAATCTTAACTGCTTTTATATTATTTAATGCTACAATCACTAAAATATTTTTCATTTAATGGAGTAGTTGAGAGAGAATATAACTCTATATTAAATAACATAAAGATATTTTAGTAAATAAATTTTATTTTTTCCACAAAACTAAAAACAATTAATAAAATTAATTAACTTTCTTAATATACATAAATTAATTTATTTTTGCTTATATTTAGGTCCGAAGTAGTATGTCGGATAGTGATCTTCCTTCTCAGTTTGTATATACTGAAATTGATACTAACCTTAATTTCATTAAGTAAAACAATATAATTTGTAAATAAATATGTCGGTCCATAACAATTATAATGCACTGTTAGCAGAAAAATGGGATGTGGAGCTTTTTCCATGAAATATATATCGAGGTGGTGTGCTTTCTTTAATTGTGCTATTTACTTGAATCTTAAAGAAAACAAAAAAAAAAACAAACAAACAAACTAGAAATAACTACCGGTCCTAAATATAAGATTCTTTTGGAAAAAATTATTAGTCTTGTATATAAGATCCCTTACAAAATTTAAGAGGCAATTATTAGTTTTTTTTTTATCTATCCTTGTAATAAATAAAAGAATAGTGAGTATAATTAATGTATTTGTGGAAAATTTTGATTTTAAATCAGGGTAAATTTGATAGATTGCACTATTTTTTGAAAAAGCAACACATTAAATAAAGTTATTAATAATTTTTTTAATCTATGCGAATTGATTATAGGATCTTATAAAATATACGAAAGATAATATTTACAAGCATGTATCTATTTGACGAAAACATGTAGTTGATAGCTTATAGCATAAGGACTACTTCTTTTTTCTTTTTTTTTTTCTTTTCTTCTTTTTTTCGTGGAATAATGACTGTCACTTCTTAGAAAATAATTTTAGAGTGTACATATTTTGTTTAAGGCAATGAAGAAATATTCTCATTATTTATGTATTTATTTTTTGGTATAATTATGGATTTTTCTACTCTTAAAATAAAAGTATAAAATTAATATTGACTTGGTTTTCGAAAATTTGACATAAAATATTTTCTTTATTTGATCTTATATAAGAATCAATCTTTTAGTAAGAACGTAAATTTTTAAATAACTTATTTTATAATACTTTTACTCAATTCTTAAAATAATTTTAAAATAATTAATTTTCAATGACGAATATTTGAAAACACGTCTTCTATCATCGGTTGATGTTGTTGATAACTTACCCAATGTTTGATTTTATAGAACTAGGAGAGAAAGAAGTATATAGGAAAGAAGTAGGAAAGAAAAAGAAAAATTGATTGATTGGTTAACACATGGAAAATGAATGAAACAAAATGGTAAATGAGTCCCATAAAATAAGAAACCTGAAAAATTGAATTTTTGGAGGAAAAAAAATTGGTTTATCTCCAATCTTCCTTTCTTTTTAAATTAAATTAGATCTTTTTTTTTTTTACATCAGAAAAAAATTTAGATCCTTTTAAAATAAGGTAAAATAGACAATTTAATTATTTTTTTTTTCATTTCCATTTTTTTCTTTGGTTTTCTATTAAATCAAACACGTAAATTTTCTATTCTTTTTCTCTTGTATTTTCTTCCTCTCTATTTTTTTCTCTAATAATTCTTTCCCCTCAAGAGGCAAAAAAATATTTTTTCCAATAACTTTTATCAACACAAGAAAAACCTTGAATTGTCATAAATATTTTGATATCGATAATAGTAACTCATTTTAGAATTAAAAGTATTGAAAGCATTGTTAAGAAGAAATGAAATTAATATCATATAAAAAATATTGAATTATATAAAAGGTCAAATTATTTTTGAAATGTTTACATTACTTAGAAAATATTATTAAAATTATATATAAGTTGAATTAAGTTTTTTTAAAATTAAATTGATTAGAGTATATTCAAAATTAACTATGTTATAAGATAAATTAAATAAATTGGTCACCATAGTATAAATTGAGAGTAAATAATGTTATAATTAATTGATTATGAAATTTTCATAAATATTTTTACAGCCTAATTCACTATAATAAAATTGATTTTTAGCAACATCGTTAGATATAATATTTGTAAAAAATATTACAAATAGTAAAACACCATCTAGAAGATTTTCATGGTCCCTTTTATAAGACATTTTATAATTTCTATGATGCATTTATTGCTTCTTTTCTTTTTTACCCCTATTAAATGTATTAACTATTTTAACTCTTTAATTATAATTGGCTAACACATTATTCAATGAAGGATAAAAATGATATTTCATATACTTTTTGAGAAAACCAACAAAATTAACTAAACACAACTACTTTTCTTGGTCTGTATAATTCAGTTAAAAACGTCTTATAAATAGGACCGGAGAGAGTCTGTAGTAATAATTTCTTAAAAAATAAAATAAAATATGTTATATTAAAAAAGACCCTAGCTTATTAATTTCGCGTAATATCCAGAATTTTTTAGATTGGACAGTGTTGGCAGTGATTAACTCATATAGTATTGAGCTCGTTGGTTTATATTTTTTTTATTATAGATAAAAGTATTTATAGACGGAGTAATTTTTTTTTTTACTTTTGTCGAATTTGCGTTAAAATATAAATAATTTTTAAATTTAAATATATTTTTTGTTCTTGTAAAATTAGAGTAATTCACATTTCTTTCTTTTAATATTTTTTTTATAAAAAGTCCAAAATTTTAAACTTTTAAATATGTTACGTATTATTTAACGTGTCAGATTAAACTTTGGTTAATAACGTTAACATTCAAGTTACATTAAAAGACTAAAATAAAACATAAATAAAAAAATCAATGACTCTAGTACTCCATTTAAAATCTTAAGCATCAACGTGAACTAAGTTTAAAAAATTAAAAATGAATGTGATCTTTGTCTGAAAAAAATAGTAGTTGAATGTAATAATGAATAACAATGTGAATAAAAAAAGAAAAAAATGAACTGGCCGTGCAGTGGGCATGTGCGGGGCAAGCGCAGTTGCGATGGACCCAATAATAGAAAGCCACATGAAATTTCCTTCCTTTTCTTTTCTTTTCTTCTTGCAATGACCAATTTACCCTTTTCATCATTTCTTGATACACCAATTATGATTTTTGGGATTTCTTTACACAAAAGCTAATTAATACTCGGTCTCGTATTATTTATTACTCATTCCGTCCCAAAATATAAAAACTCTAGAATAATATTACGAAAATTTAAAAAAGTGGTTAATTTAGTTAAATGTATTAAATTTGTCTAACAAAAAGTATTAGTTTCCAAATTTACCCTTTCAATCTGTTTTTATCACCTTTTTCTTAATTAATGTTCATCAAAATTAGTTGAGTAACAAAAGTATAATGATAAAAACAAAATTAAATGTGTACAAAAATTCTTAAAGGGTCCTATAAAATGGGACAAGCAAAAACTCTCTAGAAAATCTTACATTTTGAGACGGAGAAAGTATATTTGTAGTAGACATTATTATTTTTAAAGAATATCTTTTGATTGAGACGAAGATCTTAGTTTATTTTTTTTTCTTTATTTTGTTTTTTTTTTCGTTTTTACCAAAAAAACATTATTTATTATTTTTTTAAAAAAGTATTTTATTTGTCATTTTACAATTATAATAAAGTATTAATTATTTTTTATTAAATAGACATTTTTAGTAGTTAAACTTTTAATAAATGTGATGAAAAATATGACTTATTAATTAATAAAAATGATAAAAAAAATATAATAAGAAATTAAATAAATATTTATATAATTCTTAAACTATATATAAAAACCTTAAAAAAAAGATAATATAAGGCAGAAATAGTATTACTGAAAGCATTTCATGGCTCAGGAAACTTAAACAATGACTTTAGATCCTAATTTTCAATTTTAAACTTTTAGTATATCTACTATATATATAATTTTCAAGTATCCAAGTGTTTGTTAAAATTTTTATTAGAATTACAAATAATATTTAATTTACTTTCTCTCAATAAATAATAAAATATTTTTTACCTTCTTCTTTCCACATTCTTCTTTATTAAAAATTTCGAGTAATACTAGTTATTAGTCATCAAGTATTGATGTGGGTTTCCATCTAATAAGTACTAATTTTAAAATTTAATTTAGACCTCTATAATTATTAAGCTGCCCCTTCTACTACTCCAGTTTGTCATCTAGCCAATATGTCAAATACCGTAGGAAAAGGCAAATTTATAAAAAGAAATTAAAATATATTGAATGAGCACATAAAAGTGTGTATGAGTTAATATTGAGTTTAATGTCCGGTTATTGGATTCAAATCATGTATGTCTAAATTATGTCTCCAATCATGTCTCACCAATAGAATATCGCTATGTCATTAAAAATATTTCTTTTAATTATAATATTTAATTTCCTAATAGAATTTTTCAATAACGTGACGATATTCTATTGGTGGGACATGATTTGGGGATACATTATTTAAATCTCCAGTTATTATACTTTCTAAGTGAACAAATGAAGACATACATGATACGAGATTCAATTCTCGATGACTGTAATTTTCTATATAAAAAGAAACTCCTAAAAAGTTATTTATCAAAATAGATCATACTATTGATTTTGATACATATTTTAAATAAATTAACTGCAGTTAGAAACAAAACCACAAGTAATATTATTATCAGTTTTTTTTTTTTTAGCGAGGGCTAGAAACAAATTGCCCGGAAATCGCTTGAAATTAACCACAGTTAAAAATTTAACCACGGTTGAACTTGCGGTTTTGAATCGCTAGGAAATCTTTTAATTGTGACTAAGTCATTGTTTATGCTAAATTTGACTGTGATTATGAAAAACCTCCTTAGTATCTTCAAAATTGCAGGTAAGCTCTAAAAATCACCGGTAATCATTTTTAGTTTTTTGAAAAAAATTCAGAATAATTATTATTTAACCCCAATTTTGTACATTTTTTACTAGCAATGGAATTTATTTTTTTTATCTATATCTAAAAAGAATTGAACATAACACACTCAGACCAAGTTCGTTGGAATAAAATAATATAAGGTTTAAAGAATTTAAATATATATTATTTAATTAATAGAAAATGACTTTAAAAAAATAATAATAATTGGTCTGTATGTTATGTTCTATTCTCTTTCGTTCTTTTCAATGGAATTAATTTATCCCATTTATTGATTTTAATGTCCTGTTCTGTTTCTCTTGGTTGATGTACCAAACGAAAAATAATATTATATTCTGTTCTGTTTAAACATATATGTTAAATGCTACCTTAATATACAAAAACATGTATGTTCTTTTAGGTGTATGTTTGGGAACAATTTTTTTTTTCTCGAAAAAAGCTATTGGAACGTAAAAAAATGTATTGGAAAAAATACCCTATCATGATTGGCAAAGTTAAGTAACAATTTTGGGAATGGATATCTTCATGTTAAACAATAACCTAATGTATTATGTTGGTATTTTTGTGTTTATCTCTCTCTTCATAGGTATTAAATGCATATTCAATTTGTGGGTCCTTATAAACATTAATGAGGAGAGAAATAGACACAAAAATATCAACATAATACATCATATTATTTTTGAACACGAAGGAAATCATTCCCAACATTTTTTATTCTTTCATTAACAAAGCCAATAGCTTTTTGGATAGAAGCTGATTTTTTAGCATTATTATAAGAATAATCAATTCTCAACAAAAATGAGATTTTTCATAATAACCCTACATAATAAGTGTTTTTACATCAATGGTCATTCTCATACCAACTCTAATTTACTTTCTTTACTCTTATCTACTTTTGGAATTTCCCACAAAAAAGTAAGGTTTTTATACAATCAAATATAATAGATTATTTTCAAAGTCACTTTTCAATAAATTTATTCAAACAAAAATTAATTATATATAATCAATTATTAAAATAATCTATTTTTTACATCTACTCTAAACACACTCTAAAAGTTATATTAACTTTTGTTGTTTTTACTTTTATTCTTCTCGTATAGCTTTATTGATCCTTTAATCCATATTTAATAAAAATGTTATCTTATATATGATGCTAAAATAAAAAAAAGTTATGCCCAAAAGTTATATTGAAAAGAAAAAATATATAAGAGAGAAGGAAGTGTTGAACCATAATTATTATTTTTAAATTTACAATAAATTATCGTTATTTTAAAAATATTGCGCTTAAGTATTTTAAAAAAATTATTTGTTAAAAAAGTGAAAATAAAATATTGTGTGAAATTTTTCTTTTAAATTGTTGGAAATAAGTCCCATATCGTTTATCTCACTTTTCACGATATGGTTAAATATTTGTTGTGCTATATTGCCAATTGATTTTATGATGAAATCTTAACATAAATTAACATTAAAATATTGCCAATTTATTCATTCAAAAAATTATTTTCCTCAAATAAATTGAACCTTACACTATGTTTGGTATGCAAGAAATATGGCAGAGAAAAGTAGACCAGAGAGAAATACAAGAGAAGTATAACGCTTGTTCCTTTTGGAAATGGAAGAAAATAGGAAAGAAGTGAGAATTTCTTGTGGGACCCATGACTAAAAATAATATCACCATGTGATGCAAGATTGGGAGAGAAAATGGGGATTAGTGAAAAGAAGAAGGAAGCCCTAAATTTATATATGTCTTAAAAAATTTATATGTAAATAGAAAAAACCTAATAAAAGACAGATAGAAGAAAGGAACTTCAGAATTTATTAGAGAAAAAATGTGTTGAATTGTAATTATTATTATTTAATTTATTATATAACTAAGCTTAATAATTTATTTTCTTATAAATTTTTAAAAATTACGATGAGTATTAATTCAATAGATATTTTATTCGCATAAAAATATAGTTTCATGAATTAAAAAAATAGGATCGAATGATTCTTAGATTAGTTTTGATGGTTAAATAAGTTTTTTTTTGTCAAAAATATATATGTTAACAGAAAAGAATAAATGACTAAAATAGTTTCTGACTTTGTCTTCATCATTTAAAATGGTCACTCATTCTTGTAAAAATAAACAAAATTAAATAGTTTATGAGTATCTATTCAAATTGGTCTATGCTGTTAACACATGCTATTGGAGTCAAGATGTGACACGTTATGGTGAAAGCCTAAAACGACGTTGTATCAGTAAGTAAAAGAAAATCAATCATTATAATTATTTTGGGGATGAAAGAGTTGTGCAAGAAGAAGTTAAGAGTTTTATTATAAAAAAAAATCAAATTTTTTTTAATATTTAAAAAATATATATTATTATAATTATTTTATTAATGGACCAATCAAAACACGACAATTGACATGGTCTTAATGGAGTTACTCAACCTTCGTTAATTTTTAATGGAAAGGGTAAACGTAAACTAACAGATGGATGACCAAGTTGAATAAAAAAAAAGTTTGAGGACTAAATTGAATTTTTACCCTTAAGATAGAGGATCAAAAGATACTTTAGCCTTTTTAATTTTTTTTTAGTTTGTAAAATATTGTGAAAATTTATTTGTTATTAAATTAGCATTAAATTATATTATATGTTCTTCATTTCAAAATAAACTTGTATCAATTAATATTTTTAAATTTTTTTAACATAATCCTGATATAATAAATAAATAAAACTTAGTTAAAATTTTAAAAATTAAATAAAAATTCCTGTTGCAATACGATATGTAATTTTTTACTAGGCTTGGTATTTGTATACATTTATAAAATTTTTGAAACTCCATAATGTCTTTTTTATAGTAAAATGTTTCTCTGGCTTTGTTCGCATAATGTTTTACCCACAAATAGAATGCGTCAAGATAGACATATTTATACTTCTGATACGTGTTTCTGTTATTGCAATCTCCATTGTGAAACAATCTTTACATTACCTTTAGAATTTCCCTTTGTCTTGGAGTATTTGGAACGAAATTGGTTTCACACACGAGATTAGTTTTTTTAATGAGAATCTTCGTGACAGAAGTAATTAAACACTATTGTTTGGGTGTTTCAGATCGTTCTATTTGCTATTACTATGTGGTATATTTGGAAGGCAATGAATAACAACCTTTTCAATAGTCATGTTTAGAATGAAACTAGTATTGTGTCTCAAATTTATTGTTTTTGGGAGGATGTGTTTGCTTATGAGATTGTTATTGCTGAACCACAACTTCCGTTATCTTTATACAAAAATCGTCGAAAAATAGAGAGTCTGATGTAAGTAAAACAAAAAAAAAGTTCAAATTATGCAGGAAAGGATAGGAGTTGGAAAGGATCAATTTTCAGTTGATTTCACTTTCGACTCTTTAATACCAAAAATCAAAAGTTTACAATATTACTATAAGGGTAAGGACCTGTTTGGTTCAACGGAAAAGAGTAAAGAAAAGAGAAAGAAAAATAAAAAATTTAAGAGTGAGAGTGTGGTTGATTTAAATGTAAGAGAATGAATGGAAAGTGAGGAAGAGTAGTCACAAAGGAAAAAACTATCGTAATGATACACTGACCTATTTTATAGTCGAGATTGAGAAGAGTTACGTAAAAGGAGAGAGATGGAGAGAGATAGAGAGAGAAAGGGGATGGTGAATGCTTAGAAACTAACCATGGTTGAGAAAAAGAAGTTAGGAAGTGATGAAGGGAAAAACCATCCTTGCATACATTAACCGCACAAACCGAATTTTACAATTTAGTTGAAATGAGATTCTAATTTAGCGTTGTATTTACCTAGAATAGTGAATAGGGAATGAGAAGTAGAGTCCAATTGAAATTGAAATAAAGAAATAGCACGTTAAACCAATAAAGTTCATGACGGATGACAGATAGTCAAATCTTTTAAGCATGAATACTGATGGTGGTATAGAGAAGATTTTGTTGAAAGAGACAAAATCTATTTCGATGATATTTACACTTCGATAAAATTAATCTTCAACTATCGATCGAGAGAGATACTCTTAGTTCACCGAAAAAAATGTCATGTTAATGTTAAGAAAAAGGTGTGGGAGGATAGTCCTCACATGAATGGGGGGCGTGGATAACACCGAACCAGAGGTCAACTCAAGAGAACTGGGAAAAGAAAGAAAAGAAAGAAAGAAAGAAAGAAAGAGGTGTCTAATCGTGTATTCCATTAGTCACTGAGCCATCCATCTCCATCTCCATCTACATTTGAGAGCATGGAAGGGAAGAAGGAACATTGAACATTTTGGACTCAGGGAACTCGGAAGGGAAGAAGGGAGGGAAACCTTCCTTCAACCATTGAACATGACTTGTTGCTACTGCTACTGCTAATACAATTGAATACAATAGATATTTTCAATGAAGGCGCAACCTCTGGCTGACGGTGTTTCCTCCGCCGCCGCACCTAATCCCTCCTCCTGCTCCGATGGAGAGAAGAAGAGCATCATCAACCCGGAGCTCTGGCAAGCTTGTGCTGGCCCTCTCGTTAACCTCCCCCCCGCCGGCACTCATGTCATCTACTTCCCTCAGGGTCACAGCGAACAGGTCTTCTTCTCCCCTTCCCTCTCTCTCTCTCTCTCTCTCTCTCTCTTCATATTGCATTTCTTCATCTCTTCTTCTTCTTCTTCCTTCAGGTTGCTGCTTCTCTTAACAAAGACATCGACGCCCAAATCCCTAGCTATCCCAATCTCCCCTCTAAGTTGCTCTGCCTCCTTCACAGTCTCACCTTACACGTATCTCTCTCTCTCTTCTCTTAAATTTCTCATCTCACCTTCTTCACAAACTACCTTTTACATTTCTCTTCTCTTCGCAGGCTGATCCTGAAACAGACCAAGTCTATGCTCAGATGACACTTCAACCCGTCCCTTCTGTAAGCATCGCTCACAACCTCCCTCTCAAACTAGCTACTTCTTTGATTCAAATACCTGAAACATAAGAATTATTTGCGCAGTTTGATAAGGATGCTCTATTGAGATCAGATCTTGCTCTCAAGTCTAATAAGCCACAACCCGAGTTTTTCTGTAAACAACTCACCGCCAGCGATACAAGTACTCATGGAGGTTTCTCTGTACCTCGCCGAGCTGCCGAGAAGATTTTCCCCCAACTTGTACGTCTATACCTCTTATCTTAACTAATAATAAATCAAAACCCAAACTTCTCACTTTGATCTATTCCATCTATACAGGATTATTCTATGCAACCTCCTGCTCAAGAACTCGTCGCTAGGGATTTGCATGATACTGTTTGGACATTCCGCCATATATACCGTGGTATGTATGTTTGTTTGTTTTTAATATACAACAACAACAACAACTACTTTGAACACAGGTTCACCATCATAAACTTGCCATCCTGTAATTTGTCAATCCCATTTCTGAAAATCTTATGCCCATTCATCACGTTCCTTGACTAGGACAACCAAAACGCCACTTGCTTACAACTGGATGGAGTCTATTTGTCAGTGGAAAGAGGCTTTTTGCGGGTGACTCTGTCTTATTTATAAGGTTGGGGGTAATAAATTGATGCCTTCTGTTTTAATAGCCTTTCCTCCCAAATTGTCTTACCCATTTAAGCAGACAACTTATATTTTGACTACATTTCCTGATTTATTTTTTCCACGTTTCTGTGCAGAGATGAAAAGCAGCAGCTTCTTTTGGGCATCAGACGAGCTAACAGGCAACCAACTAACATATCATCATCAGTACTGTCAAGTGATAGTATGCACATTGGAATTCTTGCTGCAGCAGCTCATGCTGCTGCAAACAATAGTCCCTTCACTGTCTTCTATAATCCTAGGTCCAATATCTTTCATAACCTTTGTTCTTACAGTATTAATGCATAATTTCTTTTATATCCAGTTTGCTTTCTTGTCTGTTCGACCAGATTGTGAACTGACTACTTTGTCAAATGATTCCATGTTCTCAATTTTAAATTTTCAAACTTACATCTTTCTCTTGTTTGCAGGGCTAGTCCCTCAGAATTTGTTATTCCTTTAGCCAAGTACTACAAGGCAGTGTACAGCCACCAAGCATCTCCTGGCATGCGTTTCCGGATGATGTTTGAAACTGAAGACTCAGGAACAAGAAGGTGCCTCATTTTTAAGTCCGTGTATTGGAAGAATGTTTGTGAAATTGTGGATGATTAACCCTGAAATAAGTAGTACCTTCATGGAGTAATCACGGGTGGTTGAATATTATTATTTGGATATATACTTAATCTGGCTTGAAAATTAGTTGTTAAATTACATCTAATGTTTTTTTTATAGCATTCCTGGTCTGGGAATACATCTTATACTTGGCAGCAGTTGGCAGTAGATATTAAATTAATCACTTCTATTGTATTGCAGGTATATGGGTACAATCACAGGTATCAGTGATCTTGATCCTGTGAGATGGAAAAACTCTCAATGGCGTAATTTGCAGGTATCATTACCATCATCCTTCAGCATTTAAACATTTTTTTTTCTTCTTACCTTTCAGTAGTAGATCTATACTATCACAATACATGTTTTGTTTCTTCTTTAAATAGTTTTTTTTTTTTTTTTTTAAAATCCACATAAGTAGGGTTTATAAAGTTTTACATATCATTGGTCAGGTTGGTTGGGATGAGTCTACTGCTGGAGAAAAGCGTAGCAGAGTCTCTTTATGGGAAATTGAACCCGTTACTGCTCCATTTTTCATTTGTCCTCCTCCGTTCTTTAGATCCAAGAGGCCAAGACAACTAGGAATGCCTGGTAAGCAATTCAACTATATATGCTTTAAATGCAAAAACATAATATATGTTTTGTGAAGCAGCCTCTTGATATTCATTCATTCTTGAGCTTTTCCCACTTGTTTCTGGCTGACCTTTTATTCTACCAAATTTCTGGATGGAAGAAAATTTGATTGCTATGATGATTGGAAGTTTGTAGTTTATTTTGGCGTATTTTGTGTTACC
This sequence comes from Cyamopsis tetragonoloba, assembly GCA_037177725.1. NCBI lineage: Eukaryota > Viridiplantae > Streptophyta > Magnoliopsida > Fabales > Fabaceae > Cyamopsis > Cyamopsis tetragonoloba. The sequence continues at coordinate 45,162,669 of CM074124.1, forward strand.
TTTACAGATGATGAATCAACCGATTTTGAAACTCTTTTCAAGCGGACAATGCCTTGGCTTACTGATGATATGTGCATGAAGGATCCCCAAGGTCTCCCAGGCATGAGCTTAGTTCAATGGATGAACATGCAGCAGAATCCTGCACTGGCTAGCTCATTTCAGCCTAATTACATGCCTTCCTTATCGGGATCTGTTTTTCAAAATCTTCCTGGTGCTGATATTTCCCGTCAGCTGGGATTTACTGCTCCACAAATTTCTCAGTCAAACAATGTAGCAGCTTTCAATGCTCAGAGGCTACTTCAGACTGCACAACAACTTGATCACCTTCAGAAGTTACCATCCACTTCTAGCACATTGGGAACAGTAATGCAGCCGCAGCAACAGCTGGATGATATTACTGAACAACCAAGGCAGAACTTGGGAAATCAAACTCTTCCACAGAATCAAGTTCAGGCCCAACTTTTGCATCCCCAGAATCTTGTCCAAACCAACAACAATCTTCAACAACAGCAACCATCCATTCAAAACTATCAACATCATAGAAACTTTTCTCAGAACCCACCACCACAGCAGCAGCAGCAGCAACAGACAATTATGGGTCAGAATCCACAGCAAACTTTGATCCAATCTCCTATGCCTGACCATGTGCAGCACTTACAGATGTCTGATAATCAGCTTCAGTTTCAGTTGTTACAGAAACTTCAACAGCAAAAACAAACGCTCCTGTCACAGCAATCTACACTGCAGCAGCCTACTCAACTTGCTCAAATCCAGGATCAGCAGAGGCAGATTCTAGATAAAACACAGAACTCGTCTAGAGCACCAACGCCTGGTCAAGTGCTTGAAATTCCTCCCATACATCAAAATTCACTAGCTGAGGCTAATTCTATGACAAATCAGATGACAAAGGCTAACGGACGGAGTAATATTCAATTCTCTCATCTGCCTCATCAGGCAAAGCTTCAACAGCAACAACCTGGCCTTCTGTCTGAAATGTCTGGCCACATGACACTTCCCCCGTCAACCCACCAGCTCTCTACCGCTGGCAGTAGTATATTGACCGGGGCAGCAGGTGTCGGGCAATCTGTAATTACTGATGATGTCCCATCTTGTTCCACCTCACCTTCTACAAATAACTGTACCAATGCACTTCCATCATTGGTAAATTCCCGATTCCATAGAAACTCCACAGTTGGGGATGACATGGCTCAGTCTGCTGCGACAATCTTGAGTTCAAGTGCTTTAGAGAACTTGTCATCTAGTACAGACATGTTGAAAGATTTGCAGCCGAAATATGAAGGTAAGCCTTCTCTGAACATTTCCAAAAATCAGAACCAAGGGAATTTCGGTCCTCAGACTTACTTGAATGGTGCTGCTGCCCAGACAGATTATTTGGATACGTCATCTTCTACTACATCAGTTTGCATATCTAAGAGTGACACTCATATGCATCAAAATAACAACCCATTATCTTACAATCCACAGTCTATGTTGTTTAGGGACAATAGTCAAGAGGAAGTTCATACAGATGCTAGGAGCAACATTCCTTATGGAAATAACATAGACAGTCAAATGGGAATGCCACTGAATCCAGATTCCCTTTTAACCAAAGGCACAGTGGGGCTGGGGAAAGACTTGTCTAATAATTTCTCTTCTGAGAGCATGCTTGGTAACTATGAAAATAACAGAGATGCTCAGCAGGAGCTTTCATCTTCAATGGTTTCACAGACATTTGGAGTCCCTGATATGACCTTTAATTCAATTGATTCCACAATTGATGACAGTAGCTTCTTGAATAGGAGTCCGTGGGCTCCAGCACCACCAGCGCCGCCGCCGCCACCACCACTGCCACCAGCACAGTTTCAGAGGATGAGGACATATACCAAGGTTTATCATTATTGTTATTTTGATAATAAATCAGTCTGGACGGAGGATGTGTGTGCATGCATAAAAACTTTGAATATTCTAACTAGATTTTTGGCCTCGTAGGTATATAAACGTGGAGCCGTTGGAAGGTCCATTGACATAACACGGTATTCAGGTTACGAGGAGCTTAAACAGGATCTAGCTCGTCGGTTTGGCATAGAGGGTCAGTTGGAGGATCGGCAAAGGATTGGTTGGAAACTTGTTTATGTAGATCATGAGAGTGATGTCCTACTAGTGGGAGATGACCCTTGGGAGTAAGTACTATTATTCCCCTTTCTCACTGGCTATCTTTTTGTATATGCATTTTCCTGGATGGGAACACAAATAATGATTCTAAAGTTTAGTAGTCATTTTGTTGACCTTGGCAGCCTACCAACTTGAAAGTTTTCTTCCAGCATTAATGCATTGCCCCTTTACCTAGGACAACAATGACAAATAATGTCAGTATGTCACATTCTTCAAGTTGGTAGGATTTAAGCGTCCATCCAATCAATCAACTCATGTAACTCATTTCACCGTGAGTCACAAATAATCGAGGGATATGGATGGCTAACAGTTTAACTTTCTTACTTCTCTAGTTCTTGTAATTATTAAGGCATCAATGTCATGATAATTAAAAGAAAAGGCAACTTATTCAGAGCATTTTTCTTAATGGATGATTTTGAACTTTAACAGATTGGGATAATGTGCATCTTTATTGTGAGCGATTCTGGAATCCCAATAATATACTAGGGCTGTGGAAATGTTCTAAATTTAGACAAATACCCAAACGCTTGAGTTTTATCAACTAGTTGATTTGATATCTCAATTGTTTGTTATGGTTATTTCAGGGAATTTGTGAACTGTGTCCGTTGTATTAAAATACTTTCTCCTCAAGAAGTGCAACAGATGAGCTTGGATGGAGATTTTGGCAATGGTGGCCTTCCGAATCAAGCCTGTAGCAGCTCTGACGGTGGGAATACTTAAATGGAATCCAGTAATATGCTAACTGTTCTTCCATATTGGTAACTTGGGTTGTTTCTAGGAGATACATTATTGCCCCAAATGCGGTCATTATGCCGCTGAGGACCTGTGTCCTGCACCCGGAGATGTTTTGCAGATTGAAAGGAGAAATTTTGGCTCTGCCATGGACATGCAAATTTGAAGAGCCAAAAAAGGGTGGAGAAACTAACTGTCACTAGTGCTACAAAGTACATATTCAATCAAGGTACTAAACTGGTATTGAACTGAATGTTTGGAGCACCTCTACCAAGTTAGGCGTATTGGAAGCCATAGATATGTTGTTGTAATGTTGAACAAAATTGTTATTGCCACGTTAGAAATATTTAGTTTACTGTATTGTAGAAAGAAAGGTTTAAATACAACTTGATAATTTTAAATGTATAAAAGCTGTAGGTTTGTTCTCCCTTTTTTGAGGAATTGCTGACACTTTAGAGAAGAATGATTGCTTGTTGGTTGGGCCTTTGTAAACAGTTGGCAGCTAAATTTCGCAAATGCTTTAACGATCTTCCTTCGGGAAGAATGTATTACTAATGCTTGCATTGACATAAGAAGTCAAGAATATATATATATATATATATATATATATATATATATATATATAATGTTTATTCATTTGGGGATGTATAACAATCTTTATCACTATTGCTGATTAATAAACACATGACAAGGGCGAATATTAGTGACTACTGTTGTACTATTGTGAAAATTTGGATTCTGTTTCTTTCAATTCATAAACTTGATTTATGACAACTTCGAATGGTAGTTTTTGGTTCACATTTTGTTTTATTGTACGCATATCTAAAAAAACGTGTTACACTAAAATAAACTGAATCTGGAGTTTGGAGGGACAGAAGTGGGATACAGCAATTAGGTCGACATTGACCTTCATAAACACATGCAGACTGCAGGTTGTGCCTTGAAAACTGGAGGGTTGAAATACTGGCATAGTATCAAATGATTTGAATTCATGTGATGTGAGTCTCCCAATGCAGGGTGTTTTGTTTGTGGGGTGAGACTCAAAGTAGTGTAACTGTAAACAATTAATTTCCCAATGCAACACACACCAACGTGACATAATCCTAAACTCTCACACTGACATGTACACATTCCCATATGCATGCTGCTGGTGGTGCTGGTGGGGCAACCTATCAAGGGTGACAAACTCCACTACACTCCTGGTCTCTTAACAAAACATGTTCTGTGTTATTCTTACAGCTCGTGAGTTAAGGATACCATTACCATGTGTGCATGTCTACACATCTATAGACAAGACAAGGATGTACTTCACCCCTAGTTGGTCCATGAAGCTGTTTCCATTGGTAAGGCTGGTTCCTCGTAAGTCGTTATTATTCAAATCTGTAAGTGCTATTTTTATTTCCCGATAAAATACGGAGAAAGTCAGTTAAAATAATTCATTGGTGTAACTGAAAAAATGAATTCTATTAACTTATTCCTATTACACATACTTGCTGAGTTTATGATATTTAATTATTTAGAAGAGGGAGAGAAAGCGAGAGAATGTTCTGTTAGAGAAAGCTTATAGAATAGAATGGTCTGTTATTGTCTGAGAAAATTCATCGTTGTAACTGAAAAAATGAATTCCGTTAACTTATTCCTATTACACAGGGTTGCTGAGGTTATGATATTTAATTATTTAAAAGAGGGAGAGAAAGCTAGAGAATGTTGAAAGCTAATAGAATGGAATGTTCTGATATAATCTGAATTAATGAATTTATGATATTTTATCGATGATAAAAGAGATACTTTACAAAAGTCATTCTCTATTTGTAACCTTGAGGCTTCAATTTAATGACAAAATTCATTGTTGGATCAGGATCCTATTGAAGTTGTGAAATTCATGCAGATTTTACTAGACACATTCTTGATTTTCTACATTCATGGCAACCTTAAACTTTACAAGGCTATGGTTGCCTGCTCCTATTGTGAATGTCGTCATGCGGTTTGGTGTTGTCAAACCAGGTTTGATGCTGCTTGCCTCCTATTACTTCACCTCAGTGTTGAGGACTCAAAAAGAGTATTTGACCTTGAAATTGAAGGGAAAGTTGATTGCTCTGCAGTGCACTTTACATCCTCCCCAGTGATGATGTGCTCGAACGGCTTTCATATCCGAAGCCACCAGAATGTAATTCACTCAAAGTGTCCTACAAGGAAACATTCATTTGATCATTTGATGTGATAAAATAATCATCATTATCCAAGCTGAATTGTGGTAGTAAAGTAAAATCCCATGAGTCTACAAAAAAAAAAAGAAAAGCAATAGTGTGTGATCATGGATAATGACTCACTTGATTTGTGGAAGCTATGGAATGTAGGTAAGAGTTACTACTTCTAGGAGCAAATCCTGCACCACCTCCACCTCCAAACATCATCATCATAGGCGTGTTTTCTTCAGCAAATGCTCTAAGTTTGTTGAGCTCAGGCAACACAACTTTACCAAGATCAGGTCTATCTTTTCTCCTCATTTCAGCACATTGCAGGGCAAGTTTGGCAAAGTGCAAGGTTTGCTCAAGTGGCCAGTCCTTAATGGCCGGGTCAAGCATCTCGGTAAAAGTCCCTTTCTCAATGGATCTTTCAACATGATGAGTCAAACCCATTGGTGGCTTGGCTGTTATAATTTGCAGAAGCATGATTCCAAGTGAGTAAATATCAGACTTGATTCCAAGCATGCCAGTTTGCTGATACTCAGGGTCAATGTAACAAAAAGTTCCAGCAGTTGATGTCATGCGATACTGAGTCACGGTGTCTGCAACTGTAGGAGGGACAAGCCTGGCCAAACCCACATCACTGATCTTGCTCACGAAGTTACGGTCAAGCAATATGTTTCCTGGTTTTAAGTCACGGTGCACTAGTGGCTCTGGTTTTGTCTGGTGAAGGAAAAGGAGTCCTGTGGCTATCTCTGCTGCAATTTGGAATCTTAGCTGCCAAGGAAGTGCCCCTGGTTTACCTCTCCGGAAGAGACAGTCATCTAAGCTTCCATTTGCCATGTACTCATACACTAAGCAACCGTACTCTGGGCATGCTCCAAGTAGAAGAACCATGTTTGGATGCCTTATGCAACTTAACACTTCTACCTGCATTTATCATCAATATTGTCATACATACAAATATAATGTTGATTGAATTCAAGAGGAGAAACTAGAAGATTATGTAAATTAAGGAAATGTTGCCTATTATCATACCTCCTGCTGAAACTGTGCCTTTCCTTGAGTAGCATCTGGCTTCAAAACTTTGATTGCAACCTGTGTGTGATCTAGTTCACACCTGTAGACAGGACCATAACCTCCTTCACCGATCTTGAGAGCGCTCGAGAATCCTTGGGTGGCTTCTTCAATTTCCTCAATGGTGTATCTTCTGTACATGGCAGGACCATGTCCAAAACTATCTTCTGACTTCTTCCTCTGATGCTTTTCACTTTGGCTCATTTTCTCTGCGTTCATTCTTTTTTGTGCTTCCAATGACGCAATTCTTTGAGATGTTTCTGCTGCTTTCAAGGCAGCTTTACTTTTTTCTTTCTCCATCTCTACCATTGCCATCGCTGCTTCCTCTGCTCCTTGTGCTTCCTCCAATTTCTTTTGTTCTTCCATTTTCCAGCGCTGAAGTTCCAATGCCTGTTTGTTGTATAGGATAGTGTGAATTGTCACTCGCTTTTCCCATTTTAATTAGTTATTACATAGATTTGTCATTATGTGTTTTGTACAAAACAAGTTTGATTAACGCAGATTAAGACATTGGTATGATATGAAGATATAATTTCAGAACAAGGTATTGAAATATGCAGAAAAAGTACCTTCTGCTTTGCTGTGAGAGCTTCTTTGCAAGCACTGCTGTACATTTCCATTGTTTGCCTGAGTTCTAGCTTGAGTCTCCTCATCTCAGCTTCCATTTCATCCTATAAATAAACCAAAAGTGCAGGTTTTAATTTAATGAATTTAAAGAATTTAATGAATTGTGTTGTGTTGTGTTTTGTTTAGGTAATTAATTACCGTGGCATTGGATAACCTTGATGGAAACATTCCACTGCCTTGGGAGGTGAAAGAGTAGTCCTCCTGTACATGGCCAAATGCAGAGAAGGAAGAACCGAAGCTGCTTCTGGCATCAAATTCAGAGGAAGCAGATGAAAGCCTTCCTCCAACTCCAATAGTAGGGTCGAGATCTTCATACATAATAGAAGAAGAAGGGAACATTCTATCAACACTTGGCCTTCCATTGCTCACGAATGATATATCAGATTCACCAACTGAAGACTCGTACTTGTACATTGATAATCTACCTCCTCTTATGAACGGTGATCTGTATCATCATTATTGTCCATCACCAAATAATTAACTAGTTATCAATACATGACCACATTACAGTTTACATGGCATGCATGCATATTCAAATATCAAATATATATATAATAGAAAATTGGATGAGAAATGCTTACATGATATCATCGTCATCATCGAGCACTTGGAGGCGCGACCCACTCCCAAATATGGATCCTGTCTTCTCTGGTGCAGCTGCAATTAATTGATATCAGTGTTATGTGCACAGATGAACAACGGCAATACAATGAATGAGAGAAAAATGACATACGTCTAGGTGGGTGGTTGCGTAACAGTGTGGCATTGTGATCAGCAGGAGTTGAGAATAGTGGCACTTGGTTAGGGTTTGTTGTTGTTTGGGTTGCAGATGCAGATGCAGATGCAGCAGCAGCAGCAGCGGCTGCTTTAGGAGCCACAGGAGCAGTGGCAGATCTGACATATGACACTTTTCCTTTTGAAATTACATAAACACTGCAGAATGGAGGCGCCCCTTTTGTCACTGTGGTTGGTACGTCCGGTGCCCTAAATCTTCTGTCACCAATAGACAATAGTATAGTATTCCATCAAACAATCTTAATTAAGATGAACATTTTCATTTACTTCATGGCATGCATTTTTATTGAACAAATTACTATTTAATTACCTTATGAGGCAACTCTTTGATGACGCACCAAGTACCATAAGTTCGATGGAATACGTAGATATGCTCTCTATTAAAGCCTTACCAATATCTGTGTCCTCCAATAAGATTTCTTTGCATTGTATCTGTTGCAAAATAGACAATATTAAAATAAATAAACAATAGACAGACATGCATGCATGCAAATTCATGAATATATTAGCGTAATTAATTGATTAAGGTACTAACACTTTTTCTATTGCAGAAGACACGAAATGAATCGAAAAGTTCCTTGCATTCGTTGGCGGACGCTGCGTCGTCATTGACGTCGGTGGCGGCGGTGGGTGGGGGATTCGAAGGTCTGAGACGAACATGGATGAGGAAGAGACATTCGTCTTTTGGAATAAGATTGTCAACTGCCCACTTTGCAGCTTGTTGGCTTGCCTTGTTATTATTCTCAATTGCCACTGCCACCACTCTTCCTGCTCCTAGCTTCTTCTGTTCGCTAGACCGAGACATCTTCTTCTCCTTCTTCTTTACGCGCTACGTACTACTTCAATATAATTCAATTCTCTCTACAGAATACTCTTCTTCTTCCCTTACAATGCACGAATCTTGTTTGTTTGTTTCAGAATGAATTTATATTAACTAACTAGCAAGACGTAAATATAACACAGTTATATGTTAGTAATTATGCGCTAGCTAGCTGCAATTTTAGCAAAATGTAAAAACTCCAAATTAAAGTGAGTTGTACGCACGTTAATCAGAATGCCAATTATATATTACTAGCTCTTTGTTGTTAGGTTCCAAAATTAGTGAGCATTCACGCGTACGAACATCTTTTTTCATTATATTGTATTGTTAGTTCCACCAAGGCGATAATCTTAGCTTGAAACGTTATAACAGCAAACTAAACCCTTTTTATTTTGGGAATATAAAGTTAGTTACTTCGTTAATTATTAACCGTCCGATCCTGGCCTCGACCTAAACCAAATCGTGTGCAATATCTCGTTATAACTAAGTTGTGAAATGCCAAAGCTAAGGTAGTTAAATATTAAATATATAATTAAACAACAGTCTGAAATATATAATTTCTGATTTTTATGATAATTATTTAAAAAAATAATTAATTTTTTATTTATAAAAATAATGAATTATTTTTAAGCTTAAACAAATTTCTGATTTTTATGATAATTATTTTAAAAAATAATTAATTTTTTATTTATAAAAATAATAAATTATTTTTAAATTTAAACAAATGAGTTGTAAATCTATTCTCTCATCTTTCACACTAGGGTAGTGTAAGCTATAAAAATGATGAATTTTGAATACAATTTTTTTAAAATATATAAAATTTACGTAAGAATGCATATAGTTAAACTATAATGTATATTAAGACGTTAAATTAAACTAAACTAAAGGTTTATAATGCATGCATGTTGGAAATTTACCTATGTAATATTGCAAAGCTTTAATACACAATTCGGTAACTAAGTTTGAATGCTCATTTAGTTCATCCTCAATTATGATTTTTAACCATTTCTATTGGTTATTCTTTATATAGCCACATAAAACTGTGCGTGACTAAATACTGGCCTTGAAAAAATATTTCTACACTTGATAGTGATTGCCCTTTGTTATTTATCATGGTAAAATAAATGACAATTGGAAATTGACATATTTCAATTTAAAAGAAATTTTCTTATATGTATGAGTCAATGATATACTTAGAATAATGTATGACATAATATATTAAAAAGATGAATATAATAATGATTGGAATGCATTAAATCTGAATGATAATTATATGAAATAATTATTAGAAAACGGATGATTTCTTTACCAAAAAGAAAATGAATGATCCGAATGAATTAAATTTTATCACATAATACTATCCATTCACATTCATATTTACACCTTTTATAATTATATTATGCATGGAATCAACAATTCAATTATTTAAGCACGAGAATTAAATATAACCATCAAAACATATAAATGTGAAACCCATTGAAAAACGAAGCAAATTTAATTATGTAAATAATTAATTTATATTTACTCATGTAAATATGTATTTAATTATTATGTTATAAAAACTCACTTATAAAAAATTTAATCACTATTATAATTTTGATATCAAATTAGTTCATGAAAGATTTAGAAGATTTAAAAATGAATTCTTAACGATTTAAACTAATATCAAATTAGTCCCTCGTAAATTAACTATATTGAAAATTGCTAATCTAGTTATTTAACTTTCTAATTATTATGTTATAAAAATTCACCAATAACCAATTTAGTCCTTGTTATAGTTTCGATATCTTTGTTGCCGTTTCGATATCAAATTAGTCCCTAAAAATTTAGAAGACTTAAAAAATTAGTTTATTGCGATTTAAACTAATATCAAATTACTCCTTAAAAAATTAAACATGTTGGAAATTACTCATCCATTAATCCTATCTATATTTTTGTCATCAAATAATTTCTTCCAAAATTATAACATCGAAAAATTGCTTTATTAATTCACAAATAGACAATTTAGTCCCTATGTTAGTTTTAACATCGTAATAGTGCCTAGCTAAAATATTAAAAAAAAATTCCTAAATTAGGCCCCCGGAAAGTTTAGAAGACTTAAAAAATTAGTTTTTAACGATTTAGGGTATGTTTGGCTACGCGAGATTATAGCTTTTACAGAGTTGTTTGGTCATTACAAAATTAATGCTTTTGACTATTAGATTATAGCTTTTATAACTAACTTTTAAAAAGCTATATGAGATAATTTTTAGCTTTCAATAATTTATTTTCTAAATTGTCCTCATTTATTTTTATAAATTATAAAATTTTCACCCACTACCCTAGCTAATTAATTAATATAATATTATTTATTCTTTTTAATTATTTAACATAGTTGAGCCAATCATACAGCTGATTTTGCCAAACAGTTCTAATTAATAAACTAACTACACAACTATAATCTCACAGCATTAAGCCAACTTTACATCTAAAAGTTAAAATGTAAAAGCTTTTGACTTGTATCCCAAATATACCCTTAAACTAATATGACATAAGTAGCTCAAAAATTAACAAAGTTAAAAATTATTCATCTAATTATTTAATTATTATGTATTCATTCATTATTAATTTAGTGCTGAAAGATTTTTGTCATAAAATTAGCCCCCATTTGAATTATAACATCAATAAATTACTTTATAAATGAGTTTTTTTAACCTATGCAATATTGCACAAGTTAAAAATCTATAAGCAGAAAAAAATTATTAGGAAGAACAAAAATTTAATGGGACTGAGTTTGACATACAATTAATAGTGTGTTTTATTTCTAATTATGATTTTTAAACCTGAGCAATATTGCACAGGTTAGAAAAATCCTTTATAAATTCACTCATAACCAATTTAGTCTATCTTAACATTGAACTAATCCCCAAAATATATATAAGACTAAAAAAAATTAGTTATATAAATGAAAGGAGTGGAACAAAGTGTTGCTTCGGGAAACATGGGTATTGAAAATCTTAAAAACCCGTGGGTTCCCAATTTTGAAGGAATTCCTGCCAAGATGACGGATCTTGCCGTAGGTGCCTCTACATGAGCTTCGGGTAACCAAATATGAACCGGTACCATAGGCACTTTGACGGCGAAAGCGGCGAAAGAAGCAATCCATAGAAAGATTTAGATCATGGCTACAATGCACCTTTTTAATAAGGTGTAAATATACACCTTCGTAATATTTTACTAATTAGTTGATATTGACGATCATACAACATTCATTTTCTAAGATAAGGTGAAGAATATAGACATCAAATGACCGAGATTAAGTATTTTTTAATGAAAAATCTTGATAAAAAAAGTATAACATCAATAGGTTACTTTATAAATTTATTTGTAATTTGTAATAACCAATTTAGTCTCTATATTATTTTTTATATCAAATTAATTCTTAAAAATTTAAACTAATATCAAATTATAGCCCATCGTAAATTAACCATGTTAAAAATTATTCATCTAATTATTTGATTATTATGTTATAAAAATTCACTAATAGCCAATTTAACCCCGCATAAATATTTTTTTTCTTTTGTTATTTAAAAAAGTTATATAGACATATAAAAATATTATATTATTTTATATATTAGTAAATAGTAATATTTAGGCATTTTATTTTAAAGAGCTAATATTTAACTTCAACAATAAACGGTTATAGTTGTGTTTTAATAATTTTTATAACAATTAATAATATTATTTTAATGTTATTAAAAGCTTCTTATTTGACTATATTTATATTATTTTCCGTTTTTCTTTTTTTTCTATTATTTTTCCATTTATTTCTCTGTTTCTTTCCTATATGATTTTTTTCTCATTTTAAAATTCTTCTAGCATTGCTTTTATTTTCTATTCTACTAAATATTTTTAGTTTTTGTCATTTTAAAAAGTTATAAAGACATATAAAAAATATTATATTATTTTATATATTAGTAAATAGTAATATTTAAGTATTTTGTTTTAAAGAGCTAATATTTAATTTCAACAATAAACAATTATTGTTGTGTTTTAATAAATTTTATAACAATTAATATTATTATTTTAATGTTATTAAAAGCTTCTTATTTGATTATATTTAACAAAAAATATTAAATTTATGTTCTTGATTATAAATTTTAAAATAAAAAATTTAAAACAAATGACAACTGATATTGTTTTTATATTCGATGATTTTTGTGTTGTTTTTTCGCATATTTTAAATTTTTGTCTTTATTTATAAATTCTTTATATACTTAATAATTATCACTTTTATCATTTTAAATTTTACTCTCTAATCACAAAAGAAAAATTGTCTTGCCACCAAGTGTTTCTAAATCCATGCCTGTTTTTTAGTGCGAAGATTCATTGATTATTCATGTTTAAGTGTGTTTGATTTCTTTGTCTGAATGTTTTTTTTGTTTCGGACAACATGTTATGACTTGTGAGAGTTCAAGAGTGAGAATCAAGCTATAGTCAGCAGGTAAGTGGCCGGGCCGGGCTGGTCAAAAGTAAGTGGGAGGGATTGGGAGGATGAGATTACCACCATCTCTATTGGAAGTAGCATAATCCTTTTTATATGTAAGAATCATAAATTTATATACTAAAAACGATGATGCCACTCCCAATAAAGATGGTGCTAATCCTATCCACCAGGAATTGAGACCACCAAAATTTAGAAATCTCACTATCGTTTTATATATAAGAATTATAAATCTTAAATCTATATATTAAAAAAGATGATGTCACTCCAATAAGAATAGTATTAATCTCTTCCACCCAAAAGTAATTTAAGATTACAGTTGCACTCTAGAAAAAAACAATATGGGCCGGGCCGGGCTGGGCTGACGGTTAGATATAAGCAGCAGGTCCGTTGACTAAAAAAAGAAAAAGCAGCAGGTCCATCAAATTTTGAATAGTCAACAGTGAAGAAAAAACTAGAAAAAGAAACTCGAAATAAAGAATGGGAAGCAGATCACACGTGTCGTGCGTGCGTGCGTGTTGCCCCTACCACCATAGCCACCTGTTCTTTCTGGCTCTTCTCCCTCGTCTCTTTCTGCGTCACTCACTGCTCTCTTCCTGTTCAGCGCTAACTTCCTTTTCAACATTTTGTTTCTTCACACTTGTTCCATTTTCTGCGTTAAGTTCATTCCATTTCACCATTCTTCCTTCTCGAATCCCTCTTCTCCACATGCTATTCCGAAACCCTTTCTTCCCCCTCTTTGCTCTCGCTTCTCGTTTTCCCCTTCAAAACCCTATACTTCTCTTTCACAATATTCATCCTGCCGTGTGAAATAGTTGATTCTTTACAAGTCTCTGCGGATCTTTTGGCAAATGGAGGTGATGGTGGGATCAAGGATGGAGGAGGTTCTGGTGGCAGCATCTATATTATAGCAAATTGAATGTAATTTGTTTTAACTTCTCTTGAATCTTATTATTGCATTTGTAATTTGAGTTTCATGATCATTTTTTTTTCAATGATTGTGCTCGGCAGTAGTATCACAATTAAATGCGCTCATACTATGCTGCTGTATCTTTTACTTATTTTTGCTATATGCTGTTTAATTTTGCTGAAGTGCATGTGAACAAGATTGGTGGATTCTCTTTATTTTACTTGTTTTTGGTTTAGGGTGTGAGCTGTCAGATGAATGTTTTGCAGAGTGATTTAATGCAATCAAGTAGTTTCCAATATGCAAATACTCCCTCCGTCCCATTTTATAGGACCTTTGAGAATTTTTGTGCACATTTAATTTTTTTTATCATTATACACTTGCTACTCAACTAATTTTGATGAACATTAATTAAGAGAGAGGTGATAGAAAGAGATTGAAAGGGTAAATTTGAAAACTAATACTTTTTGTTAGACAAATTTAATGTATTTAACTAAATTAATCACTTTTCTTAATTCCCGCAATATTGGTCTAGGGGGTCTTACATTTTGGGACGGAAGGAGTATTAAACAAAGATTGTATGCCTTTAAACATGAACTTCAATTGTTGTCTATTCTCTGTGTAATTTCAGATTGCTTGGGCAATTGGGCTAATAAAATAGTTTGCAACTAATCACGTCCTCTGCCAAGTGCAGGACTGGAACTGGCACGATCAGTGCTACGGGAAGTAGCGGATTTGGTGGTGGTGGATGAGGAAGAGTTTCAATAAAAGTCTTCAGCAGACATGACAATACGAAATTCTTCATCCACGGTGTGAATGTGATACAGCGGTTGTTGTGTTAAAGATGCAATATTGAGTATGTACATTCTACATAAAGCTTCTTCTGTTGCTTGCAGGAGGAATAAGTCTTGGATGTTCTGGAAATGCCGGTGCTGCAGGGACATATTATGATGCTATTCCTCGGAGTCTTACCATTTGCAGTCATAACTTGTCTACTCAGATACACTTTATATTAGAATTTCCTAAAGCACCTCTTTGGACAAATGTTTATGTCTAGAATCAGGTGATTGAAATATTGAGATTAATTGCCCCTTATTGTAATGGAATAATGTATTAATTATTGGGCGAAAGAAAGAATAACTTTTTTACTAGAGGAGTAAAATTAGAAGGCTAATATGCAAGTAAGACAAAAGAAAACTCTCTAGAAGCATTCATAAAAGGAACATTAATAATAGGTTACTGTTGGAACTTCAAATGAAGTTGTGAGTTACTTGATTTCGAAGACTTCGATCTTCCATTTTGTTTGGCCAATTGTTTTGACTTTTGTGTTGGGGAAATACTTTGTAATGATTACCTGGAATTGATAGACAATAGAGTGTGTTTGTGTGTGTGTATAAAGGTACTATTAGATTACTTTAAAAGGAAATTTAGGTAATGTCAATTGGAGGGCTACGCATTTTGGTTTTTATTGTTGGTTCATATCATTACAATTACATTACAATTAAGATTTAAAGGATAGCTGAAATACTATTTTCATTAACTTGCAGGTTGGTGGACTAATTCGTTTGACATATGGTGCTGTTTTAAGCTTTGGGCTTGCTCATTATGGTTCATCAGAGTTTGAGCTAATGGCAGAAGAGCTTCAGATGAGTGACTCTGTTATGAAGGTGAGTAGAACTAGAAGCTGGCTTCTTTTTGTTTGGGCAATAGTACTCTTTCACTTGGATACTGATGCCATTGTGTGCTGCCCGTTTTCATTTTTTACTTGCTAGATGTCGTGGATACCAAATTTTATCCGATTAATATCAATTCCAATTGGTCAAATTGTGATTAATTAATTAGTTTTCTTAATTAATTAATTATAATTGATTAAATAGAGATTGTGATAAGGCTCCTAAGTATATAACCAACTTAGTGTTAACTGATAAGATGATAAAGTACCGATTGAAAAACAGTTTTCAAATAAAAGATAAAGTCAGTTTTCAAATAAAAAAAAAGATAAAGATAACAAAATAACTTATCAGGAAATAGGTCCAACTCAAACTCTATAAATAGAGGTGGAAACACCGGAAAAAGGATCATCATAAAGAATCAGAAAAAACGAGAGAGGAATACTAGAAAGAGCATAGAGATTCTAGGTTGGTCATTGGGGAAAAGCCGTCACGCTAGAAAATCACAGGTATATGACTTGTGAAATTGAACCTCCAAAGTAATTTTTAAATAAATAGAATAGGATCGAACCTTTTTTTAAAGGCCCGTTAGGCC
The DNA here is from genome assembly GCA_037177725.1 of Cyamopsis tetragonoloba. Lineage (NCBI taxonomy): Eukaryota > Viridiplantae > Streptophyta > Magnoliopsida > Fabales > Fabaceae > Cyamopsis > Cyamopsis tetragonoloba. Next base: position 45,178,733 of record CM074124.1, read on the forward strand.
TGACAGGCCGGCCTATTTATATATAATAAATATATAAATAAATTATATACAATATTATATATAAAATAATAATAATGAACTTTTTTGCTATTATTTAAAAAAATTTATGTAAAGAGAATTTAAATTATTAAAACGACATTATGGAACACTTAACGTAAGGCAACACTTAATTTTTGGCAGCGGGATACCTTCCCTACACGTAATTGACTCCGGAAAAATTTGGTTTCGTAGATTTGTTTTAAATAAACATTAAGAAACTTAACATGAAAATTTTTTTATTTATTTTTTTATATACGAACTTTTTTTTTTGTTAAAAATATCTCTTGTTTCTTAAAGTTCAAAAATAATAATTAATATTTACTTCTTATGATAATGATAATTTAAAGTATTTATTAAAATATATTTAATATGTTTTACATTTCTTTTATAGCTTTTTATTGTGTGTCTGCGGAGGCACATTAAAGAAACTGTTTACCAAATAATTGTATTGTTTATTTTTCTTTGAAATATATTTAGAATGTGTTTTTCTTTAAAAATATTAAAATATTTGTTAAAATTCATTATGATTTTATATATTATATAAATTTATAACTTCATATTATGAGAAATAATTTATTAGAATTGAACCTACATGTTTTGCGGGTTAGGGTTAGGGTTGGGTTTTGTTCTACGGTTCATGCTAATATGATCTGTTTAGGTGTTTTTTACAGGGTAGTTAGTATCGCGATACATGCTATACGTATTGTGATACAATATGCTTTTGGACACAAACAATACGTATCGTGGGGTTGTATCGTTTTGGTATTGTATCGTGCGAGTATCGTCTGTATCATGCATGAATTGCGTGTATCGCGATACGAAACGATACGCACAATTCAGAAAAGGCGGGTAAAATTTGGGTTTGGGTCGGGCCGAATGCGGCTGGGTCCAAAAAAAACAAACAATAGGGCTTTTGAAGTATTCTTTTTAATTCTACTAGTCACTATTTTATTTTTTCGTCATATTAAATTAACTTATTTGAACTTTGATTTTACTTTATGTTAACAATTCTACTTTTTTTTTTTGTTATTCAAAGTGTTTTTGAATTTTATATTATAGTTTATCTTATATTGATTCTGTATCCTGTGATACGATTAAGATTCAGAAAATCAGTTTTGTTAGATCTTTGGATCCTTTTTTATTTTTATACTGTTGTTTGAGTACAGCTAGTGGGCCCATACTTTTCTCACCATGCACATTTCTCTCTTCACCACACATTCTAATTTTTTTCCAAAATTATCCCTCGCTTGGATTTTCAAAATCCACAGTACAAATTGATTGAAATAGTACTACGGATTTTAAAAATTCGTAGGCCATGGATTTTGAAAATCCGTAGTACAATTTTATTAAATACAAAGAAAATTTTTTATGAACAGTGTTGCAGATTTTTAAAAATCCGTAGGCCGCAGTTTTAAAAATATAAAGACGGAATTTTTATGAACAGTGCCGCGGATTTTTAAAATCCGTAGACTACGAATTTTTAAAATTTGTAGACTACGGATTTAAAAAAAAAATAGGGATGTGTGGTGGCTGGAAAAATATGTGTGGTGCACATAGCATGGTCCGGCTTGTGTTTTCAATTTAAATAATTTGAAATTTTCAAAATAAAAAAAAATTTGGCTTAGCTAAAAAATATAATATACTACTGGGAGTACTAATTAAGCCCTAGGATCGGAGCAAACACAATTTATAAAAGTGAGTTTCGATTCTGTGTTACCTTCATTTGATGTGTTACCTTCATTTGAAGAAGGCATGAAAAAAAAAAGTAATGATTTTTGTACAACACATTACTATTATATAACAACTGAACTGTATCATTAAAAAAATAATTTTCTTTTTTGACTCCTAACTTGTATATTTATTTTAATTTAAAAAAATATTATTATTTTAATAGTGTTGTATAGTTGTTATACAATAACGTGTCTTACAAAAATCATTACTCCAAAAAAAATGGATGGATGCGTAGGGAGATTAGATATTGTGCATGTTTGGAAAAGGATAACAGTTGGGTTGGAGCAGAATTGATTTTGATTGATAAATCAGTTGTTTGTTTTTACGTTGAGAAAAGGTTAAAATTGATTTTGGGTTGTCAAAATTGATTTTGGCTGAAGCAAGGTTAGACTTACTTTTACGTTGAGTTGAAAAATTTACACTATATTTTTACTCTAAACTTGATTTGATTTTGAGAAAAAAAATCCCCAAACATAAATCACATTACTTTAAAATCAATTTTACACGAAATCAATTCTATAAAATCACGTTGATCCAAAATCAATTCTACCAACGCTAAACTAAACACACACATTATAATCAGGTGACAACCGACACCAGTTTCCTTCCTCCCATTTTAAAATTACCCGTATAAATATAAATATAGTATAATAATAATAATATTACTAGTATATAAAAATATAATCACCTACTATAGTAGTACTAGACTAGATAAGGAGTATAGTACTAGACTTATTTAGTAGTATTTCATTATTTATTGTGATGATTTGAATGATTTGAATAATGAATAAGTACAGTACCATATAAGTTTGGTAATATTAATTAAATTTTCTAAACTAAAAATGAAAGTCAGAAGATTAGTCAGTCATGAGTAGATGCCTTGTCATAGATAGGGAGATCCTCTTGATTTTCATGCTCAACAACAACCCTCAAGATATGATTCCCAGTTTCCCACGTAAGCCTGACTCATGCCTTATCTTAATTATTTTTATTATTTCAACTAGCCCCTCAACAAATCACATATTTCCTTTTAAACCCCTGCCCTGGACAGGAATACTATATTTTCGGCTATCAACCTACATGCTTTTAAAAGAGAGTTGCCCGCCAAATTATTTTTTAAGGAATTAAAAATGCATATTTTAAAGAAATTAAAATTCAACCCAAAACATAAGTAAACTAATTACTATTATTATTATTATCTGGTTTTCATCCCAAAAGAAAACAAATGCTATGGATAAAAATAATAAAAGTGCTAATTGACAAAAATGCCCAGAAATTTTTGTAAATAAGTTATTTTGGTTAGACAATAGGAAAGAACAAATCGTACTATATTTGGAATGAAATTAAAGTAGTAGTTATTATATTGGTTGGATATGACGGTTTGGGTTTGTAATAAATATTAAAAGAAGATTTTTGTTTTTCTGTTGAGGACTCCAAGATTCCAAATTACCTGACAAGGTCTTTTCTTGGACTATATATACCCTTTCACCAAAGTTTGTGGCATAACCATTAGGAGTATTTCTCTCTTGTTCTGTTTCCTACTCACCTTTTTGCTGTTCTGCTATTACATTCTTCACGTGCAAGAAAAAATGACAATTCTCATTGAGCAACCTGATCTACACGTTGGTATGATTTTATTTTTATTATTTTGTTTTGATTCTAATTTTTTAATCCTTGCACACACCTCAAAGTTCACATTGCAACATTTTGTGGATCAGGGTCACAATTTGAAGCCAAAAATGAGCATTCTGAAGAAATCAATGAACTTGTATTGAATGGTGGGTTTCCTCTACCAAAGGAAGTGTCACAGAGTGGATTTGCAACCCCAGATATCAATGCATTTGGCCACTCCTTCAGGTTTCTTCTCCATAATAAATATTTTTTTTACTAGAAACTAGATAAATTAGGAAACTGACATGGGCATAATGGAAAATATTTGGCAGGGATTATGATGCAGAAAGTGAGAGGCAAAAGGGTGTGGAGGAATTTTATAGGCTGCAACACATCAACCAGACATATGACTTTGTAAGCAAATTAAGTTTTAATTACATCAAACAAGGAAATGGTGACATAAATTGTTACTGAATGCATGGAAATGTAGGTGAAGAGAATGAGGGAGGAATATGAGAAATTGAACAAAGCAGAAATGGGGATATGGGAATGTTGTGAGCTTCTGAATGATGTGGTGGATGACAGTGATCCTGATTTGGATGAACCTCAAATTCAACATTTGCTGCAATCTGCTGAAGCAATCAGACAAGACTATCCTCATGAAGATTGGTTGCATTTGACAGCTCTCATTCATGGTACTACAACTACATACTCTTCATTTTGTTTTTTTTTTTCACTTTTATTTTAATAATAATTATAATTATATTCTTTACATGCTAGGCTAAAAGATCAATTTTAAATTTAAAACTCATTTGTCCTGCTAAGGTTACCCTGCCTAATAAGAAATCAATTTCAGGTCTCATTTAGTATTAAAATCACTTTTATTAATTTTATGAGTCTCATTGACTCTTCTCACGATCCTTCCATTTAAAAATGATATATTATTAAAAAACAATATCTCTACTCTTGGCATTCTAAAAGTCTCTTATCTCTTTTATATTATAATAGAGTTAACAGAGAGATTTTCAACCCATAGGGATTAAATTAATATATGATTCTTGGCTGTTATTTCAGATCTTGGCAAGATTCTACTCCTCCCTAGCTTTGGTCAGCTTCCTCAATGGGCTGTAGTTGGTGAGAATTGTTCCTTAAGCTTATTCATATAAGATTTATTTTTTTTCCTCCTACTTGAATTAGTTATAGTTTTTAACTTTGATGAATTCAACAATCAACATTATGAATGAATGAATTGTTTAGTATGTCCTATTTGCAGGGGATACATTTCCTCTTGGATGTGCCTTTGATGAATCAAATATTCACCACAAGGTAATTATTTTTTTCTAAGAAATTTAACCCGTTAATAACACTAATTTTTCACCTAATTAAATTATTAATTGAGATAAATTTCATCTCTGCTTCAGTATTTCAAGGACAACTCTGATTACAAATGCCCTGCTTATAACACTAAAAATGGAATCTATGCTGAAGGATGTGGACTAGACAATGTGGCAATGTCCTGGGGGCATGATGATTATATGTATATGGTTAGTTTTTTATACTTAATCAATTTGAAATTTTAAAATTATATATATTTGTTATTCTTTAGCATTTTATTTAAGATCTAATATAATGTGCACTCAAATCTGCAGGTTGCTAAGAAAAATGGCACCACTTTGCCATCAGCAGGATTGTTCATCATCAGATATCACTCTTTCTATCGTAAGCATTTTCATAATTTTATCATATGTCCTTTTAATTATTAAAGATCTTGTGACATTCTATAAGAAAATATAATGACTTCAACATATGATTTTGCAGCTTTACATAAGGAAGGTGCATATACTCACTTGATGAATGAGGAAGATGTTGAGAATTTGAAGTGGCTGAAGATTTTCAAGTATGTTTTATGTTTCAATTTGTGTAGATATCTGCTAGTTTTTACACAGATTTTGCTACTTAATTAATTCATACATAACTTGTGATGCAATTTTGTTACATACAGCAAATATGATCTCTACAGTAAGAGCAAAGTTCTGGTTGATGTTGAAAAAGTTAAGCCATACTATATATCCCTCATTGAAAAGGTGAGTTGAAATTTCAATGACCTTTAATTATTTGGTGTATTATTATTATTATTTTTCTTTGTGGGGTTCTAATTTTCCTTTTTGGACATATTTGCAGTATTTTCCTGCAAAGCTTAGGTGGTGAATCTTGAAGATGAAAGGAAAAGGGACTGAGATAGATGAAGGATATGAAGGAGAATATTCTTTTTTATTGATTGATAATTCTACGGCGAGTGATTTCGAATTTAATTGGAGATTGAAGGAGATTACTTTTTAATAATAATAATTTAATCTGATTGAAGGAGATTACTTTTTAATAATAAATAATTTTATTGGAGATTGAAGGATTACTTTTTAATAATAATAAGGTTTCAAATTGCAGGTTATAAATCATCATTGTAATGCATTTATTTACTTGTTTCTTCAATATTCAATCGAATAAACACATCCATAAATGGTTGTTTTCTGTTAGAAATATATTTGTTACACTATCATCATTAATATAAATTATATGTAATATACTTTCTATATTATTGACCACTGAATTACGTATCAGCATTCAATAATAAAAAAGAAATAAAAATATTAGGATTGAAGAAACCAAAAAATGCTAATTTCTCTCGTGGATTTGGTTTTTCTAAGATCAGTGAGTGTCTAAAGTGACTGGGAAAGTAAAAAATATATTTATCATTTATTCAAAGTGTGTTAAAGTTACGATATATCATATTGTAATTTAAATCCCTTGTCCTATGTTTGGATAAAGAATTTTAAGAGAAAAATTTATTGTAAGGAAGTTTTAAATGTTTTGGAGAAAAATATATTGTTTGGGTATATGATTATATTTAATTAAATGATAAGTATTTATAATTTTATTTAAATAGAAAATGTTTTCATAATTCTCTAAAATTTTAAATATGGCTCATTTGGTAGACATGATAGGATAAAAATGGATATAATAAAAGTGTTGGATAAGAGCATAAAATGATGTGTTGGATAAACTCTTATCATATCTAGTGTTTTGTATGTCTATGCGATATCAGAATTGATATTAGTTGTTATTGCTATTATTATTATTGTTATTATTATTACTATTATTGTTATTAAATGTTAATTTTAGAAAATGTATTAGAAGTGAGGATAAAATAAAATATAAACTTCTTATCCTATCTAGTTGGCCTCTAATATGACTTTCATTCAAGATAACTATTTACGCTAAGAGAATAGGATAAATTATCATATCCTGCTCATCAAACTGCAAATAATAATAGGATATAATAAATTATTATATCTTGAGTTCTTTATTATAATCACCAAACGGATAAAGTGATCGCTTTAAGATCTCAAATTTATAAAGCTCCAAATTTTTTATCATAAGGCCAATTATTTACCACTTTTGCTATCTTTTTATTTTAATCCTTTTCAACTACGTAAAACTCTTGTTTCTTTTTTTCTTAAAATTTAATATTTGTATACAAAAATTTATTTGCTATTCTCACTTAACTTTTCATTTCATTCTTTCATAAATATTGATTTTTTATATTTTTAACATTTAAAATTTAATATTATTACATTTTATTTTAATTCAAGTTAAATCAACTTTTCAACATTTATATCAGTTTCTTGTGTCCCGTATTCGAATCCTGTCAAATTCTCAGGACTAATACAGCCAGCGTGAACGAGATTAGTTTCATCCTAAAGGGAAAAAACTCGTGGTTATACAAAAAAAAAATATCAGTTTCTTGTGTATTTAACATTATAAGTTTATAAAAATTATATTATATGCATCAGTAATTATTTTTCTTTGACATGTATTCATTTTTAATCTTAATTAGAAAAAATTATAAAAAAGTATAGTTTTTTTTTGTATGTATTTTATTGGGAAATTCATTTTAGTTTTACTGAACTAATTATGTGTAACATTAATACTAGAAAGAGATATTTCTTAATATAATATATGAGGTGATCTTTAATTTTCAATGTAGGGTTAAAATAATAAGAATTTAGATAAAATATATAAAAGTAGTAAAGCTCTAGAGATAGAAACTCACTATCTAAACAATATATAACAATGATTGTGTTGTTGTTGGTATATGCAAATTTTTAAAATTAATCTTTTTATTATTACATACTTTTTTTAAAAAAAGAAAATTGTCTTTTTATTTCTTTTTTTATAGTGTATTTTTTATTTATTTAAATTTTAATCATAACCCTTTTTTAGTGTGTTCATTTTTTAAGACTTTAGAAAAAAAGTTGAACCTACTTCCTCGCTTATTAGTTAAATGTTCTACTCAGGATTACTAGATTTGGGTTGGCTATCAACTCAATCGAAGTCTTGGGTTAATATGTTATTGGATTGATTCAGGTCGACATTGATAAAAATATTTTAAAAAAATATTATTATATATAAATAAAAGATAAAAAATATTGTAGTCATAGAATAATAAATATAGCATAAATACTATTTATGATTTTTATATTATTAATATATCTGTTTACTAGTACATAAATGATTATGAATTTACTTTATTGAAAATTAATCTATTAGAATAATATTATGAATTTATTTAAATAATAATAGTATAAATGATACCTATAACAATACACAACAATATTTATTAAAAATAAATAATACACTAAATTAGTTATTGTATTTTAAATTATAGTATTGAAATGATAAAACATGTATATCTATGAAATAAGTATGTACATTTTGTAATTATATAAAGTAGTAATATATTTTAGGGGTTTGTTAGTATACACCCACTTTGCTTTTTAAAAGATGTGTGTTAGCAAGTTATAACTTGCTAAAATTTTAAAATACATCCACAAGGTGTAGTTTGTTAACGTATTCCTTCAATAAAACAAGTGGGTTGTTTTATAGGAATGCATTAGCAAGTTATAACTAGATTTTTTTTAAAATATACTTAAAAGGTGTAGCTTACTAATGCACTCCTTCTAAGGTGTACGTTAAGAAACCCCTATATTTTAATAATAAATTGTTAAACTTAATGTTATTTAAATATGTAGAGTCATTATATAGTAAAACATGCACACATACCAATAGTGGAGATAGGAAATGAGACAATAATCAAATTGAAAGATGGAGGGTTTGGGTCCCATTAGGCACATTACAGAGAGGTTGTAGTTACAATTTACAACTTCTGATATATTTATTTAAAATGAAACCTTAAAACAAACAAATACACGTGTTAAGGTTCAGCTTTCTCTTTCTCATAAGCAATGTTCAGTTTAGACGATACTTGCCATTATTTTTGTTATTCCTTTTGATTTTCATAATATTCATACATACTATATTGAACCCGCTGCATATAAATGATAGTTAGAATAATGCAGTCCTGATGGAAATAAAGTGTTAAAATTTAACATTTCTATTTTCTGTTTTGCTTGCTAACATAACATGTACATATTCCTTCCTTATTTTGAAAATTCAAAGGGTACTCGCAAGCCTACCTTGAACATAGAATCTTCAAAACTTGGAATTAGTGAAAATTTAGAATTTAGATACAGCTACAAGGTATGTATGTATACGAAGAGAGTGAGAGATAGGGATTATTGCAAAGCAAATTAAATCCCAACAACACATATTAGTGAAAAAAGGGAGTTTATCTACTGAACCTCTAATGTCTAATCCATCTATTCTCATCTCATCTCATCTCATCCCATGTTTGGCATTAGCCCCTTGTTTGTTACCCTCAACTTTAATTTGCATGAGCTAACTGCAGCTTAGTTACAGTACTGGGAAAAATCAATCAATCAATAGTTTGTTTTCTACATTGGAAACCCATTCCATGCCAGTATTGTAACATGCCATGCCAGTATTGCAGCATGCAGCATGCAGGGGATGATGAACCATCGTTGCACTTGGTTTAATTCACTGATCATGCCATGCCATGTCATGCCATGCCATGCATGCTGTTTGAGGGGGCCGGGAGATAGAAACAAAATTGAAATCCAAATCCAAGTGATCGATCAACTAGGTCTACGACAACTGCCACATTCAACCATTTATAGAGAAACTAACTTCATCAGGTGAGAGAGGTTTTGAATTAGAAGACTTGATGTCAGGTTCACTGGAATAAGAGGAATGGGAATCCTCATCACTATTATCTCTTTCCTTTATCTCGTGAATCTTTTCTAAAGCTTCTTTCAAATCCAATCTCTTGTCCACATCTACTTCACAACAAGCCAAGGCAATCTTCAAAAGCTTTCCCATCTCCCCTTCACTATTATTATGAATCACCATGTCTTTGTCAAAAACCTCACTACTCCACTGATGTTCTGGGACAACAGAATCCACCCAATTCACCAAACCCATCAAGTCGCCAATTCCTTTATTACCTTGTTGTAGGTTAGCAGGGAATTTTCCAGTGAGAATCTCCAAAATGAGTATACCAAGACTCCACACATCAGTCTTCTTCGTGATACGGCCGTGCTGCAAGTACTCAGGGGACTTGTAGATGACCATTATGTCAGGAGCAAGATCCTGGTTTATTGCAGGTACCAATCCATAGTCATTCAGGATGGGCTCCATTGACTCGCTCAGAAGAACGTTCGACGATTTCAGATGTCCATGTGGTGCTATTAGGCTTGGCATCTCCTTGTACAGATATTCAAGACCTTTTGCTACACCTTTCACTATCTTCAACCTGGTTGGCCAATCAAGGCTTGTTTCCCCTATAGCTTGGTATCCTGCAACCAGTCCATTTACATAAATTATTATTACTAATTGATTAATTAGTCAGTTACAGACTACAGTCACAGATTATATTGAAGCCAGCAGCCTGTTCTGTTAATGAAATGAGGATATAGATATAGATAATAGATATAGATATACCGTGAAGGCGAACAGCCAAGCTGCCATTGTGTACAAAGTCGGTAATCAAGAGCTTCTCTTCCTTTCTGTAATAGTAAGCAACTAGAGGAAGCAGATTAGGATGACTCAACCTTGCTATCCGTCGCATGTGTTCATGAAACTCTTCCCTTCCAACATTGTTCATTTGCTTGAATCTCTTGACAACCATTGTTGGTCCATTCAACAAATTAGCTTTGTAGGAAGAACTGAAACAACCACTGCCTAATATCTCAGCAGAGGCTCTCAGCAGTTCTTGCAAATCAAAATGCTCTCTGTCATCCCTCACAAACGATAACTTCATGCTGTCTCCTTTTCTGCTGTGGCTTGACACTTGCGACCTATGACTACCCTCCGATGATGCTACCGACGACGATGATGATTCCCTCCCCCTTCCTTTCTTTGGTATTGCATTTGACACCCTCGAATTGTGATCCATTGATGATGACACTGCTGCTTCTCCTTCTCCTTCTCCTTCGTTTCTTCTTCTCCGGCGAAGGATCAATAATATAACCGCTCCAACAATCACTAAGACTGCCACACTGACAGCAACCACAACCGCCACGAGACTCAGCATATTCTTTTTGGAGGAGCACGCTTTTAACGGCGCTCCACATAGCCCTTCATTGCCTGCTCATTTCCATTACACATTCATATTTCTATCTATATTTCTATGATCAAATGAATATAAACAAAATGTCTTTGACAACGAGGCATGCATTAATACAGAACAATATCAATCATGAGGATGAGAGCTACCAATTACCACAGCATATGATAATGTAAAGAAATGTTTAGTATACAGAGAGACAGAGATAATGTTATGTTACCAGAAAAAGATGAAGCGGGCATTTTACTAAGGGTGTGTGGAATTTCTCCATGTAATTGATTATTAGCGACGCTGAATGATTTGAGTGATTGATGAAAATGGGGAATGGAACCGGTGAATTGATTTCCGTCGAGCCTGAGCTCGAGAAGCCTCGGCAAGGATGCTAGAGAAGTAGGGATGGGACCTGAGAAGTGGTTGTTGGACAAATGAACTTTCTTGACCCATTGCATACCCTTAAAGGCATGAGCGGGAACCTCACCGGAGAATTTGTTATTTGAAAGGAAGATGCTTTTCAAACCAACGAGCTTGTTGAGCTCAGGCCAGGTGGTTTCAAAATCGTTGTTCATGAAGCTGATGGTTCTGAGGAAAGGAAGGTCCTTGAGGGAGTCAACATCAATGTGGCCTTTGAGATTCTTGTTCTCGAGCTTCAAGCCCCAAATGTGTCCATTGTAACAGAGAATGCCAGGCCAATGGGAAGAATCGCCAGTACAAGGAGGGATGGAAGCGTTCCATGAGGAAAATGCGTTGTTGTTTTGAAGGGATGGGGATAGGGAGTCCCTGAATTTGAAGAGAGAATCTGTTTCAGAGGCAGAGGCATAGACATAGATGATAGAGAATAATAAGAAAAATGGAGGAGCAGTGATAAATGATGATAATGCCATAGTAGGGTACTGAAGAAGGGTTGGCAGGTGCACAACCCCTCGACAAGGGGAAACTGGTTTGCAATGGAGAGGGTGAAGAAGAAGGATCAGGAGATTTGAAAGGTGGAGCACTTTTCATGCCATTGAAAGGAGGAGGAACGCAACAACATAGCTAAGAATAGAATACAATACAAATACAATAAATTCTCTTCTCTTCTCTCTTCTTTCTTCTTCCCTATTTTGAAGGTATTGCCATGACTCTGCAAGGCCAATGCTCACCCACAACTACTCTATTCTTTTCTCTTCAACAAGTTAAATTTAATTTGATCCATAAAATATCAACAAATTCTTAAATTATATATATATTTTTTTATAATTGATATATATACACTATAAACTTTCAATTCAATAATTAAATTAATAAAATCTTATCTTCAAAGTTATTAACCGAAATAAGCTTCATAGTACTTATTCTTCTATTTAAGGTTTTCCTCTTTTAGCCAACATACAAATATGTTGGGTGTAAAATGTCAGTAAGATATTATATATATATATATATATATATATATATATATATATATATATATATCTTATAATCGCTGTTTGCATATATTTATACAAAATTTGATATCCTGTGGCCTTTGCTAATATCATAACTATAAATAAAATTATAGTTTGTCATAAAGTTTTTTATCAGTAAAGTAAGTTATAAATTAAAGATACAAAAAATTAAAAATTAATTTTCCATTAATACTTTCATGAATAAGATGAAAATGATAATATATATATATATAGAGGATTAAATGAGTTAAAATAGTAATTATTTAAGACCAACAAAAGAAAAACAAATTTTAATGATTTATCAATAATGAATGCATTTTAATTTGCTACGTGTTTGAAGAATTTATAAAAACAAATTATTTTACGAGAGAAAGGTCATATTGGTCCTTTATATTTTTAGTGGTATATTTTGTTTTCTAACTTTTTGATTTGTGATTCATTTTGGTATTTGACGTTAATTGAGTGTTAATACCGATAATAAAAATCTAACGTGACACGTTAAGTGACACATAAGACACTCAAAACGCCATTGTTTTATTGCTAACATTGTATATAATTTAAAATTTAAAATATCGTCATTTTTTTGTTATAATGCACTTCAAAAGCATTTTTCTTTCTCAAATTTTAGAAAGTAGAGTTTATTCTTTCACGATGTAAGACTTTGTTTTTAACAAGAACAAATTTTTTTTAATCTATAAAATGAGAACCATATAGTTTTAATTGTCTAACGTGTCATTTAACGTGCTACGTTAAATACCCTTTAATTATAGCGACCAAAATGAATCAAAGATCAAAATGTTCGGACTCAATGTACCATTATAAATGTTAAGAACTTATTTGAACTTTTACTGAGAAATTTATGGATTAAACGATCTATTTTTTCAAACCTTAAAAAGTGAGAAATGTGAAAAGGTAAACTAGTGTAAGAGAAAGAAATCAAAATCAAAATCAATTTGAAATCAAGATGCAAAGGGTTTTATTATTTATTTGAGCATTGGTGTTCTATACCATTTGCTTATAATTTTGTTTTTTAGTTTTTACTGATGCGATTCTGTTTTAACGCAGTAGACAGATTTTAATATCATTTTTTTGACGGTGCAATCATTTTTTTTAATTTGTATCTATGAGCACACATTAATAATGATTGAATTAAATTTTTTAATGGTTGAATTTAATTTATTTTACTATATCCTACGTGTACTCACTACGTACACATAGGCACAAACTAAAAAAATCCTTATAAAAAATATAATTCAATATTTTTATGAGTGAGAGAAATAAATCTCGACCTTTGAATCTTATCACGAATGATCAAGATTCAAACAAAATAACTTCTATATATAAGAGGCAACTTAAATGAGAAAGCTAATTTTGACGTGGGAGTGAAAAGAGCTAGTTTTAGCCTTTAAATTAAAATACATCGCTGAATTAAAATTACTTCTAGTGGACGTTTGTTTTAAAATTTGAAAATACATTTCTAAGAATACATCCTTGGGAATATCATTCCCAGTTATTTTAACATAACTTTTGATTGATAATTATTATTCTTGGGAATATTTTATGAAATTCCTAAGAATGTTTAAAATGTATATTTGGTGTATAACACATATTACTAGGAATATAAGTTGTAATTATCAAAATACCTTGTTGTCTCATGTCTTGTAAAATTTATTTCTAGTAATATAATTAGTTTAAAAAAATAAATAACATTAACTAATTATTAAAAATTTTAGTTCAACTATTTCATATTAAATCAAAATGACTTTTATCACTTAGGATTGTTTGAAGCATTCTGGCAAGGAGCTCTAACATGAAGCATACGCAAATCTGATGTTAAGAGCACTATTTCCAGTCAGCGCATTGACACAGAAAACCTGTCAACTACTACTTTTCTATGCATAGCAAAATTATTTTGTTGTAAATAAAGGATAATGCTAACTATGGTCCGTGAAACACTTATTAAGACATAATAAATACACCTTTGATTTACTGAAAAAAGTATGCATTCAATAGTTTTTAGACCCAAAACAACACATTCTTACATTTTCAATGAAAGATTTTTGGTAAATAAATTGTTGATAACGACAATAATTGCATTCAGCAGTGAATATGTGATCTTTATTTTTACATTTTTTTTATGACAGTATGTTAAAACTCAACTTCACCTAGAATACAGAATACAGAATGAGATATATTATACATGACTTCATGGGCAATTTTTGACATGAATTCAAAGCATATAGAAACCTAAAGGCATTATTGATCAGCATAACGAAGCGCATTAACAAATAATAATAATATAATATTGCCTTTCTGAAACTATCAAGGCAATTAAAAAGGTATACTGAGGATTACTTATGACAGACTGTTGAAGGTCATGCTTGATCAAAAATTCCATCACCGGCTTTGATGTGCTGCAGCAGCGAGCGGTTCGACAGCTGCCAGAGGATTTACTTGATACGAAAATGCAAGCTGCCACAAATCTACCAAAGCCTTCTTCATGGCAATCACTTGTCTTCTTACAATCCTAAAACATGAATAGTCATTCAAAAGTCAAAACTACGTAATCCCTCTGAAGCAAATAGATAAATCATGTGGAACTTGCTTTTAATGTTTGTACTCTTACAAACCCAACAAATCCAAATCCAAATCCAATACTCCATTCAGCAGGGCTTGGTTACAGTGAAGATAGCACACAAGAAAACAACTAATTTATTACAGTAATGCTATATAGTGGCCAAGGAATTTTGACGAATTTGAAAATTACAAAGGTTTTAAGCAATATGCATTACAATATATCGCCCCCACATAGCAATACATAAGGAAGATGTGGTATGATGCAGTTAGAGTTTACTTTGTTCAGTTTTGAAGAAAATGAATGCGTACAAATAAGCATTACTGAATTTATTACTATACAGTCTAACAGACCCACCTTCTGACCAAAGGTGTGTCAACGGCAGGCTTTGCTCAAAACCCCACATGAATAAATAAAATTTGCTCACTTCTTTACCAAGAGACACAGCATAAAGTGAAATGGATTTTGCGAATGATGATAACAGATTGCTTAAATAATTCAATGCAATTAATCAGAAAATCTTGTCTTGGGTGTTGAAAAACAAATTACAGCAGATGTCAAAACCAAAATAACAACTAAAATTGTAGTTAAATATACACGTTTAGAAATAAAATGAATCACAAAATTTACATAAAGGGCCAACATTGAATTGCAACAAGGGGTCTTAATAAAATGAAAATCTTTAACCTCAAAGCCAGACTCAAATAGGTCAAGTCATTTTAAATGGCATGGCTATTGAACAAAAGGTTTACAACATACCCTAGGTAAAATACAAACAACACTCACTGGGAATCACAAGTGTTAGAAGTCAAACATCACAATCGCAGCTCACTTTAATTTTAATTCTATGATGACATTCCCATATTGAGCATACAAATTATGCATCAATTTATCTAGTATAATTCAAATAAGGATAACTTGAATATAAGATAGTGTACTAGTCCTTAACACCAATAAAAATTAATTTTTTTCATATCTTATCATGAGACGAAGGCTGTGTTTACCAAAATTAGCTTATAGCTTATGGCTTATAGCTTTTAGCTTATGGCTTATAGCTTATAGCTTATTGGAGAGAAGTAGTGTTTAGTAAAACTAGCTTATGATAAGCTAAAATTATATGAAATGACCTAAAATGACGTATAATATATTAATATTTAATATAATGAGATGGCAAAAGATGTAATTATCCAAAAAAGAGAAGGATAAAATTGGAATGATTTATTGAAAGCTATAAGCTATAAGCTATTTGAAATAGCTTTTCAAAAGCTCCTAGCTTATAGCTTTACATAAGCTTGTCATATTAAACAGAGTTTATTGACAAAAAGCTATAAGCTATAAGCTCCCCAAAAAGCTATAAGCTCGTGTTAGTAAACACGGCCGAAGTAACCCAGCCCAAAAAAAGAACAACCAGAAATGGATAAATGAAAGATCAATTCAAACTAAAGCTATATTTTAGATATGCAACAGTCGTCCTCAAAGGTGAGAAGATATTAAAAACGAATAGTGTAGATTTTCAGAGAGCAATTAATTTAGGTGAGTACCTTTTCAGAGTATCTTGCTTCTTTCTGAAAACATAACAGATGAGCAAGATCAAAAACCCTAGCATAATCTTCCCACTAGATATGACAAATTTAGCAGTCCCGAACTTCAAATTGATAGAACGAAAGCACCAGAAGCATGTTTCTAATCGTTCAGACAGTTTTGGAACACCTTCTTTGGACCTATACATTTTATTGTATACATGTTTTCCATTCAAGGCTTTAGGTGATCCTTCACATGCATTTAGTTCTTTCAAAGCATAAGCTCTGTTGTTATTTGCAGGTGAAAGTGGAACATGAGACATATTGGTACTTTTAAGAGAATGCATAGAGTGTAACCTTCTCAGAAGTCCCTAAAAAAACAATGGCATACAAATAGTAAGTAAATGAATGGGAAATTCATACACAAGGACAAACAGCCCTATCTACAGAAAAAGAGGAATTTTAGTTTACCATCAAGGACCAGATAGTGTAGGAATTGTGTCGTAGAGAGAATAAGGTGCGTTATTATGTCGCACAGAATGGTCATTGTACTTAGTAGTTAGTAGAGTGGTTAATCTGCTAGGAACCAAGTTTTACTGAAAGAAATAAGCGCACCATCACAACAAATAATCACACTATAGAGTGTAGATTTTTTTCAAGGTCCATTTTTGTAAATATTGGACCAGATTTCTCTTTAGCCATCAAAATTTCTAAATGAAGTCCTCCATTCATACATATTAATCAAACCAAAAATATTTATCACTATGATGATTAATATTTGACGCAGATAAAAAGCAATGTATTATTATCATAAAACAAGTTAATCAGACGAAAGACAACCAGCTTAGAGTAACAAATCCAATATATAGATGAAATCTTACAGGTGATTCCCTTTGCGCGATATAGATAACAAAAAATGCAATCTACCACTATATTTTAATGAAAAAAGAACAATTAGAAGAGAAAGATTAATGTGCACAACTATACAAGCACTGTGCACACAAAAGATGAACACGAACAACTTTCACTATCTGGCTTTGGCCTTTGAGAGATAAAGTAGAGAGGATATCATATCCAAGGGAGGCTAATAAAATTGAAGTGATCAGTTATGTTGAAAAAAATGAATTATATGGTCAGAATGAGTAATCTTATCCACAGTTCAGGCATTAGATTTAGAGTTAAGGGTTTACAAGCCCAAAAATATCTCTTAAATCTTTGGTCGGCTCAGTGCAATTTACTTTTCCATGAGAACATATAGGAAGAACAATCACAACAAAGAAAAAACAGAAAACTACAACAAATCTTAATTCCAGTAGTAGCAGTTGGTATAAAGTCACAGCATGCCTGATTTGAAGAAATTCTAGGACGAGCAATACTGATAAACTAATGCTGAGTTGGCACTCAACTACATCAACTACTCCAGTTATAACTATCATCTAACAAAAATCCGATCTACTATTAACACATTGTACATCAGGATTACGGTGGCAAAGTGTGCATCTCCAATCAGCTAAAACCACACCAAACCTTTGTTCCTCATTGCCGGTTCAAAATTTAAATTCCTAATTGCAAAAGCTTTAATCATGATTTATATAATAATATAAAAAAATATTCTGCAGATAACAACCTTACCTGTCGGTTTTCCTCGGGCAATGGAGCATTCTCAACCCAGGAAATTGCAAGATCTACATCTTTTACAACTGTTGTAAGAAGTGTGACAGCATAGACCTCAACAACTTCCAAATATTTATCAATTCTAAGCACAAATTGCCGTTCATAACTATTTTCATTTGCCACCGTGACTAGAACAACAGTGCTATATTCTGCATCCCCAAGACTCCATCCATGAAGAAACTCCTCCAGAAATTCTTGAACTCCAGAAGTAGAAGCTTCTGCTATTTGGAAACAGGCTCTGAACCAGAACAGGGAAAAAGTGAGCATGATATTCATCATATGTGGTCACTTTCCATTACTATGTTCGCATATACAATTATATGCATAATATAAAGAGTATGATCCCTGTCAGACCCTATATAGAGGTTAATGCACGCATATGAACACCGGACTCATACAGGTGAGGACAGAATGTAGAATCATGAATAAGGTATCTAAGATACGTAGGAAATAACAGAGAGCTCTTCATTCAAAAATCAGACAAACATAATACAATAATCTAATGGAAATGCTGGCAACACAATCTATAACGCATTTTTTCCAACACACTCTTCGTTATTGTTTGAAA
Source organism: Cyamopsis tetragonoloba (assembly GCA_037177725.1). NCBI lineage: Eukaryota > Viridiplantae > Streptophyta > Magnoliopsida > Fabales > Fabaceae > Cyamopsis > Cyamopsis tetragonoloba. The sequence continues at coordinate 45,197,415 of CM074124.1, forward strand.
TTCAATTGTGATCTATAAAATGATGTGAGTCCCACTCCATATTTATTGTATTTAATAGGTCCTACTTTTCACTCATCCGAAAAAAAAATAAAAGAAATAGGTCATTCTCCTTATATTATGGACCGCACCTGAATTCCAACCAGTAACAAACAATATATTGAAAGAATATGTTAGGGCGTGTTTTGCTGGAATTCTTAAATAGTCCAAACTTTTCAGAATTTGCAAGTAAAATAGTTAATAAATGGAATACGTTAAAGAAATCAAGATTCACAGATGCAATCAGGGTGAGGCTAAGCATACCCTGCAAGGATAACTGGGGCAGGAACAGCTTTTACTGAAATGAAATGAAGTCTGATTTGATCCAGAATTTCCGGCGTCCTGCAGAGGTTGCGCATTCATGATTATTAGTGTAGTGAGACATGTGAATGATTCAACTCTGTAAATTAAAATTAAATTAAGAGGAAAAGGGGAATGGGAGTGAAAAACTAGAAAAAGGTAAAAGACCTGCCAAGTTCCCTGAGTGCCTGGACGAGCACCATAGCAGATGATTCCAACATATCTGGAGTTGCAATGCCTCTATCGTCACGCAAGCGTTTCAAAATAGAGGAAGCAAACGATGCCGCTTCCTCGTACATGGAGCAAACAAGGTAGCTGCAACGAGCAACAACGCATCATAATATTTTAAGAATATGCAATCGCAATAACTACCCTAACAACCAACATGCCAGAGATTCTCGTTCTCGTTCAAATTTATTCCAATCCAAATTCCAGAATGAAACAAAAGTCAAGCTATGAGAATGAATGGGAACGAACAGAAGATGAGTTCGTGTTTGGAATTACAGTTACCTTTCTGAAACCTCTATTTCTTTCCATATCGCACTCTCCGACTCCGAGTCGCCCATAATTTCCGTCGTTTCGGTCTCAGCTTCACTAATAGGGCACCGCAATCAGGACCTATAATAAATAAATAAAAAATACGTTAATTACATGTTTTGGTCCTTTAATTTTACAAAACTTTTATTTTGGTCTCAAATTTATTTAGACTTAGTTTACGGTAGTTACTTTGTTCACCACACAGATTTTTGGGCTTACCACACTTTTTTTTTTCATTTTTGCTCTTCGCGGATTAATCCATGTTTTTTAACTTAAAAACAAGCCACTGTGCACCACATTAATGTTTAGGGATTAATCCCCATTTCAATATTCGCTCGGAAATTAATTTTCATATTTGAACTTAAAATTCCTTCGCTCGGATTAATCCCTGTATTTTAACTTAAAAATTCACTCAGGGATTAATTCTCGTATCATTACAGAAGTTAATATCTGTGGTGAGGAGAGAGAAAAATTGGTGATGGCGGCGAAATAAGGGTTTTAGGGAAGAAGATGGAAATGAAATGGGGAACATAAGGTTGAACACGACGCTCTTAATTTAAGATTTGTGTCCTCCGGTTGTCAGTTAGGTAGACGTGTCCGTGCGCCACATGTCCTGAAGCAATTTGCGTCGGCCATACCGATGGGAAATTGCAACATGTCCGATATTCTTGTTCCTATTTACGTTTGGTTGGCAGACGGGAGAGCCCGTTTAGATTTGCGTCGACCATACCGACGAAAAATCGCCACATGTCGAATATTTCTGTTACCTTTTACGCCGGCCTAGCCGACGGGAACGTTTGATGGAGTTTGCGTCAGCCCACACCGACGTGTTTTTAAAAAATACTGCCAAAATTTTTCCATTTTTAGTCGGCCAATGGCCAACGCAAATTTTGCAGCGGTGTCGTGGCCAACGCAAATTATGCGTAACAAATAGCGTTTCTCTAGTAGTGATTTTTTCCTTCTTTTTATGAGATAAACGTTGCTTATGATAAATTCAAAATGCTTTAGAAAATTTCTCATAACTTACGTTGGACACTTATACAAATATTAGTAATAACAACACATCCTAACAAGTCAATACTTTTATAGCTTTTATAAGTTTGCTATCCGCTTAGAGGATTTAGATCATGGATAGATTGAATTTTTTTAATATACTTTGAACATATTCTAAGTATGAATTATTTTTAATCTATCTGTTATAATGTGATTCAAAATCTATCTAATCATCCATTTGACTCCTTAAGGAAAACACAAGACAAGAGTTGTTTAAGTTTCAAGAATACCCGTCACTAAGGGGCGGCATTTGGTATAATACATGTTTTTAAGTAAATTTTATGTGAATGTCTTTTTTGGAAAAGTGATTTATGAGTAAACACATTTTCATGTTTGTTTATTAACAAGTTTTTTGGGTAATAGACATATTCCCATGTTTCGTATAAGAAAAATTTACCTAATAATGTTGTTACTTTTTCAAAAACACCCTCAGCAATAATAAAAACAAGTTAATATACACTTTTGTTATTTTCAAATAAAAAAAATTGATATATTAATTAATTAAATTTATATATTGTTTATTAAGTAGTTAAAAAAATGTGTTTAACTATTTTTTTAATTTAAAATAATTAAATTGTTTAATAAAAAAGCACAAATAATGTTTTTTTTATAATTCAACTCAAAGTAAATTATATTTTTTTCAATTAAATAATAGACAAGTTAAATGCTTTAGCAAGACAAACAAAGCACAAAAGATAAAATATGAAATAAGCCAATGCAAATAACAGATAAAATTAGACATAACCATATAATAGATAAATAAAATCTTCACATTCACAATAAATATATAACAATGATGATGATCCCGCAAAGAAGGGTTAGAAAAGCGCTAGTGGAAGCAGAAGAGTGAGAACAAAAATAAAAAAAAGCACACAAGTTAATAAAAAATAAGGATAATTTGGTCTTCGTAATTTTAATTTCCAGGTATATTAAAGATAGTAAATACCCACCTATTTAGGTTGGAATTTGAAAAATGATAATCTTTCATATTTAAACATAGAAAATGCTAAACAGTGCCTTTAGAACACTAGTTAAAATTACAAAATTAGCAATATTTTTATTGAAAATAATAGACTTTAATGTTTCGAAACTTAAAAACTATTTAATAAATGCTGTTTATAGTAATTCCAATCATTTAAGAATGTATATTTATTACACCTTAACAAGTGCCCTTAGGACACTATTTAGCATAACCCTTTAAACATTTATAGTAATCTTATCTTTTCATGTAAAACATTTTTTATCTCCTACTAAACATGGGTAAACTTTTTTTTAAGTGACATTCTCAAAATAGTAAAAATCATGTATTTGATAAAAATAGTATTTCAGTCTTTTATACTATTTAATTACCACTGAAGTTTGTTTGTTTTTTAAACCTTTTTATTCATTTTTTTTCTTTATAATTACTATTATCTTAAGTTTTTATTTTCCTATCATTTTCATCATTTGTATTTATTTAAATTTTTAAGTTAATTCTTTGCCATTACCTTTGTGAACGATTACTCTTTCCATTCTTTTTTAAGTGTCTATTTAGCGAGTAAAAATTTATTCAAATTTAAGTGTTCACTTATATATTTAATAAAGTATTCATTGCACTTTTATGATTATATCTTTATGTTTAATTTTGATAACAATTAATACTTCACTATTTATCTAATAATACAAAAAAAGATAAAAGGTAATATAAGAAATACAAAAAATATTTTTGTGAAAATAAGAATAATCATTATTATATTTCTTAATATGCATAATTTAATCTTAAGTGAACAATTAAATAAGAGTGAAGTGAGTATTTAATTTAAAAATTAATGATAGTTATGAAATATTCCCTTCATTTCCTATTATAAGACTTTTTTTAAGATATAATTGATGTTTCATAATATAAGACCCTTACAAGTTTTTATGAGCATTTAATATTTTTTCTTGTTTACCCTTTTAAAATTACTAATGAGTTTTTTAAAATGATTGTGTAATGTAATTAATGTTTTGAAGAAAGAGAATGAGAATAAATTTAAAAAATTGTAGAACTTTTTTAAAACTCAATATATTAGTTAATATTTTCTTAATGATTTTAATTATCTTATAATATGAAACGAATAGAGTATACTCCCTCCATTTTTGGTTATAAGCCATTTTTTGTTTTGTACCATATTTTTTTATTATAAGCAAATATAACCATTCCCACTAGCATTTAATGATAATTTCTCTAAAATACCGTCCACTCAATTCATTCTCTCATTTATTACCATGAGTATAAAGGGAGAGAGATAATGACTCTTTAGAAAATTTAGTAGCTTGGGTAGGTAGTTCCAATAAAATTAAATGAGTCCAACCGACGTGATTTAGTTGTTTTTTTGCTTATAACTAAAAATGGAGAGAGTATTGTAAGTCACCGACTAACCTTTTGTATAATTTCCAATGATTCAAGTAATTATTGATTGAGAAAGATAATTAAATTAGGGAGAGAATGTGTCTTGTTAACAAGTGCCTTTAGGCCCTTATGACATTTGCTAAGGTTATTAGAATTGTAAAAATAGTCATAAGTATAAATTATTTTGTCTTTCAAAAATATAAAATTAAATTTTTCAACAACTTTTTACTATATTTATCTCTTTAAAATGTATTTTTAGGACACTTATTAGTATTTGCCAAAGACAAATGTATAATAATTAACTTTGTGCATTACAAATTAAATCCGATACTTATACACACATATTTCTATGTGCTCATCAGCTGAGCTACTGAAACATTTTAAAAAGTATTTAAAAAACTAATATAATTATCATTTTTTAATATTGATAATTCAATTAAAAATAGCTTATATATAGGGGCCAAGGGAGTAGCTCAGAAAAATAAAAATGGCGTTGGCCGTAATTTTTTGAGTAGTGTCTTGTGCATTCCTTGAGCTTTTTTTTTCACTTTTTTTCTCGCTCTTATGTATTTTTTATGCATTGTTTGTACTTTTGATAATAATTTTTTTTATAAGGCAACACAAATATATTAATAAGAGCTTTAGAAGTATTTAAGAATTACAAATAAATAATTGTTCAACTAGATAAAAAGCATAAAAGATCAAAACACCTTGTACTAAAAGGTAAAGAAAAATGCCCTCGGGCACCTATTTGTTTCCAAGTCCTTAATTAAATAAGGTCCATGACTTTCAAAATTGAGATTGAAAAATACGAACATTCTATTGTAGTCAAATTGACCAAATTACTCATGTTAAGATTTCATCACAAAATCAATTGGCAACCTTTTCAACACAACCCGCTAAAACAGACAAGTCTATCCCGATACCCATACAAACCGGGAGCCTGGCGAAACAGGCTAAGCGTTAGGCTCTGGCTTTGATACCATGTTAAGGTTCCATCACAAAACCAATTGGCAATATGAGGAGTAGCCCAACATGTATTTAAACCGCACCATAAAGAGTGAGACAAACAATGTGGGACTTATTTTCAACAACTGATACCCAACTATTCATACCAAACTTCTTTTCCTTTTTGCCATTGAATAATCCCCTAAACAAAGAGAAAGATGCTACAATTGAACCTGGTAATTGGTAAAGGTACGTGAACTCCTAACCAAGCCAAAGTTGCACGCCACAATGACTGCGCATCAGGACATAGTAACAACAAATGCTCCGTTGACTCCACCTCGTTACAAAAAATCACATACAAAATGTTCCTCGTTACTTATAATATGCCTTTTCCATAGATTTAGACGGGTAGGGATTCTATCCAAAAAAACTTGTCAAGCAAAAACAAGCAATTTTGGGGGAGATGATAATTTTCAAACTTGGCGCAAAACATGTAGCAGTGGTGGATTTACCGAAGGTGCGGGAATAGATTCACTAAATTTAATCATAAACAACCTTGGATGAAAAAGAACATTTTGCATTCCATCTTCAAGAATCTGTCACTTCAAGCCTAGGAATATTTGAATTAATTAATTGTTGTAAACTGACTTCTAATTGTAGCTCCCAAACAAACAAGTTCCTTCTCCAATTAAGATCTCATTTCCATTTATCTTTCACCCTAGAGTCAAACTGATTTACCATGCCATCCTTAGCATGTGAGACCATAAATAGACATGGGTACAATGAATGCAACGACTGACTCCCAACCCAAGGATCCAACCAAAAGCGCATATTAGACCCCATTCCCATATTAACGGAAAATAAAGAAACAAACCAATCAGCAATTTCAGGACGACATTGTAAATCCTGCCCATCACGCCACCATTTTGACATACTAGTTCTAATCGGTCCAGGCAATAAAGATCAATTTGAAGAGTAATCGCCAGCTCGAGCAGTAATTACACGAGCTCACAGAGCATCTGGTTTAGTTAGGAAACACCACCACCATTTTGATAACAACGCCTGATTAAAACACTCTAAATTCTTAACACCTAGACCACCATCAGACTTCTTACAAACTGTTTCCCAATTCACCCATGAAGTTTTATGTTTTTCGTCTAAACCTCCCCATAGGAATCAACGCTGCAGCGGCTCAATCTCCAAAATATCACACCTTGGGACTCTTAAAAGAGATAAAAAATAAACTGGTAAATTTGACAATACCTAGTTTATTAAAGTAACTCTATCTCCAATAGATAAGTGTTTATTTTTCCAGTTAGATAACTTTGAACGAATTACCTTCAAAATCGGCTCCCATGTACATTTCAATCTCGGGCTAGCACCAATAGGTAAACCCAGATAACAGAAAGGTAACAAACCAACCTTACAGTGAAGGAAAGTCGCAGTAGCCTCAACAAACACAGAGTCAGAATTAATACTAACCATGCTACTTTTCGAGAAATTAATTTTCAAGCCAAAATCAAGTTCAAAACATCGTAATATTGATTTGATAGTCCACATATTCTTCCATGTAGCCTCTCCTAATAGTACCGTATCATTCACCTACCGTAGAATTAATAATTCAAGAGAGCCAATTTTCATCTCGTTAAAGAGCTCTTGTCTCACAGCTTCTTTAATTAATCATGTTAAACCTTAAGCCACAATCAAAGATAAGAATTGAGCAAGAGGGTCATCTTGCTTTAGTCCTCGCAAAATCTGTATCTCATCTGTGAGACTACCGTTCATGAGAGATCCCAAAAATACACACGTCTGAATCCAATTCACAAAAATGTCATGAAAGCCACACCAATAAAGCATATATTCGAGAAACATCCAATTAACCTAGTCGAATGCTTTCTCAAAATCTAATTTCAGAATAATATTATCTTGTTGAAAATGAAAAAAATAGCATTCATAAAAAAGGTATTAATTTTATCACAAAAAATAAAGATAAACATTAATTTATTTTTTTTGGGTAACAGATGAACATTAATTTGATACTCTAATGTTACTAATTTTGTTTGTCAAAGGTTTTTTATTAAATTAATTTTTCAAAATTAAAATATTATCAAATTAGTTCATAAATATTTAAAATAATATTAAATTAGTCTATAAAAAAATTAAAATAGTGTTAAATTTGTGTCTTAAAATACAAATAATAAATCTTCAAGAAGTTAATTTAGTGCAAAAGGATTTTTGAGAAAACAAATTAGAAACAAATAAAAATTTTTTCATAACCAAAATTGATGTTTTACTCAAAGATGTTAAGTAGGAAAAAAAGAAAAGAAATTTTGGAGTACTAGCGGTTGGTACTAGGTGTATAATAAGATGGATTTATGTGGACACATATGTCTATAGACACAACCAATCAAAATTTGATATGATAGTAAAATAATAATAATATAAATATGGTAACTTATATTATCATTATTTTAATATTAATATTACAATTTTATTGATTATGTCCAATAAACACGTTCCATACAAATTTTAGTCGTGTATAACACATATTTCTTGAGCCATCATAAATTTGTCCAAAAATTTATTATTATTATTATTATTATTATTATTTAAATAGGCTGGACTATTGTGGAGCGGCCTCGCCTATTTTATGCACTAAATTTGTGCTGAAAAAATTAGTGTGTGCCACCCTAAGCTGGCGTGTGAATAGGGTAAAAACAAAATAAAACGGAGGAAGGCAAATCAAGGACAGTAGGCACTAGTCACAGTTCCGTATCGTGTTTGGTTGGCTTCGCTGGCTCCGCCAGTGGTCGCAAGTAGTTGTTATAAATTTAATGCAGCGAGAGGGAATTGATTGAATGATTCATTCCACTTTGCACATTCCTTCCTGAATCCAGAACCAGAATGCTTATGACATCTTCTTGTTGTACTTGAAGCAAGAACGGAATAACAATCCTTCACTTTTCTCCCTCTCTTGCGGATCACATCACATTGCCAACCAAGCAGGTTAGCTTGCTACTCCTTCCTACTTTTGCTCGTATTTGCGTAACGCTAATGCCCGTTTCATGTCCTAATTGCAATTGCAATTGCAATTTTATTTCACTTTTTATATCGAAACGCGCAATGCAGTTGTTGCATTTGCTTCACCTTGCTGAAAATGTGGAAGCTCAAGGTTGCCGAAGGTGGGAGTCCATGGCTTCGGACACTGAACAATCACCTTGGAAGACAGGTCTGGGAGTTCGATCCTCAGCTCGGATCCCCACAAGATCTCTTGGAAATTGAAACCGCTCGCCAGAATTTCCACAATAATCGCTTCACCAAGAAACACAGCTCTGATCTACTTATGCGCATTCAGGTATTTTTTCCCCCTCGCCTGTTTTATTTCATTTGATGTCTGCGGTGCCTGTTTTTCTTTCCCCTGAATGAGGCTAATTGGTTTCGTAAGTTATTAAATGTGCTGGTTGAGGTTCATTCCATCTTCATATGAGGAAAGCAAATCTATCTGTTCAGAAACGATTGATTGTTATGTTATGCAAAGGGATTTCATATGGTATTTAGTGCATTGCTGTGCTGTGAAAGTTATAAATTTCTTATACCAAAAACTTGATCATTTAAGTTCAATAATTTTTCATATAAAACCATGTAGTTGGCAAAAGAGAACCCAATAGGAGGAGTCTTACCCAAAGTCAGTGTCAAAGGTATTGAGGATGTAACTGAAGAGACTGTCACAAGAACATTAAGAAGGGCCATAAGTTTCCATTCAAGTATCCAGACTTGTGACGGACACTGGTCAGGAGATTATGGAGGTCCCATGTTTCTGATTCCTGGATTGGTAAGTTATGTTTTCAATACTCCCTCTTAGTTGTGAAACTTGTTCTATGTTATATTACCAACATGCTGGGAAACAAGTTGCTCTGAAAAACCATCAACCATTGCTTTCAAAACTTGAGGTTTTCATTTATTTGGTATTTAGACCTTTGTCTTCCCTCCCCACTGATGACCATGAGAAATGTATGCTATCTGGGATGTACAATAAAACAGGTGATTACCCTGTCTACCACTGGGGCCCTGAATGCGGTCTTAACAGAAGAACATAGAAAGGAAATTTGCCGTTACCTCTATAATCATCAGGTAAGAACTTCGCAATATCTTTTCTCAAATTCTATAGGCTCCTTCGGAAGTTCTCCTGATTAGTTAAATGTAACTGCAGAACAAGGATGGTGGGTGGGGTTTGCACATTGAAGGTCCAAGCACCATGTTTGGCTCTGTTTTGAGCTATGTTACTCTGAGGTTGCTTGGCGAGGGACCTAATGATGGACAAGGGGAAATGGAGAGAGCACGTGACTGGATTCTAGGGCATGGTGGTGCTACTTTTATAACATCATGGGGGAAAATGTGGCTTTCAGTTAAGATCTTAGTCTTATTTTGATGATTTTGTTAATAGATTTTGTGGTCTATTTATTTTAAATATTATTGTCGATAGGTACTTGGAGTGTATGAATGGTCTGGAAATAATCCCCTGCCCCCTGAGATATGGCTTCTTCCATACATGCTTCCATTTCATCCAGGTTCTTGCTCTTTTTAAATATTTTTTAACTCGTTCAATGGGATGACATAAGATTAGGGAAAATTTCAACAAAAAAGAAATATGGCAGAGGCGTCTTCTGTTCATGACTTCATGTGATGTATGCTGTTCTTAAGAAAGTTCTTGAATTCTCAACATTATTTTATTGTTTAATTGGTTGTCTATATTCATCTAAAACATTGTTTGATGTTCTATTCATCTTTTACTTGAAATAGGAAAGAAATCACATATTTATTCTTTACAGGAAGGATGTGGTGTCACTGCCGGATGGTCTATTTGCCGATGTCTTACTTATATGGCAAGAGGTTTGTTGGTCCAATCACACCAACGATATTGTCTTTGAGAAAAGAGCTTTATACTATACCATATCATGATATAGACTGGAATCAGGCTCGCAATTTGTGCGCAAAGGTTAGTGAAGCTGCTAAACTGGCCCTACGAAAATGTCACGAGAGAATTGTTTCACCTGGATTTTATCACTTTTGAGGCCCGTGATATAATATCCTGGACCTACTGGTACTCATGATTCCATCAAAAATAGCACCCTAACTTTGTCCATGTCTTTGGCTTCTTTTTCTGGTGAAACTGTATGTTAGGTTTCCTGTTAAATTGATCTAGGAACTTGCCTGAGCATTAGATGCTACTGTTAATTCACCATAATCAAATGCTGTCATCATCTCCTAGTCCTATGGCAATCGTCATGTTACTGTTACTACATTCTAATTCATTTCCACTGTACAACTGACTCATTTGTCAGATTTTCTGTTTTATTGTGATACTGATCATGTACTCGCTACTAAATCTGCTCCCTCTGTAAGACTGTAATCAACGCTGTACCCTATCATATCTAGTATGAATGACCAATTCTCCAGACAGCTTGAGCTGCTAATTGAAGGCACATCAATGATTTTATATCTATAACATGCTTCTTTATACCAGAGCCCTGAGCTTGAAAGTTGTAAAACACATAGATCAACTCTATCTTGAAATTGAATTCTATTTATAAGATTGGGGCAGCAATAGCTGAACTCCTGACCACTTGGTCATAGGAGCTTTGAAGCTGAGTCATGGGTTAACTCCCCCAAAGGCTTAGTATCCGTTTGGTTTAAATAGCAATGATGATTTTACTGAAAGAAAAAGTTTTTGTTGTGCCTTAAACGGAGTTTGATAGCATGAAAAAAAAAAAAACAGAGGGTTAAGCTATTAAGTGAGGTTACATGAATGATTTTTTATCTCTAACAAATAGAACTTGGCATTTTTTTCGTCTTAACATTCAACTATCAATTTAATTGTGTCGGTGTAAACAATGAGTTACACAAGGATTACCTTTGTTTTTATGCAGGAAGACTTGTATTATCCTCACCCACTCGTGCAAGATATTCTCTGGGCTTCCCTCCACAAGGTAGTTGAGCCTGTTTTCATGAATTGGCCTGGCAAAAAGTTGAGAGAGAAAGCTCTTAAGACCGCAATGGAGCATATACATTATGAAGATGAGAATACTCGTTATATTTGCATAGGTCCTGTAAATAAGGTAATTTTTTAGAGGGGGCAGGCATCTAACATTCAATTGTTACTTTTTGTTTAGTTGCCACCCTTTGAGTAGTAGTATGAGAATACTAACTTACTGTTGAAAGATTGGTAGTTTTCATTTGCTGTTCTTGTATTTTCTTTACTTCCTTAATTTATTTTTGCTGCGTTAATATATTTTTATGGATGCTTGAGCTTCCCTTCCATCTTCCTCTTATATATTACTTAATGTTTCCAGCTAAATCAGGAAATGCTTGGTATCCTGATTACATAATGTTTATTATTCTCAATGATTTTATTCAGGTGTTAAATATGCTTTGCTGTTGGGTGGAAGATCCAAATTCAGAGGCCTTCAAATTGCATCTTCCAAGGATCTATGATTACCTATGGATTGCTGAAGATGGCATGAAAATGCAGGTATACATTTAAGTCAACTTATTTTCACCTTGCCATAGTGATCAAGTGATGTTTTTTCAATCAACTGGACATATTGACATATGATTTGGAATGATATGGACATAACCGTTGTCTTGTCTGTCTATGATATAATGATAGAACCAATACTGCACAATTGAGCTTCTCTCAAGGTCATATACTACAGTCTATTTAAGAATAATAATAGTGTTACAAATTTAGATCCAACCAACTTTTGCTACAGGGCTACAATGGAAGTCAACTGTGGGATACTGCATTTGCTGTCCAAGCAATTATTTCAACTAACCTCATTGATGAGTATGGTCCAACTTTAAGAAAAGCTCATTCGTTCATTAAGAATTCACAGGTGATTTTTTTACATTTATCATTAGAAGTAGCATTGGTATGCCCTTGTTGATCAAAATCTCTTCTCTTTTGTCATGAAAGGTCTTAGATGATTGTCCCGGTGATCTTAATAAATGGTATCGTCACATTTCAAAAGGTGCTTGGCCTTTTTCAACTGCAGATCATGGATGGCCGATTTCTGACTGCACAGCTGAAGGACTGAAAGTAACTATTTATGGGGAAAAATAGAGTCTGTTATTTAATTCTTGTTTCATTGCACACCAAAACAATTCTTCTTTCTTGATTCATATGTTCTTTTTTCAGGCTGTTTTGTTACTATCCAAAATTGCACCAGAGATTGTTGGTGAGCCTTTAGGTGCAAAGCAATTATATGATGCTGTGAATGTCATCCTCTCATTACAGGTAGTTATACTCCTAGTGATACGAGCCAGATATCTAAATAGCTGTAGAAAATGAATCACAGTGATTATTTTATGCTTTTACTGGTTATTATTGGATCCTTTCCTTCTTATGATGCCATATTAATGAGATGACTAAGATATTCATTCATCTTTTAAGATCCTTCACTATGTAGTATGTAGTATTTTATTACGAATTGTATTTGATATCAACTGAGCTATTTGTCTTTTGTCTTGTAAATGAAAAGTGTCCACTTTGCATTTATAATAGTAAGCTTTTTTTTTTTTAATGATGAAATGTGCTACCCAAACAAAAGCCCTAACTTCAAAGAAAACTTTGACTTTCCAAAAAGTGTGTGAAAGGTGAACAGTATGGAGATTCTATCTTTTTTTTTTTTTTAATCATTTGAATTTTTAAAAATCGCACTTAACAAATTAGTTGAAAACTATTTCTTTCAATTCTTTCCCACAAAATATATGTGATCTATTTTTGCTATATTATTAGCTTAAGTGGTAATCATGGTTCTAAAAATAGATAAACTTTTTTGTTAGCTGGGCAGAGTCTGCACTACACATAAAATTTAGTTAAGATTTTTTCTTTTTATGTTTACTGTGTTTAATTCCAGTTTTCTAAAGATATTTTCTTATAAAAAAAATAATATTAGTTCTTATAAGCAAAAGTAGTTGATTTTAACTGTAACTTCAGATTATTACTAATTTGATTTGTTCATTTTTTATATTGATGTTCGACTGTAATCCAGCATGGGGTTAACTAAAAAACCATTTCAATCTGTTTGGATAGTTGGTGGTATTTTCCAAACAAAATTTTATTTTGTTCCCATTATTGCAGAATGAAGATGGTGGCTTTGCAACATATGAGCTCACACGATCTTATAGCTGGTTGGAGGTAGCCTTCTGTCATTATTTACCCTATTCTCATTAGTTTTCAATATATCTTCTTTGAAATGTGAAACATGTGGCATGTGACACATTGATTTTCCTATAGAAAGCACATAATCCATGCTTTATTTTGTTTTGAGCTTTTAATATAGGCAGTCCTCCTTGAGCACCCTTACATGTTGTGAAATGCCTCATAAAGAAATTTCAACCATAATCTATCCTTCTTTGATTTCACGTGAAGTTTGGTAGAATCTTTTTGTATACAAAGCTATTATCATTTAAATCTGGAAACAAACAACTAGAGTACTTGAAAATCGTATACTTAAAACCACAGCTACTTTTTTCCATTCACATGTCAGGTTGTTAAGCACAAGTTTTTTGATTGATGCTTCCAAGTGTAGTACATGACAAATCATTTTTAAGAACAAACATTTGATGTTTCACTGGAATAACATTTAGGCTTCAGAATTGGGGCTCAGTAGTTGATCGTGAGATGTCACAAACCTGTTTTTGGATTATCTTAAAGTACATGTGTTGATAATTCCTTCTCTGTTGGCAGATAATCAATCCTGCTGAAACTTTTGGCGACATTGTTATTGATTATCCGTAAGCTATCAAATATTTGTTGAATACCAATTTCCATATCTCTCTCCCATTCCATCAACCCTGCAATTTCAAATTTTCCTCTTTTAATATTTCTTCATTCTTTGTTCTATAGGTATGTGGAATGTACCTCAGCAGCAATCCAAGCTTTGGCATCGTTTAGTAAATTATTTCCTGGTCATCGTCAAGAAGAAATACAATGCTGTATTGAAAAAGCTGCAACCTATATTGAAAAAATACAAGCTTCTGATGGTTCATGGTTTGCTCCTCCCTTTTGGGAAACTGCTTATTTCATTAGCTATTAAATTAATACCATTCATATTGTTCAAGATATTATATACACACAAACACACAGACCTATTTATGTATGGACAGTTCATGTATGGTTGTATGGTTAAGACTTATTGCTCTCATGCGAACAATTCTTACTTGATATGTTGTCATATATATAGGAGCCATATCAAGTGCGAAATTTCTTTGTTTAGTGGACCTCTGACCACTCAAACTGCTGTACAGGTATGGTTCTTGGGGAGTTTGCTTTACCTATGGCACTTGGTTTGGGGTAAAAGGACTGATCGCTGCTGGAAGGAGTTTCAGTAGTTGCTCAAGTATCCGTAAAGCTTGTGAATTTCTGCTGTCCAAGCAGCTTCCTTCTGGTGGCTGGGGAGAGAGTTATCTGTCGTGTCAAAATAAGGTCAAGTTTGCTGTTTCTAATGTCAATATTTATTTATTCTGAAGAATCCATAATAACCACCTCCTTGTCAGAGTCTCTTCTGACCACTGCTTTTATTTTAGGGGAAAAAAAAATCAATGCCTGGGCTGATAGTGCTCAACTGCTCATGAACTCACAGATGCATAAACATGATTGCAGTGATTTGAAACACACGGGTGTAAAAAGCATTCAAAAGTGAGGATGGTTTTAAATCAAGTAACCAACATGTTTGTAGGAGTAGTACTAGTAATAGCATTAGCAAGAGTACTAATCCCTAAATAAGAGTCCACTATTTGAATTTGCCTGGCTTAGGCACTCCCTTTGGTAGTCTGCTCTAAGTGGTCAATAGGAAGTTGAGATTCTCTCGAGCCATATCCTGGCTCCCAACCCACAATAACACTGGATGTCTATTTATGCCTGGTTAGCGGCATCAATTGAAGGGTTTGACATGAGAAGTTTTCAATTAGTGCAGTCTGTTATGACTAGCCTGTCCGACTATAGTACTTTGAAATTAATAGCATCAGGAAATTCAAAGTTCCACAATTGGTTTTCCATACTAAGTGAAATGCAGTCTTATCTAATTTTTTTCTCGACAAGACATTGTTTCTTGTATTTGTCCCAAGATAGATGGACTCAATTGTGTGTGTAAATGTGTCCATTTATGTGTGTGTGTGTATTTACCAGGAAAGCATTACAAGTAGTTCCTGGAATTGTAAATTTGCATCAAATTTTTAAATTAACACTTGAGTGAAATACTTGATTAGTTGTGATATTCAAAATGCTGAATTTCTGTTTTTATTTTATCAGCTCTAAATACTGAATTTCTTGCGTTATCTTTCTGGCAATCTCACTTTGTTCAGGTGTATTCAAATTTGGAGAGCAACAGGTCTCATGTAGTAAATACTGGGTGGGCTATGCTGACTCTAATTGATGCTGGACAGGTATGAATCAAATTTTCTACAAGTTATGCTGTCATTATATTAATTAGTTTAATACTGCACGAAACCCATTTATTATTTCCCAAATTGAGAGATATAGGATAGAATCCATCTCCACCCAATCAATGGAGTGAAATATATATTCTGTTATGCTCCATTCCACTTCACTCTATTTTGTACTATTCTGCTCCGCTCCATTTGTCATTAGTTATCCAAACATAGCCATAGGGCATTGGATAGAAAGACTCTATATATGTTACAAATTACAAGATAAAATAATAGTTGAATTATAAATAAGTAAATATTATTAATAAAAATAAATGCACATTAATTTAAGAAATAAATGTCAATTTGATCTTTCAACAATATATTTATCACCAATTTAACCCTTAAAAGATTTTTGTCTATAACAGTCGATTCATTGGACTGATTCGCAATCCAACTAGTCAAACGGGAAGGTTCAGTCCTATTTCTTAACAATGTAATTATTTAGTCGTACTATATTGTGATGACTCATAAATTCGTGCTTGTTAATTTGCCATTTAGTTTCTAAAATTTCAATTCATTTATGAGAGTTGTGAGAATAAAGTAGTTCGGATTCAAATCAGGTGTCCCCAAATCATGTTCCTAATCATGTCTCACCAATAGAATAGTGGCATGTCATTAAAAAATCTTATTAGGAAATTAAAGATTAAAATTAAAGGAAATATTTTCAATGACGTGGCGATATTCTATTGGTGGGGCATGATTGGGGACATGATTTGGAAACACATGAAGCCTAAGGAGAATGTTTCTAACTTGGTGGAGAATGGAGATGACTAGGTGCTCTCTTGCATTCTCTCTACCGTTGGTTTTACTGGTTGCAGGATGAAAATTATGAGGACACTGACAAATATTAAGAATAATCTGCTAACAAAAAGATTATATTTGGTATAATTAATATATTTAGTTATATATATATATTTAAAACATAAGAGCGGAATCCTCTTATTTTCCATTGTTTAGATAGTAAAAAAGGTAATGGAATGGAGTGGCATCTAGTGGAATGGATCTCATCCCATCCTATAAATTTTGCTCCCTCCTAAGTTGGGGGTAAAGGTGGAATCAAACTTGTTTTATTGATATAATTACAACATCACAATTATAAGCTTTTACAAATCTCTTGTTGCATTATTTTCCCTCAAGTGCAACAAGTCCCAATCTTCCTTTTTCCTTTTATCTTACCTTGCATGTGCCACAATTTTCACAATTACAGAACAAATCAATACCGACTAAGCGAATATTATTACCCCGAACATGCAATGTAAGATAAAAGGAAAAAGGCATTCAACAGGTTGGTTTAGTGGCTAAAGAGTAAAGTTTTGAGTAGCATTGTTTCGGTTAGAACACTTATGGACGCACTTTCACCTATAAAAAAAATAAAAGAAAGATAAAACACAACTATATATTGTAGTCACTAAAATGGAACTGCTTTGTTTTTTTTTTTTTTCCTCAAGTAAATTTCCACGTTACAGGTTGTCTCACAGATTAGTAATATTTACAAATATTGTTTTATATTTCAAATTACATATTACATAGAAAAAGTAAAATAAGGATGCAAATATAGTGAGAATAAGGGTAAAGTAGGAATTATAAAATTATAACTCTTTTCATTCTATCTATTCTCCAAACAACGGAATAGAATATAGATTACATTCTATTATGCTTTATTCAATTGTATCTTGTTCCGTTCCCCTCTACTCACTACTAATTATCCAAACGAAGCCTGAGGGACGTGAATGAATTGACGAAAATTGGCAGATTGGTTATGATCTAATTATTTTACAAAATTAAAATTATATATATAATTTAGAAAAGGTGCGATAAACATGAAATGAAATAGAGCAAAGAAGTTGGTAAATAGAAATAGGGGTAGGATAGGAATAAAATTATTATAACATAGTGTTCTATCCCTTTCTCAAACAATGGAATGAAAAATTTATTCCACTTGTCATGAAATCTCCAAACAATGAAATGGAATGATCATTTCATTTTGCTCCAATTTAGTCTATTTCATTATATTTCGCTTCGCTTTGCTCAACTTTTATGATCAAAACCTAGATTACTGTGTGCTATACTATAAATCATATATCTAACCGAATTTGCCAGAACTGAATTTGCATTAACCTTAAATCATATATCTAGCTGAATTTAACTTTAATTTCAAGGGAGAAGGTTAGTGTAATTATTCCCCTCTATCTAATCCTTAATTTGGGGGAGAAACGTAGAAAAACAATGATGTCCTTTTTGCACTTGTTTTCGTGTTCTCACAACATCTGTCATAATGGAACAGGCCAAGAGAGATCCAACGCCCTTGCACCGTGCAGCTGTAAACTTGATAAATTCCCAAATGGAGAGTGGTGACTTTCCCCAACAGGTATTTTAAACAACCACCATATGGCTTTGTTGAATACTAATTCTAAATCTTACTACAAGTTCTTCTTATAAATCTTTCTACATATTATGTAAGGAATAAATTGAATGCATTTTATAGTTTTAAGGTACAAAATACATTTATTTTTTTAATTAGTATTTACTTTATAAGATAATAAGAGAATTTATTGAACGATTTGTAAGAGAATATAGCATTATTAAAAAAACACTAATCATGTTACTTTTCTATCAATTCAGGAAATAATGGGAGTCTTCAACAAGAATTGCATGATCACATATTCTGCATACAGGAACATATTCCCCATATGGGCATTGGGAGAATACCTATGTCGTGTATTACAGGCTCGTTAATTTCTTTTTAGTCAGAGTAGCGTTTGAATTATTTCGACCAATTATCCTTTTCCATCCTATATCTCTTAAAAGGTGTACGGCTAGGAGTTTGGTAGTCCGCTAAACAAAGAGTAAAACTTGTGGAGAATGCTTACCTACAAGATTTTTGTGTTAATCATAAGCTTCTCTCTTACTTCCCGTTGTAGAGAAGTTAATTAAATCTATAAATATATTATTATTTCAAAAAAAAAACTTGTAATTAATATTTACTTTTTATAATCTACTAGTACGATACCTATGCGTTCGCATAGGTTTTCGACGATTCTGTCTTGAGTGTGACGCATAATTTTGTAGGACAATTAATTATCATTAGCAAAAGCTAAATGAAATACATGATAAAAAAACTGAAATTCATGATTCAACAATAAGTAACAATCATTTGTAAAAAATGGGTTAACATCAAATTAAAAATAGAATAATGACAATGTTTCTAAAAAAATATCCAAGAATGATAGTTTCATGTTCAGTACTAGTTAGAACATAATCATGATTAATGTTTTTGATGACGCGTTTGCAAGTATATAGTAGTGTCTTGTAATGAATAAACAATAGCATAATCAAAATTATAAAAGTATTTAATAAGTTATTTTTCAAAATATACATAATGGTCAAAATAAAAAAAATAATTTACCTTAAAAAAGATTACATTTAGAACATTTCTAAATCCATAACTTTGGTATAAACACAATCTCTCTTGTGCCTAACTACAACAAAAAAATACTAAATATGAATCTTTAACAATATCTTGAGAGTTTGTATTTATATCTTGTAATAATAATCGTAAAACAATTAGTGTTTCTAAAATTGTGTCATTGTCTACAATGAATTGATTAATATATATCCCTCATAAAATACATAATGCTCGTTTGTTTCAAACAACATAATTAAAATATCATAATTTGTTCCTAGCTAGCAATCAGAGAACAAAAGAGAAAAAAGTAACCTTAGGATCAATAATGATAAGGAAAACAAACAAATGAATAATAATCAAGCAATGGAGAAGAACAAGAGAGAGGTTGTAGTTAAATCAAAGCACCCCCAAAGTATACTAGTCAGTGAAGCATAAATAGAACCATAATAATCACAAATAGACATTTTAAATCATGTTACATGATATCACTAAAACTAAAAAAAAACATATCAACACTTTTAAGTTATATTCTTTTCTTCATGTATTCTCTAAACTCATAATACAAACCTTTTGCACCTCAAAGAAAAAACACAAATAATGGTTATTAAATAGTGATTTCGAAAAAGCAATTTTCAACCACAACAGGAAAATGGAAAAAAAAACATATTCGGCTAAAATATTATATTATGCGGTAGAAAGAGACATTGAACTTTGATACCTTTCATGGATTTGAAACAGAAGAAAAAATAACATAAAAATATAATAAACCAATAATCTCATAAAAAAAGTTGATTATGTGTAAACTA
This sequence comes from Cyamopsis tetragonoloba, assembly GCA_037177725.1. Classification (NCBI taxonomy): domain Eukaryota; kingdom Viridiplantae; phylum Streptophyta; class Magnoliopsida; order Fabales; family Fabaceae; genus Cyamopsis; species Cyamopsis tetragonoloba. The sequence continues at coordinate 45,217,363 of CM074124.1, forward strand.
AATACTAATATAGCTATAATACATTAATAAATGTGTAAACTTAAAAGTTATGTGCATTAGTAATTAAATCACCCAAGTAAGTATCAGTCCAATTATCTCTAAGAAGATCGGTCATTACAAAATGTGTATGGGTAGAGGGCCTTTCTGTCTCAGACTTCATTTTTTGTCTTAATTCTTGAAATGTACCCTTCCAATGATTCTTAAACAGCCCATGTAATAGTCGAAGTTGTGCACAAAGAAATGGAGCTCGTATGGTTGCATCAGCAAAATCCCAGCAATCATAATTTCTGGGACAAATGAAAAACCTATACTTAAAAGATTACAGTGTAAAAACTATGAAATAAAAAGGAAGAAAAATTTACTAATAACATGAGTAAAGAAAATAAAACTAAAAAATCAATAAACATTAGAGTTAGAAAATATGAAAAACATAAACATTAGTGCAGAACCAAAAAGGAGAAATCCAAAAATCTATGAAGCAAGACTTGAGAAGAGCAGTACTTTCATTTTACTCCGCATTGTGTTTTTATCTTTTCCCGAATACTGCTATTGTATTTTTTCCATCTCCTGCATCTAATAAAAACCACAAATATCAAAAAAATTTAAACAGACTAATTTATAAATAGAGAGATGAAAGATTAAAAAAAAACCTAAAAAAGAAGAGGGGAGAAACAAAAAAAAACAAACAAACAAAAGTAGAACCACTCACTTTCCAAACTTGTTTTGTGCTCGAGAAGGAGGTGGGCGAATGCCCATGAGATATTGAAAGGTTTGTACTCCTTTTCAATATATTACTATCATAAGGAGCAGAACATTGTTTTAGAAGGGGAAAGAATACAGAGTCTAAGAAAAATGGAAAGGAAAGAGTGAATATTCTAACCTTAGATGATTCTAATCTTCTATTGTTACCTTAGATGATTCTAAAAAAAAGTAGCATTATCCAGTCCCTTCTATTTTTTTGTGATCTTTGGTTATAAAGCAGCATAAACATCGTTGACTAAATATTCACATATATTATGTTCAATTAAGCTAATGTTTAATCAATTTAAAGCTTCACAAAATATTATTTAACAACCAAATACTGTAACCAAATACTTACAATCTTTTAACACGTGCAAATGTAATAGTAATTGAATAGAACATCGAATCTCATGCTATTCTTTATGTAAAAAATTCATGAATTGTAATGAGTAACTAAATTTAAAAAAAGAAAAAAATCCTTGGGTTGAACAGAACAACAATTATAAAGAAGAAAAAAGAAAGTAGTTGCAAATTTTTATGAAATGTGATATGCGCTAAGAGTGGTTTAAGCTTTTGGAATGAGAATAGGATAAATTGCCATGGTTGCAGACTACCTAAAGCTGTCAAAGCTTTCAAGTTTAGCTTAAGAAAGATACTCAAAATAGTTAATTGGAACAGCGCTTTCATACAGCAAGACTACATGACTAAAGCTCATCCCAAGTACTCTTGAACAAAAATAACAATCAACAACATTCAAATATCAATTTTTGTCAGAGCAAATAACAATTACTTAGTGTGTATAAAAAGTTATATATTGAAAGCAAGCTACAATTACATAACAAATTCATTATCACTTACCAAAAGTGAGAATGGTGTATATATATATATATCAATTAGAAAATTATTTGATACGTTATCAGAATATTTTGGTTGAACGTTTAATACGTTATTTAAAATACTAGTAAATTTCATTTGTTTGATTATATACCTACAAATTTTCAAATTGTATGAATTTTTGCATTGTTGATCTACGTCATACAAACTTTCAATTGATTGGTTGGATCGGCGAAATTCGTTTTTTATAAAAAGTCATGCGCGGTGTCATTTAACAACTTTGACACCTTAGTGTCATTTGAACCCAACTCATATATATATATAGTCATTAAACTTCACTTATCCTAAACAGACACGTCATACCTTATCACTTACAAACAGATTAGTCTCCATTAATATAATGTTCATTTGTTGAGAATGAAGCTACTCTCAGCTGAATCATTTGTGTTCATCTATCTGTACGGCTTTCAATTCTGAACTAACGTGATCAATAATCATGAACTTAACAATCAAACTAGTAAGGTGTCATCATACACGGTCATCTATATTAAAAATGCAATAATTATGCTTACACAAATGTATTCTCTTTCATCATCAATTTGTACACCTCACTACAAAAAAAGTCATATTTGCGACCAATGAAATCCGTCACAAAACTTCCCAGAATATTTTTTGCCATGGAATTTGTGACCAAAATGATTCACGACCCAATGTTTTGCTACTAATAGGGTGGCAAATTCGGTTGCTAAATCAATATTTTTTTGTAGTGTCTCTTTGTTTATCTTTTTATTTTTTCTTCTTTTATTAGACCCCATATCACGAGTCATTCACATCTTACACGTTACGAAAGAAACCAGAAACTCATAAACATGATATACATGCTTGTTGCCATGAGAATAACTCTAGTTCATAGCGTGTTTGTTTGGTGACATTAACATATATATATATATAAACAGATTAGTCTCCATTAATATAATCTTCCTTTGTTGAGAATGGAGCTACTCTCAGCTGAATCATCATTCTTTCTCTTTTTTGTGTTCCTCTCTTGCTTTCAATTCCGGACTAGCAAACCACCCGTCAAAGGCTTCAAAACCTTCCCTATACTTCGACTCTTTCCATATTTCTTAAAAAATGGCCACAGTTTCCTAGAATGGAACAATGAAGTCCTTCGCGATATCCCAAACCACAATATTTCGCTCTTAGCATATGCCGATCTTGACACCTCAATAGCCATTCGTTTCAATTTTAGGCAATTGTTGGAGTCCAATTCAAATATTTGGTTCACGTTGTTATTGTGCACTTCTAATTAATTTAGGCCGATTGTCGAGAGATTTTTACTCAACCTTGTTGTTCATTTCTTTCTTCTAGAGCCAACATTTCTCTGGTTCGACTCTTCTATTATTGGATTCAAGGCTGATAGTGTCATGCATAACAGATGATTGATGGATTGCCTGAGTTATTTTTGCATTTCTCTGCTTATAGTCCTCTGTAAAAGGATTTATGGCTGGTCGTGTCATATTTGATGCATGAATTATGTGTGATTTGCAGTTTGTTGAGCATGACTTGCTAGGACAATGAACAATGGAAATTTCGCTATTAGACTCCTTTTTCAACTTCACAATCATAATCTTTTTGATAGTGCGATTGCGTTGCGGGATAATGTGATCAATAACAATGAACTAAGAAATCAAACTAGTAAGGTGTCAACATACACAGTCATCTATATTAAACATGCAACAATTATGCTTACACAAATGTATTCTCTTTTATCATCGATATGTACACCTCTTTGTTTATCTTGTTATCTTTTCTTCTTTTATTAAACACCATATCACGCGTAATTCACCTCTTACACATTACGAAAGAAACCAGAAACTCCTAAACATGATATACATGGTTGCCATGAGACTAAATCTAGTCCATAGCATGTTTGTTTCGTGATATTGACATATATATATAGTCATTAAACTTCACTTACCCTATACAGACATGTCATACCTTATCACTTACAAACAGAAAAGCACCATTAATATAATCTTCCTTTATAGAGAATGGATCTACTCTCAGCTCAATCATTGTTCTTTCTCTATTTTGTGTTCCTCAATCTACTTTCAATTCCGGACCAGAAAACCACCCGTCAAAGGCTTCAAAACCTACTCTAAAATTGGACTCTTTCCACACAGTTTCCTAGAATGGAACAATGAAGTCCTCCGCAACATTTCCAACCACTATATTTCGCTCTCCGCAGATGCCGATCTTGCTTCCTCAATAGCCATTCGTTTCCGTTTTAGATAATTGTTGGAGTCCAATTTAAATATTTCATTCATGTTGTTATTGTGCACTTCTAATTAATTCAGGACGATTGTCGTGTCGAAGAGATTTGTACTCAACCATCTTGTTCATTTCTTGCTTCTAGAGCCTACATTTCTCTGGTTCAACACTTCTATTATTGGATGCAAGGATGGTAGTGTCATGCATAGCAGTCAGTTATTTTTGCAGTTCTCTGCTTATAGTCCTCTGTGAAAGGATTTGTGGCTGGTCCTGTCATATTTGATGCATGAATTATGTGTGATATCTAGTTCGTTGAACATGACTTGCTATAACAACGTATAATAAAAATTACGCTATTAGACTCATTTTTCAACTTCACAATTATAATCACATTGATAGTGCGATTCCGTTGCGAGCTAATGTGATCAATAATCATGGACTTTAAGGTGTCACCATACACGGTCATCTATATTAAACATGCAATAATTATGCTTACACAAATGTATTATTCTCTTTCATCATCGATCTGTACACCTCCTTATTTATGTTGTTATTTTTTCTTGTTTTATTAGATAACATATCACGCGTTATTCACCTCTTACACGTTGGGAAAGAAACAAGAAACTGTTAAACATGATATACATGTTTGCGATGAGACTAAATGTAGTTCATAGTGTGTTTGTTTGGTGATATATATAAAGACGCGAATAACTTAAAAAAAACTTACAATTAAAATAGAATTGTTATATAACAATTTAAAATATATATTTTTAACCTAAGAAATAAAAAAAATAACTTACTATTATTTAAAGAACTTTTTTTTTTTTGCTTAAAAGGAATTATAATAAATTTACATCAATTAATTTGAAAAAGAAAATAATTTTGAGTAAACAGGAAAGTGTTTTTAATTTAAGATATTATTTAAAATTTATAATAAGATGAATGGAGAAATATGAAAAACAATACGAATAGGGTCATTTATTATAGTAAAAAATTAAAACTATTTTTATTTGGAAAAATCATATCTAAAATGCTAAAATATCAACAACTATTATACAATAAATTCTGACAATCCAATTACTTGTCTTGCACTTAGGTCTCTAAGATAGTCAGTTTTCATGCTATTAGATTCACATTTATGTATAATTTTATCTTTAATCAAAAAGTAGTAAGAATTAGACAAAAAAATCAATTTTTGCACAAAATATTTATTTATATTATTAAAAGGATGACTCATTGTAGTGACAAAAAAGTGGTGAGAATAGAATGTGGTTTTGGAAAAAATGGATACATAGACAAATAGGTATATAAAAAAATGTTTTAATATGAAAAAATGTTTTAAATTAAAAAATGGATGTATATAGAATATTTTAATTTTATTAAATAGTATTTAGTTTTATTGAATAGTATTTAGTGATTTTAATAAAATTTTTAATAAAAAATAGTAATTTACTATAATAATTCAACAAAATTACTATAATAAATTCACAAATTTATCTTGATAGGCTCAGCACATTATCAACAAAATTAAATTCAAATATAATTATCAAATTTAAACTTTTTTTCTAAAGCAGTGATATATACATTAAACAATTTAATACTCAATATTATTGAGATGATAAATAATTTATTAGTTATAAGGTTATACTCACTTGTATGTTGATAACAAAAAAGAATTCAGGACCTCTTTTTGCATATTGCTGAATAAATCCAAAAAATATTAATAAAAAATATACACAATACTTGAACTATTGAACCGGGACGACTACTCAAATCGTCTTCTCATGTGTCAGTACGAAGCCAATCTGCACTTGCATCAAGGTGCCTTTTGCCTTCACCTGATAAAAGAAAGGAAAAAATGCTTATGAAATTTGTTTGATATGAATTCTATTTATATGTACAAAAGTGTAGAAATTATTTGAAATTAATAAGATTCTCTTCTTGTTGTTAAAAGTCCCACATCATATAGAACTAAATAGGAATGTTAGTTTATAAGTACAAATTAACTTTTAGGGTTGGGGTGCATTTAAGAGCGAACCATATGAGTACAAATGGTCCCAAATCGCGCCCCCGGGGCCCCGCGTGTGCGGGGCCCCCTCCACGCGCGAGCCCCCAGGGAGCAGAAACAGAACAAAACGGCGAAACGTCTGGAAAGGAAAGATTCAAGAAGAGCTCGGGTGAACTGGAGGGAGAAGGTGCCGCTGCGGAGCGTCTGGAAATGAGAGCGACAACGTGGGTTTCACAATGGAGAAGAAGAGCTTTGAGGGAGAAGTGAGTTAGAATGACACGTGAGGGTTTTTTTTTATATATATTAAGTTGTAGCCTAACCCAAAAGCAGCTGTGATAACAAACAACGCGTGTATAAATTATACCGTTATAATAAAAATCGTATGAAAGCGGTTAAGTAGTGAACCGTTGCTATAGGATATTTTTCATTTCAAAAAAAAAAAGAAATGAAATAACTTAAGTTACTCTTCTTTAATTTTTAAAGATTCAATCAACAATAGAGTAAAAAAAAGAGTGAAATAAAAGAAAAAAAAGATATATTAAATGACTTAAGCATTTAGTACACATTTATGTTATATGTATAATAGATTAATAGGAATATATTTCTTTTTTAAAACAAATTTAATAAGTTAACTACCTTTCTTTGGTTCTAATGATTTGGTCAAAAGTGACTTATATATAAAACCAGAGGAAGTATATTTAATTTCACTTTTGGGTATTTATTTAAGTATGGTACATGGGTCCATGTTTTATGTGTTTGTATTCCCCCTGTTTCTATTTATCTACCCACTTAAGGTATATTATGCATATTAAAAAATATAATTATTATTCTTTTTTATTAAAATATTTTTTGAACTCCCTATAATATCTTCTCGATCTCTTAGTTTTATTGGTTGAGTGATAGAATATTAATCTATTTATATCAATATCATGTCATATCATTTCATGATAACTTTTAAGGTGCGTCATTACTCTTTTTGCTTACCATGCGCCAATATTTATTGACCTATCAACCTAGGTTTTTAGGTTATAAAGTTGTGTATTTTCACATTTACATTTGAGTCACATGTTTAGTATAAGTACGGACTAACCTACAAATTATTACCCAAGTGAATGTAAGATTACTCGCAATTAAAAGGACTTTGGTATCAATGTAGTGGGTAAGCGATATCAAAATATAAATATATAAATATTATTAAAATAATTAAAGTAGAGTGACAATTGATAAAATAAAGTGACAATAGCTTCACTCATTAATTATAACAATAAATGAATCGGTCTGAGCAAATAACTTTAGTATCGACTTGAAAAAATTAGAGAGCAACGCGCTAACAATCAATTGATACTTGGAACTTGGAAGCTTTTGCGTCGATTTGTAACTAATACTCCTTCCAGTTCTTATTTATTTGTTCACGATAATTACGTATATTAAGAAATATAATTATTATTCTCGTTTTTATTAAAATAATTTTTAAACTCGCTATAATACTCGTTATCTCTTGTTAGTTTATTGGTTTGACAGTGATATATTAATTATTACTTCAATTAAAAATAAGAGTAAAATTGATAAAAATACAATTAATACTTTACTGGAAATATAAGTGAATAAATAAATAGGAACAACTCTTGTCTCTCTAAATGACTGGATAAAAAATAATGGAGAGAGTACTCTTTTTCATGTCGCGTGTTGGCTCACGGGCCACGTCTAATGATCTAAAAAATAAAAATAATAATAACTTGGCAAAATGACACTTTTGGTCCCTTAACTCTTTGCATCAATTCACTCTGGTCTCTTAACTTTTTTTTGATTCATTTTGGTCCCTTAACTTTTATTTTGGATTCAACTTGGTCCCTACCGTTCAATTTGGACACTTGTATTATGACTTGATGGAAGTAACGGTAGGGACCAAATTGAATTCAAAATAAAAGTTATGGAACCAAAATGAATAAAAAAAAGTTAAGGGACCAAAGCGAATTGGCGCAAAGAGTTAAGGAACCAAAAACGTCATTTTGCATAATAACTTCATATAATTGTTATATATGCATTTAAAAAAGAATTTATATATGCATTTGAAATAGAATTTATTCCTTTTCATATAATTAAGAATAAAAATGTCAATTGGTTTATCATTTTTCAATCCTATAATTTCTTTTATGATGTTTAATTCTGAAAATAAATCTAATCCATTAATATCTAAGAAATTATCACGTTTCAATGATTTTTCAAGGTTTAGGCATTTTTCTTTCAAAATTACACTATCTAGTGACTTTAATTTCTTAACACTAAATAAAAAACCAAAAATATCTTCATATATTTTAAATTGTTCAATCTAGTTTGGAGTGTGATAATTGCGTTATCTACAATTATAAAAAGTAATAAATTCTAAACTATTCTTGAGAAAATTTTATAGTTTTATTCTCAACACTTTTATCAAATTGTTTCTTTCTACGACTAATACGTTTTTCACAGAAACTTAGGCTCTCAAATTTAATGAAAAACAAAAGCAAGATTCAAGAAGAAGCCAACTAGTAAAGAGTAGTCAGAGTTTCAAACCAAGGAAGAAGGAAGATTGACTTAAGAACTGAATAAGAGATAAATACGATTCAGTTTCTTTTTCAATTCCTCTTTTTTTTTTAAAAAAATAAAAAATAAAAATAGATCATCATTCATTGAGAGAAAGTTTTTACTCATTAAGTATTATTTGTAGTATCAATGAAAAGTTAACAGACAATCTTTTAACTTTTTTTAATTTTTTTAGAAGTATATTAATACTATTTTTTTTTGGCCTAGTTTTTCTGGGCCTAAAGCCCTTGCTTTAGCTGCTTGGACCTTAGATCAGCCCTAACCTCATAATGTTTTTATTTGTTTGTTTTCTTCCATAAACTTGATACTATTGTTCATTTTAGTCTTTAAACGATGCCAAATATAAGAACATATGCCACGCATCTATCTTAATTTAGGGACTAAAACTAAAAATTTCTCCCTCTATTTCATAATATAAACATCTGGCCATTTACCCCTTAATAAATATAAACACAATATTAGAAATGATTTATTTTAATAAATAAGGATAAAGCTAGAAAAGTATAATAAATATATCTTATATTTTGTGTAAGTGCTTATATAATGACACGGAGGAAATATTGTCAAATATAAGGACTTAAATAAAATAGTAGGAACTAAAAAGTAAATGTTCGTATGAGTAGAGGCTAAACGAAATATTTTAAGTGACATGATCAAAATAAAAATGAGTTACATGTATATGAAAAAAAAATCAAATAAATTTAAAAATTATTTATTTTTACTTTTTTTATAAGAAAAATTATATATTTATGTTTGTAATTAAATTTTAAATGGTAAATACTATGAAATAACAATTAATAATAGATATCTATCATTTTTATTGTTATATTTTTATTATTGAATTAGAATTAGTACATTGATAGATATTTAATTTTAAATATTATTATAAATATTATTATATATAATAGTTATTACAATTAACTTAAAAATATATGATTAAAGTCTTTAAAATTTGTAAAGTTGCTATTGTAATTGTAGGATTATTATCCTCTAAATAAATAAATTTGTTAATATAATATTTGGTTTTTAAAATAGTAATCATGAATTAATATAAAAAATTAAATTGTGAAGATATAACTTACTTTAAGTTTTATGGTATGGTATTGTTTCTCTCTATGTTTAAAGTGTGACAAATCGGATAAAAAGCTGATGTGGCAAAATGATAAAAAAATTGTGTTGGTGATGTGCCATGATTCTAGCATTGGCTTCTCTTTTAATATATATAATAGATAATAGATAATAGATAATAGGTAATAGATAAATAGATAATTGATTATACTAACTAAATATTTAAAAATAAATACACATCATTTAATAATATACATAATTCAACTCAATCTAATTCAATATATAAAATAAAGCTAAAAATTAAATAGTGTAACTCAAATAATTTTAGTATTAGATGTACAATAGAAAAGTATATATCAAACCATTTTGAAATATCAAAATTTAATACCTAAACCAATTAAGGTCGGGTTAGTTGGTCTTGGTTCAGGTTGGACCTAATGATATAATCCAAACTGAATCAGACAAATTGGGTTTGGTCGGTTTGTCAGGTTGATCAGGTCAGCCTGACCTACTGGACACTCTTACCTTTGAGTTCTTCCTCTCACGTTGATGGAGTAATCGAGCATAAATTATCAAAAATATAAAGCACATTTTTAATTAATTAAATTAAAACCATAAAATCATAATGGAAATAATATAAAATTAATACATCGTAATACCAACCGGCTACTTAATACCAACGGTCTACTTAAACTCCAGACTAAAAGGATCTACAAGATTAGAGAAGAGAGAAATGACAACTCTTTTAGGATTCTGCCTCTCGTCACTAAAAAATCTAGTAAGACACAATGCTCTTGTAAGACTCACATGTTAGGTGGGTGGCAACATTGTGTCTATATCTCTCATACTAAAATTTTATAGTATTGGAGGGAATCCATACTAACTCTTTCATTGTAATTTACATTATTACATGTTTATCCTATTTATAGGAGATAAAATTCAAGAGGTAACACTAATGATAGAGTTAAAAATGGTACAAAAGATACTTTTAAGCAACTTGCTAAGAACAAAGTCTTATTGGAGCTTGCTAACCTGGACTTAAATTCTTAGTAAAGTTGTTAATTTAATCAACTGATTCTTAGCCAATATATAGGGTAGGAGAAACTGAAATGTGCAGGAAGAAAAAGAAAGAGAGAATTCCAACCAAAAATTCACAACCAACAGAAATAACAACAAATAACAAACTAGAGGAATTTGAATGAAAAATAACAACAAAAATTACAACCACAAATTTTCCAAAAAATTTCCATGAGAATTTGAATATGGAACAAAATGCAAAATAAATAAAGGCCAGAAAAAAAAAAACGCAAAAAAATTACTTCACTTTGTCTTTGTCTTCATCTTCGTCTCCGTCTTCAAAATAATTATTTTGTCTTCATCTTCACTTTGTCTTCCTCTCCAAACTCTAGTCTTTCCGGCTGAAAGGGTTTCCTCACCCAATATCTTATTGATCTTCACCTAAAAATTTGTAATTTTCCTCACTCAATGCTTTTTTTCATTACATTCAAAATTTTAGTTTTTATTTTTTTACATTTTAATTTAATATTTTACTATTACAATTAAATTCATATATTGAGTTTATCAGAAATTAAAATCAAATTTTAATTTGAAATTGAAAATAGAAATTATGAGATAATAAGTTTGTAGGGTTTATGTTAGACTCATACGGCAGTTTCTTAGTAAGAAGTAACAAACTTGCGTTGGAATAGATGATTTACTTAAATTGAAAAAATGATGTGTACAGGTAAAACCCACTAAAACATTATAAAGTAATGCTTAAGAAACTTGTTAAGAAGCCCATCATTAAAGATCGTCTTAAGGAGTTATAATATACTTAGAGTGTTTTAGAATAATTGTGGACCTCCACATTTATAATTTTTAAATATTTTTTATCTCTCTTTTATTTATATATTATATCACCTTTAATATTTTTTTTTATTTTCTCTCTCTTTTAAAAAAATATTTATCTCTCTTTTATTTATCTCTCTGTGTTGTGTTGTAAGTAAATATTATTTTTGTAAATTCTATATGCAGCTAAGTAGAGTGAAGGGACTCTTCTCTCCCTTTAGGTTTGAGGATGAATTTTCACTAGTGTATTACTCCACCTAACCCTTGCCAGTACTATTATCACCACACAAATTTCATACCCCACCATACGTCCCTCTTTTTTTTTTCAAAAATACCCCTCACCCAAGTTCTAAGAATCCGGAAAGGAAAGAAAAATGTAATTCGGATTTTCAAAATCCGGATAACACTCAACAAAATTCACCACACGTTCAAAATGGATTCTAAGAATCCATGGCTCACAAATCACATTTCTTTCTCTCTCTTCGCATTCTTCTCTTTGTTTGAATGTCTCGCTTTCTCTCTCTTCAACACCATCCTCCACCGTGATAACCACCGTAAAATCAATTATTGATGATTAAAAACTATAGTTGTAGAAGACAAAAATCCTGGTTGTAGTTTATTTGGTATCGTAGTTGGTATATACAAAAATGGGAGTTTAGGGGTGCCCTGTGTTTGGCTAAAGAACAAGGACAAACAGTGTCCCGGATTCTGAGAATTTGTAGTTGATGAATTTTAAGAATCTGTAGCATAGTTTTCAAAATGGATTTTGAGAAGCCGTGTATATGTAGAATTGGTTTTGAGTTATAGATTTTGAGAATTTGTGGCCTATGGATTTTGAGAATCCTGTTTGAGAATCCGTTAGGAGGAAGGAGTATGAGCTACCTGATAAATTAATAGGAATGTAGTAGATTATTGAATGCTAAAAATATATCACTTGTATACATTATCTGAAATATTCATGGGAATGTAATAGATTAGTGAATAAGGGAAATTGAGTGTAATGAGGTTGGGAAAGATTGAAAATATAAAGGTGTATGAGTGAGAGAGCTTGGATAAAAAGTAGGTGTCTCACGTTGCTCGGAGTTTAAGAATCCGTTAGAATTAAAATGAAAACACTCCTTGGATTCTAAAAGTCTGGTTGCATTCTACGATTCCTTAATATCCGTGACATGAGTGTGGGGTGTGGTGGGAGCACCCAGATTCTCAATATCCGTTGGTATGATCTTCAGCTTGCTGATTCTCAAAATCCTAGCAAGAGGTATTTTAGAAAGAAAAAAAAAAGGACGTATAATAGTGTGTGAAATATGTGTGATGTTATTAGTATTGCCCCAACCCCCCTCCCCGTCAAGGTCGGATTGGGGATCCTTGTTAAAAAAAACATTATTTTTGTTTTCATATATGTAAAATAATCAAGATAGGAACCCAAGGAAAAAAAATATATTGAATAACCTTTGTGGAAAGAGAAAAATTCCAAGTTAAAAGTCACATTGATCTTTGGCTTTTTGAAATCTGTTCACACTGATCCTTTATATTTTCAGCAGTATATTTTGGTCCCTAACTTTTTGATTTGTAATTCATTTTGATAGATGGCGCTAATTGAGTGTTAACACCGAAAGTCAAACATAGTAGATTAAATAACATGTAGGACACCCAAAATGTTGTTTTATTGCTGAGATAGCATATGATAAAAAAACTTTACTTTTTTTTTATCCGTAATGCGCTTCAAAAGCATTTTTCTTAAATTTTAAAAATTAAGATTTGTTATTCTGTGACGTACAATGTTGTTTTCCACAAAAAGAGAGTTTTTTTAAATGTTGAAAGACTTAGGTAAACTTTTTCTAAAAAGTCAAGTACTAAACGGTATATTTTTTCCGATAAACTCCTATCGCATCAGAAATAACACCCACCCCACCCAATAGAAACAGAAGAGAAATAACTTTTACACGAGCAGAAAACTAGAACTGTACAATGAAAGATTAGATATGTTCATTGAATTTAGCTACACTTAATTTATGTAATTTGTACAACTATGCTGACGGCTAAATATTATGCATAAACTGCTGTTGCCCCAAAAGGGAATGGTGCTTGTGCGAATAATGTAAAACGACAATAAGTTAAGGCATATAAACATTTGAAGAATGCCAAAACATTTTTTAGCATGCTATTTTTAATTACATTAACATTCTTCTATTATTATTGGCTAAATTTAAGCGTGTCCCACTAAATAAGAATTAGGAGTGATCATATGAGTAAAACCTACATCATTTAGTGAGTCACACTAAAATTTAAGCTAATACTCCACCATCAGCCTAGAAGAGCCAATGCTTTTTTCTTGGTACTCTAGCAGGAACATCTGTAAAGTCATTTGAGTAAATAAAAATTAATGAAGACATCAAGATTCAAGAGTATTCATTCGAAAGTTATCAGGTTCATCACCTCCGCTTGTGTACAATGAGTTATAGTGCACTTCGCTCCAAAAGCTTAGCCATAGCTCTACAATTCAGGAAAGAATCACAATCACATATAATTCAAAGACAAATATAAAGTAAAGCTGGAAGTAAGAGAAATACTAAAAGCTAAGGATGAAAAATTGTTCTGACTTTTATGATACAGTTGTTAGAGAACCAATTCATCTAATAGATAAGCAATTCGAAAGTTTAAGAATGATTTTAGTTTAAGATCTCTAAAATCCTTCTTATTCTGTCTGAGAAAGAAAACATATAGTCAACAGACTTTTAATTTGCAAAACAATGACATTAAAATAAAGACTTCTCGAGTTTAAAGACAACCAATGTGCTAGAGGAGAATTTCAAATTAAGAAAAACAAAACAAACTGAAATAACAGCATTCAAAATACTTGCCTCTAGTGGGACTTTTGTCAGTCGGAAGGATCTCAATATAGCAAGTGTCTCTGAAAGAGGTGACTAAACAAATTTTGGCATCAAACTGAGGAAAAAGCAATGACTGGTCAGAAATTAAATTTTAGGGGGGGGAAAGCACAAATTAAATGTTATAGAAAGTAAACACAGAAGAACCCTAAAAGTGAAAAATTACAAGCAGTAAGGAAGTAACATGTTACTACGACTCATGTCCACTAGGAAAGCCCAACCCAAAAAACATGCCTTAATGGAATGGAGAGGCTCATTGCTTATGTACCACAATATATTGACCTTCTTTATATACTAAGAGTGGAACAAAACATTGACGTCTCTTAAGAGTCGACACTCACAGCAGCTTCACTATATCAATACTAACTATTAGCCACTATCTGCGCCACACCTGCTTTTGGGCTCACCACACTTTGCCAGGGTTCTAGAATCTGCTAGTTGAGAAAATGCTTGTCCCGATTTTAGAATCCGTTTGGCTTGAACTATCGGATTCTAGAACCCGAGCGAAGTGTGGTGCGCCCAAGAAACACTATGGCGTAGATAGTGGCATCCATACTAACCCCTTGTTAACCCTTTCTTTTGGTGGCTTCTTTCGTCAATCAGCAATTGGTCAGCACCCATGTGATCATACTGCACCTTAATCTAGAAAGTCCATTCTTTAGCCCAACACTAACCCATTACGACTAGCTCATGAAGAGAGCTTACTCAAATATTTAAAAAAAAAAAAAAGCCCAATAAACAGGAGACCCTTATGGCTTAGATGCCACATTGATTCCTTATTTAAGGTGGGGCATAACGAATATCCTCCTAAACTAAAAAATATTACAAAAATGTGAGACTAAAACCTGAAAATTGAAGAGACTAGGTCTGGTAGAAGAGAAGTTGATATAGAAAGAATGGAACAATGTTTATTAATGACTCTCTCTGGAACAATGGCTTCCAAGAGAAGTGATAAGGAAGCAGAGCACCACAAGTCCACAACCATGCCACCTCCAAAGTCAACATTATCATGCTGCCATTGTAGAAAATCCAGCCACCAAAACAAGCTGGAAGTTTGAAAATAATGGCACCTTCACATGCACAATTTGGTGCTCTCCATTTCCTCATCAAGTTGCAATTTTAAATTATTTATATGTATGTGTAGAATTAGTATAAATAGACTAGAAGTTGCAAGGATTTCTAAGAGTTTTGGATATGTCATTTTGGCTGTTGTCTCTTTGAGACTACTCCTTGTAATTCTGAGCCAAAAAGACTGAATATGAATGAGTGAATTTAGATATCCAGGAGTTCAAGAGCCAGGTCCCTTTGTGTAACTTCTTAGAACTTCCTAAAACTAGCTCCTTACCCATTATTCATTCTACTAACTTATAGCTCTATAATTGCCTAAAATCCTTTTAACAGAGCATCATTAACCGATGTGGGTCCACATAAATTGGGCTTAACTCTTGTCTCATATTGTACACCACCTTAATCGAAGGTCTAACACAAAGTTGTCAAAATCACTTCTACTATGGATTACAGTGAGATACTAAGAGAAAAACTTCATCTAGGTACTCCAAAGACTAAGGTACCACAAGTAAATCCACCAAAGATTTTTGCCATCAGATAAGTCCTCCAAAAATTTAAATGGCCACCATGTTAATCCTTCCATTACTCCTTTCTAAAATATTAAAAGAATACTAAATATGCGTAAATTATGTTTTTTTGCTTATAACTAGGACTGAAAGTAGTATTATGTTTGTATTATTATGCTAATATTTTATTGATGGTTGGATATATAGTTTAAAATTATTAATGAGTATTTTGCATATTATATTAAATTTTATAGTTGTTGAGAGGAAATTTGTAAATTTCCTCCAACAAATTTGATTATTTAAGACTTTAAGAATCAAAGACACAACGTTCATTTGAGAGAGAGAAAGATAGGCGTTGAAGATTGTGCTTGACGCAAGAAAGGTCAATGGTCAAGATCAACACAAGACTAGTTATATATGTTAAGAAAAAATCTTCAGATTATAAAATTTATTTAAATGATAACAAACTCATCATAAACTATAAAATTTAAGGAAATCAAAGATGTCTTGTGGTCTAATCACTGAAAAAAAAGGTCAAAAGCGTCGGCCAAAATTCGTTGTTACGTAAAAAAACTAACACCACGTCAAATGAAACTTATTCGGTCAAAGCTAAATTTTCGCATCGGCTAAATCGACACAGAGACGTCGTCAGCAAAGCCAACGCTAACCGCACGGTTTGAACCAACATTGACGTCATTAACGGCGGCTCAAAACAATGCTAAGCCGAAGCTAAACGTTTGAAATATTAACAACGGCTTTGGCCGATGCTATTTTGTGACAGTCAACACCGAGGTCATTAGTGGCGGCTCAAAACGACGCTACATAGACTGGGATATTGGTTTTAATTATTGTTATTATCATTTTTATCTATTTATTATTAAAATTATAAATAACTTAATTATACATGAACATTTATTATAATTACATCTAAAATAAACTTATACTTAATAATAATTAAAATTAAATTTTTAATTGTTAAATATAAAATAAATGTCATAAAAATAAATAATAATAAAAATAATGTAAAAATAATCCAAAACTCAAAAAAATCATGCGTAAAAGCACAAATAAAAATAATGTATGAAAAATAAAAACAAGAAATTACCTACTAGTATCAGCAGTAGGTGGGACGGGGCGGAAGGACAACATCATCTAATGCATCCTCGCCATAAGCATTGTCATAGTGTGGATGACGTTGCCTGGAACTTGACACATCCTGGCAAGACTCCACAGTAGCAAGGCGAGCCCAGTAGCAAGGCGAGCCCAGACATCCTCAAAAGAATGCTAGAGTGATCATGTTGTCTCCTCTGCCACAGTTGCTCTTCTCTCTGCCTCGTGGTGGTATTGATCGATCTCCTCCGGCATAGCACGACACATGTCCTCTATCTACTTTTGTGAGGCCTCACGTTGAGCCTCACAAAGTTGCTCAATCTCAAACTATAGCAGCATTAGTTGGGACCTGCACGCGACTCCCAAGTGAAGAAAGAAGTTGCCCTGCGCCTAAATTGGGAAGCCAAGTCTGTAGTACCACAAACACAGCCCCGTAACTTGCCCCGGCCGAATTTGCCCAAAATCTCAATCTCGTTGCCCCATCAACCTGCGGAGTTTCAGTTGGAGAAGCTTCGTCAACCTGGGACTCAATCTCTCTCAATATATCCTGATATTGTGTCTAAAAAAGGAAATAACAAAACAAATACACAAGTTAATATGTTTGTTTATTATCATATCATTTAAGATGAAGCAAAATATTGAAATTGCTCACATAGGTCAATTGGGCTTGTGGCTCCATCCATGTCCTGTCCACCTGGTATGTGTGCCGAAAAAAACCTCATACGAGGTGACATTGCGACCATGCTCTCGAGTCGGAAAAACATTACCAAATATTATAATAAAAATTAATAATAATAAGATGTGTTAGTATATATATATATATATATATATATATAATTCAATTTCGAAAAGGTAATGATGACATATTTTTCATAAATCATATTTCTATGATAAAAAATGAATATATTACATTTATATATGAACATAAATAGTTATATTAAAATTGACTTTGTAGCTTTCATAATTTATTGAAATTCAAAAAAATATTCCTAGTGACATTAAATTCTATTCAAATATAATTTACCATATACTCGAAAAATATTTTTTCTTCATATTCTTGTGCATATAATTCCCAAACATATAAAAGCATACCTTAAAACAAACAGTCATATTTTGCTTAATTGGAGGAGAGTAGTAGTGTAACAAAATCGAAGGTACTTTAAGAAGAAGATCCCATTTTAATTAGCTAGTTGATCAGTACAATAATTTCCAATTTGTCTAATTAATTAAGTGAAAGGCAAATATTGATATACTTATTTTACCCCCAATCCCCTGATTTGTTAATTAATTACAAATATTTCATTCATTCAAAGTTTCATACGATAATGCTTGATTCCACTTAATTTCATGTTATTTTGTTCTGTTTATGGAACACGTTTTATTTCTACTAATACTCATCAGTTGTCCTTATATATCATGACAAACTAGACAAATGCTTAATTATATGATAGAACAAAAATGAAATCAACCTATTGATATCTTTATTTGAACGCTCTGTTTATGTTTATGTATATGTTTTAATTAAAAACATGTCGGAATGCAACAAAACAAAAGAAAGAATGTTGCAAGTACAACCATTATTAATTAACTATCACTAAAAAAGTGTATAAAAATGTGAGCATTTTCCATTTTTTTTGAGGAACATAATTAATTAACCAAATTGCCAATGGCCAATATTGTTGTTAGTGTGTTTTCAATAGTCCTGCTTTGCTTTACAAGCAGTACAGCACAAGATGGTATATGCAACACAATGGTAGAGACTCAAGGTTAACATGTGAAGAACACTAGGTGATGCTACTTTTACCATTTAGTAATTATTAATTTTTTAAAACTTATAACATGATATGCCATTTTTAGCAATATGTGATTGTGAGGCATGCATGTTTTTTCTGTTGGACAGGTTACAACAGAGGATGGTTACATCCTCAGCCTGCAGAGGATGCCAGCAGGGCGATCCGGCAACAAAGCAGACAAGTCGCCTGTGCTGTTACAACATGGTCTCTTTAGTGTAAGTATTGATCGATGTGACTTTATTGTAATCAAGGTTTTAAATTTCTATTATGCAATATCATGCCGCGATGTCAATGACTTCGTTATTCAATCAAATTCAACCAAATGCGACAGCCACACCAATTTAAAACCTTGATTAAAATTTAGAAATGTAAAATGAAACTCATCGGCTACTCAGCTAATTATAAGATGACTTGTTATAATTTGTGCGTGTGGTTTTAGAATCCTATTACATGGTTATTCAATTCTCCCGATCAATCATTGGCATTCATCCTAGCAGACAACAGATTTGATGTGTGGCTTGCCAATACCCGTGGAACAAAATATAGCCGCGCTCATACATCACTTAGTCCTAATGACAAGGCTATCTTACTTAGCTTAACACAACAATTATTACATATATTTGGATGCATGCATGCAATTTTATTATTTTTTAAAAAAAGGAAAAAATGTATGGATTACTGATTTATAATTATGTATAGGCTTATTGGGATTGGTCATGGCATGAATTAACGAGTTATGATCTTTCTACTTCAGTTCAGTATGTCTACAACAATACTGGTAATAAAATGCACTATGCAGGTCATTCCTTGGTGAGTGAGTTCCTAATTTTATTTCTTTGTATTTTCAGGTTTTATTTCTTTTCTGTTAAATGAGTAACAATAATATAATAACCTGAAATTTCAGGGAACTTTGATTGCTTTAGCTGCTCTGTCTGAAGGGAAATTAGTGGATATGTTAAGATCAACTGCATTACTTAGCCCAATTGCTCATCTCAATCAAATTCCATCCCCACCTACAAAACTTGCTGCTGATATCTTCTTAGCTGATTGAGACACAAATGCCACTTACTATTTATTTATTTATTAGACTGAGCAGTCAAAATATCAATTAAATCAAATTGGATAATATGACAAAAAATATTATACTTTTGCTTAATATAATAGGTCATGTATTGGCTAGGCCTAGGCAAATTCAACCGAAACGGGTAACACAACCAAAAAAATTGACTTTGAGCAACGTTTTGAATTGCAGTAGCAGTTGAGTTGTGGTTATGCATTAAATGCAGCTGAATGTGATATGATGTAGTCATTGTAGGTCACAATATGACGGTGCATTAAATGCAGTTGAATGTGATCTGATGAACCATCGTAGGTCACAATATGGCTGCAATTTAAAACCTTGCCTTGGAGTTTTACTCGTTCTTTTTGCAAGGTAGTACATTTGAAACATTTAGTTTGACAATTGTCACACACACAATTAATCCTTTGAATATTTACTTTGTCACCAACTTAATTCTCAAGAAGGAAGAAGTTATAGTGGCAATTTAGATCATCCAAGGACTAATTTGGTTACTTCAATTTTTCATGGACTAAACTGAAGACTCCGAAATCTTCAATGGACCTAATTTAGTGACAACAATATTTCATAGAATAAACTGAAAATGTTATAATCTTTCAATGACTATTCTGAGAGCTAATAATTTTTTGATACATTTATGATTAGACTACACTACTATTTAGTGTGATCAGTATGCAAATTTTGATTTAACTGAGTCATGTGTGTGAATTATGAGCAATGATAAGAATAGGGAAGATAGAAAAGTATGATTATGGTGATGAAGGACAAAATATGGAGCACTATGGAAAACCAGTTCCTCCTCCTTATGACTTGACTCAAATCCCAAATGAATTCCCTCTTTTTATGAGCTATGGAGGGCAAGACCAGCTTTCTGATGTAAAAGATGTGTAGGTTTTGCTCAATGACCTTAAAGATCACGATGCGGCCTAGCTCGTCATCACGTTCAAGGAAGCTTATGCTCATATGGATTTTACTTTCGGTGTCAATGCTAAACAAGAAGTTTATGATCCTATGATGGCTTTCTTCAATGCTAACTGATTTTTATTTTTTGAAATACTATTGTACTTCTACTCTTCAAGTTATGTAAATAATTGAGTGAGACTTTCATTAAACTGCACTTACCCTATATAGACACGTCAAACCTTATCACTTACAAACAAAATAGCAGCGATTAATATAATCTTCCTTTGTAGAGAATGGAGCTAGTATTAGCTGAATCATTATTCTTTCCCTATTTTGTGTACCTCTATTTGTGCTGTTTCAATTCCAGACTAGAAAACCACCCGTCAAAGACTTCAAAACCTACCCTATACTTGGACTCTTTTCAGAATTCTTAAAAAATCGCCACATTTTCCTAGAATGGAACAATGAATCCCTCAGCGACATCCCCAACCACTATATTTCCAACTCTGCAAATACTGATCTTGCATCCTCAATAGCCATTCATTTTCGTTTTAGGCAATTGTTGGAGTCCATTTCAAATATTTGGTTCACGTTGTTATGGTGCACTTCTAATTAATTCAGGTTGATTGTCACGTCAGATAGGTTTTTACTCAACCTTATTGTTCATTTCTTGCTTCTAGAGCCTACATTTCTCTAGTTCGACTCTTCTATTAGTGGATTCAAGACTGGTAGTGTCATGCATAGCAGATGTTTGATGAATTGCTTAAGAGTTATTTTTGCATTTCTCTGCTTATAATCCTCTGTAAAAGGATGTATGGCTGGTCCTGTCATATTTGATGCAAGAATTATGCATGATTTTCAGTTCTTTGAACATGACTTGCTATGACAACGTACAATGGAAAATACGCTATTGGACTCCATTTTCAACTTCACAATTATAATCTCATTGATAGTGCGATTGCATTGTGGGCTAATGTGATCAATAATCTTGAACTTAACAATCAAACTAGGAAGGTGTCACCACACACACACATATCTGGTTTTTACTCAACCTTCTTGTTCATTTCTTGCTTCTAGAGGCTACATTTATCTGGTTCAACTCTTCTATTATTGGATTCAAGGCTGGTAGTGTCATGTATAGTAGATGATTGATGAATTGCCTAAGAGTTATTTTTGCATTTCTCTGCTTATAGTCCTCTGTAAAAGGATTTGTGGCTGTTCTTGTCATATTTGATGCATGACATGCTATGACAACGTACAATGGAAATTACGCTATTAGACTCATTTTTCAACTTCACAATTATAATCTCATTGATAGTGCGAGTTTCAGGTTAATGTGATCAATAATCATGAACTTAACAATCAAACTAATAAGGTGTCACCATACACGGTCATCTATACTAAACATGCAATAATTATGCTTAAACAAATGTATTCTCTTTCATCTACACCTCTTTGTTTATCTTGTTACTTTTTCTTCTTCTGTTAGACACCATATCACGTGTCATTCACCTCTTACACGTTGCGAAAGAAACCAAAAACTGTTAAACATGATATACATACTCGTTGCCATGAGAATAACTCAAGTCCATAGCGTGTTTGTTTGGTGATATATATATATATATATATAGTCATTAAACTTCACAAACCCTATACAAACATGTCTTACCTTATCACTTACAAACAAAATAGTCACCCTTAATATAATCTTCCTTTGTAGAGAATGGAGCTATTCTCAGTTTAATCATTGTTATTTCTCTATTTTGTGTTCCTTTATCTGTACTGCTTTTAATTCCAGACTAGAAAACTACTCGTCAAAGGCTTCAAAATAAACCCTATACTTGGACTCTTTCCATAATTCTTAAAAAATCGCCACAGTCTCCTAGAATGGAACAATGAAGTCCTCCGCAATATCCCGACCCACTATAGTTCGCTTTCTGCATATGCCGATCTTGCATACATACATACATACATGCATGCATGCATGCAAAGGTGTACACTCATACATATACATCAACTTTGGCTTTCTTTTGATGTTGATGTGTATTGTCTTCCCCAAGAGCATCATCATTATCAAGTGGGTGCACATCTTCTAGCAGTGGCTCATTGTTTAACTCAAGTAGATTATGACCAGATGATGAATTTTGAGAAGTTGAATAATCTTCACAGAGGTTGAAAACTGGAATTTTTGATCCATCATCACCATTTAAATTTATAAATAAAGCTTTCATTTTTTCGGATTGTTGTTTTCCACTTAATATGATGGACTGTGACAAAGGAACATTCAAGTCAATCTCAATTAAAGGTGTACGCTCATTTTGCACTGTAGCCATTTTGTTATGAGAAGTTGAGTAATCTTCACAAAGGTTGAAATCTGGAATTTCTGATCCATCATCACCATTTAAATCTATAAATAAACCTTTCCCTTTTTTGGATTGTTGTTCTCCATTGAATAAGATACACTCTGTCAAAGGAAGATTCAAGTCAATTTCAATTGAAGGTGTATGACTATATTCATTTTGCACAGTAGCCATTTTGGATTGTCTAATTGATAGTTTAAAGTTCAACCATTATATAGGAATATTCTAAAGTTCATCCAAATAACACCCGGGAAGTGATTTCAATTTGCAATCCCCTCCAAGAATTTTCACTGGGAAAGTTTTGGTGGGAATTTGAATAAGTTAAATGTAGTTTGGGTTATTCAAAACATTATTCGGTGCAATAATTAAGAATTGAGAAGGTGTACTTGAGTAGTTGAAGAGTGCAGCATTTACTTGAAGCATAGTGGAGGATCGAGTAATTAATTTGGTTTAGTGGAGTAGTATAATTAAATAAGGGTAATTTGGTCAGTTAATGATAAAAATTTGTTACTCCAACCGGTTTCTTAATTTGTGTGTAACAACTTAAAATGACAATAGATATGGAATAGAGGGAGTAAAAAAAATGTGGGAAGAAACATGAGCCATTAGATCATAATTAAATCAATGGTCCAGATCAACAACAATTAGAAAAATGAGCCACAATTTTTGGGGGGAAATGTGGCTCTCATTTGCTGCCACATGTCGCGCTATAATTGGTGGGTGCCTCAATTAGGGGCTTCTTTTACAACTGTAGATAATTCCTTTGGGCCCTTTTATAAAATATAAAAGTTTTGATAGTTCTTTATATAAAATGTTTAAGAGTTTCTATAAAATATTTATTCTTTGTTTTTGTCTTTATCTTTATTAAATAAATGCTTTGATTGTTTTTATTTTTTATTTGTAACTATCAAATTTGTTCAAATGAAGATAAATTAATATATGATACAATTTTTTTGTGAAAATCAAGATAATTAACTAAATGTAATTACTTTTATCATAAATTATTTAAAAATATCTTATAAAAAAAACTCGAGAGAGTATACAAGAATTTATTTATTTTTTGAATAGACCGTTAATTGTAAAAATTGAATTATGATTGTATGTTATTTCTCACTCTTAACATTATATGCAATTAAGCACATAAATAAAAGGAAAGATTTGTGTAGCTCCTTTTGAGCACAACTATACAAGCATTTGATTCAAATACTAATAACTAGTATGTCATGTTAGTGTATTATGTACATGTTAAGTCTCTTTAATCTGTTAAATTAATAATTAGAAATAGTAATAATAATACAATAATATATTATTTTAATTTTTGAGATGGTAAAAGTTATTCGGTTTCATCCTTTATTTTAGTGGAAATTCAGTTTAATTTCTAATAAAATTGCAGCCTGTTATTTACTTATCTTCTTGATAATAGTTCTTCAAAAATACAATTTTGTATTGGTCCTTAAAAACTCTAGAGAATGATCTAAATAAGCTTAATTGTATTTTTTATCTTCTATTTTAGTAATTGTGTGATTTTAATTCCTCCACTTTGATTGTACACTTTTGATCCCTAAATTTTGACCATTGCATTAAAAGACGGTCTAAAAATTAATGAAACCAATTCAAATAATATTAAAAATAATTAAAATATTTTTTAAAAAAGTAATTTGGCGTTCTCTTCCCTCCCTTTACCCCTTTCCCTTCACCAACTCTCCTCCATTACTTCTCACATCCCTTGACTATTATTCTCCTTTTCTGTTTTTCCAAATTCCTTTCTTACTAGTTTTATCTTTCTTTTCTAGTTTTAACCAAAAATATTTAGAAATATAATATTGCTCAACAAAAAATGAGCAAGGTTACTACAACTCTGATTTGTTTCTAGCCACTTCTAATTAATTATTTTAATAATATTTATATATTAACACTTTAATTTCATAGGATAGGAAAAAATATATTGAATTAAAAAATATTTAAAGAAGAATGACAATAGATGAAATGGAATGATAATAGTTTCGCCCAAAAAGAATTAGCACCTCAAGATCATATAGGAACTATAAACCATAATAAAAGGCCTTTTCAGGCAATGTGACGGTTGTCCACTATTTCCCTTCCCCATTAGCTCTCTTTTACCAAAACTGAATTGCCTTAACCCTAAATCTTATATGTTACCGCATTTAACTCTAATTTCAAGGGAGGAAGTTAGTGTGATTAATCCCCTATATCTAATCCTTATATTGCATGAGAAATGTAAAAAAAAAAAAAACAATGATGTCCTTTTTGCACTTGTTTCCGTGTTCTCACTCCTTTTGTCATAATGGAACGGGCTGAGAGAGATCCAACACCATTACATCGTACAACTGTAAACTTAATAAATTCCCAAATGGAGAATGGTAACTTTCCCCAATAGTATTTAAAACGACCAGAATAAAGCACTATAGAAATTTCATTTAATAATCTGAATACTCCGTACAAAAAAACACTAATCATGTTATTTTTCTATCAATTCAAGAAATAGCGGGAGTCTTCAACAAAAATTGTGATCCCCATATAGGCATTAGGAGAATACCGATGTAGTGTATTGTAGCCTTACATGCATGTAAATCTCTCTTTAGTCAAGGCAGAATTATGAATTATTTCGACCTATTATCCTTTTTCATTCATAGATCTCTTAAAAGATGTACAAATAGGAGTTTGGTAACAAAATACTCTGAAGGGCAGGAGACATTATAACATTCGACAAATCAGCATAAGTAAAAACATTAACGAAACAATCCCCATTATAGTGATGGAGAACGTCCTTGGCACTCAACTTTGAGGAAGAAGAAGATCATCAGACTGAAGCACGCCTCCCCAAGCTAAAGATGTTTATTTCTAACTAACATAGAAGAGGAAGTTAAAATCATATCCGTACAATATAGGAAATGATCCACCTCCAAACCATGTTAGTTGAAATAAATGAGGGAACATACACAAACACCCATGGCCCAAAAGAGAAGTGGGTGAATTCAAACATAAACATGTTAGCCACCATTTGACTGTCGACGACTCAGATTTCTTGATCGAAAAAGTTAGGAAAGGGTCCTCCCATTATTTTCGGTTAGAAAATAAGAGATCCAATAAGCAAACAAGACCACAACCACCCCACCAGAAGAAAAGGGACCCATCGTAGAAGTCACTTGAAGAACAAATTTTGAGAAATAAACCAACTTGATGAATAAAAAGGTGTGGAAAGAAATTTTTGAAAGAATGTATGAATGAAAAAACAAAAGTGAATGAAAGAGTCTGAAGAGAAGCATGTATTTTTAGCCCTCTTGAAATGTAACGTATAAACTTCGAGAAATGTGAAATAGTCAAATAATTAATGGTTTTAAGAAAAGAGAGATGAGAGTAAATGAGAGGAGAGAAAAATAAAAATAGAGAAAACAATAGGAAAGAAAATTTTAGACTTTTTTTCTCATAAATCAACTTTCTCTCTTATTTTCTCTTCAACTAAACAAAAAAAAAAACATTATTATTCATGTTTTTTCTTTCTTTCATTTTCTTTTCTTTTTTTCAAAGAGTGTTATTAAACCCGGGTCAACCCGTGAACTATCACTAGACCACAAACTAGGAACTGACATAAGTTCAATAATCAATAATTATATTATATAATAACGAAACTTTTAAATTTAATTTTTTTTATATTTATATCATAAATATCAGTACTAATATTTATATACTATTTAAAAATATTTCATATATGTGATTCAATTTCAAAATATTAATATGCTTTCATCAATAATATGAAATTTGATTTTAAATTTTGTTTAAAATTACAAAATTTAATATGATAATTTTTTTACGCTCTCTAAATTTGACTTATTAAGTATAGACATGAAATTAGTTTGTTGGTTAATATATTTATTTTGAAAATTTTGTTTATCTTTAATTTCAAGAAGTAAAATTTAAAGTATAACCTTAAGGTTCTTTATATATATATTTTAATTTATATATAAATATCCGAGTCAACAATAACCTCCGAGTTAACCCGAATCGACCCAATGACCCAGTATCTCGACCGAGTCAATCTATAACCCGAATCTAGTAACACTCTTTCCAAATAAAGGATTAACTTAGATACTTGGGCATTGAGCCGGCCGGTCCAAAGACCAAGGGTCTGAGTTCTGAAAAGTTCCCCAAACTGAAATTTGAATTTACAAAGCGAGCGCGAAATTTGAAGTGATTAGTTGGAACTGTAGTCGAGTCACGAAGAAGCCGGATGTCTGGTCTCGCATGACTCTGACAAAAAGAAAATTCAATACGACAAGAAAATCAAAAATTGAATTTCTTCAAAACTCTCTCTCCTCTATTTGCGTGCGTCGTGGTGTGCCCAGAATTTCCCCCAACCCAAGGTGAATTTCAAGACGATACTCTTTCTCTCTCCGTTTCAAATTTCAATTTGAACAGTATTATGAGTAGTATTTAATTTAATTAATTAATTAATATTAATTAATCGGTGATTGAATACGTTGAACTTGTGAATTTATTACTACTACTAGACTACTAGACTAGATGTAGTGACAGAAGGGGATGGAAGTGTGAAGAGGAAAGATGAAGAAGGCACGGGCACAGGCCCATGCACAGGGTCAAGTTGGGCACGGGAAAGCGATGATGGAGCTGAAACAGAGAATAGTTGCTGCGCTGAACAAGGTTGGAGATCGCGATACGCAGCAAATAGGGATGGAGGAGTTGGAGAGGATCGTGCAAGGTTTAAGCGCGGAAGGGATTACCCCATTTGTGTCATGCATTTTGGACACTGATTCGGAGCAGAAAACGGCAATCAGAAAGGAATGTATAAAGCTGATGGGAACATTGGTTAGGTATTACGAGAACCTCATGCTACCACATCTTCCCAAGATGGTTTCCAGCATTGTTAAGCGCCTCAAGGATCCCGATTCCGTTGTTAGGGATGCTTGCGTCGATACTGTTGCTGTTCTCGCTTCAACCTTGCTTAACCACAACAACAATCACAACCACAACCACAAGATCTTTCTTGTATTAGTAAGGCCCCTCTTTGAGTCTCTCGGGGAACAAAACAAACACGTTCAATCCGGTTCTGCTCTTTGCCTCGCTAGGGTCATTGACAACACTCATCATCCTCCTCTTTCCCTTTTGCACAAGATGTTGACCAGGACTGTCAAGTTGCTTAAAAATCCTCATTTCATGGCAAAACCTTCCCTTGTTGAGCTCAACAGGAGCATCATCCAGGTAACATGAATACCAATATCAATATGAATATATCACAATTATTACTTGTCATCTCAATCTTAAACTGTGCTGTGCTTTTTCACTCTTAGGCTGGGGGCGCTCCAACGGAGAATATCCTCACTGCTGCTGTTGCTAGCATCCAAGAGGCTCTAAAAGACACTGACTGGACAACACGCAAAGCAGCTTCCATAGCGTTAGGACAAATTGGTTTCAGTGGTGCTTCTTTCTTACCATGTTTGAGGCCTTCTTGCCTTCAGTCTCTTGAGTCATGTCGCTTTGACAAGGTGCTTCTCACTCACTTCTTATGTTATATACCTGTATCAATTGCACGTTTCTTCAACATTTATTGCATTACATTACATTACATACTTCTAATTGCTTGTAGGTGAAACCAGTTAGGGATGCTGTTTTGCAAGCGCTCAAGTATTGGAAAATTCTTCCAGGCCCCAGTACTCCGGAGCCTTCCGAAACAGGATCCTCCTGGAAAGGTTTACCCATTGCATCTCTCAGTTTCTTTTGACTCTTAGTATTTAATATCAGTATTGCAGCAAAAGAAGAATACTTGATATATTATTATCTCTCTGAAATATAGCAGGCAAGTCTACTTCTTCACACAGTGCACTCAATAAAGTTTGCTCACCTGCATTCATTTACAATTGTTCAGTTACTGGATCCTCCATGGAGGTTATTGTGAGAAACATGTAATGCCAGAATACATAAACTTTAAATAGACACAAGGTACAAAACAATTGTTTAATTGAACTGTTTGGACAGTACCAATAATTATACAAGTATTTCTTAATTTTTGTATATAGCTAGACCAAAACTGTCTCATCGTAATATAATTTGTCGGTGAAGGATTTGGAGCATTGAGGTGCAAAACCTACCTTGTTGATAATTTATACTGGGGGATCTGGATGATTTCTCCTCTTCAATACACTGCTTCGTTCTCATTATTTCCCATGCCAATTGCAAACATATCTCTGAGGATTCATTAGCCCATGCAGGATTCTTCTGTTCTTCCTATAGTCAAAAAATGTTTTTGGGATAATAGTTTCCTCTGCAGTATTATGAGTCCCAATCAAAAATGCATTTCTTTGTCATTGTTATCCTAATCAAACTTGAGCACACTGCTAACAATCATATTCTGTTTTGTGAATTTTTGATGCACCCTTCTGATAGTTATCCTTATTTTCATTAACGAGTTTTCAATTTCTTCTTGTTTATGTTGTCTTCTACTTATGCTTTCCACAGAAAATATCTGCAGAAGTGACTCTGCTGATCTTAGTAGTACTATAGAATCAAGACAGAGGGATGTCAAGCATCATAAAGTTAATACAAAATCAAGTACGGGAAGGATTCCATTGTCTGTTAGAAAACCAAGTCAAAATCATGCCAGATATCCTCACCATCTCAAACCAGATGATTGGCATGTGGAAGTTGCAGTCCCCAGAACCCATTCAGTAGTGAAATTCCAGAATGAAGAATCTGAGAGTAGTTCTGTCACAAAGCCAATAGAAACAACGAGTGCTGATATGACAAGCATGCAGGATATTGGTTATGAATATGTGCCTATGGATGACAAGCAGGAGTGTTCTTCTGTCTCTAATTTTGCCACTGATAACTTTGAGACCAAGTTTTTATCTTCTTCTCATGATTGCTTCATAAATAGCGGATTAGATAAGCCTATTGTAAGAAGCCAACAGTTTGGTGAAGAAATAAGTTGTAATGATCAAATGTACTCCATAAAGATGGAGCATCCTAGAAGTTCTGATTCTACAGTCACAGAGCCATGTCGGCAAACTACACATGAATGTTGTATGCAAATGGAAAATGAAATGACTTGCATCCAGAATCAACTTTCAGATATTGAAGCCAAACAGGCGAACATGATGCACCAATTACAGGTATTATGCATACTTGCATTGCATGTTACATATGTGATTACAAGCTTCTGAACTCTGGTACTGCAGTCATTTTACGATATGCAATGGTTTCTTGAAGATAGGCTTCTTTGGTTTTTTATTTTTATTTGTTTGTTTATGAATTTATGACTCGTCTGCTTTTAACGAAGTCAATCAAGTGAACTCATATGTCTAAGTCACGAGGTAATAAAACAATATATGAAATTGTGTAACTATTGGTGCACATGTGTATGCTGTACCTATACAATTAGAATACTGGATTTGACTGTTTCTTGTTGTGCATAACATGGTATTTGGTATATATCTTACTTAGCTCATTACCATAACTTTTTCAGTTGTTTGTAACTGGCATAATGGATTCCCTTTCTACAATCCAATCAAGGATGACAGGCTTAGAGAATGTACTTGCTAGATTAAGTCAGGAATCTTTGCAAGGAGGAAGACATTTGTATTCAGAAAACTCTAAATTAGCGAGGCAGAGCCAGAACGTGACTTCTCCCAGGTTCTCCATTTGCACTCCAAGACCATCCGTAGAAAGCAATATTAAACAATCAGGATTTTTGTCATTTAATGATTCTGAAAGTTGTAAGAAAAAAACTTTTTCAAGGAGCCAGCCAAGGATTCCTGCTGGAGATACTGCGGATACATGGAAAAGTTATAAGGTAAAGGTTGGCAGAAATTTTACAGAGAAGAATGTTTTGAACAGCTCAGGGAAGGATACACGCAGCATGAGATCTGCTCAAGTGAGAAAGAATGACAGAATCATTTCTTCTGCTACCAGTGCCAATGCCAGAAATGGTTTTTCTGATAGTAATACTAACTACTGGAAATGCATAAAACATCTTTTATGTGAAGGGGATCTAAACTCTGCGTACATGGAAGCTTTGTGTTCCAATGATGAACTTATTCTCGCTGAGCTTCTGAAGAAAACTGGTCCAGTTATAGAAAGTTTATCGGTGAAGACTGTCAATGTTCTTCTTATTACTATAGCATCATATCTTGTGGAAGGAAAATTTTTCAATACCCTGATCTCGTGGCTGCATCAGGCAAGTTCAGTTACTCCTACTAATTATAGCAGTGATATATTGTTTATCATTTTGTATTCGTTGTTCTTTTCATTTTCCTTAAGCTGCGTCCTCTGTTGGTTTTAAAAAAATAATTAAATCAAGCTCATGCATCACATAAGCTTTATCAAAGAGGGGATTATTTTTAACATTGATGGCAGACAAACAAAAGTGCATTTTAGGTACAATTATAATCTCAAATAATAATGGTAATGCCACAATGTATTATTTGTATTACTTTAGTTGAAATTCATAGTCTCTATAAGGCAATAGAAATGGCTTGCATGAAGTGCCACAATGTAGCATTCAGGGAGTTATGTGATGGTGGCACCACTCTTTCTCTCTTCTATGTTCTTAGTGTGTATGTTGAAGTTGTTAAAATTATGTCAGCGTGTAATAGAAAATCCTCTATTTATGAGTTTGAAATTTATGAGTATAAGTTATGTTAAAAATATATCTTTGAGCATTTCCGCGGTACACCCTCCAAATTACATAAATTATATTTTCTTACGTTTGGCATCAGAGCCGTTAGTGAAAATCTGAGATTTCGTTTTTCTCAAAGTCGAACTTTTCTCTTCTTCTTCTTCCCAAGAAGTAAAAGGATTTAGAGATAGAAAGAGCGATGGGAAGAACAAGGTGCTTCTTGGACATTTCCATTGGAGATGAGCTAGAAGGAAGGATAGTTATTGAGCTTTTCAACGACGTCGTTCCCAAAACCGCTGAGAATTTCAGGGCTCTCTCTGCACTGAAAAATGCATTGGTCCTCATACTGGTGTGCCCCTCCATTTCAAGGGATCATGCTTTCATCGAGTTATTAAAGGCTTTATGATCCAAGGCAGTGATATATCTGCTGGAGATGGCACCGGAGGAGAATCTATACATGGACCAAAGTTTGAAGATGAAAATTTTGAGTTAGAGCATGAAAGGAAAGTGATGCTATCAATGGAAAACTTTGGTCCTAATACAAATGGGTCTCAGTTTTTTTATGAAAGCATATTGTATTTGGGAAAGTAGTTGAAGGAATGGGAGTGGTCCTTCAATTGAGCATGTAGTCAATAAAGTCTACCTAACAAGATTTAGCTAATTAAAGAAGTAATTAAGCATGAAAAGTTGTGGATATATGTCATACCTTAAAATAGAATTCCGAGCTTTTAAAATCAGAAATGCAGAATTATGAGGTAGAGATGAAGAATCATGAACCAAAAACAAATAGCCTATCAGACTCTTGTCCGTTTTTGAATACTAAAACGGGGACCTGAAAATCAAATAATCCAGGTCCCCTGCTTGAACATGGTAGCTCCTTTTTGGTCAAAGCAAAATGTAAAGCTAGCTGTACCAGTTATAACAGGAAAATTGCCTTTATGTGTGTCTAGATTGTTTTTTCTTCTTTCTAGCCAGATCTGTGCTCAAACTTTTCCAAGCCTCCTGTGTTGTCCAACATCAGTTTTGTTTTTGTGGCTATGGTTTGGAATTGTAGAAACAAATATGGAAAAAAACTAAATTCAAGATCCCTATTTAAGGGATTCTGACTTTCCACTAGACCACTACTGAGGTAGGCACTTTTTGTCTGTGAATTTATAGTATGTGTTTTTATCTCGTAAGTGGTACCAACTAATTTTGGGAAATATATTTGATCGAGTGAAGCACCACTTTGTAATGGTAATGGTAGTTCACATGGGTCCTTGAGTACGTACAACTCAAGGACATATGTGAATTATTCTTGCAAACTCAGGGGCCAAGTGAACCTCTCTGCAGCTTAGGGACTTACGTGAACGATTCTTACAAGTTCAAGGACTAAACAAGTAATTATTTCGTATCTGACCTGCTATGGTATCATTATTTCAGGTGGTTGATTTGAGTACTCTCCACGGGCCAAATTGCATTGCTCTTTCTATTGAAGCCAAGGAACAGATATTATCTGCAGTTCGGGAGGTTGTGAACCTGAATAGTTTCAGCGATGCAGAAAGGAGATGCGCGGCAGAATTAGCAATGAAATTGCATCATATATGGGGCAATATTACTGAAAGTTAGTGAAATTTGTCTGTTGGGACTCAGATAAGGTTCCTGGTTGAACACTTGAACTCGAAAAAAGCCAGTTGAATTCGTATGTAATGTTTTGTTAGTGGTTTTTGTGAAAATTCATTACTCGCGATTCTAGAACTGCTAGTAGTCCATTGCTACCGGTTTTCACTGAGAAGATGGTATGTTCCATGTACTGCAATTTGTGTATTGCAACTTTCGAGAATGGGTGGCAAAATCTTAATTCTAAGGTTGTGTATTGCAACTTTCGAGAATGGGTGGCAAAATCTTAATTCTAAGGTACTATATTTATTTGCTATAGATATTTTTAACCCTTATTATAGATTCAATTTTTAATAAGTTAAAAATGATTTGAAGGTAAAAATTGAAAAATGTCACACAAAAGACTTGGAATTTAGATTTTAATTACTAATATCTGTAACCTGAGTGTTCATATAAAAATTACTCAATTCTTATTTCCTATCTCACAGAACTTGAGTGAAGGAAATTAAGTCCAAGAACTGTGTTACTGTCTTTGCTCAAAAAACAGATGAAAGTGAAGATTTATTATTATATAGTATATAGTATATGCTTACAGTTGATTCGGTGCTTGAGGAAATACACGTTGTATCACAATCATATTATTAACGTAGTGATGGCAACTATATATTGATGTTTATGTATACAACCAAACACTTTATTATTAATTAATAGTAAATTTGGTATGATACAAGTACAGTTAAGGCATCTGTTGTTTGTCCTGTTATAAGACACGACGACGATACTGTCCAAGAGCCCATATAGGAAAGATGTTTCGATAGGATGAATAGTTCAGTGTACAGTTCCTCATGAATGCTCCTGTGATTTCCTGTATTTAATTTGTTTTTGTTGGTAAAATGCAATAAAAATATATTCATTATAGAAATATGCAAATGAATGATGATTACTAGTAATAGCTAATTAAATGATTTGTTGCTTTTCTTTCTCATTGGCTCTATTATGTACCTGCTGTGGAAAGTCTCCATCTTCCATTTGTGAATTGATTAGTAACTTCATTCCATGGTGGATGGGTGTAGGATCTATCTCAGCCTTTTCTTCAGCAAAAAATTGATAATTATAAGTACAATAAAACACTGTACATCTGTAAGAAACAATGTTGATCTTCTTCTATTTACCTCTGAAGTACTAGTAGTTATTTTTTGGTATATGAACAATAAAGTCTTTTTTTTTTTTTTTTAATTCCGTATTATCATGTATGCATGTAGCTAGATCTCTCTGTTATAGCATATGTTTTGGATGTTGGGATGTACACCATCCAAGTTAGGAATAAGACTACCCTTTTACGAGATGGTATGTTTGGACGGTGTGATCCGTAAAATAAGAGGTATTTTTTTCATATTTTATTTATTTAACAGACGATATCGTTCGGAAATACCATTCTGGACGTTGATGTTAGGAAAAAGGATAATTCCGTTTCTAACTAGGGTGATGCCAATTCCAGAGTGTTTTTTTTTTTTTTGCTTATAAAGTAAAGCATGGAGCTTGCTCGATTTACTAACCTGGCCTGCAGCAATAAGGGACAAGAGAGCCCATGAACTTTGAACCAAGTTTGCACGGTTGCCTTCTAGGTTTGTATACACCTATTAATTAATTAATTATATATGTTTATGTTTATGTTTGAGAGGAAACTAAATTAAAATGAATATCTATCTATCTATGTGTATATATATATATATATAAATACCTTGTTTTGGCATGACAAGTAACTTTCTCCCCAGCCACCATTAGGAAGCTGCTTGGACAACAAAAAATGACAAGCTTTGCGCAAAGAAGGACAGTTATGGTAATTCCTTCCACATGCTGTTAGTCCCTCTACGGCAAACCATGTACCATACGTATAGCAAATCCCCCAACAACCGTACCTGCAGCAGTATAATACAAGCTAAATACGTATATAGATGATCAATGAATGAATACCTAATTACTAGAGTAATTACCTACCAAGAACCATCAGGGTTTTGAGTGTTTTCAATGTAACTGATTGCTTTGGAAATGCACTCATCTATTTCCTTCCTTCTGTGCTTTGGGTATAGCTTTCTGAACAGACTCAGGGCTTGCAATGCTGATCCAGTGCACTCAACATACCTGTTTCAATTTTCACAATCTTAACACATCACATGCACACACTAACTAACTAACTATAACTAACTGTAACTAACTAACTGAATAACTGGTATATTAACTAATCTTACTCCATCTCGATCAGCGTGTCTTCGAAGAATTCTGTTGGATTGAATTTCTGCACCACACACATATAAATAATCAAGTTCTCAATTCTCATGCACTCATCAATTCATCACTTGGCTAGCTAGTAAGTAGACTATTTTAATTTCTTACCTCTAACCAACGGTAGGCTCTTTGAGGCTCCCAAGCTGAGAAACCGCCATTACTACTCTGTAGAGAGAGGATGACATTGACAGCGTCATAGAATCGCTCTGTTTCCATTTCTTCCCCAACTAGATCACTTGGCATTCTTGACAATAGCAGTGCAGCCTATGCATTACATGCATATATATAGAAAGAATTAATTAATTATCTTAAGAGTGCAACTTAATTAATAATGTTGCATGCATGCATGCTTAACCTAGCTACCTTGAGTCCTTCAGCGGTGCAATCAGAGACTTGCCAACCGTGATCATGCATGGAGAAAGTCCAAGCTCCTTTTGTAATGTGTCTGTACATCGCTTTGAAGTCACCGGATGGATTTTCACGCACCTTCAATTCAATTCAAAGAACATAATGATATTTAGTAAGAACGACAGAAATTGCAGAACGGAGCAATTAGTTAATTAGTTACTAGTTAGTTACATTCCATACGATGGAGTAGTACTACCTGAGAAGCCTTCAGGAAATGGTGTGCTTTTCGAAGTGTAGGTCCATACTCTTCACTCACATTACAACTAAGTATTGCTTGTATAGCAAATGCTGCATCCCACATCTGGCTCCCAAAGCTCTGCTCACAATTATTATAATTATATATATTAATTAATGTACTAATTAATATGGTAATTAATTAATTGATGAATGAATGAATTAACCTGGATTTTCAAGCCATCTTCAGCGAGCCAGAAGTAATCAGGGATTCGCGCTAAATGAAGTTTGTATGCCTCTGAGTTTGGGTCTTCAACCCAACGCGCAATCAAACATAACACCTGATGGGATGAAATGGAACGGAATGATTCTTGAAATTAAATTAACGTATATATGTGTTTTAATTTACTTCTACTTTACCTTCTCTACACTTCCAATGCAAATGTATCTAGTGTTCTCATCTTCATAACGTATATGATTAATTGCAATTTCTAATGCCTTTTCTCTAAGCATGGAAAATGGCCAGCAATTTAGAAAACGTTCTCCCACGTGATGAAGCAATCCCCATAACATATCTTGGATCATAGAGTGTGGACAGTATAGATCCTCCTGAAGAAAGAAATAATTTAATTTCTCATTTCATTTCAATTTAATTAATTAATTTCATTTCATGAGCTAGCTAACTACCTTAGCAACAGTGTTCCGGGCTATATTCCAGTTGATTTGATGATAAGGTTGATTGTACAATTCTTGTCTTAGTGATGTGATTAAGGGAGTGATAGGTCCCACAAACTTTTTTCCATATAAATATGACATGGGCATGTAAACCAAGCGACAGTAGCACAACATTTTCCCTGCGAGACAACAGAAGAATAAAACATCAAACTAGTTGGTCTAATGGTTAAAGAATAGTGATTTCTCGGTTCGAATGTCAGTAGACGCTCTTTTGCTTATAAAAAAAACAAGAGACGAATGAATGAATGTAACGAACTTAACCTGGATGAATAGGTGACCATTTGGGTAGAAGCCAAAACTCTGGTGGAAGAGGATTGCAGCCTGACCAGTCATAAACTCCAAGAACTGAGAGCCAGAACTTGCCCCAAGAGGGAATAGCCACTAAACCACCATGCTCAAGGATCCATTTTCTGGCTCTGCCTAACATTATTGCCCTAGTGCTGTTCTTCTCTTCCTCCTCTTTTCCAAGTAATAATATCCTCAATGCAATATAACTCAATGCTGTTCCAAACATTGTGCTGTGACCTTCTATATGGAATCCCCAACCACCATCTTCATTCTGGTGATTATACAAATACCGAACCATTTCCTTCTTGTGTTCATAACCTAAAACATCATCAAGGGATCCTGTAATATACAGTGCCATTACCAGTGGTTGAAGGAAAAATAAAGGGCCAGCAGATTCAGCAGGCCAGTGCCCATCATGGGCTTGAATTGAGGAATAGAAACTCATGGCCCTTTTAATTGTAGTAATCAATGCTTCCAATGATATGTTCTCTGTTTCCCCTATTTTCACTGCTGCTGGAGCTGGAATAATACTTCCACCACACTCATTCTCCTTTCTCAGCTGCATCCATATAATATCATGCATGCATATGTTTAATTTATTTTATACAGTAATACTTTTTCAAACATTCTCTTATATTTGCAATATCTTTTTTGTGGTGCTAAAGGTTAATTATGTTGTATTATTTAATTTTAAAATACATTAATTGAAAAATGAAATTTTTTTAAGTTATATATAAAATATAAATATATATAAAATAAATCATAAAGCATTTAAATTTTGATCAGTATAATTTTTTAATATTATGGGCACGTTAAGGGGACCTGATAGGATAACATATCTTATCGTGTTATAATTTACAATTTGGTGAGCCGATATGATAGGATAAGCTTATTGTATCATGCTTTCTAGTTCAAATTTTATCGCGAGGAGCTAGGATAGAAACGGACAATACTATAAGAAATTTGTTTTTTTTTTATTTCACCACCACTTAGTATATTTATTTTCGACATAACTTTTGTCTTTTTAAGTTTAAATAGAAAAATTTTAAAAATAAAAAAGGGATTAAAATAGAAAAAATTGAGGAAATTCAAAAATAATATTTTTTTAAAAAAATTATGAAATAAATAAAAATAAAGATTTTATTATTATTTTTCTTAGATAGTAGCAATATCTTAGAGAGTTAAAACATAACTTTTATGGTATGATATAATTTATGGACATTATATTAATTATTTATGTAATTTTTTAAATCTAAAAACTAACAATTTAGTATACCAAAAAAATTAATTAACCATTGTAAAAAAAACTAACCATAATTAATAAAATAGAACAAAATACAATTTTACCAAAAAAATAAATAAATGCAATTTAACCCAATTTCAAAAATAATAAGTAGAATTTACACTATTTGATAAAATAAAACTTATTTAATTTTTATAATATTTTTCTTTTATTCAATTCTCGTATTTTATTTGTCATTATCCTATCCCATAGACTCTTGATATTTAAAATGTATGGTACGCAGCTCATAATTTCTTGAAATGTGATAGTATATTTCTTCCGTTTTAAAATGATAGTTGTTTAAGATTATTTTACGGAAATTAAGAAATTGAATAAATGTTATAGTAAGTAAAACAATTTTACTAATATAATATATTTCTATTAATGATTGAAATATTAATGGGGATTGACCCAGATGATG
This sequence comes from Cyamopsis tetragonoloba, assembly GCA_037177725.1. Lineage (NCBI taxonomy): Eukaryota > Viridiplantae > Streptophyta > Magnoliopsida > Fabales > Fabaceae > Cyamopsis > Cyamopsis tetragonoloba. The sequence continues at coordinate 45,256,265 of CM074124.1, forward strand.
TGTGCTTAGACCTATGACTTTAAGGTCATGAGTTCGAGTCCCATCTCATTGAATTTAGTCCGGGATAAACATTTCACATTGTTTTTAGTTGAGTATTAATTATTCTATAAGAATAAAATAAAGAAAATGGTATTTAATGATATATTGAAAATATAAAAGGATAATTATTTTTAAAAAAATTAGAGTATTTCTTTAAAACAATATACTTGCTAGGAAACGGAAGGAGTATGTACGTATTGTCATGTTATAAGTACTACCGAGTACCGACTAGTTGACAACTGGAAAAGGTAAAAGGGAACAAAAGTGAGAGAATATAATAAATAAATATTTTCAATGCCATCCGGTATTCTTCTGTTTGATAGTGACCGACTCATTTATCACCATTCGTTCACAACTCATTCAACATACGTAGATACGTACCGCCTTTATATATATATATATATATTTTTTTTTTTTCGTTTAATAACTTATCCTTTTATCATTATAGTATTTTTTTACTATTATTTACTCTCATTTTTATAATTTAATGATTAAAATTATTTTTATTTTCTATTAAAAATGAAGAAAATTCTATTTCTATGTACCCACATATGTAAAATCTAACAGTAAACGGTTCGATAAAGTCAAATTGACATTTAATAAGATTAAATGTATTTTTAGTAAAGGTATTGCTAAATAATGCTCTTAGACCATCTCTAATGGATGTGCAGTAAAGTTACTTAAATTAGCATCCGATTCTTATAGAAAGAGTAGATCTAATTTGTATTAAAAATAAAAAAATAAATATGAGATAATTAATTTGTGGGTACATGTGGGCCCTATCTTAAGTGTTTATTTAAGAACTTGTATTGAAATACTTTGGTGTTTAAATTGATAAAATGATATATACACGTGAAACCCAGCAAAATATAATAAATTAATTCATAAGAACCTAGTTAAACACCTCTCTATTGAAGAGAGTCTTAGAGCACTTGTTAAGATTACTGTATTAAGAAAATTAATTATAAGTGCAAAATATTTTGTGTCTTAAAAATATAAAAATACAATTTCCAACACTCTTTTACTATATTTAATTCTTAAAGTGCTATAACATTTTTCTGGTAGTAATACCAAAGGTTGACTTAGCGGGAGAACCGGTGTTCGAATTCTACCTATGCCAAATTTCTGAGGGCTAGCGCCAACCACACAGCGCGAACGAGATTAGTCTTATCTTAAGGGTAAGAAACCGTGGTTGTTAAAAAAATGTATTTTTAGTCATATGTAGATTTTTTTAAAAAAAAAATTATTTTTCTTATAATTTTTTCAATTTTACTCTTTTTTAAGTATTTTTTCCCTATAAAAAAATTTGATTATGTCTCGAACAATTGATTTTTTTCACAACTTATTTTTACAGTTAATTTCGACTAATCCAAACACAGTCTAAATGTTCTTATGAACATGTTAACAATATTTTTTTAGTCAAAATGAATATCATAACATACAATAATTTGATAAATTCAAGATTTTAAATTTTAATATCTACATGTTTAATTTAAAGAAAAAAAAATATCCTATACATGTAATATATAAGTTAAAAATTAATTTTTTTTGAGAAAATAAACATTTAATGCATAATAAATATGAATCTTATTTATTAATTATATTTCAAGTAAAAAATTATTTTATTATTTTTAATCTATGCATGGGGCTAAATATATACATAGATAGCCAAACCCACGTATAATAAAAATATTCTTAAAGGCAAATCACATCTTCCTTTATTTATTTATTTTTTTAAAAAAAAGGTAAATAATCCCTAGAAAAGCATCTATGTAATTTTTTGGGGGTCAAAAGCATCTATATAGTTTTTTTTTGGGGTAAATAAAGCAACTATATAGTTGAATGTATTAAGGTCTTCTTTAAAAGACTTTTAGAAGCTGTTTTCAGTTTATTTTCATAAGTTTTTCATAAGTTTTATGGAATAGCTTATCAAAATCAACTGTTCTTAGTTTATTCAAATAAATTTTGTAATTTTTTAATGAAATTTTTTTATTTAAAAATAATTTATTACATAAGAGCTTAATTAAGGTATATACTTAAATACATCCTAAGAAGACGAAAATTTAGGAAGCGAAGAAAATAGACAAAAGTTAATTGGGAGTAAATTTCTACAAGATGTTAACCTTTTAAAAGAGAGGTTTACCCAAACAACCTTTTAAAAGAGAACTAAACACTCATAATAAAGAGTTACTTACTTATAATAATAGCGAGATAAGATAAAAATGAATAGGATACGATAGTTAGATAAGATATGAGTTAGACAAATTTTTATTTTATATAATATTTTGTGTTTATTAAAAATCGAATAATATGTGTATTGTATTATCAAATTTATATTAAGTTAAATTAATAAAGTGATAAAGGAATAATTACTTCAATTTTTCTTGAAATTTGTACTTATTATACTCGTTCTCTCTTAATTTTTAAAATTATACAAACTCTCTTAAGGTTTGAAATACCATTATATTTATCTCATCGAGTCATTACACTTGGCTCCAGAGATTTGAAATTCATTAAACTTACTCCCTTTGTAAGAGGTAAGTGTAATTTTAAAAACTAGGAAAAAATAAGTATAATAAACATAAATCTTAAAGGAGATTGATGTAATTATCTCATTAATAAATAATATATTAATTATAATTTAGCGATAAATTTTTTGAATAACTTAATTATATTTAATTTTTTAATTTATAATTTCATCTTAATAACTTAATAAAAGATTATATATATATATATATATAAAATAATTAAGCTAAAATTCATTTGGTTAACCACAAAAAATATATTTTAATTTTCTCTAAAATCTTAATATCTGATTTTTGTAAGTAATAGTAGTATAGTTATTAATGTTTTAAATCTTGAAAGAAGTAATTTAATAATAAAAATATTTAAGAGACAAAATTGATGTTAAGTAAATTTTTGAAGGATTAAATTGATGTGATGGTTAACTTTTAATAATTACTACTTTCAGTCCTAAATATAAGATTTTTTGGAGGAAAATTTTTTGTGTTATATATAAGACTCTTTATTCAAAAAGCGATTATTAGTTTTTTTGTTTACCCTTGTAATAAATGAAGGAATAGTAGATATAATTAATGTATTTGTCGAAATTTTAACTTTAAAGAAAGATAAATTTAATATATTATACTATTTTTTTTATAAAAATATTAAATAAAATTATTAATAGTTTTTTAATCTGTATGAATTAATTAAAGGATTTTATAAAAAAGAAAAAGGTAATAGTTAGTTACCTGAAGTCTCATGAGGAGGTCGGCGCTCTGTTTAACGGAGAAGCGGTTATTGGCGAATTGATGACGGAGCATCTGAATGTGAGCACGTTCTTCATTACTTCCTCCATTTGGATCGAATTCCCAATGTTGACGTCCTATGAATTTATTCCCCGAAATCAACCCTTCTCCTCCTTCTCCTATCTTCAACTTCCACATCTCGAATCTCGATGCAGCTAAGCTAACCTAAACTACCTTCATTTAATTATTATTTATATTATGCATTATAGATGTGTAATTAATATTAATATATAATTAATTAAAGCTAAAGTGATAATAGTAGTAGTAGTATACTAGTATGAAAAGACTTCTCATCTCATCTCATAATCTGTTATGTTATGTTACGTGACGTTTGTAGTTAACTAGCTAATAATAGTAGTACATGCATAGAGATGAGAGAAATTAAAAGTAGTAAGAGCTAGCGAGGTTTGGATCCATACCTGGCCTGCCCTGCCCTGCACTACTACAGAAACAGAATTACTCAATTATATGAGAAAGGGATATATATATATATATATAATGTCATGTCATGTGATGAACTGAATCATCTATGGGTATTCAATGCCCCATAAATAAACCAACGAGACGGTGCCTCATAATTCATTTTTAGTTAATAGTTACAAGTTTTAATCAATCTCCTTTATTTTTAATTATTTTTTTCTCTCTCTATATATATATATTGGTTTTTCTTATGCAACATTATTTCGGGTGGGTCCCGGCCCTTTATTAAGGATAAAACAAATTTCAGAGACTTAGATAGATAGTCATAATTTTTTTTTAAAAAAAATCTAAATACATCGACGTAAATTTAAATTGAAAAGTTTTTTTTTTGTTGAAAGTTTCACTTTCCACCTATTAAACTAACTTGTTAGTTGTAACTGAGTTAGCGCGCCCCAAAATGACATGTCAGGCCGAAAATATTTTTTTGGTGTAAGTTTGTATATTTAACTCAAGTCTCTCCTCTTAAGAAACTTTACACGGAGTACCTTAAATTTTTAACGGCATAAAGCTATATCATAATTTCTAAATAATTGTACAAAATCATGAATAAATTAAAATTTAGATGGTGTTTGGATTGCCATTTGAGGGTCTTATACATGCATTTTTCTTCTCAAAAGCGAGTTTACTATTTTTTTTTGTTTTGTTTGGTTATGCGTTAGAAAACTTTATATGCGCATGCATTTGCAGTCTCAGTTTGCTATACACGAGTTTGTTGGACACAACTTTGCATAGCTTTTGGTTTTAAAAAACATGATTCAAGATTCGGATTTTCGAAATTGCCTCTTTCCTTAACAAAGGCTACTCAATAGTTGTGTTTTGGCCCTCTCAATTGTGTTATGTTCTGGATTTGCAAGAGATTGATACATAGATGAGAGGGAGAAGGAGCAAAGTTGAAAATAGGTTGCTTTCCTTCGATGTGAGAAATTAGCGTTATCTTCTGAGTTGCTTTTATTTGAAAAATGAAAATTAATATGTGTTGGGATTGATGAAATATGATGAATAGAAATTGGAAAAAAAAAGAGAAGGCGAGACCACCAATTTCATAAATGGAGATTGGAGAAGATTGTTCAGAAGACTATCATCACTCGGGCCTATTTTGCCAAGCCTAGCAAGGCGGACAGAGAAATGCAAAGTAGGTCAAGAACTCCGCCACCTCGGCAGAATCAAGACCGCATACACAACCCATCAAATTGTGTGATCAACACGATATCAGGTGGTTTCAGTGGAGGCGGAGAGACTAGCTCAGCTTGTAAGCGCCATCTAAGGGAAGTTATGACGATGAAGTCTAGAACGGATAAGGTAAAATATCATCTTGTAATTACTTTTATCACTAATGATTTCCATGGATGCTGTATAAATCAAGATGATCCCATGGTGATATTCGTGGAGATAGTCAAGTTTACGATCTGAAGAGTTCTGGTGGACCAAGGCAGTTCTGCAAACATTCTGTTCTGGACAACTTTTCGGAAGCTGGGTGTGCTCGAATCCTTGTTAGGAAGCTATGCAGGAGCCCTGGTCGGCTTCGCGGGGGAGCAAGTAAATGTGCGAGGACACATCGATTTATTCACCAAGTTTGGGGAAGGAGATTCAAGCAAGTCAGTATCTGGTATTTGGTTGTCAACTCGCCAACTTCATACAATATGATCTTAGGCCGACCTCCGCTCAACATGTTGGGAGCCATAGTCTCAACCCCTCACTAGACAATGAAATACCCGGTTTCAGAAACAAGAATAGGCACAATTTGCATGGATCAAAAAGTAGCTCGGGAGTGCTACAGTCAAAGCCTGAAGATTACTAGGCCACCATACATACCTGCTAACTGAGTTCACCAGATCTCAACTCTTGCTATGGTGGATCTGGACTCAAGGGAGGATTTTGCTGAGAGACGATCACAACTAGTGGCGGAGCTAAAACAGATACTCTTAGATGAAGACCATGCTCACATAACTATGATAACTTCTGATCTTACTGAAGAACAGGAATGTAAACTGATTGCTTTTTTAAAATTGAATGTTGATTTATTTGCTTGGACCCCGGCAGACATGCTGGGGATTGATCCTGACTTCATTTGTCACAGCCTTATGAAAGATCCCAAGGCTAAACCAAGAAGCCAAAAGAAAGGAAAAATGGGGGAAAAGCGGCGTGAAGCGGTACGGGCTAAAACTAAGTCTCTTCTAGAAGAATACTTCATTAGAGAGATTCGGTACACCACTTGGCTAGAAAATGTAGTCCTAGTCAAGAAGGCAAATGAAAAATGGAGGATGTGTACCAAATACACCGACCTCAATAAGGTGTGCCCAAAAGATTCTCACCCTTTGCCCAACATCGACCAGTTGGTGGATAACGCGTTAGGATACCAGTTTTTATCTTTCATGGATGCATATTCGGGTTACAATCAAATCAGAATGAACCCAGGTGATGAAGAGAAGACACATTCATGGGTGATGCCTCCAATTTCTGTTACAAAGTAATAGCATTTAGGTTAAAAAATGCATGTGCCACCTATCAACGGTTGATGGATAGGATTTTCAAGGACTAGGTCGGTAAGAATATTGAAGTCTACGTGGATGACATGGTAGCAAAGACCAAAGTTAGAGATGACAATGTTGAAGATCTTAATTAGATATTCCAACAACTACGAAAGAATAACAATTGGTTAAACCAGTTAAAGTGTACTTTTGGCGTCAAGTTTGGAAAATTCTTAGGCTTCATGTTATCTGAAAGAGGAATAGAGGCCAACCCGAACAAATGTAGGGCGATCATAGAAATTCAAAGCCAGAGACCAGTGAAAAAGTTCAACAATTGACCGGGAGAATGGCGGCATTGTCAAGGTTCATGTTCAGAGTTGGCGATAAGGCTTATCCCTTATTTCAAAGTATCCGAAAAGCAAAGACGTTCAGGTGGACAGAAGAATGTGAAGCTGGCTGTGCACAAATCAAGATGTTTTTGGCCACTTCGCCAGTGCTAGTACAACCTCGGCTCGGGGAATCTTTGATCATTTACATGTCAGCATCCGAGCTCATAATCACTGTCGTGCTAGTATGAGAAGAAAAATCAGAACAACAACATGTTTATTTTGTGAACAAGGTTCTCTAAGGTGCTGATATCCGAAATCAAATTAATGAAAAAGTGGTCCTAGCTCTAATCATCGCAACAAGAAAGCTGCGTCAATATTTTCAGAGCCATACCATCATAGTTCGAACAGACGTCCCCATTCGGGTGATCTTACAAAAACTCAACTTCGCACGAAGAATGGTGGGATGGACCGTAGAACTATCAGAGTTTGACATCCAACTCGAAAACCGCAAGGCCATAAAGTCACAAGTGTTGTCCAATTTTGTGTTGGAAATGACCTCAACGTCAACCTTGGAAACAAACTCTATGCGGTCATTATGGGTTGACGGCGCCAGAAACGCTAATGGGGTAGGAGCTAGGATCATAATAGAAGGACTTGATGGCCTCACTTTGGAGAAGTCTATGAAGTTTGATTTCATAGCTTCGAATAACTAAGCCGAGTACGAGGCGCTGATAGCTGGCCTATGCCTAGCACTTTACCTGGGCGTATACAAAGTCACGACCAAAAGTGATTCACAGCTGCTAACAAACCAATTATCTAGAACTTATCAAGCACGTTCCAAGGGACCAAAACGGGAGGGCTGACTTGCTGGCAAAGCTAGTCAATACTAAGAAAACCATGAACAACATAAGTATTGTGGTAGAGGTCGTTAGAGGACCAAGCATTGAAGAAACAACAGTCAACTTAATAGACATAATGGCCAGAAGCTGGGCATAGCCAATAATAGAGTACATAAGAGGAAATATTCCAAAAGATAAATAAGAGGCTAAGAAAATGGCAAGGCATGCGACCAAATACACGATAATCGGTGATGAAATATACAGGAGAGATTTTTCACAACCCTTACTCAGATGTATAACTAATGATCAAGCTGATTTTGTTATGATGGAAATCTATAGTGGAGTGTGTAGTAGCCACATCGGCGGCTGATCCTTGGCCACAAAAGTCTTACGAGTAGGTTATTATTGGTCGATTCTGAGAGATGATTGCATTCATTTCATCAAAATGTGCGGAAAATATCAATGTTTTTCCAGTCATCATCAACCACCAACAGAAGCACTATCTGGGATCCCGTCGCCCTGGCCATTTTACAGATGGGGAATTGATCTCCTGGGTCCATTTTCCCCAGCTACGGGGCAAAGAAAATTCATATTGGTTGTGGTGGACTATTTCACCAAGTGGATAGAGACAGTGTCGTTTATAACAATCACAACGGAGAATGTAGAGAAATTTTTGTGGAAAGAAATACTATGCTGCCATGGTGTGCCCACAACTATAGTATCAGAAAATGAGACTTAGTTCTCCAGCCAATGGTTAACCATTTTTTGTAATGAATTCGGAATAAAACAAGTCTTGTGTCGGTAGAACACCCTCAAGCCAATGATCAAACTGGGGCCACCAATAAGGTAATTCTAAATAGGTTCCGCAAAAGGTTGGATGATGCTAAGGGTAAATAGGCTGAAGCACTCCCAGTTGTACTATTGTCGTATCACACTACGGTGAAAACAACAACTCTAGAAATACCATTCAGGTTGACTTATGGGCATGATGCGATGATCCCAGTAGAAATTGCAGTCTCAAGTTCAAGAATGCAAAGTTTTTATCCAGGAAAAAATGAATAAGAAATGAGGGCAGAGCTTGACACATTGGACGAACGAGGTGCAAGAAAGATCCAAAATTCAACAGGCATCTTCTAAGGTCAGAGCAGTTAGAAAATACAATACATGCCTTGTTCCACGTGCTTTTAAAATAGGAGATCTAGTACTTAGAAACACAAATGGACTAAGGAAGATCACCCAACATGGGAAACTAGCAGCAAAGTGGGAAGGACCATTCAGAGTTTATGATGAAGTCGGCAAGGGGGCATATAGATTACAAGCACTTGGAGGAAGAAATCTCAATAACACTTAGAATGCTTCGCATTTAAATTTTTTCTATTATTAAAAATGCTTTTAGTCCTTCTGCGTACTCTTTTTTCTACCTTAAGTTTTTTTTTTCAAGGGGGTTTTGGCTTAAGGGGGTTTTAACGAGGCGCAACATATTCATTAATAAAAAGGACAAAGTTACTTATCGTTATTGTGTTCCGCCGATCAACTAAAAGACCTACCCAGCCCGACTAATTTAATCCTTGGGTAAGACTTAGGCAATTCAATCATCAAATTCAACTAAAAGACATACTCAGCTCGGGTAATTTGATCATTGACTGAGACTTAGGCAATTCAATTATCAAATTCAACTAAAATTCCTACTCAGCCCGACTAGTTTAATCCCTAGCTAAGACTTTGGCAATTTAATCATCAAATTCAACTAAAAGACTTACTCATCCCAGCTAATTTAATTCCTAGCTAAGACTTAGACAATTCAATCATCAAATTCAACTAAAAGACTTGCTCAGCTCGGCTAGTTTAATCCCTTGCTGAGACTTAGGCAATTTAGTCATCAAATTCAACTAAAAGACCTACTCTGTCCGGCTAATTTAATTCTTGGCTCTGACTTAGGCCATTCAATCATCAAATTCAACTAAAAGACTTACTCAGCTAGGCTAATTTAATCCTTAGCTGAGACTTAGGCAATTCAGTCATCAAATTCAACTAAGAGACCTACTTAGCCCGACTAATTTAATCTCTGACTGAGACGTAGACAATTCAGTCATCAAATTCAACTAAAAGACCTACCCAGTCTGTCTAATTTAATTCTAGGCTGGGACTTAGGCAATTCAATCATTCAATGAATAGTCTAATCATTTGAAGACTCAATAACAACAAACAATGAGGAAAAAAAATTACTTTCATTCAGCTGGCTTAAGTCTCCTTGGTCAAGGCCTTAAGACTTGTGGGGCTGGTAGACTAGCCAGTCTCAATCCGGCCCAATTTAGTTGGCCCAAGTCTCATTCGACACGACTCAATTCAACTGGCTTAAGTCTCCTCGGCCAAGGCCTTAAGTCTTGAGGGGTTGGTGGATTAGCAGGTCTCAACCCAGCCTAATTCAGTTGACCCAAGTCTTGCCGAACATGGCTTCAACCCAAATAGTCCAGGTCTCCCACCAAGCTTCCTACTTGTGTTGGGTACGTTGGTACAAAATTCTAATGTCTGGGCGAAAAATTTGTTGGGATCAATTAACATTTATGACAAGGAATAATTAAGAGCGCATCAATCAATATCTATACCAGATACTTCTCCAATTTAAAACACTAGAGGCATTAGGGCTTTAGAGGCCCAGTTTGTATAAATAGTCTTTAAGCTCTCATTTGTAATTATGCTCACAATAAAAACCATAGCGCAGCTCTTATTAGGATTTAGACATTAGAACATCACTGTTGTTATATATTATAATATATTTCTTGTTGCCTTTTTTTAACTATAATTCCTAAAACTTCATGATTTTATGGATATATGGAAATGTAGGTACAATAAATAGGATTATTAATCAAAGGTGTTTGAGAAAATGATTGTTATTAGTAGTATATATATGAAAAAATGGGTTGACGAGGATGATGCACGTGGTTGCTATTATTCGGCTTCTCTTATTAGTCCAAATCATGTTGTTACTTGTCCCTCTTAATAAGTTAATTACAATGAATTGGTTTTGAAACAATTATATTAAGCTATCTTTGAATATAAGAAGTACTTAAAGATAAAAAGGTATTACAACACACTAGAAAGTATACAGAGCAAATTAAAACAAAACTTTTATATTTTTGAACAGTTGTTATCTAGCTAGTAACAGGAAGCAAAACTAGAGAATGTATAAAAAAAAAAGTAAAAATGAAAGGCATGCCAATTTGAATAATGACTCAGAAGCATCATGCAAATTGCATGCACACTAATATTTCTTCAAGAATTAGTTAGATTTTGTTAGCTAGCAAAATATCAACGGTCACATGCAAGCTACTGCACTCAACCCCCCACAAAGGGAAGAAAACCAAGAGTAGTAAACAAAATATAATGTGGTACAAGGTGTATAAATAACTAAATTATTAAGTATATATACATATATAATCAAAAGTCAAATAGACATCACATTCTAAATATGGTTAGATTACCAATTTGTTGATAGAGAAGTAGATATATACTGCAGATCTGGTAAGATAACAGTTCAAATTCTGAAAAGAATACTAGTTAATTAAAAGGGTAAAGATATATATTTATGTTTGATGATTAGTCTTCTATTTTAATAATAATAGAGTAAAATGTTTTTTTTAATCGGCCAAGCACACACATCCCACACTACACTACTCCTAATTCCACCCTATTAGGTATCGAACCTCTTTTTTTCCGCTCAAAGAACTCTTCCTTATACCACTTGAACTATAAATTCTGGGCAACAGAGTGAAATATTTGATAAGCAAAAAACTATCAGGTTAGATTTTAATTGACACTAAGCATATGGTTTGGAAAAAATAAACACTCAGAATTTTTTTAGGGTAAAATACATTTATATCCTTTGAGGTATTTTAAAATTGTAACAAATCTCAAACTATAGGAAAATTAGCACTCCATTCCATTTTGACTCATGTTGATTATATCAAACTACCAATCGACTAACCATGGTTAATAATATATTAGATTAACAAAAAAAAAAATAGATATGTTAATATATAACTAAAAGCTTTTATTCCGAAAAAAAATCAACAACCTATCTCTTTAAAAATAATTTTATCAAAAAATATTTATTTTAAATTTTTAAACTTTTACTATGATTAAGGACCAATACAAACATATTTTTTATATATCCATTCATCTTATTTCAATATTATATAATTTTTTAAATAATATTAAAATCTTTTTTTATGTTTACCTAAAATTATTTTTCCATTTAATTCTTGAAAATTAATTACAGTTAGTTTTATTTTTTAATGTAGAAGAAAATTATTCTTTTAATAATAATGAACAATGTTTCTTTTTTACATTAATGAGATTTTTAGTACAATTTTATTTTAAATTTTTTAGGTAACAATTCTAAAAAGACACTTGTTATCTTATTATATATATATATATATCCAAAAATTCCTTAATTAATCACAAAATTAATATAAATTTTATACAATTACACATTTTAAAGTTGAAGAAGACGAAAAATCTACTATATATACATATATATTTTCATAAAATTTAATTATTTATTTGCATGTTATGTTTCACTTTAATTTTTTTATAGATGGTTATCCATGCGACAATGCACGAATGCAAGAAGAATCATATAATAGATAAATTATTTATTTATATGTTATTTAAATAAAAAATCATTTATGAAATATATGGATGATTTACATAAATAAACTTGATATTCATGTAGAATAAAATTGATAAATAACAATTTAAAATAAAAGTTATAGTAAAAATTCATGAGTGAAAAAAAAAGTAACATCATTTACTATTATTGAAATAATAATTTCCTTTTGCATTAAAAAAAAACAACTATAATTAATTTTCATAAATTAAATGGAAGAAAAAATAATTTTAGATAAACATAAGACATTTTATTTTTTAAATATTATTTAAAAGAATTTATAATATTAAAATAAGATAAATAAAGATATGAAAAACTTATATGAATAGCTCCTTTATCATAGTAAAAGTTAAAAAAATTCTCGTTAATTCTTGTTTTTTTTATATAAAAAGGTAAAATAATTTATAAGAAGATAGATTGTTGATTGTTATATATTAACCTATGTGTTTTTTTATTATCTAATACAATATTAACCATGGTTAGCTAAATAGAGGAAAGTGCTAATTTTTCTATAATGTAGAGTCCGTTGCAATTCTGAGATACCTCAATTAAAAGGTATAAGTGCATTTCACCCATAATGCTTATTAGTGTAAATAATAAATTTTATCAGTTTAAAGTATACCGGGAAAACAAAAAACAAAACAAAACATCTGATCTCAACCATTCATTTTTCCTGTCTCTCTCTTTCACCTTTTATTTTATTTATCAACGTTATATCTTTCAACTCTTTTTTCAAAATCTCTGCATTCCTGTAAATGAAAAGATATTGATCTCATTACAAATTCTGAACTTGGCACAACAAATCAACAATAATTGAAGTTCCCAAAATCTTTTACCACTACACAACAAAATATGTAGACACAATACGATCCTCTTGAGCAGAGCAATCTCTTTCACCATTGATATATAGTTAACCCATCCACAAATTGCTTTATTGAATAAATCTCTGTCGACTGGACTGGATCTGTTGCCAACGTTCAACTCGTGCAGCTCCCCGTAACTTTACATATTACAATAGCTTCATACATTGTTCTTCAATTCCTCAAACCTTTGAGCGATTGACTCCTGTTGTTTTTCTCTGTACACTTCTATTAACGACTGTATTGCGTTGGATATAATCGCTTTCTTTCGATCTGCAAGGGACTTATCTTGAACATCAAGCATGCCTTCAGAAGATGAGCATAGTCCCTTGAACCAATCTTCAAGTATCGATGATTTCTTTGCACAAATTAGAAAGGGAAATTAATTCAAGGAAATTTCAATAAAAGATTATTTGAACAGACATAATCTTATCCTATTTACAAGCAACTAGGAATTTAGGACAATTAAAAGATACAATGAAATTTGGAATACTTAACAACACATTAGAAATCAAGCAAGGACAATCAAACAACACATGTACATGACTGTTTTACGCTATATCTTAGTTATCAATCTCGAATAGCACAGGATGCTCATGGGATGTTCAATTCCTTTCCAAATTCCCAAATTCTATTTCAAAAGAAAATCCTCCGGATTTACCACCGATGGGAGATTTCTATCTTGAAATTGATTGGAGCTAAAATTTCAAATGGATCTGTTTATATTTCTACATTCTTGCTATCTGATCCAGAAATTCCCAAACATCGATATTTGCTGCAGGAGAACAAATGTGTGATTCTAGATGATCTTGCTTTAAAAGAAGCTTGGAGTCCTTTTGAACTCCAGTCTATCAGTAAATTCCAATTCAGACATTATTATCTCAGTATTCCTCAATATTTATTTGAAGGTGCAAAATTTTGAAAACCACGTTACACAGGAATAGCTCCACGAGATAAGCACGATAAATAAATTATTAAAAATTATAATAAATAAAGTGCTTAGACTCGAGGACGAGTCTTTTCCAACCAGAGAAGAATGATCCCGAATGCAAAACCCAAGCTCCCCAGTCCAATGTTTAAGTTTCTCAAGCCCAACCCAATTCAGAGAGCTCCCACAAGCTCTCTAGAACCTCTTCAAATTGCAGCCGTCATTGTTGACCTCCCACGTTTTGGAATGTTGAACACTAGGGAAATGGGCGAACCATGTAACACTTAAGAGTTTGTAACGTGTATTCGATACTGCTATTGTACCTTCAATTTAAGTTATGTTGCTTGTGATTTACTGGATATTTATTTTAATTATGTTTTTTTATATGTTTATATACATGTTTAAGTATAAACTTGAATTTTAAGAAAGATCTTATGATTTGTGTTGTCATCGGTTGATTTGCTATATTTCATCCCCTCTCAATCTCAAGATCTTGAGTTTGACAACCTTGATTAGATACAACAATTAGTTGATAGCCTTAATTGTTAATTCAGTAACTAGCTTAACAGTAACTAACCTCAAATTGAAACTAACAGAATATGTTACTTAAGTTAGATCTCATCTCTCATTATTCTATCCTTCTCTCTCAGATTTGTATTGAAGTCAATCACATACTTTAACACAGTAATAACACCACCACATTCTTTGGGAATTCTGTCGCAGATTCCATTTCTTCGTTTCTGTGATATCTTAACAGAACAAGAAAGCTAAGTCAGTTGATTCAAAGAGAAATTACTGACATCTATCTTGAAATCAATCAATTCAAAAGCTGTTGGTGCAATTCCATGACCATACACGTTATTTGGGTACACCACACAACCTTCAAAAAGAAAAGCCTGAACCGGTACTGCTTTTAAAATGTTTCATAAACTTGTTACTGATATTTTTTTAGTCATCGACTCATCCTTCGTACAGACAATGGGTTGATTATTGTTTTGCAATCATACTCCCTAACAAATGGTCTTCCAAACGAAAAAATCAGCTTATTTGGAGGTTGCCCCCATCTCTCATGTTTGTTTCAAATGTCCGAAACCACCCTATCAGTATAACTGAAGAGAAGGTATTCTATTGTCCAAATCATCATCGATTTGCCTATGTCATTTAACAATAAAATACTAACCTTCACCAGGAAATCTTTCAGTAGTTGGTCATCCGTGCTCGATGCAAAACGTAGAACATGTAACATCGTCAAGGTAAGCTGGAATAGGAAATTGAGGAATTCAGTTTAGTAGCCACACAGAAGACTAGAATGATTCAAGAACCGGAAAGAAAACCAAAGAAAGTGAAGGGAAATATTTAGAAAAGGAAATTGTAAAACTGAGTAATTTTGTAATCGATCAAGTTCAACTGACTACAATGTAACAAACTTGAGGGATATGGTTTATACGCTTCAGCTTCAACAGCAATAGTGCTAAAATTAAATGTAAATGCATACAAGTAGTTGTACATATCATGTATCTAGGGTAGTAGTTAGGTAACAATAGTCTTTGTATTCTCAGTCAGTAAATTAAGTCTTGGGCATCAATTTTTGGTTGTATCGTTAGGATTTGTTATTCGCACAATTTCGTGAGAAGAATCCTCACTTGACATGTGCCCTTACACACAAAAATATGTTTGTTTGTGTGTGTGCCTCTCCGCAAGGAATTTGTCATATGTATCTCATTTATCAGAACAATGTATGTTTCATTTTCATTCAACCAATCTAAGCCAACTAACTCGACGTCGACAAGCATGAAGTGTGACCTGTTTTTGTAATGAAACGCTATACTTGAAATTTGATGGTCCAGACATTTGGTCCTGATCTATATTCTCCATTACATGCTCTATAGATTGCACAATCTCTGAGAAGGATTGACCATAATCTGCTAAATCAAAAGAGAACATGTTAGAATCAAATGAAGGCTTCTGAACAGAATTGTTTGAATGAAGGGGAAGTACTCAGAAAGCCAATACGTTTTAAGCGAACACACAAGTATTAAGGTGAAAATTAGGGCTAATGTACAGTACATATCCAGGTTTGTTTGGTGGCAACCAAAGGATGATAAAAAATTGACTTTCAGGGAGAAAATTTAGGAAAAAGTTAATTGGGGATCATAAGGTACTGCAAACTTCACTCAAAATGAGATGTCTAAGAAGGTGAAGAAGGTTGCAAAAGAAGTTTTGGGCGAATCTAAAGGCTTTGGTCGGAAAGATAAGGAATCTTGGTGAGATAAGACATAAAAGACGGATGAAAGAACTATTTCTATAAGATTTTTAATTATGAGCAAGGATCAATATGTAATTTTGAGGGATTGGAAATCTAAGACGTTCTCAATTTGAACTATTATTGAAGAATTCGAGCGGAAGAAGTAAAAGAAGCTTTGAAAAGGATAACAGTAAAGCGATTGGCCCTGATGGTATCCCTATTGAGGTCTGGAAATTTGTAGGAAAATATACATATGCAAGGAAAATGATTTGCAAATGGTTTTTACTAATTTAGAAAATGCATATGACCGGGTGCCAAGATCTTAGGAAAGAAGGGTATCTATGTGGCTTATATCTAGGCTATATAAGATATGTATGATGGGGTAACAACAAATATGTGGACTCCCTAGAGGTGAGTAGGACTTTCCTATAAGGATAGGTTTACATTAGGGCTCAGTCTTGAGTCCGCATTTGTTTAACCTAGTCTTGGACGTGCTTTCCAAGGACATGCATAAGGTTATCCCTATGTGCATGTTTTTTGTGGATTGTTGAATGAGAAAGAAGGGAGAGGCATATCTGAATTCCGTGTGTCTAGGCTGCACTGCAAATAATATATTTATAGTAGAGAAAAGAATACTTTACAATAATTACAAAGATATTACATAATTACAGGATCCTAGCTATGTATCTAGACAACGTATCTGGACAATGTATTTAGACATATTTAACACGGATAATATAGTCTTGATTAACGACTCAAGAGAAGAGGTAAATGGAAACCTTGAGCTTTGGAGGGAGACACTAGGATCAAGAGGCTTTTGTTTAAGCAGGAGCAAAATAGAGAATATGCAATGTAAATTTGGTGAGACAAGTCAAAAATGCTTTAAAGGTAAAAGTTGGAGAAGATGTCATATACCACAAGTTTTTATGTTTAATATGTATATATAGTGAAAACAAAAGGAAAATTAATAAAGACGTAACGTAGGATATAAACTGGTGGTTAAAATGGAAATAGGCATCAGGAGTCATTTTTTACTGCAAGGTACCTAAGAAGCTTAAAGGTAAAGATGATAGAAAACTGATTAAGGTGATTTGGATATGTGCATTGAAACCTCTTAAAGACACCCGTGAGGCGAGTTGATAGTATATTCTTTCTTCCTATAAAAGGGGTAGAGGGAGACCTAAAAGAACCCAAAGAGAACTTATTAAACAAGATGTCTTGCTTAAATGAAAATCTGGTTTTTAACCGAGCACAATGACGTCATGCGATTTATGTAATTGACCTCACTTTTTTTTTTGCTAGTCCCTCACCTGGGACAAAAATGTAATAATATCAGGCTTAATTGTAGTTTTGGTCCCTCAACTTTGTCAATTGTGTGATTTTAGTCTCACAACTTCTCCAATTGGGCAAATTTTGATCCCTCAACTTTTAATTGTGCAATTTTGGCGCCTCCATCTTTTTCTAACCGAGCAGTTTTAGTCCATCTTCCATTAAGAAACTAACGGTTAACTTAGCCAAATCAATATAATCAATTGTCTGAGGCCACTAAAATACACTATCGAAAAAGTTTGGGATCAAAATTGCCCAATTGTAAAAGCTGGGAGATCAAAATCACTCAAATAAAAGTTCATTATATTTATTTGACTGCGTTAATCATTAGGTTTTTATCAGAAAATAGTTAGAAGGACCTAAATCGAGCCGTTGGGGAATCAAAATTGCACAATTGAAATTCAAAGGACCAAAATCGCACTATTGACAAAGTTAGGGGACCAAAATCGTGCAATTAAAAATTAAGGGACTAAAATCACACAAATAGCTAAGTTGAAAAACCAAAAGTGCAATTAAACCATATTTTTATGAACAAAAAATATATTTAAAACTTAATTATCCTAGGTCAGCCACTAATTTAGTTAATGTTGCCACTGAGAACTATCTAGCTTCAAGGTAGAAGCAGAATATAGATAATAAATCACAGGCAAGAATTCACAACTAGAGCATGTTACCTTGCATTGACACTGGCACCGCCAATGCAGCTGCAGCTTGTATCCGGATCTTAGAATTTGATGAATCGCGTAAAAGTTTCAGAAGAATACCAAACAAATCTGGAGCCCTGCGAACAGGCAATATGGAACAATGTTCCACCACTTAATTATTTGTTATCAATATAACAAATTATTATTATTATCATTTATTGAAAGAAACACATTCAACTACAGTAGCTATTCTTAATACTGCACTTAAATACAAATATGAATGAGATATCTTAATGAAGAGAACCGAAAGAGAAAAAAAAAACAAGAAAAATCATTTATTGAACACTTTCAACTACAGCATCCACTTTCAACTACAAGAAAAATCCACCGCTTAAAGTATGTGCTTCATTCTAACATACCAGTCCATGTCTTGCAGCCTTAATGTCTCATTCAGGAATAGGTTGCCTAGGGCATGACAAACATTCCACTGGACCTGGTTAACAGATACTCGAGATGAAGTGATTAATAACTAGAAATCATACTTATTTTGAACAATCAAATTAAAACTTACATAATTATGGTACCTTAACATTCCCAGTAGAAATACAAGAGATTAATGCACGAACTATTCGCTCCATCATACGAAAATCTTCTAGAGAGCCCAATTTTCGACATATATTTGCATTTTCACCAGAGTGACAGGCCTCAGCCCTACAGTTCTGATAGTCCCCCGACATGTCTTGAAATCTTGATGTTGAACACTTGAAGATTCTTGAAATAAACCCAAGAGCCCTTACAGCATTAGATTTAACCTAGTAATGAAAAATATATGGAAATTACTTAACCGTACAAACATTGAGTTAAACAGAATTCATCAATAATAGGAGACCATTGATTTCCCATCACTAAGGGCCTATTTTGAATCCTTATCTGTTTATTTTCTAGATGACCTCACAAAACATATCCAAGAGATGGTCACAAAGTGCAGATTTCTAGCTAAAAATACTTAAGTTATCACATAACACAAAACAAGTCTAAGAGGTGAGGTAACTTGAAGTTTTGTGATAACCAATTAAGGTGTTTGCGGTCAGGCTGTGGTATTCAGACTCAATGCAGGAGCAAGCAAAAACATTTCGGTTTTTGAAAAAGGCTTAGCTGTTGATGATGTGAACTGAAAGAAATAAAAAAACATAGATTCAGCCTACCTTGTCTCCATCCCCTGTGAGGTGCAAAGCACATTCACTCAATGATACAATCACCTGGGGGTTGGACTTAAAACCTGCATCAGAAATTGAAAAAATAAGGAACAAAATAGGAGATTGCAAAACTGACAAAATTTTAAGTTCATTGTTGAGTCTTGACACCAAATGGTTGATCATCAATCAAAGATAACAAATTAAGCTCACCCATTTGCCCGAAGGGTAGAATTCCAACACAATGACAAATAGAATCACATATATTTGCCAATGCCCACGAAGCAGTTATCCTAACCTGATGTAAGAAAAACAATTAATCGCAGTTTGAATAACAAAGTGTACAGCAATGTCTGTGTTAAAACTCGAGCAGATCTTACTGAGATTAGCGCATCATGAGTGTTAATCTCAACTGCATGGATAAACTTGTCAAGAACCTCTGCACTACAGATATTATAGATCTATTTAGTTTTATTTTAATGAATCCTAAACAAAAATACAAAATATGTTAGAAAAAGATATCATAACACTGAAAGTAAAAGTTTTGGCATAACCTCTGACAAACTTCTGGAAAACATGAAATGATACCAATGGCTCGACACGCAGCAGACCTCACCGATGGCACATTTTCATGTACAGCGGCATGCACCTATGAAATGTTAGCAAGAAGATGAGACGGACAGGTATTAAGAAAAATAGAAGAATTAAACATAACAATGAGCAAGTGCTCTATCTATACTTACTAAAGAAGACAAAATGAAGTCCTGCTTCTCCTTAGTGAAAGAGATGAACACGGAAGAAGTCATACCCGCAAAACAAGTAACTGATGCAGCTCTCACCTTCCAGGGAAAATAGAAATAATACATTAGTTTGGAGTTTGTGCGATTTTAATCCCTCTAATTTTAATTGTTCGATTTTACTCCCCCTAGTTTGAAAATGCTTGATTTTGGTCCAAAACTTTTTTTTCAGTACGTCCCTCATGGAAAATGCTGATGTGGCAGCCGGAAAAAATAAAATCATATTTTCTTATTTTTCAATTTTAAAATATTATAAATTACTAACTTACTAATATAATAAAAAAGTTCAAATCAAAATTAAAAATAAAAATGACGGTGTTTTTTTCTTTTTCCCTAGTTTACTTAATCAATTTTGGGGTTAGGGTAAATTCGTAGATGATAATTTGATTGGGATGGCGAAGGTTGGATTGCATAAGATTAGTGTTTATGTGAATGGAAATTTCTTGTAAGGAGCGTGGGGAAGAGGATGAGAGTGTTGCAGTAGAGCCAATGTTAGTGAGAGAGAGAGACAGAAATGCCAGGTGTGGTTGTGAAGCTCCATAGCGTCATCTTCAAACATATGTGGAGTATCTTATACAGTTAGGACATGTCTATTATTACAAATATATGTGGAGTATCTTATACAGTCATACAAATACTAACTAAAGTAACCTTTAAAAGTTAAAACCCAACATCTAAACGTTGCATTTTTTTTTTCCAGGGTACTTCCTTGGCAGACATGCAAAGTTGTCTAAGTGAACAAAGATACTACCTCCAGCTTCAAATATAAACAAAAATTACCAAAAATACGCTTGAAATTGGTTAAAATAATTTAATGTTAAGTCTATTTCCTAGATTACCCTTTATGATATTTACTATTTTAATATGTATTCATCTTGCTAATGAATAAGTCTCTCTCTATCCACTGCAATAAATGAACTATTGGGAACACAACATACTAGAATAAATTAAGGATAATTTAGGAAAAAGTCCATTAATGATCGTGAAAAGTAATAGTTTTCGCTTATATTAGAAATAAAAAAAAAATGCTTGTTCCTTATGTTTAAAATCGGAGGTAGGTCAAGGTATCTTATTTCAAATAATAACATTAATGAAATGAAAATACTCACCATTGCAGAAGAGTGACATAAGACAACAGGCAAATGCTTCTCGATTGCCTCACACCATTGCTGAATTCCAGAATCACAAGCTTCAGAGTTTGCTACATCGTCTTTGCACTCTAGCTGATAAGAGGGAGCAGATGACACTTTCTTCATCCTAATGCAATCAGATGCAAAAGGAATACCCACCAATTTATCATCTGAAAGATCTTCTGTTCCTTGAAATCCAGACGCAGCCCGAAGACACTCATCTAGAACCTTAAAATTTTTAAATGAATTTTCTCACTACCATAAAGATAGAAGAAATCATAGCACTGAAATGATATCACCTATATTCACAGATATAGAGTAAAAGGAAGATAATTCCCAAATAAACAAATTTAACTATATGAAAAGAATACTTGAATAAGCGAAAGAAGACATCATGGCTCGTCATATCAATAAAAAAATTAAAATTCCTGAAATAAAATCAAAATTCCAATAAATGAAAAAAAAAGGTAAAACTCAGCAACAAATAATCTATCACCCCTTGTTTGGAGATAAGAAGAAAGTGCGAAGAAAGAAAAAAGCGAGAAGAGAACACAGAGAAAAATGAAAGAAAAGTAGTATTGTTTGATTTAATAAAAAATAGAGAAGACAAAAAGTGAGAAAGTCATTATGTAAAAATACTACTTTGCGCTTATGCAGCCCAACTTCAACAAAAAAAAACTTCATCGTTGCTGCTTCACTGTTCATCTTCCCTCTTGGTTCACTGTTCATCCCCCATCTTCCGAACTTGAGAATTATATTCATACACTTCACTGCCAGTTTTAGAGAAACACCCACCATTCTTCCTCCAAGGACGTTCTTTTTGCTTCCGAAGACACCCATGAGCCATGATTCAACAGAGAAGACGCCATGATCAGACTTCATAAAGCTCAAATGAGCCATGATTCAACAGAGAAGACGCCAAAACAACGTTGAACAGAGCCTCGGCAAACGGTGCACGAATGAATAGTAACACCAATAAACAGTACAACCAGTACACAGATGAACAAAGCTGCTTAAAATAGTATGCTGGTGAACAGTGTCCACGGATGAACAGTTGAACTGACCAGTGTCGCAAACATATACCACAATAAACAGTACTCGTGTGAACCATGTAGCAGCTGAGAGTACTCAGTTTCCAAACAATAAATAAATGACAGTGCGTCCACGGAAAAAAGATTAAGATTGTCTCTTGTCAAGCTCTAGATACCATGTTGAATGAAAGAGAAAACGAGAGATATTTGATAAATTCCGTGTTGTAGACTACACTAGGAAATATATTTATATTAGTAAAATATAATCTTTACAATTAGAATATGCAGTAGAATATTCCCTTTGTATCTGTCACAAATGCTGTCCAAATACGTAGTGTTCAGATGCATTGTATATATTAGTATTAATTAGGATAGATAGACTTAGTGTGATCAATTGACACACAAAACATTATACAATAAACTTTTACATGGTATCAATAGACAGGTTCTGAACTTGCACTGCCTCTTCCTTTTTCTTTTTTTTCTCTTTCGCTGAACAGTACCAGTGCCTTTGTTTCCGGCCAAACATCGCCGCCACTGCCTCCGTTCGCCTCACCACAACAGTGATCGGAACCCCCGTCCTCCGGCGAGCCCAACCGTCCTTCCGCCGTCGTCACCGGAAGCCGAACGCGCTCCCACGCACCGCCTTCCTCCGGCGCGTCAGCTTCACGCTCCGCCACTATAAGGGTGCGTAAACCCCTTTTCCGGCAGCTTTTTTCGCCGGCGATTTTTCCGGCAACCTCCCCACTGACAGGTGCACCCTCCTAGGCAATCCTCTTCAACTTTTTCGCCATGTCTTCCGGCACCTCCGCTTCCGACTCAGTCGCTGCCACGTTTACCAAACTGTCTCGGCCTCCGTGTGCAAAATTAATAAGCAAGCACCACCCTACTCTTCGTCAAACTTCCGACAACCTTTCTGTTGATCACTCCGGCAAGCCTGTGACTTGTATGGCCCAATCACCTTCTCTCGGACCATGGATTCTTGACTCTGGCGCTTTGGATCATATGATTGGTAACAAATCCTTTTTCTCAACTCTATCTTATATGGACGGACTTCCGTCTATCACTCTTGCTGATGGTACCCAAACTAAAGCTATTGGTATAATGTCAAGTAAATCCTCTCCCTTCATTGTCCTTAGACTCATTTCTATATGTCCCAACTTGCCCATTTAATCTTATTTCTGTTAGGCAACTTATTCGCAAATTACCTTACTCAGTTTTGTTTGTCAATAAAATCTGCTTTGATTCAGGATAAACGGACTGGACAGATAGTTGGACAAGGTTATGAGTTCGGGGGATTATTTCGTCTCACATCACCGACAATATGTTGTATTGCTGAGACAGCATCTATCATACATCAACGTTTGGGACATTCGAATCTTCAAAAGTTACATCGTATGATTCCTAGTCGCGCCAAAGTACAGTCCATTCCGTGTGAGTCATGCCAGCTGGGGAAACATGTCAGAAGCACATATCCCAATAGAGTGAACAAACGAGCTGCGACAGCCTTTGAGGTAGTTCATACCGATATTTGGGGACCTAGTCGAGTCCTTTCATCTTAGGGGATACAGTTATTGTCACATTTATAGATGATTTCTCTCGTTGTACATGGGTATTCTTACTCAAACATCGTTCGGAGGTGTTCTCTGTCTTTCTAAGGATTTTTGAATGAAGTGCGAACTCAATTTGGAGTTTCTATCAAAATCTTGCGCAGTGATAATGCACACGAATACATGTCTGCATCTTTCCAGACTTTTTTGACTTCACAAGGCATCCTTCATCAATCCTCTTGCCCGTATACGCTTCAACAAAACGGTGTTGCCGAAAGAAAGAATCGACATTTGGTTGAAACAGCTCGCACTATGCTTCTCCACCACAACGTTCCTTCCCAATTTTGCGGCGATGCTATCCTCACTGCATGCTATTTGATCAATCGCACGCCCTCAACGGTTCTTCACAACAAAGTACCACGTTTCTTGTTGTTCCCAAAACAACAGCTCTATGGTGTTCCCCTTCGTGTATTCGGTTGTACCTGCTTTGTACATAATCTCACACCTAGAAAAGATAAGTTGGCAGCAAAATCTCTCAAGTGTGTCTTTTTGGGATATTCTCGATTGCAAAAAGGCTACAGCTGCTACTCTCCCGATCTAAAGCGATATCTTATATCGGCTGATGTGACCTTCCTTGAAAATAGTTCCATCTTGATGTTCCACGATTGGACTCTTCACAACCTATGCCTACACCCGCAGTAGTTTCTCCTACTCTCGCCTCAGGCTCCAATACCTCGGCCTCCTCCACCTCCTCTGGTTCCTCCACCTCCGGTACCTCCACCTCCGGTTCCTCCTCCTCCTCCAGCTCCACCGTTGGCTACTTATCAGAGGCGACGCCATCCTCTTCAGGCTCCACAAGATGTGTCACCTTTGATTCCCCCCGACTCATTGCCTGCTCCATCTATCTCTCCAGTTCCACCTCCTGAACTAGACATTCCAATTGCCCTTCGTAAAAGTATGCGTTCTTCCCGCAATCCCAATCCCAAATATGCGTGCACCATGAGTAATGATTATTTATCACCTTCCTATTTCTCTTTTGTGTCTTCCTTGGATTCTGTGCCTATTCCTAGAACCACAGGTGAAGCAATGAATCATCTGGGTTGGCGACAAGCGATGTTGGACGAAATGGCTGCTTTACATGCTAATGGAACTTGGGAATTAGTTCCCTTACCACCGGGGAAGACTACAGTTGGTTGCCGATGGGTGTACACAGTTAAAGTTGGTCCTGACGGCCGTGTTGATCGCTTGAAAGCACGTCTGGTTGCAAAAGGGTACACACACATATTTGGCCTTGATTATGGCGACACCTTTTCACCGGTGGCCAAGATGACCTCTGTTCATCTCTTTCTCGCTATGGCAGCTATTTATCATTGGCCACTTCATCAGCTAGACATCAAAAACGCCTTCTTGCATGGTAAATTAACGAGGAGGTTTACATGACTCAGCCACCTGGCTTCACTTCTACAGGTGGTCGACAGACAATCTTGTCTGTCGTTTACGTCGCTCACTTTATGGCCTGAAGCAATCTCCTCGGGCTTGGTTTGGCCGCTTCAGTTCTGCACTTCTACACTTTGGCATGACTCGATGTGAGGCCGATCATTCTGTCTTCTCCATTCATTCCCCTTCAGGAAAATGCATCTATCTGGTTGTCTATGTAGACGACATTGTTATCACGGGTAATGATACGATTGGTATTCAGAAACTCAAAGCCTATCTCTCTTGTCAGTTCCAGACAAAAGACTTAGGTCCTCTGAAATACTTCTTGAGCATTGAAGTTCCTCGTTCTTCCTCCGGAATTGCCATCAACCAGCGCAAGTATGCCCTTGACATCCTTACCGAGACCAGAATGCTGGATTGTCGCCCTTCTTACACTCCTGTGGATCCAAATGTCAAACTTCTTCCAAGGGGAGCCATTGAAAGACCCGAAAAAGTATCGACGTTTGGTGGACCTGACATTTCATTTGCAGTTAGTGTAGCAAGTCAGTTCCTACATGCTCCTTGCGATAGTCATTGGAATGCCGCAACCCGCATCCTTCGGTACATCAAACGTTCTCCTGGACGAGGGTTATTATATTCTGATAAAGGCAATGCTAAGATCACTTGCTACTCTGATGCTGATTGGGCAGGTTCACCATCAGACCGGAGGTCTACTTCTGGATATTGTGTCCTCATCGGGGGGAATCTCATCTCATGGAGAAGCAAGAAGCAACACGTCGTCGCCAGGTCTAGTGTAGAAGCCGAATACCGCTCTATGGCAGCAGCTGCATGTGAGCTCACTTGGCTGAGATATCTCCTTCAACAATTGAGACTAGGAGATATAAGAGAAACTAAGCTTATATATGACAATCAAGCTGCTATGCACATTGCATCAAATCCGGTTTTTCATGAAAGAACAAAACACAGAGATTGATTGTCACTTTGTTAGAGAAAAGGTGCTTTCCGGAGAAATCACGACTGACTTTGTTAAATCAGACGATCTGACATGCTCACCAAATCCCTCAGAGGCACTCGAATTGAGGGGGAGTGTTAGAATATGCAGTAGAATATTCCCTTTGTATCTGTCACAAATGCTGTCCAAATACGTAGTGTTCAGATGCATTGTAAATATTTAGTATTAATTAGGATAGATATTATTCTTTAACTCTGTATCATTGTATTTATGTACATTGATTCTATTCACAATATAAATAGACTTAGTGTGATCAATTGACACACAACATATTATACAATACACTTTTACAATTACAAAGATGCGGTAATAATATACTACTATCCTAACATAATTACATGATTATACTCTACCTATGTAGACATATACAACAATGTATGATACTTCTAACGAATCAATTAAGCAATAATAAAATTCTTTTCGTTAAGTTTCTCACGATTCTATTCTTTTACTCATCTATCCCGTTTCTTAAAATAAAGATAAAGAATAAAGCAAAATGAGGATGATTGAAGTTGTCACCTTAATAGCAGCAACAAGAACTTTTTCGCTAATAGAAGGGTTAGGACTACCAATATGTTCACTAGACTGCCTCAAAGGAACTTCAGGGCATGCAGTGCTAAGGATGCCATACACAGTCACAGAAACTTCTTCCCAACATGCAGTCACTATGTTAGGGTAATTGTGGAATACAGCTTTGAGTCCCTGTAGAAGATTGAATTTGAATAAAACAATGAACTAACATGACACATCAACTTGTTACTGAAAATAAATAAATATAAATATATAAATATAAATATATAAAACATATGGACCAATAACTACGACTTGAGGTATGAACCAAACTGCCAGACATTTAGATAACATAGTAAAGGCAATCGAGCAATTTTGCTTTCAAAACCAAGCATATTACAATTGACATTTACATTGACCTTTTTAATTTTGCAGTAAACCATGAAATTTTAGAAACTTTTTCCAGAAAA
Organism: Cyamopsis tetragonoloba; assembly: GCA_037177725.1. Classification (NCBI taxonomy): domain Eukaryota; kingdom Viridiplantae; phylum Streptophyta; class Magnoliopsida; order Fabales; family Fabaceae; genus Cyamopsis; species Cyamopsis tetragonoloba. The sequence goes on from CM074124.1 coordinate 45,283,533, forward strand.
AGGTATCAAAACTTAAAAAACAGATCATAGTTACAATATTTTCATATGATACATCATCTTATAACACACCTCCACCTATAGTCAGTCCCAATCTCAGATAAAGGAGTAGGGTCGTGTAAGGCCCTCAATAGCCAACGTAAAACTTGTTGAATCTCTAACATAGATCATCTTATAACACATAAGATTGTCAAATATGTGAGTCAAAGAATGAAAACAAACATAAATTGTACAACAACAAAAAAAAGAATGGAAACATAAATGATGGGCTCACATGACAAATAAGTTCCATAAACCTTGCACACCATGCTCAATTATAGTTGCTAACAAATAAACAACTCACCATTCTATGCCAAAGCCCAAAAGTATTAAAAGTTTTCTAACAAGATTACCTGAAGGGCCTCAAGGCAAACAGTTGGACAAGTCCTTTGCACCGAATATTTAAATAACGTGGAAAGAACACATGAATTCTTTTCAGTCTCAAGATAACCTAAAGGAAAGGGAACAATAGCAAACATAAAACCAAACCGATAGACAGAATTCTGTAACTAATCATGAGATTTAAAAAATCCGTCATCCTGATCAGTTGATACACATATTGAAGTTGACTGATCAATATCTAAAAGCAAAGCCAAACAAAACTACCTAAGCAAAGAACAGGAACAGACAAAGATTTAGTCATAGAAAATGCTAGAGAGAGCAGAGAAAAGCAGCATCAAATATAAATGCTATTTGCATAGCAGTTTTTATAATATAAATGCTATCAATTTTTATCTCCCATTTATTGACAGCCTCCATGCACACAGTGAAACGGGCAGCCACGAGCAAATTTTCCCACAGTGAAACAGAGACACTCCAATCAAAACATGGAAGTGAAACAGACCTAGGTTTAGCAAGAATAGATAAAAACCTGGCCTCAAGAAGACATTATCCGACTAGCTGCTTATGTTAGTGAATAGTAGTATATAGCTATAAGTTAGTTACAATATGTTTGTGTGACAGCTGTACAATTAGTTATATTGTATTGTGACAGCTGTACATCCTTTATATATATACATTTGTACTACTCAATTATAATGTGGAATACAAAATATATCTTTCTCATTCTTATCTTCTCTCTCTTCTCTCTTCTCTCTTCTCTCTCTCTCTCCATTCTCTCTCTGTTCAGCTTGTCTAATAGCTTATTATCCCAAATAAGTTGCAGAGTAAACATGGGTGCTTGGAGACAAAGAAGAGAGGCGGACATGTGGAGGACATGCGTGCTGCAAAGGATAAAAGGATTTTCACATGTGTGGAAGAGGGACGGTGAAGAAATTGCCATGCCAAGATGGCATGAACGAATGAGGTTCTATGGATGTTCTAATGGGACCAAGGGTGCAAATTCAACTGGGTGACCAGTGGTGAGTTGTGACCATCCAGGTAATAGAGAAGTGTAACAAGGTAGAGAAGAGAGAGAGAGAGAGAAAAGAAATCTGGGAAAGGAGAAAATATTATTCACACTTAATAATGATAAATAGGTATATATAGCGAGGTACATGGCTCTCACAATCATAGCTGATTTATAACTGAATCTATACCAGAATAACTAACTAAAACTGAATCCATACCAAGATAGCTGATTGTATTCTATCTATAAACTAACATTCCCCTCTCAAAATCAGTGTGCCACACTGAGTTTGGACCTAATTCAAAGAATTTGGAACTTGGCAGTGGCTTTGTAAGGACATCAGCAAGTTGATGTAAAGCATGAATGTGATAGAGCTAGTTGCTTTGAGGCTATTTTTTCCCTAACAAAATACAAATCCAATTCTATATGCATGGTTTTAGAAAGTAACACAGGATTGTGGGCTAATTGGACTGCACTAAGATTGTCACAGTACAACTTGGGATGAAAAAACGAACTTAAATCTCCTCTAGCAACGACTTAATCCATAGGAGTTCTGCTGCTGTATTTGCAAGGCTTCGATACTTGCCTCTGCTGAAGACCTTGACACCTTAGCCTGCTTTATAGACCACCAGGAAATGATGTTAGATACAATAAAAATGCATGAGCCTGAGGTAGATTTCATGTCTGTTGAGTCTGAAGCCCATTCTGCATCAGAAAAAGCAGTGATGCAGACAGCAGTAGTAGAAGCTGGTTGCTCAATTCTGGCTTGTGAGAGTCACATATTGTAAGGCCCCGACTACATATCTGTAGAGTGTTGGGTCAGTCAGGTAATTAGTGCCTTCTTTAGTAAGTTTACTGTCGCTGGACATAGGACTCTTAAGACCCTTAGCATTGCTCATACCAGCCCTCTCCAATAAATCCCTGACCTATTTGCCTTGAGACAAGTGCAATGATCCGTTGGGAAGTTTTTTAAATTCAATCCCAAGGTAAAAGTCAAGATCCACTAAATGCTTCCGAGAGAAAGAGGAATTCAACTGAGAAATGAGTTTCTGAACTTCAGAGGAGTTGTTACTAATGACAAGTATTGCATCGACATAAATCAGTATGTAAATCCTGAATTGGCTGGTGAGAAACATGAAGAGAAAGTGATCCCATGAGCTCGCAGGTGAAGGATTGGCACCTCCTCTTTGGCATTATTCTGTTTCTGTATAACCTTTGGAAAGCCAAGAACGAGAGGGTTTTCCAACATAAGAAATCTGGAAGATTTTGGAGCTTTGGATAATTTCCCTTAAAGAACGATCTTGCAAAGGTCTTCAAAGGATGAGATATTGGTTGGGTAGGTGCCACCAGGGGATGGGATTATTAAACTGAATGTCGATGGATCTTCCCTTAAACCCTCCTTGGCGGCGACTTTTGGTGGTATTTCTAGGACTCTAGTGATGTGTTTTTCAGAGGTTTCAAATGCAATTTGGGAAGAGGAACCTCGGTGTGGGCTGAGTTGTGTGGGCTATGGCATGGTCTAGTCCTGGCTCAGCGATGGAATCTTAGGAGGGTTTTGGTGGAGATGGACTCTCTTTTGGTCGTAAACTTTGTCAGAAACAATGTGTCGCCAGCACACAAGTTTTTTCCCATCATTCGTGATATCCGGAGGCATCTCTGTGAAGACCATTTCTTAGGTCTGAATCACGCCTTCAGAGAGGCGAACAGGGTGGCAGATGAGTTAGTGGGTTTGGCCCACTCCTATGCTGTTGGGCTGACATGTTTGGACTATCCCCCAGCCCAAATTCATGGGTGTTCAGCAGAAGATGCCTATGGTATTAGTTTCCCTAGGGTTGTTTGATAGTTGTTCTTTTTGGCCTTTATAGGCTCCATTTTGTAACAGAAAAAAAAAAATCTAAGCAGAAAATATCGTCCATTGCGGGGCTTTCTGAAGTTTCAGAAGTCTCCATTTTTTAGCCAGAAGCAGCGCATCAACCTCTGCAACTGAAACAGGATCTTCACAACTCCAATTTTAAATTTGAGGGGAATACTGAATATTTGTGTATTATTAACTTGATACAACAATATGGGCAATCCAGGTATATATTGATACAAGGAACAATGGGAAGAAAGAAACAAATAAAATATCCTAAATCAAGGAGATATGATCCTGATATCCTATGATACAGCAACCTTCTCAAGATACAAATATATACAGCTATCAACAAAATAAAAACAGAACGCTAATATGTGGAAATCAACATACAATCTCAGAGACAACAAACACTTTCCATTTACCTACCTTTTATCTGAAACTGTTGATTTTAAATTCAAAACTATTTCGTTAGGTTTAAATCTAACTTACATTACTACTAATTTCAAGGAGTAAAACAAAATTACCTGAAGACACCTCGTAATGGAGCATCTTGCTTACTTGAATAGAGGGTGGTGATGTAGATAGAGCTAATGCCAAGCAACCAACATTAGCAGCCTGCTAAAATAGATTAATGTTATACACACACGCCATTGTCTTGCAGAGACAACAATATATTGACATGCAAACAACTAACCATCAGCCTACTCGGATCACTTTTCAACCAAAACCCTTCTTCGATTCTTGTCCTAAGAGATGTAACAACAGTAGGCAATAAATTTGGTGGCATTCTCGAATACCTAGCAAAACAATAATCTTATTGTAGATACTGATTTTCCACAAAGCACAAAAATATATGAAAATCCAACATCAACAGGAAAACCTTGTAGCTAGACTACATTTAGAATAAGAATGAGATTAAAAATCCAAACTAAATCATTGAAATCAGCATGCACATATGGAGTTAGTACACATTAATACTTAGTGAACGTTTAGAAAATTCAAATGGAATCTTCACATGCAAGCCATCCTCTAACTCTATTAGAAAACTGAGAAAGAGAAATAGTTTCTGTAAATTTGTATTTTATTAATCACGAAATGAATTGAGTACAATTGATCCTATTTATAGGAAGGGGCTTAATACTAACTATCATAACTAATCCCTAACTAACCGCCAGCTGTATTCTAATTAACTGCCAGCTGTATTGCTTAGTCTATTACTCTTCATGCAAGAAAAGCATTTTCAACATCAAACTGTTGTAATTCCTACCATTGTTGATGATAGGGCCCCAAATCCAGCTGAGAAACTTTTGGATATAGGCTGAGGATATGGAATGTATACACACGTCAAAAGAAGCCCAATCAGTAAAGGTAGTTTGTATAGTTGACAATTGTATATAAGAGTTAGCAAGTCCTGAGGAAGTTAAGCAACTAGTTGTGAAGATTGTCATTGTAACGGGACTCTGTCTCTGGAGGAGCTATAAGCTCTAGATACTTGTATCTTGTCTGATTCAATAAATTACAATACAAGCATTCTTTCAATACTTCTCTGTCTATTTTGTCCAATTTTGTAAACATAGAGATCTGAATCTATCAATTGAGCAGTCCTACCGGATCACATCCATGAACACAACATCGTCGGAAAATAAGGAGGCTTTAGATGCAAGGATACAGATTTTATTCACTATTAAAAATCAGACACTCTGCGGAGACACATGGATTTCACCATTATTCAACAGCAGGTAACCTGTTATTGGAGATAGATGCGACGGCTATGTAATCAGTCTGTAACCTACCAGAGGAAGGAATTTGATTGTCAGAAGGCTGAGATGATAATGCAGCATGTGGAACACCTTCAGTTCTTTGCGAGAGCGCCTGGTGGTCACAACTTTGGTCAAGGTAGCCTTTACAAGGCCTTGGCCATTCCAACCCCCTTGAGTTAAGTTGGACTCATTTCTAATAGAAACTAAACAAGGCATTACATATATAGAATAAGTAGCTAACTAAAAATATAAGTTCAGTTTGCCCTAATTTACAATAATTAAAACTGTAGACGATCAACCACAGGCTCATTGGTGGTAACTTGATATCTTGGAAAAGCAAAAAGCTGGATGATGGAGCCCATTCCAAATTTGGGCCTGAAGAGCCGTTGATCCAGAATGCCGAGGCCTCACCCAAACAGTGGAGAGTGTATGTTCGTAAGAAGAAAAAGGGGAATTAGCAAATGATGCCATGTGCTGAGGTGGCCAGGGGGACAGAGAGTTGGTTAGAGGAGAGAGAGTATTTTTATTTTCTGCTATTAGGATCAGGGAAGGGTACGGAGGGATTCATTCTGATATTTTTGGTTGTTTGGTTGTAAGGAGCCTAGCTCTGGGCAGAACGGAGAACCTTCCTCCTTCTGATGTTACCTTTTTTGCCAATTAATACATAATCCTTTCCCCCTTTCTCCTTAAATGCATGCTTCTTTGAATTATTTGGTGTGCAGTACGTAACAAATTGGTCCGACCTGCCGGATACTCATTGACGGTGAATGCCCACGTCGAAGAAGAAGAAACCTGCAAAGAAAACTGCAGCAACTGCATCAGGGGAATCAACGCAATTTGGAGTTATGGATACACGCGTTGAACTAATCGAGGGAGAGCTTGCTCGAATGCGAGCTTCAATGGACTCATTACAATCAAAATCTGATGCCAATCAATCTGCTGTTGAGGCACTACGACGTGAGAATGCAGCTGCCCAATCCAAGTTGGCAGCAAATATGGAAAGGTTGACGGAGATGGTAACGAGGAGCCTTGGCAAAAATACCTGGGGAAGAGAGTTCAGTAGGGAAAGAAACAGAACGTCGCGAACGTGAAAACTCACCGGTAAGGTCAGGTTCTGGCTTGAAGTCTCTCCAAGGAGACGCTCTGGATGAATTTAGACAATTGGTGAAAAAGATTGAGCTACCGATGTTCAACGGTGAGGAACCCGCCGGTTGGATAACGAGAGCGAAAATTTATTTCAGAGTACAAGAGACTAGCGATGCTGTACGAGTCAACCTTGCCCAGTTATGTATGGAAGGAGGAACCATACATTTCTTCAACTCACTGTTGAACGATTATGAAGAGCTGAACTGGGAGCATCTGAAGCTAGAACTCTTGGAACGATATGGAGGTTTGGGTAAGGGCAGTATCTTTGAACAATTAACAGAGCTGCGGCAGACAGGGGATGTGGAGGAGTATATTAAAAGCTTTGAATGTTTAATTGCCCAGGTCCCGAAGCTATACGATGAGCAGTATTTCTCTTATTTCATTCACGGATTAAAGGATGAAATCAGAGCGAGGTTAAGGAGTTTGAACGTAGTAAGTCCTCTATCGAGGGGAAGGATGATGAACGCAGCTAGAGCGGTGGAGTTGGAAATTGCGAGCAGAAATCGAACGTCGTCAAGACAGGGAAGGCATGACACACGTCACGGGTCGGGTTACTCCGTGGTGAAACCCGCGGCAAATTATTCGGGTAGGGTGAACCCAACAGGAAACGGACCAGGAGGGAACACTAATGGGCCTAGCCCAAGTGCAAAGACGAGTCCTGGAGAATTTGGGAGAGCAGGGTCACGTGACCGGGGCGTGCGTCACTTACCGTACGAAGAATTGTTGGACCGCAAACAAAAAGGCTTATGTTTCAAGTGTGGTGGGCCTTATGGCCCAACTCACCAATGCCCCGTGAAACAATTACGAGTGGTCTTGCTGAATGACCAAATCCATGTGGAAAAAGAGGAGGAAGAAAACCCTACTCCAAATGTGGCCGAAGAAGACAACGGTGAGACTGACGGAGAGTGCAGCGCTCTCAGCTTACAAAAGCTCGTCACCGGCAAAGGAGGCAGCCCGCGAACGTTACGATTCCGGGGGAAGGTGCGGGAAGTTCCTCTCGGCATCGTGGTGGATAGCGGTGCCACACACAATTTCATCTCTCGGAAACTTGTGGAAACGATGGGATGGGAACAAGAGCGGACCCGGAATCTCACCATTCTGATGGGGGATGGACACAAAGCTACGACTCAAGGCGTTTGTAAGGGATTGGAGCTTGAGATGCAAGGAGGAAAGTTCAAGGTTGACGCATTTCTATTTGATTTAGAAGACATCGATATGATTTTGGGAATGTCTTGGTTAGCATCGCTAGGTGAGATGATAGTGGATTGGAGCAAGCAAGTCATGAGAATAGACATCGATATAAGTTTAGTTTGCCCTAATTTACAATAATTAAAACTGTAGACGATCAACTACAAGTTACTGTGTGCTCATTGGTGGTAACTTGATATCTTGGAAAAGCAAAAAGCAGGATGATGGAGCCCATTCCAAATTTGGGCCTGAAGAGCCGTTGATCCAGAATGCTGAGGCCTCACCCAAACAGTGGAGAGTGTATGTTCGTAAGAAGAAAAAGGGGAATTAGCAAATGATGCCATGTGCTGAGGTGGCCAGGGGGACAGAGAGTTGATTAGAGGAGAGAGAGTATTTTTATTTTCTGCTATTTAGAATCAGGGAAGGGTACGGAGGGATTCATTTTGATATTTTTGGTTGTTTGGTTGTAAGGAGCCTAGCTCTGGACAGAACGGAGAACCTTCCTCCTTCTGATGTTACCTTTTTTGCCAATTAATACATAATCCTTTCCCCCTTTATCCTTAAATTCCTGCTTCTTTGAATTATTTGGTGTGTAGTACGTAACACAGGATGTGGTTGCAAGATTGAGCGCAAAAGCAGAATATCGAGCCATGGCATTAACAACATGTGAACTTGTATGGTTAAAGCATTTACTTCAAGAATTAAAACTTGGAGATAGAGGGCCAATGCACCTATTGTGTGATAACAAATCAGCCTTGGACATTTCTTCTAATCCAGTGTTTCACGAGTGGACAAAACATATAGAAGTGGATTGTCACTTTATCCGAGAGAAGATCACGTCTGGATGCATTGCTACTAAATTTGTGAACTCTAAGGATCAATTAGCAGATGTCTTCACTAAAGCTCGAGTCCTCAAATTGAAGATATTTGTTGCAAGCTTGGATCATATAATCTATATGCTCCAGCTTGAGGGAGAGTGTAGAAATATAATTAATGAATACATGTACAGAGTATTAGATAATTCCTAGGTTCCTTATTATCAACTGAACATATTCACAAAATATCAGTATTCACAAAAACGACAAAACTTAGGTAAAGTTCCATAGGTGTAGTTGGTGTTGCTCACCAATCAGAACTCAAGTTTTACCTCGGTGACATGTACCAATATTTAACATCCATATTTATCATTTGAGTTACGAAATATTAATGAATGTTACCGAGCTAAAACTCAGTTCTGATTGGAGAACAGCACAAACAACACATATAGAACTTTACCTAAGTTTTGTCCAAATTAAAATAATATGCTATTATACTATCCTATCCAACCTCACAAGGCATTTCAAATTATACCAAACAATTTCCTATTAATTTATAATTTCAAAAAAAAAAAAGGAAAACAGCATTGTATTTACATACGGTGTAGATGATATCACAAGCCTCATAATCTTGAACAACAATGCCAACAATTTACCATGAACTTCATGCTGTATTAAGTGCAAAATGCCTACACCAAAGATAAAGAAAGAAAACTATCAAAATTAATCAAAATATAAAAAATGAAGTGTACGAATAAAAAAGACAAAGAAAAACATCAAAAGTGCCCTAAAATATGTTTCTAAACAAGAAGCTAATTCAAGAAGAAACAGCAGATGTATTTGTTACCTCTATGAAGTTCCAGTAAAATCTTCCCAAGGGAGCTTGAAAGTGACGTGAAAGACCCAAATTTGCTAGGCTCCTTGCATTCTGCTACTTGAAGGAAGATGGAAGAACAACCATCCAACATCGCAACCAAAGTGGATGCAGATGCCATACGTGCCTAGTTAACATAAATGGCCTTTTCTTAGCTTGGAATGTGATAGACCCATAGCACATTTATGCAAGAAAAACAAAACAAGGGCTGAAGTAGAATGAAAAAAAGTGATGGGCTGTCTGTTGGTTGCCAAAAGCAAAATAAAAATTGGAGAAAATAGAAAACTACTCACTGCGGAGAGGTTGCCAAAAGCAAATGTTAGAATGGAGTGGAATGGCAATAACAACATGAGACAGCCATCATATGTTAAACAGAGGATAATTCAGTATCATAATTTATAATTGTGAGCATTATTTAGCTTGGAGCTTGATTTCTCTGTAATCATATTGTTATCACCACTCCACTCCATACTATGTCAGCCACAACATACTATGTTAGCTAGAATTCAGCCGTCGTAATTTATTTGAGCATGATTGCACACATTATTTAGCTTGTTGGTTGAGTTCTTGGTATTAACGTGTTTTTAACACTGTTTTTATGTATCATGATTTTGGGATGTAATTGTTGCATTTAAGCAAAGTTCTTTTGGGTGTTATTATGTAATTGAGCGCTACTTCTATCTCTATTAAGCATGGTTCAGCAAAGCCTTTTGGCCCTTAAGATGATGGGTCAGGAAAGTATTGCGTAGTGTTTGTTAGGGGAAGAAGAAAGAAGTTTTGTCATGAAATGCGGAGAGGGAATTCTGTTATAAACAGCTGAGTAGTTTGAGTGAGTAGTATGATACAACCCAGACTGTGTTTGGTTCATCAAGGCATTTTGGCCTTGAGAGATTGAAGGTCCTAAATGTATTGGGGAGTCTTTATTAGAAAATATTAGAATTGACAAAGGCCTCACTCTCCTCAAAAGCGAACTCACAAGGAGAGGGTTGCCTAGGGCCTTATAAAGGCTATCATAGCTCTTATCCTAGGCAATGTGGGACTTTTCCCCAACAGAAAAAGAAGTGACAAGTGTGGTGAGGCAGCAATAGTTAGTGAAAGTTTGTTAGGAAAATAGAGGGGGAATTCTTTTATAAATATACTTAGTGTGAGAATGAGGATTATCTATGGAGAATTATGAAATTAGTTAAGGCTAGAGAGATTTCTCTCTATAGATGTTAAATGAGAAAGAAGCAATAGACATATCCGAATTCCATGTGTTTTAGACTACACAACGGACATATATTTATAATAGTGAAATATAATCTTTACAATGATTACAGAGATATGTGGTATAATATACTACGATTCCAACATAATTACATGATTCTATTCTACGTATTTAGACATATACAACAACATATGTGGACCCTTTTAACATTCCCCCTCAAGCTTAGGCATATAAGCCATATTCACCAAGCTTGTTACATAGATAACTAATTCGAGGACCTCTTAGTGATTTAGTGAAAACATCTGCCGGATGATCATTGGAATTGACAAAGCGGGTATCAATGTCTCTGGATACAATCTTTTCTCTAATGAGATGAGAGTCTATCTCAATATGTTTGATCATCTCGTGAAACATACAATTTCATGCAAGGCTGCTTGATTATCACACATAAGAGATATCTGCGTGACTTCCCCAAACCTTCGTTCCTTAAGCAACTATTTAAGCCATATCAGTTGGCATGTAGCGGTCGCCATAGCTGGATATTCTACTTCTGCTCTTGACAGAGCAACTACACTTTGCTTCTTACTCTTCTAAAATATCAAGTTGCCACCAAAAAAGACACACTATCCAGGAGTATATCTCCAATCACTAGGAGACCCCGCCCAGTTTGCATCAGAGTACCCAACAACTTGAGTGTGACCCACAAGAGTCCGTTTGAAAAGAAATACGACTGTGTTTTCCCAATTGACATGACTCACAAGACAAAGTGGATAGTTTAGAGAGATTTGGTACCATGTGTTTTAATTCATAAAGGTTAGAATAACCCAACCGAGCATGAATAAGGAGGGGCGAATTGGCTGCCGAACAAGCATATGTAGAAGGTTGAAGCTTATAAGTTCCATGTAACTCATATCCAGTGCCAATTACCCGTCCACAACTCCGGTCCTAAGATAACAGTCTTTAGTAAAAGAGTTAAATGGCGAACCGAGGACATAAAGGACGTTATCAATAAAATGAGAAGTGAGAGGATAAACAATACCAAGTCCTTGAGATTGTATTTGGGACCCATCGGCCATAATGACATAGGGCAAATGACAAGAGGTAGAAAGGGGAGAGAAAAGAGACTTATTACTAGTGATATGATCGGTGGCACCAGAGTCAAGAGCCCAAGGACCAAGATAACTAGAGTGAGATACACCCGAAAAAAAATTATCCATGTGCACAATGGAAGAGGGAGTGGAACTTGAGGTCTGACACTCCTAATACCATCGTAGGGAATCGGCATAACTCGGTGCCGCGGAAGAAGCTACATAGGTGTGCAAACTGGGAGGAACAATCTTCCGAGAAGCAAAACACACCATAGTCAACGGAGAAGAGGGCAAAAAAAAAGCACCAAACAGTGCCAGAACAGCGCTAAACGGTACCAAACACTGCGTGTAAATACCAAACTAATAAACAGGTCAAAGATATAGCAAGAGGGGAGCAAGGAAAGTAGAACACCACAAAGAGCCGCCAAAAATTTGCCGGGACGCGCCGGAACGCAGCGGTGAAAAACTACGCTGACGGAAAAGTGGTGTGTGCTGCTCCCTTGACCGCGAGATTTTCGGATAGGCCACTCTTGAGGAGACACTCTTGATCAAAGTGGTGGTTGGCTGAGAGACCGTCGTATATAGTAGCCGGAGAGTGAAACAAAGGGCGATTAAACTACCACTGTAAACAGGACCAAAAACTCGAAAATTAACATAATTTTCGAAAATTAAAAATGCTCTGATGATACATGGATGCACCGGGACAAAAAGAAAATCTTAAAAGCATTTTGGCCTTAAGAGGATGAAGGTCCTAAATGTATTGGGGTGTCTTTATTAGGAAAAGAAGTGTGAAGTGTGCCGAGGTGGCAATAGTTAGTGGAAGTTTGTTAGGAAAATGGAAAGAGGGAATTCTATTATAAATATGCTAAGTAATGTGTGTGACGATTATCATTGTAGAATTATGAAATTCCTTAAGAGTAGAGAGATTTCTCTCTATAGGACCATTGCTTTGGGGCAGTAGAAGTTCATCTATATTTTCCATTTCTGTTTCTCTATAATACCATATCTTCTATTCAACGTGTACATTGTTTTTGCATTATTCTCTGTTCTGGAAATCTAGTCCGTAACATAGTATCTTTGGAGACTTATGAAATTAGTCAAGGGTAGAGATATTTCTCTATAGGAGCATTGCTCTGGGATAGTAAAACTCCATCCTCTGTATTTTCTTTTTCTGTTCTTCAATAATACTACATCTTTGTTCAATTTGTTCATTCCACTGTATTTCTCCCTGTTGTGGAATTTTGGTCCGTATCAATTGTCCGACCCGCAAAATACCTTGGCTGTAGATAGAAGAAAAGATACCAGCAATCAAGACAGACATAGAAGCAAGGATAAACAGGATCCAGACTGAAATGTCAAATCTTAAATCAGCCACGTAGGCAAGTTTCCTACAACCCAAATCCCTTTTGTACCCCTTACTAATATCTCCCCACAGATAACATGAGCACATGTCCAACACAAGGTTTCCCTATTTTCTACTCTAAATTGAAGTTCGTCTAGATAACTATCACAAGCCCCAATAATATCATCAGACATGTCTAAAACCCATAAAATATTGTATCAAGCAAACATAACCATTAAATTCAATTTCAAAATAAAAAATTGTGTTGAGCAAACATAAACACACAAGGTGAAAGACAACATCAACAAACAAGAGTCATTACCTTCATACAAGGATCAAATAGCAAGCATGTCATTAGAGTTGCATCACGCATCCTATGAATATGCAAATTAAACAATTGTGGTTATAAAAGAACAAAGTCAAATGGAGAGAAAGACTGTAGTAAAAGCTGGAATTCATATAGGGAGAAAGAATGCTCTGGCTGTACCTTGGTTGCAGCACATCACTGGTTGGTAAGATCAAGGGCCATTGCATAGAGAAAGATTTGGAATCAGCTTGACAAAGATCCTTCCACCCCATGATATAAAAATAACAAAAAAAGGACAGAAAAAACTCAGAATTAATCACTACAAAGTATCCAACAATTATAAGTAACAAAAAAAAGTTGATGAGGATCCGTCCTATCTTTATGAAAAGCCCAAGGTATTATAGACCCCACACTAGAATCTCATACTTCTAATATGGGGACTCAAGTCCTATTACTTGCAATTAGATTCTAACATTCCATCACATTCCCCAGCCTCGACACCCGTACAGGCTGGCTTTGCACTAACCTTTTGACTACTCTCAGGCTAACACTGCAATGCCTCAACACCACTTGCAACGCTCACTTGTATCTATCATAGTGAAAAACTTAGATACTTTGGAGTGCCACACACAAGCTAGCAATTGTAGCTGGAGAGCCCAAGGCCTAACAAACCCTGCACAAGAATCTCATACTTCCAATGTAGGATCCAAGTCCACCTCCCAAACCAAGTAATTAGATACTAACTGAATTCTTAGGACAAGAAATGAGCACAAAAAAATTTAAGATTGCAATTGTTTTTCTTGCCTAATGAATATTTGGAAACCTAAAGGCAAACTATTACTATATGCGCCTAAATATGATTCTAGGTGCTTAAATTGTTTTCTTCAATAATAAAACTAATTGTTTCATAACACATGATTTTGAGTATTTTTGAATTTGTGTACAATTATTTAAGTATAATATCACTTCACATATTTGGTGTACCTAAATTTCACGATAGCGACCATCCCGCCGTACGCTATACCGCTATTGCGTTTTGGGGGTTAGCCGCTACGCATCACTATCTGGGATGGACTACTGTGGGTTTGGCAATTTGCACCAACAGGGAAGCTAAAAAGTTTTGGTGGTCTTAGTGCTCTCAATTTGCAGTTTTGTGTTTTGTGTATTCACCGTGGAACACCGCCTTTGGATTTCATTTGGACAAAATAATCCACTGGGCTTTTTTGTGGTGTTATAGCTTGTCTGGTTAGCTTTGCATAGTGTTACGAAACAGGCAGAGCGTGTGAACCAGTGGCTCGTGCAATGGGTTGGCAAGGTAGCTGAAGAATCTACGTGGGAGGATGAGATAGTCATGCGAAGTTAGTTTCCTAATTTTAGTCTTGCGGACAAGACTGTTGCTGAAGAAAGAGAAATTGACGGAGCCCAACCGGTCCACAAAGAGAGTGGCACTCCCAAGCGGTGGAGGACTGGAAGGTGTACGTGCGTAGGAAGAGAGCAATCCCTCATGCTGAGGTGGCACGAGTAGTGGGAAGCTGTTAGGAGAGAGAGTATTTTCTGATATTTAGAATCATGAGATTGTATGGGGGGATTCATTATGTTGATTTTGGGTGTTCCGTTGTTAGGAGCTAGGCTCTAGGCAGTATGAGAGGCATTCTCCCTCTGTATTTCCTTTTATCTCAAATAATACATAATCCCCCTTGCTTTTCTTCATCTATTTCTGTTCTTTATTTCATTGTGTTGAATCTGGTCTGTAACAGTACATTAGGACAGTGCGAGAAAAACAGTTTCAGAATTTACCTGTATACATGTTATGGCAGCTACTCTAACCCTAGAGTTCTCCAATCTACCACTCTCTTTAGCTGATCCATCACCATCACTAAAATCTGAATCTGAAGATGTAGCATTAATAGTAGAAGATTCATTATCAGAGATATATTGGGAATGTCTAGCCCTATCGTGCTTCACATTTGAGCAGTCCCTTTTGCGCAAGTGTGGAGGCCTATATGCACTATGATTTGACTTGTTCAGTTGTTCCCGGCTTGCCAAGGAACTCACGCTACGTAGCTCCTTCTCCTCATGACCAACATGCAGAGAAGTATTTGAAGCTTTACCAGAAAGGCCATAAATTATGAACATTCGCAGAACAGCAACAAAGACTGACACCTAGAAGAAACACCCAAGTGTCACAGTGGTTACCAATATATATTTCTTCTTTGTATTATTAAAAAAATACATGTAAGAACTTACATGATCAGAAACGAAACATTTAGAATCAATAAGGATCAGATGTAAACAGCACAGAAAAGATTCATAAAACCTACAGAAAACATAGTGACTCGTTAGGAATGACATGTGGCAAAGGCATGAATCCTCGCTTTCATGATTCATCACTGCCTTGAATTCTGATTTTCCAACACACAGGTTACCTGGACATAACATTATCTTCCACAACTGGGGTTTTTAACGCTAAAACATCCATTGTTTTTCTGACCACCTATTTCATAAGAGATTAGTAAAAATACTTTTAGGAGTAAAAAACTGGCAGAAATATTATGTACCTCAAGCATTGATTTCCAGATATCAACTGGGAAGGATGTTCCAGCTCTTGAGACTGCTTCGCTGAGCATCTCAAAAGCTACTGTCTGTAATTCACTTGAACTGCTTGCTATCGAAAATCTCATATTAACCTTACTTGGTTTTTCTTTACATTTTGAATGAGACATCCAACATGACACACCATGAGAACTAACAATAACATCAAGTAGAAATTTAACCAGCAAAGTATCTTCAGATGGCAAACGTCTTCGATGAGATAAAGTAACAATACACCTGGAAGGCAGCAGATTTGGTACAACATAAATTAAACATATCATCTCCAGAGCCAAAAAATGGTATTAAAGCAAAACTCAAACTTTCGTAGAACAACATTGACTACAATCCCTTACAGGCAACAGAGGTCAACAATATTTAAAAAAATGACCATGCTTTAAATTACTAAAAGTACCAAAAACTTTGATCAGAAATAGAGAAGCATTTCAAAAATATATTTATTAGTTAATTAGTTAATAAATTATCAGTTAAACAACTTCAAGATAACAACCATTAAAGAAGGTCTAGAGTATTTTTTGTTTTTTAGTAGAAGGTGCCTCCACGCCCTTCGGGTGGTTTAGGCCAGCCACAAGGTGCTTTCCAGCATTTTCTGTTTTCATCATTTTCAGTTTTTCCTTTGTAAAATTTCGGGAAACAGGAAATGAAAATGCAAACCAAACAGCCCCTTAAAACTTAAGAATTGTGTTTTGTTAATGTTATCAAGTGTTAATCACTTTAGAATTATGATTGCTAATTATGAACAATGAATATGTGTTTAATTTTTGGCACTTTTAAATTTTTATGCAATTATTATTTAAGTATAATATGATTTCATACAATTTGTGTACTTAAATTTCGCAATAGTGGCCATCCGCTATATGCTATCCTGCTATAGCGTCTTGGGGGTTGGCCACTACGCTCTGCTATCCAGGATTGACTACTATGCCACAAAGTATCATTTCAAAATGATGGAAGACATAAGTTCAACAATTTAAAAAAACAAAAAACAACACTGTTTTAACAAGAAAACCTGCTCTTACTCTTATGCTTCTCAAATAAAAGCATATGATGCAGCATAATAATCCAAGGAATAAATAAAGGCAGAGGAACTACACAGCCCAGACAAGATCACATAAGCAAGAACCTGATAGCTTGTAAGCACTCAATAGCAGGAATTATTGGAGCAGCACCACGAATTCCAGTTATCTTGTCACCAGTAGCAACTTTTCCAAGAAAAAGATCCAGCATCTTCCCGAAGCAATTAAGAACACTATTGAAAGAGGATAAATTTAGATCGAAAGAAACACGACGACATATATCATGGATCTGCGATAAGAGTGCAGGAAGCAAAATCACTTGGTTAGTATATTCCCAAAAAAAATAATGCTAATAAGATGTACATATCAAAGTAGCAAAACTAGAAAGAATAGAACCCAAACAAACAAAGCAAAGCTGATACCAAGTGAGATGTCTGAGTATAGATATGAGTACAATCTTCTCCATCTAAAGAAGTCGCAGCAACCAATTCCATCAAAAACAAAATGTCCGACAGAACCTTAGCAATAATTTTAAACAACAAATCAGATGGACTATTATAACAAATGAGAAGGGAGCGAATAACCCTCGAAGACATTAATCCGTTTGAGAAAAGATACCTCGTGAGAAGGAAGTTCAGGGGCAGCAGACACCAAAGCGTATGAATGGGAGAAAATGAGATTATCAAGCATTTGGGCCGTAGAATTGCGAGGAGGGGTCGTTAGGGTTTCATCCCTCAGAGTCAAAAAGGCAGTCCTCCACGACCTAACTGATGACGTCGGTGCCGGTGCACTAAATCCCGTTCCCGCCATGAAATAATAAATAAATAACAATCAATGAAAAGGGCTTCCTAATTTCTACTCACCAGTCATTCGAATCCTTTTTTTTTCACCGGCATGTGGATGGCTGAGCTCTGTCTTTTCTTTTTTGGTCCAAGTAGGGGTTTGGACTTGGTACTGAAAAGATGGTGTCCTTGGTAGGCGGCGGTGAAAGGTGCAGCAGCTATGGTGGCAAAACGCAGACGACACGCAACGGTGAAGGGAGAGGTTCGATGGAGATGGAGATAGTGGTTGCGCGTAACCGTCCGCGATTGCGGTGGTGGCGGTGGTTCCAGCGAAAAGGAGGACACTTCAATTAGTGACAGCAAGCGTAGAAAAGGAGTAATAACTAGTAGGTGCAGCCGTGCATACGGGGAATGATTTTTGTAAAAACAGTTTACAAAAAAATTCGTTTTTAATTATAAGTAATTTTTTATACATTTTTATGTTATTGATTTTAACCAAATCTAATTAACTTTGTTGTATTTAATAAATAAAAATTAATGAAAATATTTAAAATATTTTTAATAATTAATTTATTTTCTATTTGTAATAAATATATTTTTCTCTAATAAATTTAATAAGAGGCAATCTAAAAATTAAGTTATTTTTTATTTGAAACTAATAATATTAAATAAATAAAGTTAATCAACATTTTTATAAGTATAAAATTGGTTAATTTTGCTTATAATGAAAAATGAAAGGAGTAAACATATTGACAATAATTATTTTATAGCTAGTATTTTAAACTCAATATTTTTATTCAATGTTCATAAACAAGATATTATAAAGGTAAGATTTAAAAGAATTGGTCCATGAAATAAAATAACTTGAATAGATTCGCTATAATAAGAAGTTATGAATACTTTAAGGGTTTGTATGGTGCAGGAGTAAGTTAGACATAATAGAATTAACTATCATATTTTGTTATTATAATTTGGTGTACCAACAAGATAGGATAGAGTTATCCTAATCATCTTATCATATTCTGATCCCTAGTTCAATTGTTATCTTGAGGGGGAAATCAAGATAAGAGCATGTAGATTCACCCTCACTTGTGATATTTATTTTAATTTAACTTTCAACTTTTAAAATTTATATAGATAAAAACTTTGAGAGGGATAAATTTTAAAGTGTAAACTATTAATAGAAAAATTAAAGTGTAAACTAAGAAAATAACTATTTTTTAAAATTATTGAGAGAAAAAATTAGAGATAGATTGTCAAGAGAGATAAATTGACAAAAAGTATTTAAAAAATAGCTTGAGAAATTTTAAAAAGATTTATTCTAACTTAACTTTCAACTTTTAAAATTTATATAAATTAAAACTTTGAGAGGGATAAATTTTAAAGTGTAAACTATTTAAAAAAAAAAGTTAAAGTGTAAACTAAGAAAGACACTATTTTTTTAGTTACAAAGAGAAAAATTTTAAGATAGATTGTCCGGAGATTAAAAATTAGAGAAAAAGTATTACAAAAAATAACTTGAGTACATGAAAAATTAGAGAGTAAGATTCTAAATTTACTATTTATTTATAATTAACATAATATTTACTATAATATACTGAAAAAAAAATATTTATTACAATATAATTTATCTAAAATATAATTGTGATAATCCAATCATATAATGTCTATTAATTGATAAGCATCAAACTTTGGATATGATAAGAGCTTATCTGCTTCTTATCATATTCTGCTCTTATCCAACTTCTTTATCCCGTTTATTCTTATTCTATCATGTCCACTAAACGATCCATAAAACATTCCTTCATATGATAGTCTATAAAAGTAAATTTATCAACAAAAAATTGTTGATTCAATTTTCATATTAATTCGCTCACTATAAAAGTTTCGTAAAGCTTCATAAGATCCTCACAACATTTTTAAACTACAATGTTATCATATTAATTCGCCTACTATTAGAGCTGCAACTTCATTTAAAGATGGTAAATTGTATAATTAGCCCATGTTGTCACCCGATTTTAAGGTTTTGACATAAATAGGTAAAATTATAAAGTTAATTTTTACATTTCAAATATTAAAAACTTGATTTTGAAATTATTACACATTGAAAATTGTTGATTAGATAATTTATATTTTCTAATACTATAATTTTTTCAAGCAGAATTCCTCAAACATATATTAGTGGATTGAAACACGGTCCATAATTTGACCATGGGGGCCATTGTGACACTCGTGAAATGCACAACATATTGAAAAAAAAAATATTTAAACAATTCTTACTTACATTTGTTAAAATACCAACAAATTTATCATAATAAATTGCTAATTTAAAATAGTTTCTATAAACAAATTAATATTTAATTTAGTTAAAAGATTAAATTAGATATTTTTTCTTAAAAAATATAAATGATTATGTTTTTCTTTGTCTGGTGATAAATTCGTGTATATTTGGATTATCATTTGTAAAATCGAGTTTGGATTAACGTTATTTAATGGAATTAATTTTGAATGAACGCGAGTTTAAAATAATGTGAATTAGTCACATAATAAAAAACAAAAATATAGATAAAACTTTTTCTAGGACCCACTAGGTATCATACAACAACAAAAAATTGAAGGGAGAGCAAAAAAAATCAAGGAAACATATCTTTCAATCAAACTAATCTTTTTACATTGTGTATCTTTTGTTGCATGTAGTTAAATACGAAAAATCTCAAAGTCGATCCACCCCCTCAAAATAAAAAACAAACAAAAAAACTCAAACTTTCTATTTCACTCTCTTTAACTACATCAAAATTTTATGAGAACCCCATTGATTGAAACAATTTTCTCAAAGTATAGATCGACTCACCCATTTTTACTTGCTTTCCTACTATATAATCAAGCTCAATAAGAGAGGAAAGAGAAAGGCAACACATGAGATTAAGAAGAAAATGAAGATCAGGGGAGGAAGAGCAAATGCAAGGCTTCACAAAAAAAGAAATAAATAATCTAAAAAAAATATATTTGAATTTGAAATATAAAAAATAAAGTTTTTAATTGTAAAAATCGAGCTCAAACGAAGCTCTCCAATCGAGCTCAGAAGAGATTCAACTCCCAAACCCTAACATAATTAGAAACAGAGATATAAAAAAGGAAGAAAAGATATATAGAAAGGGAAAAAAGTGAATATGTTGGTAAAAGAGATTAGAGACAAGTGAAGGGAAGAAAATATGAACAAAATTTGAAAGAGAAAAAAAAAAGAGGAAGCAAGAACAAAGAAGAAACATATCAAGAGATAGAGAGAAGAAAATGAAGGATAGTGAAATATGAAAGAGAAGTGTTATCTTCTATTCAAATTTCAACAATCCAATTTTTATTTGAATGTGCTAAAATTTAAGAGGGAAGTTAGAGCAAACAACGAGGTAAATTTTTGGGAGGGAAGTTGAAGCAAAGCAAGCATGGCATATGGCATGAATAGGACTTTCTTTGATTAGAGAAAGATACTATTGATATTGACGGCCAGGAACGATGTCCATAATAGAAAAAAGACCAACCCTATTAGTACTACATGTAAATTCATGCATTTATTACTAATAATATATGCTGGTAAATAAAATTTTTAAATCTGACAAGGAAAAAATGCAGCCAACAAAAGGGGGCATATTCCACAAAGCAACACTAGCAGACTTCCACTAGAAGAAAAATTAAATAGAATGTTGACACGTATTTCAATCATTTACGAGAAATTGGGAGTCACTTTTGGCACCACACGCTATGTTGGATTCACCACACAAAAACATTTATTCGGTAACTAGTTCCCATTTTCAAACAATAACTAGTCTTGGGACATGTTTTTGAACTCCCCAAAACTAGAAACTGTTCGAGTTTTAAACTCCCCGAAACTAATTACCATTTAAAAACGGTAACTAATTCCAAAACAAAATTTTGTGAGGCAAATCCAACATAGTGTGGTGCCAAATGTGGCACCTTGAGAAACGGCGTCAATTGAGGTGGTTGCTAAGGACCACAAAGGTAATATAGATCTTCATTATGCAACGAGAAATATAGTTAAAAGTGCTCTTAAGGCGGAGGAGATTGCTTTAAGAGATGCTATGGTCACTACTTTAAATTTGATTAGCCTAGATAGTTTGATGGAATCTAATAATTTGGAGTATATAGAAAGTTTCAGACAACATAAGCATATATGATTAATTCAAAATATTCTGGATGATATCGTATTGATGAAACAAGATTTTTATAGTATATGTTTCGTTTGAACTTAGAGATTGTAATGATATAACTCATAGGTTAGTCAAATTATGTGTTTAGTAGGTTTATTTTAGTTGAGTAACCAATTCATTATAAGTCTCTATAGCAGTATTGGATTGTTTAAGTTGGCAGGAAGTATATTCATATTTATCTTTGTTTTCTTGTTGTATCACTAATGGTCAATATTTTTCTGTGTTCCATTAGGTTGTATGTCAGTGAATGTAACATAGAAGATTCATTTCTATGTACTCTTAAGTATTTGGTGTTTAATAAATGCCTATTTGGTCCAAAAATAAAAAAAGGCAAATGGAGCTTGGATTCAAAATAAAAGGCCACCACGGTTGACATTACACGTGTTTCTCGGTTTACCATAGGAAAATAATTTTTTTTTGCAAACACCCCTAACTCAAAAGCTAGTTTATGAGCGAGATTTCTAAGTAAACACCACACCATACCTAAAATAAAAACTAATTTATGAGTGAAATAATGTATTATGTTTCACAAAACACAAAATATAAACTAGTTTCCATTTATCTCATAAATTAGTTTTTTAGCGAACAATTTACATGTTTCACAATATATACCACATAAACTAGTCAGTCTCTAAGATAGAAACTAGTTTTCAAACATACATCAAATATTTAAACAATGTATTATAAACTTTGGAGTTTCTAATTCAATTTATATAATTTTTTATATTTTTAAAATTGCAACATTTTTTTTAGAGACCATGTACTAAACATATACTTGGAAAATATGGTGTTTTTCCATTTAAAATCAAAATATATTTTTTAAATTACTAAATTATTTAAAGTTTTTTCTTAAAATAATGTATTATTCACTTAAAAGTTTCTAGATCACTTTGCATAATTTTTTATATTTTTTAATTGTAACAATTTTTTTAAAAATCTTGAAGAATACAATGTTTTGCCATTTAAAAATAAAAATGCATTTTTTAAATTCCTTAATTTATTTGGAGTTTTTCTTAAAACAATACATTATTCACTTTGAAGTTCGAGTTGCTAGTTTGTCATTTACTTCGAAGAAACCAAAATTTGTATTTTTTTTTCACTTAGAAAGTAATTTCTATAGTATATATTGTTTAAATATTTGCAGTTTGCTTGAAACTAGTTTCCACCTCACACAGAAATTAGTAGTTTCCATGGTATATATATTGTGAAACATATTTCTGAGCTAGTTTTTGTTTTGGGTGTAGTGTTTACTTATAAATTTCGCTCTGAACCTAATTTCTGAGTGAGAGATATTTTCAGGAAAAAATTTGTGATGAACCGAAAAATACGTGTGATGCCAATAGTGGTGGCCAAATAAAAAATAAAAAACGAACCAATAAAGTTAAATTTTTCTTGAATTTCGAGCCAATCTAACTAATAATAAAAAATCAAGCCAATCCAAGTCAATCTAACTAAGTTTATGGTAATACCCGTCAAGTTTACAATGACATATCAAACTGGCAAACTGAAACCCGTGTAATAGTGGATAGAAATATCATTCAAGTAGTAATACGTTAAAGGGAGAAAAAAAAAAGGTCGTTCACCTTGCTGGCTTTTTTGGTAAATTGATTTTGCTGTTTTACAAAACAAAACAATCAACTAAATAATGTCGTGCATGATTTTGTATAGACAAAACTTAAGCAGCATGGACCATCTTACACTTTCCAAAAGAAACTCTATAACAGAAGTTCCTTCTTTTTGGTTTCAAGAACAGGAGGATCAACATCAATTCCCATATTTGCTGCAGTGCCTGCTATAATTCTCATAGCTGATTCGATACTCGAGCAATTCAAGTCTGGCAGCTTTTCAGAAGCAATCGCACGCAATTGCTCGATTGTGATCTTTCCAACTTTTTCTGCCTTGGGATCTTTTGAACCCTTTTCTACACCTACAAACCAAATCAAATAATTAGACAGTTTAAACTTGGAGCCGAAGAAGTGAAAAACACAATGAGCTTGGGTAGTACTAAACGCCTAATAACACCTAGCATTATCAACTGTTACAATCATCACATCTCACCTATGAAGTCAATCACGTGCATATTGTGCAAATAAAATATCACAAACATAAAGGCAAACGTAGTTCCATATGCTATGATCAGATTTTAATTGCAAAGCTGAGTTCACCACCCATTAAAAGGACCTTGTCGCGTGGGGGTGAGCAAACACCTATCAAGATATGCACGGTAACTTAGAAGTGTGTGAATTGATCCATTAAATAAGTGGCCAACTTTAACAATTCGCAAACCGGATCCAAATTGTTAAAAGTTCGATCTAGTTAATTAATCAGATCAACCCGAACCCAAATCTGTGAACCTATTTCACTCTTAGTGTCACTTCTGCTTTCATCGTTCTCTCTGAAACCAGTGGCAGCAAGTGCAACGCAACTCGTGAAGTCTCTCTCGAACCCTCACCACATTTTTCAACACCTATGACTCGTGACCATTCCCCTTTGTGATTCTCACCTTTATTAATGTAAAAGCCATGACGCCACCACTCATTATTCCATTCGTGGGTGAGGCTAGGTGTCCATGTGAGCTTAATGGGGTTTGCTTTCTTCTCTCTTCTATATTTCTTCTGATTCATGCTTTTGGGTGCAAAAGGGGTAACTTTCCAGATCAGAGGTTGAGCTCCTCTGAACATGATGGGGCTCGAGTTTGTAATTTTTTTTTTATAAGCCAAATGCGCCCGCGTGGGTTCGAGTTGATGAGCTATTACTTAAAGCTAAGCTCCCTAGCAGCCTAGCCAACAAACAAAGTCACATGTATTGAAGAGAAAATAGGTTAAGACCACCGGGTCTGGTTCACCAAAACAACAGAACTGGTTCGGTTTGTTTCTATGAATTGTTCAAGCGGCTCCCTTCCAGTTTGGTTCAGTTCAATGGATGAACCGCACCATGACCACCCCTATTCGCCAAGGCATGTCAATCAAGTAGTAGAGGTTAATTCATACTCAAAGAATGTAACAACATATGTCACATAATAAAGTACATAGAATAATACATTCAACTGGATTAAACCAAAAATAATAAGAGATAAATCAGATGTTAACGGTTGAGATTATTACTCTCAGAATATACAAATATTTGCCCTTGTCTAGATGCAGCTTAAAATCATTGGAATTTGCATTGTGGCAATGTATTCCAATCAATGACAATGTGGCAACAAACTAGATAGGCTTATGATTCATCAAAGCGGCAGATGACAGATCACTTAACTTCAAGCAAGTAACCAATATGTTTCCAAAATGTCTCAATTAACACTAAACCTAGAATTCAACAATTCACGGATCCTAAATCAGATTCGAGCTAGAAAAGGAGGACGAAGCGTGATAATGACCATGGGTGCATTAGTCAATTAAGATACGAAGATGATTCATTCCATGTCAGTCTCAGTATTGGAATAAGGCAATACAGGAAGAAAGCACTGGCAGCGGCAATTACAAATCATACTACTAAGGGATAGTACAAAATAACATCAAACATGTTGAAGGCAAGGCAATGAATGATACAGAACATACCAGCCGCCTTAAGTAGCAAAACCGAAGCAGGTGGAGTCTTCAATATGAAAGTGAAGCTTTTATCCTGCAGAGGCAGAAGGAAATTATGTAAAAGGATATTTTCAAAGTGGAAAAGGGAAAATGAGATGAAATTAAGAAGAGCAATGAATTGAACACACATCATAGACAGTGATTTCCACAGGAATGACATAACCGGGCTTATCGGCGGTTCTGGCATTGTAATCCTTGCAGAAAGCCATAATATTGACACCCTTAGAACCAAGAGCAGGCCCAACGGGAGGAGCAGGGGTGGCCTTCCCAGCTTCAAGAGCCAGCTTTATAACTCCAACCACTGCGAAAGAAACACTCAATTAACTTTAGGTTAATGTGGAATGTGGAATAACGAAACGATGGTGGAAATTATAAACCAGGCTTACCTTTCTTGACTTTCCCGCCGGGCTTAGGAGGAGCCATAGCGATGACATTGAAGCGGCGTCGAAATGGAACAGGAGGAGAAACAGTCGGAAGAGGGGTTTTGTTTTTATCGAACAACGGAAGGGAAATGGTATTCGGGTTTAAGGGAAATTTAACGGATGTGGAAAATATGGAAGAAGAAGAAGAACACAGTGACGGACCGGTGAGCAGAGTTGACGCCATTGAATCCTTTGCACGGAAGAAAGGTAGACTGTTCAAGTCCCGCACACCAGAGCTCCGCACAAGCGTAAGTTCGGATAAGAGATGGTACACTCTTCGGTAGTTTATTTCACTTACGTATAAAATTAAAAATTTGTGTACACTTCGACAATCATTTTAATGATAGTTAATTTATTATTAAAATAATAAAATGTAATGTTATACCGATTTAGATCATCTCTAACGTTAAAAAGGTCCAACACAAACTTATCGTCGATCTCATATTTCAGGTATTCAAAACACACAAAAATAACTAAGTATGTATCATGTACAGTGGAGATTAATCTTCACAACTGCTGGATTATCCAGCAGCTAAAAAGAATTTATATTTATGTTATAATTTAAATCAATAAATAAACTTATGTCACGTAATTCTTTTCATAGTGTATGATAAATGACACCATCTATCAGGTGTGAAGTTGACCTACACAATGCTACTTTTATTGTTTTATATATATATATATATATATATATATATATATATATATATATTTGTGTGTGTAAATCAATTAAGTCACGATGACAACAATCAAGATATTGTTATCACTACAGAACTTTCAATAGTTCAAAGAACAGTTCAAGAACAAGAAGAATATTCATCTGAGTCTACTCCTACCCGAGTTAGATCACTAGTGGATATATATGAAGCTTACAACTTTGCAATACTTGAATCTAAAATCTTTAAAGTGGCAGCAAGACTCGAAGTATGGGTCAAAACAATGGAGGAAGAAATAAGGATGATTTAGAAAAACAACACTTGGGAGTTAGTAGATTGTCTGACATACAAAGATATCATCAGGGTTAAATGGATCTACAATATAAAGCTAAGCCCCGATGGCACCATACAGAAGCATATGGCAAGGTTGTTAGCTACAGGTTATTCACAACAATCAAGAGTTAATTACAACGAGACATTCGCTCCAATCACATGACTATACGATAAGGGCTCTAATAGCTCTCGTAGCTCAAAAAGGATGAAACATTTACCAACAAGATGTCAAGTATGCCTTTATAAATGGAGTAATTGAAGAAGATATCTACATGGAGTGACCACAAGGATTCGTGAGTGAAGGCAATGGAGAAAACATATTAAGACTAAAGAAAGCCTTATACGAATTAAAGTAAGCCCTTAGGGCATGGTATAGCCAAATCAATTAGTACTTCATTAATCAATATTTCAGGAGGAGCAAGAGTGAGTAAACATTATACGTCAAGACTCAAGGAAAATAAGATAAACACGTTGTCTCCTAGTATGTAGATGATCTACTCTACACTCAAAATTATATGAAAATGATACTTGAATTCATAGAATACATGATGAAGACTTTTGAGATGATTGATCTCAGCCTGATTACTTCCTTGAAATAGAGGTAAGTCAACAAAAAAACGGGATATTTATCTGTCAAAAGAAGTATACCAAAGCGCTACTCAAGAATTCAATATGCACGAGTGCAAGCTTGTGGCAACCCCGTTTGACAAACGAGAAGCTACAGAAAAAGGATGGAGTCCCAAAAGCTAATGCTTCACGCCATAGAAGCTGAATCGGGAGATTATTATATTAAATAGCCACACGGCCAGACATCATGTACGTCGTAAGTCCTGTATCAAGATTCATGGAAAGCCCGGGCCAAATTCACTTCGGAGCAGCTAAAAGGATTATCAGGTATCTACAAGGCACAAAACAGTTTGGTATATGTTACAAAACCATGACTAACTCAAGGTTGCTTGGGGTACACCGATAGTGATTGGACAGGTTCCGTGGGTGGCATGAAGAGTATGCCAGGCTATGCTTTTTCACTTGGATCGGGAATATTCTCTCGTCGTCAAAGAAATAGGAAACTGTTGCACTATCAATCGCGGAAGAGTACGTCGCGGCTGCTAAAACTACAAGTCAAGATATATGGCTCAGAAAGATACTCAAAGAAACAAGTGAACATCAAGACAAGACTATTGTAATCTATTGCGACAACAAATTAGTAATTGCAATCACAAAGAATCCCGTGCATCACAAGAAGTCAAAACATATAACAATTAAATATCATTTTATTAGAGAAGCAAAGTCAACAAAAGAAATTTAGCTCAAGTATTGCATGACTGAAGACCAAAGGAGTGTTAAAAATTAACTCACTTTTGTAGAAAATTCTAGAAATTGATAAATAAAAGTTGTACTATGTAGAAAAGTGTAGATAAAATATTGTAGATAATGTGGTTGAGTATAAGGTTTTCGGGACCACCAGTAGTCTCCTTCATCGAATTGTCCTTATTGTATAAAAAAATTATTATTTGTATATTATTAATTAAATTTATCAGATTGAACAGTTTATGATGAAAGACCACCCTATAGTCCCTAACTTAAGGGACCACCTTATATAGTAATAAATAAGTCTAGAAATTAAACTCGTAATACTAGAGCAAAATCGGTGGACGAAGCCTATAAAAAGGCAATGCTTTACTCATTTGTAATCATTAAAGTTTTAAATTCAATACAACTATTCCATTTACTAATACAAACGGCCTTCACATTCCTTTCTAAATTTTTAACTATCCATTATTCATTCAATTAACTCTCAACTTCTCACAAAATACTAACTAATATATTCACTAACCAACCGCGAGTAACACATTTGATGGAACATGATTACTTATTATGGAGTTAATTACAATTAATCTACTTTAGATCATTCAAATATTTGTCATTTGACTTAATTAAATATAAGCTTTGTAAATAAATAATTGTTGCTAATCAACTTGTGGCATTTCCAGAAAAAAATGCAAGAGCACCAACGAAGGGTGCATTGATGTATGTTGCTGGCTCTGATTGTTTATAGTTACTTCGATCGTCAGAGAAATTGTCATTGCTATCGGGACCACCTACTATTGCTCCAACAAGGACATTTGGATTGGGAGAGCCTGAATAAAGGTATTGGAACCCATCATTACAGGAGATATGTTGAGCCTGCGTGTGAATGGAAGGCAGAGAAGAACCCCTATGATGGATATGCTTTGGATACCTCTCCCCAAAATCCACCATATAAGACATCTTAGTCGGATTATCACCCAAAATGTAATCAACTTGTGTTTTGGCTAATGCTATGAGGTTTTGTTTCGTGACTGTTGTAGTCCCACATGAGATAACACCTCCATTTGGTGATGAGTTTAGGTACTTGGCATATGTCAATAGAAGGAAGGCCGTCGAAGTGACATACTGCAAATTACTCTCACTCCCTTTGTACAAAAGACCTCCTGCAAAACAAAAAAAAATTGTTGTGACAATTTAGTTTACAAGTATGAAATGCGCGAAATATATATGAATCTCATTCACCAAATTGAAATAAACATGGGAAACGAAAGTCATGCTTATTGCAAGAAACGTAACTTATGTATGGTTTGGATCCTCTCATGTTTCTTTTTGGTCATGTTTCTCGTGTTATGAGAAAGATAAACACAACAAAAAATTCTAATGAATAATAGTGGGTTGTGTTGTTATTTTGTTGCATCTATCTCTTTCATAACACGGTGAACATGACAAAACAAAACATGAGAGATTTCAAATCCCTTATGTATATTAAAACTAATTAATCACATCTTTTTTCTTTCATAGAAAGTGACTAATATAATTATTCCCATCAACAAGCATTCGGCATATATTTTATGATTTTATCCTAGTGTAACTTCACCATTATATTAAAGTTTACTCTCAATTTATTCCTTTATTACTTTGTTTGTTTTCTCCCATGAATTTTTCACCTATTACATTCAGATATTGTAGGGACAAAAGTCAGAAAAAGTTTTATAGGGATCAAAAACAAATTTAAGTCGTGATTATATTATAAATTCAAAAACTAAATTAAGGATTTCACCAAATTCAAGGACTTAATCGA
This sequence comes from Cyamopsis tetragonoloba, assembly GCA_037177725.1. NCBI lineage: Eukaryota > Viridiplantae > Streptophyta > Magnoliopsida > Fabales > Fabaceae > Cyamopsis > Cyamopsis tetragonoloba. The sequence continues at coordinate 45,313,240 of CM074124.1, forward strand.
AATTTGTAAGGTCGAAAATGGAAGTAACAATTTTTGATATGCAGCCCATTGTACAAGGATTGGGCCATGCCAATTTGGGAATACTTAAATTACAACTACAAAATTGACTTTTAGCGACATTTATTCCCATATAATTAAAAATGTTGCCTTTTTGCATTTCCAACATTTTTGCCAAATTTTATACAAAGACCATATTGCTAAAAGGTTTTAGCAACAATAAAAAAATTATTAAATTGTTAAAAAATGTCGCATTTTTGTATTTACAACATTTTTTTTTGCAAATGTTATATAAAGACCATGTTGCTAAAATTGAATTATGTTGTAGTGAGCCTAAAAGAAATGTTAAGAGGTCCATATGGTTGAAAGACAGTGTAAATAAGCCTAATAAGTTATTTTATTATCTCTTTTACTTTACCCTTATGATGTCTTTTGTTAAGTTTAATCAATGGCCCTAAGCATGTTACTTAAGATTGTTTTTCTTTCATAAATATTTAGAAAGAATTTATCCAGTAATTTAACTCTAGTTGGAAAGAAAAGCATGGAAATTGGAATTATAAAGATACTCAGAAAGATCAAGTTGAAACCTCTTGTTCTAATCAGAATAAGGGCGAAGGTGAAGCTAGAAAAAAAAACAGTGGGTTTGACAAGAGAAATGTCGAGTGTTATAACTGCCACTAGTTAGGAAACTTTGATGATGAGTGTTGTGATAAGAAGAACGATAGGAAGAATCAAAGAGATTAAGCTAATTTGAAAGAGGAAGATGATGATTCTGACTCAAAGTAGGTTCTATTAATGGTTACCTCGAATTCAGATTGTTGAGGATCAAACATATGGTAACGTGGACATTGGATATTCCAACCATATAACAAGGAACATGCAGTGGCTTGTTAATTCAGATAGCTCAGTATGCAAGGACTAGGGTTAGATTTGCAGAGAACAGCTCTATTGAGGCTAAAGAGATTAGAAAAGTATCGATTAAAAGGAGAGATGAAAAAGTTGGTATAATAAGTAATGTTGTGTATGTTCCTTCTAAGAAGAGCAATCTTTTGAGTATGGGGCAATTGGTTGAAAAGAGATACAAAGTGAACTTGGAGCATAGCATGATGAATTTTTTTGTATCAAGGAAAACATCCTATCCTGAAGGCACCTTTGTCTTCAAATAGGATCTTGAAGATCAACCTATAAGTTGCAGATTTTCACTGTTTAGCAGCCGGACTAGATGATGCATAGTTATGACTGTAGGTCTCAATCTTAAGTGTAACTTGGATATCAGATTGAATCTCTCAGAATATAAGGTTAGACATATTAAAACTATTGAAAAGAACAATTGGATGAATAAATTTAGTAGAACAACACGTTCAGACTAGTAAGATTTTTAAAGGAGAATCTAAATCAATTATGGCAACATCTTATTAATCTGATTCATGCTAAAAGACTTGGTAACTTGTGCTTCATTGGGGATTTGAATGATGTATGTTCTGATTAGAGAAAAGGAAGGAATTCTAAAGATAGTTCTTTAGAAATTAATGCGTTGAATTATTTTATAAATAATGCCAAATTGTTGATATGTCGCTTACAAGATAAATTCCTGGTGTAGGAACATTTCGTGGAGGTGTGGGGTGTTGTGTCTCAATGGGGCTAATGTCGCAATATCTTATATCATTGTCCTCTTTTATTAAAGGATAGATGCATTGATTGGGGTCCTAATCCTTTCCTCTTCTTGAATGCTTGGAGATTGCATAAGGTGTTTGAAGAGTATGTGGAGTGTTCTTGGGAGTCTTATAGGATTGAGAGATGGGGTTTGTTTGTATTGAAAGAGAAGTTAAAAGAATTGAAATTAAAGATGAAGGAGTGGAACAAGAGAGTAATAGGAAATATTGATGTTAATATTAAGGTGGCCTCTAACACCTTGAAGCGTCTAGACGTCGTGGAGGACTCGGTGGGGGTTATCGAAGGAGGAAGTGAAACAAAAGAAGGATGCTACGACAACTTTTTATAAGTACTCAAAGATGAAAGACCAGTTATATTTCCTAAAAGCTCATTTAAAGTTGATTAAGGGAGGTGACTGCAATTTAGGGTATTTTCATTGCAACCCAATGACGAAGAAGAGTCTTGATTTTATCAATTGCATTATGATAGATGTGATTCGGGTGGAGGAAGTTCAACAGGTGAAGGCTACTCTCAAACATCATTTTCTTTGTGTGTTTACTCATTGGCGGGAGCTGGAACTCATTACAATTCTAGTTGGGTAGTTAAGATTTCCGGACTGGCTCTAATTTGACAAATCAACAACTTATTGCACCTTTTATGGAGTCTAAGATTAATGCTGCAGTCTAGGTTGGGCCTAACGTCATAAATTTCAACTTAATCAAGAAATTTTGAGAGTTGTTAAATGGGTGATTTTGTCATATTTATAAGTGATTTTCATGCTAATGGGAATTTATTCAAAGGGTGCAACAACACGTTTATTGTGCTTATTTCTAAGAAAGCTTGTCCACATCTTGTGGGAAAATTACACATGATATATGTGTAACAATACATGATTTAATTCATGTAATTTCCTTTTCTCTCCCATATTTGATGATTGTTTACTATCTTTCAATGCAATTTGTTGAAATTAGAACAAATGAAGTGTAAATAGATTTAGTATTACTTTAAGTCATTTAGCCTACTTTTATTTTATCTTTTGTGTTTGAATTGAAATTATGAAGAGCCCTTATCTTTTCTCTCTTGAGAGGAACTCATCAATTTGGCTTTGGATACAAAAGACTTGATCACTTGAAGCTTTTGGAAAGAAAATAGTTCTTCATCAATTTATGTTAGTAACATGAATTTTTTTGTGAAACACACAAGAAAGGATAAGAAGTTACTGTTTTGTGCCCTCCCGTGTGAGGCACACAATTTTCTGGGTTACACTTATAAAAGAGGGCAAAATTTCTGAATTTTGAAGAGAGAAGAGATTAGGGCAACAACCGTGGACATATCTTGAAGCCCTATTTTTCTTCTCCATGGAGCTTGGAGGAGGAAGGAGGAGAATCCCTAACCAACCATGCTTCTTCTTCATGGAGTTTCTTCTATCCTCTTCTCTTTTCTTTGTTTTTTAGTTTTTCTTTATGCTTTGTTGAACCTCTTTTCACTTGAGAATGGTGTAATTTGATTTTTGATGAAGCTTTGACATTGACTAAGTTGTTCTATACTAATTTCTCTTGTTTGAGTATCAATTGCTTTGCTTAATGCTTTAGGATGCTTGATCACCATTCAATTGTTGTGTTGTCTCATGTTTATGTTATGAATAATGAGATATGAGTATGCTTCTAATAATTGTTACCATGAATGTTGTTTATCAGGGATGGATGATGATATGCATGTGGTCTTGATGAATTCTTAATCTTTAATGCTTGTTTTAGCTTAGGAGAGTAAAGTAATTGATATCTTGAGTTAAGCCAAAGGATTAATGAATCAAGGAATTGACTTTTAACTAATTTAGTGACTTTGATCATCAACAAGAAAATTGAGATTAGGATAACAAAGTCAAGGGTAATTCAAATGGTGCTTTGTCTATGAAATGCCTAGATTCATAATCAGTTAGAACCAGATCCTTAGTGCATTTTTAAATTCCTAAAAGAGAAAATACAAAAAGATTTCTTTGTTTTAGTTGCTTGTTATCATGTTTCTCTTATCTTTATAGTTGTGTAACTTAAAAAGTGGTACTTGGGACATAATCCATGAGGACAATATCCAGTCTTCATTGATTTTATTACTCGCAACAAACCAGTACACTTGTCGTGTTCACATAACGGACCTATTTATCTGATCATTTGTATGTATAAAGTTTTGGCCAAGCTGTTGGCTAGTCGTTTGCAAGAGGTAATGTCTGCTATTATCTCAAAGGTGTGGTCTTCTTTTATTGGCGATAAGCACATTTTGGACAGTATTTTGGTTGTTTTAAAAAATATTAAAAATAAATTATTGTTGTTTTGATTGTTTTTAAAATTTGCTACACAAATCTCTAAAAATAGAAGACAAAATAGGAATAAGGTAATAGTTTTTAATATAACTACTCATAAAAATAGAAAATAAAAATAAAAAATGAAAATGCAAAATAAATAGGTCCTAAGGAATTGGGATTTGCTGACCTGGGGTATATTGAGCCTGGAATCCTGGTGTTCCGGAAACTAGAGAGCAGATGTAATTGTCTGCATGAAACTTATATAATTGGAAGTCTGGAGAATTTTTGTCCAAGAATTCCTGTACATACCCATGCAAAACAAACCATTTATATGATGATCAGTGAAAGTGAAGACACCAAACAGAGTTAAATGAAAGTTAAGGGTACCTTGGAAAGGAGGATTTTTGTTCCAGGTCGCTTGTCATCCCAACTGAATGAGTAAACATCATCATCAGCGCCTAAAATGTGGCCGTTGGAACGTATATATTCTATGTATGAGCTCATTCCTGAGGCTTTATAAATCCATGATGCACCCCATAGAAGCTCATCCTATATAAAATCAGAGTATTTAATTAATTAATTTAATTAGTACTATTCAGAAATCACAATGTGATACTCATTTCAAAATTCAAATTAATGTCTTATATATTATTACATGGTATCCGGAGTAAGAGCAGTAGAATGGACAGACGACGGAATTAAGAGAGTCACTATAAGAGCCCCTGTAACGGTCTGCGAAATTGAATACCTGCGCTGCCAATTTAATAATATAATTAATAATCGAAATGCCAAGTGGCATGGACGAAAACAAGGGAAAATTATTACTATAATAATTACTTTGATGGCTGCTTGAAGCAAGGTGGAGGCATAGCTGGGATCCGAATCCGTGAATACTAACGAAGACGCTGCCAATGCGGCTGCCGTCTCAGCTGCAACATCGGAGCCTGGGTTTTGAGCTGACACTTTATACACGTTGCGTGGAGTGTCCATATCTTCAGGCCTTTCCCAACACTGGTGATCCATGTTCGGCACTCCTACCTGCAAATGATCAATGTAGCAGTTTTTCAGTTCGAACCTATGTGGACATACTTTGACTTATAAAAAAAATTAATTTGATTTGAGTTTGTTAATGTTTGCTCACTTGGACGTATAATGTGTTTGGGGTGGTGGTGGCGGCCTTAACAAGGTAATCCGTGCTCCACCGGATGGCGGTCCTCGCGTTTTCGATCTGCTCCTGCTGCATTGAGCTTCCAAATTCAACCACGCTCCATGCTAATAATGTAGTGGTGAAAGCCATTGGAAGCCCAAACTTAATGTTATCTCCAGCATCATAATAACCCCCCACAAGGTCCACCTGTATGTATGTCAAACTTAACTCTGAATTCTTTCTTGCAAACAAAAAAACACGTTTTACTTATGAGTTTAAATACAACGGGTCAACGACCTATTGTATAATAGAACGTCGGCGCATAATAGAACGCACGTCGTCACCGCCTTACACCTCATCAATTTCATTGTTTGCATACGATGTGACATTCTATTACATGCCTACGTCTCATTCTACAATGGATCGTCGACCTATTGTATTTAAACTCTTTTCTTGTTGTCTACATGGAAAGAAGAGCCATCCGACAATCCTGAATCTCCTCTCCATGTTAGGCGCTGCTTCGAAGGCAATCTTCCAGATCGTTGTCCCTCAAAGAAGAGAATCGATTTCTCAAGAGCCTCATTGTACTCTTCACCAGTAAAACCAAAGGTTATTTGATTCAATGAAGTAAATATTAACAACACAAACAGTAGTAGTGCTGTTATAGCTGAACCCATCCCTTTTGGCATTTACTTATATGACAGAGTTAATGTGAGGATTCAGAGAATAGACTAGTGTGGAAATAATAATAGATTGTATTTATGTATGTACCAGGAGAAGGAGAAGTAGGAAGTTGGGAAATGTTACCTAACGCCCTTTTTTTTTTTTAATATTAATGGCCATTGGTCATCACGAGATCAACTGCACCACACTTGGGTATTGGTTATTCGGAAAGAGTTTTGATTTGTGTATACCGTGTACAAATTGTATATTTAATTTTTTTAATATTTTTGCTCTAAAAATCAAAGGATAAAAGAGGAGAGAGAGTTTTGATATTTAGGCACGTTTGATTTGTTTTTTTGAAAATAATTTTCTGTTTTTAAAAAACAGAAAACTGAAAAACCTGTTTGGCAGCTGAGTTTTTTTCAAAAACCGTTTTTGTTTTTTAGTATTTAAAAACCAAAATATGAAAACATGTCAAACATGTTTTGATTTTCAGTTTTTAGTTTTCTCAATCTACACACAAATTTGTATGGAAAACTTTTCATACTTTTTTAAAAACCTATTCTTGAAAACTGTTTTATAATATAATTTTTAAAAACTAAAAACCAAAAATATTTCAAACAAGCCCTTAATATAAAATATTAGAGTCCTGATTTTTGTACTTACACTTATTAGTTACTTACATTCAAAAAAGTGGTTATATTAGTTATTTTTTGGTTACAGTATTTTTTGGACTTGGTGATTACACGTGTAGAAATATGTGGTTACAACCTAAAAATAAAAATTCTATTAGTATAACATGAGTACGAAAATCTTTTTTCAAAATATTAACATATGATGCTTTATACCTACATCACTGTTCATCAAGATTTATCTATTCAAAAAATGTTGGGAGACTCTAGAATAAATTTAATTTAAATAAAAAAATTAAAATAAACTACTGCACTTTAAATTTAAATCTTAATTAAAATTCTAGGTTCGATGATATTTTTGGTTCTTCAACTTTGTTAATGTTAAGATTTTGGTCCCTTAATTTTTAATTGTATAATTTTAGTTTCTAATTTTCTTATTTGTGTGATTTTAGTCCTTCTATCCATTTTCTGTTAAAAAACTAAAAGTTAACACAATCTGTTGGATACCTAATGAACAAGATATAGTTAGGGCATCGTACACGATGGACTTCAGCTCCAATGTTGCCCCACAACAGTGGAGAACATACTTATAAGGACTTCGACAATCAAATCCATGACAGCCTAGGGTTAATATGTAGTTATAAGTAAATTGCATACCTGTGTATGACACATTCCGTATTTATTTATAATACTCAGTTTAGGGTTCTGTACTCAAAAATTGGCCGATCCTAATATATCTATGCTGGATATTTGTCCCTTGTCTCGGGATGGTAGTTATGCCTCCCATTCCGGCATGCGTGGACTCATGACTGGGATACCGGTCCAAACAAATTTTCAATTACACGATTTTAGTTTTCTAAATTTTTCAATTGTACTATATTAGTCCTCCAACTTTATTCAATTATTGCGTGATTTTGGTTTCGTCACTCAATTGATTATATTGATTTGACCACGTTAATTATTAGTTATTTCTTTAACGAGAGAGGGACGAAAAGACAAAAATTAATATTGCACAATTAAAAAAGTTTAAAAACTAAAATTATACAATACAAAATTAAAAAAATCAAAATCACACCATTAACAAAGTTAAAAGAACAAACTATAATTAAACCAAAATTCTACCACAATCATATTCAATCAAAATAATTATATTTACCAAAAGTTGCCTCGAATTCAATTCCTATTATCAGTTATCAGATAATTACATTATAGAAGCTACAGGTCAGAAGGCCATTTAAGGTCCTTCAATTCTATCAAAAAGAAAATGAGAAATGAATATGCCAAAAAATATAGATAAATAAATATAACCTTCAATGGGATTCAAAAAATATATATAACCTTCAATTCTTTATCTTTTTCTTATTTTTATATCAATTAGAGACTTTTTATTTTCTTATTTTCTATTTATCCATCACCCCCTATAGCTAATTGTAACTATTATGGACCGATTCCCTAGATCTATAATCCATCGCGCTCATCTAAAACGGGATAGTTCATTCACCATAGTAGATGATGTGAGAGCCCACATGTGTTAGTTACGGAACAAGTTTTGTAACTATCAACTGACCCATATCCAACTGAATGCTAAGTTGACACATGGAGGATAGGCTATAAATAAACAAGTTTTGTAACTATCAAATACATATCATAACTAATAAAATTCTATAACAATTCTCTCTTTGACTTTAGTATCAAGTCTTTGCAGGAGAACCAGCATCCTCTAGAGCAAGAAATTTTGTTGTGGACCAGCATCTCGACAACATTTGGAGGCCCATGCATGCCGGAGAAGGCATTGAACTGAGATATGTTGGAAATAATGCAGGAGATCAACGAAGTAGTAGCTTGAGACGTGTTGATAAACACTGTCCTAAAGGATTTATCCGGCGTTAATACCGCAAACCCCCCAGGATATAACAAGCTCTTCCGATATTAATCGGGATGCAGAAACTAGCGAAAAATAATAACAATATAACCCAGAATATGTTTAGAGAGGGAAGCTTGAATTAGAGAGAGAAGAGAAGAATGATTTTGGTGTGTCTGAGAAGTGAGGTGAGGCTTCTCTTATATAGGCTAGGCACCTGTTAAATCCTATGTAAAACATAATTTACAAGGATTGGACGGTAGCCTCTGATTGGTTTTTAACTTGTGCAGATGATTAACATGGACGGTGGACGGTGCACTAATATGGACGTTGGGGATAAAATCTAAGTTTGGACGGTATCGTAAAAACCAATCATACACTTAAATTTTTGAAATACACATATTTTACAACAATCCCCCACATATTTCAAAAATTTAAGTTTGAACAAAAAGCTAGAATGAGGTATTTTCTGGGTTATCTCAATGTGCACAATAGTTTCGAATCTGGTGTCTTTTAGACTATGAACTAGACCTAGATTGATGAGACTTAACACACAAGTGAATTGGTGGAGCAAGCTCTATGAACCAAGACACTTTAGTGTGTGATAGAGGTCTACCAATCATATTGTACCCCCACAATTCTCGCTGTTATCGCTGTTTTGCGCAAATAGGCCATGCGCGCGCCCGGTATTCATGAGTGCTCTAGAGATCCTGCCAAGATCTCATGCAAGCGGCCCCACTTGACACTCATATAGGTGATTTCATCAAGTGTATGCTGCAACTCATACACTACCCATAAGGGCTATGAAGATCATTAAAAGCATTTATGCTTATCCTCATAGTGATGCAGTCTAGCACTTCACACACCATAGGAATGAACAAAATAAACAATGCTAGCAGAATTAACTAATGACTTGTTTTTACCCATATGAACCTTTTTCATGGGATCTCCAATCACAAAGGTTGGGTTACCATCATAGTTAATTTCAAATGGCTTAATATAAGTCACATTTCCCTCAATGTTCTTCTCACTAGCTTATAGTTAAGTGAGGATAGTCAAATTAACTTGACCTCACACAATTTAGTAGCTACTTTTATAAAATTATAATGTGATAGTGTATATGTACATGTTGCAAATAATTGCATCACATTTGCCTTTTTGGCAATCACTACATAAAAGACATAATTTTCTTCTTAAATTGTTGTCATTTGACAACCCCGACATATAAATATGGAAGACTCAATTTCTTCCTTCACTAGTGCCATAGGGCATCCATGAGAAATAAAAGTATGGAAGACTCAATTTTCTTCCATAGATTATTTGCTAAGAGAAATTCTTAGCCAACCAATCTCAGCGTGTTATATAGGTCTACTTGGATGACTTCCAAGTGACTACAATTTCATGAAATTGATAAACTCACTTAAAAATTTATACTCATATGAATCAAATCAATTCATCACTATGATATAGTGGATCCTCAAAATTAAATATAACATTACCAAAGTTCTCTAACTTAGAGTATCACAAAAGAAAATATTATTATCTTAAACTCGTTACTCTCAAAAATGGGTAAGACTTATGAAAATAAATCTTCCTTCTCTAATTATGAAATTTTCCAAAATAATTATTTCACCATTTACTCATAAGTCAGTGAGTGAATCTGCCTCTCTCTCCATTCATGATATGAGAAACATTGTGGTACTCAAGTCAACCCCGTACTCACAATTAATATCACTAAAACTGTGCAAATACACATACCAATCAACACATAATTTGCTCTTATACAGTGGCACATTATCACAATTTAAATTGGACAAACTATGTGTGTTGCTTATATATTTTATCTAAGTCAAAGTATGCCTCTAAAATAAAAATTATACTCTAATCATTTTAGGCACACTTACTCAACTTGATAAGTATCATGGTTATGCAAGCATGCTCATCAATCATCACAGTAGTAAGATAAAAACTCTTCTATAAAGCAAATTCACATTTTATAAAAATTCATGCCTTTTTCATATATATCCAAGTTATTGTATCATTTCACAAATAATATCAAGGCAATGATACTAATTTCTTCATAACATAATCCTCAATAATTTGATTAATGATGCATCCATTTCACAGGAGTAAGTCAATTACTAATGAATACATTACATCATACTCATTATTCAACTTATCATTATTCAACCGTCAAAAATGAGAATCGTATGTTATACTTATTTATAAAATTCTTGATATGATAATAAGACTATATGGATAAACATACTATAAAGATTAGCAGTTAAGTTTTCTTAACATTTAAATCAATATTTCGTATTTCTCCCCCAAGTTCAAACATTCATAAATAATGTAGATAATATATATAGATGTGGGGTCAAATTAATATGATGAACTTAAGCACATAGTAGAAAAGGAGATAGCATCTTGGAGGAGTGAACTTATAAATCAATCCGATTACAATCTCAATAAAATTCTCATAGTAATTTTAATCATAATGTAAATTATTCTAAATTTCAAATAACATCATATATCACACCGTTTAAATTCAATTACTAATAAGAAAATCACATAATTACTATATGAGAATTTTTAAGGAGCTTATATACAACTGCCAACATTCATAGTTAATACCTTTAGCTGTTATAGAAAAATAAGACACAAGAAATATTAAAATACACAACACCCAAACGACACACATTCTTGAATTCAATTCCTTTTTTCTTTTCTTTTTTTTTTATAAAGAAAAAAAAGGAAAAACATAAAGGTATTCCTGGGCTTCATGGTTGTAAACAATAAATTACTCAGTAATTCTTCATTGATTTACTATTCAAGGAATAATATAACAATATCATTTATGATTCACAAAATCATGTACCATACTCAATAATCTCACACTGTTGTAAATTGAGATAAAATGAATAATAATTTTAGCAGAACAATTCATATAGCACATAAAACAACTGTGGTTTGAGAAGTAATAACATTCTTGATACGAAATTAATTACTACTATAATTTCCTATTAAAGAATCATTTGATACATGGGACTATATTGAAAAAATATAGCCACTGACTACTATAATTATCACTCTTTCTAACTGATCATTCCTTTTAAAAATTAGAAAATCAAACAAAAAAATTATAATTATGACTATGCTATGTGAATTATAAATTTCTACTAAATAACACATAATTGCAATCTCCACATTCAACCACCACAATTAACATATCAGTAAGGAATTGTAACCCAAAGGTAATAATGCATAAAAACACAATAACCAAAAATGAGCAACGGGATTACCTAGAGGTCTTGTTATAGTAGAGCTAATACATTGATCTCCCTCATTCATCACCTTAGTACACTAACACCACTTGAAGGATTAAATCATTTAGATTGTTGGAAATAATGCAGGATATCAACGAAGTTGTAGCTTGAGATGTGTTGATAAACACTGTCCTAAAGGATTTATCCGGCGTTAATACCGCAAACCCCCAGGATATAACAAGCTCTTCCGATATTAATCGGGATGCAGAAACTAGCGAGAAATAATAACAATATAACCCAGAATATGTTTAGAGAGGGAAGTTTGAATTAGAGAGAGAAGAGAAGAATGATTTTGGTGTGTCTGAGAAGTGAGGTGAGACTTCTCTTATATAGGCTAGGCACCTGTTAAATCCTATGTAAAACGTAATTTACAAGGATTGGACGGTAGCCTCTGATTGGTTTTCAACTTGTGTAGATAATTAACATGGACGGTGGACGGTGCACTAATATGGACGGTGAGGGTAAAATGGTACCGTAAAAACCAATCATACACTTAAATTTTTGAAAAACCAGCATCCTCTAGAGCAAGAAAAAATTTTGTTGTGGACCAGCATCCCGACATCATTTGGAGGCCCATGCATGCCGGAGAAGGCATTGAACTGAGATAACGGGCCCAACAAGGTCGTACCTCGGAAGGCTCAACATAAGGGATCCAACCTTAATAGAGCATTATCAAACACGCATCTTTTAACTAATATACAAATCCTAACATCTTTTAACTTGATCGTCGAAGTCCTTGAAGGCACCCGCGCCCCCCATTGGAGTACGAAGCAAGCTAGCAGTCGTCAAGTACGCAAAAAAATTGGATTCTAAAGTTTGGAGTGAAGATCATGATGTGGATGATGATATAGAGGCTCGGTCATCAGACACATAATAACAACAAATCGCATTTTAGCTTATAAAAAATTTCTCATGTAGAAAAATAATTTAATTCAAACTATAAATCTAAAAAAAAATATTATTGGAAGAGACTGCATGTACCCACTCGAATGATCTTTTTACCTCGAAAGGATTATTGGCTAGAAAATACACTTGTTGTAAAAGAAATATTATATTGGAAATATCATTTTCCTAAATATAATATATACCCGTTACATAGAGCGTAGATTATGTGAGCAAGATTTGGATTCTCTCCAACGTTGGAAGGTCTAACAGCTCGTTTCAACGACATCAAAACTGTTAATTTATGTATACACATCGACTAAGTAAGAAAGAAAACAAAAATGAAGAGTCCAAATTCATTCATTCATTTACTAAAACGCTCGGCATTAGAGAGAATTCGAACACGAGCAAGGTTACTAATCACTATTGGTAATTTTGCGAAACTTATTCTAGGAAATTGGCCAAATTGGAGAAGTGTATACTGCATAACGGCATTATTATTGCGTACCAAAAGTTAAGGTGTGTTTTGGTTTGGGAATTCTAAGCACCATGGAAGAAGTTTAATTTGTCTAATGAATAGCATTCCATAAACCCTTGACTTCGCAAGGGAAATTCACATAGGTCAATGACTTTCATAGAGGTTCATTTAGATTTGTGAAATTGTCAAATGTTATTTACTTAAGTGATTGACATTAGTCACCATTTAACTCCGTTAGTAGAAGTCCAACGTGGCACGTAAAGCCACTTTGGACATGAAACGATGTCGTTTCACAAAAAAATATAAACAGCCAAGGATGTTGTATTTAGAAGTTAAAATTAGCCTTTGTATTTGTATCAAAAGTTTAAATCGATCCTTTTTTGTGGCAAAATGATGTCGTTTTTTCATTTTTTTTTCTTCTATGAACCCCTTGCCCTTTTATATTTTTTTTCTTTGCGGTAAAATGACGTCAATTTTTTTTATCTAAAGTGACATTTAATGTGCTGTATTGGACTTCCATTAACGGAGCGAAACATGTATAAACGTCAAAGACCTGAATGAACAACGTTTGACAATCTAATCAACAACCTAAATAAACTTTTGCAAAAATAAGAAATTTATATGAACTTTCGTTGCAAAATCAAAATTAAGGACTAACGTGATCATCTTTTCTTAATTTGTCTCTAGCTACAAACTACAAAGTCACGGACTCAACATCAAAGTCACATGAATAGTCAATCAAACAAGTTGAAAGCCACGAGCGTTTAGCAATTAACAAATGATAGCAAAAGAGAGAAAACGGTGTAGGTTGGGATGTAGCAGGTTTACATGAGAACATTTTAATGAAATTTTAAATGCCACAGAACCAATCAGAATACAATGGATATATCACGGGAAATTAGCAATCAGAAAGCTGTTGGACAAATTAATAGTAATAAATTTTCATTTATTAACATTTATTTTGTTGATTTTAAATTAGTTACCATTAAGTAGATTTCCTCGTGTTCAAAATTAATATGATGTATTACTTTGATATTTTTATGTTCATCTTTCTCTTTATCATGTTGATTTTAAACATGAAAAGATCTATTTCCAAGTATTATTTTTCTAACAGATTTATTTATTAATATAGCCATTAAATTAAATATCTTTACTAATGATTTATAAATCGATATTTATATATTAAATATTTGTACTCCATTACTATAAATATTATATACCCAAACTAAAAAATATTAATTTCGTTAGAAAAAATATTAATGATGATTAATCTAATGGAAATAAAAAGAATATTAATAAATAACAATTGATTTGTACTTCTTAGTGACATCAAGATAAAATTACATGTGTATATATAAGAAGTGATACATTAAAAAAAAAAATTCCTTTCATTTTATAATGAGTGTTATTTTAGAGAATTTTTTTAAAAGGATAGTCACTTTACATTTTTAATGCATTATTAAATGCTCTTTTTTTTATTTTACCCTTATAAAACAATTAATGTTAATTAAAAATATGGTTAAATAATTAATGTGTTAATTATTAATAGGGTTATTTTAGTAAAATTACTTAACTCATTATGATATTTATTACATTTTTTAATTTTCGTAAAATAGCTTTAAATGACTGTCATTTTAAAACGATGAGAATAAAAGAAAGAAAATGAAAAGTATTAAAGGTAATGTGTTTTTAATCAACCAAACAAAGATATATTTATTTCCATATAAAAAAGGTAATGTAATAAATAAAAACGAGAAATAAAAAGTGGTAAAAAGAATATATATGAAAAGTATTGCTGGTTACCAGAATCATTACTCTATATCACGAGATAGGTATATATATTCACATGAATGGTCAATGATTTATTATGAATTTCTTTCGGTGGGAAAAGAGGATGTTCATATCTTCAAATTAAAATTGTTATGCATTAGAAAGGGAAAAAAAGGATGAGGCTTGATTATTGGGTTATTACCTAATCCAACGACCAATGCCACCCTAATTGATAATCTATAATGAGCATATGATCTTCACTTTTGAGTTGCGACGACTCAAATTATTTAATTTGTTCCACAGATTTTTATCGTTTATGATTTACCTTAAAAAATAATTGACTCATCACGATGGAAATCTTGATAATTAGCGCACAATATTGGAAAAAGAAGATGAAATATCCATTGAACAAGAAGGAGAAAAATGAACACGATTGATCAATCGAATGAAATGTATAATGGAACACGATTGATCATTACTCATTTTGGGAATTATGTCCTTGAAGCTAAAGTTATCTCTCAAATCAATGCTAGACAAAAAGTGTTAATTTAAGATTATCTTTAATTTATTTGTTATGATTATAAACGAAACTCAAGGTCAATCTTTAGAAATATGTTGGGATTTATTTGTGGAGGCTTGTTTTTAGTCATAACTAGTTCTACATTGCAATGTTCAGAGTAACTACTCGAAAAGGGTTAAAAATTCTTATTGAAAATGAAGAAGGAGAAAGAGCAAATGTGGTTGCAAATATTGTTTACAAGAAAATTTTTCGCAATTTATAGCAAGTGATTATGTTGATAAGCATGTTTTGCTAAGTGTTTTCCGTATGATTTTTATGTTTATTATACTTAAAAACATGTTTTCAATGTGAAAAACCTTCCATTAACTTATGCTTTGTTAATTCTTAAGTAATTTAAATAAATTGTTGCATTTTAACCCTTTGAAGCATGTTTGTAGGGTATTTGGACAGCTTGGACAATAAGAAAAAACAGTAAGGGAGCAAGCGCTTAAGCCCCATAATCAAGGCTTCAGCTCTGGAAACGAGGAAACAAGCTGAAGACACGGGCCAAAATTTGAAGCTAGCGCTTAAGTGTTGCCCTTGGCGCTTAAGCCCCAGGTAGAAGTGTAGAGGACATCATTGAGCCAGCGCTTAAGCACTGAGATGGGCGCTCAAGCATCAGAAGAAAGAGCCGCAGCCATAATCGCCAAATTTGGAAGGTTTTGTAAGGCGCTTAAGCACCCAAATGGGAGCTTAAGCGCCAGTCCTGCTTGTTTTTTTATTGGTTTTCTTCTCGTATTATTATTATAAATACTTGTTTTTTTCATTTTTTGAGGAGCTCAACCAATTTTTGAGAGAGACATACTTAGGTTTAGAGAGTGACTCTTGTAAGAGCTGAGGAACTCAGTGAGAATTAAGTTCTCATACTTGGTCATAGTTTCTTATTTTTCTCTTTAGTTTTCTTCTCTTAGGATGAGGAGCTAGACTATTTCAACTTGCTATAGAATGTTACTCTTTGAACTCATGTAATTTTATTTTAATCTATTTAATTTAGATTTCTATTATGTTTGTTGTGTGCGGTTTGAGTTTGATAATCTTAAGTCATTCTTGTGATTTTATATTGAATGAGAATTAGTGTAAAATCTGATTTTAGTAGGAATCTCGAAGGTGTTATTAGAGATAATTAGAAATAGATTAGAATTAGTTTTATTTTGTTATTTTTGACAGTTACCGTTAGTTTTATTTTAGCAGTTATGTAATAGTTACATTCTGAAGCTACAAATAATGACTTTTCCTTTGTAATATTCATGGGTTGTAAATCAATAAATTTTCAATTTCAGTTTTCTATTCTCTCTAACTTTTCTCTCATTTTTACCTGAGATACCATGTTTTAACGGGTGTTAGTCTAGAGATAACTATATATGTCATTTGATTACCTTTAATTAAGCTTCTTCTTCATGCTAGATAGAGAATTTGTATGTTTAAGAAATTGATATATGAGCTCTTTATCTAAGAATCAAGTCACGGAGATATCATAATTTGTGATTTTTGTGCTTAAGTATAAGTTAAGTAGGTTAATAGAAGTTGTTTATTAGTTGCAAACGAGTAAAGAGTCGATGGTAAGTGAAGTTCAATCCCAAGTGTCTTATTTCCTTGCTTAAAAACAGTCTTTCATAACCTTTATTTCATTGCTTTGTTTTTACAATCATACATTTGCAAATCCTTTTACTTGACTTTAAACTTGAGTGCTCTAATTGTGCTTTTTGCTGCTTCCTATAGACGACAAACCCGTTTTACCACTATATTGTAACGTGTTGAACAATTTAGTTATGCTAAAAAGTCCAACACATGCGCCCTACAAGCATATATCAATCGAGCATTATAAGGTACTCCCTCCGTTCCTTTTTACTTGTCCAGATAGATAAAAAATTCTTGTCCCTATTTATCCGCCAAATTATATTTTTAATGTAACATTAGTTCTACTTTTAAATTAGATGTTAATCAATAGTCGATGAGACTTGCTTTGAGTAGTAAGTCCTCGGTTCAAATCTCTGTGGACGCACTTTAACCTATAAAAAAAATAGTCGACTATTCAACCAGTCAAACAATAAAAGATAAAATGTATTATGAAGAATTTAAAATTTATTTTGAAGAAAACCATAACTATTACACTTTTTAATACGTGTGATTTTTTTTTCGGACATTCAAATAGGAACAGAAAAAGTATTATGTTGAAACACTTTCTTTTAATTTACATGAAAAGTATTTGTTGAGAAGTTTCAATATTTGTGTATTTAATATACTCATTTTTGTTAACTAATATGTGTCTCTTAATTATAGGAAAAAGTGAACTTTGTTGTCGTAACAAACTGCTACGCGTGCTCCCAATCATTTATCATATATTGATCCTTAATTTTTATGCTCAATTTAATATAGTCATTAGTTACGTATGTTAAAAAAAATGGTTACATTAATTATTTTTTTGGTTATAGTATTTTTTTGATTTGATAGTTACACGTGTAGAAATACGTAATTACAATGTAAAAGTTCAAGAAAAATTTTACGTGTATAACCAAATATTTTAATGTATGTAATCATGAGTATAAAGTAAATACGAAAAACGTGAGTATCAAAATCTTTTTTTCTAGGTTGATAGGTATATTCTATTAAAACATAGTGACACGTTAAGGTATTATGTTGAAACACTTTATTATATTTTCACTTTCATCCATTTTATTTCATAAAGAAAAATCTAATGTTGAAATTTCAAGGTAGAATTTTCAAAATTATATATATATATGGGTTAAGATCAAATGACACCAATTGGTTTGACACCAATTCTTACACCAATCAATAACGATAGATCGAATTATTTTTTCTCGAAACCTACCGTTAGATTGAAATTAGATCATGTGTACAAAAATTCACATAAATCCAATATCATTAAATACTCCATCAACACGGTTGTTTTTTCACGATTTTTAAAATTATATTTTACGTTAATTTTTTAATGCGTTGATGGAGTATTAAACGATCTCAGATTGATATCAAATTTTGTACAGATGATCTATACGATAAATAGTTTCAATCTAACGGTAGGTTTCGAGAAAAAATAATTCGATCTATCGTTATTGATTGGTGTAAGAATTGGTGTCAAACCAATTGGTGTCATTTGATCTTAACCCACTATATATATATATATATATGAACCCTAGATTTTTTAGTCAAGCATTTCGCACACCAGAGTGATCTTCGGTCTTTAATTGGTAAACTCAAGATTCTTCTGCTGAATGCTACTTCAAATTGAAGCTTTTCATCTTCTCGATTGCTAGCTCATGAGCTAAGGTATTTGCTTCCCTACCCGTCCATATATATGAGTTGGGTTCAAATTATATCAATGTATCAAAAAGTTTGTAAATGACATCGCGCATAATTTTTAACAAAAAATAAATTTTACTACCCAACTAATCAATTTAAAATTTATATGATTTAGATCAACTATGGAAAAATTCATACAATTTGAACACTATTTGACACGTTATCGAAATGTTTTACTTGAACGTCTAATACATTGTTAAAAATAGAAGTAAATTTCTTTCGTTAGATTACATACCTACAAATTTTCAAATTGAATAAATTTTTGCATGATCTACATCATATAAACTTTCAATTAATTGGTTGGATCAGCAAAATCCGTTTACCTAGAGTTTAGTCTTATTTTAGATTCGGACTAATATGTTGTTTTGGTCTCTTAGGCTATTGTAGATTAAAAGTTGTACCTTACATTATTTATTCCAAAAAGGCAAAATTACACTTTTGGTCCTCTATCTTTAGAGTTTAGAGGTTGATTCAATTTAGTCATTTATCTTTTTTTTTATTCAATTTGGTCCTCTATTTGTTAACGTTGGTTCACGTTAGTCCTCGACGTCAAAAATTCATTAAAAACTAACAGAAGAGCATTAACAGCATTAAAATCGGACACATGTCACAATCTGATTGGTCCATTAATAAAATAATAATAATAATATATATTTTTAATAAAATAATAAATTTTAATAAAAAATAATAAAAAAAAAATCCATCTTCCCCATCCCCACCATCACCCCTTCCCTTTCCCCGACCATCACCGCTTCCCGACCACCCCTTCCCTTCCTCCACCGTCACCACCACAACGCTACCCCTTCCCCTTTCTTGCCGTCACCACCACCGCACCACCCAACATATTCCCCCACCGTCATCACCCATTTATTTTTCTTCTTCTCTGCCTCAGCTTTATTGGATTTCTTTTTCCTACATTTGGAGCCATTTTTCTACCCTTTTGTACTCTACCACCACATACCACCACATAGTATAAAATTGTGATTTTAAATAGAAATTTCACAACCCTTGATAGAGAAAAATTATGAGTCCTTCATCCTCTCTCCTCTCTCTCTCTCTAAGTAGAACCATGTAAAAAAGTGCAATGGTTGACGGTGGAGGAAGGTGATGGGTGGTGGTGTGGTGGTGACGAAGGGGGAGAGGGTGGCCCAAAGGCAATGACGGCGACGGAAAGGGAAGGGGTGATGGTGGTGGTGGTGGGGATGGAGAAGAAGATGGGTTTTTTTTATTAAAATTTATTATTTTATTAAAAATATATATTATTATTTTATTAATGGACCAATTAGATTGTGACACGTGTCCGAATTTTAACGATGTTAATGCTCTTCCGTTAATTTTTAACGGATTTTTGACGTCGAGGACTAACGTAAACCAACGTTGACGGTGGAGTTTTGCAACTAACTTCTAATCTTGTACTTTCACTTGATATCCCAGTAGTACTCTCATTATGCTACTATCCAGCTAATACGCTAACTCATATTATGCTCAAATAATTGCGCAAAAATTTGATAATACTTATAATTAAACACTTTAATTGTTCATAATGAATAATCATAATTCCATGGTCATAATCACATCAAAACATGCATAAACACTAATCTAATAGGTCAAAACATGCCAAAAAGCTAAATGCTCCAAATCGCTAATCACATAACAGAGGGAGAGAGAAGAACAGAGGAAGAAACCGAACAGTGGGAGAGAGTAAAACCGAGGATGGAAAGAAACTAGAGAAGAAAATATGGCTCCCGAACAGAACAGAAGAGAGGTTGCTTGCTGCTCACCCTAAACACGCTGGAAATCCACCGGAAATTGCCAGATGATGACTGCAATGGAGAATAAAAAATAGGGGTTTTTAAATATGTCACAGTATAGACAGAGATGAGAATGCGAATACAAAATAAGGTTTTATGAACATGCAAGTTCGCAACTTTAGAAATCCTAACTTTTTGCGGAGCACTCTGTTGCAAGCACTACAGCCGCAAGGCCACTTCTTCAAAACTGCACAACTGTCCAAATTAGAGCTAGAGTGCTAGATTGTCTCTAAGACAAAGAAAAGGACCACACTATGTTTGGCACTGAGAAAGGACAGCATGGAAAACCAATAAAAATAACAGAAAAAGATAGCAAAATTGAAGATTTAAAATGAATCAAAAAGGACAAACAAACACACCAAAATAGAGGTCAAAAGAAAGCTGGTTCACTCAAAGGCATCATCAGTGAATCGAACAAGTCAGGAGACAACAGAACCAAAACAAACCAAACAGTAAGATATTCAAGACTAGTCCCAATACTTGACACTCTTTTCTGCTATGGCCCGTATACTGAAAATAAATATTCAAGATTAGTTCCTATTGTTATAAAGATTTTAGATTTTGTTGCGTGCATATCAACAAAATCTGATACATTATAACAGTAAGATTAGTCCGTAATTTCTTTCCAAGACGGACTCTTCAACTGTGGCTTATCATTCCTACTGTCCTACCAATAGAATCTACCTAAGCTTACACTATAAAATGGTGCCTCGATGCATTTCTTTGCCGGACTCATTAATGTAAAGCATAGCAAGTTGTTTTGAGAAGGAAAAATTTTAAATCCTAATATTCAATTTAGATCTTTTATTATAATGCTATTATATAATTTCATTTTACTGTAAGTGTATATTTTCTACTAAAATAGTCTAGAGGAAAAAGAAAAATGGCCGCTAAACTTGCTCATTCAGTCCCTAAATATGTTAGCAACCGAAATAGTTAGCAACGCCATAAATAGCTACCAAAAGTCTTACTTATTCAGTCACTATACATACTAGAATGCTAGCCCTACACCTTCTGATACTTCCTCAAACAGACTCTTCATTATCATTATCATTATTAGTTAAAATTTAACAAGTCCCACTAAATGTGACGCGTCCCACTTCTTATTCAGTGGGTCATGTTACCTATTCAGTAGGATGCACATAAACTTCAACCAAACGTGAAGAATGTCTTTGGTTGCTTTGTATTTATATTATGGACATCACCTATGTCCGTGTTATGTCTAGCATTCAAAATTTGTATCAGTGCAGCTGTGCTTTACAGATGCAAAATACAAAGCATTAAATCTAATCCTTAATTATACTCGTACACGACTCTTAATCTGAATCAAATTAAACCAAAAAAAAATCGAAGAAATATTATAAAATACAGAAACCATTCATGAGAGATCATCTAATATATTATAAAATACTCTAAGCTACAATCAAGATAGCATGAGACATTTTTAAGATATCGTAACAATACTTTACAAACAAAAATAACCACAATGTCCCCATATCACTCAGTAGACAAGCCAAGCAAAATATTAAATTTAAATCCGTGAAAGACAAGATTGTGTAACACTTAACTTAAAGAGAAGAATGAGCATTTTAACGAAATTCTTTCAACTAGGCTTCTAATTACTTATTTTCAACGTAACAAGGAAAGCTAACAAAACCATGCTCAACCAATGCCATTCAACCACAATCAGATTGTGATAGAATTTAAATAAAGGAAAACAAAAGAATTCAAGCATGGCAAGTTTCATCACAAGAGTCACTAGAGAGAAACTTCTGATCAGTCATTGTAATCCTGTGAAATTGGGATGGAATGAAGAAAGAGGTTATTGATTTGAGGCTGAGGACGATCATGTCCAATTTCGTAGCTGTTTCTCCCAGCATTATAAGTCTATTTTCTTCTATATTGCTCCTCACTGTCTTCTTAAATAAACAGAATGGAAGTTTGTGGCAAATTACTGGTGGATCTGTGATCAGAAATAAACAGAAAGAATTTTGCTAGGGTATGGGATGGGATAAAATTTAAAAAGTGGTGGCGAAAGAATTTTACTATGGTTTCCCCTCATCACATTCTCTGGTTGCCTGAATCCTTTCTTTTTCTGTAACAGACTCTGCCATCTGCTTGGGTTCAGGAATTGATTTCTGAAAGTCAAAACCCACTCCCCCAGGTGAAACCTAGAACATCTGAGATTCAATATTACATTGTATTCATAGAATTACTGAATCACTATCACGTGTTTGACTCTTACGTACAAATGAGCTCAGGGGTGAATTAAACATGATATTTCTACATCTAACTCTAAATATGCAACTTCAGAATTCCAGTGATAATGAATGGAAAAACTGTAATAAAAGGTTAAGGATTGATGTTTCCAACAAATTTACAATTATTGCACTAATCGCTGGATATATTCAAATACAACTTCACAAATTTGAAGCAGCAGAAGTTCTAATCTAAGCTGAAAGATAATTATAAGAATAGCAATCATGAGAGGAAAAAAAAAAGTTTGCAAGGTATAACAGTATCAATACTCAAACATAATATACGGTTCACAGCACTACACAAGAGCCTAGGATATTATGACAAGGACTGGCATGAGTCCAGAACACTGAAATTATAGCACATAGATTTATGAATGACTATATCCATAAAATGTAACATGAAATATTTTAGATGAAACCTGAACACTGCTGCTGTGCACCATACCAACTTGTTCAACCATCTAACTCTGGCAAAATCTCCTTGATTTGTACTGTAAGCAAAAAGCGAAATTACAACTCAAATTCATCTTCAAGCTTCAATGCCTCTGCGGCAGCCTCTTCCTCTTCATCATCAATGACAAAATAAGGATTGTGAGCCTCTGGCTTGAACTTGTAACCAGTAAAGACATAGAAAGCGAGTGTGGCTATCTCTGCAGCAACCACACTGGTCCAAGAATAGCGATAGGAGGTTATAGTCTCCAAGGCATAAACGACCACCCTTGTGAAGTAGATGTAACATATAACGACGACGTAGTAGTGCCTGAAGAGAGTCAACTTCATCAAATTAACCGCCGCCTTGCCATCAGTCCTGGCAGCCTCGCGGAGGTTTTTGATGGACCAGACAATGGGGAAGAGCACGGCACAGCAACAGACGACGTCAACAAGCAGGAAGATCTGTTTCCAGGTAACCCAGTCGTGGCCGTAGGGCCCACTTTCATCAATGACGACCTGAGCTATGTTGGCAATAACCTGAAGAGGGATGACAATCATGAGAACCTTCTTCTCCTTATCCTGAAGGAAGGGCTTGAGGAAGGACCAGCCAGTGCCAATCAAGACAATTAGGGTGAAGAGTGAAATTCCCTTGAGGAAGCTGAAAATATAAAAGAGTATATCCCAACCGTGGGCGCTTCCGGTGCGCTTGATGTAGGATTTGTCCTCAGCTTCGCACAACAGATTCAAAGCCTTCAAGATGACGACCGCCAGCATGAAGAAATGGATGCGGAAAGCTGTCAATCGCTTCCTGTAGAGGATGCTGATCCAAATAGCTGCGAGGGAGAAATAGACCAACGAGAACAGGAAATAAACCCTCGGAAGGATGGTTCTGCCCGCAGAGAGGTAATCACGGACGCCGCTCTTCCCGTCGAGATTGTACATGGCGGATTTAACATCCATCGTGACTTTGAGCTGCTGGGGATGGCAGTTAGCAAACACCAAGTTGTACTGATCGGCGTCGGTTTCGTTGTAGAGCGTGTTGAACGAGTCTTTGCCGTTGAGGGAATTGAAGGTGTAAACAGATTTCACGAGATCAGACTGAAGGGCGCACCGAATCTCGCCGTCCTCCAGTTGCTGAAGAACATGGAGCCAGGAATCAAGCGTGCAAAGAAAGAAGCCAACCTTGGAGAGGTCTAGATTGGAATTGGAGAGTGAGATTTTGGAGACGTTCAGCTCTAGGCGACCCCTGTGGGTGAATCCGAACTGATCGAACGGAACGATGGGGCGATCGTCTTCTCGGATCTCCGAGAAACGGATCTCGGAGACCGACGGCGAGAATAGAGCCAGTAAGAGGAAGAGAAAGAAGAAGAAAGAGCGAGACGAAGACCCCATCTTCATCACCGTCGATGAAACCTTTCAGATCAGATCAGATCTGCGACTTGCTTTGTAATAAGCTGCCTGGCGTGAACGAGTCGGCAATGTAATCGTAAACCCACAGGACACCAAACTAGACAACTTGAAATTGTCATCCCACCAACAAAGTTATGGCGCAATTTCTAGCCCTCTTACATTTCTCATCAGATCCGCATTAACTAATTAATTAATTATGAATTTCATAGTCTTTTATAGGATTTATAAAAATAAAAAGTTTTGTTATTCGAAAACCAAAATAAAGAATTACGTTATTCATTGGTTTTTTTTTCACAACTGGGGATCAAACCTTATGTTCACACACGCATGTCCTCATGCGCTCACTAACTTAGCTATACGGCCGAGACGTTATTCATTGGCTTATCTATTATTGGTAACAATTTTAAATATATTTTTATTTCCTAAAAAATATTGCATTCATCTCACATTATTTTTTTTACAAGTCAAGAAATATTATTATTGAGAGTACAATAAATACTCTAGAAATAATACAAAGATAATTTGAGGATGAGTTTAGGATTAACACTAAGTCACGTCAACACGAAAAGAAAAGTTAAAAGTATAAAACACGCATCGCACAATTAACAACAATAGTACGCCAATACTAATCACCACAAAAAGCAAACAACAAAGCAAATCTCCTAATTGACAAAAAAAAAATCAAAACTTCAAACACTGAAATAGATTCCAAAACCATTCTGCCAGCGAATAATGAACACGCACAAAGGTAACTTTTATCAATAATCAAGAGTGGACCTTCACCATATCCAGAGCATGCTGCAAGCTTCAAAATCCATGGTTATAAATTGATTATGGCCAATTTAACCAAACAAAATAGATGACACTATTACCATTCTCAAAGTATTTATTGCTACTCTTTTTAAAATATTTTAACAATATTTATATATTAGTAATTTAATTTTATTGGTTAAAAATTATGTTTTTAGACAAAAAAAAATATATTTAGAAACGAATGCAAATATTATCACTCAAAAATATTAGATGTAAGTACAAGAAATAAGTAAGTATTATGAATAATTATAATATGAATGTTCACATGTATTTTAAACTTGGGATTTCATTGTAATTCCTTTTTTCACAAGTGGTTGTCAATGCTAATAGAAGTCCATATTCATCCCAAGCTTAAGATTTTAGTGTAAGTCATTCAATTACCATGAAAATACTACTAGAATTCTCTTGATTAGCTATAGTTCTTAGTGTCGGTCCCGAGTCGACGCTAATTCTGTCGGCTCAACCGACAAAAAAGCCGTGAAAAAGAGTGTGTTAATTTTAATGTGTGGCAGGGGACTATGTGGTAGGCGACTTTGAGTAAGCTAAAGCCGATGCTGCATGGTAGAATTTTTTACCTTTTTGGCGTGTGACTACAATTGCATTGGTGAGTGTCGGCGCTAAATAGCAATCTCGACTGTTACACCCACGTGGTTTATTTTGAGAATTGCAAATGGCTTTAGCTGACGCTAATGAGAGAATTAATTAGCGTCATCTTATGCGTGGGCTTTAGTCGACGCAAAGTATTCGTTAAACCCAATTCCAAAACTCTTTTCCTTTCTTCCTTCATTCTCTCTCTTTTCTTTCTTATCTCCTTTCTCTCTAGCAAGCCCTAGAGCTACCTCCACCACCATGACCGCCTCCACCACTGTAACAAGCAACAACGCTCTCTTTCTCTCTGTTTCTTCGTCTCTCCTCTGCCACCGCCGCCATAACAACGCCACCGATGCCGCCGCCACCACTATGAGACAACCACACCACCACCTTCATTTTGTTAAATCAAAACTCTCAGATTATATGGATTTTAATGATAAAAAAATCACCACTAGCTGTAAAAGTCTAAAGTAAATATGAGATGCCTTGTGATCTAATCAGTTTGCTAAGTGTGCAAATTAAATACTTAGATCACTAATCTAATAATTTTACCTATAGAGGCATCTACAATTATCAAGTACTCAAGATCCCTGAAGAATTTAGACTATATCTACAATGAAGTGCCTACTAAAAGCTCAAATTGGAAGTGTGATATGCCTACAAAGACAGGTCTGATATATCAAGACTCAAGGGAATAAATGGTCAAGAGCATTGAAAGGAAAATTAAAAGAAGACAATTATTTGAATTCATGAAGGGTTGCACCGAAAAATTCTCAAACAAGATTCCAGCACAGGATAAGAAAATTAGAAAATCATATCAGATCTAAAGGAGATAGAAGTTCAAACATCAATCTTAATTATTCCATAATGACATTCATCTCAAAACCATGTCTGAAAGTCAAAACAAGCTTAGAAGACAATCTCAGACATTGAAGGAAGACTTTAGACTGGCAAAACTCAGAACAAAAGATTAGAAGATCTTGCATCTTAACAGTATTGATAGATTCAATCTGAATAATGAATCCGAACACAAAAGGATCAATTTGAACTTCAATATGAAGGAAGAACAAGTTTGAGAAGCTTGAATACAACTCATGTTCAAAGCTGGACCATAAATTGAGATTGGAACCCCAAATCAAACTTTACTGTGTTTGACCGTAAGTGTAGGATGATGTCAGCACTTCTTAAGTAAGCAAAGCTTTAAATTCAATCTCCAACAACTCCAAGCATCCTCCAACGCCCTCCAATGATCCTAAATGGCTATTTTTTCAAAATGGAGCCTATATATATAGGCAAAACAGGTGGATAACAACGAGGTGTTGATCATGGCAACCATCACCCAAGAAGGGGTAAATTTGGTGATTTAAAACATTTTCAAGAAATTTAAACAATTTTGTGCAAATAACAATTATAAGCAGCGGAACAAGTTTATAAAGAATTCAATTTGCACAACCAATTCAAATATAATGAGATTATGAGGAATTAGAGTATGAAGCAAGATGAGAAATAAAAATATAGAGCAACAAATATGAAAGTTGAAAGAGAAGGGAAGAGAGAATCAAACACAGAGATTTATACTGGTTCGGTTACTAAACTTCCTTGTGACCTACGTCCGGTCTTCAAAACGGCACAGCGGGAATACTTGTATTCAATCTTCAACAAGATTACACACTAAGAGTACTCCCCACCATTGGATACCCCACCAATGTGCAAGAGCCTCAACTAGGGACACCTCACCCTAAAACAACCTTGAAGGATACCTCACCTTCAATCAACTAGAAGGATACCTCACATTCTCTCCACAATTCACTTTAAGGATTTACAAATAGTGAAACGCTCAAAAGAGTAGATATTACAACTTGAAGCACAAAGATTTGAGCACGCTTTTAGCACGATAGAGCAATTTTGAATAACAAAACTTTTTGAATGATGAGAATGATTCAAGATGAAAGACTAAGATTAAAGCATCTGATTCATGTTAGAAGAAGCTTAGAAATGAGATAATATGATTCTAGTGTGATACTAGAGTGGAAAACCTTGCTTCTTGTCTTGGAATGACCTAAGAACTCATATTTATAAGCCTTCATTGAAATCTAGTCGTTACAAGCCATTTATAGCTCTGCACAACCCATATTCGAATATGTATTCGAATATGACACTTTTGGAAGCAGATTTTTCACATATATTCGAATATCAAAACCCATATTCGAATATGTATTCGAATATGCACTTACTTGTGCTTAGAAAACTATATTCGAATATATATTCGAATATCAAAAGTCATATTTGAATATGTATTCGGATATGAAATTATTGACGACAATCTCTAACTTTTGAAAAATCATAACTCCTTCATTTCTTATTCGTTTCAAGCGAATGACCAGTTGTTAGAAAGCTCTTTGAGTCTACTTTCATATGAAACAAGTTTCAGATCAAAACTCAAAGTAGTTTTAAAGATATGATCAAAATAGTGAACAAAGGTCATTTTTCAAAACCTAAAAACAAAGGTTGAATTCAAAAGTTCAAAACTTCTTCATTTGTGATCCATTTAGAGCAAACGACTAGTCATTAGAAAGCTTATTAAGTCTATTTTCAAATGAAATAAGATTTAGCTCAATACTCAAAATACACGTAATGATATGATCAAAATGATAAACATATATCAGCTTCCATATAAGACTATTATGGAAAGTATATTTGTTTATGTTTATTAACAAATTCAAACCAAATATTTGAGTACTTTTAAACATAAACTAACTTTTCAAATCCTTATCTAATTGAAAAACAACTTTCTCATAATAAAACACTTTGTAACCAATTTCTTTGA
Source organism: Cyamopsis tetragonoloba (assembly GCA_037177725.1). Taxonomy (NCBI): domain Eukaryota; kingdom Viridiplantae; phylum Streptophyta; class Magnoliopsida; order Fabales; family Fabaceae; genus Cyamopsis; species Cyamopsis tetragonoloba. The sequence continues at coordinate 45,341,967 of CM074124.1, forward strand.
AAAACACATTTTAAAAGCTATGGTTTAAAATGATGCTATGAATGTAAGGTGAAAGACAAGCTCTATCAAGTTTCTCTTCCATAATATTATATGCGCTGGGTTATCATCGGCTTTCTCCTTCTTTAGTCGAGCATAATTGATTTTTCTACATTTCTCGATCATTGGTCACTCTTAATATATAAGCTAGATTTGATAACATAAACTAACTTTTCAAATCCTTATCTAATTGAAAAACAACTTTCTCATGATAAAACACTTTGTAACCAATTTCTTTGAAAAACACATTTTGAAGGCTATGGTTTAAAATGATGCTATGAATGTAAGGTGAAAGACAAGCTCTATCAGATAAAAGAAATATACTAAAGCTTGTTAGTTTCTCTTCCATAATATTATATGCGCTGGGTTATCATCGGCTTTCTCCTTCTTTAGTCGAGCATAATTGATTTTTCTACATTTCTCGATCATTGCTCACTCTTAATATATAAGCTAGATTTGATAACATGGGGCACTAATTATATTGTCTAAGTCTAAGTTCCTTGTCCTTATTACATAATTCTTCTCTTTCAGATTATAAGACTCTTTTCAGACAATATTAGTGTTTCATAATATAAAATTCCTTACAAGTTTCTAGGAGCCTTTTAAAAAAAATTCATGTCTACTCTTTTAGAACTAATGAGTATTCTAAAATGATAGTAAAATGTAATTAATATTTTGAAGAGAATAAAGATAAATTTAGAAAATTGTAAAAATTTGTCAAATGAGGCCTTAATTTCTAGCTAACTAATAAGACGAGTGTACACCAACTAGTAGAGAACCATTTTGTGGTGAAAAGGGCAAATGTAGTTATCAATCAAAATTAATGCAGGTAAATTAAGTAATTTGGTGTTGAAATTTCAATTTTGAAGAATAAATAATAAAATAGTTATTTACTAATTTTGAAGAGAGTGAAAGAAACGTAATATTTTATTAATCCAAATACTCATGTTTAATAACGGTTTTTATATAACAAATTAAATACAAAATTAAACTTATATATAATTGGTGTTTTTTCAATGGATATTTTTTATCCAGTCCTCTAAAAGTATTGGTTAATGTTATTTTTCAAACACTGACATACCCTTTCTTTGTTGGACAAAGAAAACCCTTAAGCCACAGGTTGAACTAGTGTTGAGCAGTTTGGTGAGTAAAAACTTAACATACCCTTTAGCCCATACCTAATCCGGCAACAAAGTAAAGATAATCAATCGTAATAAGTTTTGCTAGCTATAAATTAAAAACATAAAATAAAATTCATTTCATTCTATTCTATTTATATAAAATTAAACCTACTTTTTTTCGTTCAATTGAATAAGAGATAAAATCTCTTTAATTTCACCCAAGAACAAATCAACAAAATAATTTTAAATTCATTTCTACTTATCACTAAATATCTAACTATAAACCTCCTATGAAAGACTTATTTCTTTTGGATTGATCATCCACTGATTTAGCGTAACAAGCAGAAAGTATTAACATGAAAAGAACAGAGTGATGTTCCAAATGTATAACCCACAAAGAATTGGGCCAAAAGGGGCCATCAAACTCCAAATAATTAACTTCCAATAACTACAATCAAGGTTGAAACAGGTGAAACAGATGCTTGTTTTTGAGTACATAAATAATAAATAAATAATAATGTTACACTCAAATTTAAAGAGAAACTTCTATGATTCATCATTCATAACAGGTCTCAAAAAGTACACCAAAAAAAATCACAAGGTCTCCAAAATTGAACTACATAAAGACTAACAAAACTCAATAATAGTAATAAAATGAGGCAGAGGTGTATAAGTAAACCTTGCTGTCATCAATGAAGAACACGATTCTTGGCAGCCGCACAAAGTGTCAACAGTTGCCTCTGAAAAGCATAACTCAGGGACCCTGCAGATAATTTGATGACTTATGATGTGAATAATGAAAAACATCTTCTATGTTCACACAACATATATCACTAATTAGGTAAATCTGAAAGACTAAAACATCTGCACAAACAAAGCTGCGTAGTCATCTGACAAAAATCAGAATTCAACGGCTACATGAGCATGTCATGAAATTACTGGAAATAAAGGAAAGCTACACTAGCAAGGCATATACCTGTTCTAGCGTCTGTCAGTTTTTCCAGTGGAGCGCTTCCCAGAAAACAAGTGCTTAGGCTTGAGATTAGGTATGACTCTATCAGCTTCTCCGCGGCGGGCATCCTTGTTCCTCTTCTTGACAGATTTCTTTGCAAGTTTAATTGCCTTGCTCTTTTGAGCAGAATCCTTGAAGCCCTCTCCAGGCACAACTTCATTAGGTGGGCGTGACACTGACCTGGACCGTGACAGTGATTTACTGAGACGTTGTTTCTTGCTAGGTGTGTCACCATCAATATCCATCCCATCTCCACCATCAGTACTTTTTGTTTCAGGTGATCTTTCCCTTTTACGACCTCTTGTAGACACAGATCTGCTGCGCATTCTTTTCATTGCTAAAGTAGGATCGAGCCCCAATGATGACAGCTGCCTTCCCATTCTTTCTGATGTGTACTGCTTGTCCTTGTCAAATTTCCTTGGAACAGTTGGCCGGCTCTCTGCAGTGCTCTTTTTCATCCTGTGCTGTTGGATGAGCAAGCTTTTCTTTTTCCTAATTTCAGCTAAAGCCACTTGCTGTTCTGGCGTTAATTCAGCTCCATCTATCTCAAAATCATCATCTTCAGCTTCAGCCTGCCTTATCCCGTCTTCTCTTTCCAACTCTTCAACCCTTTGTAGAATATCAGGATCAATGAAATCATACACGTTGTGTCCATCCAAAATTTCTGGCAGTATGTCTTCCTTCCACTCATCATTTGCTAAGATATAATTCTTTCTCAAGTTCATTGAGTATACACCTGCCCCACCGTTTTCATTCTCCAGGTCCTTTTCAGTTTTTCTCTTTTCCTTCTCAGCTGCTTGCTTAGCTCTAGCTTCTAAAACAGCCTCAGGAATACACGGAGGCCTTTCCTTCTGGTCACGTGGCTTTGGTATAGCAACATGAAACCTGTTCAAGCAGTCATTAATTTTCTTTGACTTCATCTTTATCTCCACCCGCTGATTCAATAACCTTTCGCATGCTGCATTTTTCACTGCAATCACCCCTTCTTCTGTCAAAGTGCTCATGGTCAATAATACACTGTTGTCATTTGTAGCCTCACCACCTTGACCAAGTACCGTCTTCAAGGCTTCAGCTTTCATCTCCATGACCAACTTCTTATCTTCCTCCGATATCCCGTCCAGTGGTTGCAAGTCAGTTTTGTTGCAAACTATAATTAATGGTTTGTTCATAAACAAAGACTTGATGCTGTGGAATAGAGCTGCCTGCTGAGCAATACTATAACCACAAGATCCAGAGATGTCCAAGAAAAACAATATCGCAGCCCTTAAATGTGCTAGAGCAGTGATACTGCACATCTCAATAATATTACGATCTTCAAACGGCCTGTCCAAAATCCCTGGTGTATCAATTACTTGGTACCTCAGGTATTTATAGTCAGTATGACCTACAAAGAGAGACTTTGTAGTGAAAGCATAGGGCTGCACATCAACATCAGCTCTTGTGATTTTGTTTATGAATGAGCTCTTGCCAACATTAGGGTATCCACAAATCAAGATAGTCCTCGTATTTGGATCTATTGATGGAAGCCTAGCCATGTGTTGTCTAACTTGTTCTAGGTAAGCCAAACTTGGGCCAACTCTCTTGATCACAGTGCACATGCGGCCAAGAGCAGCCACCTTAAGACACTTGCACCGATACAGTGAATCACCATATTTCAATAATTTCACATAATCTTTGGCAATCTTACCAATAAGATTCCTGGCAGTGTTGATTTGTCCAAGTGCAAGCTTGTAATGATCCTTGTTGTAGAGCACATGGAGGAGATCTCCATAGAACGGGTGAATATCATCAAGCCGAGGGAACTCATCAATAATAGTAGAGAGCTTTTCATGAAAATTTTGCTGCGTATACTTCACTTTACGCATGTAAAATTGACGGAGTCGTGAAATTGCATATCCTTTGTGCACAACTGTTGGTGTTTGTCGCTGGGTGCGAGAGAGAATGATATCAATGAAGTCCTTCCCATTTGGTACCACAGTAATCTTCTTAAAGTTATATTGCACCATCTTTTCCTATCAGCCTGTAAAATTCAGATAATTCAAGTTGAAAACTGGAAAATAATAAAAAAGAAAAGAAGGAAAAAAAGTTAAAGGTAAAGGTATTTCAAGAATGAACATTCATCTACAGAGTGGTGTTCCATTCAAATAGACGCTTAAAACTGGAAAATAATAAAAATGAAAAGCATTAAATCTTTTAAGAATAGAAGGAAAAAATAAAGGTACAGGTATTTCAAGCATGAAGCTTCATCCACCTAGCAATGTTTCATTCAAATAGAGGCTTAACATCCAATTAAACATTTATCAACATCAACATATATGCTAAAAGAAATGGTATTAATAACATTAATCTCAACTAATGGAACCAAACTATAGTTCCAACTGTATCAACCAAATGATTGCTCAAGGTTACATTGGAAAGTACCATCGTGTCCTATCAAGCTTACAAAACTAATAAAAACTAAAAGAACTGAACTTAAAGAAAGAAAAATGAAACTCAGGTACAAGTATTGCAAACATATAACTCAATGCAATGTTTCATTGAAATAAGTGCTTAGCATATCTATTAAATCTATTAAATTATATAATGCTAGAGTGTTTATGTTTGCAATTCTTAGTTATGCAATTATATTCAAAACGTTAATTTACTTATTTAACCTTATCAGTTTACTATTTTACTCACACTCAGTGGCTTGGTGTTCACCCTAGAAATTCCATTTTCACCCTCACCCACCCACTCAAATTTCTTTCTTCCCTATGTTCTTTTTCTCACATCTGCTTAGGCCATGAATAGCTTCATGTTCATCTCCTTTTTAATTTCTATTCATCAATAATCAACTTCAATCTCACTCTGTCCTAAGAATCTAAGACCATCTCAAAAGCAAGAGAAACAAATTTTAGTGGGAATGAAGAGGAAAAGGAGATCCAAAGCAAAGCAATACCAAAAACAATCAAAACTTCTTCGATGAGAGTTCTGTTAGGTGGCCGGATTTGCGACTGTGATAACGGTCGACGATTCTGTGAACGGCGGTGGGAGGAGCTTGCTTCGAGTGCGGGATCCGGTTAGAGGGATGACAGTTAGCTCAAGACAAAGTTGTTTTGATGGTGGGGCTCTCATTCATCGCAGAGCTGTAGCTTCGACGTCGTTTTAGTGCTGTGAAAGAGCGTTAACGATGACCGTTCTATATGGTGTTGTAGATTTGGGGGCGGGAAAGAATGGTTAAAGAGACAGAGAAAGAGAAGCGGAGTGAAGAGGATGAGGGGCGGATCGTTCAGGAAGAAAGGAAGGAAGCATGGGGGTTAGGGTTTATGAGATGAGAAAGAAAACGAGCCCAGGAAGGAGGACAGAAAGCCTATGGCTAATGAGAATGGGGCTGTGTGTGAATTGGGCCTTTGGCCCTTAATGTTTTTAAAAAATCATCACAAATAATTATATGTATAAAATAATTTTTAAAAAATATAAATTAATTATTAAAAATAATTTTTAATTAATTAAATTAATTTTGAATAAAATTAAATTTATAATAAGTTATTTAATATTAAATTTTGATATATTAACAATTTTAAAAATAATGAATAATATGTCTGAGTAATGTAGCTCAATTGGTGAGTGTATGGAGATATACGTGTGTGGGTATCAAGTTCGTTCCTCGATTGTACTACTTTCCGATGAAAAAAAATTTATATTATAATTTTATTTTATATTACTATAATATTATTTAAGCTTGATTGCAATTTTGGTTCCCTGAGTTTTAAATAAGGGATTTTGGTAAACACATTAGTTTTTCTTTCAAATTAGACTAAAATTATTTAATGATAGAATGTATTCCTAAAAACTATTAATTAACTACAATTTTCTTCCTAATTATTTGTAGTAAACGATTTGAAACTTGTTACTAATTTGGAGGAAAGTTGTCACTAAATTAATATTTTTTTTAAAAATTTTATATCCGTAAATGATTTTGGTCCCTCCATCATTAATTTGGAGAAAAACTATTACTAAATTGATTAAAAACTGTGGCTAATTTGAAAGAAAAATTAACAAAGGGATCAAAATTTCCTATTTTAGAAACAAGAGAGACCTAAATTGCCCATTTAAAACTTAGGGAACCAAAATCGCCCAAAATACAAATAAAGGAGACCAAAACTACAATTAAACTAATTTTTATCTTTTGTTCATAAATTTATATTTTTAATATGAGTGAGGTTATTGTCACTCCTCTTTTAGTTAGGCTTCTAAATTAATATCACTAAAACAAATTTCCAAAACCAATTTTCACATTTAAGAATCCATTATCCATAACATGCAATAGAAAATAATAAGACCAAATAAGAAATTAAGGCGTTCTTCCTCTTTGCTACACACTTATGTAATTGACTTGGGCTATAGCTAAAAAAAGGTAGAAAGTAAATTATAGTAATGTAGTAACACTGGAATGACGATGCATTGTTGTAAGGAAGCATAGACTAGCCCACCAGAAAGCTAGGCTAAGATGGATTTCTGCAATTAAAGTGAATAATGTATGGGTTAAAGGTGTTAAGGATGTACAATTTGCTATCTCATCTTACTTTCAAAATCATTTTCGAGGAGTGTATTGGGTGCGACCAAAAGTAGATGGAATTTCCTTTCCTTTGGTTTCTAGGGAGCAAAATATGAGTCTGGTTGCAAAATTTACTATTGAAAAAATTGACTCGGTGGTGAAACTGTCGGATGGAGATAAAAGCCCAGGACATGACGACTTTAATTTTAAGTTTATTAAAGCTTTTTGGGATGAATTTTGATGGATGAATTTCATCAACATGCTAAACTCCCTAGAGGTATCTTGTCTTACTTTGTCACTTTAATCCCCATGATCAATAGTCCCCAATCAATCGGGGACATCCGTCCTATTTCCCTTCTGGATTGTGTGTATAAAATTGTGGCAAAAGTACTTATTGCGAGATTAAAGGTGTCATGGGTGATCTGGTGTCTCGAAATTAGATTGCATTTGTTCAGGGTAGGCAAATTCTGGATGAAGTTATTGCTATTAATGAGGTGGTGGACTTCGCTAAAAGAAAGAAGAAGAGTGTTTTCATTTTCAAGGTCGACTTTGAGAAAGCCTACGATTTAGTAAGCTGGGCCTTTCTAGATTATATGTTGGGGCGTTTTGGCTTTGATGAGCAGTGGAGAAGGTGGATACAAGCATGTGTTTATGGAGGGAATTTATCGGTGTTGGTAAATGGTAGCCCAACAAATGAAATTAGTATATGAAGGGGTCTTAAATAGGGGGATCCCCTAGCCCCTTTCCTTTTTTTACTTGTGGCAGAAGGGTTGGGGGGTCTAATGAAGTCTGCGGCTTGAAGGGGCTTGTTTAAGGGAGTGACTTTGAGGAATCAATCGCTGCAGGTTTCTCATTTACAGTATGCGAATGATTTTGTGTTTGTTGGAGAAGCTTCCTTTGATAACATTTGGACTATAAAAGCTGTATTACGGCATTATGAGCTGGTGTCTGGGGTTAAAAGTCAATTTTTTTAAGAGTAAATGGGTTGGGATTAATGTCGAAAAAGACTTCATTGAGGGGGCTGCTTCCTTTTTGAACTGTAAAATTGGTTCCCTGCCTATGAATTATCTAGGTCTTCCAAATGGTTCGAATCCTAGGTTAGTAACAACATGGAAGCCTTTAATTTACTCGTTGAAGAATAAATTATCTTCTTGGAAATACCGGTATCTTTTAGTTGGAGGTAGGGTGACCCTGTTGAATTCTATTTTAAATGCGATGCTGGTATATTATTTGTCTACTTTTAAAATGCCAGTTAAAGTGGCAAATGAATTTATTGCAATCCAAAGGAGATTCTTGTGGGGAGGAGCTAACTTAAATAACAAAATCTCCTGGGTAAAATAGGCTGACGTTTGTAAGCCAAAGGAGGAAGGGGGGTTAGGAGTTAAGAATATGATATGGTTTAACGAGAGTCTTTTAGTTAAATGGTGGTGGAAGTTACTGACGGATAAGGAATCTGTCGTTTCTCAGCTTTTGTGGGCTAGATATGACTATCTTATTAAGTGTATCCTGTACGGTAATGAGGCTTTGGGAAGGTCACTTAGCACTTCCTCGGTGTGGTGGAGAGACCTATGGCGTTTGATAGAGAGGCAAGAAACCTTGGCTGGTGGTGTAGTTGATAAGATGCGTTTAAAAGCTAGTAATGGGTTAAGTTCATCCTTCTGGATGGATAAGTGGTGCGGAGGGGTGCACTTGAAGAAGGAGTTCCCTAGGCTTTATGAAATAGCGGAAGACCAGCAGTGCGTGGTGGGTAATGAGGGTGTCTGGGAAGGTTGTCAGTGGGTATGGAAGTTGCATTGGAGACAAGCCTTATTCGTTTGGGAGGAAGAATTGGAGAAGAACCTGCTTTCTCTAATTGGAGCTTTTGATTTAGTGCAGAATGAGAAGGACTCTTGGATCTGTTGTCTTGAAGAATCCTTAGGTTATTCTACTAAGGCTGCTTACACTCAATTTTATAAGCTTTTCGGTCAACCTTGTGAGTTGCAGAATGATCAGGTGGCTTGCTTAAAGTCTGTGTGGAAGTGCTTGGCTCTAACAAAATGTAAAGTATTTTTTTGGCAAGTGGTGTTAAACAAATTCCCTTCCCGGGAGAGTTTAATTAAGAGAGGGGTGATTGCTAGTGTCTCTAATGGTACATGCTGTTTTTGCTCAAGTGATTTAGAATCGGGCCAGCATGTGTTTTGCGAATGTGCCTCGGTGAAATTAGTGTAGGATATTGTGCATGGAAAAAAGGCAAGAAAGCCAGCTAATTTAATATGGGTTACAACAGTGTGGATGATTTGGAAGACGAGGAATGCAATAATGTTTAATGCAGCAACTTGGGACCTTTTGGAGGTGGTGGGAGATATCAAAAGTGTTTCATGGAAATGGTTTGTGGCAAAGTTGTCATCGCAGCAAATATCTTTTTCAGACTGGAGTATTTACCCTTTGGGATGTCTGGACCATGTGTCTTAAGGGCCTGTAGAGGAGTGGTGTGTATTTTAGTTAGGAATCAAGAGAGGAGGTTTAGGGGAAGGTGGTGGGAGTAAGAAGAGGGTAGTCATGTTTTTTTCTAACGTTTGTTACTTTTGTAGGGTGTTCCAAGGTCCTTTACGAATAGATTTAAGAAGGAGAAAATGAACTGTTTTTGGATCAACTTATATCTGTTTCTTTTTATAAGATTTAGGCGCCATCTTATGAGGAGATTTTGTTGTGCTATAATTGGCTAGATTGTTTCTTCACTTAGGGGGTTCTGCCTGTTTAGAGGTTATTTCTCTTGTGTTGGGTGTATCTATATAGTACTATTCTGGGGGTATTCGAAATGTGAGTAAATTCCTTAGATCTGGTGGTTATAAGACGCGAGTTGGCAGAGCTTATTGGGCCTGGTTTAGTTTCTTTGGAGTCCATAGGAGTGTTTTTGTTAGTGTATTAGAGGCTCTCTTTAGTGTGATGCTCTTTTTGACTGGTGGTATGTTGTTCTCATTTAAGGTGTGTCGGATCTGCTGGTTTATGTGTAATTGTTTCTTGCTGTCTTTGGTTTTAAGGCTAGGCTGTTCGCTGTTGTCTTAGCCTTCCTTAGTTTGTGTAACTCTCCTTGATGTACTTTGGCACATCTTGTGCTTTTTAATATTAATTTCTTTTCTGATAAAAAAATGTAACACTGGAATGACAATCATAATGCAAGTTACACAATAATTAGAGTCGCATAAATTCAAGTGAAATGTAATAACAATGAATTCACTATGCATAAAAGCCCAACAAAACATGTTAAATATAAATAGACATTATGCTTGATATCATAAATATCATATAGTAAATAAGAACAAAGCTATCAAATATGCAAACATAAATAAGACTCACTAATTGTAACCAAATAAATTAGCAAACACAAAAGTACCCAATGTTATAAACTCCTTGACAAGTAAAAGGAACTAGAATGCAGGACAGAATATAAGTGTTGTCATGCTTAATTCTGGTTATTTAGAGAAAACATACACAAATTGAGGTGAATATTGACAACAATACATTGTAGGTACAAATCTTATTAGATATTCAAAATTACAAAAATTATACACATTTATACCTCTATTCTAGCCAAGTCACATTTAACGTATCCAAAGAGCTTTAAAAATTTGCTTCAACTCTAAAAGCAGAATAACAAAAAATCCTAGAACTCTGTATACTTTCAACCAAAACTCAATAAAATTAATCAAGGCTAAAAATCAAACAGAACAAAATTGAGGAATTATAAATAAAGAATAAGAAAACATCCATGAACACAAAGAACAATATCATGGAAGACTAAATCATGTGCTAAATGCATTGGCCATGAGTAGTCTAGTTGAAGTAGTCTTGCACCCACTTCTATGTTTGCAACTCTGTTGTATGCCTCCTCCTGAAGTTAGAGGGAACCAACAATGAGTGTTTTGAAAATTTCAAAAGACAATTGAAAAAAGGAAAAAAAAAATATCTAAGGAAGTGGTGGGGTTTAAACTGTAAAGCTCATTCTAATTTCTAACTTCAATTTTCTAATTTTAAACATTACAATAGCGAAACCACCACCACTTCGCAAATCTTCTCCCTCTCTGATTTCGAAACCACATATGGGCCAGAGATTAAAATTCGATGACTAACATTGCTCTTATAGAAACTTGTATATTTGTAACGAAATCGGTACCTTAAAATAAATGTGTACGGCGCGGTAGAGACCATCGTTGATGAGTCTATCTTGATCTGGAAATGAGAAAGCGAGATCATAGAATTTCCCAAGCTTGAGATTCATATTGGAAACAACTTGAATTTTCTCCTCTTCCTTAAATGCGCAACCTCCAAACGGAATTTAGCATGAATCTCTCTATACAGCACACGGAAATGGATGAAAAAACTAAGAGAATAACAAACTAAGAGTGGAATTTCAAAGCTGAGAGAAGAACAAATTGAGAGAAGAAAAAATTGAGTGAAGAACACCGGAATTAATTGATAGGCGGCCATTCAAATGGGAACTCACAATACTCATTTATTTAAAATTTTTTAAAATGAAATATTTTTGAAACTAACCAAAAGTCATACCTTAAACAGCAAGGCTTGCATATGATTGCATGGGAATGAAATTTTCATACATTTTAGGCGGCAAAATTCCCGCCCAAATTTGGGGACGAACTTGTTTGCTTTTATATATAACTAGACTAATGTGCACCCGTGCATTACACTGAATGAGTTATTGAAAAAAATAAACATCGTTATATTTTCTTTTTGGGTTACGGTAGTGGAAATTGTAGGTATTAAAGATCTATTTCAAACTGATAGAAATACTCTGCTAAATGACTCGATATTTATAGAGGAAGAATAAAGGAAGAATTAACTACTGATAAGAATAATTTAAATAATGATAAGGATGTTTTAAATACAAATAAAAAATAAGCTTGAAATAAAAAAATTAGCTAAAAATAGTTGAAAAGTTTATTAATTACTAATGAGGATGATTTAAATACTGATAACAAATAAAAAAATAATAAAACATAAAAATACTAATATAATAATGATAATTGATAAGAATTATTTAAATAATGATAACAAATAAAAGAATAAGAATGAAATAAATAAAATAATTAGTTGAAAATTTTTTTCTTCTTACTTATCAACTTTACTCACGTTGGAAAAAATAAAAACTAAATGTAGTTGTTTTAGTTAGCCTTATCTTTCATTTTTTGGATTCATTATATATTTGTATTATTTAACACATGCTCTTTTAATTTGGTGTTCTTTTAATATATTTTATTTATATTTATTTAGCTGAAAATAAAATAGAAAGCTCAGATTCACTACATGATTTTTTATACTACTACTACAAATTTGGCTCCAAATTTACCTTTTTTTGCCTTACTTGTTTGCTTTTATATTATTATTAAGATTAAAATAAGATAAAGAAAAAGATACAGATAAAATTAGTAGTTGCACATGTGCAATGCTCAAGATAAATTTGTTTATATTTGATATTCTACTTTTGAAAATAATAATTTTTAAAAATTCGATTTACAATAAAATATTAATTATTTTTTTTAACTTGTGCTCATAGAGTAGATGTTAAGTAACCAACCAAATTGCATATAAAAAGAAGTTATCAAATAGTGGGTGATAAATAGTATAATTAGTACACAGTGTATATTAAAACAATTATCGCTAACATGTGTACTTGAGTACAAGTTAGAAAAACTTAATATTAATATACAAAGCATTAAGCACATTGGACTAGTAGCTAAATGTATTACAATTTGGGTTTTGACCTAACTTAATCCCAAAAGCTAGCTTGTCGGATCAGGATTGTCACACCCTTATAAACTCAACAGTGGCCATATCCAGCTGTGGACAAACAAACGGGTGACCCAACAATACGGGACTAACAAACACCCAACAACAAATATGGGGGCCAACAAACGGATCTAAGATAGGCTTTGATACCATGCATCTTACAATTTGGGTTTTGGCCTAACTCAATCCCAAAAGCTAGCTTGTAGGATGGAGATTACTACACCTCTATAAACTCAACAATGGTCCCTCTTTATCTGGCTTGTCAGTTGAGGAAGAATGAATCCGAACCCAAGGGAATTAGTCCCAAGGCTGCGTTCTTTCGCTGACCGGTAGGGGATTAACAAACAAGGAAGGTCTCTGGACCTTTTTCCGAATATGCCATTGACTTGAATAGGCCTTTGAGAAAAGTCTACACTCTTTTCCAGAACGGATTTTTAGTAGACTTTTAGCCGATGAGCTGATGTGGAACTTCTAACAAAGTGAAAACAACTATAAGTTATGGCAGTGTAAAAGGAGATTCGATGAAATCCAATATAAATTATAAATTCTTGTATAGAAGTAAATTTTGCTTATATTGCTTATAGTTTAACATATAATGAGTCTATATTGCTTCATGAATTTTTTTTTGATCGGCCAAACACATACACACTCCATATTACATTACTCTTAAATTTAACTCCTAAGTCTCTCCACCGGGGATTGAACCCCTCCCACACTCCATATTACATTACTCTTAAATTTAACTCCTAAATCTCTCCACCGGGGATTGAACCCCTCCCCTCAAGCTCCAAAAGCTTCTTGTGCCATTTGAGCTACAAGCTCTTGGCACTTCATGAATTAATATAAAAGATATCCACACCGAAACTTAATGATAGCATCTAACTCTGACCCATGTTGAAAATGTAGACACTTTCAGCTGTTTAAATCTCCTGCAATTTGCAACCACTCCAATAACCAATACATGCACACATGTTCTGCAAGACAAAGCAACTACACTTAGTTGATCCCTCCCCATATATATATATATATACATATATATATTTGCAAGATATTACAGATTAAATCTATCCCCAACTACAAGGAAAGATTATATTACTAACCGAAATCAGCAATCGGCAACATGAGGTCGTAGGTTGCGGCTGAAATGTGACTAATTGGCAACGAAATAGGGAATGTAACTGTTTGCAGGTGAATTGGTGACTACAACTATTAGTCCCAAAGAAAGTGGTTGCAAATTCGTTGCAAATATAGTCACCATTTTTTTTTATTTTCGTAAAATAGTTTGAGAAAAAAAATGCAACCAAAAAATTTGTTTCCTAAATTAACTTTTTTTTGTGACGAAAATATTTTGGCCGTGAATCAGCACATTCTGGACGCAGATTCAATGAAGGAAATGCGATTCATTTTGAGGTTTTGAGATTAACACCATATGTTTACATCTAGTGGCCTATGACTCAGAGCTAGGCGAACAACTAAATTAAAATTAAAAATATAAATAAAAAGTATAAAAGAAACATCAAAGAAAAATGTAAAAAAAGTAGATACTTTTAAGAAGAGATTATGATAAATTTAATATATATTTAGTGATATTTAGAATAAGATTGTAAAATTAAGAAATCAAACATAAAAGTTTAAGGTAAGGGGTTCAAATTATATAAAAGAGAGAGTGCAAATATAAAAAAATTATTATATTACTTGTAAAGTTTCACGTTAAGGGAGGTGCAACTGCACCTCCACTTGAACATAGGTCCACCCCTACGTTCTTGTCCTTTTATTCGGTACAAGAGTTCTGATTTAGTTACATAGAATTGATGTGTGTGATCTCAAATTTTATTTCAAAACTATAAAGCACCAGAATTATAATTCCAACAAAAGCAAAACCTCTTGGTGAAATTGAAAAATTAATAATCAAAACTTCATACATATAGTTCACCCAAAATAAGGTTCAACTTTCTTGTGTTCTGAACAAAAATGTTCTAACTCTTAATTTCCATTACATATGGGAAAGTATTCAAACAATTATATACCAACCAAAGATTTTTCACTTTTATATATATAATTATGTTCGTCACTCACATCGAACTCAACCCAACTTTGTCTGCAACTTCTTCCTATAAGCCATAACCTACAAACAACAAAGAAGAAAAATGTGAGTTAACTAAGAGCAAATATCCAAGGTGAGGGTAAAGTAAACTTGAAGTTTTACCAGATAACCACAGCTAGCAATGTGATAATCTTTTATTAGTTCATCCAAAGTTTGTTGATCTCCAAGAACACGCAAGGTATCTTTTTGTGGATCAACGATTCTCTCAGCTCTTAGAATAATGTTGGCTTGCGGCTCATTAACCAAGCAAAGTTCAACTTCATCAACGTGCAATGCAACTTTAAGCGCAACATACTACACACAGATAGAAAATCAATAATTAAAATAATGGACCTGATATGAACCTAAAATTTTTTACATACAAATAAATGTCTTGAGTTTGAAAGAGAATAACCTGGCATAATTGCTTGACTGATATGGTAGGTTTGCAAGAAAGGTATGGCTCAAGTAAACTTGGTATTATTTGCTCATCCAAGGAGACAAACATAAGGTTGATATCCAACTAAAATAATGGAGACCAGGTTGAGAAACCTTGAAAGCCAATAGCATTTAAACAATCAATAGGAAAAAAATACTACCTCATCATCACTTCCATGTTACTAAGATGATCAACCAATTTTGAGACACGGTTGTTTCCTGTACTTTTACCATTGACTCGAGTTTGACTATGCTGACCCATGATTTCTCTATTCACTTCAGGAATATTCTCACCACTAGCTCCATCTGCATTAATAGTGGTGGAATGGTGAGGAAATTGAGTTTCTCGTCCTCTGCCTCTTTTTTGCTTGGTTTCTATCTGCTGATCACCATGAAATGTGTGCTTTCCACCATCATTATCATTCACATCCTCACTGTAATTGGCCACTTGAAGTTCACATGCATTTCTAGAGTTTCTTCGTCTCCTCTGATGCGAAGTTCGATAGTTACCCTGTGATCTCCCAACAAAATCTAATGCAGTTGCTTTGCCTTTCCGTTTCTTACTCATGGCTTCTCTTTGTTGCTGTTTAGTATGGGCAATCGATGCTTGGATCTTATTGCAAAACATAAAAGCCTTGAATTATTAAGATTACAAGAAAAGACCAACATATTGCAGTCAAAACCTAACAATAAACAATGATCAATAACTTTCTAGATTATTTTTTATCCTCTTATTCACACCATAACAAAGCTCTTACCAATAAGAAAAAATATTTAATTCTTTTGACGGTTGAACTCACTTAACCTAGTGAAAACTAAAGTACAATTATAAATATTAAGAGAAGATCTGACACTCAAATACTCTCTCGATGGTATATATATCATGGACTATAACCCGTGTTGTAGAGTTCCTTGGAGAAATGGCAAGTGAGGATAAACTAGCCGCGTACCTTATATGAATTCAGACATACAACTAATTTATATATGTAGTTCTAATCTTGAATATAAGGGGTGCACCATAAAGTTTCTAAGCATGAGGTTGAAGGATTTTTTCATTGCGTAAGAGGCGATAGTTAGTCAAAACTAGAAGTTTATTTTGGATATCAAGAAATTAGATTTATGTGGTAGAGCAACTATAATTGATAGTTATGTAATGTAATATAGCAACTATCTCTATGTTTCTTTTAGATAAACATCATATTTTAAAAAACGTTATTGAAGTCTCACCTGCTTATTGCAAGCCATCTCTTCTTCTTGCAAAGCCAATTCCTACGCCAAAAGGAAGCCTTGTTAACGAGTTTATCTTTCAGATAAAATAATGTCTCAATGTAAGATGCAATATGCCCGGCTTACCTCTTCCTCATACTTATCAATATCTGGATACAGACAAGCAATCAAAGCATCAAAGTTTGGGTCATCTCTTAATGAGCGTCGGCTAGCACAATGTGTACGGCAAAAAGGACATTCATTGTTACTACAGTAAAATCACACTTGTCAATTTAGAGAGTGAAAGAGAAAAGTTTGCGGCAAATAAACTAAGACTATCTCAACTATAAATTTTTGAGATGATAATGTAAATGGCAGTTTAAGGACAAACCCAAGGCGCATAGCTTTGTCTATGCACTCTTTGCAAAAGCGATGCAGACATTCCATTATAGTTCTTGTTTTTTGAATGATGCCTACACATACAATGAAATCAAGAATTTTTTACTATACAACCTAAAATTGGTAATTATGAAAACAAGCGGAAATAAATCTCAATAATAATAATGACAAATAAATAAGTATGTGTTAAGTTTTGTTATCTAGCACTTAGATCTATCAAGAAATCATAATGGAACATATTCAACATTTCAGTAATTTCAAATTGAACATCCTAAACGGGTTTTTGAAACTAGATGTGTTGTCTCAATTCACAAGTGCTTTAATTTTCTTTTCTTCTAAAATCGAAGAACTTTAGGGAAAAGAATCATAACCATTAATTCAATCTAATAATACTATACAAATATTCATTGTAAACACATACAAAAAAGTTAAATATAGGTCAATGCATGATGTGTTTCCCTTGCATTATTACATAGGTAATACATCTTTTATTATGTCCATTTACAGTTATGTCTTTAATGTCATCATGAAGATTAATGACTGTCCCAATAAATAAACCACGTCTATCTAATGTACATTTTATAAAAGTAACCAATGATATAACTACAACTACCATGGAAGTTAGATCTATCCTATTTTCCTAAAATAATGTAATGGAAAAATAGTATGTTAATTTGTATGTCAATGAAAATGACATAGATTGTCAGCCCTTTCTGAAGCTTGTGGCAAGTCTTAATCTTAAAATGGTGCAACCTCTCAGGGGCTACAAGAGAAAATAAAAATAGTCTATGAAAGTAAAGTTTTGAAGTGATCATTTTTTTAAAAGCAAAAAATCAAAAGGTGATAATTTCTCCTATTGTTATAATTTCAACCATTATCTTACCAAGTGATGAAAAACATGTTCGAATCATAGTTTCCTTATTTTATCTTAATAAAATGAAGACTCAACGAAATTAGCCATAATTTTGTAGTAAGGTGTGTTTGTGAAACAACAATAAAAGAATATGCTAAGTATAATTTAATAATAGCATCAATTATAAACGACATACCAAGACAGATAGGACACTGAAATTCCTTGTGCAATTCTGACAAATTGACTTCGATATATCTGTAAAGAAACAACAATTCCAAGGTATTGATAAATCTTAAAATCAAAGATTCTATCGAGATAGATCATATTGTCAAATGACAAATTCTCAAGTCATTTTCCCAAGTTAATGTATCATGCTAAGATAGCAATAGCACTTACAATAGGTACCATACATCTTAATTAAGTTGATTTAATAAGAAATGATAATCCTATAAATGAAAAAGGGGATGCTGGAAAAGCATGGTGTGAAATTAATTTAGAGAATTTTACAAGATTATGAGATAACCATATCCCAACCTTCTACAAAAATCATCAGAAGAATGAAATAATTTATTGGTAATTTTAATTTCATATTTAAATCAAAGACTTGACGGTTTTCATCCCGGTACATCTAAGTTCAAAAAAACTTATTTTCTTAGGCATATGAACAAGTGTTTCACACATCAATTACATCAACTTCCACATCAGGGACATCACATTTCTTATGATGGAGCAAAGTTCATTATTAGTGTTGTTGCTGTAATACGAGACACCAAACTATTATCCATCTTGAGAGACATTCTATATTATTAGTATAATCTCTAATAAAAAAAATTGAAGACTAAGTACATAACACAATGAATATAACTCCTTCTTCTCCAACGACAGCAAGTTTTGATCAAGTAATCGAATGATGCAACAACAAACTAATTAATAGCATGCAAACATACCAACTCATGCTAAAGTCACCAAAGTAACCAAGGATTCAACCTTGAACTCCTTATGAACCAGAAAAAGTACTGAAAAAACACATTGTTTATAAAACTCAGTAACACTCTACTCCCGTGTCTCAGAGACGCTCAGAGACACTGACATTTGGAAATGGTGAACAAAACGCAAACAGTATATAGCAAACACGTCAAAATCCACTTGAAAATTCAAGGCTTCAAGCAACAGCAAAACTCGATTCAAAAAAAGGGACACAATCACAAACCAAAATAGTGAAGAAACGTGGAAAGATAGATCAGCTATACATACTCTTCCTTGTCCTCGTTGTTCGATGATTCGTTTTGATCAGATTCTGTAGAGAACAAGGAAGCAACAACAGAAAAAACAATAAACAGAGAGAAAATTCAATTGGAAAATTTTAGATAAATAAAACACATACTGCTTCAACTTCTTGCTTCTCATCATCGTTTATCGGAGCATGGTCCTCCGGAGCCTCGTTCAGCGGGTTCTGTGATGACATTGCTTTTCCCGTTAAGAAACACGACGAAAAAGCAAAACAAACTCAGAAGAAAGAAACCACTATTTCAGCAGACGGAAACAACCATGGCAGTTGTGACTTACGTAACCTCTAGAGAAAAATGAGAGAAAAGGACAAAAGCCAAAGCTCTTGATTTTTTTCCGAAATAGTCTTATAAATAACTGACACATGTATGCATATAGATGTCTTCGTCTCTTAATTATCTTTGTCTTTCGGTGCAAAGGTGAACTTTACTTGATTTTAGAAAGATTTTAATTTTGTTAAATAAATTAACTCTCACTTGAATAATATATAATAGAATATAATTAAAAATTGCATAAAAGAAAAGAATATAATTAGTAAAAAGTTAATTAAATCCATCTTATTACATTTATAATATAAAAATTAAATTAGAATAAATGCATATTTAACCTCCAAGATATAAGTCATGTGTATTTTAGTCTTTCAATTTTATTTTATTTTATTTTTTCAAGGTGTTTTCAATCCCGTATGTCTTTATAATGCTTATTTTTTTTTTCATCAATTTCTCAAATTCTAACGGCTGATGGCTAATATTTTTATAACAAGGTTAAAACAAAATATTTGTAAGAAGGAATATGATATTTTAGTATAATCCATTAGAATTTAGAAAAAAATGTTAATAGAATGACCAAAATTGAAATTATAACAAAATAGAGGGCAAAAACTGCCCAATAAAATATTAATAACTTGGTTGGCCTTGCAAGAAGCTTACTCCTTAGTGAAAGCTATATGGTTTTAAAAAGATTTAATTTTCTGATTAAAAAAAAGAAATATTTTTATTTTATTAAAGTAATTCTCGTTGAAATAAAACAATACAGGTTATAATTAGAAATAAATTTTACATCATTAATTTTGTCTCGTTTATATTATGAAAATTAAATTAGATTAAATGTACTTTTGATCTCCTAAGATATTGCCCACGTGTATGTGTAGTTTCATTCCTTCAATATTCCAAGCATATTCGATCCTTATTTCTTTTAGCAAGTTTAATTTTAGTATTTCTTTCAGGTTTTTTTTTTTTTTCAAATTCTAAGGAATTATATTAACACATGTTAATATTTTTATTACGGGATTACAACAATATAGTTGTAGAAAAAAGACACGATGTCTTAGTTTAAAAAAACATTTGAATTTAGAAAAAATGCTGACAAAGTGACCAAAATTGAACTTTATAACAAGTTAAGGGCTTAATGCAGTAAAAACATATCTATAACTTGTTGACCTTGCAAAAAGTGTGCCGATACGCGAACTATACTTGGTTTTATGGAAGGATTACATTGGTCATTTACTTTGCAAAGAAAGTTTGCATAGGTTCTTAATGAGTTTGTAAGACTAGTTCACATAAGTTCTTGAGTTATATGGAGGTTCACTTAGGTCCTTTAGTTTGTAAGAGTAGTTCACTTATGTCACTAAGATTACTAAACGTTATTCATTTAGGTCCCTGAGTTTACAAAAAAAAATAGTTCACTTAGGCCCATAAGATTATCAAATTTTAGGGACTTAAGTGAATAAATGTTTGACAATCTCAAGGGCCTAAATGAACTCCTGTGCAACTCAAGGACTTCTTTGAACCATTCATACAAATTTAGGGACCTAAGTGAAATTTTGTATAACTCAGGGGCCTATATAAACTATCATTGTAAACTCAAAGACTAAATTGGTAATTATTTTTTTAATTTTTTAACTAGAAAGAAAAGATTGATTTAATCTTTTGACCAAGATGAAAAGAAAGTTTTAAATTTTATTGAATTAGTTCTTATTAAATTTAAATAGAAAAATATTATTAAAAAATTTAGAAAATTGATTTTTTACATTTATAATACAAAAATTAAATTTAATGCACTTATAATCACCAAGATAAGTTAAATAATAGGCCTAATTGCACTTTTATTCACTATTGTATGTATATTGGCAATTTTGGTTCTTATAGGTAGCGTTCGGTAACGGTAAATAACAGAATGGTATAAAACAGAATGGTACAAAACAGAATGGAACGGAACCAAACCGAACCATGCATTGTGTTTGGTGACCATAGAACAGAACATAACCATATGCATTATTTTATATTTAGTGCTGATTAAAATATAAAAATATTTTTTTATAATATATATAAAATTTTACTTTACTTGGTAGAAAGTATATAATTAAAGGAAAAACAAAAAGTATATTTTTTTTTAAATTTCTTTTTCTTTTTAAATTATGAGTATAGAAAATTCATAATTTTAAAATATATTAATTTTTATTAGTATTTTATGAAAAATAAATAAATTATTAAATACAAACTTCTCTCAATAAATACAATTATCAAATATATTTTTAAAAATAATTATTAAACATAAATTATGTTGAATATATTTTTATTATGTAAATTTTTTTAAAAAAATTTTTTTGGTTGGACAAAAATAATATAAGGTTTAACAAATTTAGATATATATTATTTTGTTAATAAAAATTACTCTATGAAAATAATGATAATTCTTCTATGTGTTGTTTTGCTCTCTTTCGTTCCACCCTTTTCAATAGAACCAATCTGTCATGTTCATTGGCCTCAGTGTCTTGTTCCGTTCTTCTTGATTGATGCACCAAACAGTGCCCTGTTCAAGCACGTCTGCCAAACGCTACCATAGTTTCAATTGAACAATTTTGATTCTCATAAATTTAAAATGTGAAAATTGGATCTTAAAGTGCAACTTGTATCCAATTTAAACGATTTGTCATGGTCTTTTACTTATCATAAATAAGGAATTAAAAACAATTTTTACCATAAATTTTGTAACAACATTAACGGACCATTCAATATTGAACAGAAATTGGACTCTTGACCTAACTTTTACATTTTAAATTTTTATAGGAACATAAATTGTTCAATTATATATATAGTTTCAATATATTACCGACTAAATCTATCCCCCACTACAAGGAATGATTATATTACTAACCAAAATCAGCGATTGGTGACGTGAGGTATAGGTTGCGGCTGAAATATGACCAATTGGCAATGGAATAGGGAATGTAACCGTTTGCAGGTGAATTGGTGACTACAACTATTAGTGTCAAAGAAAGCGGTTGCAAATTGGTTGCAAATTTAGTCACCGTTGTTTTTTATTTTCGTAAAATAGTTTTTGAGAAAATAAAATGCAACCAAAAAAATTGTTTGCTAAATTAACTATTTTTTGGGACGAAAATATTTTGGGACGAAAATATTTTGGCTGTGAATCAGCCATAAGCTACAAACAACAAAAAAGAAAAAATTGTGAGATAACTAAGAGCAAATATCCAAGGTGAGGGTAAAGTAAACTTAAAGTTTTACCAGATAACCACAGCTAGCAATGTGATAATCTTTTATTAGTTCATCCAAAGTTTGTTGATCTCCAAGAACGCGCAAGGCATCTTTTTGTGGATCAACGGTTCTCTCAGCTCTTAGAATAATGTTGGCTTGCGGCTCATTAACCAAGCAAAGTTCAACTTCATCAATGTGCAGTGCAACTTTAAGCGCAACATACTGCGCACACAGATAGAAAATCAATAATTAAAAGAATCGACCTGATATAAACCAGAAATTTTTTACATACAAATAAATGTCTTGAGTTTGAAAGAGAATAACCTGGCATAATTGCTTGACTGATATGGTAGGTTTGCAGGAAAGGTATGGCTCAATTAAACTTGGTATTATTTGCTCATCCAAGGAGACAAACATGAGATTGATATCCAACTAAAATAATGCAGACCAGGTTGAGAAACCTTGAAAGCCAATAACATTTAAACAATCAATACTTAGGGAAAAAAATACTACCTCATCATCATTCACTTCCATATTACTAAGATGATCAACCAATTTTGAGACACGGTTGTTTCCCATACTTTTTCCATTGACTCGAGTTTGACTATGCTAACCCATATGATTTCTCTATTCACTTCAAGAATATTCTCACCACTAACTCCATCTGCATTAATTATGGTGGAATGGTGAAGAAATTGAGTTTCTCGTCCTCTTCCTCTTTTTGGCTTGGTTTCTATCTGCTGATCACCATGAAGTGTGTGCTTTCCACCATCATTATCATTCACATCCTCACTGTAATTGGCCACTTGAAGTTCACATGCATTTCTAGAGTTTCTTCGTCTCCTCTGATGCGAAGTTCGATAGTTACCCTGTGATCTCCCTCCAAAATCTAATGCAGTTGCTTTGCCTTTCTGTTTCTTACTCATGGCTTCTCTTTGTCGCTGTGTCTGGGCAATGGATGCGTGGATTTTATTGCAAAACATAAAAGCCTTGAATTATTAAGATTACAAGAAAAGAACAAAATATTGCAGACAAAACCTAACAATAAACAATGATCAATAACTTTCTAGATTATTTTTGATCATATTATTCACACCATAACAAAGCTCTTACCAATAAGAAAAAGTATTTAATTCTTTTGAGGGTTGAACTCACTTAACCTGGTGAAAACTAAAGTACAATTATAAATATAGAGAGAAGATCTGAAGCTCAAATACTCTCTCGATGGTATATATATCATGGACTATAACCTGTGTTGTAGAGTTCCTTGGAGAAATTGCAAGTGAGGATAAACTAGCCGCGTACCTTATATGAATTCAAACATACAACTAATTTATATATGTAATTCTAATCTTGAATATAAGGGGTGCACCATAAAGTTTCTAAGCATATGAGATTGAAGGATTTTTTCATTGCATAAGAGGCGATAGTTAGTCAAAACTAGAAGTTTATTTTGGATATCAAGGAATTAGATTTCTCTGGTAGAGCAACTATAAATGATAGTTATGTAATGTAATATAGCAACCATCACTATAATTCTCTTAGATAAACATCATATTTTAAAAAACTTCAGTAAAGTCTCACCTGCTTATTGCAAGCCGTCTCTTCTTCTTGGAAAGCCAATTCCTACACCAAAAAGAAGCCTTGTTAATAAGTTTATCTTTCAGATAAAATAATGTCTCAATATAAGATGCAATATGTTCGGCTTACCTCTTCCTCATACTTGTCAATATCTGGATACAGACAAGCAATCAAAGCATCAAAGTTTGGGTCATCTCTCAGTGAGCGTCGACTAGCACAGTGTGTACGACAAAAAGGACATTTATTGTTACTATAGTAAAACCAGACTAGTCAATTTAGAGAGTGAAAGAGAAAAGTTCGCGGAAAATAAACTAAGATTATCTCAACTATAAATTTTTGAGATGATAATGTAAATGACAGTTTAAGGACAAACCCAAGGCGCATAGCTTTGTCTATGCACTCTTTGCAAAAGCGATGCAAACATTCCATTACAGTTCTTGTTTTTCGAATGATGCCTACACATACAATAAAATCAAGAATTCTTTACTATACAACCTAGCTAAAATTGGTAATTATGAAAACAAGCGGCAATAAATCCCAATAATAATAATGATAAATAAAGAAGTCTGTGTTAAGTTTTGTTATCTAGCACTTACATCTATCAAGAAACCAAAATGGAACATATTCAAAATTTTAGTAATTTCAAATTAAACATCCTAAACAGATTGTTGAAACTAAATGTGTTGTCTCAATTCACAAGTGCTTTAATTTTCTTTTCTTCTAAAATCGAAGAACTTTAGGCAAAAGAATCAAAACCATCAATTCAATCTAATAATACTATACAAATAATGCATTTTAAACACATACAAAAAAGTTAAATATAGGTCAATGCATGATATGTTTCCCTTGCATTATTACATAGGTAATACATCTTTTTTTATGTCCATTTACAGTTATGTCTTTAATGTCTTCATGAAGATTAATGGCTATCCCAATAAATGAACCACCTCTCTCTAATGTACATTTTATAAAAGTAACCAATGATATAACTACAACTACCGTGAAAGTTAGATCTATCCTATTTTCCTAAGATAATGTAATGAGAAAATTGTATGTTAATTTGTATGTCAATGAAAATGACATAGATTGTAAGCCCTTTGTGAAGCTTGTGGCAAGTCTTAAAAATTGATTTTTTACATATATAATACAAAAATTAAATTTAATGCACTTATAATCTCCAAGATAAGTTAAATAATAGGCCTAATTGCACTTTTATTCACTATAGCTTGTTAATTGGCAATTTTAGTTCTTATAGGTAGCGTTCGGTGACAGTAAAGAACAGAATGATACAGAACAAAATGGAATAGAATGGTACAGAACAAAATGGAACGGAACGGAACCATGTATTGTGTTTGGTGACCATGGAACAGAACATAACCATATGTATTATTTTATATTTAGTGCGGATTAAAATATAAAAATATTTTTTTATAATATATATAAAAGTTTACTTTACTTGATAGAAAGTATATAATTAATGGAAAAACAAAAAGTATATTTTTTAAATTTCTTTTTTTTTTAAATTATGAGTATAGCAAAATAATAATTTTAAAATATATTAATTTTTTATTAATATTTTATGACAAATAAATTATTAAATACTAACTTCTCTCAATAAATACAATTATCAAATATATTTTTAAAAATAATTATTAAACATAAATTATGTTGAATATATTTTTGTTATGTAAATTCTCTTAAAAAAATTTTTTTGGTTGGACAAAAGTAATATAAGGTTTAAGAAATTTAAATATATAATATTTTGTTAATAAAAAATGACTCTATGACAATAATGATAATTCTTCTATGTGTTGTTCTGTTCTCTTTTGTTCCACCTTTTTCAATGGAACCAATCTGTGCTGTTCATTGGCCTCAGTGTCTCGTTCCGTTCTTGTTGACTTATGCACCAAACAGTATAATGTGTTCAAGCACGTCCGCCAAACGCTACCATAGTTTCAATTGAGCAATTTTGGTTCTCATAAATTTAAAATGCAAAAATTGGATCTTAAAGTGCAATTTATATCCAATTTAAATGATTTGTCACGGTCTTTTACTTATCATAAATAAGGAATTAATAACAATTTTTGCCATAAATTTAGTAACAACATTAACGGAGCATTCAATATTGAACAGAAATTGGACTCTTGACCTAACTTTTATATTTTAAATTTTTATAGGAACTAAAATTGTTCAATTAAAACTATAGGGATTAAAATTACACAAGTACCAAATTATAGGGACTAAAATTACAATTAAATCTAAATAATATATATAAATATAACCTATGTTTAGTTTCAGTCCCCAATTTTTTTTGAGCATGCTCAATCTCCTTTTTTTTTTTAAAAAAATAATACTCAATTTTGGTAATTTCTAAAGTATGTTTCAAATTTTAACGACTCTTACTATCAAAAATCACAACTCATGAGTCATGAGTCATGCAATGGAGAAGCAAATTATCTCCATGATCAAAAGAAGAACCCGCATAAGAGCAAGAAAAGACTCAGAGAGAAAGAAGAACTATTGTGTTATTCATTGTGTATGAGAAAATGTATAAAACATATGTTATTCACTAAGAGAAAGGAGGAGTACATATATACAAGATCCTTTAGAAAACTAATCAACTAATTATAACTAACTTTTGGAGGGAAACAACAGAAAAACTGAATGAACGAAAAGAGTATAAAAAAGGCTAAATAACTAAGACTAAGAATAACAGCCTTGGCCATTTTTACACAATGAGGATTGTGAACACCTTGCAGCTGATTTGGTATGGTGTCTTCCAACACATAAGGTGAAATGCTTCACAATCTCATTGAATGAACAATGAATCAATTGATTGTGTTCCTCTCCCATCATTTTCTTTTGGAGTAATACGCCAATTTAGTTCATAAGTTTTTTACCATCAATAATCAATTTAGTTATGAAATTATAAAATAAATTTAGTTCATAATATTATTAACTGCTATCAAACAATTTGGTCCCTAAAATTACAATAACTAATAATATTTGTTCTTGAAATTATATTTGAGAACGAAATTGGTTCATTTTAAAAAACAAAAAGAGTAAATTGATTGATGATTGTTAGTTTCACAGAATTATTAAATTGACCTATTTTTAAATTATTTTGCCACTAAATGGATTATGTGGATAAAATTTATTGACAAGTACAAATATTAGAGATTGGATCGTCTATTGTAATTGTTTGGACTAATTTGATCATAATTTTAGTGACTAAATTGATGTTTCTTTTATTTTGTTTTTGTTTAAAGTTATATATATATATATATATATATATATATATATATATATATATATTAAAAAAACATTAACTATGTAGTATTTTGCCATTTTGTTGACTAAATTAAAGTATCTTCGTTTATATCTCTAACTATTAATTATAATAACTATTATTTATTTTTCTTTAACATCCCACTATACTCATATACATTAAATAAGAGTATACAATAAAAAAAAACTGAATAAGTCTTAAAAATTAAGAAGAAGGGTACTTTTAGAACACAATTAAAAAGGTAAAACTAAGAAATAAGAAAACTTGAGGAAATATATCTTTCCTTGTCAATTTACTAATTCCTAGCAAAATATATCTTTAGGTTGCCAATTGACCGTCTTGAGTTACATGCAAATAAATGTTACTTCAGCAGTTTTAAAAATTATTACTACTTGTTTTGACACATAAGTAAAACTATGTTAGAAAGGTCAAATGCCACTATTGAATATTTTAAATCCAAAGGAAAAATTAGGTGAGACAATGAGAGTGGTGGCCCAAAATACAAAATCAATTTCTCAAATAAATAATTTATGTAAGTCAACCACTCTCCAATAAAAGTTAAATCACCTACAGATTCATGGATTAATCCCTACCAAAACGTTTTTGGATCTACCTTTCCTAGATCTTTAAGTCTTCCTTTCTCATTATTTATATCTAATTTCTTTTCATCAATAATAAACCAACATTCAATCCTTTATTTCCTCCCCCTTCTTGCTTTTGTGAGTAGACTTTTATCAATATCTATTGAGTTTGAATAACAACTTTTTTTACTTGATGCGAGTGTTATTAGCGGCTAAACTGAGGATTTATAAATGAGACAAAAGCAAACAAAGAACTAAATCACAATGGGAAATTATTTTTGGAAAGAACAACCATCACGCTTTCCAAAAGAAGTCCAAATTTTTTTACATTTCCAAACCTTTTGAAATCATCTCATTTACTCACATTCCAAGCATTATAAGCATTGTTTACCCCGGTTCAGCTTCTTAGTTTGGCTACTCTCTTGGTTTGTTACCTTTAATTTAACAAATTTTATTGCACTTGAATTCAAACTATTCTTCTCAAATTCACACAATAAGGCATCACCTTCATTTCAAGTTAAGTAGGACAAGTAGGGGAGCAGGGGATATTTGCAGACTCTCCAAACATCACTTTATGAAATTGTTATGCCTATTTTGGTGGATCTAGAAGGAGTCACTCAAATGCTTGCTGGTATCTTGATTTGATATTTTGCATAAATTCCTAAAAGAAATTGCAAGTCCCAAGAGTATAATCGAGGATTACAAGTGATTAAAGTATTGTAAGGGACATATATACAAATGCTAGAGTAAGAAGTGATGGAATATTGAGTCAAGCATGATGTTTGAAAATTACTGTTGATATTCAGAAATTTTTTTTTAGACGAAGTTGAAGACAAGTAGTACTTTGGGTTGTTCTAGTTATGTTTGAGATATTTTTTTAACATGTTTAGGATTTTATTTATTTATCTAAACATTTGGACCTTATTGGATATAATTTCTTTTAAGTTTCTTTTTTTTTTTTCTGAAGTCTTATAGGATTTCTCTTGGTGCCTATTACTAGAATACCAAAAGATGAAATTTAATTTCAGTATGCAATAGATGTACTTATTATTTTTTATTTTTTGGCTTGACAAAAAGAATAAGAATGTATAGAAGCAAAAGAAGTGCATGAGGATGTAACATATATAGGCTTGCAAGTAAGGCCGGCTCAAGGCTCAAACAACTAAAATAAGGACTTTGAGGGGGGTACCTGCAAAAGAAATTTGCTCCAGCATGCGCTTGGCATGACGGATATGGCCTCCTATTTGGTCTCCGGCGTGGTGATTGGATAATTTCGGCCACTCACCTGGCGGTGAGGGGGTACCTGCAAGCACTCAGACGGTCAAGTCAGTTATGTGTCACAGGAATGATTCTCATGTATAGAGTAGTGATAACGTACCAAATGGAGATTAATCACAGATATTTATAGTGTAAACAAGGTCACCAAAGTCAAACCTGTCACTGTCATACTTCCGTGAATCACGGCGGTAGGTACGGATCTGTAACGGTCTTCACGTGGGGGTGATGTCCCTTGAGCCTTAAGTCGGACGTCCATGTCGTGGGAACACGACATGGGACCGACGGCCTAGGCCACTCACGTGAGACCTGCACGCGTCCTTGCCGCGGGTTAAGTCCATAACAGTTGCCCCCAAGTCTTCGGTATGTCGTTTGACATGCCGTTGACTTCCGACGTCGACCTGTATGATCCAGAGCTAGAGGCCTTTGACCCTTATGCTGATTACTCAATGTCGGCGCCTGCAGCGTGACTTTTGGAAGTCGTAACTTGAGCTTTATGCTTCTGGTTTATTTGAACTTTAACTTCTCGCCATAATTAATTTTCATAACCAACTCATAGGTGTATGCCGCCTTTGCTGGGATCTTTGATCTTGGTGGAGTATCTCACGGCCAGTGGCCTATCTGGGGCATGTCGCCCTATTGGGATCTTTGATCCTGATGAAGTACTTCAAGGCCTGTGGCCTATTTGGGGCGTGTCGCCCTAGTGGGATCTTTGATCCTGATGAAGTACTTCAAGGCCTATGGCCTATTTGGGGTGTGTCGCCTTGGTGGGATCTTTGATCCTGATGAAGTACTTCGAGGCCAGTGGCCTATTTGGGGCGTGTCGCCCTGGTGTGATCTTAGATCCTGATGAAGTACTTCGAGGCCAGTGGCCTATTTGGGGCGTGTCGCCCTGGTGGGATCTTAGATCCTGATGAAGTACTTCGAGGCCAGTGGCCTATTTGGGGCGTGTCGCCCTGGTGGGATCTTAGATCCTGATGAAGTACTTCGAGGCCAGTGGCCTATTTCGTTGGTGCATGTCGCCTTGGTTGGATTTTTTATCCTTTTATACGCCTTGCTGAGTCGTAGTAATTGTATATCTGCAACTGGAATCTTAAACTTTGACAAATATTTGTTTTTATTTCATATGTCGTTGGGTTTTAAAACCTGGGGCCTCATTAAAACCTTCAAGGTAAAACCCTCCTTAGGGAAAAAACCCGAGAAGGAAAAAGAGTACCCCTTACAGAAATTGTACATTAAGATCAAAATGCAACAAATCTAATCATAAACAAGTTGGATACTTTCTAGCTGTAGTACCTTCTCAGATCCACGACATTGAAAGTTCTAGGCAATTCTCTTCCTTGCAGAGTCTCCAAGGCATATGCACCTTTTCTTGTACTTCTGATTACCCGATATGGGCCTTCTCAATTTGCTGCAAGCTTCCCATCTTTTGCGTTCTTCAGCCTGGCCATTTGTTTGGGTCGCCTATTATGAATTCGCACTTCACGACTCTGGCATTATATCTTTGAGCAACTTGTTGCTTCCTCGACATCTCAATTAGGCGAGCCAACTCTCGGACTTCATCTACAAGGTCAAGTTCTTCTCTTAAGAGTGCGTCGTTATTTGGCGGGGTAAACATGACTCTCCAAGATGGTTCACCAATTTCAACTAGGATCACGACATCAGTTCCATATACAAGCCGGAAAGGAGTTTCTCCTTTGGTAGTTTGCGGGGTGGTTTTGGAGCTCCACAACACATGATAGAGATTATCCGCCCACGCTCCTTTGGCTCTTTTAAGTCGTTTCCTTAAGCCGTTTAGGATCACTTTGTTTGCTGCTTCAGCCTGGCCATTTGTTTCGGGATGTTCAACGCTTGAAAAATGATGTCGGATTTGCAATCCTTGGAGGAGCTCCCTGAATGGGCTCCTAGCGAATTGAGTCCCATTATCAGTAACGATCACTGCCGGGATTCCGAAGCAACATATGATTGTTTTAAAGGTGAAAGACTCCACCCTTACTGACGTAACAGTTGCAAGAGGTTCGGCTTCAACCCATTTCGTAAAGTAGTCCACTGCCACTAAGAGGTGCTTCAGCTGTCCCGTGGCTTTATGAAAAGGTCCCAGGATGTCCATCCCCCAAGTGTGGAATGGCCAAGGCGCGGACAGAGTATGTAATTCTTCCGGCGGGATATGAGGGATGTTGGCATATCGCTAGCATTGTTTGCATTTTTTGATATGACTAGAGGCATCCTCTTGCATTGTTGGCCAGAAATAACCCGCTCTCAACGCCTTCCTGGCCAAAGATTTAGCCCCGATATGGTGACCGCAACTCCCTTCATGGATCTCGGCCAGTACGTATCCGACCTCTTCTGGGCCAATACATTTTAGGAGCGGGGTTGAGACTCCTTTTCTAAACAAGTGACCCTCGATCATTGTGAATCTCGTTGCTTTTTTAATAATCTTCTACGATTCTTTATCGTCCTCAGGAGTGATCCCCCTCTCAATATAATCTCTCAAAGGGGTCCTCCAGTCTGCCTCCTGCACCTGCAAGGTCAAGCTAGGATGGGGGATTACCTCTTCCACCACAAAGTGGTAGTTTGAAGTCTTCTTTGTACTGGCAAGTTTGGAAAGAAGATCAGCCCTCGCGTTCTCTTCTCTTGGTATATGTCAGATTTCAAACTTAGAGAATCCCACTAGAGCATCTCGTACTTTGGCGAGATATTTCTGCATGATGAGCTCTTTCGTCTGGTATTCTCCTTTAATCTGGGATACCACCAACTTTGAATCTGAGCAAATAGTTATCGCGTTTGCCCCCAATTCCTTGGCCATCCGTATTCCCGCTAGGCAGGCTTCATACTCTGCCTGATTGTTAGATGTCGGAAAGTCAAATTAGTGAATATTCAACTGCCAGGCCCTCTGAGTTTTCCAGTATTACCCCGGCACCACACCCCTTAATGTTTGAGGAGCCATCAACATATATCGTCCATTCCCCGGGATGGTTCTCATCGGGATGTGTCATTTCGGCGAGGAAGTCGGCAATGACCTGTGCTTTAATCGCAAGTTGCGGTTCATACAATATGTCATACTGAGTTAATTCAATCGCCCAAGACATCATCCTTCCTGCCAAGTCTGTGCAAGATTTGTCGTATCGGCTGATTAGTCCTGACTAGGATTGGGTAGCATTGGAAGTATGGACGTAACTTTCTAGAGGCCATCAATAACACGAAAGCTACTTTTTCAAGTCGTTGATAATTCAACTCAGCTCCCTGCAGAACTTTAGAAACAAAGTAGATTGGGAATTGATCTTTACCTTCTTCTCTTATCAATACGCCACTCACGGCCTCATCAGCAACCGCGAGGTAGAGTATCAAGGTGTCACTCGCCATTGGCTTTGTTAGGACAGGGGGAGATGTTAGGGAGACTTTAAGCTCTTGAAACGCGACTTCACACTCTTGCGTCCACTCAAAAGAATCTTGTTTTTTCAGGGGTTTAAACATGGGAAGGCAACGCTTTGCCGAAGCCGGGAGGAAACGGGATAGGGCTGCGATCCTCCCAGTGAGTTGTTGCACATCCTTGACCGTCTTAGGACTGGTCATGTCGAGAATTGCCCGACATTTATCCGGGTTTGCTTCAATGCCGCGACTCGTAAGCATGAATCCCAGAAACTTGCCAGCTTCCATGCAAACGTGCATTTTAGAGGGTTAAGTTGTAAGTTGAATTGCCGTAGACGTTGAAAAATAGATTCCAGATCTTTAGCCGGGTCCTCATCATCTCTTGTTTTGACGATCATATCGTCGATATAGACTTCAACCTCTCTGCCTCTCATCTCGGCAAAGACTTTGTCCATCATCCTTTGGTATGTCGCTCCTGCGTTCTTCAAACCAAAAGGCATCACATTATAACAAAATACCCCGAGATCAGTGATAAAAGCAGTCTTATCCTGATCCTCGGGAGCCATGGGAATTTGGTTATAACCAGAATAAGCATCTAGAAAAGAAAGATATTTATAACCCGCTGAGTTGTCCACCAACTTATCGATGCAGGGCAGCACGAAAGGATCTTTGGGGTAGGCTTTGTTAAGGTCTGTGTAATCTGTACACATTCTCCACTTTCCATTGGCCTTTTCTACCATCACGACATTGGACAACCAGTCACAATACTGCACTTCACGGATGAATCCCGCGTTCAGCAACTCGTTGACATGCTTTTCGATAGCTATCGTCCTTTCTTGACCCATTCTCCTCTTTTTCTGGGCCACCGGCCTGGCTCCTTCTTTTATCGCAAGTCGGTGGCAGCAGAACTTGGGATCTGATTAGACTGACTCCCGACTTGTATTTCCACTGAGTCACCTTCGGGTTCAGGTCGCTCGTGTTGTAACTCCCCTCTCGGATCCAGGTCCGTCATCATTACTGCATCATCTCGTCTAACGAACTTTTGTTTTCCTTTTGTTTCTTTCTTCTGTGCATCCTTTTCTCTTTCCTGTTCCTGCACTAGCATAATTTTCGTTATTTTAAGGCTCTCTAAATAATAAAGTTGTGCCTCATGGCCTTTTTCTCGGATAGTGACGATGTCGCCTTTGTCTCCAGGGAATTTCATCGCCATATGCAAGGTTGAGACAACCGCTCCCAAAGCATTCAAAGTCGGTCTGCCTATGATGGCGTTATACGCTGAAGGGCAGTTTACAACGAGGAATTTCACCTCTACCGATCTGCTTCCGTGACGACCTGCAAAAGTTACCTTCAATTTTACATAGACCTTGGGGGAAATAGTATCCCCTGTGAAGCCTATCAGATTTCCTTTGTGGGGGATCAGATCTTTATCTGTTAGGCCTAGTTTCTGGAATAGGTCCCAGAACATGATGTCAGCTGAGCTCCCTTGATCTACAAATAACCTTTTTTACTTCATACCCCGCCATCCTAGCCATGATAACCAGGGGGCGTTGGACCCGGTTCCATCTGTAGGCAGGACATCTTCGGTGAATGCTAATGTAACTCTTCTCATGGCCTTCACAGCCATGCAGTGATCTTCTGTGTCGCGAGATCGTTTTCTTGACGACTCTGATAGCTCCCCAGATCGAGACCTCCAGCGATCACGTTGATGACTCCTTTCGAAGCCGTGTTTTTATGTCGCTGAGGACTTCAAGATCGTGATCTCCGTCTTTCATCGCGCCCGGAATCCCGGTTCCTTGGGCCGGACTTGCGCCTTCTGGATTGCGACGGGCTCCTTCCACGGGATGTCCCTTCGTCATTCCTCTGGACAAACTATTTTAATTTCCCTTGGCGTATCAATTTTTCGATCGCGTCCTTAAGGTGGGTGCATTCGTTAGTGTAAAGTCCGTGGTCTTTATGGTATAAACAGAATTTATCTTTATTTTTTGCTTACGACCTCATTGGTAGAGGCCTATCTTTCAGCTTTGAATACATGATTTCCTTGTAGATACGCTAAGGCGGCATGGTTAAGGGTGCGTAAGTTGAGTAAGCACCCCTGGGTGGTCTTCTGCCTTTGTCATATGTTTTTTCATTCTCCTTGGATCGTCCGCCATAGGAAGTTTTCTGTTTGTCTTTCTTTTCTCTCTCCTGCTTGGCGACCTGGTTGTCGGCCTTATTGTTTCGGATCCATTCTTCAATCTGGATCCATTTTTCAGCCCGCTTTTTCAGTTCCTCCGTGGTTTTGGGCTTTTCTCCCACCAAATCTTTAGCGAAGCCTCTCGGCTTCAGCCCCTGCCTAAGAAAATATAGCATCATATTAGGGGTGACATCACGTACCTCCAAGGACTCCGCGTTGAAGCGGATGATGAAGTCCCTTAGCGGCTCATCCGATCTCTGTTTTATTCTCTCGAGACGGTGTTCTATCTTGAACTGTTGTTTGCTGCTGGTAAAGTTAGAGATGAACTTGTCTTTTAGTGCCTTCCATCCCGTGATGGATCCCATTGGTAGCGAGGAGAACCATCTACGGGTTGCAGCTTTTAAGGTCAGGGGGAAGGCTCAACATATGATGGGCTCCTTAGCCCCTTGGAAGACCATTGTCTGCTGGAAGATTTCCCCTTGGTCTTGAGGGTCAGTCGTCCCGTCATATGGATCAATCTGAACAGCAAACTTAAAGTTGGGAGGCATGTCGAAATTCATAATAGCCGCAGTGAAGGGGTTATGACAGCCCTCGATCCCTAAGTCGTTTTCTGCCAATTGATCCAAGTCGGGTAGCTGGGGTGGGACGTTTACGGGATTAGTTCACGGGATTTGCGGACCGACCATGGAGACTTGCCTCTCCATTTTGGGATTTTGCCCCTCCTGCAGGTTTTCATGTCGTTGAGGGGGTTGTTGGCCCATCCCGAGATTGACCAAAATTGTCTGGTTCTCTTTTCATCCTTTCTATCTCTTCCGCCTGTTTTCGGATCATCTCCTTCAGGTCAAGCATGTCGTCCTCTATCGTTGTCATCCTCTATTCTGACATAGCAGGGCCAGCAGCCCTGGCCTCTTCCTGTTGTTGTCGTAGAGAAGGCCCGTTAGCAGAAGGCTGTTTTCCGGGAAGGCCTCCAGCATTGGTTGATGCTCCCCTGGCTGCCTGATTCTTTCTCCTTGTGTTCACCATATCGCTACAATCAATTTTTCGGTTAGCATGGATTAGTTCCTGTTTTGCTGCAAGCACAAGAGATTTTGTTGTTGTATGTTCATGCAGCGACATTAGTGAAATAGAGCTCGGGAGGATTGGTGACGAAATTGTGCATTTGTGCAAGAATCTAAACGCAGCTATAACAAAAACATCAAAAAAGACGATTATCCGTTTAACTAATTGGTGAAAAGTCATATTTCACCGGTTAATCGGTTAGAAATGGCTTTTGCACCGATTAATTGATCGGAATTCACCTGGATAACCTGCAAAAGTGAATGTGCGAGGAGAAAAATGGTTGAGTTCTTGACTCAGGTGGTGTTCTTCCTGCAAATCACCAGAAAAACCAGAAAAAGGAGGAAATAAGAAATAAATTATAATCGGAGAAGAATAGTTTCTTCCCCACAGACGGCGCCAAAGTTCCAGTATGCGCTTGGCATGGCGGATATGGCCTCCTATCTGGTCTCCGGCGTGGTAGTTGGGTAATTCCGGCCACTCACCTGGCGGTGAGGGGTACCTGCAAGCATTCCGATGGTCAAGTCAATTATGTGTCACAGGAATGATTCTCATATATAGAGTAGTGATAACGTACCAAATAGAGATTAATCACAGGTATTTATAGTGTAAACAAGGTCACCAAAGTCAAACCTTTCACTGTCATACTTCCGTGAATCACGACGGTAGGTACGGATCGGTAACGGTCTTCACGTGGGGGTGATGTCTCTTGAGCCTTAAGTCGGACGTCCATGTCGTGGGAACACGACATGGGACCGATGGCCTAGGCCACTCACGTGAGACCTTCACGCGTCCTTGCCGCGGGTTAGGTCCATAACAAAATTATAAGCACACTTTTGGTTCTTGAGTGTTGCGTCGTTGTTTTCAGTGTTTCACTGATTGCTTAGGTGATGGCGTTTCAAGTTTTTGACAAAAAAGATGAGGTGCTCTATGCTTTCTATAAAAGGAGTAGCTGCTATAAAAAAAATTAGGTATTAAATCTTTTACCCTATAAAATAGTGTAGGGCATCAGACTATTTCTAAACTAAATCCCATGATTCATTGTAGTTGCTTGCAAATAAAACTTCCTTTTAACAGTGAATAATGTGTATATAAATAGTTACAATTTTTATTACCTTTCATTTATATAATTTGACGCAATTTATCTATATAATAGAAGATTTGGCAAAAGCAATTTAATTAGATTATTTTTAATTGATTTTCCAAAATTTATAATTTTAAATTAAATTATTTTGATTATGTTAACTAAACATTAGATGTCTTTGAGATAATGGTACTTATGTGCTAAATCAAGATTAAGGAGTTTACTATCCAACGTTATATTATGTGACGTTACTTTCATGACGACATGTTTATTTCTGACATGGTTTAAAAAATAGTAAGAGGAACTAGTTTTAACCCATCAGATTAAAATAAGCGACTAAGATTGAAATGGCCACCAAAATATCAAGTGAATCCCATCCCGCACCCAATCTCCATGGAGTATAGTTTAACAGAAGCTTTTTCTCTCTCTGAATTTCTCGTTTCTTCTCCCTCTTGCTTACTGTTTCAATCTTCAATTCTTCTTCAATGGCAGATTGCTATTGTAATACTTTTTTATACACGCGAAAAAGTAGCTACTAGCTTTTGATTAACCAAATGCAAAGTGAGACTCATGGATAATATAGAATTGTATAGAGTCATGAGAAAGATAATTGAAATTAATAAATTAAAAGTAGGTTAAGTTTTGAGTTTCGATTTTTTGACACTCTTCTTCCTTACACTCTTATTATATTTTTAATATTTTAATTATTTACATGATTTTTGTATTTTTTTTGTGAATAAAAATAAAGATATTATTATTTTAATATGGGTGTAATATGGCTGTAAGAAAAAGTAGTTGTAAGAAAAATATTTTCTCTAGAGAAATATTATTTTATAATTTTTTTTTAAATTCTGAATTTTCTTTATTTTAAAATATGTTCTAAAAACAAATACGAGTTATCAAAATTATATAATTCTTAAATATTATTTGCTATATAAATCTTTTTGTGAAATACTCTTATTTATAGGACTGCTCACAAAGAAATTAAATTTTGGTCTTCGAATAATAAAATTTCTATTAAAAGTTAAGTGCCAATAATGATCTTTTTATTGTATCTAAAAAAATATTATTTTCTCTGTGTATTGCACATGTACAATCCTAGTAAAAAAAAAATTAAAAGATGAGACTATTATTCATTGTTCAAGATAAATAAATATACAAAAGAAATTGTTATTACATTTTTCCTTTTTCTATCTGATTACTATAAAAACACTTAAAATTAACAATGACCATGAATTATTTTTCTATACAATTCAGGGCATAAAAATCTAATTTTTTCTTCTATCTTTAGTGTTTTTGTAGTAATAACAATTTTATACTTATTCTCATTATATTAAGTCTAATCATCATGATATTAAATACAAATTTTACACCTGGGTAAACTAGTTAAAGGACAGTGTTGGTGTATATCTATCATTCATGTATATACTTTATACTCAATTATATTGTGTCAAAAACGAACTTTTTGACATGAAAAGACTACCAAGTATACAAATGAACAATAGATGTGCAATAAATTATACATTTTTATTAAGAACTTTTAATCTATTGGTTGGTTCTATAAGAAAAAATTAATTAATCAGATGGATATTCGGGAATCACAAATTCGTTAATTTGAAGAGTCATTTTCAATTATTCAATTTATTAGATCTTGAATTTTTATGAACTTATTTTTTTTAAGCGATTCATGGAAGAATGAATCGAGGAAAAACCTATGAATGTCACAGCTACAAGAAAATGCCTCATGATAGTCAATATGGGCCCTCACCACCCATCAATGCATGGTGTTCTTCGACTTATTGTTACTCTGGATGGTGAGGATGTTATTGATTGTGAACCAATATTGGGTTATTTACACAGAGGGATGGAAAAAATTGCGGAAAACAGAACAATTATACAATATTTGCCTTAAGTAACACGTTGAGATTATTTACCTACTATGTTCACAGATGCAATGACCGTAAACGGACCAGAACAGTTGGGAAATATTCAAGTACCTAAAAGAGCCAGCTATATTGAGTAATTATGTTAGAGTTGAGTCGTATAGCTTCTCACCTACTATGGCTAGGACCTTTTATGGCAGATATTGGTGCACAAACTCCTTTCTTCTATATTTTCAGTGAAAGAGAATTAATATATGATCTATTCGAAGCTGCGACAGGTATGAGAATGATGCATAATTTTTTTCGTATGAGGGGGTAGCGGCTGATCTACCTCATGGTTGGATAGATAAATGTTTTTCTGCGATTATTTTTTAACAAGGGTTGTTGAATATCAAAGACTTATTATGCGAAATCCTGTTTTTTTAGAACGGGTTGAGGGAGTAGGTGTTGTTGGTGGGGAGGAGGTAATAAATTGGGGTTTATCAGGACCGATGCTTCGGGCTTCCGGAATACAATGGGATTTACGTAAAGTTGATAATTATGAGTCTTACGAGGAATTTGATTGGAAAGTTCAATGGCAAAAAGGAGATTCATTAGCTCGTTATTTAGTTCGAATTGGTGAAATGATGGAATCCATAAAAATTATTCAACAGGCTTTGGAAGGAATTCCCCGCGGGCCATATGAGAATTTAGAAATCCGCTCCTTTGATAGAGAAAAGGATCCATAATGGAATGATTTTGAATATCGATTCATTAGTAAAAAACCGTCTCCGACTTTTGAATTGCCAAAACAAGAGCTTTATGTAAGAGTTGAGGCCCCAAAAAGCGAATTAGGAATTTTTCTAATAAGCTATCAAACTGGTTTTCCTTGGAGATGGAAAATTTGTCCACCGGGTTTTATCAATTTTCAAATTCTTCCTCAATTAGTTAAAAGAATGAAATTGGCCGATATTATGACAATACTAGGTAGCATAGATATCATTATGGGAGAAGTTGATAGTTGAAATGATAATTGATACAACAGAAGTACAAGATATCCATTTTTTTCCATATTAGAATTTTTTAAGGAGGTCTATGGAATTCTATGGATACTAGCCCCTATTTTTATTCTTGTATTGGGAATCACAATAAGTGTACTGGCAATTGTATGGTTAGAAAGAGAAATATCCGCAGGGATACAACAGCGTATTGGACCTAAATACGCCGGGCCTTTTGGAGTTCTTCAAGCTCTAGCCGACGGAACAAAACTACTTTTCAAAGAGAATCTTGTTCCATCTAGGGGAGATATTCGTTTATTCAGTATCGGACCATCCATATCAGTCATATCAATTCTAATAAGCTATTCAGTAATTCCTTTTGGCTATAACTTTGTTTTATCTTATCTCAATATTGGTGTTTTTTTATGGATTGCTATTTTGAGTATTGCTCCCATTGGACTTCTCATGTCAGGATATGGGTCTAATAATAAATATTCCTTTTTGGGTGGACTATGAGCTGCTGCTCAATCGATTAGTTATGAAATACAGTTAACTCTATGTGTGTTATCATCAATATCTCTACGTGCGATTCGTTGAGACAGAAACTTTTCGATGCTATTGCTATGCTCCCCTCTTTATAGTATTTTCTAGGAAAGGGAAAGAATAAATTGAATAGATATCCTCATTTTCATTATTCTTTTTCACAATTCAGATTGAAAAACTAAATCAGATAGTTATATGAGTGAAATAAAACAGCTTCTATTGAATATTATTTATGAATACTATATTACTTATAGTTAATAGATAGTATGATAATTTGAAATTGCAGTAAAAAAATTGAGTCTCATTTTCTATGTATAAGAATTAAGTGAAAATAAAAAAAAAATTATAAGCCAAAGAGGCCGTTTACCCCAAGATTGGGTGATTAGTCATCCTGTCTTGAAGCGGGCTCAAAAGACCAACCTTTTTGAGTTTTCGCTACCATTTGTATGAATTATAATACATGTATTAACATAAATAAGGGGGTTAATAAAAAAATGACTGAATGGTTAGAAACACCAAGATACACAAAGGATTAGTAACGCAGATTTTGTAAATTATCCAAAAAAGCATTTACCCAAAATAGAAAAAGAATTCTAATTGGGGCTTTAAGTTGGTAGAAAAAAATCGGGCAATACTCCCCACAACTCCGATCCAGAGTATGCTCCCATCCACTAATTAAATAAATGACTATCAGGAACGAAATAATCCTTTAATTTCATTTAAGTCCCTTTTTATTTTACTTGAACAAAAAAAGAAGAATAGGAACGAAAAACAAAACAAACAAAAAAAAGCGATCCACCCCTTTTTATTTCTTATATCCATATTCATGGAGATAGAATTCATGTCATAACTTAGAAACTGCTGTGTAATTATTTTTCGTAATCGAAAACGATGGGGTTATTGAGAATTCTAAAAGAGTGTTTTATTGAGTCAGTTATTACTCAACAAATTCAAATTTGGATTTTTAAGGGATGAGATGAATTCAGAAGTACCTTTTGTATCTTTTATTAAAATAAAATTGATTTCTTTTTATTATGAAATTTTTTATTAGAATAGACCGACAGAATTCAATTGGTCTAATTCAATTTGAATCTGATCTATCTTAGGGATATATCAAGAGATAAAAAATCAGCCCGGTCCTTAGATTTAGTTTAGACTTTAGAGGAGCCGTATGAGGTGAAAATCTCATGTACGGTTCTGTAATAGAGATGGAAACAGTAATGTTATCACCGACTAGGATTATCTAACAGTTTAAGTACAGTTGATATATATATATATGAGAGAGATCAAAAACTTACACTAACTCTTACATCGGTTAATGACTATATGTTGAAGATATTTTTCATGAAACCCACCATAGGATTGAAACTACATATAATATAGATCATATCGACATAATTTTACATCATTTGGAAATCCTTTAGTATTGCATCGCAATGCTCGTTAATTTTATATATTTTAAAACTATATTTTACGTTATTTTTTTAGTACGTTGATGGACGGAAAGATTTGAAATTTTTTCAATATGATCCGTATGATAAGTAATTTAAATCCTTCGGTGAGTTTCGTGAAAAACATCTTCAACAAATAGTTATTAACCGGTGTAAGAGTTGTTGTAAGTTACACCGGTGTCATTTGATCCCTCCCCATATATATATATATATAGGGCGTATCTAGTGAGAACAATAAACATGTGAGAACATGAGAACATTAAATCTCGACTATACAACCATGCATTCAAATCTTCTCTCTCATCCAAAAATGCATGATTGTATGGTCATGATTTAATGTTCTCATGTTTTCACATGTTTATTGTTCTCACTAAATATGCCCCATATTTATATATATATATATATATATATATATATATATATATTACATATTAAATCTATCCCCCACTACAAGGAAAGATTATATTACTAACCGAAATCAGCGATCGGCGACGCGAGATCGCAGGTTGCGGCTTAAATGTGACCAATTGGCAACAAAATAAGGAATGTAACCGTTTGCATGTGAATTGGTGACTACGACTATCAGTGCCAAAGAAAGTGGTTGCAAATTGGTCGCAAATATAGTCACCATTTTTTTTTCGTAAAATAGTTTTTGAGAAAAAAAAAAAGAAACCAAAAAATTTGCTTGCTAAATTAACTTTTTTTTGCGACGAAAATATTT
This sequence comes from Cyamopsis tetragonoloba, assembly GCA_037177725.1. Lineage (NCBI taxonomy): Eukaryota > Viridiplantae > Streptophyta > Magnoliopsida > Fabales > Fabaceae > Cyamopsis > Cyamopsis tetragonoloba. Next base: position 45,384,203 of record CM074124.1, read on the forward strand.
TGGCCGTGAATCAGCACATTCCGATGGCAGATTCAATGAAGGAAATGCGATTCATTTTCATGTTTTGAGATTAACACCATATGTTTACATCCAGTGTCCTATGACTCAGAGCTAGGCGAACAACTTAATTAAAAATATAAATAAAAAGTATAAAATAAACAACAAAGAAAAATGTAAAAAAAGTAGATACTTTTAAGAAGAGATTATGATTAATTTAATATATATTTATTGATATTTACAATAAGATTGTAAAATTAAGAAATCAAACATACAAGTTTATGATGGAGCACCAGAATTATAATTCAAACAAAAGTAAAACCTCTAGGTAAAACCTCTTAGGCATATGAACAAGTGTTTCACACATCAATTACATCAACTTCCACATCAGGGACATCACATTTCTTATGATGGAGCAAAGTTCATTATTTGTGTTGTTGTTGTAATACGAGACACCAAACTATTATCCATCTTGAGAGACATTCTATATTATTAGTATAATTTCTAACAAAAAAAATTTAAGACTTAGTACATAACACAATGAAATATAACTCTTTCTTCTCCAGCGACAGCAAGTTTTGATCAAGTAATCGAATGATGCAACAACAAACTAATTAATAGCATGCAAACATACCAACTCATGCTAAAGTCATCAAAGTAACCAAGGATTCAACCTTGAACTCCTTATGAACTAGAAAAAGCACTGAAAAAACACATTGCTTTTAAAATTCAGTAACACTCTACTCCAGTGTCTCAGAGATCTGCAGAGACACTGACATTTGGAAATAGTGAACAAAACGCAAACAATATATAGCAGACACGTCTAAATCCACATGAAAATTCAAGGCTTCAAGCAGCAGCACAACTCGATTCAAAAAAAGCGACACAATCACAAACCAAAATAGTGAAGAAACGTGGAAAGATGGATCAACTATACATACTCTTCCTTGTCCTTGTTGTTCGATGATTCGTTTTGATCAGATTCTATAGAGAACAAGGAAGCAACAAAAGAAAAAATAATTAACACTGAGAAAATTCAATTGGAAAATTTTAGATAAAAAAAAAACATACCGCTACCAGCTTCAACTTCTTGTTTCTCATTATCGTTTATCGGAGCACGGTCCTCTGGAGCCTCGTTCAGTGGTTTCTATGATGACATTGCTTTTCTTGCAAAGAAACACGACGAAGAAGCAAAACAAACTCAGAAAAGAGAAACAACTAATTCAACCGAAGGAAACAACCATGGCAGGTGTGACTTACGTAACCTCTAGAGAAAATTGAGAGAAAAGGACAAAAGCCAAAGCTCTTGATTTTTTTTTTCCAGAAGTTGTCTTATAAATAACTGACACGTGTATGCATATAGATATTTTCGTCTTTTAATTAATGTCATCGTAGTTTGGGTTAATCTCTCAGTTAAAGCTGATCGCACTTTATCTTTGCCTTTCGGTGCCAAGGTGAACTTTACTTGGTTTTAGAAAGATTTTAATTTTGTTAAATAAATTAACTCTCACTTGAATAATGTATAATAGAATATAATTAAAAATTGCATAAAAGAAAAGAATATAATTAGTAAAAAGTTAATTAAATTCATCTTATTACATTTATAATATAAAAATTATATTACAATAAATGCATTTTTAACATCCAAAATATAAGTCATGTGTAATTTTAGTCTTTCAATTTTATTTTATTTTATTTTTTCATGGTGTTTTCAATCCCGTATGTCTTTATAATGCTTATTTTTAGTTTTTTTCTTCAAAAATTTCTCAAATTATTACGGCTGATGATTAATATTTTTATAACAAGTTTAAAACAAAATAATTGTAAAAAAGAATATGATATTTCAGTAGGGCAGTTTTAACATACACCACTTGCTAAGTGGTGTATGGTATACACCATGAAAAAATATATACAAAACTCAATCAAAAACGTTTAAAATAATATTAAATTATGTATTTTGTATGTATGTATACCTCTTTTATTTTTTTTCTTTTAAACTGTGGTGGATTTTAACATTCACCACTTTTAAAGTGGTGTATCATACACACGTCATGATATTATTAAATTGATAATAGCCAAAAAAAAATAAAAGTAGAAGAGATATACATACATACAAATTACATAATTTATTATTACTTTAAACATTTTTAGTTGAATTTTGTATATATTTTTTCATGTGAATATCATACACCACTTAGAAAGAGAATAACCTGGCAGTATTGCTTGACTGATATGGTAGGTTTGCACGAAAGGTATGGCTCAAGTAAACTTGGTATTATTTGTTCATCCAAGGAAACAAACATGAGATTGATATCCAACTAAAATAATGCAGACCAGGTTGAGAAACCTTGAAAGCCAATAGCATTTAAACAATCAATACTTAAGGAAAAAAATACTACCTCATCATCATTCACTTCCATGTTACTAAGATGATCAACCAATTTTGGGACACGGCTGTTACCCGTACTTTTACCATTGACTCGAGTTTGACTATGCTAACCGATGATTTCTCTATTCACTTAAGGAATATTCTCACCACTAGCTCCATCTGCATTAATAATGGTGGAATGGTGAGGAAATTGAGTTTCTTGTCCTCTACCTCTTTTTGGCTTGGTTTCTATTTGCTGATCACCATGAAATGTGTGCTTTCCACCATCATTATCATTCAGATCCTCACTGTAATTGGCCACTTGAAGTTCACATGCATTTCTAGAGTTTCTTCGTCTCCTGTGATTCGAAGTTTGATAGTTACCCTGTGATCTCCCAACAAAATCTAAAGCAGTTGCTTTGCCTTTCCGTTTCTTACTCATGGCTTCTCTTTGTCACTGTTTAGTCTGGGCAATGGATGCTTAGATCTTATGGCAAAACATAAAAGCCTTGAATTATTAAGATTACAAGAAAAGACCAAAATATTGCGGACAAAACCTAACAATAAACAATGATCAATAACTTTCTAGATTATTTTTGATCGTATTAATCACACCATAACAAAGCTCTTACCAATAAGAAAAATTATTTAATTCTTTTGACGGTTGAACTCACTTAACCTGGTAAAAACTAAAGTACAATTATAAATATAGAGAGAAGATCTGAAACTCAATTAGTCTCTCGATGGTATATATATCATGGACTATAACTTGTGTTGTAGAGTTCCTTGGAGAAATGGCAAGTGAGGCAAAACTAGCCGCATACCTTATATGAATTCAAACATAAAACTAATTTATATATGTAGTTCTAATCTTGAATATAAGGGGTGCACCATAAAGTTTCTAAGCATATGAGGTTGAAGGATTTTTTCATTGCAAAAGAGGCGACAGTTAGTCAAAACTAGAAGTTTATTTTGGATATCAAGGAATTAGATTTCTCTGGTAGAGTAACTATAAATGATAGTTATGTAATGTGTAATATAGCCACCATCACTATAATTCTTATAGATAAACATCATATTTTGAAAAACTTGAGTAAAGTCTCACCTGCTTATTGCAAGTCGTCTCTTCTTGTTGCTAAGCCAATTCTTACACCAAAACGAAGCCTTATTATTGAGTTTATCTTTCAGATAAAATAATGTCTCAATGTAAGATGCAATATGTTCAGCTTACCTCTTCCTCATACTTGTCAATATCTGGATACTGACAAGCAATCAAAGCATCAAAGTTTGGGTCATCTCTCAGCGTCGGCTAGCACAGTGTGTACGACAAAAAGGACATTTATTGTTACTATAGTAAAACCAGACTAGTCAATTTAGAGAGTGAAAGAGAAAAGTTCGCGGAAAATAAACTAAGATTATCTCAACTATAAATTTTTGAGATGATAATGAAAATGGCAGTTTAAGGACAAACCCAAGGCGCACAGCTTTGTCTATGCACTCTTTGCAAAAGCGATGCAGACATTCCATTACAATTCTTGTTTTTCGAATGATGCCTACACATACAATACAATCAAGAATTTTTTACTATACAACATAAAATTGCTAATTATGAAAACAAGCAGCAATAAATCCCATAAATAATAATGATAAATAAATAAGTCTGTGTTAAGTTTTGTTATCTAGCACTTTCATCTATCAAGTAACCAGAATGGAACGTATTCAACATTTTATTAATTTCAAATTAAACATCCTAAATAGAATTTTGAAACTAGATGTGTTGTCTCAATTCACAAGTGCTTTAATTTTCTTTTCTTCTAACATCGAAGAACTTTAGACAAAAAAATCAAAACCATCAATTCAATCTAATAATACTATACAAATAATGCATTTTAAACACATACAAAAAAGTTAAATATAGGTCAATGCATGATATGTTTCCCTTGCATTATTACATAGGTAATACATCTTTTTTTATGTCCATTTACAGTTATGTCTTTAATGTCGTCATGAAGATTAATGACGGTCCCAATAAATGAACCACCTCTGTCTAATGTACATTTTATAAAAGTAACCAATGATATAACTACAACTACCATGAAAGTTAGATCTATCCTATTTTCCTAAGATAATGTAATGGAAAAATAGTATGTTAATTTGTATGTCAATGAAAATGACATAGATTGTCAGCCCTTTCTCAAGCTTGTGACAAGTCTTAATCTTAAAATGGTGCAACCTCTCAAGGGGCTACAAAAGACAATAAAAAGTGTTCACGAAAGTAGAATTTTGAAGTGATCATTTCTTTAAAAGCAAAAAAGAAAAAGTGATAATTTCTTCTATTGTTATAATTTCAACCATTATCTTACCAACAGATGAAAAACATGTTCGAATCATAGTTTCCTTATTTTATCTTGTTAAAATGATGACTCAATAAAATTAGCCTTAATTTTGCAGTAAGGCGTGTTAGTGAAACAACAATAAAATAATATGCCAAATATAATTAAATAATAGCATCAATTATAAACGACATACCAAGACAGATAGGACACTGAAATTCCTTGCGCAATTCTGACAAATTGACTTCGATATATGCGTAAATAAACAACAATTCCAAGGTATTGATAAATCTTAAAATCAAAGATTCTACATAGATGGATCATATTGCCAAATGACAAATTCTCAAGTCCTTTTCCCAAGTTAATGTATCACGCTAAGTTAGCAATAACACTTACAATAGGTATCATACATCTTAATTAAGTTGATTTAATAAGAAATGATAATCCTATGAATGAAAAAGCGGAGGCAGGAAAAGCATGGTGTGAAATTAAGTTAGAGAACTTTACAAGATTATGAGATAACCATATCCCGACCTTTTACAAAAATCATAAGAAGAATGAATTAATTTTATTTGTAATTTTTATTTCATATTTAAATCAAAGCATTGAAGGTTTTTATCCCGGTACATCTAAGATCAAAAAACATATTTTCTTAGGCATGTGAACAAGTGTTTTACACTTACCTTCGCAAAGTAGCATGCATGTGAAAATTTCTTTCAATTTCAATTCTTTTGAGAATATATAGGTAGACCCAAAAACTGTGTCAAAATTGATGTAATTTGTAGTCTAGGTGAAATGCTTCTCATATATTCCTGTCAATGAAAAGTAAAATTTAAATTAAAGGTTTTACATGAAATCAGAATAAGAAAAGTGCATTTAACAATCTTATCATATGCAAAAAAATGTTTTTTCCCCTTGTATCACCAATAAATTATGGTACTTCACAAGATAAGAATAATTTAGAACTTTTACATCAATTACATCAACTTCCACATCAGGGACATCACATTTCTTATGATAGAGCAAAGTTTATTATTTGTGTTGTTGCTGTAATACGAGACACCAAACTATTATCCATCTTGAGAGAAATTCTACATTATTAGTATAATCACTAATAAAAAAATTGAAGGCTAAGTACATAACACAATGAAATATAACTCTTTCTTCTCCAGAGACCGTAAGTTTTGATCAAGTAATCGAATGATGCAACAACAAACCAATAATAGCATGCAAACATACCAACTCATGCTAAAGTCACCAAAGTAACCAAGGATTCAACCTTGAACTCCTTATGAACAAGAAAAGTACTGAAAAAACACATTGCTTATAAAACTCAGTAACACTCTACTCCAGTATCTCTGAGACCTCAGAGACACTAACATTTAGAAATGGTGAACGAAACCCAAACAGTATATAGCAGACAGGTCAAAATCCACTTGAAAATTCAAGGCTTCAAGCAGCAGCACAACTCAGATTCCACAAAAGGGACACAATCACAAATCAAAATAGTGAAGAAATGTGAAAGATGGATCAGCTATACATACTCTTCCTTCTTCTCGTTGTTAGATGATTCGTTTTGATCAGATTCTGTAGAGAACCAGGAAGCAAGAACAGAAAAAATAATCACGAAACAACATAGAGAAAATTCAATTGGAAAATTTTAGATAAAAAAAAACACATACCGCTACCAGCTTCAACTTCTTGCTTCTCATCATTGTTTGTGGGAGCACGGTCCTCCGGAGCCTCGTTCAGTGGTTTCTGTGATGACATTGCTTTTCCTGCAAAGAAAAACGACGAAGAAGCAAAAAAACTCAGAAAAGAGATACAACTAATTCAGCACAAGGAAACAACCATGGCAGGTGTGACTTACGTAACCTCTAGAGAAAATTGAGAGAAAAGGACAAAAGCCAAAGCTCTTGATTTTTTTTCAGAAGTAGTCTTATAAATAACTGACACATGTATACATATAGATATTTTCGTCTTTTAATTAATGTCATCGTAGTTTGGTTTAATCTCTCAGTTAAAGCTGATCGCACTTTATCTTTGCCTTTCGGTGCAAAGGTGAACTTTACTTGGTTTTCAAAAGATTTCAATTTTGTTAAATAAATTAACTCTCACTTGAATAATGTATAATAGAATATAATTAAAAATTGCATAAAAGAAAAGAATATAATTAGTAAAAAGTTAATTAAATCCATCTTATTACATTTATAATATAAAAATTAAATTAGAATAAATGCATTTTTAACCTCCAAGATATAAGTCATGTGTAGTTTTAGTCTTTCAATTTTATTTTATTTTATTTTTTCAAGGTGTTTTCAATTCCGTATGTCTTTATAATGCTTAATTTTAGGTTTTTCTTCAACAATTTCTCAAATTCTAACGGCTGATGGCTAATATTTTTATAACAAGATTAAAACAAAATAATTTTAAGAAAGAATATGATATTTCAGTAGGGCAGTTTTAACATACACCACTTCAAAAGTGGTGTATGGTATACCACATTAAAAAATGTATACAAAACTCAATCGAAAACGTTTAAAATAATAATAAATTATGTATTTTGTATGTATGTATACCTCTTATTCTTTTTCTTTTAAACTGTGGTGGATTTTAACATTCACCACTTTTAAAGTGGTGTACCATACACACGTGATGATATTATTAAATTGATTATAGCCAAAAAAATAAAAATAAAAGAGATATACAAACATACAAAATACATAATTTATTATTACTTTAAACAATTTTAGTTGAGTTTTGTATACATTTTTTCATGTAGTATACCATACACCATTTAGAAAATTGTGTATGTTAAAACTGGCCTATTTCAATATAATCCATTTGAATTTAGAAAAAATTGTTGATGGAATGACCAAAACTGAAATTATAGCAAAATAGAGGGCAAAAATTGCCCAACAAAATATTAATAACTTGGTTTGCATTGCAAGAAGTGTGTCCCTAGTCCCTGGTAAAAGCTATATGGTTTTAAAAAGATTTTAAAGTTCTGATAAAAAAAAAAAGAAATATTTTAATTTTTTTGAAGTAATTCTCGTTGAAATAAAATAATACAGGTTATAATTAGAAATAAATTTTACATCATTAATTTTGTCTCGTTTATATTATGAAAATTAAATTAGATTAAATATACTTTTGATTTCCTAAGATATTGCCCCTGTATGTGTAGTTTCATTCCTTCAATTTTCGAAGCATATTCAATCCTTATTTTATTTAGCAAGTTCAATTTTAGTATTTCTTTTAGTGTTTTTTTTGTTGTCAAATTCTAAGGATTATATTAACACATGTTAATATTTTATTATGGGATTATAATAATAGTTGTAGAAAAAAGACATGATGTCTTAGTATAAAAAAACATTTGAATTTTGAAAAAATGCTGACCAAGTGACCAAAATTGAACTTTATAACAAGTTAAGGGTTAAATGCAGTAAAAAAATATCTATAGCCTTGTTGGCCTTGCAAAAAGTAGTGTGCCCATACGCGAACTATACTTGGATTTAGAAATATTTAAATTTTTTACTGAAGAATTACATAGGTTATTTACTTTGCAAAGAAAGTTCGCATAGGTTCTTAATGAGTTTGAAAGACTAATTCACATAAGTTCTTAAGTTATATGGAGGTTTACTTAGCTCACTTAGTTTGTAAGAGTAGTTCACTTATGTCGCTGAGATTACTAAACGTTATTCATTTACGTCCCTGTGTTTAAAAAAAAAAATAGTTCACTACGGCCCCTAAGAATATTTAATTTTAGGGACTTAAGTGAATAAATGTTTGACAATCTCAAGGGCCTAAATGAACTCCTGTGTAACTCAGAGACTTCTTTGAACCATTCATGCAAATTTAGGGACCTAAGTGAACTTTTGTATAATCAGGGGCCTATATAAACTATCATTATAAACTCAAAGACATTACTGGTAATTATTTCTTTAATTTTTTAACTAGAAAGAAAAGATTTATTTAATCTTTTGACCAAAATGAAAAGAAAGTTTTAAATTTTATTGAATTAATTCTTATTAAATTTAAATAGAAAAATGTTATTAAAAATTTTTAAAATTGATTTTTTACATTTATAATACAAAAATTAAATTTAATGCACTTATAATCTCCAAGATAAGTTAAATAATAGGCCTAATTGCACTTTTATTCACTATAGTTTGTTAGTTGGCAATTTTTGTTCTTATAGGTAGCGTTTAGTAACGGTACAGAAAAGAATGGAACGGAATGGTACAAAACAGAATGGAACAGAACACAATGGAATGGAACAGAGCAGAACCGAACCATGTATTGTGTTTGGTGACCATGAAACAGAACATAACCATATGTATTATTTTATATTTAGTGCGGATTAAAATATAAAAATAATTTTTTTAATACATATAAAATTTTACTTTACTTGATAGAAAATATATAATTAAAGGAAAAACAAAAAGTATATTTTTAAAATTTCTTTTTTTTTTAAATTATGAGTATAGCAAAATAATAATTTTAAAATATATTAATTTTTTATTAATATTTTATGAAAAAATTAAATTATTAAATACAAAAATCTCTCAATAAATACAATTATCAAATATATTTTTAAAATAATTATTAAACATAAATTATGTTGAATATACTTTTATTATGTAAATTTTTTTAAAATAATATTTTTTGGTTTGAAAAAAATAATATAAGGTTTAAGAAATTTATATATATATTATTTTATTAATAAAAAGTGACTCTATGAAAATAATGATAATTCTTCTATGTGTTGTTCTATTTTGTTTTGTTTCATCCTATTCAATGGAACCAATCTGTCCCGTTTATTGGCCTCAGTGTCATGTTCCGTTCTTCTTGACCGATGCTACAAACAGTACACAGTGTCGTTCAAACACATCTGTCAAACGCTATCATAGTTTCAATTGAGCAATTTTGGTTCTCATAAATTTAAAATGCGAAAATTGGATCTTAAAGTGCAATATGTATCCAATTTAAACGATTTGTCACGGTCTTTTACTTATCATAAATAAGGAATTAATAACAATTTTTACCATAAATTTAGTAACAACATTAACGGACGATTCAATATTGAACCGAAATTAGACTCTTGACCTAACTTTTACATTTTAAATTTTTATAGGAACATAAATTGTTGAATTATATATATAGTTGCAAGATATTACAGATAAAATATATCCCCCGCTACAAGGAATTATTATATTACTAACCAAATCATGGATCGGCGACGTGAGGTGGTAGGTTGCGGCTGAAATATGACCAATTGGCAACGAAATAGGGAATGTAACCGTTTTGTAGGTGAATTGGTGACTACAACTATTAGTCTCAAAGAAAGTAGTTGCCAATTGGTCGCAAATATAGTCACCATTTTTATTTTATTTTCGTAAAATGGTTTTTGAGAAAAAAATGCAACCAAAAGATTTGTTTGCTAAATTAACTTTTTTTTTGGACGAAAATATTTTGGCGGTGAATCAGCAAATTCCGGTCGCAGATTCAATGAAGGAAATGCGATTCATTTTCAGGTTTTGAGATTAACACCATATGTTTACTTCCAGTGGCCTATATCTCAGAGCTAGACGAACAATTTAATTAAATATATAAATAAAAAGTATAAAAGAAACTACAAAGAAAAATGTAAAAAAAGTAGATACTTTTAATAATAGATTATGATTAATTTAATATATATTTAGTGATATTTACAATAAGATTGTAAAATTAAGAAATCAAACATAAAAGTTTAAGTTAAGGGGTTCAAAATATATAAGGGAGATAGTGCAAATTTTAAAAAATTATTATATTACTTGTAAAGTTTCACATTAAGGGGGTGCAGCTGCACCTCTCACTTGAACATAGGTCCACCCTTACGTTCTTGTTCTTTTATTCGGTATGAGAGTTCTGATTTAGTTACATAGAATTGATGTGTGTGATTTCAAATTTTATGTCAAAACTATAGAGCACCAGAATTATAATTCATAAAAAAGAAAAACCTCTTGGTGAAATTGAAAAATTACTAATCACAACTTCATACATATAGTTCACCCAAAACAAGGTTCAACTTTCCTGTGTTATGAACAAAAATGTTCTAGCTCTTAATTTCCATTACATATGGGAAAGTATTCAAACAGTTATATAACAATCAAAGATTTTTCACTATTATATATATAATTATGTTCATCACTCACATCGAACTCAACCCAACTTTGTCTGCAACTTTTGCCTATAAGCCATAAGCTACAACAACAAAGAAGAAAAATGTGAGATAACTAAGAGCAAATATCCAAGGTGAGGGTGAAGTAAACTTGAAGTTTTACCGGATAACCACAGCTAGCAATGTGATAATCTTTTATTAGTTCATCCAAAGTTTGTTGATCTCCAAGAACGCGCAAGGCATCTTTTTGTGGATCAACGCTTCTCTCAACTGTTAGAATAATGTTGGTTTGCGGCTCATTAACCAAACGAAGTTCAACTTCATCAACGTGCAGTGCAACTTTAAGCGCAACATACTGCACATAGATAGAAAATCAATAATTAAAAGAATGGACCTTGAATGAACCAAAATTTTTTTACATACAAATAAATGTCATGAGTTTGAAAGAGAATAACTTGGCATAATTGCTTGACTGATATGGTAGGTTTCCAGGAAATGTAAGGCTCAAGTAAGCTTGGTATTATTTGCTCATCCAAGGAGACTAACATGAGATTGATATCAAAATAAAATAAAGCATAATGCAGACCAGGTTGAGAAACCTTGAAAGCCAATAGAAATTAAACAATCAATACTTAGGGAAAAAAATACTACCTCTTCATCATTCACTTCCATGTTACTAAGATGATCAACCAATTTTGAGACACGGTTGTTTCCCGTACTTTTACCATTGACTTGAGTTTGACTATGCTGACCCATGATTTCTCTATTCACTTCAGGAATATTCTCACCACTAACACCATCTGCATTAATTATGGTGGAATGGTGAGGAAATTGAGTTTCTCGTCCTCGGCCTCTTTTTTTACTTGGTTTCTATCTGCTGATCACCATGAAATGTGTGCTTTCCACCATCATTATCTTTCAGATCCTCACTGTAATTGGCCACTTGAAGTTCACATGCATTTCTAGAGTTTCTTTGTCTCCTCTGATGCGAAGTTCGATAGTTACCCTGTGATCTCCCAACAAAATCTAATGCAGTTGCTTTGTTTTTCCGTTTCTTACTCATGGCTTCTCTTTGTCGCTGTTTAGTTTGGGCAATGGATGCTTGGACCTTATTGCAAAACATAAAATCCTTGAATTATTAAGATTTCAAGAAAAGACCAAAATATTTCAGACAAAACCTAACAATAAACAATGATATATAACTTTCTAGATTATTTTTGATCGTATTATTCACACCGTAGCAAAGCTCTTACCAATAAGAAAAAGTATTTAATTCTTTTGACGATTGAACTCACTTAACCTGGTGAAAACTAAAGTACAATTATAAATATAGAGAGAAGATCTGAAACTCAAATACTCTCTCGATGGTATATATCATGGACTATAACCTGTGTTGTAGAGTTCCTTGGAGAAAAGGCAAGTGAGGCAAAACTAGTCGTGTACCTTATATAAATTCAAACATACAACTAATTTATATATGTAGTTCTAATCTGGAATATAAGGGGTGCACCATAAAGTTTCTAAGCATATGAGGTTGAAGGATTTTTTCATTGCATAAGAAGCGATAGTTAGTCAAAATTAGAAGTTTATTTTGGATATCAAGGAATTAGATTTCTCTCGTAGAGCAACTATAAATGATAGTTATGTAATGTAATAAAGCAACCATCACTATAATTCTTTTAGATAAACATCATATTTTAAAAAACTTTCAGTAAAGTCTCACCTGCTTATTGCAAGCCGTCTCTTCTTCTTGCAAAGCCAATTCCTACACCTAAAGAAAGCCTTGTTAATGAATTTATCTTTCAGATAAAATAATGTCTCAATCTATGATACAATATGTCCGGCTTACCTCTTTCTCATACTTGTCAATTTCTGGATACAGACAAGCAATCAAAGCATCAAAGTTTGGGTTATCTCTCACTGAGCGTCGGCTAGCACAGTGTGTACGACAAAAAGGACATTCATTGTTACTACAGTACAACCAGATTAGTCAATTTAGAGAGTGAAAGAGAAAAGTTCGCGGCAAATAAACTAAGATTATCTCAACTATAAATTTTTGAGATGATAATGAAAATGGCAGTTTAAGGACAAACCCAAGGCGCATAGCTTTGTCTATGCACTCTTTGCAAAAGCGATGCAGACATTCCATTACAGTTCTTGTTTTTCGAATGATGCCTACACATACAATACAATCAAGAATTTTTTACTATACAACCTAAAATTGCTAATTATGAAAACAAGCAGCAATAAATCCCAATAATAATAATGATAAATAAATAAGTTTGTGTTAAGTTTTGTTATCTAGCACTTACATCTATCAAGAATCCTAATAGGAACATATTCAACATTTTAGTAATTTCAAATTAAACATCCTAAACAGATTTTTGAAACTAGATGGGTTGTCTCAAGTCACAAGTGCTTTAATTTTCTTTTGTCCCAATAAATGAACCACCTCTATCTTATGTACATTTTATAAAAGTAACCAATGATATAACTACAACTATCATGGAAGTTAGATCTATTCTATTTTCCTAAGATAATGTAATGAAAAAAAAGTATGTTAATTTGTATGTCAATGAAAACGACATAGATTGTCAGCCATTTCTGAAGCTTGTGGCAAGTCTTAATCTTAATATGGTGCAACCTCTCAGGGGGCTACAAAAGACAATAAAAAGAGTTCACGAAAGTAGAATTTTGAATGATCATTTCTTTAAAAGCAAAAAAGAAAAAGTGATAATTTCTTCTATTGTTATAATTTCAACCATTATCTTACCAAGTGATGAAAAACATGTTCGAATCATAGTTTACTTATTTTATCTTAATAAAATGAAGACTCAATAAAATTAGCCATAATTTTGCAGTAAGGCGTGTTTGTGAAACAACAATAAAATAAAATGCTAAATATAATTAAATAATAGCATCAATTATAAACGACATACCAAGACAGATAGGACACTGAAATTCCTTGCGCAATTCTGACAAATTGACTTCGATATATCTGTAAATAAACAACAATTCCAAGGTATTGATAAATTTTAAAATCAAAGATTCTACAGAGGTGGATCATATTGCCAAATGACAAATTCTCAAGTCCTTTTCCCAAGTTAATGTATCACGCTAAGTTAGCAATAGCACTTACAATAGGTACCATACATCTTAATTAAGTTGATTTAATAAGAAATGGTAATCCTATGAATGAAAAAGGGAATGCTGGAAAAGCATGGTGTGAAATTAATTTAGAGAACTCTAAAAGATTATGAGATAACCATATCCCGACCTTCTACACAAATCATAAGAAGAATGAAATAATTTTATTGGTAATTTTTATTTCATATTTAAATCAAAGCCTTGAAGGTTTTTATCCCGGTACATCTGAGTTCAGAAAACATATTTTCTTAGGCATGTGAACAAGTGTTTCACACTTACTTTCGCAAAGTAGCATGCATGTGAAAATTTCTTTCAATTTCAATTCTTTTTAGAATATATAGGTAGACCCAAAAACTTAGTGTCAAAATTGATGTAATTTTTAGCCTAGGTGAAATGCTTCTCATATATTCCTGTCAATGAAAAGTAACATTTGAATTAAAGGTTTTACATGAAATTAGAATAAGAAAAGTGCATTATCAATCTTATCATATGCAAAAATATGTTTTTTCCCCTTGTATCACTAATATGTTATGGTACTTCACAAGATAAGAATAATTGAGAACTTTTACATCAGTTACATCAACATCCACATCAGGGACATCACATTTCTTATGATAGAGCAAAGTTTATTATTTGTGTTGTTGCTGTAATACGAGACACCAAACTATTATCCATCTTGAGATAGACTATATTATTAGTATAATCTCTAATAAAAGAATTTGAAGACTAAGTACATAACACAATGAAACATAACTCTTTCTTCTCCGTAAATTTTGATTAAGTAATCGAATGATGCAACAACAAACCAATTAATAGCATGCAAACATACCAACTCATGCTAAAGTCACCAAAGTAACCAAGGATTCAACCTTAAACTCCTTATGAACAAGAAAAGTACTTGAAAAACACAATGCTTATAAAACTAGTAACACTCTACTCCCTCAGAGACACTGACATTTGGAAATGGTGAACAAAACACAAACAGTATATAGCAGACACGTCAAAATCAACTTGAAAATTCAAGGCTTCAAGCAGCAGCACGACTCAGATTCAAAAAAAGGGACACAATCACAAATCAAAATAGTGAAGAAATGGAAAGATGGATCAGCTATACATACTCTTCCTTGTCCTCGTTGTTCAATGATTCATTTTGATCAAATTCTGTAGAGAACAAGGAAGCAAGAACAGAGAAAATAATCACGAAACAGCACAGAGAAAATTCAATTGAAAAATTTTAGATAAAAAAAACACATACCGCTACCAGCTTCAACTTCTTGCCTCTCATCACCGTTTATTGGAGCACGGTCCTCCGTAGCCTCGTTCAGTGGTTTCTGTGATGACATTGCTTTTCCTACAAAGAAACACGACGAAGAAGCAAAACAAACTTAGAAAATAGAAACAGCTAATTCAGCAAAAGGAAACAACCATGGTAGGTGTGACTTACGTAACCTCTAGAGAAAATTGAGAGAAAATGACAAAAGCCAAAGCTCTTGATTTTTTTCAGAAGTAGTCTTATAAATAACTGACACGTGTATGCATATAGATATTTTCGTCTTTTAATTAATGTTATTGTAGTTTGGGTTAATCTCTCAATTAAAGTTGATGGCACTTTATCTTTGCCTTTCGGTGCAAAGGTGAACTTTACTTGGTTTTAAAAAGATTTTAATTTTGTTAAATAAATTAACTCTCACTTGAATAATGTATAATAGAATATAATTAAAAATTGCATAAAAGAAAAGAATATAATTAGTAAAAAGTTAATTAAATCCATCTTATTACATTTATAATATAAAAATTAAATTAGAATAAATGCATTTTTAACCTCCAAAATATAAGTCATGTGTAGCTTTAGTCTTTCAATTTTATTTTATTTTATTTTTTTAAGGTGTTTTCAATCACGTATGTCTGTATAATGCTTAATTTTTTTTTCTTCAACAATTTCTCAAATTCTAACGGATGATGGCTAATATTTTTATAACAAGGTTAAAATAAAATAATTATAAGAAAGAATATGATATTTCAGTATAATTCATTAGAATTTAGAAAAAATGTTGATGGAATGTCCAAAATTTAAATTAAAACAAAATGGAGGGCAAAAACTACCCAATAAAATATTAATAACTTGGTTGGCCTTCCAAGAAGTGTGTCCCCCTAGTGAAAGCTGTATGGTTTTAAAAAGATTTTAATTTTCTGATTAAAAAAAAGAAATATTTTAATTTTATTAAAGTAATTCTCGTTGAAATAATACAAAACAGTTTATAATTAGAAATAAATTTTACATCATTAATTTTGTCTCGTTTATATTATGAAAATTAAATTAAATTAAATATACTTTTGATCTCCTAAGATATTGCCCATGTATGTGTAGTTTCATTCCTTCAATTTTCCCAGCATATTCGATCCTTATTTCTTTTAGCAAGTTTAATTTTCGTATTTCTTTTAGTGTTTTTTCTTGTCAAATTCTAAGGAATTATATTAACACATGTTAATATTTTTATTACGGGATTATAATAATATACTTGTAGAAAAAAGGCACGATGTCTTAGTATAAAAAATCATTTGAATTTTGAAAAAATGCTGACAAAGTGACCAAAATTGAACTTTATAACAAGTTAAGGGCTTAATGCAGTAAAAAATATCTATAGCTTATTGGCCTTGCAAAAAGTATGCCCATACGCGAACTATACTTGGTTTTAGAAATATTTAAATTTTTTACGGAAGGACTACATAGGTTATTTACTCTCTCCGGTCCTATATATAAGTCACCTTCTAAAAAGAATCTTTGGTCTTAAATATAAGACACTAACTAACTCAATAATTGAAGTTTCCCTATTTACCCCTTCTACAATTTTCAAAGATCCAATTAATGATGGAGTGAGAAAGAGAGTAGAATAAGAAAGAGAAATAGATTTTAATTTCCAAAGCATTTACTAGCACATTTAAATTGAGAGTATAGTTGGAAAAAACATTTTTTTAGACAAATTTAATTAGCTAACTACTATTCCTTGGTTTCCTTGATTTGGTTAGAAGTAACTTATATATAGGACCGGAGGGAGTACTTTGCAAAGAAAGTTCGCATAGGTTCTTAATGAGTTTCCAAGACTAGTTCACATAAGTCCTTGAGTTATACGGAGGTTCACTTATGTCCCTTAGTTTGTAAGAGTATTTCACTTATGTCGCTAAGATTACTAAACGTTATTCATTTAGGTCCCTGAGTTTACAAAAAAAAATAGTTCACTTAGGGCCTTAAAATTATCAAATTTTAGGGACTTAAGTGAATAAATGTTTGACAATGTCAAGGGCCTAAATGAACTCTCGTGCAACTCAAGGACTTCTTTGAACCATTCATGCAAATTTAGGGACCTAAGTAAACTTTTGTATAACTAAGGGGCCTATATAAACTATCATTGTAAACTCAAAGACTAAACTGATAATTATTTCTTTAATTTTTTAACTAGAAAGAAAAGATTGATTTAATCTTTTGACCAAAATGAAAAGAAATTTTTAAATTTTTATTGAATTAATTCTTATTAAATTTAAATAGAAAAATATTATTAAAAATTTAAATAATTGATTTTTTACATTTATAATACAAAAATTAAATTTAATGCACTTATAATCTCCAAGATAAGTTAAATAATAGGCCTAATTGCACTTTTATTCACTATAGTTTGTTAATTGGCAATTTTGGTTCTTATAGGTAGCGTTCGGTAACGGTAAAGGACAGAATGGAACGGAATGGTACAGAACAGAATGGTGTAGAACAAAATGGAACGGAACCGAATCGAACTATGTAATGTGTTTGGTGACCATGGAGCGTAACATAACCATATATATTATTTTATATTTAGTGCGGATTAAAATATAAAAATATATTTTTATAATATATATAAAATTTTACTTTACTTGATAGAAAGTATATAATTAAAGGAAAAACAAAATGTATATTTTTTTAAATTTCTTTTTTTTTTAAATTATGAGTATAGCAAAATAATAATTTTAAAATATATTAATTTTTCATTAGCATTTTATGAAAATTAAATAAATTATTAAATACAAACTTCTCTCAATAAATACAATTATCAAATATACTTTTAAAAATAATTATTAAACATAAATTATGTTGAATATATTTTTATTATGTAAATTTTTTAAAATACAAGTAAATTTCATTTGTTAGATTACATAGCTACAAATTTTCAAATGGAATTTTTGAATAGTTGATCTACGTCATACAAACTTTCAATTGGTTGGTTGGATCGGCGAAATTCGTTTTCTATAAAAAGTTATGCGCGGTGTCATTTAAAAACTTTTACACCTTGGTATCATTTGAACTCAACTCATATATATATCACTTATAAAGTATTAACTGTGTGGCCTTGATCTTGGTTAGAGAATGAAAGTGCTTGAATCATAAGCACAAGATGTTGAACACACACATACAAAACAAAGTGTTCTAATATACAATACAATCAAGTATAAGATGTTCAAAACTTGAACTTTCTCCTTCAATGATTGAGATGACTTTTAAGCTAATGCTCATCACTTTATAGAATTATTATGCTTATTTTGGTGGATCTAGAAGGAGTCACTCAAATGTTAGCTAGTATCTTGATTTGATATTTTGCATAAATTTTTAAAAGTAATTACAAGTCCCAAGAGTATATGATCGAGGATTACAAGTGATTAAAGTATTGTGAGGGACATATATACAAATGCTAGAGTAAGAAGTGATGGAATGTTGAGTCAAGCATGATGTTTGAAGATTACCGTCGATATTCAGAAAAAAATTCTTTGACGAAGTTGAAGACAGGTAGTACTTTGAGTTCTTCTAGTTATGTTTGGGATATTTTTTTTTAACATGTTTAGGATTTTGTTTATTTGTTTAAACAATTGGACCTTATTGGATATAATGTCTTTTAGGATTTTTTTTAAAATTTTTTGCCGAAGGCTTATAGGATTTCTCTTGGTGCCTATTACTAGAATATCAAAAGAAGAAATTTAATTTCAGTATGCAATACATGTACCTATTATTTTTTATTTTTTTTGGCTTGACAAAAAGAATAAGAATGTATAGAAGCAAAAGAAGTGCATGAGGATGTAACATATATAGGCTTGCAAGCAAAACTGGCTCAAGGCTCAAACAACTAAAGTAAGGACTTTGAGCCCTCAAATATCAAATATATAAATAAAAAATAGGCCTTCAAATAATTTTTTTATAAACAAAAAAATAAAAAATATATTTAATTTAACAATGTATTGAATTTAAATAAATATCATTTAAAAAAAATTATACTAATAATAAATAATACAATAATCGACATATGTAATTATATAATTAACTTTAATTTTTTCTTAATGTATATATATAACAGCCCTTACCTCAAAAATTTGCTTTAGAGGGATATTTTTATACAAGAGTGAGAGGAACTAATTTTAACCTTCGGATTAAAATAAGCAACTAAGATTGAAATGGCCACCAAAATATCAGGTTAATCCCATCCCGCACCGAATCTCCATCTCTTCCCAAAATTCTTATCACCTACCTATACTTGATTATCAGACTTTACGACAATGCTAACAATTTGTTGCACAAACCTGATTTTTGGATTGTAATTATCAATTGGCAGTAACAAAAGGTGAACAATAATTGAAGAAGAACAAAATGATGCTATAGAAGTAGTTCAGGTTGCTCGCCCTGTTTGGCTCGTTGTGCGGCTGTCAGTTCACGCCACCACCATGGGCACTTTGCTTTGTCCCCTTTCCTTAGAATGAATGAGATGACGAAGTTAGGGTTTGAGATGCTCAAATCCTTAGGTAGGTGATAAGAATTTTTGGAAGAGATGAAAATTGGGTGTGGTGGGATTCACCTAATATTCTAGTGGGTATTTCAATCTTAGCCGCTTATTTTAATCTGAAGATTAAAACTAGTTCTTCTCACTCTATATATATATATAGGTTTGTTAACGTATACCCACCTGTTTTATTAAAGGAGTGCGTTAACAAGCTACACTTTTTGGGTGTATTTTAAAAAATATAGTTATAACTTGTTAATTCATACTCCTTCTATAAAACAAGTGGGTGTAAGTTAGCCAGTAGTGCTTGTTAATATAACTCTTTCTCAAGTCCTTTTCCCAAGTTAATGTATCATGCTAAGATAGCAATATCACTTACAATAGTTACCATACATCTTGATTAAGTTGATATAATAAAAAATGGTAATCCTATGAATGAAAAAGGGGATGCTGGAAAAGCATGGTGTGAAATTAATTTAGGGAATTTTAGAAGATTATGAGATAACCATATCTCGGCCTTCTACAAAAATCAGAAGAAGAATGAAATAATTTTATTAGTAATTTTAATTTCATATTTAAATCAAAGCCTTGACGGTTTTCATCCCAGTACATCTGAGTTCAAAAAACATATTTTCTTAGGCATATGAACTAGTGTTTCACACATCAATTACATCAACTTCCACATCAGGGACATCACATTTCTTATAATGGAGCAAAGTTCATTATTTGTGTTGTTGCTGTAATACAAGACACCAAACTATTATCCATCTTGAGAGACATTCTATATTATTAGTATAATCTCTAATAAAAAAATGAAGACTAAATACATAACACAATCAAATATAACTCTTTCTTCTCCAGCGACAGTAAGTTTTGATCCAGTAATCGAATGATGCAACAACAAACTAATTAATAGCATGCAAACCTACCAACTCATGCTAAAGTCATCAAAGTAACCAAGGATTTAACCTTGAACTCCTTATGAACCAGAAAATGCACTGAAAAAACACATTGCTTTTAAAACTCAGTAACACTTTACTCCAATGTCTCAGAGATGCTAAGAGACACTGACATTTGAAAATAGTGAACAAAACGCAAACAGTATATAGCAAACACGTCTAAATCCACTTGAAAATTCAAGGCCTCAAGCAGCAGCACAACTCTATTCAAAAAAAGGGACACAATCACAAACCCAAATAGTGAAGAAACGTGGAAAGATGGATCAGCTATACATACTCTTCCTTGGCCTCGTTGTTCGATGATTCGTTTTGATCAGATTTTGTAGAGAACAAGGAAGCAACAACAGAAAAAATAATCAACACCGAGAAAATTCAATTGGAAAATTTTAGATAGAAAAAAACACATACCGCTACCAGCTTCAACTTCTTGCTTCTCAATATCTTTTATTGGAGCACTGTCCTCCGGAGCCTCGTTCAGTGGTTTCTATGATGACATTGCTTTTCCTGCAAAGAAACACGACAAAGAAACAAAACAAACTCAGAAAAGAGAAATAGCTAATTCAGTCGATGGAAAAAACCATGGCAGGTGTGACTTACGTAACCTCTAGAGAAAATTGAGAGAAAAGGACAAAAGCCAAAGCTCTTGATTTTTTTCCGAAGTAATCTTATAAATAACTGACACGTGTATGCATATAGATATTTTCGTCTTTTAATTAATGTCATCGTTGTTTGGGTTAATCTCTCAGTTAAAGCTGATCGCACTTTATCTTTGCCTTTCTGTGCAAAGGTGAACTTTACTTGGTTTTAGAAAGATTTTAATTTTGTTAAATAAATTAACTCTCACTTGAATAATGTATAATAGAATATAATTAAAAATTGCATAAAAGAAAAGAATATAATTAGTAAAAAGTTAATTAAATTCATCTTATTACATTTATAATATAAAAACTAAATTAGAATAAATGCATTTTTAACCTCCAAGATATAAGTCATGTGTAGTTTTAGTCTTTCAATTTTATTTTATTTTATTTTTTCAAGGTATTTTCAATTACGTATGTCTTTATAATGCTTAATTTTAGGTTTTTTCTTCAACAATTTCTCAAATTCTAACGGCTGATGGCTAATATTTTTATAACAAGATTAAAACAAAATAATTTTAAGAAAGAATATGATATTTCAGTAGGACAGTTTTAACATACACCACTTCAAAAGTGGTGTATGGTATACCACATGAAAAAATGTATACAAAACTCAATCGAAAACGTTTAAAATAATAATAAATTATATATTTTCTATGTATGTATACCTCTTATTTTTTTCTTTTAAACTGTGGTGGATTTTAACATTCACCACTTTTAAAGTGGTGTACCATACACACGTGATGATATTATTAAATTGATTATAGCCAAAAAAAATAAAAATAAAAGAGATATACAAACATACAAAATACATAATTTATTATTACTTTAAACAATTTTAGTTGAATTTTATATACATTTTTTCATATAGTATACCATACACCATTTAGAAAATTGTGTATATTAAAACTGGCCTATTTCAATATAATCCATTTGAATTTAGAAAAAATGTTGATGGAATGACCAAAACTGAAATTATAGCAAAATAGAGGGCAAAAATTGCCCAACAAAATATTAATAACTTGGTTTGCATTGCAAGAAGTGTGTCCCTAGTCCCTGGTAAAAGCTATATGGTTTTAAAAAGATTTTAATGTTCTGATTAAAAAAAAAAGAAATATTTTAATTTTATTGAAGTAATTCTCGTTGAAATAAAACAATACAGGTTATAATTAGAAATAAATTTTACACCATTAATTTTGTCCTGTTTATATTATGAAAATTAAATTAGATTAAATATACTTTTGATCTCCTAAGATATTGCCCCTGTATGTGTAGTTTCATTCCTTCAATTTTCGAAGCATATTCAATCCTTATTTTATTTAGCAAGTTCAATTTTAGTATTTCTTTTAGTGTTTTTTTTGTTGTCAAATTCTAAGGATTATATTAACACATGTTAATATTTTATTATGGGATTATAATAATATAGTTGTAGAAAAAAGACATGATGTCTTAGTATAAAAAAACATTTGAATTTTGAAAAAATGCTGACAAGTGACCAAAATTGAACTTTATAACAAGTTAAGGGTTAAATGCAGTAAAAAAATATCTATAGCCTTGTTGGCCTTGCAAAAAGTAGTGTGCCCATACGCGAACTATACTTAGATTTAGAAATATTTAAATTTTTTACTGAAGAATTACGTAGGTTATTTACTTTGCAAAGAAAGTTCGCATAGGTTCTTAATCAGTTTGAAAGACTAGTTCACATAAGTTCTTGAGTTATATGGAGGTTCACTTAGCTCACTTAGTTTGTAAGAGTAGTTCATTTATGTCGCTGAGATTATTAAACGTTATTCATTTAGGTCTCTGTGTTTAAAAAAAAAAATAGTTCACTACGGCCCCTAAGATTATTTAATTTTAGGGACTTAAGTGAATAAATGTTTGACAATCTCAAGGGCCTAAATGAACTCCCGTGTAGTCTTAGTCTTTCAGTTTTATTTTATTTTATTTTTTCAAGGTGTTTTCAATCCGTATGTCTTTATAATGCTTAATTTTAGTTTTTTTTCTTCAACAATTACTCAAATTCTAACGGCTGATGCTAATATTTTTATTACAAGGTTAAAACAAAATAATTGTAAGAAAGAATATGATATTTTAGTAGGGTAGTTTTAACCCCTAAGTGGTGTATGGTATACCACATGAAAAAACGTATACAAAACTCAATCGATAACATTAAAAATAATAATAAATTATGTATTTTGTATGTATGTATATCTCTTTCATTTTTTTCTTTTAAACTGTGGTGGATTTTAACATTCACCACTTTTAAAGTGGTATACCATACACAAGTCATGATATTATTAAATTGATTATAGCCAAAAAAACAAAAAGAGATATACATACATCTAAAATACATGATTTATTATTATTTTAAACGTTTTTGGTTGAGTTTTGTATATATTTTTTCATGTGGTATACCATATACCACTTAAAAAATGATGTATGTTAAAACTGCCCTATTTCAGTATAATCCATTTGAATTTAGAAAAAATGTTGATGGAATGACCAAAACTGAAATTATAACAAAATAGAGGGCAAAAACTGCCCAACAAAATATTAATAACTTGGTTTGCTTTGCAAGAAGTGTGTCCCTAGTAAAAGCTATATGGTTTTAAAAAGATTTTAATTTTCTGATTAAAAAAAAGAAATATTTTAATTTTATTAAAGTAATTCTCGTTGAAATAAAACAATACAGGTTATAATTAGAAATAAATTTTACATCATTAATTTTGTCTCGTTTATATTATGAAAATTAAATTAGATTAGATATACTTTTGATCTCCTAAGATATTGCCCATGTATGTGTAGTTTCATTCCTTCAATTTTCGAAGCATATTCAATCCTTATTTTATTTAGCAAGTTCAATTTTAGTATTTCTTTTAGTGTTTTTTTTTGTCAAACTCTAAGGGATTATATTAACACATGTTAATATTTTTATTATGGGATTATAATAATATAGTTGTAGAACAAAGATATGATGTCTTAGTATAAAAAAACATTTGAATTTTGAAAAAATGCTGACCAAGTGACCAAAATTGAACTTTATAACAAGTTAAGGGCTTAATCCAGTAAAAAAATATCTATAGCTTGTTGGTCATGCAAAAAGTGTGCCCATACGCGAACTATACTTGGTTTTAAAAATATTTAAATTTTTTATTGAAGAATTATATATGTTATTTACTTTGCAAAGAAAGTTCGCATAAGTTGTTAGTTTGCAATACTAGTTTACATAAGTTCTTGAGTTATACGGAGGTTCACTTAAGTGCCTTAGTTTGTAAGAGTAGTTCACATATGTCGCTGAGATTACTAAACATTATTCATTTAGTTCCATGAGTTTACAAAAAAAAATTCAATTAGGCCTCTAAGATTATCAAATTTTAGGGACTTAATTGAATAAATGTTTGACAATCTCAAGGGCCTAAATAAACTCCCGTACAACTCAGGAACTTCTTTGAACCATTCATGCAAATTTAGGGACTGAAGTGAACTTTTGTATAATCAGGGGCTTATATAAACTATCATTGTAAACTCAAAGACTAAACTGGTAATTATTTCTTTAATTTTTTAACTAGAAAGAAAAGAATGATTTAATCTTTTGATCAAAATGAAAAGAAAGTTTTAAATTTTATTCAATTAATTCTTATTAAATTTAAATAGAAAAATATTATTAAAATTTTTTAAAATTCATAATACAAAAATTAAATTTAATGCACTTATAATCTCCAATATAAGTTAAATAATAGGCCTAATTGCACTTTTATTTACTATAGTTTGTTAGTTGGCAATTTTGGTTCTTATAGGTAGCGTTTGGTAACAGTACAGAACAGAATAGAATGGAATGGTACAGAACACAATGGAATGGAACACAGCATAACCCAACCATGTATTGTGTTTGGTGACCATGGAACAGAACATAACCATATGTATTATTTTATATTTAGTGTGGATTAAAATATAAAAATATTTTTTTATAATACATATAAAATTTTACTTTACTTGATAGAAAGTATATAATTAAAGGAAAAACAAAAAGTATATTTTTTTAAATTTCTTTTTTTTAAAAATTATGAGTTTAGCAAAATAATAATTTTAAAATATATTAATTTTTTATTAATATTTTATGAAATATAAATAAATTATTAAATACAAACTTCTCTCAATAAATACAATTATCAAATATATTTTTAAAAATAATTATTAAACATAAATTATGTTCAATATATTTATATTATGTAAATTTTTTTTAAAAAAAATATTTTTTGGTTGGAAAAAAATAATATAAGGTTTAAGAAATTTAAATATATATTATTTTGTTAATAAAAACTGACTCTATCAAAATAATGATAATTCTTCTATGTGTTGTTCTATTATCTTTTGTTCCACCATTTTCAATGGAACCAATCTGTCCCGTTCATTGGCCTCAGTGTCATGTTCCGTTCTTCTTGACCGATGCACCAACAGTACACAGTGTCGTTCAAACACGTCCGCCAAACGCTACCATAGTTTCAATTGAGCAATTTTGGTTCTCATAAATGTAAAATGCAAAAATTGGATCTTAAAGTGCAATTTGTATCCGATTTAAACGATTTGTCACGGTCTTTTACTTATCATAAATAAGGAATTAATAACAATATTTACAATAAATTTAGTAACAACATTAACAGACCATTCAATACTGAACAAAAATTGGACTCTTGTCCTAACTTTTAAATTTTAAATTTTTATAGGAACATAAATTGTTCAATTATATATATTGAAACCCTAGCAGAGCCTCTCATTCTCCTAACCCTAAAGGCCTCGTGATACCATATAAGAAATGATCCGACGGATTGGAAAAGAAAAGAGAAAAAATGAATTGAATTAGAAAGCAAAGTGGAAAACCCACTTAAAAGGAGTACAGAAATGGGCCTTGGGTCAGCGAGGCCCAATAAGCCAAAAAAGATAAAAAGAGGACAACATGTCCAATAACAAAAAAAACAAGAAATTGTTTTATTTTCTAATAAGATATTACAGATTAAATCTATCCCCCACTACAAGGAATGATTATATTACTAACCAAAATCATGGATCGGCGAATTGAGGTGGTAGGTTGTGGCTGAAATATGACCAATTGGAAACGAAATAGGGAATGTAACCGTTTTGTAGGTGAATTGGTGACTACAACTATTAGTCTCAAAGAAAGTGGTTGCAAATTGGTCGCAAATATAGTCACCATTTTTATTTTATTTTCGTAAAATAGTTTTTGAGAAAATAAATGCAACCAAAAGATTTGTTTGCTAAATTAACTTTGTTTTTGGATGAAAATATTTTGGCGGTGAATCAGCACATTCCGGTCGCAGATTCAATGAAGGAAATGCGATTCATTTTCAGGTTTTGAGATTAACACCATATGTTTACTTCTAGTGGCCTATGACTCAGAGCTAGACGAACAACTTAATTAAAAATATAAATAAAAAGTATAAAAGAAACTACAAAGAAAAATGTAAAAAAAGTAGATACTTTTAATAATAGATTATGATGAATTTAATATATATTTAGTGATATTTAGAATAATATTGTAAAATTAAGAAATCAAACATAAAAGTTTAAGGTAAGGGGTTCAAAATATATAAGGGAGATAGTGAAAATTTTAAAAAATTATTATATTACGTTCTTGTTCTTTTATTCGATATGAGAGTTCTCATTTAGTTACATAGAATTGATGTCGGTGATTTCAAATTTTATGTCAAAACTATAGAGCACCAGAATTATAATTCAAACAAAAGCAAAACATCTTGGTGAAATTGAAAAATTACTAATCACAACTTCATACATATAGTTTACCTGAAACAAAGTTCAATTTTCCTGTGTTCTGAACAAAAATGTTCTAGCTCTTAATTTCCATTACACATGGGAAAGTATTCAAACAGTTATATAACAACCAAATATTTTTCACTATTATATATATAATTATGTTCATCACTCACATCGAACTCAACCCAACTTTGTCTGCAACTTCCGCCAATAAGCCATAAGCTACAAACGACAAAGAAGAAAAATGCGAGATAACTAAGAGCAAATATCTAAGGTGAGGGTAAAGTAAACTTGAAGTTTTACCACATAACCACAACTAGCAATGTGATAATCTTTTATTAGTTCATCCAAAGTTTGTTGATCTCCAAGAACGCACAAGGTATCTTTTTGTGGAACAACAGTTCTCTCAGCTCTTAGAATAATGTTGGCTTGGGGCTCATTAATCAAGCAAAGTTCAACTTCATCAACGTGCAGTGCAACTTTAAGCGCAACATACAGCACATAGATAGAAAATCAATAATTAAAAGAATGGACTTGATATGAATCGAAATTTTTTTACATACAAATAAATGTCTTGAATTTGAAAGAGAATAACCTGACATAATTGCTTGACTGATATGGTAGATCAGGAAAGGTATGGCTCAAGTAAACTTGGTATTATTTGCTCATCCAAGGAGACAAACATGATATTGATATCCAACTAAAATAATGCAGACTGAGAAACCTTGAAAGCCAATAGCATTTAAACAATCAATACTTAGGGAAAAAAAATACTACCTCATCATCATTCACTTCCATGTTACTAAGATGATCAACCAATTTTGAGACAAGGCTGTTTCCCGTACTTTTACCATTGACTCGAGTTTGACTATGCTGACCCATGATTTCTCTATTCACTTCAGGAATATTCTCACCACTAGCTCCGTCTGCATTAATAATGGTGGAATGGTGAGGAAATTGAGTTTCTCGTCCTCTGCCTCTTTTTGGCTTGGTTTCTATATGTTGATCACCATGAAATGTGTGCTTTCCACCATCATTATCATTCACATCCTCACTGTAATTGGCCACTTGAAGTTCACATGCATTTTTAGAGTTTCTTCGTCTCCTCTGATGCGAAGTTTGATAGTTACCCTGTGATATCCCAACAAAATCTAATGCAATTGCTTTGCCTTTCCGTTTCTTACTCATGGCTTTTCTTTGTCGCTGTTTAGTCTGGGCAATGGATGCTTGGATCTTATTGCAAAACATAAAAGCCTTGAATTATTAAGATTACAAGATAAGACAAAAATACTGCAGAAAAAACCTAACAATAAACAATGATCAATAACTTTCTAGATTATTTTTTATCGTATTATTCACACCATAACAAAGCTCTTACCAATAAGAAAATGTATTTAATTCTTTTGACGGTTGACTTCATTTAACCTGGTGAAAACTAAAGTACAATTATAAATATAGTGAGAAGATCTTAAACTCAAATACTCTCTCGATGGTATATATATCATGGACTATAACCTATGTTGTAGAGTTCCTTGGAGAAATGGCAAGTGAGGCAAAACTAGCCGCGTATCATATATGAATTCAAACATACAACTAATATATATATGTAATTCTAATCTTGAATATAAGGGATGCACCATAAAGTTTGTAAGCATATGAGGTTGAAGGATTTTTTCATTGCATAAAAGGCGATAGTTAGTCAAAATTAGAAGTTTATTTTGGATATCAAGGAATTAGATTTCTCTGGTAGACAAACTATAAATGATAGTTATGTAATGTAATATAGCAACCATCACTATAATTGTTTTAGATAAACATCATATTTTAAAAAACTTTCAGTAAAGTCTCACCTGCTTATTGCAAGCCGTCTCTTTTTCTTGCAAAGCCAATTCCTACACCAAAAGGAAGCCTTATTAATGAGTTTATCTTTCAGATAAAATAATGTCTCAATGTAAGATGCAATATGTCCAGCTTACCTCTTCCTCATACTTGTCAATATCTGGATACAGACAAGCAATCAAAGCATCAAAGTTTGGGTCATCTCTCACTGAGCGTCGGCTAGCACAGTGCGTACGACAAAAAAGACATTCATTTTTACTACAGTAAAACCAGACTAGTCAATTTAGAGAGGGAAAGAGAAAAGTTCGTGGCAAATAAACTAAGATTATCTCAACTATAAATTTTAAAGATGATAATGTAAATAGTTGTTTAAGGACAAATCCAAGGCGCATAGCTTTGTCTATGCACTCTTTGCAAAAGCGATGCAGACATTCCAATATAGTTCTTGTTTTTCGAATGATGCCTACACATACAATAAAATCAAAATTTTTTACTATACAAACTAAAATTGGTAATTATGAAACAAGCGGCAATAAATCCCAATAATAATAATGATAAATAAATAAGTCTGTGTTAAGTTTTGTTATCTAACAGTTACATCTTTCAAGAAACCAGAATGGAACATATTCAACATTTTAGTAATTTCAAATTAAACATCCTAAACAGAATTTTGAAACTAGATGTGTTGTCTAAATTCACAAGTGCTTTAATTTTCTTTTCTTCTAACATCGAAGAACTTTAGGCAAAAAAATCAAAACCATCAATTCAATCTAATAATACTATACAAATAATGCATTTTAAACACATACAAAAATGTTAAATATAGGTCAATGCATGATATGTTTCCCTTGCATTATTACATAGGTAATACATCTTTTTTTATGTCCATTTAGAGTTGTCTTTAATGTTATCATGAAGATTAATGACGGTCCCAATAAATGAACCACCTCTGTCTAATGTACATTTTATAAAAGTAACCAATGATATAACTACAACTACCATGGAAGTTAGATCTATTCTATTTTCCTAAGATAATGTAATGGAAAAATAGTATGTTAATTTGTATGTCAATGAAAATGACATAGATTGTCAGCCATTTCTGAAGCTTGTGGCAAGTCTTAATCTTAATATGGAGCAACCTCTAAGGGGGCTACAAAAGACAATAAAAAGAGTTCACGAAAGTAGAATTTTGAAGTGATCATTTCTTTAAAAGCAAAAAATAAAAAGTGATAATTTCTTCTATTGTTATAATTTCAATCATTATCTTACCAAGTGATGAAAAACATGTTCGAATCATAGTTTACTTATTTTATCTTAATAAAATGAAGACTCAATAAAATTAGCCATAATTTTGCAGTAAGGCGTGTTTGTGAAAAAACAATAAAATAATATGCTAAATATAATTAAATAATAGCATCAATTATAAACGACATACCAAGACAGATAGGACACTGAAATTCCTTGCGCAATTCTGACAAATTGACTTTGATATATCTCTAAATAAACAACAATTACAAGGTATTGATAAATTTTAAAATCAAAGATTCTACAGAGGTGGATCATATTGCCAAATGACAAATTCTCAAGTCCTTTTCCCAAGTTAATGTATCACGCTAAGTTAGCAATAACACTTACAATAGGTACCATACATCTTAATTAAGTTGATTTAATAAGAAATGGTAATCCTATGAATGAAAAAGGGAATGCTGGAAAAGCATGGTGTGAAATTAATTTAGAGAACTCTACAAGATTATGAGATAACCATATCCCGACCTTCTACAAAAATCATAAGAAGAATGAAATAATTTTATTGGTAATTTTTATTTCATATTTAAATCAAAGCCTTGAAGGTTTTTATCCCGGTACATCTGAGATCAAAAAACATATTTTCTTAGGCATGTGAACAACTATTTCACACTTACCTTCGCAAAGTAGCATGCATGTGAAAATTTCTTTCAATTTCAATTCCTTTTAGAATATATAGGTAGACCCAAAAACTTAGTGTCAAAATTGATGTAATTTTTAGCCTAGGTGAAATGCTTCTCATATATTCCTGTCAATGAAAAGTAACATTTGAATTAAAGGTTTTACATGAAATCAGAATAAGAAAAGTGCATTTAACAATCTTAACATATGCAAAAATATGTTTTTTCCCCTTGTATCACCAATATGTTATGGTACTTCACAAGATAAGAATAATTGAGAACTTTTACATCAGTTACATCAATTTCCACATCAGGGACATCAAATTTCTTATGATAGAGCAAAGTTTATTATTTGTGTTGTTGTTGTAATAGGAGACACCAAACTATTATCCATCTTGAGAGAGATTCTATATTATTAGTTTAATCTCTAATAAAAAAAATTGAAGACTAAGTACATAACACAATGAAATATAACTCTTTCT
Source organism: Cyamopsis tetragonoloba (assembly GCA_037177725.1). NCBI lineage: Eukaryota > Viridiplantae > Streptophyta > Magnoliopsida > Fabales > Fabaceae > Cyamopsis > Cyamopsis tetragonoloba. The sequence continues at coordinate 45,415,639 of CM074124.1, forward strand.
TCTCCAGAGACAGTAAGTTTTGATCAAGTAATTGAATGATGCAACAACATACCAATTAATAGCATGCAAACATACCAAGTCATGCTAAAGTCACCAAAGTAACCAGGGATTCAACCTTGAACTCCTTATGAACAAGAAAAGTACTGAAAAAACACATTGCTTATAAAACTCAGTAACACTCTTCTCCAGCGCTACTAAGATGCTCAAAGATACTGACATTAGGAAATGGTGAACAAAATGCAAATAGTATATAGCAGACACGTCAAAATTCACTTGAAAATTCAAGGCTTCAAGCAACAGCACAACTCAGATGCAAAAAAAGGGACACAATTACAAATCAAAATAGTGAAGAAACATCAAAGATGGATCAGCTATACATACTCTTACTTGTCCTCGTTTTTTGACGATTCGTTTTGATCAGATTCTGTAGAGAACAAGGAAGCAAGAACAGAAAAAATAATCACGAAACACAACATAGAGAAAATTCAATTGGAAAAATTTAGATAAAAAAACACATACCACTACCAGCTTCAACTTCTTGCTTCTCATCATCGTTTATCGAAGCACGGTCCTCCGGAGCCTCGTTCAGTGGTTTCTGTGATGACATTGCTTTTCCTGCAAAGAAACACGACAAAGTAGCAAAACAAACTCAGAAAAGAGAAACAACTAATTCAGCATAAGGAAACAACCATGGCAGGTGTGACTTACCTAACCTCTAGAGAAATTGAGAGAAAATGACAAAAGTCAAAGCTCTTGATTTTTGTTCAGAAGTAGTCTTATAAATATTTGACACATGTGTGCATATAGGTATTTTCGTCTTTTAATTAATGTCATCGTAGTTTGGGTTAATCTCTCAGTTAAAGCTGATTGCACTTTATCTTTGTCTTTCGGTGCAAAGGTGAACTTTACTTGGTTTTAGAAAGATTTTAATTTTGTTAAATAAATTAACTCTCACTTGAATAATGTATAATAGAATATAATTAAAAATTGCATAAAAGAAAAGAAGATAATTAGTAAAAAGTTAATTAAATCCATCTTTTACATTTATAATATAAAAATTAAATTAGAATAAATGCATTTTTAACCTCCAAAATATAAGTCATGTGTAGTTTTAGTCTTTCAATTTTATTTTATTTTATTTTTTCAAGGTGTTTTCAATTCCGTATGTCTTTATAATGCTTAATTTTTTTTTTCAACAATTTCTCAAATTCTAACGGCTGATGGCTAATATTTTTATAACAAGGTTAAAACAAAATAATTGTAAGAAAGAATATGATATTTCAGTATAATTCATTAGAATTTAGAAAAAATATTGATGGAATGACCAAAATTGAAATTATAACAAAATAGAGGGCAAAAACTGCCCAATAAAATATTAATAACTTGGTTGGCCTTCAAGAAGTGTCTCCCTTAATGAAAGCTATATGGTTTTAAAAAGATTTTAATTTTCTGATAAAAAAAAGGAAATATTTTAATTTTATTAAAGTAATTCTCGTTGAAATAAAACAATACAGGTTATAATTAGAAATAATTTTTACATCATTAATTTTGTCTCGTTTATATTATGTAAATTAAATTAGATTAAATGTACTTTTGATCTTCTAAAATATTGCCCATGTATGTGTAGTTTCGTTCCTTCAATTTTCCAAGCATATTCGATCCTTATTTTTTTTAGCAAGTTTAATTTTAGTATTTCTTTTAGTGTTTTTTTTTTTGTCAAATTCTAAAGGATTATATTAACACATGTTAATATTTTTATTACGGGATTATAATAATATAGTTGTAGAAAAAAGACACGATGTCTTAGTATAAAAAAACATTTGAATATAGAAAAAATGCTGACAAAGTGACCAAAATTGAACTTTATAACAAGTTGAGGGCTAAATGCAGTAAAAAAAATATCTATAGTTTGTTGGCCTTGCAAAAAGTGTGCCCATACGCCAACTATACTTTGGTTTTAGAAATATTTAAATTTTTTACTGAAGAATTACATAGGTCATTTACTTTGCAAAGAAAGTTCGCATAGGTTCTTAATGAGTTTGCAAGACTAGTTCACATAAATTCTTGAGTTATACAGAGGTTTACTTAGGTGCTTTAGTTTGTAAGAATAGTTCATTTATGTCGCTGAGATTACTAAACGTTATTCATTTAGGTCCCTGAGTTTACAAAAAAAAAATAGTTCATTTAGACCCCTAAGATTATCAAATTTTAGGGACTTAAGTGAATAAATGTCTGACAGTTTCAAGGGCCTAAATGAACTCTCGTACAACTCAGGGACTTCTTTGAACCATTCATGAAAATTTAGGGACCTAAGTGAACTTTTGTATAATCAGGGGTCTATATAAACTATCATTGTAAACTCAAAGACTAAACTAGTAATTATTTCTTTAATTTTTTAACTAGAAAGAATAGAATGATTTAATCTTTTGATTAAAATGAAAAGAAAGTTTTAAATTTTATTTAATTAATTCTTATTAAATTTAAATAGAAAAATATTATTAAAAAATTTTAAAAATTCATAATACAAAAATTAAATTTAATGCACTTATAATCTCCAATATAAGTTAAATAATAGGCCTAGTTGCACTTTTATTCACTATAGTTTGTTAGTAGGCAATTTTGGTTCTTATAGGTAGCGTTTGGTAACGGTACATAACAGAATGGAACGGAATGGTACAGAATGGAACCGAACACAATGGGACGGAACAGAGCAGAACCGAACCATGTATTGTGTTTGGTGACCATGAAACATAACATAAACATAAGTATTATTTTATGTTTAGTGCGGATTAAAATATAAAAATATTTTTTTATAACACATATAAAATTTTACTTTAGTTGATAGAAAGTCTATAATTAAAGGAAAAACAAAAAGTAAATTTTTTTAAATTTCTTTTTTTTTTAAATTATGATTATAGCAAAATAATACTTTTAAAATATATTAATTTTATATTAATATGTTGTGAAAAATAAATAAATTATTAAATATAAACTTCTCTCAATAAATACAATTATCAAATATATTTTTAAAAATAATTATTAAACATTAATTATGTTGAATATAGTTTTATTATGTAAATTTTTTTAAAAAAATATTTTTTGGTTGGTAAAAAATAATATAAGGTTTAAAAAATTTAAATATATATTATTTTGTTAATAAAAAATGACTATATGAAAATAATGATAATTCTTCTATGTGTTGTTCTATTCTCTTTTGTTCACTGTTTTCAATGAAACCAATCTGTCCTGTTCATTGGCCTCAGTGTCATGTTTCGTTCTTCTTGACCGATGCGCCAAAACACAGTGTCGTTCAAACAAGCCGGTCGAACGCTACCATAGTTTTAATTGAACAATTTTGGTTCTCATAAATTTAAAATGCAAAAATTGGATCTTAAAGTGCAATTTGTATCCAATTTAAACGATTTGTCACAGTCTTTTATTTATCATAAATAAGGAATTAATAACAATTTTTACCATAAATTTAGTAACAACATTAACGGACCATTCAATATTGAACAGAAACTGGATTCTTCACCTAACTTTTACATTTTAAATTTTTATAGGAACATAAATTGTTCAATTATATATATAGTTGCAAGATATTACAGATTAAATCTATCCCCCACTACAATGAATGATTTTATTACAAACCAAAATCTGCTATTGGCGACGTGAGGTCGTAGGTTGCGACTGAAATATGACCAATTGGCAACGAAATAGGGAATATAACCGTTTGCAATCTGCGATCGGCGACGTGAGGTCGTAGGTTGCGGCTGAAATATGACCAATTGGCAACGAAATAGGGAATATAACCGTTTGCAGGTGAATTGGTGACTACAACTATTAGTCTCAAAGAAAGTGGTTGCAAATTGGTCGCAAATATAGTCAACATTTTTTATTTTTTTCGTAAAATAGTTTTTGAGAAAAAAAATGCAACCAAAAAAATTGTTTGCTAAATTAACTTTTTTTTGGGTCGAAAATATTTTGGTGGTGAATCAGCACATTCCGGTCGCAGATTCAATGAAGGAAATGCGATTCATTTTCAGGTTTTGAGATTAATTAACACCATTTGATTACATCCAGTGGCCTATGACTCAGAGCTAGACGAACAACTTAATTAAAAATATAAATAAAAAGTAAAAAAGAAACAACAAAAAAAATGTAAAATAAAGTAGATACTTTTAAAAAGAGATTATGATGAATTTAATATATACTTAGTGATATTTAGAATAAGATTTTAAAATTAAGAAATAAAACATAAAAGTTTAAGGTAAGGGTTTCAAAATATATAAGAGAGATAGTGCAAATATGAAAAAAATTATTATATTACTTGTAAAGTTTCACGTTAAGGGGGTGTAGCTGCATCTCTCACTTGAACATAGGTCCACCCCTACGTTCTTTTCCTTTTATTCGGTATGAGAGTTGTGATTTAGTTACATAGAATTGATGTGTGTGATTTCAAATTTTATGTCAAAACTATTGACCACCAGAATTATAATTCAAACAAAAGCAAAACCTATTGGTGAAATAGAAAAATTACTAATCACAACTTCATACATATAGTTCACCCGAAACAAGGTTCAACTTTCCTGTGTTCTGAACAAAAATGTTCTAGCACTTAATTTCCATTACATATAGGAAAGTATTCAAACAGATATATAACAACCAAAGATTTTTCACTATTTTATATATATATATATATATATATATATATATATAATTATGTTCATCACTCACATCGAACTCAACCCAACTTTGTCTGCAACTTCCGCCTATAAGCCATAAGCTAACAACAAAGAAGAAAAATATGAGATAACTAAGAGCAAATATCCAAGGTGAGGGTAAAGTAAACTTGAAGTTTTACCAGATAACCACGGCTAGCAATGTGATAATCTTTTATTAGTTCATCCAAAGTTTGTTGATCTCCAAGAACGCACAAGGTATCTTTTTGTGGAACAACGGTTCTCTCAGCTCTTAGAATAATGTTGGCTTGGGGCTCATTAACCAAGCGAAGTTCAACTTCATCAACGTGCAGTGCAACTTTAAGCGCAACATACTGCACACAGATAGAAAATCAATAATTAAAAGAATGGACTTGATATGATCCGAAAATTTTTTACATACAAATAAATGTCTTGAGTTTGAAAGAGAATAACCTCGCATAATTGCTTGACTAATATGGTAAGTTTGCGGGAAAGGTATGGCTCAAGTAAACTTGGTATTATTTGCTCATCCAAGGAGACAAACATGATATTGATATCCAACTAAAATAATGCAGACCAGGTTGAGTAACCTTGAAAGCCAATAGCATTTAAACAATCAATACTTAGGGAAAAAAATACTACCTCATCATCATTCACTCCCATGTTACTAAGATGATCAACCAATTTTGAGACACCGTTGTTTCCCGTACTTTTACCATTGACTCGAGTTTGACTATGCTGACCCATGATTTCTCTATTCACTTCAGGAATATTCTCACCACTAGCTCCGTCTGCATTAATAATGGTGGAATGGTGAGGAAATTGAGTTTCTCGTCCTCGGCCTCTTTTTTTACTTGGTTTCTATATGTTGATCACCATGAAATGTGTGCTTTCCACCATCATTATCTTTCAGATCCTCACTGTAATTGGCCACTTGAAGTTCACATGCATTTCTAGAGTTTCTTCGTCTCCTCTGATGCGAAGTTCGATAGTTACCCTGTGATCTCCCAACAAAATCTAATGGAGTTGCTTTGCCTTTCCGTTTCTTACTCATGGCTTCTCTTTGTCGCTGTTTAGTATGGGCAATCGATGCTTGGATCTTATTGCAAAACATAAAAGCCTTGAATTATTAAGATTACAAGAAAAGACCAACATATTGCAGACAAAACCTAACAATAAACAATGATCAATAACTTTCTAGATTATTTTTTATCCTCTTATTCACACCATAACAAAGCTCTTACCAATAAGAAAAAATATTTAATTCTTTTGACGGTTGAACTCACTTAACCTAGTGAAAACTAAAGTTCAATTATAAATATAGAGAGAAGATCTGAAACTCAAATACTCTCTTGATGGTATATATCATGGACTATAACCTGTGTGTTGTAGAGTTCCTTGGAGAAATGGCAAGTGAGGCAAAACTAGCCGTGTACCTTATATGAATCCAAACATACAACTAATTTATATATGTAGTTCTAATCTTGAATATAAGGGGTGCACTATAAAGTTTGTAAGCATATAAGGTTGAAGGATTTTTTCATTGCATAAGAGGCGATAGTTAGTCAAAACTAGAAGTTTATTTTGGATATCAAGGAATTAGATTTCTCTGGTAGAGCAACTATAAATGATAGTTATGTAATGTAATATAGCAACCATCACTATAATTGTTTTAGATAAACATCATATTTTAAAAAACTTCAGTAAAGTCTCACCTGTTTATTGCAGGTCGTCTCTTCTTCTTGAAAAGCCAATTCCTATACCAAAAGGAAGCCTTGTTAATGAGTTTATCTTTCAGATAAGATAATGTCTCAATGTAAGATGCAATATGTCCAGCTTACCTCTTCCTCATACTTGTCAATATCTGGATACAGACAAGCAATCAAAGCATCAAAGTTTGGGTCATCTCTCAGTGGGCGTTGGCTAGCACAGTGTGTACGACAAGAAGGACATTCATTGTTACTACAGTAAAACCAGACTAGTCAATTTAGAGAGTGAACGAGAAAGGTTTGCCGCAAATAAACTAAGATTATCTCAACTATAAATTTTTGAGATGATAATGTAAATGGCAGTTTAAGGACAAACCAAGGCGCATAGCTTTGTCTATGCACTCTTTGCAAAAGCGATGCAGACATTCCATTACAGTTCTTGTTTTTCGAATGATGCCTACACATACATTAAAATCAAGAATTTTTTACTATAAAACCTAAAATTGGTAATTATGAAAACAAGCAGCAATAAATCCAAATAATAATAATGATAAATAAATAAGTTCTATGTTAAGTTTTGTTATCTAGCACTTACATCGATCAAGAAACCAAAATGGAACATATTCAACATTTTAATAATTTCAAATTAAACATCCTAAATAGATTTTTGAAACTAGATTTGTTGTCTCAATTCACAAGTGCTTTAATTTTCTTTTCTTCCAAAATCGAAGAACTTTAGGCAAAAGAATCAAAACCATCAATTCAATCCAATAATACTATACAAATAATGCATTTTAAACACATACAAAAAAGTTAAATATAGGTCAATGCATGATATGTTTCCCTTGCATTATTACATAGGTAATACAACTTTTTTTATGTCCATTTACTGTTATGTCTTTAATGTCGTCATGAAGATTAATGACAGTCCCAATAAATGAACCACCTCTATCTAATGTACATTTTATAAAAGTAACCAATGACATAACTGCAACTATAGTGAAAGTTAGATCTATCCTATTTTCCTAAGATAATGTAATGGAAAAATAGTACGTTAATTTGTATGTCAATTAAAATGACATAGATTGTCAGCCCTTTCTGAAGCTTGTGGCAATTCTTAATCTTAAAATGGTGCAACCTCTCAGGGGGCTACAAAAGACAATAAAAAGAGTTCATAAAAGTAGAATTTTGAAGTGATCATTTCTTTAAAAGCTAAAAAGAAAAAGTGATAATTTCTTCTATTGTTATAATTTCAACCATTATCTTACCAAGTGATAAAAAACATGTTCGAATCATAGTTTCCTTATTTTATCTTCATAAAATGAAGACTCAATAATATTAGCCATAATTTTGCAGTAAGGCGTGTTTGTGAAACAACAATAAAATAATATGCTAAATATAATTAAATAATAGCATTAATTATAAACGACATACCAAGACAGATAGGACATTGAAATTCCTTGCGCAATTCTGACAAATTGACTTCGATATATCTCTATATAAACAACAATTCCAAGGTATTGATAATTCTTAAAATCAATGATTTTACAGAGATGGATCATATTGCCAAATGACAAATTCTCAAGTCCTTTTCCCAAGTTAATGTATCATGCTAAGTTAGCAATAGCACTTACAATAGGTATCTTACATCTTAATTAAGTTGATTTAATAAGAAATGGTAATCCTATGAATGAAAAAGGGGATGCTGGAAAAGTATGGTGTGAAATTAATTTAGAGAACTTTACAAGATTATGAGATAACCATATCCCGACCTTCTACAAAAATCATAAGAAGAATGAAATAATTTTATTGGTAATTTTTATTTTATATTTAAATCAAAGCCTGGAAGGTTTTCATCCCGATACATCTGAGTTCAAAAAAAAAAAATTTCTTAGGCATGTGAACAAGTGTTTCACACTTACCTTCACAAAGTAGCATGCATGTGAAAATTTCTTTCAATTTCAATTCTTTTTAGAATATATAGGTAGACCCAAAAACTTAGTGTCAAAATTGATGTAATTTTTAGCCTAGGTGAAATGCTTCTCATATATTCCTGTCAATGAAAAGTAACATTTGAATTAAAGGTTTTACATGAAATCAGAATAAGAAAAGTGCATTTAACAATCTTATCATATGCAAAAATATGTTTTTTCCCCATGTATCACCAATATGTTATGGTACTTCACAAGATAATAATTGAGAACTTTTACTTGAGTTACATCAACTTCCACATGAGGGACATCACATTTCTTATGATAGAGCAAAGTTTATTATTTGTGTTGTTGTTGTAATAGGAGATACCAAACTATTATCAATCTTGAGAGAGATTCTATATTATTAGTATAATCTCTAATAAAAAAAAATTGAAGACTAAGTACATAACACAATGAAATATAACTCTTTTTTCTCCAGAGACAGTAAGTTTTGATCAAGTAATCGAATGATGCACATTGCTTATAAAACTCAGTAACACTCTACTCACTCAGAGACACTGACATTTGGAAATGGTGAACAAAACGCAAACAGTATATAGCAGACACGTCAACTCAGATGCAAAAAAAGGGACACAATCACAAATCAAAATAGTGAAGAAATGTGAAAGATGGATCAGCTATACATACTCTTCCTTGTCCTCGTTGTTTGATGATTCGTTTTGATCAGATTCTGTAGAGAACAAGGAAGCAAGAACAGAAAAAATAATCACGAAACACAGCATAGAGAAAATTCAATTGGAAAAATTTAGATAAAAAAAACACATACCACTACCAGCTTCAACTTCTTGCTTCTCATCATCGTTTATCGGAGCACGGTCCTCCGGAGCCTCGTTCAGTGGTTTCTGTGATGACATTGCTTTTCCTCCAAAGAAACACGAAAAAAAGAAGCAAAACAAACTCAGAAAAGAGAAACAGCTAATTCAGCATAAGGAAACAACCATGGCAGGTGTGACTTACCTAACCTCTAGAGAAACTGAGAGAAAATGACAAAAGTCAAAGCTCTTGATTTTTGTTCAGAAGTAGTCTTATAAATATCTGACACGTGTATGCATATAGGTATTTTCGTCTTTTAATTAATGTCATCGTAGTTTGGGTTAATCTCTCAGTTAAAGCAGATCGCAGTTTCTCTTTGTCTTTTGGTGCAAAGGTGAACTTTACTTGGTTTTAGAAAGATTTTTATTTTGTTAAATAAATTAACTCTCACTTGAATAATGTATAATAGAATATAATTAAAAATTGCATAAAAGAAAAGAATATAATTAGTAAAAAGTTAATTAAATCCATCTTATTACATTTATAATATAAAAATTAAATTAGAATAAATGCATTTTTAACCTCTAAAATATAAGTCATGTGTAGTTTTAGTCTTTCAATTTTATTTTATTTTATTTTTTCAAGGTGTTTTCAATCCCGTATGTCTTTATAATGCTTAATTTTTTTTTTCTTCAACAATTTCTCAATTTCTAACGGCTGATGGCTAATATTTTTATAACAAGGTTAGAACAAAATAATCGTAAGAAAGAATATGATATTTCAGTATAATCCATTAGAATTTAAAAAAAATGTTGATGGAATGACCAAAATTGAAATTATAACAACATAGAGGGCAAAAACTGCCCAATAAAATATTAATAACTTGGTTGGCCTTCCAAGAATTGTCTCCCCCTAGTGAAAGCTATATGGTTTTAAAAAGATTTAAATTTTCTGATTAAAAAAAAGAAATATTTTAATTTTATTAAAGTAATTCTCGTTGAAATAAAACAATACAGGTTATAGTTAGAAATAATTTTTACATCATTAATTTTGTCTCGTTTATATTATGTAAATTAAATTAGATTAAATGTACTTTTGATGTCCTAAGATTTTGCCCATGTATGTGTAGTTTCATTCCTTCAATTTTCCAAGCATATTCGATCCTTATTTTTTTTAGCAAGTTTAATTTTAGTATTTCTTTTAGTGTTTTTTTTTTTTCAAATTCTAAGCGATTATATTAACACATGTTAATATTTTTATTACGGGATTATAATAATATAGTTGTAGAAAAAAGACATGATGTCTTAGTATAAAAAAACATTTGAATTTAGAAAAAATGCTGACAAAGTGACCAAAATTGAACTTTATAACAAGTTAAGAGCTTATTGCAGTAAAAAAATATCTAGTTTGTTGGCCTTGCAAAAAGTGTGCCCATACGCTAAAGATACTTGGTTTTAGAAATATTTAAATTTTTTACGAAAGGATTACATAGGTCATTTACTTTGCAAAGAAAGTTTGTATAGGTTTTTAATGAGTTTGCAAGACTAGTTCACATAAATCCTTGAGTTATACGGAGGTTCTTTGTAAGAGTAGTTCACTTATGTCGCTGAGATTTCTAAACGTTATTCATTTAGGTCCCTGATTTTACAAAAAAAATAGTTCACTTACGCTCCTAAGATTATCAAATTTTAGAGACTTAAGTGAATAAATGTCTGACAATTTCAAGAGTCTAAATGAACTCTCGTGCAACTCAGGGACTTCTTTCAACCATTCATGAAAATTTAAGGACCTAAGTGAACTTTTGTATAACTCAGGAGCCTATATAAACTATCATTGTAAACTTAAAGACTTAATTATTTCTTTAATGTTTTAACTAGAAAGAAAAGATTGATTTAATCTTTTGACCAAAATGAAAAGAAAGTTTTAAATTTTATTGAATGAATTCTTATTAAATTTAAATAGAAAAATATTATTAAAAAATTTAAAAAATTGATTTTTTACATTTATAATACAAAAATTAAATTTAATGCACTTATAATCTCCAAGATAAGTTAAATAATACGCCTAATTGCAGTTTTATTCACTATAGTTTGTTAATTGGCAATTTTGGTTCTTATAGGTAGCGTTCGGTAACAGTAAAGAATAGAATAGAACGGAATGGTACAGAACAGAATGGAACGAAACAGAACCAAACAATGTATTGTGTTTAGTGACCATGGAATAGAACATAACCATGTATTATTTTATATTTAGTGCGGATTAAAATATAAAATTTTTGTTTATATTATATATAAAATTTTACTTTACTTGATAGAAATTATACAATTAAAGGAAAAACAAAAAGTATATATTTTTAAATTTCTTTTTTTTAAATTATGAGTATAGCAAAATAATAATTTTAAAATATATGAAGTTTTTATTAGTATTTTATGAAAAATAAATAAATTTTTAAATACAAACTTCTCTCAATAAATACAATTATTAAATATATTTTTACAAATAATTATTAAACTAAATTATGTTGAATATATTTTTATTATGTAAATTTTTTTAAAAAAATATTTTTTGGTTGGACAAAAATAATATAGTGTTTAAGAAATTTAAATATATTATTTTGTTAATAAAAATATAAAAATAATGATAATTGTTCTATGTGTTGTTCTGTTCTCTTTTGTTCTACCATTTTCAATGGAACCAATCTATCCTGTTCATTGGCCCTGTTTCGTTCTTCTTGACTGATGCACCAAACCGTGTTCTGTTCTGTTCAAGCAAGTCTATCAAACGCTACTATAGTTTCAATTGAGCAATTTTGGTTCTCATAAAGTTAAAATGCGAAATTGAATCTTAAAGTGCAATTTGTATCCAATTTAAATGTTTTGTCACAGTCTTTTACTTATCATAAATAAGGAATTAATAACAATTTTTACCATAAATTTAGCAACAACATTAACGGACCATTCAATATTGAACCGAAATTGGACTCTTGACCTAACTTTTATATTTTAAATTTTTATAGGAACTAAAATTGTTCAATTAAAACTATAGGATCAAAATTACACAAATACCAAATTATAAGGACTAAAAGTACAATTAAATTTAAATAATATATATAAATATAACCTATGTTTAGTTTCACTCCCCAATTTTTTTTGAGCATGCTCAATCTCCTTTTTTTTTTAAAATAATACTCAATTTTGGTAATTCCTAAAGTATGTTCTCAAATTTTAACGACTCACTATCAAAACTCACAACTCATGAGTCATGAGTCAATGGAGAAGCAAATTATCTCCATGATCAAAAGAAGTGTGTGTCTATATATATGAGTTGGGTTCAAATGACACTAAGGTGTCAAAGTTCTTAGCGCATAACTTTTTATAAAAAACGAATTTTGTCGATTCAACCAATGAATTCAAAGTTTATATAATGTAGATCAACCATGTAAAAATTCATACAATTTAAAAATTTGTAGGTATGTAATCTAACGAATGAAATTTACTTGTATTTTAAAATAAGGTTATGCTAAACAGTGCCCTTAGGGCACTTGTTAAGGTGCAATAAATACACCTTTGTAAATGATTAGAGTTAACCTTTGTAAATGATTAGAGTTACTATAAATAGCATTCATTAAGTAGTTTTCAAGTTTCGAAACATTAAAGTCTATTATTTTCAATAAAATATTACTATTTTTATAATCTTATCTAGTGCCCTTAGGGTACTGTTTATCATTTTCCTTTAAAATATGTATTATACGTTCAAACAAAATATTCCGATAATGTATCAAATAATTCTCATATTGTTTGAATTTTTGCATGGTTGATCTACGCCATATAAACTTTCAACTCAACGATTAGATCGATGAAACTCGTTGTCTAAAAAAAGTTATGCGCGGTGTCATTTAGTAAATTTGACACCTTGGTATCATTTGAACCCAACTATATATATATATATATATATATTAAATGACACCAGTTACACTAACTCTTATACCGGTTAATAATTATTTATCAAAGATTTTTTTACGAAACGCACCATTGGATTGAAACTCGTGTCTACCAAATTTCACATCATTTCGGAAAAATGTTTGTTATTTTCATATATTTTAAAACTATATTTTACGATACTTTTTTAATACTAAATAATTTCTGAATGATGTGAAATTTTGTAGACAAATAATAAAAATAATTTTGTGGACAAATTTTAAAACTATATTCATTAAGTCAAAACTTTCTTGTATTTCATGAATGGCCTCCGAGAATTTGAAATAGGTGAGATTTGAATACGAAACCTCCCGCTGTGGATCGTCCCTCTTATGAATTTAGCGGGACTTTACACCGCTAAGCCAACCCTTAGGGTTGACAAGACTATTATTTATTGTTCAAGGTAAAAAAATATACAAAAAAATTGTTATTACATTTTTCCTTTTTCTATTTGATTTATAACTAGATAAAACTTAAACTTAACAATGAGCATGAATTATTTTTCTATACAATTCAAGGCAAAAAAATCTAAATTTTTCCTCTATCTTTAGTGTTTTTTAGTAATAACAATTTTATACTTATTCTCGTTCTATTAAGTCTAATCATCATGATATTAAATACAAACTTTACACCGGTGTATACTAGTTAAAGGATAGTGTTGGTGTATATCTATTATTCTTGTATATATCTTATACTCAATTATATTATACTAAAAATCAATTTTTTTTTTTTACTATAAAAAGAGTATAAGGTATACAGATGAATAGATATACTCCAAACATTTTTACTCGTTAAATTCGAAAGGGGTGGTGCCAAACTGGCTGCTGATGTCATGCTTGTAATTTGGGACACACATTGGAGCTTGGATTTGCCACTGAGCCTGCAAGTTATCAGAAATTTGAAATCTTTTGGTAGATAGATTGATTAAACTTGAGAACATGCATCAAATCAAATATACAATACATACATATCTCAGTATAGCAAGGTTGTTTGGATACTGGGTCCTCTTCAAATGTAGGTGGAACTTGGCCATACACCATATCACAGCTCATGTCCTCAAAATCTGAGATTAAATTAGATTCACATAGTCAACTCGTAGCTCAAATGACACCAGAAGGTGAGATAAGGTGAAATTCTTAAAATTCAAAGTGTGGGGTTCGATCTTATGCATGTCATCAATGAGAAGAATTTTTAATTACTGTAGTAATCAAAGGCAAGAGGACATACTAGGATTCATTGTTAAGGGAAGTCCAAATTCATTGGTGAAAAAATCTTGGGTAGGAATCTTGCACATATTGACACACATTCCAACACAGCCACTGTTCTCCAGGTACCTTTAATTTGCAACAACAAATATCAATCACCAATCTCAGATTTGACCAAAAGGAACAAATCACTGTACTAATCTTGGAGACAAGCTAAGAAATCTACCTGCACTTCTTTATATGAACACCACTTTTTTGCTTCACCCCGTTGACCTCTACTTCCACAACCTAGTGCATTTCAAGTATCTGAATATCAATCACAGCATTAAGCTAAGTAATATAGTAATGGTAGAAAATACAGTAACATATATATATAGGATTAACGTACTGCAAATAGCTCGCGAAGGGCAATTTGTTGCAAGTAATTTTATTTATGAGATATGAAATTGAGTAATCAATAAGGCCAAGGGGGTTAATTGTAATTTACCAAAATATGCATTATTAATTCCTAGCTGAAAAATTAAAAACTTGCACAAACGGAAGCAGCTGAAGTGTTGAACAGTATAACATAAGGTATCATGGAGAATGATAAAAAGCAGTATGAAATAAAAACAGAGTACACAAGAACAAGAACAAGCAAAATACAGAATAGATGAAATTTACCTGAGAAGGGCCAACTAACCAATGAAAAAAAGGCACAGTCAAAGCAGCATTAAACTCTGCAGCCCATCTTGTTGGTGGAAACAATTTCCTGAACTGCAAAAACATATATCATAAATAAAACCCTCCTCCTGAAATGACCAAAAAAAATGATAAATTGTTTGATTCTTTTAAGCATGCTAAGAGAGGTTTGCATCTCGGCTTTGTATTAAAATTTGGGTTTGGGCCTAACTCACTTCTAAAAGCTAGCTAATAAGAGGAGGATTATCACACCACTTATATATTCTATAGTGGCTCTCTTTCTAGTTGATGTGGGACTTGATCTTAACACCGTGAGTATAGAAAAGACTTCATTAGTAGAGGTAAAATTCACCTGAATAATCTCTACGTTTCTGAGGGATTAATCTTCGATTGTCGGCGGAAATATACCTCGATACAAAAAAAAGAAAGAAGAAAGAAGTAAAATGGTGATCACCTGGGCAGGTGCACCTGGAGGAAGCATAGAGAGGAGAACTTGTCGAACGACTTGCTGTTGCTGGATACGAGACCTTCGTTGCATTACCCTCCTTGATACATCCACGAAACTCTCATAGTCATAACCCCAATCCCACCAACCCTTCTTCTCTTTCGCAGCGCCTGCGCCTGGCGGCGGATCGGCAAATACTTCCATCTTCCGAGCGAAAAGAGTCATGAAAGCCTTCTCAAATATTCCGTCGTTGTAGTGCGTCTTTTGTCCTAGAGGAGCAGGTTCACCAGATGGCTCCGCAATCCCACACCGAATCCTAATCCTCATAATACCACCACGACCACCACGACCACCACCAGTACTTGTTCTTGGACCACCAAGGTATAGGAGGCGTTGCGGCGGAGGACTCAGCAGCAAGCAGCAGCTCACTGCAGCCACCATCAATTCCCACTAAAGTTTCAAAATTCACACACAATGCAATAAATATGTTCTTCTCTTCTGCTCTGCTTCCACTGCCCGGACTCCGCTAGAATTGGTTGGTTTCTTTCTTTTTTCCCTTGCTTATTTCTTATACACTATAGACCACACGTTGCTTTTCTTATCATATTAGAAAGTAAAATAGTATTCAATTAATTATTATCTCGTTGTCAACCGATGGTTCTCGTATATATATATATACTATTACATTTTTTTATTTTATTTTTTTGGTAAGCAAATGTAGTACATGTTTTATTATTAGCTCCCAGTCAATGGGAGCATTGTGATTCACTCAAGTAAGATTTAATTCTGATTCACTCTTCTTGATTTTTTTCAGTCCATTATGACCTCCTCTAAAAAAATAACCCTTTTCATCCTTAAGCGCTTGTTTAAGCGAAATTGAGTGTTTATCACTTAAACAAATCAGTTAGTTCACTTAAACTAACTTATGAGACTTGTATAGTGCAATAGGTCAATTGGAGCCCAATAATTAAGAAGTCTATTAAAATGCTCACAAAATATTAGAGACTTTTTTATAAATACATTACATTATCGTATCATGTAAAGTGTATATATCAATTTACTTAATCGCTCTAATCCTAATAGTTATTGACTTAACCGTCGGAGTCTCCTCCACATCAGAACACCGCAAAACAAGGAGGACCGAGGAGCATCTTCCATCTTAGAGCACACTCTTTTATGATCGTGTCTTAATCCTCTCAAGTTAGAACGCATCATTTGTGCCTCGATGAGATTTGGTAAAACACTTTCTCACCTTTTCTATCATGGCTACCACAAGAAAGTAAAACTATGACTTAACTTGGATTCCAATTAAGAAACAAAAAGCCACACATTGCAAGCACACGAACAAGACCCCGAGAAGAAGAAATAAGTGTATCAATCGATGAATGATCAAATGGAGAATCTAGTGTAACAAATCACTCAATCTAGTGCAACAAATCAATGAGCGAGAGAAAAGTATACTTAATTATCCATTGCTCTTATCTTTTCTTGAGTAAGATGATTTGTTTCTTAGTCATTGAAATTGACATTTATTATGGACGGAATCCCAATAAGGATATTTTTGGACATTTAGTCATTACCAACAAGACTAGGGCCATGGACAAGGGCGAAAATGACCTTGAAAAGGGCATCATCCTGCTAGTACACTCTTATGAGATTACGAGATCAAATTCTAGCCCGATATCCCATGACCTCCCCATATCTTGTTTGGGAGAGCCGAACATCCCGCAACCTCTTTGTATCCCATCTAATGGCCAACTGAACACACAGTATAGCAGGGACAGAGTACACCAGGGACAGACACGTTTGACATAGATGTATGCCCCTTCTCCTGAATAGTATGCATGTCATTTTCTTGAGATTTGGGCTTGGGAGCCCAAATCAACAATCCAACCCTATCCATAAACATTTTCATGGTCGTGCCCCTACCGGAGTCGAGGAACACACCAACATCAATCCAAGGTTAATTCATAGAATGATAAGGTTTCAAGTCATCTTGGATGATTTTTGTTAGATGAATATTTGACATGTTAAGAGGAACAGTGGTCATTGCTTGAGTACTCCAAACTAATGTGAAAAGTTGGACAATAAAGATCATAAAGCTTAAGCTTAACCGATGATTATGACAGACTTCATCCTTACCATCAAATTCATCATCACCTAAAGAGGGTTAAAGATAAGTTATTTTTAAAATTTATTAGTAGCAATTAGCAGATTAAATATTATCTATATTGATAGAAATAAATATTATCTAGATTGATAAAAACAAATGTTCTCTTTATTGATGGAAACAAATATTATCTTGATTGTTAAAAACAAATATTATCTAGATTGATAAAAGCAAATGTTATCTTTACTGATAGAAACAAATATTATCTTGATTGATAAAAACAAGTATTATCTTGATTGAAAGAAATTAGTACTATCGTGATTGATAAAAACAAGTATCATCTAGAGTGATAAAAAAATATTATTTAGATTGATAAAGTAAAGAAAAACAAACCCTTCACGGGTTGACCAAAGGTGTGATCTTCAAGTCCCGTAGAAGCTCCAATTTGGTTAAATCCCTTAGCTTAAAAGACCAAACAAATCCAATAATAAATTACTAGTATCCAACATTAAAAAGAACAAATGAATAGGATTGACCAAGTAATTTATACTTGTATTTCTCTCTTTCACCAAAAGAAAATAAGTTAACACATAAATATAGAATTTCGCTTGATATCAAAACTGACCAAAAATAGAGAAAGGATGTGCCAAATTGGATTATTAGGAATAACTTCATGACTAATGTAACACCCTAATTCTAATTATACTGATCATAAATAAAATTCACAATTTATACTATGAAAGCATATATAAGTGGATATATAATATTTATCTCCTTGTAATATCGAAATCATACAAGGTTCTTTAAGATTAAATTTAAAAAATCTTGTACATCACTTGCTAAGTGTCCATACATAAGTCCAAAATAATAGAAAATAAGATCCTTAAATAATACATTAGGAACCTATCAAATATATATATTCTAACAAAATAAAAGTGAAAAGGTCATAAGGCTTCAACCTTGAGCTTCCTCTTTGTTATCCAAAAAGATACGTGCAATCATGAGATATACAATCTACATATCTTAGTAACCTCATGGTCATAAAAAAAATTTAAGCAGACAACTATGTTACAAAACCTCCTACAATGGATCACGTCAATCAAGCATGAACAATCATTCTCATACACATTTATTATCAGTTTTTGTTTTTTTTTTCTAACTATAAAAACTCGCACCCTCTTTAGAAATCTCTGGTTGTCTATGGAAGCGTTCTTCCATTGAACCCTCAATTTGCCTGGCCGCATACCCTTACCCACAAAAGTTTAAATCTAAGGAGAGTAAGGGTATTTTTTTTCACTTACATTTCTTTCACAAGATTGCTCCAAATGAGGAGAAATGGGGAAATGTTTCCACTTATACGTGCAATCACACTGTTCCTCATTGTGATTGATGATGGGTACATATAATCATGAAAATTTTGGCTTAAAGTCCCTCATCATTGCAAGGGAATTGCCAATGACCTTGCAATCTTACTTTGAATTTCAAAATCTCATTCTCTTCCTCATACTAAGGCTTTAAAACATACCCTTGTTGATGAGGAGAGATACTTAATATCTTAAATATGATTCATGAGTCATTCAAGATATTAATCACTTATTCATAATTCATAATACATTCAATGCATCAAAAAATTTGGATTAACAATAAAGGGAAGTTGGGATAGGTTGATTTAGGTTTCGGGTGGACAAGGAATCAAGAAAGCATGGTTTGGACTCAAAATTGTAGATGCTGGCAGGGGACCTAGCTCTTGGGCGCAAGTCTAGCTATATTTTCTCTAATGTTCTATCGCTTGGGCGCCAAGTGTCCAAACATAGCCAGATCCTCCTAACCTTAGTTTTGTATTTTGGATCTAATAGAGGCTATACTCATCCAAATGGAGTGATTCTTGTCCCGTTGGAAAGCTAACACAATTGCCTAGCACTTTCATGAAGGAGTCATAAACTAAATGAAGCTCCTTCTAGGTTAACATTGAGTTAGAATCCAACAATACAACACATCATTATCCCATTTGAAAATATCTCAGTAAATTGTTCATAACTAGAATTGTAGACATCCAAATTGGGTGAAACTAGTGGAATTTGAAAGATAAAAGGATTCTCTACAACTCTTTTGAAGACTGCAAGAACAAATTTCACCATGTAAGTAGTCAAACATGGTTACCAAAAAAGGGGAATGTGATCAACAAACCAAACATGTCAAATCCCAAATAATCACTAAATGAACTATCAAATTATTCAATCAAACATAATCCTTACTTTCTAACATTAAGCAATGACTATTAAATAACAATCCAATCATCATACAAGTCACAACCACACCCAAATCCAACATGCATCAAGTTTAGGGGTTAAATTTGTAAACTTATCACTAAGTAAGGTTTTCTTAAGGTTACCTTGTTTGACCTCTTCTTGCCTTCAACTTTCAACATTTTAGGATCTTTGAGCTCCCAAATCAACAATCTCCTTGCCCTTCTTGTTTTCTTCTCCCTTTGTCTCTTGAGGCCATAGAATAAAAACCAAGACTTCAATGAAGAGGATGGTTGAAATGGAGTGGAAATTGAAGATGATTGATAGGTAAGCCGTGTAGAAGTGATAAATGGAACTTAGGGAGCTAGGATATACGCACATGCATGAGCTGTGGATGGTAATGGAGAGTGGTTCCTCTTCCACTTGGGTAAGGGTTTGAGAATGAAAATGGAGAGGTGAGGAAGAGTGAAGAGTGGCGTGAAGGAGATGAGGGGGATGAGTGTGGTCATGGGTGGGGTTTGTGTCTTGGAGAGGAAATGTTTGTGTGCGTCTTAGGAAGGATTTTGGGAAGATGAAGTTAGAGTGCGAGTGATGATGAGAGTGGAGAGGTGGCGTTAATGGATGGGGAAAGAGAAAATGCTATTCTTTTGTTTTCTTAGTGGAGTAAAGTTGGAGTAGAAAGTATGTTTGGGTCTCTTAGGAATTGGTAATATGATGATAGTGAGGTGAGTGAGATGGTGGCATGGGTACATAGAGAGAGTGGGTGAATTTGTCCCTCTTGTTCCTTTTGTGGCATAATATCTTGTGAAAAGATTTAGCTTCTTTAGATATAAAATTGTTAAAATACTCCTTCTTTATTTTTAACTAGAGGGACTAGAATGAAATTCAAGTTACAAACCATGAAGGTCATTTCTTTTTTTTTAGTCATCATTAAGGCTAATTTGATTACTACTACAAGTATGTAGATTTTGGGGATATGACAACTAAAACTTAATTATCATTCTATAGAAAAGCAAAATTATTTAGAAAAATTATTTGTATGACATTATACCACCATGAATGAGGACAAAATTTCATTTAGATAAAAACAATTGATCACTTGAACGCATATGTCTATGCATCTCTATATATATAACTTATATAGAGAAAGAATGAGAAGTATATTTAAACCAATTTGAGTTTATGTCATTATATCTGTAATTACAACCAAAGAAATTTTATTAAATGGCTTTAAACCGATTTAAGTTTAATGATGCCAACACAACAATTTTTAGATACCTTTACGTGCCAACACTGCACATTTATGGCATTGAAAAATTTATGATATTGACATAGCAGTTTTCATGATGCCAACATGAAAGTCTTATGATGCTGACATTGCAGACTTTTGATATTGATTTATGAGAAGATGCACCACAAAAACATTATTATTGATGACGTCTTACTAGCGAGTATAAAGTTTGATTGTAAGGAGTATATTAGACTATATTGGAGCCCCAAAAACTCTAATACATAAGTTAATGACCACAAAGTGATAATTGGAAGGGCGTTAAAACTTTACATAGACTAAATTATTGTCAAAGTTCCCGAGAACAAAGACCTAGTTGTTGTATTAGTAAAGGTTTTCCAACAACTGCTAAGGTACAATTTTAGATTTAATATAAAAGCTGGTAATTGTCTTGATATTGTATTGATTAGGAAATGAGGTAAACAACGATAAATATAAGGTTGTTTTAGGTAAGCAAAACCTCAGTTATCAAAGAAATCCAGCAAATAGCTGGCAAAACTGCTAGTTGCTTTCAACCGTTCAAAATGAATGAAAAAGAATCAACACTCATTGACCCTACGAAGATTGTTGATCCCAATTAAGGGTCACGGACCCCAACAAGGATCAATGATCCCATCTATAATAGAGTCTCCAAAAAAGGTGGGATGAAAATCCCTAACTTGTCTAAATTCAAAAATAAGGCTAAGATTCAATCAGTGATGAAAGTCCTTGATGAAAGACAAAAAATTCAAAAGAAAGGCTACAAGCCAATCTGGGATGAAAGTCCTTGACAAAAGTCTAAAAGTTCAAAAAAGATGCTACAAGCCAATCCGCGATGAAAGTCGTTGATGAAAGTCAACAAGTTCAAAAGAAAGGCTACAAGCCAATTTGGGACGAAAGTCAAAAGGTTAAAAAAAAGGCTACAAGCCAATCTGGGATGAAAGTCCTTCATAAAAGTCAACAAGTTTAAAAGAAAGGCTACGAGCCAATCCAAGAAGAAAGTTCTCGACGGAAGTCAAAGATCTAAAAAAAAAGGATATAAGCCAATCTGGGATAAAAGTTCCCCGGTAAAGTCAAAGATATATAAAGAGGCCACGAGCCCATCCAGGATGAAAGTACCTCGGGAAATCAAAGATATCCTAAGAGGATACGAACCACTAAAGCCAAAGGAGCTCGAGAGAGGTTAAAAGCTCAGTAGAGATAAAAAGCTATGCTTAAAGTCGAAAGACTATAAAAAAAGGGGCCACAGGGCAATCTCGGATGAAAATTTGGGACGAGGGTTAAGGACCCAGTGAAGGCTACATGCCTTTCTAAGTGTTGCGGTAAAATAAATTTTAACATCAAATCAGTTAGTTAGAAAGAGTAAGATATGAATCTGACTCATAATTTTAGGTTAATCTTCTATGATACTAGATAGTTTAAAAAATCAAATAACACATATTGGCTAGTTAGTTTGAATGCTATGATGGTAGTCAAAAATCGTTTTTGGTAAGAAACAATTTTGAAACCATCATACTTAATTAAATAATGATGTTTTTGCTTAGTCAAGAAGGGTTCCGACTCAATACTCAATGCTATAAGAGATACCAACAGAAATTAGTTAATTTTTTTAAGCTATGCATAGGGAACTAGTAGGAGAAACTTCCTAAGAAGACATGTGCTCAAAGAACAACGCAGTAGTTTCCTTCTGGAAAAAAGGGAACTAATCCGAATCTGATGCATGTAGGAAATCAAAGTCAAAGCTTACAAAGGTAACTACTAACGACACCTGTCACACAATCAAAGGAGAATCAAGAATTTAATTATTATTTTATTGCTTTTGTGTAACTTCTCTGTATTAGTCAGAGGACTATATATAGAGGTTTTGGTAGAATCTAAGGATGAATATTTCCCTAAGGGATTCCTACAGAAAAGTACAAAAACTTAATGCAAAACTAAGGCCACCTTTCCAACATAACTTCTGACACCCAAACCTACGCCTAAAATGCCTACAGTCACGTACCCTTGGTCTAAGACATCAATAATTACCAATGACTATTCTCAGGGTTACATGTAAGTTTAGGAATTAATCCTTTTGAGCATTGTTTCCCGTCAATTTCTTGTATTTTATTCATTATTAATAAAGATATTTTTCTATATATTTCTTTGTATGTTATTCATCAATTTGTTTGTTGTTTTGATGTGACAAACCTCTTTACTACAAGGATTTAGAATGCAACAAAGAAAGAAAAAAGATTTAAGGATCAAGCCAACTCTTAATGATGAAGACTTGTGTGTTTAGTGTAGGCTTGTGTGTTGTGAGTTTTTTAGTTTGTATTGGGGGCTAATCAATAGCCTTCCTTAGCTTGATTGCTTGTTTATGTAGCTTATCTTGTTAGATTTTTTATTTAGCCCCAAATCAATCCCTAATCACATGCATCATAGGGGTTTATAGGCATTACAAATTTGAAATCACAAGGAATTTTATAATCTATGATCCATTTGGCAAACGAATTGTTGCAATTGTCAATTGCAACCTCATTTTCTCCTTTTATCTTGTGGATTCAGATTCAAAGCTGGCCTCATTCCTCCGACTAGTGGATTCGTTTTGACTCTCGAAACTTCACCACCATTTCCTTTTCCTCCTAAAACTCCTTCTCCTTCTCCATATCCTTGATTATTTTTTCTTGCCTCCTTATTATGCTTCACGCTTCATGGACCTCATCCTCCACCGTCACAATCGACTAATCTGAAGCTACAGGACTAGCAAGCAGAGGCAGACTCTAAGGCAGATCCATAGCCAGTGCTTGATTCAGATTTAGGTTTTGAGCAACATTTTGCTGAACGTTGTAGTTAGTAGCATCATAGTTCCTCCTCGTGGTGCCATCATTGCACTCAATTTCACATTTCAAACAATAAACGACTGACAAAAAAAATGAACAATCAAACAAACAGATCAAGAATTAAACAAATTAAATAGATCAAGAATCAAGTGACAAATCATGAATCGGGTAAATTGATCAAGAATCAAATGAGAAAAAGGTGGAAACCATTTTACCTATTCCAACATATGGCGCTAATAATGTGTCCTAGCCTTAGGACAGGCACAAAAACATGAAAGAGATAGGTTCTTCTGACTTCATCCATCTTGCTCCCTGAACTCCAAACATGGATGGTCCACTTGCAAAGATTCCAATCCCTATGTTAGAATAATTCCAACCAGAGGAGAAAACATAATTGAGATATCTACTTGATTAGGACTAATACTTTCTATTTATAGTGAAGTTCTTAGTCTGAAGCCTTCACACCTGATGACGGATAATTATTAAACTATTTTGTGATTAATTTGAATATATTTTAAATGATATTATGCTTATCTTTTAATTAAATTCCCCTAAATTTAGTAAATTCAATACTTATCTTAATTTGAGAGAGAGTTCGTTGATTATTTGAGTTTCATCTTTATCTTGGACTAATTTAGATAAGATTTGATCCCTAAATTATTGCATTGCAGGTAAATAGATAAAAGCACAGAAGATAAGGGTGAAGGAAAAGGAAAAAAGATCTGAAGCAACCTTTATCTTATTTTGAGCAAAGATAAACCACTTGGGATCTCTATAAAAAGCCTCATTTACTAGGAGCTAAAGCAGTCTGAGAGGAGAAGTTGAGAATTCTAGAGATAGAAATAGTGCAAAGAAAGATCTTCTGTAACTTTCATCTATGAATTCAATTGTTTCTCAATTCAAGATGGTAGCTTAGATTCATATTCTTGGATTTGGATACTCAAACTCTCTTGTTCCTTTCTATATTAATTGAATTGTTTCTCTTTATCTGTTTTAATTGTTGAGTTTAAAGCTTAATAATCTTTCTTCTCTTTCTTCTAACATTTTCAATTGAATGAGAATTTGATTTAAAAGGAAGTTCTGATAAAGGATTTTCATAAAGCAATAACCTAGAGATAAGTATTGATTTATGAACCGTTTATTTAGAGGTTTTGCTTATTGCATGATTGAATTCACATATTTTTAAGAGATTGGAATATGTATTTTCATTATCACAGAATCTTATAGAATGAGAAATCTTCTGTAAGTGAAAATTTTACCTCTTTCGAATAATATAGAAATTAACATAGAGGAAGAGATCGTTACAGTGCGCAGCAAGTTCAAATCCAAGTATTTATTACAATTGTTTTAAACTCTTTTACATTACGAGCATTCGTTTTATAATTCAATTCAATTCAAAACCTTTCGAAAACTTCGCCCAAAGTCTTATATTGACACTAAATTGTTCTGTAGTTGCTCCCTGAGGACGATAATCTGTTTTTTCCACTATACTGAAACGAGTTAATATTTTAGTTGTCTAAAATACTTAACAACACCTTATTAGATTTGTGCCCAGGCCCAAATCTGTAGACGTACTTTCTTGATAAGTGTGGGCCCATCTTTGTCATTATGTTGGTTATATCGTGTGATTCACAAGATGTGTATTAAAGCCCAAGATGTCAGTGAGCCCAAAATGGGGCTCAATGTCCTATGTTGCGAGTCTGGTTAGTGATGTTGGTGCCCTTAATTGGTAGGTCAAAATAATAGTCCATAACAATGCATTATCTTCAATAATCCTCTCATCTTCAACAGGAGAAGCCATATTTCACGAAGGTTATTGATCGCTTGATTAATGTCACATGTCTCTTCACCTAAGCTTATAAGATGTTCCAGGGTAGTTAACTCAAGTGTTAGTCTCAGAAGTCACCCTTCATATCTTTCGGCAGCTTAGGTTGTTATGTACTGAGCTCTTAGTGTGCCGAGAAAGCTTTAATTAAGAGTACCTTTTTAGTTTAATAGGAATCCAGGACGATACATATTACATATTTGAAAAAGTCCAAATCATTTAAAAATAGTACTCCCTTCCGTCTAATTTATAAATCACTTTTAATCGAATAATAGATATTAAAGAATTAAAGAATAAAATTTAAGTCGTTAATTTGTCTAAAAATATACTCCCTCTGTCCCTATTTATAAGACCATTTACAAAAAAATTGTGTGTCCCTTTATATAAGACCTTTTTTGAAATTTTGTGCAAATTCAATTTTTTTTTTTACTAAATTATCCTTATTTAGTCAACTACTTTTGTGTGGTTCAAAGTCAATAAATATAATAAGTTGATGAGAGAGAAATTCTCTCTCTTATGATAATTGCAGAAGACTAATTGAGTGGAAAAAGAGTAATTCTATTGGTTTTAAGGTAAGTAAGGAATTGCACTCAAATTGCTAAAAAATTTAATGACTTTTTTTAGATTTACTAATTTTCTTAATCCTTTTTTTTTAAAAAAGGGTCTTATATATAGGGATAGAGGAAGTAATAGTTTTCTAAATATGACCCTAATAGGAATGCCTTAATAAATATTTAAGGTGTTAGAACATCATTCTCTCTCTTATTCTACTCTCTCTCACTTTCTTATTAATTATATTGAGTTATTAAAAATTACAAAAATGATTAAAATTAAAAAAAAAAATCAATTACTGAACCAGCTAGTGATTCTATAAAAAGGATTACAAATTTCTTTTAAAAAGTTACTTATATATAAAACTAAAGAAAGTATATATAATAAGTGTGATTTTAGATGTTTTCATGTAAAAAAAAAAAAGTTAATCTCAAATTTTTAAAAAGTTTGATTAATAGACTAAATTACCCTTGTCTTAAAACTCTTTGCTATTAATATCCCGTTAATTTCTTACTATTAAAAAGGGTAAAATTTGAACAAAATAATAAATATAACTCTCTCTGAACTCAAATATATATAAGTAAAAAAAAAATTTATATTTGTTGGTCTAAAATATAAGTAAGAATAAGGTTATTGTCACTTCCAAAAATCTATTGCCACTTTTTTTAGAATATTTTAACAATATTTATACAATAACACTTTAATTTGATTAGTTAAAAAGTAGGTTTTAAAGTTTAAAATAATTTAAAAAGAGTAACAATAAACTTAATGGTACAAATAAGTAACTTTCAATTACTTTTCCTTATCTAGTGTTTTCTCTATTGTAGACTTTATTTAATGAATTAGTTTACTTTCGAAAATTACTTCTCAATAAATGTCACGAAATGCAACAAATTTTCTAAGCGTACGTAAGTTTTTTTTTTTCCCATATATGTGGGTATGAACCATGGAGGGAGGCAGGGAGCACCTTAATATAGTAAAACGACACTTTATTTGGATCAACTTTATTTTAGAAAAGGAAGGAAAGAATAAAGTTAAATGATTTAACATTTGAATTGACACATTTTACTATTTATAAAATAATGAGATTGTTTTAATATTCCATATGAAAACATGAATATTTTAGCCTCATTATTGTCTCCGTAACTATTGGTTTAACCAGTTGATGTTTTTTCATCCATAGTAATGTTTCTATTAGCAACATACTACCTCCGGTCTCAGTCGTAAAAAAAAAAAAAAATCAAATCTTTTTTATTTAAAATATAAGTAAATTTTAATATATATTTCTATCTTTTGTTAATTTCAAACATTTTTTTATATTTAATATCATTTGACCTATACAAATAAGAGATAGGAGATAATTGTATATCTATTATATCTCTTTCCCTACATAGTAATATCTCCGTTAGCAACATAAAGAATGTTAGCTTTAACAGGAAAGTTTTTTTAGAATGATGGTATATAGGAATGTGTTTTATAAAACGTTGAAAAAGATGAAAACAAGCATACAGGGAATACATTGAACTCAGCCACATCCATTTCGTTCCCTTTGGCAGTCAAATTTTGCGTGCACACGTGAAAATGGTGCACTGCATAGTTACTCCATCGGAATTTGACAGTGTTTTTCTTTTGTCTAGGTTCATAATTTATCCACGCGCGTGTTAATTATGTTGTCGATATTCCTCCATATCCCCTTTAGAGAAAAAATAATGGAAGGAGGGAGCAGAGACTTGACTGGTTCATCATCATGTTCTTGGACGCTTCAGCAGCGTCTCCTTTTCATTCTGCAGAACCGTCCTGAGTGGTGGGCGTACGCCATCTTCTGGCGAGCTTCGAATCCCAAAGACGCCGCTAATAATAACAATTCTTCCCATCTGATATTAGAATGGGGGGATGGTTACTTTCGTGGCGATGGGAAGGTAGTAGCGAGGGACATTGAGTGGTTCTATAGAGTGTCGCAAACTCGATCGTTTGGCGCTAGGGATGACATCATCGGGTGTGCTTTTTGCTCCGGGGCAGATTTTTGGTTGAATGGAATGAGAGTTGACGAGTTGCAGTTAAACAACAAGTGTGCTAGAGTCCTAGAAGCTCGTAGCCACGGGGTCCGCACTTTAGCCTGCATTTCTACTGTAAGCGGTGTACTTGAGTTGGGTTCGTCTGATATGCTCTCCCTAGATTACGACTTGCTTCAGATGGCTAAATCTATTTTTGTGTTTGAACTCAACAATGTCTCTGTTGCTAGTGCTGGTGTTGGTGTTACTGCTGGTGCTAGTGCCAGCGTTGTTGGGCCTGTTATGGGCCCAAAGAGAGAGTCCAAGCCCAACAAACAAAAAGAGGCTGCTAGGGGTGGAACAGATGGATCATCTTCTGATGAGACTCTTTCTAAAGCCTTTGGCGGCAGAAGTGGGAGACAGGCACAGGCACAGGAGGGAACACGTGACCAAGTTCCTCTGAATCACGTGGAGGCAGAGAGGCAGCGACGAGAGAAACTAAACCAGAGATTTTACGCTCTGCGTTCCGTTGTTCCCAACGTGTCAAAGATGGACAAAGCGTCCTTACTTTCGGATGCAGTTGCCTACATCAATGAACTCAAAGCCAAAATCAACGAACTGGAGCTGGAGACCACCGCATTAGGGATAGGGAGCAATGCTACCAAGAGATCCAATTCCAAACAAGAACAAGAAAATGCTGCAGAGCATTTGATAAGCATGGAATATTCTTCCTCGAGCTCGGAACTTCCCACAGGCACAGCAAGTACGATGGGAGTTGAAGTGAAGATCTTGGGATCGGAGGCAATGATAAGGGTCCAGAGTCTCAACGTGAATCACCCCGCTGCAAGGTTAATGGATGCTCTCAGAGACCTCAATTTGCAAATTCTCCATGCCACCATCTCCAACATCAAAGACATGATGCTGCAAGATATTGTCGTCAGGCTTCCCTGTGAACTCGTGACCACCGAACAAGCGCTCCAAAACGCCATTCTTCATAAACTATATATGAAAACCAACTCTTAAGTCTCTCTATTTTTTACTGAATTTATAGCTTCAATGTGTGATCCCAAATTGATAGCAATTCCGGTCAAATTTATATTCAATGCAGAGGAACGGGGAAAAAAATCATGAATGTAATATTCAGTTCTGATTTCATTGTCAAAATCAAGAATTTTGGGGGTAATCAACAATTATACGTAGTTTCTTTAATTCGCGTAGTTTCTTTCATATATAAATAAGTGTTTGTTTGTACAATATGCACACCGAAAAATATTACTCAGTTTATTACCTAAAATATATTATTATTTCATAAATCTCTCTTTTTTCTTTTGTTTCTAACATGGTGATGGTGTGAGTGCAGTATCATCTATTGTGACCTGTGCTACCATAACTCTTGTTGTCTCTGCTAGGAGGGTTGCTCTCCCGTTGTCTCCATACTCAAGTTGGTCTCTTCCACACCCACTTGAGTTTGAGGAGGATATTACAATTATAATTGTGATTTGTTATGATTAGGCCAAACTAATAGTTTCGTACTCTAACTAATATAAGTCTCAAATCACTTCTTTAGCATTTTGTTTTTTTTCATTTTCTTCCTTTTTCATAAGCTCCATTAAATGACTAGGGGAAATATTCAAAATGACGTCATTTTAAGGTAAAATTTACACAAAAATGACGTCATTTTGATCGCGTTTTCATGACTTTCGATAAGTTATTTAACGGAGTTAATGAAAAATGACGAAATTGAAACAAAACGAAAAGTCATAAGACTAGTTTTTTTTTGGATAAAAAAAGTTTAGTTAAAGAGCAGGCCTACCACATCCAAGGTCGGGGCATACCACTAACCTCAACGAAGATTTATAATGGAATTTACAGATCGCGTACCAACCGAAGCTAAATTCAACGAGATGAGACTCAAACTCATGACCTCGAAGTCTTGGGCCTAAGCACACACCATCTGGGCCAACCTCCGTTAACGGTCATAAGACTAGCTTAAAATTTTTATTAGTAAGAGGACGAAATAAAAAAATAATAATAAGTTAAAGGACGAAAATACTAATTTAACCTTATAATTATATTTAGCTAGGAATTAGTTTAAAAATATTAAGAATATTTTTAGGATTGCAAAATGATTGGATTAGGATATATTTTTCTTATTTGTGTAGTTTCTTTCATATATATAAATAGGTGTTTCTTTGTACAATATACACACTAAAAAATATTACTCAGTTTATTACCTAAAATATAATATTATTCCACATATCTCTCTTTTCTCTCCTATATTTATAACAATGATAATTGTATAATTTGGCCAAGTTAGTGTTGATGCCATATATATATATATGACAACATAGGTTTGAGGGCTCTCGTGGAGTTTTAGCTGATTTAGTATATAACACTAGAGTTCTTTGTATTTTTGGTTGGATGGTTGGATGTAGTATCATTGACACCATATACTGTGGTTGTAGTTATATCATGTTTGCATAATAAATATTTCAATAATGTTGTAATACTATGTTTCTTCTTTAATTTGCTTGGTGTTTGATTGGGGAAAAAGACTTGACTATGATGCAAAGACAACACTGATGACATAAAAATTTATACAAAGGGAACAGAAGTATTATGACTTCAAATAATTTTGATAGTATATTCAATATTTTTGGCTTTTGAAAATGGTGTTGATTTTGTCGGAGCATAATCATCTATTTATTTATTATATTAAAACAGAAGTTATTGATAAGAATTTGACACATCGCCTATATTCTTGAATATTAATGTGCTCACATCAGCGTTTTAATCTACTTGGCACAATAAAACCTCAACAACATGTTCCTCCACAACAACTCTTTTCTCACTACACTTAATCTCCTATGTTTGATTAATCAAATTAACGAAAAAAGATATTAATATTCATTTCATTTTAATAATAATTAAACACATCAAATTCACATTCAATATTAGTTATTAGTTATAACAAGAATAATCAAAATAGATAGTAATGATATTTATTATAACCTAAATTCTAAGATAAAATTTTAATAGAGAGAATTACTACATATTTAAATTAATTATAATATGCATTTGAAATTTCTTAAATTATTATATTTAAAATTCAATTAACCAAATTACATAAACATTTTATTTTAAAACGGTTAAAAAGTAATGAAGTTTATCAATGTTTAAAATTAAACATTTTCTATTTAATATAATAATTTTTAGATCACTTAATATTTGGTATTTTAATTTATAATATATTTATAAAATAATTAAAGAGTAGTAACAAATTACTATATCTATATTCTATATTCTTCATATAAAACTATCAACTGAATAGATTAAAATGGAAAGTTACAACTTTTAAAACCTCATCAGAAAACAAGATAATTGGTTCATCAAAGTTCAATCGAGTTACTTCTATGAAATATCTTCATTCGAACAAATAACAAACAACTTATCTCTTTACAATGACAAATTCATCTATATACTTTTATATTTCTCCATTAATCTTATTTTTATATTGTATAATTTTTTAAATAATATCTAAAAATCAAAAAGAATTTTATGTTTTTCCAAAATTACTTTTTTGAAATTAATTCATGAAAATTAATTATAAGTATTTTTTTTAATGCAAAAGTTTTTTTCCTTTAAAAAATTATAAATTTTTTATTTTTTATTACTATGGTTTTTACAGCAATTTCTATTATAAGTTATTTTTACATGAATTTAAAATTTATTTACCTAAATTAGTTACTTTTATAAATAAATTATATTTTAAATAAAATATAAATATTATCATCTATTATATCTTTTTTCTTAAATTCACGCATCACGCAGGTCACCGTCTAGTATATATTAAAAGAGAAGCAAATACTAACATCATAAGTCTAATTCTCTTCATTATGCCACATCATCATTTTTTCTTACTTGACACACATTAACACTTAGGCACCCAAAAAAGCACAATAACCTACAATGACACTATTACAGTCTATTCATTGCACATTCATATCAAACATAATAAAATAAACTAAATTTATTAAATAATTTAAATTTAAAATAATTGATGATATTATAAAACAGATACACATTCAATTATTTGAATGCCCATTTTTCTAAAAAAAAATTGTGCATTCTTCACAACTATATTTTATTTTCATAGTGGTTACTTAAGCAAATTTTGTTTTGAAAAAAAAAATACTTAAATTTATTAAAAAAATATAATTAAGTTGCTCCGTAAAAAAATAGGTCCATTGACATTTCTACAACTCCTATTAAAAAAATGAAAAACACAATAAATAATTATTTAAAGTTATGAGCAAAACAAATTAAATTAAAGGAAATACAAGAAGTATTTGAACACATTTACATACAAAAAAAATAATAATACTTACAATTATAACACAAACAATTATTTTCAAATTGGCTATAGTACAAATCAAAGGATTTTTAACATGAATAATTATTTATATTCAAATTCAATAATAAGAATAAGAATAAAATTTTTTTAATAAATTTAAAAGTTTAATTACACTTTGATGTCAAAAGAATTAATCGCTCAGTTATGGAAATGCCCATATTCCTAAATAGTTGTGCATTTTTCACATTTATATTATATTTACATAGTAACTAATTTAGTCCAATTTAAATAGCTTATAATTTATTAAACAAAAAATATCAAATGTTGCATAAAAGAGTAAATCCATTGGTACCACATCTTTTATTAGAAATAGAAAAATCAATGAAAAGCAAAACAAATAATTAACTTCATAGCAAAACAAATTAATTGAATGGAATACATAAGCTACCATAACCAGTTTACATATAGAAAAAATAATCATAATACTTACAACTATAATACAAATAATTATTTACAAATTGGCCAATATGAATCAAAGAATTTTAAACACAAATTCAATAATTATTTACACTTAGTTTTAATAATAATAAAAAAAACTAAAATTTTATGATAAATAGCAAAAGGAATTAATTATTCATGATCACACTCTGAAATACAATAAATAACAAATAATCCATAATAAGTATAAATGAATGAATACTTCAGCAAAAACTTAAATTAAAAAAAAAAGCATTTGTTTTTACATTCTATTTTTTGTTTTTGAAAATATCAACTAAACAAATAATATAAAATAGTATCACTTTTAAAATCTTGATGCATAACAAGATGATTAGTTCATAAAAATTTAAATTGTTAACCTAAGAAATGATTTTTCTCAAAAATAAAATCAAAAGTCTATTTTTTTAAAAAATGATTTAACTCAATGACAATGTACTTTTTATTTTTAAAAGTATTATTATCGTATTTATGTTGTTGAAAGTCATTCCGTATATACATTTTTATATTTAAAACTATATCTTATGTTAATAATATGTTCTTATTTTATACTCTCTCATGTCCTTTTTAAAAAGTTTTTATGGTCTTTTTTATAAGATATTTTGTAGTTTTGATAATGCATTTATTACTTATTTTCTTTTTTACCCTCATTAAATACATTGACTATTTCAATCCTTTAATTATAATTGGTTAACATGTTGTTCAAGGATAAAAATGGTATCTCATACACTTTGTGAGAAAAGCAATAAAATTAACTAAACTCAACTACTTTTTTGTCTGTGTAATTCGGTTGAAAACATTTTATAAATAGATCTGGAGGGAGTATCTAATAACAATATATATGCATTCATCTTGTATCTTTTTTTGTTCTACACATTTTTTTTAAACTTCACGGATAGTGTACAACCAAATAAAGCTTTGAAAATTTTCTATTAGTCTTTCCTTTCAAAACCACTAACATGATATAGATCGGTTCTCCAAAAGCAATTTAAGAAGGAAAAAATACAAGCAAATAACACATTATCTTCAAATAAACACATACACAATCTTAATTCAAAGCTTAAATAAATAAATGTATGAAATGCAACATATTACTATACAAAGTCATCCCACAAAGACAATAAATTAAAGATAATTGCAAAAACATATTATAAATTTAAAAGTTCTTAAGAATAATGATTAATTTAAAAATAGTTGTAGCCAGCAAAAACGCAATTTCACGTTTAAAATTTCATTTTAAATTGTTATAAAACAATTTTGTCTTATATATTATTCACAACTTTAGTTTCATAAATTATTGTAATATTTTATAAATTAATTTTTACCTTAATAACTTAAAAATAGTATAATTTATATAATATTTTCATTTTTGATCCGCGCATCGAGCAAGTAACAATCTAGTTTTATATATATTCGAAGAACCTTTCTTTTTTAAGGAATTCGAAGATCCTTTAAAGGCTACTATTAGTAGAAGATTCAAATTTGGTGTCGTCAAATCATGTCCCCAATTAACTATGAATAAAATATCACCACGTTAATAAAAAAAATTTTTTTAATTTTAATGTTTAATTTCTTAATAAATTTTTTTAATGACATAATAATATTCTATTTATAGGACATAATTAGAGACATAATTTGAACACACTTAAATTT
The DNA here is from genome assembly GCA_037177725.1 of Cyamopsis tetragonoloba. NCBI lineage: Eukaryota > Viridiplantae > Streptophyta > Magnoliopsida > Fabales > Fabaceae > Cyamopsis > Cyamopsis tetragonoloba. Next base: position 45,450,421 of record CM074124.1, read on the forward strand.
AAATCCCAGAGATGTTAGAGCAATACCAAAATGTAACATATCGAATTAAATTTCTACAATGCTCAACATATAAGTATATATCAATTACCATCAATTAGAATAACTTTTAAATATCTGAAAGGCATAAGATCGCTAATTTTAATTAAAATTTTGTAAATATATTAAATTATTTTGGTAAATTTAATTGAATTGTAAAATAGGGGTTGCTAACCATTACCTCATTGACATTGACTAATGAATTAATAAATATTTATATTAATTTTTTATTAAAAATTGCATCTAGATGTATTTGACTGAATGAAAAAATTCCTAATAAAAATTTATTATTTTTTAACTCTTAAATTGTTAGCAACCCTTCAGTGTCCTTTCTTATCGGACTAAATTATCACGTGCAGAAAAAAATAGTCCTTTAGAAATATAAAATATCACCAATTAATGAGTATACATATATAAGAATTCCAAAAAAGTCTTCTAATATTACTCATATGTTTTTAGTGTCAGTTTGGATAGGAGTGGATTCACGTTAACGTGGATCCACTTCAACGCTACTTTTTATTGCGTTCATTGAATCCGCCTCGGCTTATGTGTCAAATTTATCTCAACCATTGATTTATCTATCTTAACGTGATTTGACGTGATTCAACACCAATCCAAACACACACTTAGTTTCATTAGATACTTACCCGCGCGTTGCGCAGGAATGTGTTAATTAATTTTTCATTAAATTGTAGTATAATTTTGTAATTTTAGTTTAATATAAATGTAAGGGTGAGTTTATTGTCACTCTCTTTAATTTTGTCTATTGTCATTCTTTTTTATTATTTTAATAATATTCATATGTTAACATCATGATTTTATTGGTTGAAAAAAAATTCAAATTAAAAAATATTAATAAGAGAGTGACAATAAATAAAAAGGAGTGACATTAGTCACCCTAGATGTAATTATAATATTAATTATTTGAGTGTATTTGTAATGATATATAATATGTTAATGATGTTAATTTTTTTTTCAAATAAGTAGTTTGTATTTTCTTTTTTTTGAATGATATAGTTGTATGTAATGATTGTGTAGATGGTAGAAGAAACACACTATAAACAATGTAATTAACGAAAATGTAGTGGTCAAATTTAGATTAAATATTAGGCAAATGATATTTAGTGTCCTAAGGGTACTATTTAAGTAGCCAAATGTAATAAAAAGGTATTGGAATATGTAATTTTTTATATTTTCGAGAGATGAAACAATCTGCACTTATGATTGTTTTTCTATTTCTAGTAATCTTAACTAGTACCCTAACAACACTGTATATCAAGACCCTAAATATTATACTCCCTCCGGTTCTATATATAAGTCGCCTTCTAGAAGAAATTTTTGGTCCTTAATATAAGTCACTAACTAACTCATTAATGCATGTTTTTCCCTTTTACCCTTCTACAATTTTCAAAGATTCTATTAATGATGGAGTGAGAAAAAGAGTAAATTAAGAGAGAGAAAGATATATTAATTAACTTAAACATTTATTAACATATTTATATTAGAGTACAATATTTTTTATTTTGATAATTCGATTAGAAGTGACTTATATTTAGGATTGGAGGGAGTAATAGAATTACTTGACAGAAATTTTAGTATAGTAGATAAATAAAGCAACTTGGTAGTTGGATGAACATAATTAAGCTAGGGGAAATTAAATTGGATGTAACATTGGATTGGTTATTTACTAGTGATGTGTTTTGCCGCACATGTTTTTTTTTTTTTACTTGACTTTGATTTGGTTTCAGTGTTTGAATCAATAGTGTGTCTTCATCTAGCGGATTCAAATCACGTTTTTTCAAATCATGTTTTCAATTAAATCTCACCAATAGAATATTGTTACATCATTAAAAATATTTTCTTTAATTTTAATCTTTAATTTCTTAATAAAATTTTTTAATGACGTGACAATATTCTATTGGTAGGACATAATTGGAGACATAATTTGGGGACACATAATTTGAATCCCTTTAAAGCATGATTCATTTGACTTTGATTGTGGTTTCCTTATTGTTCTTCATTGGGAGATTGACTCTTCATCCCATGTATGTTAGAAATCAATTATTATTATTCTAGATATTTCTTCAATGGCTCTTAGCCCAAAATGATCAAACTAGAAATATCCCAGTGATATTGAAGTTGGAGAAAAAGTGAGAAGCTTCTAGTAAACTTGTAGTCGACAATAGGGAGCCTATACATATGCATCATATGTTTCAATTGGTGTAGTGAGAAGAGAATGTGAGGAATTGAGTGAATGAGAGGAAGTGAGCAGCAATATAGAAAGAGTAATTGAGTGTGTGCTTGGAAGTGAGAGAGTAGCGTGAGGTTGTGAGGCAGCAAATAAAAATTAATTAGTTAAGTGTGTGAGAGAGTGAGTGTGAAAATAAATAGAAGAGTGTGAGTATAAAATTAGTAGAGGTGTTGGGCACCAAAATTATTGTACTCTCTCGTTTGTATAAATTATAGTTGCCTCCTTTATTCAACATTTGGCATCAGAGCTGGTACGGTCGGAGACCAGCGTGTTCGAGCTAGTGCATCGGCGGAAGCTACGACCAGGGATCGTGCGTGGAGATTCTGCAGGAGCACAGTCTGGGACTGTGATAATTGTTGGTCTGGGACCAAGTTAAATTGGTTGAGTGCTGGGCGCTAACCAATCATAATGGCAGATCTCACATCTTCAACTAGCTCAATAGAGAGGCTCAACAACAACAATTATGATACGTGGAGCATTCGTATAAAATATTATTTGCTCAGGCAAGATTTGTGGAGCATAGTTGGTGGTGCGGAGACGACCCCTCCAACAGAAGAAGACGAGCTAAGAAAGTGGAAGATTCGAGCCGGAAAAGCCCTGTACGTGTTGTCTATCTCCGTGGAGGATGAGTTCTTGCAAAGGATTAAGGACTTACAACACCAAAAGAGGCTTGGGACACCCTGGCGACACTCTTCACAAGGAAGAATGACGCGAAGCTGCAGTTGCTGGAGAATGAGTTGATGTCACTTAGACAGGGTGACATGGCGGTAAGTCAATACTTTACTAAAGTAAAATCTATTTGCAATGAGATAGCAAAGCTGGATCCTCATAATGCAATTTCGGAGACGAGAATGAGGAGAATAATCATTTATGGATTAAATCCAAAATACAATGGGATTATTACCGCCATTCGAGGTTGGGCCAAGGAACCCACTTTAACAGAGTTAGAAAGTATCTTGGCCAACCAAGAAGCTTTAGACAATCAAATGTCTAAGATTTCTATTAATGAGGCAAACACGGCTTTATTTAGTAAAAAGGGAGGCAAGGCAGCTGCGAATTCGAATAACGAAGGAGAAGGCTCGAGAAGAAGACAACAAGGCTGGCAGAAAGGTCAGCGTGGAAGAGGTCCACAGCGAGGGGGAGCAACACAACCCCGATATAGAAACAAAGAAGAAGAAAAGAATTATCGTCGTCAGGATGGATGGTGCTATCAGTGTGGCAAGAAGGGCCACTTTGCTCGAGATTGTTGGGCCAAGAAAGAAGAAGGTAATATTGTCACACTCAATCAAAATGAAAGTGAAGAAGAATGGGACTTTCAAGTATCCTTCCCGGTAGAAGAGTCTACTTCTGTTAATGAACTACATTGTAGAAGGAAATTCCAGTGGGGTAAAGGCGAAGAAATTGCTGCATCATGCACAAATGAGCCTGTAGAAGAGTCAGCACTTGTCACGGTGAGTGAAGCTATCAACTATGAGGATGACTTGATTGTTGATTCTGGCTGCTCGAATCACATGACTGGAGACATAGGAAAACTTTCAAATATGACAGAGTATAAAGGAGAGAGAGTTGTTGTGACTGCAAACAACTCAAGGATGCCAATCTCTCACGTTGGGAAGACTACCATAGTCCCCCGCTTTAGTCCACATAGAGTGCAGGTAGACAATGTATACCATGTACCTGGAATGAAAAAGAATCTATTGTCAGTTTCACAATTGACGGCGGCAGGTAACTATGTATTGTTTGGGCCGAAAGATGTAAAGGTGTATCGGAGTTTAAAGCCTACAAGTCCGCCAATTATGGAAGGAAGGAAACTAGAGTCTGTCTACGTAATGTCAGCACAAGCGGCATATGTCGACAAGACAAGGAAGAATGAGACAGTAGACTTGTGGCATGCAAGGCTTGGGCATGTGGGCTACAATCGGTTGAAGGTAATGATGAAGAAGTCCATGTTAAAAGGTTTGCCCAACCTGGAGATATGAGATAACATTATCTGTGCGGGATGTCAGTATGGGAAAGCACACGAGCTACCATATGAGGAGTTGAATTATAGAGCAGAGAAACCGTTGGAGCTAGTGCACTCAGATGTCTTTGGATCGGTTAAGCAGTCATCAATCAGCGGAAATCGGTACATGATCACATTCATCGACGACTACTCCAGGTATGTCTGGGTAGACTTCATGAAGGAAAAGTCCGAAGCTTTGAAGAAGTTCATAGACTTCAAGGAGAAGATCGAGAAGGAGGTCAGATACAAAATCAGATGCATGCGTACGGACAACGGGGGAGAATACACTTCGAAGGAGTTCAACCAGTACCTACCGGAGTATGGCATAAGAAGACAGCTGACATGCCCGAGTACCCCACAGCAGAATGGAGTTGCAGAGAGAAAGAATCGGCACCTAGCAGAGACATGCAGAAGCATGTTGCACAATAAAAATGTTCCACCACGATTTTGGGCGGAGTGCATGAAGGTCGCTGCTTACATCATTAATAGGTTACATTCAGGCAAGACTTGGCTTTGTTTCACCGTATGAGAAGCTATGGGGTGTAAAACCTTCAGTGAGTTACTTCCGTGTATTCGGATGTGTTTGTTATGTGTTTGTGCCAAGTTAGGAGAGAAGCAAGTTTGACAAAAAGGCAATCCGATGTATATTCGTCGGTTATGACAACCAGCGAAAGGGGTGAAAATGTTGCAATTCGACGACAGGACGATGTTATGTATCCAGAAATGTGGTGTTTGATGAAGCATCATCGTGGTGGTCTTCGCAAGCAGTACTACTGCCAGACTCAAAAGAAATTGAGGAACAAGTTCAAAAGCAGACAGAGGTACAACAATAGGATGTCGAAAGAGCGGTTGATGTTGAATCCTCACGTGATCAAGTCAGAGAAAGGTCTTCGGAAAAAGAGAGAAGCCCATGGCAAACAGGAGTGCACACCAGGTTTAGAGAGGACGACAGGCCAAGTCAGATAGAGGAATTTGAAGAGGAGGTTCCTCTACTACAGCCTAGGAGATCAACAAGGCCTCGGAAGCCAAATCCAAAGTATGCCAATGTAGCATTGGTAGTAGATAATAGCAAAAAGAATGCAATAAGAGAAAAGAGCAAGGCAGCAAGACATCGAGATGAGGAATGTCAATGTCGAAGGCCAAGTTGTAGATATATTTACAGAGGTACTCAAACTCCTAAGTTCAGAAGTTCTAGATGACAACTTGGTGTGACAAGATCTGCAGGAAGAGGAAATAATAATTGAGAGGGAGTGTTAGAAATCAATTATCATTATTCTAGATATTTCTTCAATGGCTCTTAGCCCAAAATGATCAAACTAGAAATATCCAGTGATATTGAAGTTGGAGAAAAAGTGAGAAGCTTCTAGTAAGCTTGTAGCCGACAATAGGGACCCTATAAATATGCATCATATGTTTCAATTGGTGTAGTGAGAAGAGAATGTGAGGAATTGAGTGAATGAGAGGAAGTGAGCAGCAATATAGAAAGAGTGATTGAGTGTGTGCTTGGAAGTGAGACAGTAGCGTGAGGTTGTGAGGCAGTAAATAAAAAATAATTAGTTAAGTGTGTGAGAGAGTGAGTATGAAAATAAATAGAAGAGTGTGAGTGTAAAATTAATAGAGGTGTTGGACACCAAAATTATTATACTCTCTCGTTTGTATAAATTACAGTTACCTCCTTTATTCAACAATGTAAACACAATATATTTACACTTCTTCTTTTATAAATTGCTTTTGACTAAGTTATCATATATTTATTAGCATAATCGAAGAACTATAATGTGCATCTTAATTGTTTATTGAATTATTTTTATTTAAATGATGTTGTATTAATAGGTGATGTTTATTTTTTCGGTGAATAAATTATTATTTGAACATGTTTTGTTTTAATTATTACAAATAATTCAACCAATTAAATAACTAATTTATTACTATTAAATAAATGTTTTTTTAATAAAAATAATTTAAGTTTCATATGTAAACACATTTTTGTTAATCTTCGAATCAATGTTAGTATTAGAACTAAAACTTAATTATCCAATTTTTAAATACTAACTTATGGCAATAATTTATGGTCTATACTCCAAATTTTTAAAATTGCAGCATAAATTTAATTCCAAAATAAAGAGATCAAATACAAATTTTTTAAACTATTAGTGACGTATTTATACATTTATCGTCTTTAAAAATATTTAACCTATAAAATTTAAAACAATTATTCCTACACATTAAATTTAAAAAGGTCAGTTACATGCTCAGATTCAGTACGTATATGCATTTACAAATTTTCATTGAACAATTTCTTTTAGAATATATTTTTAAGTTATGATTGATAGTACTATAAAATTTTGTAGATAAATACTTGTTTGATTTCTTAGTGTATAGTTTTTGGCTCCAAATTGTCGTTAACAACAAATGTTTTGGACACAGTGTAGGAATTTGATCCTTCCTTCAGTATTTTTATCCAATTATATTGCTTTTGTATATAACTGATCAATAGCTTGAGAATATTTCTGAGTTGAAAAATGAACTCAAAAGATCAGCAAGACTTGACAAAGCAATGAGTTAAAGCAGTAGCAAGTCATCACAAACACCATTCACAATTCATCTAGATATCTATATATCTATATATATCATCACAAACATTAAAAACACAGGACATAAACGACATATATACCTTAAAACAATTATGATATTTATTACTCAGATTGTGTGATAATCAACAATGATACACAAAAGTGCTGCTCATAAAATTGAGTCAGATTGAATGGATAAACTAAATTTATCACAAATTTCTATTTGATGTTGAAGAAAGTAAATGAATCACTCACACATGCCTAGATGTCACTCACACATGCCATTGGCTTTTATATACTATAGATAGATAGAAAGGTTATGATACAAATTAATTGTAACAACTTTATGGTAATTTCAATTGAATTATAAAATAGGAAACTGATAACCATTACCTTATTAGCAATGACTTTTTTTTTTGGGTGGAAAATAGGGCTAAAAGCCGAGACAAAGAAACTACCTACTCCTCATAAATACGGTGAGGGAGGCATCAAAAGATACAGCCAAAGAGGCAAAAGTAGGGACAAAATCATAAAATTTACAAGAAGCATTCTACCCATGGCCCTCTTTAGCAAAAACATCAGCCGCGCTATTCGCTTCTCGTAACACATGGTCCAACTTGAAGCTAGCAAAAGACGCTAATGACGCCGTAATGGTATTAACCAATCCCGCAACAGGATGAGTAGCAAGTGTTCCGTTCCTCAACAAGGAAATAACTGCCATGGAGTCTGATTCTACGTTGATATGAGTGTAACCAGAGTAGTTGCCAATTGAATACTTGTGAGAACACCCCAAAGTTCAGCATGAGTTATGGTACAAACTCCCAACTTCCGTGCGAACCAAACTATAAAGTTTCCATGATGGTCCCGAATTAAACCCCCACAAGCAGCCATGTTCCTCCCCGCAAAAACTGAGCCATCACAATTAATCTTAACCCAATTTTCTAGAGGAGGAGACCGGCAGACAAGAGAAACATGAGAATTTGGAATCCTTAGCGATAAAGCAAAAGTCGAAGTGCGAGTAAAATCTTTCACAACCTTCCATACTTGCTTCAATGTCCCTGTTAAGGAAAAAGGTATCTGCTCAAAAACACGATAATTCATGTGGTTCCAAATAACATAAACAGCTGCAGCAAAAATAATAGACCATTCTTCGACACGATACCTCCCTCTTAAGGTGGATAAATTCATTAAAAGCCAATCGCGAATATCACATCCAAAAAAATCCCTTTGACAACTATAGGGGACTAGCCTTCTCCAAACATCAATGATATAAGGGCAATTGCGAACTGCATGGATAGCAGTTTCAATATGAAGAGAACATATGGGACATAATGCACAATTTGTCATATATGCCTGCGGTATCGAGTTTCATTCGTCAAAATTCCATCATGCGCAATCTTCCACAACAGAGTTCAATTCCGGTGAGGAGCCATACAATTCCAAATAAGAGTGTAGAGCCTATCGGCACAAGCCTGCAAATAATTTGTTACCAGCGCATAGGGCAGACCGGATAGAGAAAGAGCCATCCACAGTATGTTTCCAGGATAGGACATCGTCAACATCCAAAGGGGAAGGAGGTTATAAGGCAGCTATTTTGTCACATACTCCTTGCGGCAAATAACGATCAAGGAGCTCCATATTCCACTGGTTATGCGCAGTAGTCAAATCCTTCACACGCAAACTCATAAACAAATCACTAAGCGGACGAGTGACATGGTCAATAAGTTTGCTTGTCGAAGGAACCCACTCATCGGCCCAAGCTCGCACACACGACCCATTCTGAATGCGCCAGATAAGCCCAGTCTCTGTTTGCTTCCAAGTAGAACAAACACCCCTCCAAAGATTAGATGCATTTTGATACCGTCGAACATTAGGGATCATATCATCACCACATTTATACTTGGTTCTGACAACCTTTACTCATAAAGCCTCTTTATTCGTAGCTAAATTCCAACCAACCTTCATAAGAAAAGCTTGGTTCATACTGCGAGCTCGCTGAACCCCCAAACCACCACAACGCATAGGAGAACTGACCACATTCCAAGGAATGATATGAACTTTCCGTGAGCTATCATAGTCACCCCAAAGAAAACCTCTATTGGATTTATCCAACTCATCACACAAACTGGCCGGAAACAAGGTAGTTTGCATACAATATGATGGGAGAGCATACAGAACAGATTTAGTCAAGGTAACCCGACCCGCAAAGGATAGGGTCCTTGCCTTCCACATTGAGAGACGCTGATGGACCTTATCAAGGATAAAAGAATGAGATCGCATAGAAACTCTCTCATGATGCATAGGGACACCAAGGTACTTTCCTAGATTATCAGTTCTTTGAAAGCCAAGAGACCTACTAATCTGACATCGATCATTATGTTTAACATTCTTAGAAAAGGACATGCAAGACTTCTCATGACTAACCTTCAATCCTGAACTCGAACAAAAGCTAGTAAAGATAGTATTAAAAATATCCACATTCTTCATATTAGCTTCCCCTCAAAGGCAAATATCGTCCGCAAAAATAAGATGAGACAATTACTTATATTAGTTTTTTATTAAAAAATGCCACAAGATGTATTTGTAATAAATATTTATATTATTTTTGAACTCTTAAATAGTTTGCAACATTCTACCGTGACCTTTCTTATGTGATTATCCTATCATGTTGCAAAAAAAATAATCCTTTAAAAATATAAAATATCACCAATTAATGGAGTTGGAAGTTGGTCCAATAACTAGACCACTCTAGTTACTCTTTTTTTTTTTTTTGCATCTTAACCATTTATTTTTTTTTACTTTCAAAAATAAAAAAAAAAAACAAAAAATTATAAATAGCATTCTTTACCCTTGGATTGAACTGGCCAGTAACTGGACAGGCTCCAAACCCCAATTAATGATAGTGAAATCTTATGTTATTCACTTCTCATGAAATAAAATATGTACATGTGTTGCTTAAAGCAAAATAAGTCTAAGCATTTTTTCATGGTCTGACGCTGAAATCTTATGCTATACATTTTTTATAAAAAGATTTTTCTAACTTATTCTTATGGGCACAAATTAACAATGAATTGAATTAATTTTTAATGGTTGGATTTCATTCTTTTTACTATACGTTATGTGCACCCACTAAACTCTTCATCACCCACTACTTAATAACTTCTCTTTACATAAAATTCTATTGATTTTTAATCATTATTATCTTGTGCTCATGAACACAAGTTAAAAAAATCCTTCGTCAAATAAACTATGCATAAGAATTGGCTTATGAAAAACAATATACAAGTATTTGTATATTGCTAATAAAATAAAATATATACAAGTATTGGCTTATAAAATAAATATATACAATTAAATTTGGGAATGACCAATTGATTTCAATTATATTTGAGTATCATTCACGCGTTGGTGTATTTCTTTAAGTAAACACAAATACAATGCTGTGTTGCTAATTCTGACTATGTATGTGTACCTGCTAGCTGATAATTCATTATTTTATTATGTGTTGGAAGTCTCACATCGGTCAGTAATAGGGTCATTATTGAATTTATAAATGTGTGACAATCCTCATTCTACAAGCTAACTTTTAAGAGTGAGTTAGGCCCTAACCCAAATTGTAAGATTATGCGTGAGATTAGATGCTAGGAAGCAAGAAATTTCATGCAGATAGGAGGTTTAACTTTTGCAAGTGCAAGAACTGAAGCTGGAAGAGTCCATAGTCCTTCCCCACAAATTAGTCCAGAGGCAGTTGCTGGAATCATTGTCTCTGCCTTCTTTGAGTCAATCTTGTGCCACAGGTAAACAATCAAACTCCCTAGGCACATATCAATTGCAAAGTATGCACCAACCAAGAATGGTATTGCCACAACCATTGGTAATGGCATCCATTTCCCAAACTTCTTGGGACAAAAATCTCTCACCAAGTTCACTGCAACAGCAAAACCAAAGAACCCATAACAAAGCTGCAAGCAATGACGCGGCAGCGCCGAGAAACCCTCAACGCCTAAAATCGCCATGTTTCTATAAATGAGTGCATAAGGAGCCTTAAATTCCCCATGTGGATTCCCCACATCAAATGCCTTGTAGAAGAGGAAGAAGCTGAGAGGAGCTGTTATGCAGCCTAATGCAGTGCCAATTACTTGGCATATAAACATTGCTTTGGGAGATGTGCAAGTGTAATATGCAGTTTTGAAATCATGCATCAAAGTGCAAGCCACGGAAACCACGGATTTCACCAGACCGCAACCCACTAGTCCTGCCACTACGCCGTTCTCTCTTCCGCTTATCGCCGCTAGCACGAAGAGTGCCACTTTCCCATAATTATGTGCCATGTTCATGTCTGTCAAACCAGTTCCATAAGCATTACAGAATGCAAGAAACGGAGCAAGAATGTATGCAACCACCACGTAGAACCATTTCAGCTGAGGAAACATGAGAGGGATTACAATAATGGAAATCAATGAGAAAATAATGTATCCAACGATTCCAATCCACAAGGGAATGTTTTCCCTTAGGAAGATTTCCTTTTGTTTGAGTTCTCCATTTTTGTGATTGTTTGAGGTGTTGTTTATCACACTAAAAACAGAGGAAAGTAAAACTTTGGTGAAATTGTATAAGCCATCACCTAAGATGAGAGCCACTGAGAGAAAGACCTTGTAACCGTATAAAGACTTCATGTTACTCTCTTCTAAATTTCTAGGGAACCACTCTCCTTTACGTTCGCCTATCAGAGGCCATATCACTCCGAAAGAGAGAACTGCTCCAAGGAGCAAGGATAAATTCACCAGGTGGTCGCAAATCATCCCTGCCCCCACAAATGTCATGTTAAAATCAAAATAGAATCTGCAAGTTCAAAATTCAAATAGCAATGTATTATTAGTGTTTGTTTGTTTCAATTTAGTGGAACTGGTACTGGAACTTCCTTCCAGAACTTGAATGGTAGTAGCATCCAATTCCACTGCTACAAATTGAAGCATTAAAGCAATATTATAATAATAATAATAATAATAATAATAATAATAATAATAATAATATAATGATTCTTCTTGCTTGTATTTTGGTTGATTTTAGTCCTCTAGGTTTTAACTGAGCGAGTTTCAATTTGCTTGATTTTAAAACGGATAATTTTAGTCTTTTTATTACTTTTTTTTTAAATTAACTGCAGTTTTAAATTAATTTAGTAATAATTTTTCTTCAAATTAATGAATGAGGGTCCAAAATCATTTACACATATAAAATTTTTTAAGAAAAATATTAATTTAATAACAATTTTTCTCTAAATTAACGACAAGTTTTAAATCATTTATTAAAATTAATGTAACTAATTAACAGTTTTTGAGAATACATCATTCAATAAACTATTTTACTTCATCTTGACACTAAATTAAAAAAATGGCTAATATGAAAGAAAAATCAAAAGAGAGACCAAAATCGTTCATTTTTTAAACAACGGGAATCAAAATCGTCCATTTAAAACTCGGGACCAAAATCACTCAAAATAAAAATGAAAAAGACTAAAACTGTAATTAAGGTTAATTAAAAATGATACATACGTGTGCTTCCAAGCTTGCAATCCAAAAGTAGGGAATTGAGAAAAACCGCAACTCTGTGTTCCTGAGAAGAACCACTTAAAGAAACCCCACAAGAAACTGATAGAGAAATACTTGATGAACCCCTGCACTTGCTTCCTGCAATACAATCATCAACCACAATAAGTTCCTAAACCTAATTTGATTTCATATGGTAGAGAAACCGCACAGAAAATAAAAAATTACTTGGCGGCTTTGGCGCCCTGCGTATGAAAACCATTGATGAGAACCGCAGTTGCTAAGCCACTCGGAAACGTCAATTTGAGGTCAACGATCATTATCTGTTACGTCAATTTCAGGTCAGCAAAGCATGCCAGTGAGTTTTTGACTATTTCTGTAACTAAAAACGTAACTGATTCCTACCTTTCTGAGCGGAATCAAGATAAAGAGGCCAACAAAGCAAACCACAAAAAGAAAACCAGTCATCCAACCAAATCCAGGATCTCTAACCGTATTTGGATTGTTGCCGCCCTCAGCGCCTACGCCAGACAATTCATATATCTTCCTGTCTAATCCCAAAAGATAAGAAGCAAATCCACCTGCAATCACAACAACTACCTTTTTTAATTTTAATTTTCTATCAACGATGATTAATTAAGTAACTATTTAACTGAGGTTAGGTTATCGGTAACCGTGAACTGCAATGCTATAGCAGGAAACAGCACAAGTCTGAATGATAGTGTTCTCTTGGCGAGTGAAGGGTTTGGAGACAAAACCAGCCTTGTGAAGGAGTTTGATCCAAGTTTGAACAAAGAGAAAAGCGAGCAGAGCAGCGGAAACATTCAAGTTAGGAACGAGACCAGCGGTGAGGTTAAGCTTCATGGCTATTATGCTGTACATGCTTCCAATTATCATGCTCACTGCCAATCCTCTAACACTTATTTCATCTCTCCAATCACTGCTACTACCCTCCTCAACTATTTCTGACACTTGCTGCTCTTCTACTTTCTCAATTTCTATTTTCTTCTCTTCTTCTCCCTCGTTCACACCAGCTGGGGATGAAGAGTGCCGCATCATCATCGATCTCACCACTCTCTAGCTAGCTATCTTAGCGCAGGTATATATAGTTGTTATATATCTCCCGCCTCAGTTAAAGTTTTTTTTATTACAATAAAAAATAGATTACAGATTTACAGTGTGTATTATTTGAAGTCAACTTTCACTTTCTCAACAAGTCTTCTTTATGTTCCGAAAATATCTATTAAATAATATTATTAATGCTATTTTAAGAAAATGAAAACTGATGTATAGAGACAAAAATGAGCTAGTGATCACAGTATACCTTGCCTTTTTCTATCATGCACGAAGTAAAACTTGAGATATTTTATAATAGAATAAAGATTTTCGTACTCACTTTTTTGTACTCATTTTATATTTATGGTTATTCATGTTGAATTTTTATTTTTAGTTATAATCACATATTTTTATTTCTACACGTGTAACCACCAAATCCAAAAAGACACTGTAACCTAAAAAAATAGCTAATTAATGTACACATACGTAACCAATGAGTATATTGAGTACAGACAGTACAAAAATCAGGACTCTTTAAAATAAGAATAACATGTATTTATGGGTGTACAATGTTTGGAAAGAATTTTTTAATATGAAACAAAGAAAATAAATGATAACTTTTTTGTATTGTATAGTTAATATAAATTTGACTTGCAGAAGGAATTTTTTTTTATTATAGACAAATATTCACGTACCCTAAACTAAACTATTTTCTACTAAATTTTTAAAGCCAAAATTTGAACCTTGAACCTCTTACTTCCAAGTTTTGACTTGATACATGATCATTTGAATGATCATTTGAATTAAAGCTTTTTGTCTTGCACTGGAGGAATTAACTATTGATAAAGGTTCACTAGTGGAAAAATGTTTAGCAAGCAGGATTTTAACTCAGGTCTGTTAAAAAGGTGCGGTGGGCATTTTTCAAACACCTGTTATACAACTACTGGCGTTAAAGTGTGCATATTTTACTAAAACCTCTAATTTTGGCAAACGTTCCTCGATCCCTAAATTGCAAAACCTAAGAGAGCTAAAGTGTTGCCATTCGCCCTTTCCACCGTTTTCTCCTTTGCGTCACTACTGCCACCGGTCTATTTGTGCCGTCACTGCCACCTCTGTTTCCAGCCACAATTCGCCACGTGCCGCCACTATTCATCGTCTTCTTCCATTCTCTTTTGGATCCTTCTCTACTCTTGCACTTCACTGTCACCCGCCAGAGCCGCCATCGCTACTGCCGTATTAATGCATGTGGCTTCAACAAGTAGGGCTGGAAATAAGTAAGTCGAATCGAGCTCATCTTGGCTTAGCTCAATGAGGATGTACTCGAGCCGAATTCAAATCGAGTTTTTTTATAAACTAATTTTTCAGCTCAAATTTGACTCATTTAAAGTTTATGAATTGGTTGGTTTAACTCACGTGCTGACAGTATCAACTCTCTAAAAGTTGTTATTTACTTTTTTACAGCTATAAAATAAATGTTGAAAATAAAATAAAATAAAAATTTGAAGTGAATTATCTTTAAAAAACTTGACACTAAAGTAAAATATTTTAAGTTAAATTTTAAAATAATAAAGACTTAATGATCTTAAAATTTAAAACATAAGTTTACTGAAAATTATATATGTATTTATTATTTTATTAATCGAATATTGAATTTTTATTTAGTTAGTTCAGTTTATTTTAGGGATGGATCCATGAATATCTTGAGGGAGGGGCTGACGGAAGTTAGGGTTTGTTGAAAAAAAAAACAAATGAAAAAGATAAAATCTTACAAAAGGTTAAATAGCTAATAGTATAATAGATGAGACTTGAAAAATAATGCCTTTACGTAGCTATTGTTTTTTATAGGCAAATACTCACACCCTAAACTAAACTATTCTTCTCTAAATCGCCACTCTCAAAGTTCGAACCTTTGACCTCCTATTTCCAAATCTTATGACTTGGTACATAACTATTTAAGCTAAAGCTCTTGGTCCCTTATTGTTGAATCTTTAAAAGGATTTCTCTAATAAGAAGAGTAAAAATAATTGAGAAAAAAAATAAAAGGAATTAAAAACAAAATAATAAAAATTATTGCTAATATTATTAATGTTACCAAAATTGAGACTAATTCAATTTTGATTTATGCTGACTCCTCTATTTTTATTTATTAATTAATTAATTATCAAAACATACATATCTGTTAAAAATGGAAAATAATTGAACTTGGAACCCCACAATGACAAAGTAGCAACAAAGTCCACTAGGCCAATCACGTTTTCTATCTATTTAGTTCAAACCCTATCAAGAAGTCTATAGTGACAGGTCCATACTTTCATTCTCATTGGTTATTTGACTTATTTAACGCTTAATTATCGGATAATACTATTGTCATTATACCCTTCTCAAATTATACTACACTATTTGTTTTTTAAAATTTGTTTTTAATTTGAAAACTAATTTTCGGGCGCACCCGAAAAATAATTTCCAGGAGAATCCAGATAAAAATTTCCGGTTGGTTGAATACGCAGGATTTGGTATCTAATCGAATAATAAAATTTGATTCTAACCTGATAATAAAATTTGGTTCCAACCGGATTCTCAAATCTGGTTAGAACAAAATCAGTATAATCAATGTTTTTCAAAAGTTTAACTCTCCTACAGATAATCAAATCCGGAATCCAATTGCGCCTGAAAATTATTTTTTGGTTTTGCTCGAAAATTATTTTCCGGAATGAGAGAAAATTAAAAAAAGATGTATGATATAGTTTAAAATGATTGTGGTGGCAATAGTGTCACTCTTAATTATCATTGATCATTGATTTACCTTTCTCCTAATTTCACCACTACGATCAATCAGTTTGTCTCGATCAGGGGCGAAGCAAGACGATAATTTGAGAGGGGCCGAAGATAAAGATTAAAATCCTTAAATAAATATTAAAATTTAATTTTTGCTTAAGTAAAATATAAGAATATTTTGTAGCATTAAATATATCAATAATTAACACATTTTAGAAAATTGTTCAATTTTTTATAAATAAAAAAATTATGAAAAAAAAATCAGTTTCAAAAGTTTTAGTGACATAGATAAACTTCTTCCTCAAAAGAATGCTATTTGCACATATTTAGGATAACTAACAACCTCTTAGTGAAGTAAACATCCTTGTACATATTTTCAAACTATTGAACCTACACATTTCCGCAAAGTTAAACACATTTAGGATAGAAAATTCGTGATTTTGATTAAGCAAGTGTCAAATAATAATTTAAGACAATTAAATATTTTTAAATTTGTTAATAGTTTTTTATTCATATAAATAAGACTTGCATAATTTTTTTTTATGAAAATTAAAATGAGTGAACTACCATTTTAGGAGGTCAATTTGTTCGCGTTAGTAATTTTAGTCCTTGATTATATCAAAATTACTTTTTAGTCCCTATCTTTGTAAAATACTATTCATTTTAGTCCACTCTCTACTAAAATGATTGATTTTTTTTATAAGTTAAATACTATATTGACTACTTTTTTATACAATCAAAAACTAATATGATCAATCTTATAAAGTCAAAGACTGAAATAAAAATTTGATAGAGTTAAGAATTAAAATGAGACTCTTATATGATATAGGAACTATTTTATCTATTTGCTCAAATTAAAATGAGAATTCATACCTATTTTAAAATAAATAAATAATTTAATAATATTATAACTAATATATAAACCATATCTTTTATCAATTTCAAAATAATTCTAATGAAAAAGCCTTTAAAAAATAATGAGAGCCATTTCATAAAATAATATATACATCTAAATAAAAATTTTTTTGCAATACAAAAACCGAGCCTCTCGAACGCATAACTACTCTCCGCGCCGGGTCCCGATAATATTACTACTTTCGTATAGAAAACGCAAATATTTTTGTCGTCTTTAAGGTGGGGACTATGGCCCACCTTTGAAAATTTGTAAATTCATTAATTGCAGCTGTGGAATAGTCGACCATTACCAGCAAAGCAACTGCCAAGAGTTGGAAAAACTCTACGTATATTCAGATCCACTACTTGACTTGAAAATCGAGTAATTCTACTGTCATTTTCTTTTGTCTATTATTATTATTTTTTATTATTTTAATAATATTTATATGTTAATATTATAATTTTATTAGTTAAAAAAGAATTTTTAAATTAAAAAACTTTAATAAGGAGGATTAATAGACAAAAATGCGTGACAATAAACTCATCTTTAAATATTTATTATTTTTGTCTTCTAACTCGATTCATGATTCATATCTTTGAAATATGATATCGAATGTTTTAATGATATTATTTAACAAATTAAATATAGTAAAAATATATTATAAAATATAATTTTTTTATATTTTTAAAAATAAGATAATATATATTTATGATTATTTTTCTAATTTTAATAAATTTAACAAGTGGACTAAAGATATTATATATCAATATCCTTTGATATTTAGTGGAGCACGGCAGCAACAAGTATACTCAAACATCATATTTCTTCTATATATTTTATTTTATTTATCTTTTAAGATTAATTCACATATATATTAAAAAAAATAATTAAAGTTCTTAATTTTACAACAAGTTGTCATGCAATTTTTTTTTTATATTCTCATTAAACTCTAGATTTACTATATTAGAATAATAGATGTATAAAGTAATAAATGAACATGGATATAATAAAAAAATATGTAATAAATGTTAGAAATATGAGTTGAGTGTTATGCCGTGGTGAGACCACCGTCATGAAAGCGAATTTTGGCAGACCTCCGATATAACCTGATACCCGAAATTGCTTCCCACAATTAACGAAATTTGTGTACTTGAGCCTAATAAATCATTAGAACCTTGCAAACTATACCTAGATAAACTACACCAAGTCAAAGTAATGAATTGTGTGGATTTTTATTTATTTATTTTTTCTCCTGATGTATCTACTAGAAAGCCATATCTATATAAATAAAAAAGATAATTGTTATTGTTGGCTTAAAACAAATTATTCCAATGTGTACTAGTCAATTGAACCCATGATTTAATTAGCTAGTCTCAACCTTAAACAACTGAAAAGTAAACCTTTATTTAGTCACTAGCTAACAACCTTCATTTAGAAGGTACATATCTCGTTAATAATCTCTTGAAATAAAAAGCTAGCGAGAAACTAATAATGTATGACAATATCTAGCAATTCCCTACTAATCGCATACAAGAGAGAGATTTTTTTTTCATAGAAAAGAATGATTGTGCTTAAGTATTAATATACTTAGGATTGAATTAACATGTAGTGATGAGAGACAACAATTTAAATTTAAGACGTAAATTTCTCTTAAATTAAATGGACTTACATTTTTTTTCAATAAGCAATTGAAAATATATTAAAAATAAGAGTATAAGATGTACCCTAAGTAATTACAACAAGTTCTTTAATGCAATAAACAACCCACTGGGCAAACACACCAATCTGAAAAAGAAGAGGAAAATAGGAGATTTGAATGCTTATTCCAAGTCCAAGATATAATTTTAATGAGATCTAAGACTTGACCCACATCCCAAATACCGTTACTAAAAACTACATTAGTTCGCATTAGCCATAAGGACCAAACAACGACAGCCCAAACTCCAGTAAAAACCTGCTTTCTTCTTGGACGAAAATGATGAACAAAGCTCAGAAAAACTCACCGGTAACAAATCTGCAACATCAAGAGAAATTTGCAACCAACCAAACACCTTAATCCAAATACTTGTCGCAAAGCTACACAGTAGAAACAAGTGAGAGACTGGTTTAGGAGAATTGCTGCAACATGTACAAGTATCCTCTACCACCGATAATACACCATGACGCATCAAATTAACACGAGTTAGGATCCTATCCGAAACAATAACCAAAGAAAAACTTGAACTTTTAATGGTGCTGAAGATTCTCATGAAGTTTTCAAAGACCGCAAGACAACATCTTCTACTGACTCAATAACTGCAAATTTATGCAGTAAACAACAATACCTTAAAATAGATCAATTTAAACTGTCGCAATACACACTATTCTTTAAAAATTATGGTAACTTATTCACATAAGATGAATAGAACTTAAAGTACATTGGGTTGAGCTTGGCTATTTTGTTTGAAGGGGGCGGGTCAATTTTTTCTAAAGCGACATAGATAAATGAGTTAAATGCTGAATAATCTTGAACATCTTCAAATAGTAGATCAATTTTGTAACCAAAAATTACATGAACACAGTGACTTGTAATTACATCAAAGACGTGATGGAAAGTTATAAAGATAAACTTCTATCTCTAATTACTAAATTACTTATAGACAATATAATTAAAACTTTTTTTTTGTGTAAAGAACTTCCTTTTTTTTTAATAGTATAAGAAACTTTAATGATAGCATAAATTGGACTAACACAAAAAAATGAGTAGTCCTCAAGGCTGGACTTACTTGAGCAAAAAATACTATATAAACCCAAAAATTAAAAATATAAGGGGACTATCTAATCTACAAAGAGAAGGGCACATCACCGCCGTAGCTATGATAAAAGATTTTCGTACTCACATTTTTTTGTACTCACATTATACTTATGGTTATATACGTTAAAGTATCTTGTTATACAGGTAGAAGTTTTGTTGAATTTTTATTTTTACGTTGTAACCACATATTTCTCCACGTGTAACCACCAAATCCGAAAAACACTGTAACAAAAAAAGCAACTAATGTAACTATTTTTTTCAACGTACGTAACTAATGAGTACATTGAGTACAGAAAATTGAGAGTATAAAAATCATGACTCTATAGCTATATACTCCTTCCGTTTCTTTTTATCTGTCTCCGTTTTGAAAATTTGTTTCTTTTTATCGGTCTCTTTAGGAATTCAATAAAACATTTATAACTTATTTTCTTATTATACCCTTTCTCATTTATTACTTTATACATATATTACTACTTAATAATTATAGAGTTCCAACAAGGGTACAATAAAAAATTATCTCATAATTTTGATAGTTACAAAAACATTAAATAAATTTCTTAATTAATGTGTTTTAACCTTAAAAGACAAATAATAAGAAACGAAGGGGGTACATCTTATCTTATGTGGTGTTGGAAATTGTGTCTTGCTGAGTTGTCCATAAAAACAAAAGGAACTGTGCACATCTTTATAGTTCTTCTTTTCCCTGTGATTATGAACATGTACCCGATGCAAGGATCAAGCTAAAGTGTGGCGATGATCCATTTCTCAAGGATTTAATTGTGAATGTTGGTTGGTAAATCTTTCTATTAGAGTGCATTGACCACTAGTTTCATAGGTAGTCTAGTTTCTCAGTGGCTTAGTGCAAGCAAATTTTTGTTTCTCTTTTCTCAAATCTTATTTTTTTCCTCATTTTATCAACAAAGATACATATGAAACAAAATAAAATGTTTTTAAGAATTTAAACACCGCAAAAAATTGAGATACTTAATGTGACAAGAAAATAAAATAAAAAAAATAAAATGTAGAATTGATAGAAGAAAAACCAGGAGTGAAGGTATTACTATTTTTAAATTTGAATAAGAAATAAAAAAAAACATGGACGTTTGTCGTTTTTATCCATGGCCAGTATCGAGGATGAAATCTGTGTGCTTCAAGTTTCAACTTGACGTTACTAGTGTTCCCCCACAAAACGAAAGATGAGATTAGCACCATCTGTATTAGGAGTGGTATCATCCTTTTTATATGTAACAATCATAAATTTATATATTAAAAAGAATAGTACTACTTCCAATAGAGATGGTGCTAATCTCATTCACCCATAAAACCATATACAGCCTTTATTGTAGTATATATTGGTGTTAAATGTTGATCTATGGGCGCTGCCCTTAAAAACTTGGTGCTGTTTCCCTTGCAGACTGACACTAGATAACAATTAATAATTAATAATTAATGTTGGCAACACAGAAATAAATACTCTTATAGCACCAATTAGATTATTAGAAGTCCTAAATTGTAGTAGTACCAATGTAATTCTAATAGGTTCATGAATAAATGTGTAGGTCAATCCATTATTCATCATCAAAAGTGTGATGATGATTCAGCAATAATATTCACAATCACAACTTTCTGTACGTACTGGCTACGAGGTTCGAACCTATGCACTCTTACTTCCACAACGCCGCCACTGAATTCCCTCACTCTCCTTCTCTATCCAAATCCTTCTCTGGCGGTGCCTCTCCGGCGACTGAGCCGACCCAACGACAACGCCGCAGCGGTATTCGGAACCACCAAGCACAGGGTCCGCGCCACAACCCAACCGCTCAGCTTCAGCTTCAACCACTGCAAGTGTTCGCTTCTTCCCTGCAACAGCATCAACTCATCCTGTTCATCAGTTACAGAGGTGGAGGTCCTCGTTGGATTCGATGGAGTAATGATGCCTATCAGGGAGAGGATTTTTATTCCAAACCCTACTACTACTCTCAACAAGTTGAAGATGAAGTTGGAGGATATTCCGGAGGAAACAGTGCTATTCGATATTAATAATCATGTTGAAGAAGCAAACATCAACTTGGAAATGGATTTGGAAGTACTAAGACGGACACTCGATGTGGGGGTTTGTGTGCTATTATGCCTTGGTTTAGGTTTCATGCTTTCCAAATCTTCTATCACAAATCACTTTCGCCCCCAAAGACGTTTCTTTCGTTTCCCTTTTCTCTTTCGTTAATTTCAAACAAATTTGAAATATATATTCAAATAGTCTCTCTTTACGTTTTGTATTTTATAAGTTATCTTAGTTTCTCACGAAATCAGTCATGTTAGTTCTTGACTTTTACTATCATTAGACATTTTAGTCTCTGACTTTCAATATTATCGGTCATTTTAATCCTTGAAAGTTATGGACTAAAATGAATGCTCATATAATTCAAGAACTAAAGTGACCTGCAAAATACAAAATCAAGGACTAAAGTGACTTATTTTCACAATGTTAAGGATCAAAATAGTACATCACACAAACAAATTCTACCAATTTTATCTTTGTCTTTATATACTACAAGAGTTAAACTATGGAACAATCATCGCCTCTGTAACTCTTTTCCGAGTTCAGTTTCTTCTCTGCGACCAACACAATGCCATAATTCAACCTATGAACTCTCATTGTTCTCTTCTAAGTGAACTACGCCTTTCCTTTCAGGAACACAAATATTAGTTGACATGATGACAAGTATAGCATCCTGAGTTTGACTATCCAATATGGGAAGTGATATTGTGTCACTCTCAAATTTAATATTGTCACTCGAAAATCATGAAAATAAAACTTATAAATAAGTGTTATGAAAGTGGCAATATCATTTCTCCTAATATAATAGAGTTATTGAAATTAAGAAAAATCCTTGAAATTATTATTTTTTTCTATAAAATAATTGACTGGTAACATCTGGAATAGAACACTTTTATTAATCAACTGTATAGAAGAGTTTATAGACTCAAACTCGAGTATTATAACAATGAAATCCAAAGTTCATTTCTAGATTACACCTAGATAGATTATACTTCATTCTTCGATGTCAATTTAATCTTGAATGTTGCTATCTTTCGCCAGGTTCCTTGTCTGCTTGGATTTGTCGGTAGAACTTATATATATCTTTGGTAGTAGCTTATTAGCTCCATATAATTTTGTTTCAGCATCAGAAAATGATAGAAGGTCGCATAGAAAAATGTAAGAGTGACAATAAGAATCTATAAATCTCAAATAGGGACACGCATTAAAAAAATACTTTAACAAATTGAAAGATCCTTAGTCATAAAATCATTTTTTTCCTCATTGAAAATCAGTTCTTTATATTATAAGCATAAGGAAAATAATGTATAAATATTCTCATATTTCTCAAATAACATTCATCAATTATATGTTTTACTTCTTTTAAGTATATATCATTTTCTTTTAAAAATTACATATATTGAAAAATAATACTTTAACGGCTGGAGTTAAAATTTAATCCTTTGTACAAATTCTCTTATCTGTCTCTAGAGGTTGATAACTCTCATATTTAACTTTTTTTTTTGCATTGTGCAGATATATAATATCTGTGAACTCAATTTTTGGAGTCTCCCCCCTCTTTCCTATGACCAAAGTCTTTAGCATAATAATTTTTTTAGGGATATCATAAGGATATACTCCAAATTATTAATTACGTCTTTAACTTTTGGTTAAATGACTTTTTGGAGAAGATTTAAAATATAAAACTATAGTCTTTAAAACTACTCCTATAATATTTAATCTTTTGTATGTACTCATAAATCACACTAGAGTTTGAATGAAAAATCATAAAGAATATCATAAGGATAAAATCTGCAAACTCTTCTTTCTTTAGAAAAACCTAAAAAAACAACTAATTGAAAGTGTCTTTAAACAAATATAATAAAATAGAAAAGAACAGTTTATATCAAATAATAGCAAAACAGAACATATGTAAAAACAGAGAATAAAAATTGATTGATTGTAAATACTGAACTAAAATTCTTTGAATAAAAGTATGTAAATTCTTTTTGATTTAGGACTCATAAAGTCTCGTACTCCCCTTATCTTATAAAATCCTACCACTTCATAAAGAAGTAAAAAGGTAAAGCTATAATTATTTTATTTGAATTTCAATTCTGCTATCCGGTGCTTATGACTCAGTATAAGACATGAGAAAAGGAGAAAGGAGAAATTACAATAATTTCAACCTTGGCAAGTTGTAAAGAAATTAAGGGGATGAGTACAATTTCAGAGAAGGATAAAGAGTAAATATGTATAAGAGTATGTGTTATGCTAAATAAGTGTCTTAATAGCACTTGTTAAGGTGCAATAAATACACATTCTTAAATAATTGGAGTTACTATAAAAAAATTTATTAAATGATTTTCAAGTTTCGAAACATTAAATTATACCATTTTCAATAAATTATTGTTATTTTTATAATCTTAACTAGTGTTCTAAACGCAATGTTTATCATTTCCTTAAAAATATTATGTTGAAATCTATCAATTTCAATTAGTAGTTTACATGCTATGGATCATACGGGTGGGAGTACTTCATCAAGTGTTCTTAGTCGCAATTGGGAAGTGGACATTCGTCATATCCGTCCGAAGAGTAATCTTGGAGCTGATGCGTTAGCGAATTGGGGTGTGCAAGAGGAAGTTTCAGAGCAAATTTGGGCGTCACCACCTCCGTGGTTAATTTCAGTGTTATGTTCTGAACTTCTGTAGTTTCTTTTCGTTTTCTTCTTGTTGTTTTTCATTTCTTCTGTATCCAAAAAAAAAAACTTAAACAAAATATATGTGCGTGAAAATCAAAGGCCCCGACATTATTCCCCCAGTAGCTGTTCTGTCAAATATCTAAATTTTTTTAATTTATCATTATCTCATGTATGGCTATGATTCCTTTCATATATCCCCTCTAGGTAGCTGTTCTGTCAAATATATTGTTCTACCTTATTTCTTTCTCCGCTCCATACTGTGTTCACCGAATCCCTTAATAGAGGAATACAAATTATTTTTTCAACTTTGACTATTGGCCAAGAGTTTGTAGAACTTAAGTGGCATAAGGAGGAGCTCTTTGAGTTGAAGGAGAGGGGTTCAATCCCCGATGGGGTAGAAAGTCCCACATCGGTTAGTGATATGACTATTGTTAAGTTTATAAGGGTGTGACAATCTTCATCCTACAAGTTAGCCCCAGATCCGTTTGTTAAGCCTCATGTTTATTGTTAGATGTTTGTTAATCCCGTATTGTTGAGTCACCCGTTTGTTTGTCCATGTTTCAGCTATGTAGTTTTGAGCGTGGAGAAGATGTTGAGGCAATTGCACTAATCCTCTAGTAAACAAGGAATTTCATGTTATGCCTTTTTGGGTTGACCAAACTTTGCATGCTTTTTTTGAGTGAGATTTTTTGTGTGTTTTTGGGAGTGACACAAGTTTTGATGCCTATTCATATTGGCTTATTTGAGAAATAATCTCATCTTTATGGAAATGCTTAAAAAACATTATTTTTATTTCATATATAGAAACAAAAAAGCTGAGACTGAAACTGAGAACCCCTAATCAACCTTAAATTCCTTCCAATCTCAACCTAATTCCCAAACTTTCCTTCAATCTAAACCTAATTCCTAATTGTAGGTTTTATCTATTTGCATTGTAGATTTTGCATAATTTGTGGCTTCAGGTTTTGCACCACAAGTTTTGCACTTTTGCCAATGGCAACCATATCCTGCCCCCATCTACTTTGCCTCGTGTAACTTCATGAGTATGCATTGAGGAAGTCTACAAGCGATGAAAACTTGAAAACAAAACGATGTTGCTACACAATTGATCAAACCCAATTACCTCCAACAAAATGCATATTAGTTAATTTAAAAAACCCAAATTAAAAAATTACTACCTCCGTTCCCATACGTATACTCTTAAACAAAAAAACATATTAAGAAAAGTAATAACATCGAAAAAATGCATCTACTTTTAAAAATAGTTTAATGTCTTATCACTATTACTGTCTTTAAAATCTAAATATCTCTCTCCATCATTTAAAATTCAATTCAACTACCCTAATTAAATAGGTATAAAATTAAAAAACATACTAAATACTTTTTTTTTTTATTTGTAGGAGTTTGTAAAACAGAACACCAAATTTTTTTAGGTAAAATCAAGTAATTAAAAAGGAAACACTTTCCCGCACAAAGCGCAGGTTCGTGTCTAATTTGTTTATAAAATGCAGACCATCCAAAAGAAAGATACTCCCTCCATCCTAAACTTTTTTTTTCAAATTAATTAATTCTAGAGTATGTTTTATTTTTGTTTTTGAAAATAGTTTTTTATTGGCTAAATATTTTGTCAAAGTCTTATTTTGTTGGTCCTTTATGTTTATTTTGTCTCAATTTGGTCCTTTACGTTTGTTTTTTTAACCAACGTTGGACTCTTGTTTGAATTCGTTACTCTAAGTTAACAAAACTGCATACGTGGCACATAGCATTAACGGCGTTAGTTGTCGTCCCTTTCCAGACTAAAACGACATCGTATTAAATTTTTTTTCTTAAGTGTGCCTCCGTTAGTCTAAGTTAACATAATTGCATACGCTTAAGAAAAAAATTCAATACAATATCATTTTAGTCTGGAAAGGGATGACAACTAACGTTTTTAATGGTGCCACTATACAGTTCGGTTAACTAGACTAATGGATTCAAAAAGAGTGTAACGTTAGTCAAAAAAACAAAATAAACCTAAAGGATCAAAATAGAATTTTGACAAAAACATAAAAGACCAAATGTGTATTTTAGCCTTTTTTTTATTTCTTTTATTTTCAAAAAAGAATTGAAAATCTCTTTGACTTTGATAGACTAATTTATTTAAAAAGAAATTTACAAAAAAAAATCTTTAAAAAAATGAATTTGTGATAAAATTAGAGATTTTAAAAATACTATAAATGGGGCAATAACATTAACGAAAAGAAGGGGGTAGGGGTTTGTGGGCTGTAGAACTCTTCTTATCCTATGCTGTTCAAGTGCCACACTGACACTTTCAGAACTCCTCTTCCCACCAATCTCTGTAATTCTTTCTAACCCTCTTTCTCTATATCTCTCCAATTTCCAATTCTCTATTCCAATTACTCCTTCTTCTTTTCTTCTTCTTCTTCTTCTTCTTTTCATTGCAGCAAAAACAAGATCCAGTTTGAATTTGTCTTTGCAACCACAATGCATTTACATCATTCCCTTCAACCGGAACAGCGGCACTTCTTCACTTGGGTAAGTTGTTTGATTGGGAAAGTATATAGATTATAGAGTATCATTTTCAAAATTCTCCCATTCATTTGCTGTTCTTTTACCTTTTTTTTATTGGTTTTAATTCCTACATATATCTAAATTCATTACCAATTTAAGGGTCAGACTGAACAAATAAGCTACCCGAATAAAATGAGATTTGGGATTTTTAATTTTAACCCTTTGTTTGTTTGAGACCATGATTATGAGAGGAAAGAAAGAAGAGAAAAAAAAGTTGGTAGAAAATTGAATATTTTTTTGTTTGGTTTGGGAGAGAAAGTATTAAATTTGGTGGGGTCTAATAAAAAAAACTTTTCTCGTCATTTTGGAGAGATGTTGTTGATGAAAGATTACCGTCATACTATTCCTGAAACCTACACTCATTTTTTTTTATCATTCTCTTTATCATTTTCTTTATTTTCTCTTAAACTAAACACACTTAGGGCTTGTTTGAAATAGTTTTGGATTTTAGTTTTTAAAAATTGTATTATAAAATAGTTTTCAAAAATAATTTTTAAATAAAGTTAAATGAGTTTTCAATACAAATGTAAATTCTGAAAACTGAAAAGCAAAATATGTTTTAGATATTTTCATATTTTGGTTTTTAAGTACTGAAAAACAAAAACAGATTTCCGAAAACTGTTTTTGAAAACTCAACTGTCAAACAGGCTTTTTAGTTTTCTATTTTTAAAAATAAAAAACTCTTTTCAAAAATAGAAATCAAAGAAGCCTTTATTTTCTCTTATATTTCTTACACTTTTTTCTTCTCTATATTTTCTTTTTTCACACTTTCTACCAAGAAAGGGTAAAGGTATGAATAACTTCCAACGCTTTTAGCTTCACCCCGAGAAAAAAACTGCTACCCGATAAGGCAAACCGGTGTGGAGCTAAGCATCAGAATTATTAGTTCTGGTTCAGAAGGAGCATTTTCTTTAAAGAAAACAATAATTATTCTCTTTCATTATATTTTCCTATCCCTGTCTTCACATATTATTAAATCATTTATTGCATCTCTTTATTTTTTGTCAGTCTACTTCCTGGGAGAACCACAGTAAAATTACAACTACTCAAGCAAAAGTACTGATTAAATTAAGAATTTAATCTCATTATATTATCTGGTCACTTATTTTTGTCCTAGTAGCTACATTAAAAAACACTATGTTTGGCTCTCCAAAGTAGCAACATTTATCTTTTAGTCCCAATTATTTAATTTTAGTCTCTATATTTGACAATTTTTTTTTGACTTTATCCCATAAATATTGCATTTGTCGTTTTAGTCTCTAAATTATACTAAATACACAGATAAATATGTATATGTGTGCAATTATTCACAATTGTTTAAGGATTAAAATAAAAATTATTGTCAAGTACATGAGCTAAAATCGAATGAACTAAAACATAAATATTAACAGTTTAGAAACCTGAAGGAAATATTATTTTTTCAGTGTAGGAAACACATAATAATGAATAACAGAGTATAAATTCTTAATTAAATTAAACTAAAACAAAATAGATGGCATGAAAATCAAAGCATTAGAAAGTGGGAAGAATAATCTGTGTGTCGGAATTTTGTGGAGGAAAATGGATATGTGTGCATGGACGAAGTGTATGTCTCTGCAGGCGCAGAGACCAAAATGCTCAAACAAAGGATCACTGCAACTGTTAGTTTGTTCCTCCTCCAACTATCGCCCCGCCGTTATTCTCCCGGTAACTATTCTGCCAAGAAAAATGTTAAATTTTCCTATTAAATCTTTATATAAATTTTTCTATTCACTTAATGAGTGTATTCTATCTTTCACTGAGTATTACGTTTTGAAAGATAGATGACACTTGTCAAAATTAAGTAAATAGAAAGATTTGCAGGAGATTTTAGTAGAAGGAATTAACATTTATGTATATCATCTGTGATATGAATCTAATCTATGGCTATGGCTATGAATTCCTTTCTCCTCTCCCACTGCATTGTTCTCAGGGCTTAGGGAACAATTCAGGTGACTACCAAAAGTTGGAGCAAAGGCTAAAGGATAAGTACGGCGTCCATAGTGTAGTGGCAAAGGTGTCGAGGGTTGACTGGCTTCGCAATGCCGCTGGTTTGGTTGACCCAAATTACTGGCGCGGCACTCTTCAACCCTCCCCTGTTCTTGACTGGTACTTCACTCTCTTTCTTTCATCTCCCAAATCCCAATCAAGCGTCTTGTGAAGCCAGCACAGCGGGCAAGAACATACGTGCGTGAGTGAGTGATACAGGGGTTCGATATCCCAATCAAGCAATTGTTTGATCTACTCCTCCCTTTCTCTCATCAGGTACTTAAAGAGGGTTCATGATGCAGTTCAAGAAGCTAAGCATCTAGCACAAGGTAATTTCACTATATCCATACTTTCTCTCCTCTAAATCCAATACTTAATACTGAAATGAATGAATTAATCTTAATTTAATTAGGTACTACAACAAGTAATATATCATTGATTGGGCACTCAGCAGGAGGATGGCTTGCACGTCTCTATATGGAAGAATTTGGGAGCTCCCATATATCCTTGCTATTGACTCTTGGCACCCCTCACCTGTAATTCTCTAATTCCTTCATTGCCTTAATCCTCATAGTTATAGATATCGAGTGATGTACCATTTCGGTCCTTAATTTTATAAGGATAAGTCACTTTAGTCCCCGATTATGTGCGGATAAGTCACTTTAGTCCCTCACTTTACATTTTTGCAGGTCACTTTAGTCCCTGAATTATACTATCATTCATTTTAGTCCCTGGCTTTTAGGGACTAAAATGACTTATAATAATGAAAGTCAGGGACTAAAATGATCAATGATAGTGAAAGTCAGGAACTAAAATGGCCGATTCCATGATGGACTAAAATGACATATAAAATGCAAAGTTAGAGACTATTTTAGTATATATTTCCATAGATATTTGTTATGGAAATAAGTCCCACATTGCCTGCCTCACTCTTCGCTGTGCGATTTAAATACTTGTTAGGCTATTCCTCGTGTTAGAATTAATATCATTGTGGTGTGGATTCCATAATCAAACAACTTGTCTTTCACTGATATAATCCTTTCTTTTCAGCCCACCCCCAAAAGGTGTGTCAGGGGTCATTGATCAAACACGAGGTCTCCTTGATTATGTTGAAAAGTATTGCTCAAAACCTGTTTACACCCCTGAACTGAAGTATGTATGTATTGCAGGAAGGTAAACAATATAATGTTCTACCTTATTGAATCCCTTTGTGTTGTGTTTCTATTCATGGTTGCTAAGATTTTTTTGAGATGTGGTGTGTTCACATAAAGATGTTCAGAAATTATACTAATCCACAAGTAAAATGCAGACCATGTGAAAGAAAGAAAACTTATTAGAGATAGAGAATTGGTTATTCATTCCAAGTGTGTTGAAATGTGGATTTAATGCATGCTACAAAATGAAGGTATATTGAAGGGGCTCGACTGTTTGGCAAGTCAAATCCAAATATAGAGGCTGTAGTTCCAACTAATGGTTCTCAGCTAGTTCCTGAGGCTGCTTTAATTAACACTTCAAGTAATTCTCCACCTAATACATCATTATTACGTGCTCGCTTTGTTGGGCAAGGATATAAGCAGGTGAATGCAATTTAACCATTCATTAATATATATATATATATATATATATATATATAAATAATGGACGTTAATATATATATATATATATATATATAAATAATGGACGTATTTAGTGAGAACTCTAAACATGTGAGAACGTAAGAACCATGAATCTTGACCATACAACCATGCATTTATGATGAGAGAGAAGATTTTAATGCATAGTTGTATGATCAAGATTCATGGTTCTCATGTTCTCACATGTTTAGAGTTCTCACTGTATTAAGGTATAAGTTGGAAATTATGCTGACCAATGCTATATGAGTTTGTCAGGTTTGTGGGCAAGCAGATGTATGGGGTGATGGTGTTGTGCCACAAGTATCAGCTCATCTTGAGGGTGCACTTAACATTTGCTTGGATGGAGTTTATCACTCCCCAGTTGGTTCAGATGATGCAACTAGACCATGGTATGGTTCCCCTGATGTGTTGGAGCAATGGATAGAACACCTCCTTAATTAACTTTAGGATGTTAATGAGAACACTTCATCTAAGTAATGTCATTTTATAGCAGTATAGTAACCATAAAATTACTTTTCACTTTTCTTTCTTCTTTTTTCTTGTATCAATTCATTACAAAGTTAATGTTTTATAATTGTAAAATGCCCCTTATCTTGACAATTTAATATTTTATAATTACCAATTTGTGTTGCTTTGTCTTAGGGATCATTTGAGGTGAAATATCTTGTGCTTCACTTTGTTTTAATTTTTTTGGTCTTGCTCGAACTAAAAACATTCACATTATGGTGGGATTAACTCTTTTTTCTAGAATTTTTTTCATCTATAATGGTTCGATACTTCTAAATTATAAAAACCATATTATGATCACCTTACATACTTTTATTAACAAGTTTCTTTTAGGGAGATTTTTATTAATAATTTGAAAGTGTCTCAAGTTGCATGTGTTGAGTAACTTGTGTCCATGATTCAAAACAAAAAAAAGATAAAAAAGATATGTCAACCAAGGATTCAAGCAAGGTGAATGAAAGTATTCCCAAGTGAAGGCTAGTATGAGACGATTTCCTCATTTATAAGACTAACCATATTGTATGGGGCTCAGTGTTAAGCAATGAAGAACCACCAAGAAAGTTAACTTAATGCCACAAACACGAGAATGATATGATTAACGAATGATTACACAAAAGATATTGAATCAGCATACAATGGTTAGAAAGGAAGTGAGGTAGCATCATTATAAAAAAAATGGTAGTCTTATTTTAAATGATTTGTGTCTGAAAAGATCCGTAGAAGTATCAGTAAAGAGGGTTGAAAAGATAAAAAATAATTTGAAACTTAGAAACAATGGCCTTCTTCGCTAGTCTTTCTCGCAAACAAAATGAAAAAGGAATAGAAGAAGCACAAGTTATGAGGGAAAGAGTGTACCTTTTTGAGAATAATGTGGCTTTCAAGATCAAGTTTGAAGAGACAAAATTTGCAGAGGATCGAGAGCAACAAGCAGAGAGTAACAAGTGAATGAAGTTTGAGACCTTAAATAGTTTTACAAATGGAACGTCGTACCTTCTCAGGAGTAATGATGGAAGAGCTGGCGATGTGACGTTACAAATCTAAAACATTACCTTGCTTCCAAAGAAACAATAGTAAATGACCACGTGGCAGGGCGACTATAAGCATCTTTTCCAAAAACCTCGCAAGTCCCATGATGACGTGTGTAAAAAAAGATAGAATGAAACAACAGCAATCAACATGGTGTTAAGTACTAAGTCATCAAATAAGATTTGATCTCATGAATACAAATTCTTAACATACAAGCTAAGTTCAGGCATCATTTATTTAAATTGTTGGTGTAATTTACATATTAGTAGCAATATTACACTATCTAGCTTGTTTGGTTTATTTTAGGGCTAATGGCAAAGGATTTTGCAGATGTAACAGAAAAGAAAAGACTTCTTTTCATAAGCAGGTAACTTCAGACTTTAACGACCCGAGTTCAAACATACTTGAGCATCACCCGAATAAGGCCAAGCCAACTCGACTTCAAGTTCCATGGAAATACATCCTTCATAATCTAGCTCTAAAGAACCATCTAACTAGCCAAATTGACTGAGAAGAAACATCCTGGTCTTAGCCATATTGACGAGTTGAGAACCTTCAAGCCGATGTTGGAATTCCAAGAAGGATGTTGGGAGAGACCGTCCAGCATGAACGAGCTCTAGAGTGTTAAGCCCAAGTTTACCTTTCTGCGAAAGCTTGAATCACTAGAGATTCTTGCGTTGGTGGAAAGGGAAAAAGAAAGCCTCGCACCTTTTTCCAGCCAACTAGCATGATGATAAAATTCACCACCGCCTCTAGAGGAAGCTCGCCGCCTGCCAGCACCATAATTTTCATTCATGGAAGGAAAACCAGCATGACAGATGCAGCCTATTTTCTACTAGAAAATTACGGACATAACGAGAGCCGACCACCACTTGACCTGGGATGAACGAGGTAACTCTTTCTTTTTCCCTTTTGCATGACTTAGTATGTTTGTGATCATAGACAGATGGAAGAGAGGAATGAAAAAAGTGCTAGGAAGGGCTGCTATATATATAGAGGATCGAGTCATAAATGCAAAGCCTACAAACTTCAAACAGAAATTGCTTAATGGAGGAGTCAAAACAGTGGAAATGCCATTGAAGCAGCAAAAGCGACAAGACCACCAAATGTAATTAATATGACATGATCACCAGCCAGAATTAATGAGATGGAACCTTCTGTCAGAATGTTGAAGTAGCGAAGCCGTCGTTCTTAGCCTATGCCTCTTTGACCAAGGCCTCGAGACTTGTGGGGCTGGTGTACCATCTTAAAGATTAGCCCAAGGCTCTTTGACCAAAGCCTGGATGTACCATTAGGTCTCAACTTAGATGACTTCATGTTAACCTAAGCCTCTTCGACCAAGGCCTCGAGACTTGCGGGACTAGTGTACCATCCGGAAACAGCCGACTTCAGTTTAGCCAAACTTGGACATCATAGGGACGCCATGTCTATGCGCCTAAGTCACAGCGCTAAATCTGCATCATGCCATCATCCAGATATTTTCCATTTTCAAAATGCACCTAGACACTAGGGTTTTGAGGAATCTAATTGGATAAATAGTTTGTATTTCCCAACTTGTAGGGACATGCTCACAATAACAACCAAAGCTCTTAGGGTTCAGGAAACAAAATACAATTGGAGTTGAGGCTTGGGAGCTTTGAGTGAACAGATAAAAATCAAATTTAAAAATATATTATTAAAATTGAGTGGCTAAATCTTAAACCCTAAACGCCAAAGTCAAACCCCAAATCCTAAAATCCTACTAATTGAATGGATAAAAAACACATTTAAAAATTTCTTGTTTTTAATTGTGAGTAGATATATGATTAAAATCGATTGACTAATAAATTTTGTTCAATAAATAAAAGAATTTAAAAATTCAAAATCTCTTCATAATAATACATAAATAATAGTAATCATAATAATTGATCAATAGATAAAAATCAAATTTAAAAATATATTATTAAAACTAACTAACTAAACCATAAACACTACTAAATCCTAAAACTAAATTATAAGCCCTAATAAATGAATGGATAAATACAAATTTAAAAGTATATTAAAGCCCTTGTCGACTGTCATTCATGGCGCTGGTTAGAGGAACCTGCTTGACTTTGTCTCTTAGGTCAATGTTGTATGCTTGCTGTTGACTTGGCTCTTAGGTCAACGTTGCATGCTTGCTGCTGACTTGGCTCTTAGGTTGACGTTGCATGTTTGATGTTAAGTTTGGGAACCGAGTGGTCCTCTTGGGAATGATCAGATATGAAGGTTGGGTGTCGAGATAGAGTACTGTACAATTATATATTATATACTCATTATAGAGTGTTGTGGCAAACTCGCAATAACATTTACCTTATGTTTGGTTAGAAAAAAAGAAATAAGAAAGAAAGAAGATAAGACATAATGATGTAACTTCCTTTGTTTGATTTAAAAGAAATTAAATGAAAAAAAGTTGATTTTAAAGAAAAAAATTTTAGAAACTTATTTCCATCTTATTTCTCTCGTCCATAACTTCCTTCCATCCTATTTCTCCCTTCCTACTTTATCCTCAACCTAACACATGCGTAATGTACTAGTTGTGTACTAGTAGTAGGAAGAAAATAGGAGCGGTCCAGGTGTCAAAAGACGGGAGAGAGTGTGGAAAGAGGGACACGTCAGCACCTAGAGGGGTTTTGCTTGACGTTGAGAATTGGCATCGGCGTCCTCGGCCGGATAGCAATAGCTGCTCGCTCTCTTCTGTTGAGTGTTCTTGACTTTCATATAAAAAATCAAAATAGATTCTGATGCTGGTCAACAACAGATTGATTTCAACTATCCAACCCATCTTCTATTCTGTTTTGACTCTTTTCCTCTCTCGTCTCGTCTCCCATAGCAACCAACACAATACCATTGATAGATAACCAATTTCTCTATTCCTTCCGCTAAATTAAAATGGGAGGAAGAGGAACTAATCATCACCATCACCATCACCAAACCAGCTACTCTGCTAATCCCGCCGATTACAAACTTCTAGAAGAAGTCGGTTACGGCGCCACCGCCACCGTCTACCGTGCGATCTATCTCCCTTTCAACCAACTCGTCGCCGTCAAGTGTTTGGATCTCGATCGTTGCAATATCAATCTCGATGACCTACGCCGAGAGGCCCAAACGATGAGTTTGATTGACCACCCCAATTTGGTGAGGGCTTTCTGCTCCTTCGCGGTGGAACGCTGCCTTTGGGTGGTCATGCCATTCATGGACGAGGGTTCTTGCTTGCACCTTATGAAGATTGCTTACACCGATGGATTTGAAGAGGACGCTATTGGATCTATCCTCAAGGAAACTCTCAAGGCCTTGGATTACCTCCATCAACAGGGACATATTCATCGCGATGTCAAGGCTGGCAACATCTTACTCGATAGCAGCGGAGCCGTCAAGCTCGCTGACTTTGGCGTCACCGCTTGCATGTTCGACGCCGGTGATAGACAGCGTTCCAGAAACACTTTTGTAGGCACTCCTTGCTGGTTCGTTTCGTAACTCCACTCAAACACAACACAACACAACACAGCATCACTACTCTCTCGCTCTCACTCTCACTCTCACTCTTTCTCTTGCAGGATGGCTCCCGAGGTACTGCAACCCGGAACTGGTTATAATTCCAAGTCAGTCATCCCTCACTTTCTTCCCCTTTCCATCTTATCTAAAGTCCCATTTTAAATCCATTCATTTCTTCATGTTCTTCGTAGCTTAATTTGATTTCAACAAACTGCAACACGTCTTTTGTCTTGCTATTCTGATTGTGGTTGAATAATATATTAGGTCGTGTTTATTATTGTTGCTGAGTGAGATGCATGAATGTTTGACAGGGCTGATATTTGGTCTTTTGGAATTACGGCGCTGGAGTTGGCTCATGGTCATGCACCATTTTCAAAATATCCTCCAATGAAGGTAATCATGTTTATCCTGTGCTTGTTCGGAGATTCAAGTTCCGGTGATATAATTCATAACATAGGATACGAGATATTAACACTTACTTTTTGTTTCTTGTATAGGTTCTTCTTATGACAATACAGAATGCTCCTCCCGGACTTGATTACGATCGTGATAAGAAGTTCTCTAAGGTATCAGTGTTCTTTCTGGCTACAATGTTACACTGGAGTCGTTAAGATGATTTTTTGGTTTTATTTAACTAATTGATAATGGCGTATAAGATTTAGTTTTGATTCTGCCATGGTGGTTGTGCCATTTTTTGTTTCATTGTTAATTGTTAATAGTAGTCTAATTAAAGTATTTCCAGTCGTGATCAGTCTTTTAAGGAAATGGTTGCCATGTGCCTGGTGAAAGATCAAACAAAGAGGCCGTCAGCAGAGAAGTTACTGAAACATTCCTTCTTCAAACATGCTAAGCCTCCTGAGCTATCTGTAAAAAAACTGTTTGCTGACTTACCACCTCTTTGGAATCGTGTGAAAGCCCTCCAGGTTGGATTTCATGCAGATTCTGCTTCAGGTTTTTAAATTCATTTTTATGCTACTTTTATTTGACTTCACAAATTGTTGCAGCTTAAAGATGCAGCTCAACTAGCACTGAAGAAAATGCCTTCCACAGAACAAGAAGCAATATCTCAGGTAAAAGTTGATATCAAAATGTATTTTCGATGCATAATATTGATACATCCATTGATTCCTAGGAGCCTTTTTATGAATTGATCAATGATGATAAAATGAGGTTTGCCCTCTGATCTGAAACAAAAGTTCTGGCTATTTCTAGACTTCTTTATGGTAACCATGATTTCAAACTGGAGGTTTTCTTCACTTTCTTCCCAACCCCCTATAAAGGCATTTTCAAGTAAGACAAATCAAAACAAACCTTTTTAATGGGACATTTAAAAACTTCATTTTAATGTTTATATGTTTCTTGGAGAAAACTCCAAAGATTGTTTTCGGTAAATAGATAATCAATTTCAAAGTGATGGACATCTAATCCACTTTGATATTTTACTTTAGAGCGAATACCAACGAGGAGTTAGTGTGTGGAACTTTGATGTTGATTATTTGAAAGCCCGAGCTTCATTGGTATGTATTGTCGTGTTCAGATTTTATTCACTATACTAGATAACTAGATTTCCCCTTTATTGGATCTATAAATTGATGTCATTTTGCTAGGTGAAGGATGATGATGATTTTGTAGAGATGAAGGAAGAAGATGAAAGCAAAAATTTCAGCTATTACAAGGCTGTAAGAAGACCTTTCAACTGAATTTTGATGTTGGTTCAATTGTTCTAAACTTTCTTTACCGTGAAGAAATTCACTTTCCATCTGTTGTTTGTCATGACAGGGTGTAACTGATTCCCAGTCTGGTGCTGGCAAATTGAATTCAGAGAAATTTCTACGGGATAAGATCACATCACAAGTAGGTGGTATTGACAGACAACAGACAGAGCAGAGTGAATACTTGAACAAAGATGAGAAGATTTTTGAAAGTGATCTACAGGAACCTGGTTTGCCCAAAATTATTATTTGGAAGCGAAATGAATCAATTAAAGATGCTACATCTGCTATTGCAGAGAAGGATTTTGGTACGAGCAAAATCAAAGCTCAACCCGTGAAAAATCGGCAAACCCAAAGTGGACCACTGGTACCAGCCTCAGTTCTTGGTCATTCTTCATCTGAAAGAGGACGTACATCGGAAAGGTACATAGTATTTTTGTATCATATTTTAAGCTGTTCATCGTTCGATCACTTTGTAGTGCTTCTTTCTAGCCTACGTTAGACTCGTAGAAAGAAGATTCCAAGTTGAAATCGCCTGGTCGATGTAACATCAAAATGATTAAGACGATTCTTTCTCCCTTCGCCTGGTCGATGTAACATCAAAATGATTAAGATGATTCTTTCTCCCTTCGCTATGATTGCAAATTTTAGAGACCATGATGAAATGGTAAGAACGCTTCCATTAGAGGTTCCCAAACATCAACAGTTAGTTAGAACCATTAGCTAGAGAGGTTGAAAGGGCAGGGGTTTACCTTCAACAGTAGGAGAGGTAGAAGGGAGTTGCATTCATAGTTGTCACATTGAGAAAAGAGTGGAACAGCTCAGTTGAGATGATTTCTCTCCTTTTCTGATTGATGTTCAACTTTCCGTACAAAATTATTGCTTTTCTTTCTATCTTTCTTGAGATATCTCTGTTCTTATTTGTGGGTTCATAACAATTGTTTCTCAATGTAACTCTAACAAACATGATAAAGTAACTCAATGAGTACACCCTTATTTTCATCCTCCATAGATACAAGTGTCTTGCATCACCTTAGTCCTTGGAGAAAAAACAATGGTCATCAATTTAGTCTCTCAGTTATGCAAATTGTCATCAGATTTGTGCAACAAAGATGGCAATTAGTAATATTGTTTTTGTAATTTGTAGAAGCGTGTTCGGCTGCTAGCCGCTATGGGAAACTTATAACATTTTGTTTTGCTTTGCACAAATATAACAACAAGCCTTATCCCACTCACTAGGCGAGGCTGACCGAAATATTCTGTGTTTGCCCCTCAGCCTCTCTGTTTTCCAGCTAAACCTTTACAGCCCACACATTACACATATTCTAGCCTAGCTCACCACATATTTGCCTGAACCACTCTTCATCCGATTCATTTTCTGGCCAATTGAAGACTAGAAAACTAAGACAACATATTATATGTGGTAATTGACTTTATTGTCTTTGCACAACTCCAACCTCTGTTTTGTAGTTTGGAAAACAGGAGAGATAGCATGGTTTTTCTTAACTGCTTCAACTTAAAATATGACATAGCTGACATTGTTGTGCTTTCATTTTTTGTTGTTCTGTTTATGCTATAGCCATTTCGAGGTTGCCCGTTCCAGGATTGATAACTTTGCCAAAATGATGAAGCTTAAGTCTTTGGAGGACGAAAATAAGGGTTTATTCTACCCCAGTTTTTGGGTTAAAATAGTTTCAGTTCTTTTAATAATAATGAAGGCATTGTACCCTATTAATTCAAGAGGAGCCCAAAACACCCAGGAGAAAGTTTATTTTATTCCATGAGCTTGACATGTAACTAGGCTCTGGGGTTTAACACTACACTGTGACCCAAAATCTTTAGGTGCTTGTTGTTCCAGATACTTATATGATCCACAGTTCATCCATTACTTTCCAAATTGAGACCTCTCCGTAATTAAATTTTTTCTGTGGTGTTAATAGGAACATTTTGTGCTAGGTTTACAAGCTTCTACTAGAGCTTTCTTTCAAGAGTTACGTCACTAGATATTTTGGCAGGATCAATTTGTTAATTGGAGACATGCCTTACCATAAGACTTCTATTTGCATGAGGCTAGCATCAACAACAGCATCAATCACCATTTTTACTTTTGTATTCTCGGAGCTGAATCATAAGCACTGATACCACCATTAGGTTAGAGGAATCCTATAATACAAGGAAGATCTTCCATGGTATCAGAAAAGACGCTACTGCTTTTAGTCGAGTAACTATAGGACTTTGAGTAACTATAGGACTAATGACTTGATGTCTATTGAGTTTGTGCTTTTGTGATGCTCTTTGATTTTGTCATTCCAATTGACCTGGTACTGTGATGCATGGATACTATGATATCAGCATATCCATATCCAATGCTTATCCGACACATATTTATGATCATATTTTTGTCATTGAGGACAAGTTTCTGACGTAATAGTACTTCAATACATGAGAGGATTATACTTCTAATTTAAATTGGGAAGGTAGTTATAACTAAGTATTCAAGTAAAACTGTAGAATTCTGATTTATAGCGAGAATTTATCATGGTAAGTCACTATAATGTGGAAGTGTGAGAGAATGGAGATGCACCCTAAAAATATTCTGCTTGGGGTATGTTGGAATTAGAGTTGATATGGCGGAGAATAATTCTTGAATCCTGCTATTTATTTGTTTATGGGTTAACGTGGTGGTTATAGCTATTTATGTAGGAAATTAACAAACTTCGGTGACATAGGCAGTTAATTTTATTAAATTAAATTAAATTAAATTTTTATGATGAATTTTAAGCAATTTTTCTTTTTCATCTAGAAGATGTTAGTCTGAAGACCACCTCCACCGTGAGTTCAGGCACTAAGAATGCCATTTTCCCCTTTTATATTCCTTGAGTTGTTGATGATATAAAACATAAGTTTGTAATTTGAAGTTTAAATGATAGATCCATTGTTGTGTGTGCCACTTTCCATTTTGTGCTCTATTTCTGAGTTATTCTGCTTTACTTGTTATCAATAACATCATATTTTGCTTGATAAAAACATTTAATGTTTTATTACATCTAGGCTTGAGAATGGAAATCAGTTATCGAGTGAGAAAAATAACCGTGAAATGCGATGTGCGCCGAGTTTTAGTGGTCCATTGACACTTCCAACTCGAGCTTCAGCAAATAGTTTATCAGCTCCTATAAAGTCTTCTGGAGGTATTTAAATTATGCTGTGCACTGTAAGGGTATGCGCAGAAATTCTAGCAACCATATAATATTAATTTCTTTGTGTAATTTGATGCACACTACTCTTGGTAGGATTCAGAGATTCCATGGAGGAGAAGTCTAAGGCTAATTTGGTGCAAATTAAAGGGCGATTCTCTGTGACGTCGGAAAATTTAGATATTGTGAAGGTATGCTTGATTCTTACAATTGGGTTCACCTATTATTCAACTTTAACTGACTTAATGTTGTGCTGTAGGATATTCCTTTAAGTTCAGTTTCACGCCAATCTTCACAGGTTGGTTATTGATCTAATTGTTTACCAACTGCATAGTTAAGTTCTATATTTTCCTTAATCTGATGTCATGTGTCTATTACACTTGACATAGGGATCACCCTTGCGGAAATCTGCCAGCGTTGGTGATTGGATGTCGGATTCCAAACAAATGGTTTGTACATAATTCATTTGGTTCAAACCTATCTGTCTTGTTTATAAGCATCTTCCATTATTTGTATTCTATATTTGATTAATGCTTTCAAAACAATTTATCAAATGTAGATAAAGTTAAACGGATGGAGTTCATCTTCAATTTTGTGAATTTTTGTTTTCGGGTTGATTGCAGAGCATCTAGGGTGTATCATTTATTACTTATATACTCTCTCTGTCCCTAAATGTAAGACCTTCTACAAAAAATTTTTTTGTCCCTTTTTATAAGACCCTCTTACAAATTTTGTGCCAAATTGAAGGTTTTTTAACCCAAATACCCTTAACATTTAATAATACCAAAAAAAGTTAGAATCATTAATTAGGTAGAGAGAGAGAGTGGAGTTATGAATTTCAATAAAATAAAAGGGGTATTTTTGGAAGCTAATACAAAATTTTAGACATAATTAATGAGTTTAATCATACTCCTTAATTCCTGTATATTTTTTGTAAAGGGTCTTACATTTAGGGACGGAGGGAGTATAAGGCTTTTCTGTCTTATATTGAATGCATTTTTCTTCAGCCAATTGGTCAGGCCCCTAAAGATTCTGCCAACACCACTATCTCCCCATCACTTCTTCTGCTTCACCTTCAAAATCTTTTGCAGCAAACCTCTATTCAACAGGTGAGGGAAGTCTGTGCATGCGTTTTAGTTTGATCAGTGGAGTTGTAGCTTTGCATAGCTTTGAATATGTATGATTTATTGGAAACTGTATTTCATTTCAGGATCTTATAATGAATCTGTTAAATAGATTACAACTTGCTGAAGCAATTGATGGTGAGTGAAGATTTTCTCTTAATTTTGTTTGAGGCAATTCCTTATGGTATTAAATGAGGCGTGTTAATCAATTTTTTCAGTTCCTCAGAATGGAAAGTTACCACCATTACCTCGCAGTTCAGAGATCAATGGAAATGTGGGTACTTTTTACTTGATTTATCCCTTTAACTAGTATGTTTTTTTTTTTTAAATTCTGCATGTGTCATTCATTTTTTGAAGAACTAGTCAATTTTGTTTTCGTGATATGACCCTGCAGTAAATCCTTCAATATAATAATGATTCATTTGCTTTGATCTTTCCCTTGATTCTTCATGTCATTTATAGGTTGATACATCAGCGTCAGAGAGGGAGCGTCTTCTGCTGAACAAAATTTCAGAGCTTCAGGCTAGGTTAGTAATATATATGCTTGAAAACATTTTTGGAGCATCACTGATTCTTTTACTTAAAATAGCTTATTCAATTCCTTATTCCATTCATATTACAGGATGATCAATTTGACTGGTGAACTGAATGCTGAGAAGTTAAAATACACACAGGTAAGTTCCTGTTGAAGCTTCTTTTTTTTTTTTCTTCTTCTTTTTGGTACCAAAAGGGGCCAGCCAAGATAAAACAAGCTAAAAGAACAGGATATGGAGGTTCCAATTGCATCGCAAAAAATTGAACTAGCAAGGGGACATAGGAAGTGTTGTGAGGACTTAGGCACCTTGGCCTTTCTTTAACCTCCAATTTGCTAGCCAGGTTGTGCACCTGTTTCCTTCTCGGAGGGTATGGAAGCTGATGTTGCAGCTTCTATATTAACCACCTTCACTTTTTTTATTTTTTTCTTTATAGTTTCACTTATCCCCTCACCTAGTAGGATAAAGCTGGTTGTTGTTGTTATTGTTGTAAAGTCCAACTTATGCAGGCTTCGCTGTATTACATATTCATATAGTATATAGTGAAGTTTTAAAATTTGAGAAGTAACTAACGATTTGGTTATGAAACAGTTGCAACAACAGCTAACATCTCTCGGCAGCCAAGAGCAAAATGGGGACATACGAGAGGAAATTGCATGAAAACTGATCAATTCAGAACTTCAATTCTGAGGAAGTTACATGTACATCC
Organism: Cyamopsis tetragonoloba; assembly: GCA_037177725.1. Taxonomy (NCBI): domain Eukaryota; kingdom Viridiplantae; phylum Streptophyta; class Magnoliopsida; order Fabales; family Fabaceae; genus Cyamopsis; species Cyamopsis tetragonoloba. The sequence goes on from CM074124.1 coordinate 45,493,618, forward strand.
AGTTGAGTGATAAATTGATAGGTGGACTTCATTCTTTTTCTCAGTTGACGGAGAACTGCTTTTTGGATACTGAAATAGGAGTCACGTATGTTCCCTGATCCAGGTTGCCTCTGATCAATTAACTTCAAGGAAGATCTATTGGCCAGCTAATGCAAATGAACAGAAATGATACTTGAATGCAATGGTACTCTCATTATTTATTCTACCATTCAAAATTCCGGTGTTAGCGACCTTCTGCCACAGCCTGCCAAGTTTGCTCATGAATTACGGGTTGTTGCCATAAGAAAGTTATGGTGACATAACCCCGGGGGAATTATTATATCACTACAATATTGAACTGTTATTATTATTATATTCATAGCATTTATAGCATGTGCTTGTATAGGATCGATGTGTTGTTTTGCCTAATAGGTTATATGTTCGATGAAATATTGGAGCTATTCCAAATTAGTTCATTATAGATATAGATTATAGATGAGAACTCACATGGTGGGGGACAAGGCTTTTGCTTTGTTGTATGGAGGATGAGAGAGAAAAGGAGGGGGAGGGGGATCAAAGAGAAGTCAGACACTTTTATTATTTGAAGTATCTATTTTTTGAGTATATTTGAAATACGTTTTATTAGAAAGGAGGATGTATTTTAAATTGAATGAAAACTATTTACCAAAATTGAATAAAAACTAACGACTTTGTAAAATGTGTTCAACACCCTGAAAGAATCATTTTTCCATCGCAAAAGAGGTTAATGCTTGATAATCTTCCATTGCACTGGTTAAAAGGAACCAGATTCATGATATGGAACTTTTTTTTTTCTTTTTTTTTTGGAGTCACATGATAGGGAAATTGAAACAAGATTGCAAGCACTTGTTTTGAGATAAAACAAAACATGAATGATTGATTTGGGAATTACATTACATCGGTAAACAGTCTCAAAATCCATCCATATACGACATAAGATAAGCGTACGTTAATATTCACCAAGAATGAATTGGAAAAAATGTATTTACAATTTAAAATTTAAAATTACAGAGTGGATGAACCAAGTGTTAGATTTTCGCAGAATAAGTGAAACTAGGACAACCATCATAGACAAATCCTTTAGCCGTAGGGCAGTGAGCCAAGGGACAACCATCAAGGTCATTTCCCCACCAATTGAGACTAATGTCCTCCAATCCAAGGCAAAGATATAGAAGCACTCCCATGAAGGCGAGACCTGCATCGAGGGCACCGGAGAGGACATAATTGTGCCGCCTCCACCATTCAGGCTTGTACCTGAACACAACAAAGCCAGACAGGAAGCCAACAATGATCCAGCTTGTGTAGTTCACAGCAGTCGCGGGAGGCATCATTGACGTCGCGCTTATCAACACGGGCATGTTGATGAGCCTAATCCACTCTTGCTGTGGGAATGCCTTCACAGCCAACCAAACAAGCAAGGGAGCAATGGCTCCTCCAAGGAAGAACCAGTTCACATTCTCATAGATTCCAAGGTCTCCGAATATTCTCCGCGGCCCAATCAATCCCCATATAACCGATGCATCGTAGAACACCGTATCACTTGGACATTTCCAAACAGAGGATGTGTCCTCACATATGTCCGGAATTGTTTCTATTAACCACCATGCGGTACCCGAATACACCAAACTCGCGATCACCGTTCCCACTACCTATTTCATCATTTGTTGTTAACGACTTTGGTTAATTGGTATGCATGATAAATGTAAGTAAGTAGGTAGAAAATGAAAAGAGAAGAATGAGGACCTGTGCCATGAACATGGCTCTTGGGGGGATTTTCATGTAGTGGCCAAGCTTGAAGTCTTGTAAGAAAGTGAGGGCTTGGCTCATACTAATGTAGCCATAAACCTTGAAGCACATGTTAGCCACAGGGTATCCCGGATAGATATACCCTATTATGTACTCCGTTATTATGTTCAACCCGGGAGCCTGTAATTAATTCAATTCATTAGGAGCTGTTTGGTTTGTATTTTCATTTTCTGTTCTTTGAAATTTTACAAAGAAAAAACTGAAAATATTGAAAACAGAAAATAAAAACAAAAAATAAAAATACAAACCAAACAGCCCCAAGAAGATAAGATAATAATGCATATCGATTAAGTTAATTATTGACAAATTAAAGTTGAACTGACTTGATTGGTGATTGCAGTTATAATCCCAATGGGAAGAGTGAAAAAGATGGCAATGGCACATGCAAGCAGAACACCCCACCAAGGCAATTGCAGCTGATCCTTGTAATATTCGCATGTAAGTATCGTAATTGCAATGTTTACAATCAGTATGCACACAAACCACCACTCTGGAACCTGTTTGTACCTCCTCATAAGTTTCGTGTGAATGTCTATACTTCTTTCATTAAAACTTGATTTGCTCTGTTCCCATATTTCTCTGTACAGTTAGTTACAGCATTATACATTAATCATGTATGTATGCATCCATATGTTGAGACTAAATTTAGTACGCGCGCACCTTCCGTGAAAGAGAGCAACATGAACAATGGTAGCGGAAAGTGCAGCAAAGCCAACACCGTAGGTCATGGCAAAGAAGGTGCTAAGATGGAGTTGACCTTGTTGCTCGTAAGCAGCAAGGTCGAGATGGAAATTAGAGTCTATTATCTCTGTGATGTTATAAATTTTACCCTTTGAAGTGAAGAGTTTGTTGGAGAAAATGGGAAACATTTTCGCGTCATACACATTCAGCCAATAACACAAGGGAGTCAAAATGTACATCACAAACACGAACCCTGCCGCAACGTTGGCCGTCGCAAACCATGGGCTCGCAAGTGGGCTTCCGAGATAGGCCGAAATGGAAGACCAGTCAAGCCCAACGGCACCGATGCCAAGCCCATAAAGGCCCGACCCTAGTTGTTGGGCCAACACATTGTTGGGAAACAACCAACATATCCAAGACAGAGAGGTTAACATTTGAAAAATGTAGCCCGGGAACACATAGTACGCAAAGCTGCATAGGAATGCAATCACGAAGAACTGTGATCGTGTTAACCCTCCCTTTATGCGTTCCTCCTTCTCGTGCAGAGCCCTGAGTGTAAAAGTCATGTATCAACCAAATAAATTACATACAATGTGTTTCTTGGCACGCTACACTTTGTACTTTGTACAGGTTCTCGAATCTGGCAGTTAAAAAAATACTCTCTCAAATTATTTTACAATCCATTTATATTGAAGCATCAGAAGACGTTGGGATTGACACCATCGTCCCAGTTAGAAACGGAATCTTCCTTTTTCCAAACATCAGCGTTCAAAATTGTATTTTCGGACAATATCATCCGTAAATTAGTTAAAATATGAAAGAAATAACTCTTATTTTACGGACGACACCGTCCGAAAATATCACTTCGAATGTTAATATCCGAAGAAAAGATAGTCTTATTTCTAACTTGGATAGTATGCATGAGTACCATATTCTAAAATCAAGAGGAATTGTGGTGTAACCTAAAACTCCAATAGTGCGCATAGTGATGCCTGTTTTTATACAAAGGGGGTATTCCTAATTTAAAGCATGACACACTTCTTAGTACCATTAGGGTTTTACCCATGCAGAGTTGCTTTTTTTTATAATTAATAATCAGTAAAAAAAATTTAAATCTTTAAAAAAAATGTATATGAAGACAGTAGGAATTTAAATTAATTTTTTTTCAATGAATTTAGATTTATAAAATTTAGAAAGGCAAACATATATTATCACTCTAAATTTATGAATGGCAGAGAAAGAAAGAAAATGACAATAAATATAAATAATAATTGTCAAATATCGCGGATAATTTGATGAATTTTTGCTTAGTGTAAGGTGTTGAAAATGAATGAAAGTCTAAAAATAGCATTACAATTTCCAAATTTTAAGAAACAAAAGAAGCTTGAGTATGATGTTTGGTCCCCAGCTGAAAATGATATTCTGTGGATACATAATTGGAAGATGAGTTGTCAAAGAAAAGAATAATGATACATATAAGTATATAACAAGTAACAACAACTTGTTCCAGCGTCTAACATTCAACAACCATACAACAATGATAATATATATTTAAAAATTATATTTAAATTTATGTAAAATGATGTCATTTGTCGGTCTAGATATTTTTTTATCAACGTCAACTAACTGATCCAAGTTACCAATATTATACTACTGCCACTTTCAAGGAGCTATTATTCCCACCTTTTTCATTTTTGGCCCGTCCCAATTTTCAACCAATTAAATTTGATTTATTTTTTACTAATTGAATATAATATAAATTTATGTCCCTCTTTTGTTTTTATTTTTTAATTAGAAAATAAAATATTATTATTTTAATAGGGTTGGCCAGAAATACCATTTTCGGTTGGCCGTTTTTCATTTTCGTTTTTTGCCTTCTATTTTTTGTATAGTGACAGATTTTTTTTTTTAAATTTAACTTCTGCCTGATATTTAAAAACCGGGAGAAAATATATATTAAAATATAGCAGTGATATATTTTATAAGTTAATATTATCAAATTTTAAAAACAGTGTTTACTCGATTTGTAGATACTCAGTGACAATCTAGACTAGAAACTAATAGTTTAAGTGCTATAAATTTAAACATTTCTTAAAAATTTACACTACCAAAATTTAAAACTCGTTTGTAAATAGATTCTAAATACTAAACAATCACATAAATTAATAATTGAAAGAGCGCTCATGTTTTAATTAGTGAGAAAAAGGACAATTTTGAAAAAGAGAATAAAAGTGTATGGTCCAACAAAAAAATGGAAGAGGTGAGAATAGTAAATAGCTTCCCACTTTCATCCTATATATAAGAATATTTACAAACAAAATATATAAAAATTAAGAAAATTAATTAGCCTAATTAAGTTAATATATTTATCTAAAAATTTATATTAATTTCTAAAAGTATCATTTGTAATTGGAACACTAACGTTAGTGGCTGTCCACTTATTTCATATGTTTTTTCTTCATATGTTTAAAAATGAATAATTAGTATTACTACTATATATGTAATTTACCTGAAGAGTGAAACTTGAACTAAATTTGAAGGCCACCACATAGCGGCTGGTTCCACTAGGTATCTTCTAAATATGCCAGCCCATCCGAAACCTAAGACCTGCCATTCAAATTCAACACCATAGATAAGATAGACAATGTTAGGTGGTAGGTGGTTTAACTAACTGCAAGTCAAAATTACCAATTAAGTAAAAAATAAATTTATCAGTCAAACACACAAATTATACTAAATATCTTTTTAAATCTACTGCACTTGAAATCGAATCCTATACCTTAAACTTCAAGAACTCTACCTTATGTAGTGATTAGTATATATATGTACCTGAGTGGTGATGATGACGAGGAATGAAACAAAGAAGGAGATGTGCTTGTGGTAAAAGATTTTGACAGCAGTAACGATGTGAATGGCATAAACTGTGCCGGCACCTGAGTTTGCAAAAATAGTGATGAGAACATGTTCTTTGACATTGAAGGGACCGGGGTTGAGGGTGAATTCCCAGCGTGTCCCTTTGAGGAAGATGCGTTTTGTGATTTTGGAAGCCATGAGTTGACCAAGTGGCACCACAGCTATCTGAGCAGAGATAGCTGTGATGCTTAGAGGCTCGGTTCGGTACCAGAAGAACTGGTTCAGAAAGGATAAGAGCATGCAGGATAGGATTCCAAGCACCCACATTCTAAACGTCACAATTGGCAGAGAAGGGTCATCGGTCTTCGGCACCGTTAGAGCCACTTGTTTGATGGGCGAGTTCTCCTCTTCTTCTAATTCCGACGTTGTCGACAATGATGCCGCTGCCTCCTCCTCCTTAGATACTACACAACAGAGATAGAATGATCAGATATGTAGAAATTAATGATAATGCGATGATGAAAAAGGATCCAGATCAGATAGATAATGCTTACGGAGAGGGGATGTGATCTCATGTGAGGATTGTTCCATGTAATGATCGAGATTGATGATATGATCTTCAGCGTCGATAATTATTTCTGCACTGCAAATTAATTAAACGAGCTAGCTAGCTATTCCAACAAAATGAAAAAAGTGCTGGGCAGGGAAGGGAGAAAGGGAAGACAAAACTATCTGATCACGAGGACAATATAATAATAATAATAATAATAATAATAATAATAATAATAATAATAATTTATAGGTAAAGAGCCAAAATTAAATACATATGCCATTGTCAGGCCCCAGACTTCACCACACTCCAATAATGTCTCTGTCGCCAGAATAGTACTAATTATTAAAGGTTCATTTTAATTTAGATTTTAGTAGTATTAAGGATAAAAATATATAAATTGAGGTAAAAATTAAAGAGTAATGTTATATCTTCTTAAAATATCTTCTTAAATATTTTCTTAATTATTAAGTGAAGAATGTATTTTATAGTTTCAAGATAAAGACATTTAATTTTCTCCTTTCATTAATACTTTAAAAGAAATTAGGAAGATATTTAGGAGGATAAATCATTATTCAAAATTAAAAGTTAAGGTGATTTAATAAAAGTAAATATTTTTAATTTTAATCCAAAGTAATTTTGACCAGAATAAAATTTAAAATAAACTCACCGCATATATAAATATATATATGTATATGAGTTTATTTATTCCGTACAATTTTATACAGATTAAGAGTTTAATAATAATAACTTTTTGTTGAGAAAGAAAAAATTGAATTACATTTACATTATATTATAATAAATGTTCTATTACTTTTCTATTTTTGGTATTCTTAACCTGTGTAAATTTGTACAGGATAAAAAAATTCTATATATATAAAACTTGTAACATAATCGTGCAAAGCACGGGATTTAATTATATATAGCGAGGTACATCAGCTGTTTATAATTTATATATAACAATATTGAATAATGTAATAAAAAATGTAAACTATAACATCCTATGTATGAGACATAATAATTATAAAATCATGATACACATGACTAAAATCGTAACATTTACAAATCAAGAGTTATAGTATAAAATGTACATTGTATTTGAAAAACTGAATCCATGGTCATGTGTATTTTATTTTCAAAATAGTTCACTAACATATATATTTTTTTTTTAATTGGCCATATTCTTTTTTTAAAAAAAGTTAGTAACACATCAAGACACAATCTCTTCAGTATATCCTGTCACTTGGCAGGATATCGAGGCATCCCACTCAAGAAGTGACATTTTCTTATCTCTTGATGGATCTTGCTATAATACACACTATAGCAAGGACAGTCAGGTTTGACGCAATTGTTTTTACTTTCCTAAACAATAGTACAAAGGACGTTGTTTAGGAATTTGGGCCTAGGGCCAAGCCATTTAGACAGCCGCCAAAACCTCATAAACTTAATACTACTATATAAAGTAAGGAAATAACCCCTCACGAGTAAGCTCTCTAAAAAATTCAAAGAGACCTCCACTATTGTCCTGACTAATTTGAGCTTTGGAGTGTCTTTGCAGGTAGGTCATGTCTTTGTAGGTACCCATCTCTTCACATTTATGATTGTATCGTTGCCCTTGTTTAGGATTACACCATTGGTATCGTCTATGGAAATTAGTAAAACATTTTCCCATCTCTTTACCGCCATGAAAACCACTAGAGGACAAATTAAAGGTTGAAGGCTCACAACAGTCGACAGGTATCTCCACCGGAGCGTAGTAGACATCAACACCAAGAAGTACCTCAAGAAGGGGAAGTTGATCACTATAAAGCCTCGGAAGAGCAATTTCATCGAATGAAGAGAGCTTTTGATGATCAAGCACGAGAGATAGAGAACATAAAGAAAAAGAGAATGACAAAGCCGCAACTTACCGGAGATCAACTCAAACCTCATTGCATGTCTACCAGCAAAGGAAGATGTGGCCAATAACATCTTTGAGTGCAATGCAAACCATCCCTTCACCGACCCAAAAGTAAAAGCTAACTATCCAGCAAGATTTCAACTACTAGTAAATATAACTTTGCATGATTAAAGCTCGGATTTGGTGGAACATATGGATTTCTTTGAGTCATCTACGATTCTCCTGAGTCACGTGCATGATAATGTGCAAAGCTTTTTCGTTAACATTGAAGAGCACTGCGAGGTGCTGGTTTGGAACTATGCCAAAAAACTCCATCAACGGCTAGAAGGAGGTGCGGGATAAGTTTATATTGGCTTTTACAAGCAGTAAAGAATAACATAAGACACAATATTACCTAAAGACTCTGAAGCAAAGAAAAGGGGTTCATCTCATCTTGGTAATGCACTTTCTAGTAGAAAACCTCTGTCCGGGACCTTTCGCCCAGAATTTTGCAAGATTCTCGCCCATCGACATGGAAGACTTAAAGAATAGAGTAGTTGGAGCGGAACGCAAAAACAAGAATGACCTTCGCCATGGTAAGAGAGAAATGAAGTTCACTAAGAAACCCTAAAAGACATCCACTATTTCCCTGGCTAACTTGAGTTTCAATGCCCCCCTCCTCCATGGTTGTGCCACTGGAGCTTGGAGCAACGACATTGCATTAACTTCACATTTATGTTTGTATCATTGCATTAACATTGCCAAAACTGAAAAAAAAAATGTACTTTTTCTAGGAAAGAAAAAATATATGATATGACATGACACTATTAATCATATCAATATTAGCAGTAACTTTTGAATTAACTTAACGGAAAACAAACTTGCAGTGATGAGAAACTTAGGCCTATTTTATTCCGTTTAGTTTTTTAATTTTTATTGTAAAACACCTTTCAAAGATAATCTTTAAAAAAGAAAAAAGTTTTTAATGCAAATTCATAAAACTAAACTGAAACAAAGTGAAAATTAAGCATGAAAATAACTGAAGCCGACCCTAGAACTGGAATTTCACAAAAATACGAACATCCAAAACTCAGCATACGAGATGAAAAGATGAAGTGATGAACACAAAGCATAACGAAAGTGAACTAGGGATGAAGAGAAAGCGTTGCCAAAAACCAAAGATCAGGGAAGAAGAAACAGAGGTGAAGAAAAACGGAAGACATCTGGCAATACCATAGTCACGATTTACAATTACATGAAATAATGAAATTCAGGTGATAAATTCACACCTCAATAATCTGTTCATTATCCGCTTGAAATAACACCAACTACAATCAAATGGTCAATTGCAAGCCATGTACCAAACCCCAAATGCAAAAAGAAGAAAAATAATCCCAGCAAGAAATACAAGGGAAGACTTAAACTAAAACTAAAAAATTAAAAGGAAAAAAAAATCAAATTACAGTGAGTCATCCTAATGCATCATACAACTGTTATTTTCTTCCTTGTCATCCATCTCCTTTTGGCGTTCTCTATGGCTTCTTCCTTCGTTTTCACAAGCTCGCGAAAGCACTGTTGATATTGTGTTTCTATTGCTGCAAGCTCCAATAGCAAATCGTTTGAATGGTCTTTGTCAAGCAAAGCATCAAAGTTTCTGGAAGGACTGCAACATGAATTTATTAAAGAGCTAGCTGAGTTCGATGATTGATTCTTGGGTCCATCTTCCTGCCCACAAATCCTCACATCTGAACTGAAATTGAAGCCATTGGATCCCTTGCAGCATTCATCAAGATGAAAAAAATCAGGCCCCAAACCTTTGGAATCTGAGGCAATCGTAATCCCATACTCTGCTGAAATATTTGACGTAACAGATTCTTGTTTCTCCTGATATTCCCCATCCATAAGCTGTGAGTGCACTAAATTCTCATCAATTGCCTTCATATCAACATCACTGGATCGTAGTGGCCAATGGCAATCCAGTGTTTCTCCATTCTGAACTTCAGAAAATGGCCCGTTCGTCTGATCAGCTCCAGATGAAAGATTATCAGACAAGGATTTCCAATTGGGCACAAGCGGAACAATCATGTCATGTATTAGCTCCGCAATGACAGCTACATCCTCATTTGCCAATTCCAGATGTTCCACCATTTCCTCAGCAATTGAAATTACAGTATCAGAATTGATATAGAATGGAAAATGGATATTCCTTGCTCGACCTACAGAAATACATTATCGCTTAGCATGCAGTGAAATGAAAAATAAAACAAAATATGTGAAATCTGAACATCACTCACCATCATTATGTGCATCGGCAATTCGCAAAGTAAGTGAAATTGTACTTTCATCATTTTTTTCCCCTCTTAACCTGAATTCGTTATTCTCAGTCCTCCTCAGGAGATCAAAAACTGAAAGTTGAGAAGTTTCTTCAGCTCTTCTCACAGAGGAGCCAGGTGAAGCATGCCTGGAGTTGGAATCTATTTCCATGGGATGAGACTCCAATGTTGGTGTATCCACCAATTTGGTGCATGGATTAGGCAGCTGCACTGCATTGTGATCAATCTCCTTGGCATTTTCAGTTGCAAGAAAAGGGTCTTTCAGTAGTTCAGATGCAGGCAATCTCATAGAAGCTGGAACAATACACTTCTCTATAAATTGCTTCACTTCAGGATCTTTCACTTTGGAAAGAGCAGCAGGCTTAATACCCTGAAGGTTTAAAAATCTTACCAATGACTAAAAGCTTTAATAAAGATAAATCATAATGAACAAGATGAATTATTTAGAGAGCTCCACTAACAGCAGACTTACAGAGGTGACTTTCTTGTATATCTGCGCCGGATTTTTACATTCACTGTACGGGTACTCGCAGGTTACCATTTCCAAGATACACATTCCAAAGGAATATATGTCAACAAGTTCATTGTATTCTTCCTCATAAAGCTCAGGGGCCATGAATTCCGGTGTACCTGCGAGATCACAAATCTATTCAATCCGAAAGCTCTCAATCAATAATTGAAACCCAGGTAGAAGAAGAATCATATAAAGTACCGATAACACTCCGTGCAGTAGGCTGCTGCATGACAGTAGCCAAGCCAAGATCTCCTATCTTAACTTGTCCAGTATTCCCGTTGACAAAAATATTATCACACTTGAGGTCCCTGTGAATAATGGGAGGATTATGACTATGCAGAAAGCACAATCCTTGAAGAATCTGCCTGGCCCAGTTCTTGATGGCCTTCAAATCCACATTCTTATGCTTCTTCCGGTACCTGCGCAGGCAACAGATGACGGATCAAGGAAAGAAACAAAAATGCAAAACGCAACCAAAGCAGAGTGAATTGAACAAACTTACTGCCTCAAACTCCCGGACGTGAACAACTCAGTGATCATGTTGACAGTACCGGTTTTATGATCAACCCAAGAAGTATACAACTTGATGATGTTCTCATGTTTCAATGACTTGAGGAGATGAACCTCCGAGTACAGCTTCTCCAAATCTCGCAGAGACTGCATAACATCCTCCACGCAGATTTGGTTCCAGGCCACTTCTATTCCATTGATCTCGTCAAACGCTTTATATCTGCAACGAAGAAAAAGGCATACACAAAGCAAATCGAATCAAATTCAACGCATAGCTTGGGTTAGTCAGGTAGCATAATACAGAGCAAGACATACACAGTCTTGAAGGCTCCTTTCCCCAGCATTTCATCATACTGAACAAGAAAACACGACGGATCAACAGAAAGCGTAAAACAAGAATTCATCGGAGCAATTATGATTATTTTTTTAAAAAAAAGAAATTAAAAAAAGGAGAACGTACCCGGACGTAACGCGAAGAAGGATCTGTTTCAACGACATCGGAAAGAGGGGAAGTCATAGATAGGGACGGAAAAGAAGAGGGAAGGAAGAGGCGAATATTATCAAAGGGTGGTTGGAATAGGTTGGGGTTCAGAAAAGGCCTCGCACGCCACGGAATAGGAATCGAATGCCGATCGGAAGCGGAATCGGAATCGGCATCCGACGGAGCACATGTTGGAGAAACGGAATTGCATCGGAGAAGGAAACAGTGAACGCCGTAATGACAACCGCAATGTCACACCAACAGCCATACCTCTTTCTGCATCTTCCGAACAAATAAACCCTAACCTCAATCGCAACCTCGCCGCCACCAGCTGCTTACCACTCAATTCTATCAACCGCCTTCTCTTCTCTTCTCTTCTCTTGCTCTCTCCTTCGAATTTGGGGGTAGGGCACGACGATCGAAAGAATTTTTCTACGCTGTACGCTTCCTTATTTATATATTTTTTCTTTTATCGAGTGATGTACCGTTTCAGTCCCTAACTTTGCGAGAATAATTCACTTTAATCCCTGACTTTGTGCGGATAGGTCCTGACTTTATATTTTACAGGTCATTTTAGTCCCTGAATTATATGATTCAGAACTAAAATGAATAATGTAGTGAAAGTCAGGGACTAAAATGACCAATAATAGTGAAAATCAGGGACTAAAATAACTAATTTCGCGAGGAACTAAACTGAGTAATAAAATACAAAGTCAAAGACTATTTTAGTATATAATTCTTCTTTTATCTTTTACGATGTTAAAAACAAACTACTAACAATTACTGTAAACTTCAGTTTGTTGATCACGATAAGCTCAACAAAATAGCACAACAGATAAACTCATCCTATCACTATTTGAGTTTTTATCCTCTTTATTGTTTGATGTTCATTTAGTAACACATTAGGTTATATTTGTTTTCTAATTTTTTTATAATGTGGGTTAGATTTCTTTTTGATTGATAAAAAAACACATTAGACTAGTTTAGATTTTAATTTTACGGTAAAACGTTAGATCAGATCAGATAGTGTTTATTATCTTTTGTAAAGATATTGTTGTATTATCTTATCTTATATTTCAACTAAATCATATTAATGATGTAAATTATATGTAGTAAAATAATGTTTTTTTAATGTAACTAAAAGCAAAAAAAATGAGGTTTAAGATACAAGCTATAACGTCAGCTACTCTCTCCATTTTATTTTAAGCATATGCACACACTTACAAAAATGATTAAGTACAAAACATATTACTATCATTTAAAAGGCTTTGTTTTACTTTGTTCAAAAAAAAAAGGCTTTGTTTTATTAAAATATCTTCATTAACAGAGTCAAAATATTTAATGCATGGTTAGGCGAGACATCATGAAATGCATAGTTAGGTGAAACATCATGAAATGCAACACGGTGATAGTTTACCTCGTCTCTTAATTAAATGTGTAAAGATTCAATCCCTTTTTAACCGTAATGAAGCATACTCAACAACTGCTGCATTCATTGATTACGATGAGCCCAAGGAATTAGATGACAGATAAATAGCATTTGGCATACGTGTTTGAACAGAACAATGCACGGTATATTGTTTCACGTTTCGTACATCAGTCGAAAGGAACATGACAATGAAACAAATGAACAAAATAGTTTGGTTCCATTGAAAACGGTTAAATAATAGAAAAGAAAACAATAGAACACACACGGAAGAATCTTTATTTTCATTGAGTCATTTTTTATTAATAAAATAATATATGTTTAAATTCCTTTAAACCTTATTTATTTTTCTGACCAAAAAATATTTTTTAAAAAATTTACATAATAAAAATATATTCAACATAACTTATATTTAATAATTATTTTTAAAAATATATTTAATAATTATATTTATCATGAGAAGTTTCTATTTAACAACTAAATTTTTTCATAAATATTGGTACAAGAATTAACGGGATTAGTCTAGTCAGGAAACTCAAGGTGATAAAAAAATACAAAAATTAATAAATTTTAAATTATTATTTAATTATACTTATATTTTTTATAAAAAATAAAGAAAAATATACTTTTTTTCATTTAATTTTATATTTTCTATCGAGTAAAGTAAAATTTATATATATTACAAAATCATACTCTAAATCGTAGTTATAAAACTTGGCTGGATCCTTGAACCGGTCGAGGTATTGAGTCACTAGTTCAACTTGTGAGTCATTGGATCACTTGCAAAACCAGATAATTTTTATATAATTAAAAAGTGACATAAAAAGAAGTCAAACATTAAAATTATAAATGATAAAAAAATACAAAGAGAATTAATATTATAAAATATTGAGTAAACAAATTAGTGAGTCAATAGTCAAATATTAAATTTTATTTTCTTAAAAAAAATATAAAATATATAAATAAATAAATAGAAACATAATAATAACATTTACATGTGTATTTTGTGGCACTTAATATATTAAATACCTAATATATATTAAACTGCGCAGCATTATGACAAATAATGGGTTTGACACCATGGTAAAGTGGCCTATCAGCTCCCAAATGGGAGAGGGTTCGATCCGACTAGATGCTAGCTCGGTCCGAGGGGATTCATGCGGGTTGAGGTCGAGTTGCAATAGTTCAACCAGGTTACATCAGTTTTCAGCGGTTCAACTGGACATCCGATCTGCACCATGGACCAAACTGGTTAGGCCAACCGATTGAATCAACCGGTCCGATCCGAGTTTCTTAACTATGATCTGGGTGCAAATGCTAATCGACCTCTTGTTCCAATCGAACCGAAGACATTTCAGGGACAACTATTAAGAGAAACTTTTTTTCCCCTCTTTTGATAAGTCTAAACCGATCAAAGCCAATGAGTCTTTAGAGATAAGTACCTTAACATGAAAATAAACGATCTAGATCAATGGGCGTGATGATATCTAAAATGGTGAAGGTTGGTTTGGATTTATAATGATCAACAACTAGATTAAATGAAGATGCAGTTGATGAAGAAAGGGTCAAGATTAAGTGGCAAAAGAATAAAACGCCTTGATTTGAAGCACCAACCGCAGCTTCGGTGATAAACTATGCTTTGCTCTTATTGGCCAACAGAGATAGTGGTCGAAGCCGTTATCGTCCAGGTTATGTCTATAAATAGCATAACATAAGGTTTTTTCAAGGTGGAACCTATACTCACTGATAAACTCTAAGAGCCAAAACATGCATGTTCACTTATAACTCCCGGGTTCCGACGGCGGTAATGTTCCGATGCCTGAACCCTAATAAGAATTGTGGTGTTTACTGTGAACATGGTTACAAATGAGAGCCCCAAGGTTATTTATACATAGTAGACCTCCGGGTCCCTCGTGTTTACATTCCTCATAAATTAGGAAAGTATCTAGAATATACGTTGATTGATACGTCTTTGATCTGTTATCACCATAAATGCTGCTTGATACGTTTCTGATTTCCTATTGACATAAATGTTGTTTAATGCGAAGCCAACCTTGATATTAGCACACATGTTAGAGCATACATATTAGTCCAGAGTGCTTCAATGACAAAAGAGAAGCCTTTTGAATATGTTTCATACCACTTAGGAGTAGTTGTAGCATTACTTTTGACTATTTTGTAACTAAGTTTTTGTTATCATCACACTTGTAAATTGTTACTTGTGTTTTAATTATTTTCTCAATTGTGTACTATGTTGTTTGCATTCGTAATCAATGCATTATTAGTTTTATCATCAAATTAGATATGCTAATTGTTCTTTGATTACATCCATATCTATCTATATCTATATAATATATAAAAGCTGAAGCAAAAGCCATGATAATGACACGTCAACAACTTCCTCACTTATAATTTGCCAACATAGCATTCTGTCATATGTGTCAATTTTGTTTAATCATGTGTTTTCTACTTCTATTCACTTTTGTCCTTAACTAAGGGTGGCAAAACGGGTTTGGCCCGCCAAGCCGGCCTGTTAGCCCACCTTAAATTGGTGGTCCAGGTTGTATATTAGAGCCTGCTACCCCCACTTGGCGTGTCTCGCCTAGCCCGTCAACCCGCGTAGGCCAGCAGTGAGCCGGGGTGGGCTAGCTCGCCGACGTTGCGGACCCATTTTTCTTACAATTTTTTTATTTATACATGGAGAGGTTAAAAATTTCGAAAAAATAAATACAATTAATTTTTTTTATGAAAATACATTTTTTAATAAAAACACATATATATTTTTTTAATAAGAACGCTTTTTTCTTAGGGAAACTCTTTTTTATATATAAAAATATGTTTTTTTAATTTTGGCAAGCTAAACGGGTCAGCCTGCAACCCGCCAAGACAATAAAAAAATGGGTTAGACTAAAAATGTGAGCCCGTATACTCATGGCGGGCCCGCCCGCCTTGGCCCGCTTTTTGGCGGGGTAAATGGGTGGTGGGCTAAATAGGCCAGACTCACAAATTTTGCCACCCCTAGTTTTAACTTTGTCATCAATTCACTTTTAATATCTCATTCATTTCATATTTAATATATCTATTACCTAATAAATAATTTATTTATAGCATTGACATGTACCATTAGTATATATAGAGACTAAAAAATTAACAGTATATCAAAAATCTTCTACCTAGACTTAAAAATTTTCTATGTCTATAAAAAAAAAATCTAGGCCTAAAATTCATACTATTACACTTTATGTGCAAAATTTCTTGGAATATTTAATAGTACATCAAAAATTTTGTTAATAAGTTATATTTCTTATTTATCAATCTTTCAATGTCTATACATCAATGTCTATATGTCATGTTTTCTATTTATCAATTTTTCAACAATTTTATTATTTTAAAAAATAAATCTTCAACAATTTTATTATTTTTTTTAATTTTCTCTTATCCAGATGTCACAATACAATAAAGTTTCTTGATAATAATATAACTATCAATAATTATTTTATTAATATCTAATTTATTACCTTTATTTCACTCTTGATATAAACTCTTCCTAAGTAATTATTCAAAATAAAACTATTCATCAAAATATTTACACAATTTTATCAAAATATAATAATGGTTGAATTAGTATAAATACTTACTATTGTTGGCTTCTTGATATTTAATTAATTATTTTTTCTAATAGCTATAATACGTATTAAACAAGTTTCTAATACCTATTGCCAGAATAATTAAACAATTATTTAAATCTTGATACACAATTCATGCATGTCATAGCATGTTCTTAAAATATCAACTCAAACAATAATTAGATATTGAATACACTTAAAAAGAATCTAAGTCCAAGACAAATAAGAGAGCTCCTATTGAACACAATATGATATTGTGGTGTCAAACCTACTTAATAGGTAACAATTTTATAGTCTAGTCATATGAGCGCAAAAACCCCTCTTCAAATACTTAATGAATGACTAAACTTATTAGTGATCACTCATATCAAAAGCACAATACAAAATATCTATTCATAACAAATTTAATTAATAATATAATATTTATATAATAATTAAATAACATTAATGTATAGATTAAATTCTAACAAAAGATAGACAGATTAAATAAGATCTTTAATTAGGTAGGAGAAACTAGCCTGAGGTTACCCCTTATTGAAGTGAAGCGCCTTATGTAGACTATTAATCAAGGCGGTGTTGTTGAGTTCAAAGTTTTTCAAGTTCATTTAATAGTTAAGTACAAGAGAGATAAATAAAATAATTTTATAAGACTCACAAAGTTAATGTCTTTATTTCTTTCATACTTAACCATTAACCATTAAGTGACTTGGGAATGAAAGATCTCAATCTGGTGTTGTTAAGGCAGTGTTTCAGGAGGCTTTCATGAACCAACTACTACGGCAAGAAAGGAACCAAAGAACAAATGCAACAATTACTTCGACTACTATTCAAAAAGGGAGGACGAGTTATTCACAACTTTCTCTTTCACTACTAATATAATATAGTAACGCCTATTCGTAGTTGTTTTACAACATTCGCAAGTATAATTTACAACATTACCTCCCAAGTGTAATAGTATTTGCATGCAAAAGAGTAAATCTTCTAAGTGCTTGGTGATACATACAGGTGAGGTCAACTAGACAAAATTTGTTTATCCAGCAGCAAGGTAGCAACTTCGCCATATATACAAAATCTTTGATTTGCCTAATGGTGATTTCATCTGCCATCTGCCTCTCACTCTCACAGACAGATTACTCCTAAACTATCCTTTTATATGGGAGATGCCACTGCGTAGATTACTTATCTTCCTCAGCTTAACAACTGTCAACTGATGAACGTAACTCTTTGAACAAATGCAGAGTGATATAATTTGTTTTCACAACTTCGCGACGCCCTCAGGCAGAGAGCGAGATGATGCGTCACTGATTCTGCTGGGCAGTGGCGTATTCCTTCGGGAGTGGCGCTTTGTGGCAACAGTCGTACTTTCAGTTTCCCACTCCAGACCGAGTATCTCTTCCTCATCATCTTCATCAAGGCTGTCCTTGAAAACTGGATGAATGTACGCATTCTGAAGATAACCTTTCAAATTCAGGTTAGGTTCTGTTGCTCTTTCTAATGTGTCTTTCATCATTGCTTCCTGTGTAATGAGTTTGTAAAAACATCATCAGAACTCCATCAAAGAGGTCTGAGCAGAAACCTTGCTGATCAAGTCTAAATTGATTTTATTTACCAAATACTTACATGGTAAGTTGAAAATTAATCCTGTAGTTTTAGATTAAAATGATGTTATACTAAAGTCCTGTTAACTCACCATAACACGAAATAATCCTATAGTTTCTGAACCTTTGTTATGATACCCTATACAGTAAAATGGCTACTACAATACGTTTTATAGAAAAAGACAACATTTTTATGATTTTAGATATATCTAACAAATGAACAGCAATAGTAGAAACAAGAACCACTGCATATGCTTCAAAGAGTAATTAATCATCCAAAGGATGGATTGACATACCTGTAGAGGAAGTTTAACAAACGCAGGTTCAAATCGGCCTTTGCAGTACCTATGGAACCATATGGTTAGTATTGGGAGAACAATGAGAAATGGAGTAGATGAAGCAGCTTTTTTCGTGGTGAGGAGTCCCATTAGAACTATCTGTGACACTATCAGCGCAAACACGATGCGGAAATGGACACTTGGCCAGAATGCGGCACCACTCTCATACTCCTGATTATAAACATTAATGATCTGCGTTTAGAAAAGAGATGGAAGGTAGGTAAGGCTCATAATCTGAACATTTAATTGTGATGATATTTAACATATTCTGAGATAACCAAACAAAAGAAAAGAGATCTGAACAAAGAAAAAAGAATTGGCAAAGAGAAATCTTCTTAAGAAAGATATCAGGTGAAAGACACATGTAAGATCATTAGATCAATCATGCATCTAGGCTGCACTTCGAGGCTTAAGCTAGATGCTATGGACTTGTGGTCTCAGCACAATCCTAATTGGCATCAAGAACACTAAAGGAGACTTGAAGAAGCAGGTGCCAATAATATTATGCTTAGATAATAATTTGGTGTTTTGGAAGTTACTGCCATTTGTTAGTACGACAGTTTAATGTTCTAATAATTCTGTAACTGCTATTTCTTAGGATGGATAGTTTAGAGCAGATATTTTCTGTACCAACTAGTTTGTAGCAAAAGAAGGTGATTACCAGAAATTTTCATAAAGTTCTTGGGCACTTTTGAAGACAGTTGGGTTCTCTCAAATAGCCTAAAATGTACTAACAACATAGCTTAGAAAGGGAGAAGTATAAAATCCAGTGGTTTAGAACTAGAATGCATAAAGAAAAGACTACTTCAGAAACTCAAGTTCAGGGACCTGCAACTGCAAACTTCTAAAGCAAAGAAGCAGATTAATAGTCCATGACTTCAAGATCAAGAAGAGTCAGCCTTGGAAATTGCTAATCAGTTAAATGATTGATTGTTTTTTCCTAAACTGAATATTTTATTCAAGAATTCCAGTTTTGTCCAATTATCTTTCTACACGTGATTATATGCATGGATCTTCATCATATTTTCTGAAAACATTCACCAATGAATAGGGACTCTCAAATCAAGTGTATAATCCCTTCTAACTGTGCTGTTTGCAATCTTAATGAACGATACAAGGCAAAAAATCCTAAACAAGCATATAATCTTCAATTACCATAGACTTGCAAAGTATAAATCTAACATTTCCATACCTGATGACGAAACACCACATACGCTAGCCCAAAGAAAATTATTATGAAGGGAAGAACAGCAGGTGTGACTGCAGCATAGACAAGACCCAACAAAAAGTACAATTGAATACGAGGCTCTCCAGTGTTGAAACCAATACTCCCAGGATCCATGGCCTCTTCCCTATCCTTTTCAGTTTTCACCAAGAAGAAATTCTTCAAGTGATAAAAAATTAGTGGTTTCAACATTAAAACCTCCGCAGCTACACTGGCCCATCCGTCCACCATTATGTAAGTAATGAAGAAACTTGCTTTTAAAGGAATAGCAGTGCCAATTGTTATAGGATATCTGCCAAAAGTATAACAGAAGTTCTTAATTTTATCGACATGGCATAAATTTAAGACAAATTCTGATATCCGTGCATGCAACTAAACAATTGGGCTTGATTATTAATGTAGAAAGATTATTCACTGAAAGAAATATCAAATAGCAAGACGCTGGTATCCAGAAAGTAAGCAACTTCCGCCATTTTCGCTTAAGGAGTAAGAAGATTCATGGCAACATGGACCCAAAACTAAGAAAATTCAATAATCCCAATTAAAAAATGTAAATAATTTATAATAAAGAAAAGACTGTCTTCTATATTGAAAGACTTACTGGTTGGCTGGTTGGTGAATGAAGGAGTCCAGCTGTTGAAATGCTGTTCCAGTAAGTATGTTCCCAAGAAATACATTCACAAAATTGAAAATATAATATCTAGAAGCTGATCTTCTCTCCAGAGAGGATAGAGATACAAAGCCTTCGAATTTAGACATGATCATTAATATCGTTGGCAAGAAAATAAGGAATAGCTTCAACACAATGCCTGGAAGATAGCCTTGAATGAATGACTTAATGAAAGGGCTGCACAGTGAAGTAAGTTTGAATGAGTAATCTCCTGCGATGCAAGTTAAGTTATACCTTCAGAAGTCCAACTATGAGATCACAGATCAGACTTACACACTAACAAGTGGTTTCAGCGATGGAGCTGCTTTCTGGATTCCTTCAACACTTGCAAGAGTTTGAACAAATGCAATGGGGATCATGAAAAAGAAAGTGAGAAAAAAGAATGCAACAGCTATGATTAGCTTCCTGACAGTGAGGGAAACATATGGAATTGGCAAGTTACGCCAATATACGTCTCGTGGCTCTGGAGCCCACTCAGTCAACCAAAGTGTTGGATTGCTGGTCTGCTGAGTTTGAGCACAAACAGCAGCACCCCATCGTGTTTTGAACGAAACAAATGCAGCAGGCTTGATAGAGTCGGGATCATTTGTCACCTTTTCTCTCTCTTCAGCTATCTGCAAGAAGTTGTCCGTTTATAGAACTTTGACAATCAAGAAAACTTTCACAGAAAGAAAACACTACTAATAAATCCATTGTGCTATTTAGGAATGACCTAATAATATAATTTATGCATACATTGGCTTTTGCGAAATTTAGGGTTAAAAAAGATTTGTATTTGTTGAAGTCCAAAGCTGATCAGCACAAATTCTAGTGAACATTCAGAATGTTCTCTATTTCTATTAAAGTGATAAAGAAAAACTGCCGGATGAGATAACAAGTAAATAACTTCTTGAAAGCAGACCAATACCAGTAGTCATGTAATGAAGGAAAATTCTAGTAAAAAATTTGGGAAATCATATCTCAATATAAACACTGCCAATTAATGTCGGATTCCCATATAAGAATGATTTTCTTAAGCTTGTCAATGTATTATTAGCACAGGCAGTTTCTGTCCTTAACATTATTACTTATTAGCATGCTTAATGTGATGAAATATCAAACAGAAAAGAAAACATAAGATACTTACTTCTTTCGACAACTTGTCAATTTCAGTGGTGTGATAATCGATAGCATCCACTTTCTTTCCCCAGAGACCAAGGAAACCAGTCTGGTAAAAAAAAAAAAAAAAAAAGGAAAAATCAAAGTAAACAGGGATGGTTATGAACTTACAATACACTTTCAAGAGCAGATCAATTTATAATTGAATACCTTCATTTCTGGTCTTTTTGAAGTTCTTTCAAGTTTATTTTGATAATAGACAAGCCAATTCTTCAATTTCTTCTTCTTCTGAACCAACTTGGCAAGTCTGTTTGCATCGTACACAACCTGCATAAATGTTACAATAAATACCCTGACACATAATATTTCTTGTATAAAAAATGATACAATGGTAACATGATGGACATTCAATTGATTTGGTTATGCAATAATAAATCTGAATTCTGAACCATCTAAGAATATCAGTGTATTCGGTGCCAAAAGAGAGAACAATAGAAAGGAAAATTAGGGAGATGTTTGGTCTAACTAAATGTTTGCTTTCAGTCATAATTACAAGAAATGAGGAAAAGATGAAAATGTTGTTATTTTTATTTTGTATATAATTAAAAATTAGAAATAAAGTGAAAGCAAGTAGGCTTTTTGTAATTAACAGTAAAGTGAAAACAAATAACATTTTCTATTCAGTATTGGTTAATGTTGTATACTTAAGTCCAAAGTGTAAAGTTGATCTCAATTCACATGATGAAACACGGTAACAAAGTGTGTTGTGGCCATAAGATGTCCAAACCTTGCAGTATAGGATGAAACTTGAAAAATAGAAGCCACCCAATGCATAATATCAAAATCAATAAGACAATCAACAAATGTATCGGTCCAGCAGTGTAAGTGTAAACAGAGGAACCAACCTGGTGAGTAAGATAATGATCTGGATGATTGACCATAAAGAAGTGCTCCACATGCTCACTTACAGATTCATCCTGGTCCGGTGGAATATTTCGAACAAGCACCTTAAATTACACATGACAACTACTCAGTGTTGCATTTAAATAAAATGCAACAAAGTATTAAATCTGCAATTGAGATCTACCAAGAAAACTGATCCAAGTGCAGACCATCACTATCCAATAAAACCTAAATTCAGATTTCCATCACATCGTCCCAAAATATCTCAGAAGATGAACACATTCTTAAATAAACAGAAGAGAGTACCACAATATTCAACCAAGTAGTCTAACACAAAGTAACTCCTTATAAAAATGAAGGACAAAAAAACCAAATTTACCGTAAATTGATCAGGACGACGTTTTTCTGTCGCAAGAAATTGCAGCCTCATTGCTGCAACTTTCTCATATTCCTTTAGCAATACGTAGCAAGTCCAAAAAGTAAATGCATAAGTCATCACTATGTGTCCCCAAAACCTGAGTAAATGCACGAAATACCAGTAGGTGATTCAGATCATCAAATAGTAGTAGTAATATGCACCAGAAGATAAAATTATGATATTGGGGAGCTAAGTTATGTCTGAGACCTAAAGATAAAATTTCTGATATTAGAGAAGCCTCAGAGGCGACACAAAGCAATTATGGTATGCATAAGGTTGCAACTAGTTAAACACTAAACCTATAGCAACTAAGTTAAACCAGTTTAAGCCAAGTATACATTTGGCAAGAAGGTAATTAGAATTTGAAACAACTTGTACTGCATTGTAGATTTGAAACCTTTCCGATCGACTATGGACATTTGAGACCGAGAGTTTATCAATGTCACTAGAAGTTATGTTGGTTATCTTGGCTCCTTCTAGACCAGAACTTGTCCAGTTGACAGGAACCAGCACAACCCAAGCCAGGAACGCAATAGGAACAAAGATTTTAAGGCTGCATGATAAAAAAAGAAGAAAATATCAGAATCATAACTATATTATGCTCTTACTGAAAGGGTATTCATTCACTGAATGCTGCATACCCTTACCCTATCAAGTAAATCCTCAAGTACACAACAGAGTCCAATCCAGCATGATCAATAAGCTCAGGTTCTGGCATTCTAAGTGCTTCTGGCATCCAATTCAAAAACCCGAGATATGCTCTCCAGTCCAAATTGATGAACTTGCGCACAAATGTGCCTCCATGTACAGGATCAGTTCTCAAACCCTTCAAGTACCATTTTGGGAAGTATACCCGATCATTGAAAGGTTGCAGCCTCAAAATAGCAAATGCAAGAAGGAAAAGAAATGCACTCGAAATGTTTATGGCAGCTGCAACCCCAATATCTGACAGCGTCGCCATTTTTTCCAGCTCAAAGATTGCAAGCCTTCTTGTGATATAGGCATAAACAAAATAAAATAAAAGGTTAGATACATACAAAACAAATTTGATCCAGAGAAACTACCAGAAGGAGAAGGTCATGCTTTTCAAACAAGATTTTTATATTAATTTATTATTTATTATACAATTCCTTTAAATGAGAAAACGAACATAAGCAGTTATCTATCCACGTCTACATCTTCAGAATTTAAACAAGCAAAACTTGCCATAAACAGTTTTATTTTTTATTTATTTATTTATTTATTTTTTTGGTAATTGGTAATAATTTTAAAAATAAATAAAAAGAGGAAAGACTAGTTACTTAAAATTTCCTATTAAAAGTTGAATTAATCAGCTCATATGACAGAACAAAGGATTTTGAACGATCAAGTAGAAGCTCAAAAGAAAATAAATTTATCAAGTTATATGATCATCTTCACTCAACAAGACACACATAGAGAGTTTCAATCTTGTTTCATCTTTACATAGACATAGACAGAATAACGAAAATAGAAAACCAATTCCATGATAAGAATAGAATTCAGAAAACAAAAATGAGATTGAGTGTCTCACAAACACAACTGGCAAGTTCCAGAAAAAGCAGAGCTGGAAATAGAAAGCTAAATGAATTATGAGCGGAATGGTGGTTTAATTTGAGTTTAGATAACTTCAAAATCAAATAAAGGAAGGAAGATTCCACAACCTGTTTTACAGTGCAACGCACGCCACTGTCACCTGCTTCGTTTTCCTTTTGAGTTCAGGAACAATAATCCATGGAACGAATAGCAAGCATCACGATTTTATAGAGAGAGGAAGAAGAACACTAACAGAACAGAAGATAAAAACAAAACGCAGTGAGTGGCAATCAATCACGAACCCCAATTGGTTCTGAAATTTTGGCAGATAAGCGAATGAGTGATATATTTGATTTTGAGTGTGTGTTTGTGTGTAGAGCTTTCTTCATAATTTCTCTTCGGCGTTTAGTCTAGTTAGTTTTATAACGACGTCTCGCGTTCCGTTAAAAAATAAAATAAAATAAAATCTTCGCATGCGGCAAAGATTGATTGAGGAGAGAGAAAAACATGCTCGAGAGAAAATAGAAATGGATTTGGACACATGCAATGTGAGGTTATGGATTTTACTAGATTTATGCAGAAAGAAATAAATAAATAAAAAGATTTTTTAATTTGTATATTACACATGTTAATAATTATAAATAAAAATAATTATTAAAAAAATACTCTTTTCGTCCCAAAATATAAGACCTTCTACAAAGTTTTTACTTGTCTCATTTTATAGGACCATTTGAGAATTTTTGTACACATTTAATTTTTTTTTACTATCATACCATTGTTACTCAACTAATTTTGATGAACATTAATTAAGAGAGAGGTGATAAAAAAAAATTAAAAAGGTAAATTTAAAAAATAATACTTTTTGTTAGACAAATTTAATGCATTTAATTAAATTAACCACTTTTCTTAGTTCTCGTAATATTGGTCTAGGAGGTCTTACATTTTGAGACGAAGAGAGTAAAAAATTAATATGATTTAATTTGATATGCAATTAATAATATATTTTTTTTGTTTATAATTTTTTAATCTGTGCAAGAATAAAAAATTCGATAAATAAAAGAACAATGTTATATCCTCCTAAAACATCCTCCTAATTATTAAATAGAAAATGTATTTTATAATTCAAGATAAAGTCATTTAATTTTCACCTTCAATACATACTTTAAAAAAAATTAAAAAGATAATTAGAAGATATTTAGAAAAATAAATTATTATTCTAAATAAAATAGCAT
The DNA here is from genome assembly GCA_037177725.1 of Cyamopsis tetragonoloba. Lineage (NCBI taxonomy): Eukaryota > Viridiplantae > Streptophyta > Magnoliopsida > Fabales > Fabaceae > Cyamopsis > Cyamopsis tetragonoloba. The sequence goes on from CM074124.1 coordinate 45,519,331, forward strand.
GTGTACGATTGCGATGTACATACTTGTCATTAAGAACCGGAGATTTTTTTTTTTTTTTTTTTGGGGTAGCATAAGACTAGTAAGGTTGAGCCGACAGTTGAATAATGTATAGTTATATATAATTGCACAGAGTTTTTGACTTTCTCAATAAAATTTCTTTTCTTGTAAGCAAATTTAATAAAACTTTCTTAATAAATACTCTTTTTCAAAATTCAAACTTTAATTATGTACATTTTTTTATATTCAACAGAGAATTAACGCTTTAATTGTATTCTTTTTGTTTTATAATATAAGTTTCAATCATTAAAATTGAGTATTTGATTAATATAAGTTACTTTACATAAAATTAAAAATATTTATTATGTTTTTTAATTATATTATAATTATTTAATATTTTACAAATAATATCATTAATAGAAAATAATAGAATTTAAATTTAATAGAAATAAAATAAAGGTAATATAATTAATGTTTCAAAGATTAAATTTTAATTATTTTTCTTTTATGGTGTGAAATATAATTAAATATTTATATTTAGTGCTGCTCAAAAAATCAAACAAACCGTACTAAATTATTAATCGAATCGAATTGCACAATTCAAAAGACAAACACCTAGATAAAAAACTAAACTAAAATTAATATTAAAAATTGGTTCCAAATCAGTTCATTTTTTAAGGCCGGTTCGAAATATGATAAAATTAAACTTTTTTAAATAAAAATAAAAAGTTATTCAAACTAGTTCAGGACAAGACATAATTAGTTCGAACTAATTTATTTCAATAAATCAAACTATTTTTTTATTCTATTTTAATTGAATTGTTAGCTTAATTAGAACTATTAAGACCTACTCTTTGTATTATTTTATTTATAGAAAAATATTCATACATATTTTCTACACTAATTTCTAATATTTACGTTAACTCTCTTATATCAAAATTTAAACCTCAAGACTTTTAATCTTTTAAATCTAAAACTTGTATGTAACCAGTAGATTAATGTCTAAAATTGACCTACTTAAGTCGGAGCTGTTGAAAAACTGAGGTTGAACAGAAAGAGATACTAGTATTTTTCTATTTTGCGAGGATAAAAATATAGTAATAATAATTATTAATTAATTAATGGATTGACAATAATAAAAACTTGATGAAAGAAAGAATGAGGTGGTTAAAGAAAAACGAGTGACTAAGCCGTGGCGTATCCGTGTGGATAATGCGTTGCGTTGGATGCATAGAAAGACGCCACGTAGTGAATCCCCAGCCCCACGTAACCGAACCCAATGGACCAAAATAATAGCGTCCTCCTTAATAAAAACTAGTGTAAGTAAAGTAAAGAGATTAACAAAAGTTCATCAAAAATTAAAAGATGATTTTTTTAAATGATTTTTTTTATGAGTATCAATAATATAAATATATTATAAAAAATATGATATCTTTTAGTCTTTATATTTTTTAAGTTACAGATAATATAATTTTTCAGGCTAATAATTCTCTTAAAAAATGCAATTATTTCGCCACTTCCAAACCCACCAAAAAATGGCCATTGGAAGAATATTATTACGGAGTAAAATCAAACCCTGGATCCAATCAAAGAAACGCAGATCCAAAGTAGCTAGAGGAATCAGCAAAGTAAATCGCGTCCCAACATGTAACAAAGTTTTAAGTAAACAAATTTGATAAATTTTATTTATATTATAAATTACTTATTTTTAATGTAACAAAAAAAAATACTTATTTGCAACTATTTTAAATAGATACAAAATTAAACATATTTAATTATAAGACTCTATATACACTCCATTTATTGAAATAGATAATTACAACCGTGATTTGATGTGCAAAATTTAACAAAATATTATATCCATAATTGTAGAACTAAAACATGGGTTAAAGTAAACAAACAGACTGAAACATGAAAAAGTCTTACATAACAGCACAATTGCATTATGATAAAACTATAGGGGCAATTCATACACTACTATACATAATATTAGTAAAAATTGAAAATCTAGTACGTGATTAACCTACATTCGATTTGTGTGTATTGTGTATACTTCATTGCATCGTATACAATATAGGCTAAAGTGTGTTCACAGAAGTTCAAACCGAACCAAAAACCTGCTATTCGTACTCCTCAACCATCCGACTAACTTGTTGGATGCAATTGTTTATATGATTTAATGTTAATAAGTCTCTATATAACTCTTTCGTTCATAGCCTGACTATGCCAGCTATTGTGATACCTATACAATACACGAGATATTAAGAAATATTCAATTTATATACCTAGATATAATATATTCCTCTCCATGACTAATGCAAAATACGTTTGAATATAATATTTTATAAAAAAAATAAAATTCATAAACATAGTATTTTATACTTATTATTTAATTTTTGTATTTTTAAATTTTTCATAAAATGTTATATTATTATTTTTTATTAGGCTTTTAAATACAAAATTTAATGTACATGATAAGTTAAATTAACTATCAGTTAGTGTGTGCTAGTGCTTAGGTTTTGATCCGTGCAATGTCCAGGTATTATATTTTTTTTAACAAAATAATGATTTAAAAATAAATGAGTTTTTGTAATTAATAAATTTATATATAACTCTGTTTCTTTTTTTTTTTGGAAAATCGCTATTTAATAAAAAAATTGGTGAATTACTTAATAAAAAAATTAAATAGGCTTAAACTCTCCATGAAATCCATAAACATTCGAAATTCTATGCCAGTGACATCTTCTAAACTCTGCAATGAAATGCAGCCACAACATACATCAACTCCACATATAGTTACAAAAATCACACACTAAAAAGTCGGAAAATGACCTCAAAAAAAAGTGTTTCAAAACAAATATGAATACCTTTTTTATGAGGTCAGTTATGTGTCTTTCCATTGCCTCTTGGGGCCTCAATAATTCAGCTTTAATAGGGAAAATCTATAATTAAGATATTTAATATTCAATATTCACTTTTATTTAAAAGATGCAACAAAATAAAGAGGTCATTAATTTCTCATCTTACCTTGTCTCTTACAAAGTTTATAACTTTCTCAAATCAAGTAAGAAGCTACCTAGTACCTAGAGATCTTGGTAGACTCAACAAAAAAAACAAAAAACTTATCAACTAATAAATTTCTAAATTCAACAAAAAGAATGGCGAAATGAGTCTTGTATTCTTTTTGTGCATTACATTACAATCATAAAATGAAACAGCATCAATGATAGGTAAGAAATTATCAAGTTCTATCAATTACATGTGAAACTATAATATTATATTCCCAAAGTATTTACATGCCTATTCTTTAATACATGATTTTTTTCCATCTCATATTTCCATCATTTACATGGACACAAAAATCACCATAAGTGTATCCTATACCTATTCCTAATCTGTCATCTATGTCATACTAATCCTGTTTTAATGGGATGATCAATGGTGAATCATCCTCCTCTTGTATTTTATTTGCAGAACACCCATTTTGGCAAGCAAGTTGTGTGATTGACATGAACTGTTGATCAAGGTGTGTATCTCTGAAACTTGAATTGTTAATCATTGGCAAGTCAGTTTTCTTGTAATTGTGGAATGAAGAAAAAGGAGCATCAACAACATTACAAGGCATATTAGCTAAATCCATTCTAGATTTGTTTGTTTGGCCTTTTAGAATATGTACGAGGGACCGAAATACATCTATCCTCGTTACATGCATCTTTGCCTGTTACACAATAAATAGAAAACAAAATATCTAGTAGTTCAGTCCATGTTAAACAGTGCCCTTAAGAATACAAAAATGATAATATTTTATTACGTCAATTGTGACATGAGTTACCTGAACGATAAAACGTGCACACATTTGATTTTCTCTTAATTCCATCTTTCCCTTCAAGACATTCAATTCAAAACCCCTAATAATGTCCACAAACTCAAGAAACCAAGAACCCTTTTCATCACATACCATCTGCAAATCGAACAATGCCAATAAATACAATTCACTCACTTTTCATCACAATAATGCAACATTTTTCTGAAAAAATTGAAAACCTCTATAAGCATTTGGCCAGGTCGGCCCATGTCCTCCACTATAATTGGCCATGTATCACCAACACTACTAGTCTCTTCTTTTACTTTTACTTTTACCTGCTTAATAAGCTAAAACTCCAAACAAATTAAAATCAATCATACTATAAAATAAGCATTTGGATTGGATGGTGAATTATGATTATTAGAGAATAAGTGGTTTGAATTGAATGAGTCAAGTCACCTTAGGCTCATTTGGTTCTTGAAGGTTGCCTGCATAATTGGTGATGCTTGTTAAGAATTGCATGTATCTTTTGGTGCGCTCTAACAAAGAATCAATGCTACCCTATTTCATCATCAAAATCAAAATCAAAACATATATGTCAATACCACAAAACAAAACAGAACATTTCATTCTTTGAATTGTAGATTTATTATTAGACCTTTGCACCATTGGGGATGAGCCCTCTCAACTCTTGAATTCGGTCTTGAATGAGCTGGCGATCTTTCGGTCGCGGTCGAGTTGTCTCCCCTGGCTTAGCCCTTTTCCTTGTCACTCTATTGCTATTGGTTTCCACTTGCTTTTCACTGTCTATTATCTTATTATTATCTGTAACTTTCTTTTCATTGTTTGATAAATGATGCTCAAACTCAATATTGGAACAATTCAAAGAGTATGAATTCACTTCACCATTTATAAACTCTGACAGCAATCTCTTCCTGGAAGAACTGCCTAAAGGTGTATGCACACTTCTGCTCCAATCAACTCCCATGCTAATGCCATGCAAAAGAATGTTATTCGATGCATTCGCTGTTCCGCAAATGCTATGCAATGGAGGAGGTAACAACTGAGACTGAGAGAGATAATCCATGGAGAATTCTTTTATTGTGTCCATTGTGTCTAAGTTCATAGAAACTCCATGTACCATACTTAAACTAGGTTGTGCAGAATGTTGTTGATTATCAAGTGAATTTCCTAGTTGGTCTTGAAATAATGCTCCTTCTGTTGAGTTAAACACTTCTATGTTCATACTATTACTATACAATGAGCTCAATTCTGAATCTTGAACTACAAGTTGCTCAAAGAAATTTGCATTTGCTTCTTACAATGCACTTCTTCAAAATCTTCACTCCTTATTTCAGATGCCAATTCTTCCCAGAGTGAATCCAACCATGTAATTTCGCCAGAACATTGGTTCCTAACAACTGAGTTGTTCAACGAAGAAGCCGGCTCAAAAAACATATCAGTATTGTCCCTATCTAAGGATGCAATTTGAGCATCTATGGTACTGGTAGGTGTCAAGAATTTTATCCATCGAAACGAAGGAATCGTCGAGACTCGCGGCAGCAGAATGAGTCTTTCCAAGTAGAACTTCAGAGTTATCACCATGAACAGATTTGAGATTCCAATCACATGAGTTCTCTGAAGAAATGGAAGCCAACAACACATCTAGATCATAATTTTCACAGTCCAGAGATAAAACTGTATTTGTTAGATCACTAAGAATATCCCCATCTTCTATCTCCATCTGCAATCTATGTATTTGTTCCAGAAATTCCACACTCTCTGAAATCTGCCTCAATGAAAACATCATAATCTATTAGTTAGCACTTAGGAATATGAGGTGGTATAGGCACACATTTAAATTAATATTATATATAATACTCCCTCTGTTTTAAAATGTTTCAAAATAGATATATAAGTAACTAGTTTTTTACACAGTTTAGGAAAAATGATTTTTAAAATTAATTATTCTATTATAATTTTAATTTTAAATAGATGTAACTTACTAGAGTACTTTAGAAGTAATAATATTAGTAGTAGGTTATTTTAATTAATAAGAATAAAGTGAGAAAAATTAATAAATGTACCTTATATTTTGTGTAAGTGATTGTAATACTATCTCTGGTATCAATATAAGTAAAACACAATTAAATTACACTTAGTAAGCAAATTAGTTAATTTTATTTAATTTTTTAGATTTAATAAATAAACTAATTTCATTCTTTAGAATGCCTTTTTAAAAGAAGACTCTCTCTTCTCCACCACCTACTTTTAACAATATACATTGAATTAATGTAAGAGTAGTTAAGGAACACTTTTATTAATGAAGGTAATGAAGGGGAAAGTAGTTGAGTTTTCATTGTGCTGTCTCTTCTTAATTATAAGCTTCTTAAAAAAACATTACACAGATTAAAAAAAATGTTAATATCTAGAAAATACATTAGGATTTTGAAAAGTTTTAATAAATTTTTAATTTTACCCCTGTTTCAGATCCACTTTCATTTGAAAATTAACCTTCTCTATCTTCATTAATCAAGTGTAAAAAAGAAAATTTACCCAAATTTCCTATGTTAGGGTTTATAAAAAGAAACACTGGTTTTTTTTGTTTAGGTGTTTATAAAAAGGAACATAGAGAGAATTTAGTACCAAGAAAACTAGAGTTGTCAAAATCGGCTGGCTCGCTGTGAGCTGGCCTAAAAGCAAGCTAGCTCGACTCGACTTGCTTTGTTTTCAAGGTAAGAAATATATAGTTCTACTCAACTCGCGCCAACTAGCGAGTTAAGCGAGCCAGCTCGCATTAATTTTTTTAAAAAAATAAAAAATAAAACTATGACATTTTTACCCTAATAAATTATAATCCATTAAAAAACTAAATCATTATTAATTCATCACACATTATAATAACAATATCATGTTTCTATGATCCATATTAAAAAAATCCACAAACTAATGACATCAAGAATTCAACAAAACATAACATCATGAGTGATCTAACACAAAGACTAAAGAGCGGCAACCCTCACTTTCTTTTTTGGGTTGATAGGTTTTTGTTCCAGAATTTGGTTCTAGTAAAGTGATCTCAACTCGGCCCAACCCGACTCGACTCGCAATTTTTGTGAGTTAAACAAGTCGAGCTAATTTTGAACCAAATTGTTTTAAGTCATTATTTTTGCAGTCCAACCCACCTACGAGTCAAGTCGAGTTGGCTCAGGAGTTATAAACCATTTTGAGGACTCTAAAAAAAACTAGTCCAAATTTACTTATACTTTAAAATTTTAGACAGGTTATACTAAAGGCCAAATTAGTAATTTCATCCTCTAACTTATTTTTTTATTTCGATTTCATCCTCTAACTTATAAAAGTTTCATTTTCGTCCTCTAACTCTTTTTCGTCCAACAATTAACCCTTCTGATAGTTCAAGGTGTTAGACATCGTTACTGTTCATCTTCTTTGTCTTACCATCACGGTTCATCTTCTTCTCTCTCCGTTGTCGTCCTCTCCGGCGGTTGGAAGGACCTCTTTATTTCTCCAACATCTCTAACGTAACCGTTGTCGCCATCTTCGACTTCGATCACTTTGACTTCTCTATTTTTCTTTATTTCTACAAATCAGCCATACCTTTGGGAGTCTAATTCCAACAACCTATTTTCCCTAGTTCCTCTACCTCACTCCTATGTAAAGCTTTGTGGATTATGTTGTTGCAGCAAGTTAAAATTTTGATGACTCTAAACTTGGATCTAAGATTGGATTTGGTTGATTTGAGATGGGGTTAGGTGGTTGAGGACAAGAACGGAACTCAATTTCCTGAAAAGATGAAGTTTTGTTGGCGGTTGAAAAACGCGTAGAAAAATACATGGAGTGGTGGAGCAGTCTTCTTGGTTGAAAGAGAGAGAAGACGAAAAGAGGAAGTAGTTGTTGGAAGAAGAGTGCAATTAATAGTAGTTGCTTAGGCTCACTGAAGAGGACATCAACAAGGAGGGAGAAGAATACGAAGATGAACAGTCCGGTGAGAAAGAAGAAGAAAATGATAAACAATAATGATGTTTGACAGTGTTAGAAGAAACTAACAAAAAGGACTAATTTGTTATACTGAAAAGAGTTAGAGAACGAAAATAAAACTTTTATTGGTTAAAGGATAAAATCGAAACAAAAAAAAAAACTTAGAAGACAAAATTATTAATTTGACCTATACTAAAGTCTTATCCAAAAGCATGCTTCCTGCATTAAATGTCATATTTAAAGCTCTTGATGGTTACTTCATTATCTATTACTCTTTTCGAAATATTAGCCAAAAAAAATTGTTTTAAAATATTTGTCATATTTATATTATTAATGCTATATTTATTAATTATTTTCATTTTTATTATTTTTATAGTCAATAACTATTGAGTAAATCTCAAAATAAATAATTAATTTAGTTTACATCTGTATTTTTTATTAAATTCTATAAAAATTAATTGTCCTTCTTAATTCATGTAAAAAACTCCTAAGATGACTAATATTTCAAAATGGTAGGAGTAATTCAAAGATAGAGCACAAATTAACTAAGAGGCCAAGCGCATGACTTGAAACATTTATTATCATATCCAAATCCATTATTGCATGATTACACAAAATTAAGACGGACATTTTTGTGTTACTAACCTTCTCTTTGGATCCAAATTGTATCACTCCCCATGGTTTGATTGATATCACCACAACTGTCTGCAAATCACAATACATGTTCTATTAAAAAAAAACAAAAAACAGAAACAAAAAAAATAGTAATAGTATATACTCCCTCCGTTCCTTTTTATCTGTCTTTTAAAGTTAAAACACACCGATTAAGAAATTTATTTAATGCTCTCGTAACTATCAAAATTATGAGATAATTCTCTATTATACCATTGTTGAAATTCTACGATTATTAATTATCTACTACTTAGTATATGTATAAAGTAATAAATGAGAAAGGATATGATAGAAAAATAAGCTATAAATGTTTTCTTGAATTCCTAAAGAGACAAATAAAAAGAAATAAAAATTTTTCAAAACAGAGAGAGATAAAAAGAAACGGAGAGAGTACTACATTTCATATGAAACAGAGACAAATATATAATACAAACAACCAATATTGTGACTTCAACAAATATTTGAGCATGAAAAGAAACTATATATGAATGAAAGTATGTGAGGCCTTGAAGGTTCAATTATGAAATTCAATTCTCTTCTTGGTGTACCTTCATCCCTGAGGAGAACTGTTGATTTAAACCAGAATCATCCTGAAGAAAGAAAGGGAATTAATTCTCTAGTAAAATTAAAGTGAGGAAAATAAATAAAAAAGAGCAATTAATTAATAAATAAGAAGATGAAATAGTACCAATTAAACAATAAAAAGTAATAACATACCATATGAGTATGCGTTTGAGCATCTGAATGCATCCATCTATGCTTTCCCGTATAAGCAACTTGACCAACAAGTCTGGATAGGACGTGTTTGGTTAGATATATATATATATATATATATATATATAAGCATTTAAGTTTTTGCTTAAAATGAGTTGAAAATGCAGTTGGAAAAAATGAAAATTAGTGCATACCCTTCACCTAGCAAGTGAACCTGTGGAAGCATGTTCACAATCTCTTCTCCCAATTGATCTTCACAATGTACATCTTCCATGCTCAATAACCTGGTGGACGAGTTGAGTTTCAAACATGCATGAAAATGAAAACTATGGTGTCCATAGAAATGGATATAGAAGAAGAAAAAATACATGTTAATTGGATACAAATATGATAATAGAAGAAATTAAAAGGCAAGGCTTACAAGGAATTTTGTGGATGAATGCGCCAGAAAATGACGTAAGACCACCCATTCCCAGAACAAAGTGTCTTGAGCTTATTCCACATTGTAATTAGAGGCTCAGCAATTGCCATTTCCTATTAATTAAATTAATTATATTGTTACCTATATCTATGACAGAACAATGTTGTTAATTTCTTCCACGATTATAAATAATAACTTAAACCCATTACTAAAAAGCTGATATGATAACAAGCTAAGCTTTCAAGTGTCAACAACCTTGCAAAGAAAAACAGGAGTAAGTTATTGTTTTGCTTTCCCTGTTTGGGTTCTCACTTCATTGATTTCTTTCTTTCTTTATGGCTTTTGAAGAGTACCACACTCTCCTTGCTTTACTTGTTCTTGATATCAAATATTTGCATCATCTAAGACAATTAAAGAAATTTTTTTCCCGTATCAATATAAATTGAGCTAATTAAGTCGATATATTCAAAAGTAACAAACAATTACACCTAAATACTTTGAGAATCATAGAAATAGAAAGTAGTAATCAAATAAATTATAATACATAACTCCGCTATTTATTTTGTTTTCAATGGGGAATGCTCATTTATAGTCAAAAATTCATTTTTTTTAATGAAAATATTATTTTACATTTATAATCATGATTGTATTAATTACTATAGTCTTCATTTCATTATTAAGCATAAAAAGCGTGACAGTGATATTAATTTAGGAACATTAAATTTTGTTAAAACATTATCCATGAACCGCCTCTAAAACAAATGGGATTTTTTGTTGAAGTGACACCTACAGAAAAGAATCCAGTGTTTAAAAATAACATTACCTTACCATTTTTTTTTTCGGACTATCTCTCTTCTTATATATTAAATGTAAGAGACCCTATAAATGTGGAGAGAATAAACACAAAACAGTATATGACATAGTTATGTAATTTTCCAACACACCCAACGCTTACATGTTCTCTTCTACTATTGCAATTTGCATTGGGTGTTCCAAATATGAACATTTGCATATGGCATTCCAAATATGAACATTAATGCTTCACCCAAAATTTAAGTACATATATTTTAAACAGTAACAGAATATAAATTATTCAATTAAAAAGGTCGATAAAATAACATGATATTTGATTGTTTTATAAATTAATTAAACCGATGTTGTTTGTGAGATGATAAAAAGCATCCAGATGATCAAAGCATGTCACTTATACATAGTTTTGGTAATTTGCAAAATTGTATGTTCCCATGTAAAGGGGTAGAAAATCTGTAGTCTCTATCCAAAAATATGTTTTGGTAATTTCCTAAGATGACTGGAGTATCTTCTTATAATCTTGGAAGGTGCCGTGGAATGGAGACACTCTTCCTTGGGATACAACCCATAGTTCCTCCACGCTTCCAGAGATGAGGTGCTCGTCGTGACTCACCTGCGAAAATTAAGACATCAATTTAGAAAACTCTCTCTAATCTAGTCAATCGGATGGGATCGAATCATATTGGTGCCCGGGGAAAGAACTAAACTAAACATACCATGAGAATGCCTCCTTGGAACAACACAAGACCTTGAATCAGCGCCTCAACAGCATCCAAGTCCTACAACATATCATCTTCACTGTTTAATTTATATGGGAGGAAGAAAGAAAGAGAGAGATGGTTTTTTGGAGAGATTCTGAATGAAAATACTTATACTTATTTATTCGGTAGAAATTACGGTACATTAGATTCGATTATACAGGACATCAAACATAAAGGCTCATAATAGACTAAGTGGAGAGTGGAGACTATTTCCTACTGCTACATTAATATTAACTGCAACTCCTTAGACACTAGTATCCATAAACGCCTAAATGCATTTTATCATGTGATGCATGAAAATACTATTTTCTATGTGCATGACCTATTAGTATTTCGAACAATCACTAAATACAGAACATGATGTATCACAACTTCTTTGCTAGGATCAATTTGTCAAAGCAGAGAAAAAAACATTTATATTAGAAAGAATCTTATTGTGTTGCTGCTAGCTGAAGTGTCATAACATCGGTGTACTTGGTTATAAAGCAACGTATTCTAGAATTTCTTATACAAGTCAATTTAGTGTAATCTTGTTAGATCATGCATTGAGCAGTGTGCTCCTTGCAAACATGAAAATTTCCATCTATATTCCAATTTGTTCCGCAAATGCTGGCTTAAGAAGGGTTAAGAGTGTCTCCAGTTGTGTAAAAGAACTGGACAAGTCCAGTTTTCCATTCTATGGCCACCAATGTTCTATTTAACATTTTTATTTTATTATTGTTTGTTCACAGACATAAATTTAAGTATGGAGATGTTGTCCATTTCTCAATAGAAATGGAGAGGAATCTCTCCCGCTTAAGATAGACAGAGCAAACAGTTTGAATGGCCCCAGAAAAGGAATTCAACAATAAAATGCCCAAAAATATTCCTATAACGGATTTCAATTTTGTCACCACAGCTTTTACATGACTACCCATTTTAGGAGATAAACAAACAAATTACAACTTACTAAACTCTGGGTTCCTGTGCAGGAAATGTAGGTTGCTAGATTAAAGGAATCGAATTAATGAAGTCAGCTCAGAAGCTTAAATGTTAAGATTCAAATACAGTATAAAATCTTCAGATATTTTCTCAGCATACAAGCTTTTCATACACCATTTTGAATGAGGAAACAATGCGAACATGATGATAAACAAAAAACACAAAAACAAAAACAGAGTCATAACAATCTCAGTATACTTTCCCTTCAGCAAAATATGATAGTAAACTAGTCACTGTAGCCAATAGGTCCAGTAAACCACCAAGAAGCAATAAATAAAGTTGGAGATACGGCTACATACCAGATGATTGGATGGCTCATCAAGTAATATTATGTGTGGCTTCTTAAAAGTTATCTTTGCAAAGGCAACCCTGCTTTTCTGACCGCCTAGTAAAGCATTTAGGAAAGTCAAAAGAAATACCTCAAAATCCTAACAGAAACTCAGAAGGTATATCTATAATCCCATTGTAAGTTTGTAACACAGAATCAACCATGGAGAGTCCTGATATACATTATCGTAGTTATAAAAGATCATTAAAATTAAGAGTAAACCCTCGGTTGGATCTTCAAAAGATACAACTGTCACCAATTAGGTTCCTAAAAGATTAGTATCAAATCCATTTAAGTACTCGATTGATGACAGTTTTTATCTTTGAAGGGCTTAATTGAGGACACTTTTAAACTTTTAAGGACTTATATGTTACACTTTTGATCTTTTAAGTACTTAATTGGTGACACCTTTCAGGACTAAGTTGACACATATATCTTCCGAAGACCAATTGGAGGGATTACTCAAATTAAAATCATTTGAAACAGATGTGAATCAAATTTACAATGACAACGTGAACTATATGAAGACAATACCTGACAAAGTATACATTGGCTGAAGTGCAAGATTTCCAGTTACACCAAAAGAGCCTAAGTGAGATCGAAGCTTCTGTTCTGGAACACCCTGCAGAAAATTCAAATAAGCAAATTTAGTAATACACTTACACGTACAGAAGCTAAAGAAGTTTTAAAGAACGGCACGTTAAAGCACAGTAGACAACGAGTAAATTATAACACACAATCAAAAGTCAAAACAAACATTCATGCATTTATTCAGAGAAAACAAAATGAGAAAATTATCAGTTTTGGCATTTCTGTTCATCTTTGCATTCTTCCAAAGGTTTCAAGTCTCAGTTTTCATCACAAGTGCAGCCGTGACATATTGGTTATGGACTTCTGGTGGTCAGACAACTGCATTATCACACAGTTGCAGACTGCATTGGCACGCAACGTGAACACAACCAAATCTAAAACCTTGATTCTTTCCATAAAATAAATCAGTGATTAGAATGAAAGAAACTCCAGTCATATCAACCATCCAGAGGATAACTCCTAAAGAGAACCCAGAAAAAGAAACAGCTAATAATCTCTGAATACAATGACTCACAGGGTAGCAGCGCATCATATACAGGAGAGGATTTGAGGATAAGTCAAGTCCATCAACATGGTGCTGACTGAATACTGCAATACGAACCTGTAGACAGTGAAAAGGTAATTAATTCTCCAAAATAATACTACAGCGAGAAAAGATATCACTAAGGACAGGTATGTCACCATTTTGATAATTTCTAGTTCCTGAATCCTGAGTGGTCATGCAAAATGCAACATTACCTTTTTAAATTTTACATAAACTGATTTTAAATCTTATCTTTGATTGGAAAAAGGCAGACAAATACTTAGACATGACCTCAGTTGTTGACACTACCATGGATTAAAAAAATATAGCCAACACGTATGTAACCTAGATTGCAGATTCATGTATGCAGCAAACAAACTACAAATTTCAAAATATTTAATCATTTCATGGAAAGAACGAAAATGAAGTGACTTTAGCTAGTATATTTGTAGAACAGTTTCACCAATGTTAATTACCTTAGCAGAACGGAAGACAGTCCCAGAACTGGGCTGCAGTTCCCCAGCAATTAACTTAAGTATCGTTGATTTGCCAATACCATTCGGTCCAACCACTGAAAACATTGAGGATATCATCTTAAAACCCATAGAATGATATGGCAGATTCAAGTCATAGATGTACAACATTCTCCCACATACCATAGTAGTCAGTCCCGGATAGCGGCCGACCCTCAAAACGCTATAGCGGTATAGCGCATAGCGGGATGGCCGCTGTTGCAAAATTTAAGTATACAAATTGTATAAAATCAAAATTATACTTATACTTAAATAATTCCATAAAAATATTAAGGTGCCGAAAATTAAACATATATTCATTGTTCATATTCATATTTCATAATTAGTAGCATTTAGCCATCATAATTCTAGCTTCTACTTCAAAACATAACAAAACACAATTCTCATAATTCAAACTTAATAACATATAAGTACTAATAAACTCCTAAAAGACTAAAAGTGTATTCTAAATGTCATGTCCTAAATCCTAACTCCTAATCTGATTCAAAATATTTTTCATCTCCTTTGCAACTCTCATCACTAGTAGAATGATAAGCCTCCTCTTGCTGTTCCTCTTCCTCTTCCTTTTCAAGTAGCAGACCAGTGAAGAAAAACAGAGCGCAGAAATTAACAGAAACAAGGAAGGAGAAAGAAACAGAGCGCCTCAGCAGAAGAAGAAAGGAACAGGGAAGAAGAAACAGACCCTGCGCAGGAAGAAGAAAAGCAGAAGCAGAAACAAGGAAACTCAGAGCAGATGCAGCAAAAGAGAAGAAACAGAGCCTCAGAAAAGAGGCGCCGAAGAAGGAGCCTTTTTTTAAAAGAAGGGTTTTTTAATGTTTTTTTTTTAAAAATTAATAAAAGTCTAAACTACCCTTAATGAAGCCCTTTTTAGTAATTTTGCTGGCCTTTCTTCTGGGAAAAACCCTAGATTCTTACTCTTTCTTCCTCGCGGCCGCGACTGGCCCTTATTCTCGCCGCGATTTAAGCCGCGACGGCAGCTCCGTCACGGCCTGAGGCCGCTCCGCTCCAGCGCTATAGCGGCGCGATTGACTACTATGCCACATACATAGGTTTATTTGATACTAATTTGCTAAAAGAGCAACATAGGAATGACATGTTCACCAATTGTTTTGATGCAAGTGTGCAATCATTAAAATGAACCAAAATATTATATAATAGATGTACCAAACATTCAAATGGTAAGAGTAAAAATTCATAGATATTTCATAAATGGGAGTAGCCATTCTTACTTGCAATACGACTGTCAAGATCAATCCCAAAGTTCAAATTCTTAAATAGAAGGGGACCCCCAGGATAACCAAATGATGCATCACTGCACACATGATTGAAAATGTTCAGTACATAAGCCTTGAATCATGTGCATGAAGAGAATTATATTTTTATATTTACCAGTATATATAAATCTATATCCATCTATATATTCCATAAAGCGGAGCCAAAAAAGGACTTATGCTCTACCTGAAACTTATTATCGGTGCACCTGGTCTATCATCAGGAGTGGGGAACTCAAACTTGTAGCTATATCACACAAGGAAAAATACAGTTAAACATTTAAACAGAACTAAACCAACATAAATGCTTTATATAAGATAAACAACAAAAGAATAGAAGTTCATACTCAGGATCATTAACAATTTCATCTACATGGCCCATTCGCTCCAAAGCCTGAAATATTATTTCAGGGAAAAATTAGATACAAAAATACCAATTCCAACAATTTAAACAGAAACTGAAAACAATCACTAGGGAGCAGCTAAACAATGCAAAGAAAGCATGATATATATACACACAGAGACATCCTTATGTGCAACTAACATTTTGGGCAGTTTCAATTATAAGGAGGTAAACTAACAAAAGCAAGTACCTTGATTCTAGATTGAACAAGAGATGCCCTCTTGGCATTATAGCGGAACTTGTCAATGAAGGTCTGGTATAAAAGCAAAAGATCAAATGTCAGATATCAAATAAATATTGAATAAAATGCTTACACAAGCACATCTTTTGAAGGCACTGTAAATCGAAAACACTGTTAGAATATCTTGGAATTTATGGTAGCAACTAGCATATCATGTAAATATGATAGAGGGGCTGCTTATTTAAGCTTTTAAAATTTTCCAAAGTACTTTTTAAATTTAAAACATACCAAAAAAATTTTAGGATAATTGGAGAAGTTTTTTGATAAAGACACAACGCTGAAAAACATATCAGTTTTGTACTTCTCTTTAAAAGTAACATCTTAAAAAGACAAAAGAAAGCTCTAATTGAAGTTATAAAAGTGATATTTTCCGAAGAGCGATCTAAGGAAGTAATGGAGCATATATAATAGAATCAAACTGGAACAGGGGAAAAATGAAAAAAAAAATTAATGCATTATTCACCGGTACCCTCTTATCCATGTGACCAAGAGCATGATGGTTTCAAGTATAAGGTATTGAAGAGACCCCAGAACTCTCCTTAGTCCTTATAAGTCATCACTTAATCCTCTACCCCCAACTTCTGTTCCTGTTGTTTTATAATGGAAGTACGTAATTAAGTAAACCTAACTCTCCATGATTCTGTTATTATCCCCTGCCTCACACCTGTTTTTCCTGTTGTAGACCCTTTAAACACTGGATCTACTATCAGTAAATCTGAACTATGATGGAATCATTGTGTACTAATGCTGATATATAGAAAGACCAGGCAGGACTTTCTAGAGGCTAGACACAATTCATCCCAAATCAAACTGTTCATAGTATTCTTAAGTTAGTATCATTGCATGAAACCTCGAAAATCAAAAGCCAATTCCTTGACTGAGAGACTAGCTAGCTCACATGTGTTAAATAATTTAGAAAGACAAGTAACTTTTTTTATAAGCTAAATGCACCCACATGGATCCGAGGAGCAACTGCTTAAAGTTTTGCTCCCTAGCCATGAAACCATCATGCTAGGTGCCTTAGAAAAACATGTAATACATACAATGATATAACATATGACTTAAAGTAAACATGTAACAGATGGCTTCAGGGTAAAACATAAAGTGAATTATTGGAAGTTAACTTTTAAAAGTTATAAGCTACTTCAAGCTAAAGTAGCTTTCCAAAACCAGGTCCTAAAATTTGTTCTTAGGCATAGCGTAACTCACTCACAAAAGCTAACTCATAGGAATAGAAGATTATCAACTCTTTATATACTCTATTATGATTATTATCCCAACCGATGTGGGACTTAACATTTTAACTTCAGTCCTTCACGCCCAGGACTGAGCAAGTATGCAGGAAAACACATCTGCAAATGGCCCACATCGAGAGTGGTCGACTCTGTAACATCTTCAAATTGGGATAGGGCCCAAGTAACTCACCCAAAAGCTAGCTCATGGGAGGAGTACTACCATGTCTTTATATACTCTATCAATGCTATATTCCTAGTTAATATGGAACTTAATATCTTAACATCTAGTTTACGAAAGCTAGCTCTCAAGCTATAAGCTAGTAACCACCAAACACTTCTAAGGTCTATAAGCTATAAGCTCCTACATAAACTGTAAAGTTGTAAACTATCTTTATCGAGCACACGCTTAGTTTAGTTTACTCAACATCTAACTTCCAACACAAATTGGCATTACATTAAAGTACTGATTGACAGATTTATATTAATTAGATGCATAAGGCTTGGTTTCTGTTTTCTTAAAGATTAATTCACCCTAAATAATGAGCCCATGCTTGACCAACACTTCTTAGGTTCCTAGGATGACAACGTCCTACAGAAAAATAGTCATAAGCAATAGGCTGATCACAATATTTATTATGAAACCAACTATAAGTTCCAGTCACCATTGAAGTGACTATACTGCCTTAGTAATATAGTATTATGCAAAAAGGCTAAGAATTAGGCACTAGGCAGGAAGATAAAATAAATTATAAATTATCAAAATTCAAAATTAAAAGGGATAATTAGTGAAAAACAATACCTGCATATGAGATCTTGCACGTTCATTTGCCTCTAATGCCTTTTGCTGGTTTTTAATTTGTTCTTCTCGTGTCTTCTCAAAAGTATCATAATCTCCCTTATAAGTAGTCAGCTTTTGGTTTTGTAAGTGAATAATATCGGTAACTACCTGGTGATACAGTCAAAAGAGAAGTAAAAAATATGCTAGCAAATAGAAATACATTTTGAGAAAGCATATAATCAACAAAAAAACTAAACCAAACAAGACAGGCCAGTATATTACCGTGTTCAAAAATTCTCTGGCATGAGAAACAACAATAAATGTTTTTGGCCATTTAACCAAGTACGATTCAAGCCATAAGACAGCATGAAGATCTAAATGGTTCTGCAATAAAATACAACGAAATTCTGAAATCCTATAAATTAAGGCATTCGTGAATCACAGAAGAAACTCAGAATGATGAGTCACCGTAGGCTCATCAAGAAGCAATATATCAGGCTCTATAAACAGTGCACGAGCAAGGGCTATTCGCATCCGCCATCCTCCAGAAAACGTTTTTGTTGCCCTCTTCTGCATCTCAGGAGAGAAACTCAGACCCTGAAAATGCCCTTATCAGCCGGATTGTCCAATACAAACAGCAAAGTGATAAAACACATTTAACATAGAACTAAGTTACAGTTCAGAATTCAACAAGCTAATAAGACCTTCCATAATCCATACAAATGACTTTAATAAATTATGACACAGATCATCAGTGAACTCACTGCAAGTATCGATGCTGCACGCGACTCAGCAGAATAAGCATCAATGAACTCAAGTCTCTTGTATATTTCCTCCAGCCTTTGTGAATTACCTTCCCCATCAACCACTCCATTAGAATTATCATTCCCCTTTCCGATTTTATCCTCAGATTCCCTCTAACAAACAACCAAAAATATCATCAACTGTCGTAGTTAATTCATAGGCAAAAGAATTGAAACACTACTAAAGGAAGTGCATATTCAGTTTCAACCTGTTTAGCAAGTAATCGAGCTTCTTCCTCAAGAAGCTGAGTTCTCTCGATGTCAGAATTGAGAACACACTGCAAGGCAGTTGTATCATCACCAACGACCTCTTGTTCCACATGCAGTATCTGACAGTTCCTAGGGATGCCATCTATGGCGTGCATAGCCATGTGTCTGAGGAAGGTCGTCTTGCCAGTCCCATTTCTTCCAACAAGTCCGTAATGCCGTCCAAAAGAAAGCGTGACAGTACCGTCCACAATGAGATCGCGGCCACCAACAGAGATGTTGAAATTCTCCATGTGAATGTCCTTCACGGCAGGGCCCCCGCTGCTGTCATGGTTGACGCACACCACCGGCATCCCGGCCCGTGCTGCCTCCATTTCCGCCAAATGCATTTCGTATTGTGCCTGCTCATTCACATCATCATCTCATTCAATTCCAATTCCAGTTTCAATTTAAAGAAAAAAAAAAAACAAATGAACGGGGTGAAATGGAGACCTCTCTTTGGCGTTCCTCCTTCCTCTTTCTCCTTTCCATCTTCAAACGGTCACGTTCGGACAGCAGAGGACCGTCAACAGGCTCAGGCTTCTTCTTGGGAGCTTCAACGTCGTCCATTCCCTCGTTCATTCGAAAAGGTACGGCGAGGCTTCGCACGGTTGGCTTTGCCTTCACCAGACCGTGCTTCCCGAACTTATCAGATAGCTTGCTGCATACCTAAATCAATCAATCAGTAAGTCTAGTTAATGCAAGAGAGAGCAAGAGCATCGATAGAGAAATGGATGAAATGATAACGAGGAATTGAAAGAGGAACTGACGGAGCGGCAGTGGGAAAAATCATCCACGCAGCCGGCGGCGACTAGGAGCTCGCCGAGGGCATCGAAGGCGCCATCGCCGTCGAGACCGAAATCGAAGTCGTCATCAGCGAGGACGTTGACAATGTAATCGACAATAGGTTGGTCTACGTCGACGAGCCTTTGGCCCAGAACCTCGTGCACCACTGATCTAGCCACTTCCGTCATCTTCCGCTTTCTCAAGTCGAACTGGTACTCTCAAACCGCCTTCCTTTGCCTTTGTTCTTGCTTTTAGGGGTGAAAAAGGAAGTTTTGGTGTAATTACTCTCACGCCACCAGCCTTTTGGTGTAAGTATTCACCCAAAACCCTTTGGATTGACGTTGAATCACGTCAAATTATGTTAAGATAGATAAATTAAATGATTGAGATAAATTTGGCACATAAGCCGAGGCAGATCCAATGAACGCAACAAAGTAGCGTTGGAGTGGATTCACGTTAACGTAAATCCACTTCTATCCAAATAGACACTCATTATTTTCGTCACACATGATTTTTTTTCGGATTCTAATCATCAAAGGCATCCGAATTCTAATTTTCGATTGGATTTTGCTTAAGTATAATATGATATTTTTAAACTAAATGGAATATAGTCCCAGACACATCCAAATTTTAATTCCCAAATAAAATTCTGTGATGCATTCTGAAAAACGGTGTGACGAGAAAAGTAGGGATAATTGTGTAGTGGTAGACTTTATATGCACCATATCACCTTTTTAGTGCACCACACAATTTATTTTTATTTTTTAACTTTTAGGGTGCCTTTACGGTATACAAACTGAGTTTGTGGTGACTGGTTATTTAAATTTTGACTTATAGTATCAAGTGAAAACGTTAGTTATCGAAGAAAAAAAATAATTCTAATTTTTTGGTCACTTAACATGTAACTAATATTTTGTTTGGGGACCTTTAGAAGGGTCATAGGAGATCGTTGAAGGCTGTTGAAGACGCAAGCAGGGAAATGCAGTGGTTATGGGCGGGTTTATCGTTTTGGCATTGTTGTAACTTGTGCACTTGATTGTTTAAGAGAATCTGTCACTCACTTGGTATTTGTATTTACTGTTAGGTTTTTTTATTTTTAGGGTTGGGGATGACAGTCTTGCATATACGATAAATTGTAGTCTTAGAAGAGGGGTATTTACGATTGACAACATTAGTTGGATTTTAACCGTGTTTCAGCATTTTGTTGAAGTTGTTTAACAAATTTAGCTCAGTTTGTCTACTTATTGTTGTTTGGAGACAATGAAAAATGTGACTAACTCTATAGCTAGTCTTGATCGCAATTGAATTACGTGAAATGAAATTAATGACATTTTATTACTCTTGAATGCATTATTAACAGATTATACACATAGACTCAATATATGAACACTATAATGCCCTCACTGTGCGATCCAGCCATCCTTGCCTCGAAGATGCCTCTTGTCGTTTCTCGTCGCTGGAGCTCAACATGGAGATAAAAAAAGGGTCTTATGGTTTTGTGACAGAATTAAAGAATAAACATTTCTTTAAGAACTATTTGAAAAATCGAATTAATTCTCTTTTAACATAATATAATTCAAGTTTCATAAAATATTTCTTTTTTCCTCAGACCGGTGATCGAGATCTAGCCATCCAACTTATTTTATTATAAATTGATGGTTGGGGATTCATTTTGTGCACCAGTGCACAAATTTCCTCTTGTGTATGAAAAGTGGAACCAAGTTTTAGTCTTTGCTCAGACATTAAGATGCGAGCGAAGTTTTACTTTTTTCACTACACTTTACCAAAATGGACTTTAATGTCTGTAGTTATATGAAAATGTTCGAATGATAATTCTCTTGAAGTTTAGATTTCAAAACGGACATTATTATCTGTAGTTGTATGAAAATGTTCGAACGATTGATTCTCTTGAAGTTTAAGTTTCAAAATAGACATTAATGTGTGATAAAATTGTATGAGAATATTCGAACTATGATTCTCCTGAAGTTTAAGTTCTGAAGCTAACATTAATGTTAGAGAGAGAACGGATATTAACGTCACTTTTGGTCAGGTGTGGTGAGCAAGAGCTTTAAGAACTTCACGTTACAAAATGGACACTATTGTCCAAACAAAGGGTAAACTTGAAAAAAAAAAAAAAAAGAAGAAGGTGTGGTGTGCCTAGCAACTAGTGTGGCACAAAGTGTCACCTACCTTGTTTTTCTTTAAAAGGATTTCTTTTCTTTTAAATATGGGTGTTTAAAAATTGGCCCCTTTGAAAGTATTTTTGTTGTTTAGGTCCTCCAAAATATTTAAACGGCTGGTTTTGACTTAAAGAAGTGTCAAACTTTTCCACCATTGGGAATACTAAATTGACATCCTATTCTAAGTTAGTAAATATTAAAGTTTGCTCCCTTTATTTAAATAAAATGACAAACCTAGAGAAGTGTCAAACTTTCTCACGATATTTCATTGTTAGGGTTCATTTTTGAGAAGCTAACTGAGAAAGCGCCAGCAAAGAAGAAGCTGAAGCTAAAGAAGAAGATCTCGAAGGAAGGAGGAAGCAACAACAAGAAGGCACGCGTGAAATTCCCATATGTTAATTTATGATTTAGATCCTTAGTGCCTCTTAGATATGAGGTTTCTTCTACATTTTATTTTCTTCTTTCTTTCTTTTAGAACATAGATGTAATGCTCTTAATAGTTGTTAATGGGAGCTTTTATTTTGAATAAACAAAAATGGGGTTTTTGTCTTCAAATCTACGATCTAAGAGTGAAATTTGTTAATGGGTTTCTTTGCTTATCTTTTATTTGAAAACCAAAAGTTCCATTTTTTGGAGTATAGTTCATGATGTAGAGTATGCTCATGAGGCTCATGGCTTCTCATTGACTGGATATTAAAAGTGAAATCGAAGAGATGCGAAGGATTTAGATTCAGAAAGATGATTTTGATAAAAAAATGGATACGGATCCCGGTGAGGTTAGGGCAATGTGGAGGAGCTAGCTACATAGTACAAAAGAAACGCTTGCAATTTAATTGTGAAGATCTATACTCATCGCTATTACCTATTTCCTAGTTCTGTTGTTGATGAATTTTTCATTCCCTTCTATTCACAATTAGATTTTCATCTTCGTGATGTTCAAATCCACTAACAACTACAGGTTCTAATAGGCAATTATAGAAAAAAAGAACAACATTTGACGTCCTTCAATGACCATACACTACAAGAATGATAAAAAATAGTGAGGGGCAAAATCGTCGCTAAATGGCCTAAAACCATTGCTAAATAGCAATGGCCAAGCGACGAAGTTCGAGCCGTCACTAATTAGCGACGATAAGAAGAAGAAGAATTTGTTGAGTGGAAAATGATGAAGAAATTAATTGAAGAGAAAGAAAAAGTGAATGGTTATATAAAAAAGAGAAAGAGTCAAAAATCACAAATCCCGAAGTCATTGTGTTGGCCAGTGAGTGAGCTGTGAACACGTGTCCCGGTAGCGACGGCCTAGACCGTCCCTAAACTAGCAGTATAATTTAAAAAGAAAAAGAAAATTCATTCCTGCCCCTGTACCGACGACTTATACCGTCGCTACCTCAAAAAAAATCTCGCCTCTAATAGCGATGGCCTAGATCGTCGCTAATTATCGACAGCTAGGGCCGTCACTACCTTAAAAAAAATCCCTCTCTAATAGCGACGGCCTAAACTGTCACTAATTAGCGATGGCTAGGACCAAAATCCCGCCTCTAATAGCGACGTTTTTGGACGTCGCTAGTTAGCGACGGCTATGACCGTTGCTACCAAAAAAATCCCCCTGTAATAGCGACGACTAAGACCATCGCGACCTCAAAAAAAAATCCTCCTTTAATAGCGATGGGTAGGACCATCATTATTTTTCCGCATAAAATATTACAAAATTAAATAAGAAATCCCCTCCATTATAGGGACGGTAAAAGTCGTCGCTAATTAGCGATGACTGAGACCATCGCTATTTTGCCGCAAAAAAGACTACACAAATAAAAAAAAAAAAACTCCTACTTTAGCAATGGGAAAAGTCATCACTAATTTAGTGACGACTTAGGTCGTCACTAATTGATAATATACTATCGCAACTTAGCGACGGTGTTGAGTCGTCGCTATTTTTACGTAGCTAAATTGCCACATTTTTGTAGTGATAAGGGATTTAAAATAATAATCCATAATTCGTATTTGAGGTTTTTACTATTAAAAAAGACCTAACATTTGGGTTTCTATTTCTTTTGTGTGAAAAACGAGGGCTTGTTGTCAATTTTTAGTAATCACTTGTTTATTTACGTTAGGTAACAGGTCAATAATCTCATCAGTTGAATTAAAATACAATACATTCAATGGTTAAAATATGACTTCTGCATAGTGAGAAAGTTTGACACTTCCCTTTCTTAAAATTAATCATATTTAAACATGTTGATTTTGGTCCTTGACCTCATTTATATGTTAAAGCGGCATACAAAAGTTACATGTCAGCTATCCACATGTCACCTCTTGTCTAATATGGACAAACATAATTGGTTTTTCGAATTTTTTTTATTTAGATCATTTTTTTCTTATTAGTCTCCAAAATATTTAATCTTCAATTTACATTTAATTTCAAAAAAATATTCAAAAACAAAGTGTAATTTATATTTAGAGCTCGTTTGTCTGCTCTTTGAGCTTTCTTCTTTATTATTTAATTTAGTCAATGTATTGATTTCTTTAGGCATTTTCTTTTTGGCAAAGAGTGTCTTATCCTCTTCATTTATAGACACTTGACATTCATTTGTCTAAAGTTCCTTCGTTAGCCAAAATATTCTCTATGTCAAAGTTGGTTTCTTGACACATCCTCTTTGCAAATGGACTTCACTTTGGTGAAATATTGGCTTATTGTCGTGTCACTTTGCTAAACAGAAATTAGTTCATTCTCTAATAGTTGTAGCTTTGCATTACTCTTCCTTGCAAATTAAATAAAGTTCCAAGGGTTCTTAAGCTTCTTTCGATGTTTTTAAGTCTTTGATCCGCGGTAAGAACTCATCCTCCAATGTGATAAAAAAATACTTACGTAGCTTTTCTAGCTTTTATCTTCCGTTTATTTTTTTCTCCCTCGTCCGTTGGTGCGGTTATTTCGGCACCACCAACATCACCCCTTAAGTCTTGTCCAATTAAATAATATTTTATACGAGTGCTCCGTGTATGATAATTGTCGTTGATCAACTTTTTCATTGGACTAGTTGAATATGCAATATCTATCATGGTCCTAGACTAACCAATATGAATATTGCAATACTTTGGTTGTTCATTGTCAACATCTCTTCACAACGGTCCTGACCATAAAGAAAGCTCGCACTATATGCTGCTTACAGCAAATCGGTCTTCGATCGTTTTTCTTTGATGTGAATTAAAAAAAATAAGAGAGGAAGACAAGAATGATGCCCAACACCTTTATATATTGCTTATTGTTTTTTGTTGTTAGGTATTATGTGGTGCTTGATGATATTACACAACATTTATGAGTACTTATATAATATCTTGATTTAAAAAATAAATAAAACTGAAATGACTATGTGTAAATACTTTCCATAAACTAATATAAAAAAACATAATAAAAGTAAAACTATAATGTTGTGCTCTTTGAGTTATAGTGAAGCATAGAGAGATTTTATTTAGTAGTGAAAACTATAATAGTTGAACAATTGATGTTGAATTTCAGTGCAGGACCAAAAAGCTATCAAGCTAACATGAGCAGCAACATTAACATTTGTTGCCTCAATTAGCAATAATAATGTTGATGATAAGGGTAAATGATAAAATGGTGAACTAACAAAGTTGAAAAAATACTAGAAATAATATAATTATAGAATCATTAGATGAGTGCTTATGCCTCTCCGGTTTTCGCATTATTTCTTGCCGCTATCTGTTGCTTCGTTGATTTGTAATATGTTGCATATAGAATTAGTTGTGCCACTGCAAACGTTGTCCCAATCCCATTCGGTATCTAACAATTTAAAATACCACCACAACAATAAAAATAATAATTAATTGACTACAAAAATGGATTTCATTCAAAGGAAAAGAAAATTAAATATAAAATTAAGAAGATGATTATTTTGTTTGATTTGTTACCGCGATGAATGGGTCGAAAGGAATGAGAGCGTAAGTGGTCCATGACACGCCATTGCCAAAGGAAGCTAGAGAGAGGGAAAACGGCATGTACTCAACGCTTTTTGTCGTGATCACCAACTTCTGCACTCCTCAATACATTAATTAATATAATGCATCATAAATCATATAATACTAAAAACAAATTTAGATATTCAATATAATTAAAATTGTTCATCCAACAAGTGTTTATCACCTAAAATTATTTATAAATAAATCAGTAAATATTGAACTAAAATAAAATATTATTTTGGTACAAGTTTAATAAAATTTTCATTATTGATATGAAAATTAGGGTAAAATATATTTTTACTCCTTATAAAATAAGGTATTTTTATCTGTAGTTCCTATAAAATTATTTTTGCATTTTGGTCCTTATAAAATAAAAAAATATTGCTTTTAGTTCTTATAAAATTATTTTTGCATTTTGGTCCTTATAAAATGAAAAAATATTGTTTTTAGTCCCTATAAAATTATTTTTTGCATTTTGATTCCTATAAGATGAAAAATTATTGCTTTTAGTCCCTATCATTAAGAAATTTTCGTTAAATGTGAACTAGAGTGCCACGTATTAACAAGTACTGAATGAATCGAGCGAGGTTGCACAACAAGAAGGCATGCCTCGACTCTCTCTAAGAGGTCGTGTGCGAGAATTTCCTCCAGATGTCGTTCGTCGATAAGAGCTTTGATAAGAAGACAGTACCCGGTCATTTTATTATTATTTGTTTTCATTATTAATAAAATAATTAATTAATATTATAGAGACTAAAAGCAACAAATTATTTAGATTTCATATGGCATTGACACGTGACACTTTGTTATCCTATTCAGCACAACGAAAATTTCTTAACAATAGAGACTAAAAGCAACAAATTTTCATTTCACAGGGACTAAAATGCAAAAAATAATTTTATAGGAATTAAAAATAATAATTTTTTATTTTATAGGAATCAAAATGCAAAAAATAATTTTATAAGAACTAAAAATAAAAATACCCTATTTTATTGAAACTAAAACATATTTTACCCAAAAAAATTAAAATATTTGGATGGAAATTGGATGAGAAAATAAATTTGTAGTTTGAGATATAGAAGTAACTAACCATGACGGCTAAGGGTGAAGCATACATGGTAACGTTGAAGAGCATGCATATGGTTCCAACAATGGCAGAGCGGCTTTTGACGGTGTGGAAGAACGTTAAGGTAACAAAGGTGAGAACGGCGATGAAAACGAGTTCTACGAAGAGGAACAAAAGAACCTTGAGCCTCTTCTTGCGGTCAGAGTAGATGAAGAAGAGGGTGACGTAGATCATCTCAACGACGCAACCAGCACCGTTGATTGTTACGACCAATATGCTGTGAGGGTGCACGAAGGGTAGACCGTACAGTGTCCACACCAAACAGTTTATCAGCGTCGCTAGGTATGGTACTGCTGAGTACTGTTCCACTGATCCTTTCTTCCATATTCGGACAAACGTTGGCCTGATTGTAAATAAATGAGTTGTATGTAAACAGTAATAGATGTATACAAAACCTTTTTCTTTTAAATAAAGTGAAAGTAAATATTAACTAATTAGTCATTAAAGTTTATCATCATAAATGTAATGCTAATAACAATGTGTTAGAGGACAACGATAAATACATTGATTCTCCGTAAAGATAAGAATATAAGTATAATTGGAGAAAATTGGCACATAAAAGAAAGAATAAAGAAAGTTGAGGGAGAGATGAGGAATCTTACAGAGGTGACAAAAAAAGGCAGCCGGAAATGATGTTTCCTGAAGGCAATAAATTAAATGTAAAAATAAAATTTATTTCACAAAATATGTATTCCAAAAAAAGTAATTATATATAGAGAAAGGTAAAATCATAAAAATAATTAATGAATGAATTAAAATTAAAGAGGAAAATACATATATATTGTAAATTGTAAATATGAACATACAGACCTATGATACCGACTACCGTCCGAGCAATATCTGCAGTAGCCATGAATTGAAGAAGGAAGGACGCAAAATTGTAACTTGTAATTTATATTTATATTTAATTAAGATGAAGAACCTAACAGATTGCAAATTGCATTTTAATCCAAATTATATATATAAAACCCGATCGATGGAGTGAGTGAAGTATATAGTAGATAGAGTAGCTAGATCATTTAATTTGCATTGCATGTATAGTTACTACTCATGGAAGCTAAGTGTGTGTCCTATATATATAGGGCCATTATTTGAGATGCCCTTATTTTAATTATTTAATTAATTAATAATTAAATAATTAATTGATGCGATGCATAAAAAAAAGCATAGTGAGAGACAGAAAATAGTGTAAATTAAAGTCCTCCCCTGAAATTGGCACTGTCTTTAAGATGCTGGATACTGGATAGCGTTGCAGTAATTAAAGACTCCCATGACATGATGCATGCATATATTGCATATATATTCCCCCTTCATCCAAATTATTCCTTTACAGTATTTATCAACGAAATTAATTACCTTTCCAGCCAATAAAATTCGTTTTGTTTATATTCAATGCATGTATTATTTCTCATTTACATGTATGTATATATGATTTTTTTTGGTTAAAAATCTAATTTTACATATTCGGTTAGAATTTTTAAAGTTAACTTTAGAAAATTAATTTTAAAAATTCTAATCAAATAGGTAAAATTAGTTTTTCGCAACTCACTTTTAATATATATAATCAATATCAATTTAATTCTTCTGATCTTTTTTTTTTTTATCTTGCAAAACACGTGATATATTGGTCGTCGTACTTTTTTATGTAGTATAAGTTAATTTAACTTAATTTGAAATTTTTTCATATATACTTTATGTTTGTTGATTATTCATCTTAATATTTATAGTTTCATATAAACTAGTAATATGATTGTTATAGAATATAAAGTGAAGTAACACTGCTTTATTTATTGAGAATAATAAATTAAATCTAAATCTAAATTTAAGATAATATCATATGTTCTGATATATTTCCATTTTTATTTTAGTTTTCATGGTTTTCAATTTTTAAAATTTGTTTCAAATTTTATAATTTAACAAAAACTAATTAAAACCTAATTAAATCATGATAGTAAAAACAATTACAATACCTAAACAAGTCATAACAAGAAACAATAATTTGTAATAATAATAGCAGTGATATAATAATAATAATAATAATAATAATAATAATAAATATATTATACTTTCTCTTGTCTATTTGTTTCGTTGTTTAAAGTTTCTCTTTACATATTAAA
Source organism: Cyamopsis tetragonoloba (assembly GCA_037177725.1). Taxonomy (NCBI): domain Eukaryota; kingdom Viridiplantae; phylum Streptophyta; class Magnoliopsida; order Fabales; family Fabaceae; genus Cyamopsis; species Cyamopsis tetragonoloba. The sequence goes on from CM074124.1 coordinate 45,548,627, forward strand.
AATAATTAATTAAATAATATTTTACTATATTGTTAACTAAAATTTTTTTATTTATTTATTTAATCAGCATTAATTATATTTCCTCTATTTCATATTATAAGATATTTTTTTGGACAATATTAATATTTCATAATATAAGACCAACACATTTTTCTATGAGCATTCATTACTTTTTTTTTATGTTTTTCCATTATAATGAATGAAATTTTATAAAGAAATAACTAGAGATAATTAATATAATGATGAAAGAGAATAGGGGTAAGTTAGGGGATTATATACATTTTTAAAAAAGAATTTTTTATCATGTGTAATATTGCACAGATTAAAAAATTAAAGATAAAAAGAAAACACAACATTAATTATATGTCAAATATAATTACATTAATTTTTTATTTTTTTCAATAACAACTTTTTATCTTTGATTTCTTAATCTGTGCAATACAGGTTAAAAAAATCTTTTTAAAATTCTATGCATTGATTAATCTTATTACTTTTTTTTAATAAGCGTAAAGTAGGATCTTATAATATGAAACGAAGGGAATACTTGCTAACATCTTACTCTCTTACATGAAATGAGGATATAAATTAAAAAAGAGACTTAAGTAAACTTTAAAAATATAAAATACTCCCTCAAGTAATTCTTATTTATAAGCCCTTAAAAAAAATTTTAGTGTTCCTTTTATCCGTTCCTACTACACATACAAAAAATATTTATTATACTTTTTTAATTTTACCCTTAATTAATTTAGGAAATTGAATTTAGTTTTAAATGATGAGAGTGTTATTGATTTTTAATAAGAGTAATAATGAAAATGGAGCCCGTTTTGTTTCTAAAAGTCAATGCATTTTCTTAATACTTGTACTTTTGTTAATGAGTAATGTTAAAGTCTCCTGAAAACCCTTTTATTTATCCTCCTATTACCATATAAAGTATGAAATCAAATGCACTCACATTCTTAAAACTATAAAAGGGCATTAAAAATATTGTTTAATAAGTAATTAGGAGGATAAAACTTGTTAATATGTGTTTTTTTTAACGACTTATAAATAGTAATCGAATGAGTACTACTATAGAAGAAATTTTTAAGGCAAATGTTATTTATCAGAGCTCTCTTTAAGAAGCTAATAAATATAGTAAAAAGTTATTAAAAAATATAATTTTTTTATTTTAAAATAATAAAATAATATATATTTATAATTAATTTTTTAATTATAATACTTTTAAAGATTTTTTTAAATTGTATAACTATTATAGAGGATAAAAATTTTAAAATAAAAAAATGTTAAATACAAAACTTCTCTTTTAAAATACTTAATCTGTATAATATTACATAAATTAAAAAAACCGTAATTTTAATCGTAAAACTCAATTATTAAAGCTAAAATAACAAAAAACAAAAGGAGCCGAAGCATTAAATATCATTGACTAACGCCCACAGGCTACAAGCCACTTGTTCTCGATACCCAAATTCAAATTGATAAAAAAAACGTGTTATCACTTATCAGCATGGGATAACCAAACAGGCACAGTTTTTTCTTGAAAATCTCATTGGCAAACAATGGCAGAAAATTAAATGCGCGAATCGATCCTCTTGGTTAGTGGAAACTAAATTAAATTTGTCTTGTTGGCCATAGATGTCATTCAATAGGCTTTTCTATTTTATTACTCCTCAGTCTCATACTATAAGATCTTTTATAAAAAAAAAACTATTTATCCTATTTTATAAGATTCTCTTTAAAATTATGTATGTATTTAATTATTTTTATTTATTTAATTATTTTTGTGTACTTCAAAATTAATAAATAAAATAAAATTTTAAGAAAGAAATTCTCTTTCCTAATAATTGAAAAAATTAAATAAAAATAGAATTATTGATTTTAATAATTAAGGGGTAATTTTGAAAAGTAATACAAAAATTGTAAGACAAATTTAATGACTTTTTTTAGATTAATTAAATTTCTTAATTTTAGAACATTTTGTCTAAAGGGTCTTACATATTGGGATGGACTGAGTGAGTATATATAATTGGTGCGCATATCATTTGGCTTAATTGCATTTTTAGTTCTTATAGTTTATTAATTATAGTACAATTTTAGTCTTTGTAGTTTTAATTGTGTAATTTTGATTTTTATATATAATTCAAAATATGAAAATTAAATTTTGAGGTCCAAATGCTATATTTAAATTAAACAATTGTCATTGACGTTATTGAAAGTTATGGTAATTTCACTAACGGACCGTCTAAATTGGACGAAAATTGAATCTCGTAAAATCAATTTTCACATTTTTAATTTCAAAAGGATCAAAATCAATCAATTTAAATTGAAGCTATAAGGACCAAATTACACAATCAATAAAATATAGGAACTAAAAATTCAATTAAATCTTTCACTTTTTATTATAAAGCTATTTCTAAAAATAATTAATGATAGTTTTTAGGTTTTTCATCCTTGAAATTTAGAGTACTTTCAATTTTGATCCTTACTTTTTTTTTTGTTTTTTTAGACATATGATAAAATCTTTTTGAGTACTTCCTCTCTTTCATATGATAAAATCTTTTTGAGACATCTCTATTATTTTATAATGGATTTGTTTATTCTGTGCAATATTGCACATGTTAATAAATTTAAAGTAAACAATTTTTATTGGAAAACATAAAAAATTAATGTGATTTGATTTAATATACAATTAATGTTATGCTTTATTTCTATCTTCGATTTCTTAATTTATACAATATTGCACAGGTTAGAAAAATCCTTTTATAATATACGATCTTTTTAAAATTTTTTGGAGTCTTTATTATTATTTTTTTTAGGTTTAGCCTTTATAACTAATGGGTATGGTTACAGAGATCAAGTTGCTTACCACTTATCCAACATTTTGTTAGTATTACTATCTTTGGTCCTTTTCATAAGATCTCTAACTGATTCACAAGAATTACGAAAAATAAGTTGGTTACCGTCATTAATTATATCTATAATTTATATTATTTTTCTCATTATTTTCTCTAATTAAGTTATTAGAGTAATTAATACCACCTTTATGTTCCACCCAGAGTAGTTAGAAAATAAGGGCATTTTGATAAAAAAAAATTAATTAACGATGCAATAATTTAAGAGAGGGTCTTATTAAAAGAACAAAGAAAATTTCTGTAAATGGTTCTATAAATAGGACCGGAGGTAGTATTAATTAATTTTTAATTAAACAATAAAAATTGAAAGAGTCTTATTAAATAATGTCCCTAAAACATTAGATAAGTTGTAATAATTACACCCTTTTTAATGTTTGAAGTTACTTTAAAAAGCATCCATTAAGGGAATTTTCAATTTTTAAAACAATAAAAATTACTCCCTCCGTCCCAAAATATAAGACCCCCTAGACCAATATTGCGAGAATTAAGAAAAGTGATTAATTTAATTAAATGCATTAAATTTGTCTAGCAAAAAGTATTAGTTTTCAAGTTTACCCTTTCAATCTCTTTTTATCACCACACTCTCTCTTAATTAATGTTCATCAAATTAGTTGAGTAGCAAAGGTATAATGTTAAAAATAAATTAAATGTGCACAAAATTTTTTTCAAAGGGTCCAATAAAATGAGACAAGCAAAAACTTTTTAAAAGATCTTACATTTTAGGACGGAGGAAGTATTAATTTCAAATTAAACATTTTTATTTTTGATTCTTTAGTTTCTGCCCTAGGAGCACTAGTTAACATTTTCTAAATTATAAGGTAAAAAAAAACATTTTCAATGAGAGTGTCATGTTTGTTGACCTTAGTCCTTAATTTTAACAGGATTTAAGTTTAATTCCTAAGATTGCATTTTATTATCTAGTTACGTCACTTACATTTTCACCCTTACATTTTCAACTTAATATATGACTTATGTACTAAGTGATTTTGTTTTTCTTTTTTAAATGGAGATTAATTTGTACATTTTATTCAAAACTAGAGGATCTATTTAAATTGTACTTCAAAATTTTGGGGATCTATATAAAAATGTATTAGTGAAGGAACTAACGTCATGGATATTATATTGAATAATGATATATCAAAGATACAAGTGGTATATCACTAAAAAATATTATTTCTCTCCTCATCGTGGTACCCGTATCTATTACCTCTCTAACCTAGCAACCCTAGCCTCCCCACCAGTATTATTCTTCCCCCTTCTCTTCCCACACCTCATCCCTTCAATCTCACACCATCGAAATCATGCCCTTCTTTCTTAATGACATCTTTCCTTCCAATAACTATTGGAGCCAACCTCTCTAGATCTCTTGTTACGAAAAAGATTAACCTTTTCATACAAGAACTCAAAATTCCTATAATATCTCCCTATAGCAACAACAAGCCAACAACATGGTTATCATGTTCACTACTATTGTGCTCCATCTTTTCATGACACAAAAGAGAGGATTTCATCTCATCATTGTCAAGATGCTCACAACCATATAATTAGAGTTTTTCGAAAGTGCTTGTATGAGGGAGATAAAGGGTAGAGTAACATCATTACCGCTTGCTCAATAGAGAATTTTTCTTTCATATTACTTAACTCTATAACAAGTGATGTAAAAACAAAAATATATGATCTAATATAACCCTCTCCATCCATACAAAGAGTGTATAATCATTGAAATATCCTAAGACGATCAGCCACCACCTTCGTCACATACAAGAACTCTAATTTTAACCACAATGAGGACGTTGTTTTCCCTAACAAAACATCTTGTAATACATCATCAATTATACATAACTAAATTATAGAAAGAGCCTTATCATCAATCTCATCCCACTCAGAGTTTGTCATTGATATGCCTGGAAGTGATAAGTTCAAGTTTTGTTGGGTCATAATGGCCGTCATGCGCACCTTCCACATCCTAAAGTTGATGTGCCCATCAATGTTGTTAAATTCGTAAATCGGAATCGATACGTGGAGGGTGTAACGACTCGTTGACTCGTGAATCGTAACACGACTCGTAAGAGTCAAGAAAATTTTCTAAATTATATTTAAACACAAATATATATGCATAAAAATTTAAAAACAAAATAAAAAAACCTATAAATTACAAGAGGCATAAAATAGAACAGAATAGATAACAGAGTAAGCAGAACAGAACACAGCAGAACAGAGTCACGAGCAAAGCTGCATACCAAAGATGGGAGAGAACGGAGTCATGAGCATAAGTCAGAAGCTGAACAGAATAGAACCCAAGCAAGAATAGAGATGGGAGAGAACGAGAGAGGATAGAGTCACAACTCACCTGTAGAAGTGCAGAACAGAACACCCAGCCAAGAACCGAGATGGGAGAGAACGTGAGAGAACCAGAGAGAACGAGAGAGAATTAGAGAGAATTGAGATAGGAGAGAACGGCAGAAGTGCGAACTGCAAAGAGCTGCGCGAATTTTTCCCTCAAATTAGGGTTTTTTAAGTTCGGGTTGTTTGACCCGACCCAATGATCCAACACGTTGATACTTCATCGTATCAACCGTTTCAACGTATCACAACGCCGTTTCAACCGAGCTATCGCAGAAAACGATCCAGGTCCACCCGTGATACGCCGACGCCGCCATAACTCGCTGATACGCACGTTTCAACGTTTCAACTCACGATTTTAACAACATTGGTGCCCATCAAAGAATTGGATATCAAATTTTTTAGTTGCCATCTTGTACGTACACAAATTTTCCCTATAACACCTTGCACCCTCTGATACCATTTTGATATGATAAGAGCGCACAAATAAAGCACAAGTGTAACTATGAATGTGCTCAACTTATAGCTTACACCTAGGATTAACGACAACTAACACTTATATATTCAAAGAAATAATATATAGAACAATATGGTCACACTATTGGGGGATATTTTAACTTTTTTATAAAGAGTAAAACATCAATTTATTCCTCTAAATATTCGTTTGTTCTTCAAAGAGTAAATCATCAATTTGATAGTATTTAAATTTTCGATGGGTTAATTTGGTAGTGTTTTAAATCTTTGAGAGAGTAATTTATCGAGAAAAATATGTTAAAGACCAAATTGATGACAAATGCATATTTAGAGAACCAAATTGATATTTATCTCTTTTAAAAAATATATTTTTGAAATTAAAATAATTTAAATTAAATATAAATAATGTCAAAATATTACGATGAATCAGAGAAGTAATTTGATGAGATAGATCATCAAAAGATAGAATTTTGACTATGTTCGTTATAGGAAAATTATTTAAAGAATGAAAAATGTTTATCAAAATTGTTATTGATTGTAACATTCCAAATTTTTAATTTTCTAGAGTAAATTATTTAAGGGGTTATTTTTGAAAAGATAAGGAATTTGGAAAACTAAAATTGATTAGGAACCATATAGGATTAAGGGGAAAGAACTAGATTATAATAAAAGTAGAGATTTAAATGGGTAATAAGGTGGGCTTAAGAGACTATTGTAAAAGATTTGAGAAATTAGGGACTATTATGCAAATTTAGAAAGTTGAGGAAAAATTAACATTTTGATCCCTATGAAAAAAAGTAGGTTCCTACTTTGTCCACCACTCAGTTTTCTGGGTTCACCACACGAAATTATTATTTTTTATTTTTACCTTTCGCTCAGGGATTAATCCCCGTTTTTTGATTTAAAACGAAGCCCCTGTGCACCATATCAACGTACATGGATTAATCCCCGTTTTTTTCGCTCGGGATCCCTGTATTTCAACTTAAATTTTGTTCGCTCGGAGATTAATCCCTGTATTTCAACTTAAATTGTTTTCGCTCGGGGATTAATCCCCGTATTTTAACTTAAATTGTGTTCGCTTGGGGATTAATCCCCGTAATGTAACTTATTTTGAATACTGTATTTTCATACATTGATTAATATCTGAGCGAATTTCTGAAAAACAAAGATTAATCTCCGTTTGGGTCGAATCTAGACCTATAAACATAACTTAACCAAATTTCCAACCCCATACACCCAAATTCAAAATTTCCACACACCAAACCCACCATATCTCACTAAACCCAAAGTTACAAACCTTATTTTCTTTCAATACTTTAGTTGGTATCACTTGAGCGGAGTTGGAGTTCTCTATTGTTGGTAAGTTATGTTATTCTTGTTGGTTTTTTTTTCCTTCTCTCCTTCGCCATGCATGCTGTCTAGAAGTGATGATTTGCGAAAAAACAGATATTAATATCCGTTTTTATACATACATTAATATATGTTTTCGTACAAGTATTAATATCTGTTTACAATGCAGGAATTAATCCCCGAGCGAATACAATTTAAGTTGAAATACGGAGATTAATCCCCGAGAAAAAACAATTTAAGTTGAAATACGGGGATTAATCCACGAGCGAACAAAATTTAAGTTGAAACACAGAGATTAATCCCCGAGCGAAAAAAGGGGATTAATCCTTGTACATTGATGTGGTGCGCAGGGGCTTCGTTTTAAGTCAAAAAATGGGGATTAATCCCCGAGCGAAGAGTAAAAATGAAAAAAAATAACTTCGTGTGGTGAACCCAAAAAACTGAGTGGTGGGCAAAGTATCAGTTAGAAAAGTACCCATTTTAGTCATTAAACTGAAATTAACTTGTTAAGTCCTTAATAAAAAATTATAGTTTAGTCTCTAGGACTTGTTTATAAATTCTAAAAGGTTCTTAAATGAATTTGGTGACTAAAATTTAAATTTTATAAACTTAAGGAAAAATGACTTCAAAGCAAAATGAGAAAAATTAATAAAATAAAAGTCCCAAACCCCCATTTCCCTTCTCATTTTCAACACACACAAAGACAACACTCCATCTTTCTCTAATTCTTCATCCTTTCATCAAATCCTCTTCTAATTTTTTGATCAATTTCACCATAGAAGCTCAATTCCATGTTGTTTTCTTAAAAAATCATCATCACCAAGCCACAAAGAAAGTAATTCTTCCCTTTAATTGAACATGCAAGTCCCTTTACTCCCCCTCTCTTTCTCGAGTTCATGTCCCTCTAGGCTAGGGGTTTGCAAAAATTTCCTTTCATTCTCACCTTTAACTCTTGATCATGATCAAGTGTATGTTTTGACTTGTAATTTTGAATTTACAAGGGATACAAGAGCAAGAAGAAGTTGGAAATGAAGGGCCCTTGAGGACTTGAAGTGAAGGTTTGAAGTAGTGATTTGGCTAGGAGTTGAGGTAACCTCAAACCCTAAAACCCTAATTAGGGTAATTTAGAGATAAGAGATGATATGATGTTAGGATTTGGATAAATTTGTGTGCTAGATGTGATGAAGTTAGGACAAATGTGACTTGGGTGTTTGATTGATATATAATGATGTGCATATCTCTTGGATTGTTAATTTGGAATGATGAATTACATGTGATTTTGTATGGTTTTGAGGAATGACATGTGTGTGAGTGTTTTGTGCTCTTGCATGTGTGTGTAAATGTTGATTTCTAAGTGTTTGGACATGTATGAGAAGGAGAGTAACCATGGGAAGGTTGGAATTGGTGGAAATGGTGAGGAACAAGCAGGATTTTGTGCTTTGTATCGGCAAAATTTGCTGCAGCGAAATAATTTCGCTTGGGCGAAATTGAGATAGGACAAAGGTGGAATTCTGTGCTCTTTTTGCTTGGCGAAAAGCTAAAATTCGAATTAGCCTTCAAGGTCTTCCACAGTATTGTAGAGCTCAACGTTAGTTTTCCAATGGTATCGGTTTCACCCAATTTTAATTAGTATAGATCAAGTTTTAAGCAAAACAATGCAGAGTGTCCGGCTGAAGAAATTCAGCGTTTGGTTTGCACTTGTAGCGTGAATTACTCATAGGAGAAGCTTGAATTGGGACTAGATGCCTACTTAAAAGTTGTAGAAAAGGCTTATGTTAAATTGGAAGGTTATGTTAAATTGAATCTCATCCATCGTGAGGAATGAAGATATAAAGTGTATATAACACTGTTCTTGTCTGTCTATGGTTTGTGGTGTTAACTTTTGGCTGAGAACCAAATCTATAGCTTTTTTACATTACTTGAAGTCTTGAAGAGTAGAAGTAGATCTACAAGAAAAATCAAACATGGGAGTTAGTGAGTCTTCCTCATGGGAAGAGACCAGTTGCTGTGAAGTGGATCTACAAGATAAAAGTCAAGTCTAATGGTGAAGTGTCAAGGTATAAGGCTAGACTAGTAGCCAAAGGGTTCTTGCAGCAACCTGGATTAGACTTCAATGAAGTCTTTGCACCTGTTTCCAGGATAGAAACAGTGAGGCTAGTAGTAGCTGCTGCATCATTTGGTTGGAGTTTGAGCCAAATGGATGTAAAATTGGCGTTTCTAAATGGACCATTAGAAGAAGAAGTTTATGTGAGTCAACCATAGTGTTTTGAAATTAAAGGCAGTGAGCAGAGAGTCTACAGACTAAAGAAGGCACTCTATGGCTTGAAACAAGCTCCAAGAGCTTCGAACAAGAAAATTGATAGTTTCCTTGTTGGAGAAGGCTTCAGCAAATGTGCATCAAAGTATGGTGTTTATGTAAAGACTCTGAGTGACCAAGGGTTAATCATAGTGTGTCTTTACGTGGATGACTTACTTGTAACAGGAAGTGATGATGCAGAAATCAGAAGATTCAAGGAATGCATGAAGAGTGAGTTTGAAATGTCTGATCTTGGTGATTTAGCATATTTTCTTGGGATTGAGTTTATGAGAACTGATTAGGGGGAATTTATGCATCAAAGAAAGCATATCACTGATGTTCTTAAAAGGTTCCACATGTTGGAATGCAACTCAGCATCAACACCTGTTGATACTGGAATCACACTTGAGAAGGATGATGCAGGACAATTTGTTGAACCTACTTTATATAGACAGATAGTTGGTTCTCTCAGATACATTTGTAAAAGCAGACCAGGCATTGAGTATGGTGTTGGTTTGGTCAGCAGGTATATGTAAAGCCCCAAGATGTGTCATATGATAGCAGCAAAGAGATTACTCAGATATCTCAAAGGGACCCTTGAACTTGGACTGATGTTCAGCAACACAAGATTGAATTTTGAAGGTGATCTGATAGGATACACAGATGCTGGATGGAGTGGAGACAAAATTGATGGAAAAAGTACTTCAGGGTACATCTTCATGTTTGGAGATGCACCAATATCATGGAGCTCAAGGAAGCAAGAGGTGGTTGCACTCTCATCATGTGAAGCCGAGTACATTGCAGCTTGTTCTGGAGCATGCCAAGCTACGTGGCTGAGAAAAGTTCTCAGAATTGAAGCTCAGATCAGAAGATGCCATGGTCTTGAGGGTGGAAAACAAGTCAACTATTGATTTGGCAAAAAATCTTATAGCTCACGGTAGGAGTAAACACATAGAGACACGATTTCACTACCTTAGAGATCAAGTCAGAGAAGAAAAGCTGAGATTAGAATTCTGCAGATCAGAGGCCCAAGCTGCAGACATTCTAACCAAGCCATTAGGTGGAGAAAAGTTCAAGACCTCAAGGAGTATGATAGGAGTACAACAACAGCAAGGTGTAGTTCAGAATTAAGGGGGAATGTTACAACAAGTGTAATTCTGAATTGTGTAATTGGGTAAAAAGTGACGGTTATGACAGTTAGTTGTTTTCTGTTATGACTCACTGTTGCATTAAGTGCTGCTGCATATTGTATAAATACTTTACACAAGTGAATGAAACAATTAATTCCCTGCGTCCATTATTCTGTTTTCCCTTTCCTCTTTCTAAATCTATCAGATTGGTGTGTATAAATAAGTTAACGGTTTTGATGTTGTTGAAACTAGCTGCTGGATCGTCCAGAGCCGGAGAGGATCCAAATCCATTTGATATATAAAGTAACTAATTTGGAAGGTTATGTTAAATTGAATCTCATCCATCGCGAGGAATGAAGATATAAAGTGTATATAATACTGTTGTTGTCTGTCTATGGTTTCCGGCACTCTTTTGTGGTGTTAACTTTTGAGTGAGAACCAAATCTATAGCTTTTTTACATTACTAGAACTCTTGAAGATTAGAAGTACAAGAATATTTGAAAAAAATAAAAATAAAATATCAATTAGCATTGAAGAAAGCCATCATAGGATCATAAACTTCTTGTTTAGCATTGACACCGAAAGTAAAATCCATATGAGCATAAGCTTCCCTGAACGCTACGACGAGTTTTGCCGCATCGTGATCTTTAAGGTCATTGAGCAAAACCTGCACATCTTTTACATCAGAAAGCTGGTCTTGCCCTCCATAGCTTAGAAAAAGAGGGAATTCATTTGGGATTTGAGTCATGTCATAAGGAGGAGGAACTGGTTTTCCATAGTGCTCCATATTTTGTCCTTCATCACCATAATCATACTTTGCTATCTTCCCTGTTCTTATCACTGCTCATAATCCACACACGACTCAGCTAAGTCAGAATTTGCATACTGATATCACTAACTAGTAGTGTAGTGATGTAGTCTAATCATAAATGTATCAAAAATTTATTAACTAAGGTTAGTCATTAGTAAAGGGCTTTAAAATTAAATGACAGTTGGTCAAAGAATAAAGTTGTGTTTTAGAATACTTTGAGCTAGATGGATCAAGTTCTTTGTTGCTGTTGGCTGTGGTTCAAGATCAAGCAACTCGTCTGTTCTGGAAGAATTTAAGCAGCAATTCTGACCTGAATTTTGCGGGTAAGAAATATCAAACTCATTAGGTTGCATAAAGTGAAATTTCCTCATCATAGCAATAACATCAAGTATATCAAATATATAATATAGTACCTGTGAAAACTGTCATTAGGTTTGAGCAATTCAAGTTTAGATTATGGCAGATGCCTTCCAGAAATTTAGCTGCAGCACTCCTGCAAATTAGAAGAAAACATTCATTTTATTGGCTAATTAAACAAGTTAACTCTTGTGCACTCATATTGCAAAAAGAGCTAGTAAAACTCCAAGGCAAGGTTTTAAGTTGTAGTCCGCTACATCGAGCCTCAACATCATGGTTTCAGTAGCTAGTGCGAAACTGCATCTGACTGTGATATTGTGATCTACAATAGCTACATCAGATCACATTCAGCTGCATTTAGTGCGTAATTGCAACTCAACTGCTAATGCAATTTAAAAGCATGCCCCAAGTCAATTTTTTTGTAGTGTTACCCGTTTGGGTTGAATTCGCTAAGGCCTAGCCAGTACAGGACCTGTTATATTAAGCAAAACAAGGATTTTTTTGGTCAAATTATCCAATTTGATTCGGTTGACATTTTAATTGCTCAGTTGAATAAATTAATTAATAAATAAATAATACGTGACTTCTGTGTCTCACATCAGCTAAGAAGATATCAGCAGCAAGTTTTGTGGGTAGGGATGGAATCTGATTGAGATGAGCAATTGGGCTAAGTAATGCAGTTGATCTTAACATATCCACTAATTTCCCTTCAAACAAAGCAGCTAAAGCAATCAAAGTTCCCTGAAATTTCAAGTTATTATTGTTACTCATATAATAGAAAAGCAATAAAACCTGAAAATACAAAGAGAATAAAATAAGGAACTCACTCACCAAGGAATGACCTACATAGTGCATTTTGTTACCAGTATTGTTGTAGACATACTGGACTGTAGCAGAAAGATCATAACTTGCTAATTCATCCCATGACCAATCCCAATAAGCCTATACATAAATTTTAAATCAGTAATCCATACATTTTTCCTTTTTTTTTTTTTAAAAAAAAGAAAATTGCATGTATGCATCCATATATATATAATAATTGTTGTGTTAAGCTAAGTAAGATAACCTTGTCGTTAGGACTAAGTGATGTATGAGCACAACTATATTTTGTCCCACGAGTATTGGCAAGCCACACATCAAATCCGTTGTCTGCTAAGATGAATGCCAATGATTCATCTGGCGAATTGAACAACCATGCAATAGGATTCTAAAACCACACATACAATTGACAAGTCATCTTGTAATAATTAGTTGAGTAGTCGATGAGTTTCACTTTACATTTCTAAATTTCAATCAATGTTTCAAATTGGTGTTGCTTGATTACAATAAAGTCTTGTCGAACATTACTTACACTAAAGAGGCCATGTTGTAACAGCACAGGCGGTTTGTTTGCTTTGTTGCCGGATCGCCCTGCCGGCATCCTCTGCAGGCTGAGGATGTAACCATCCTCTGTTGTAACCTGTCCATCAGAAAAAACATGCATGCCTCACAATCACATATTGCCAAAAATGGCATATCATGTTATAAGTTTTAAAAAATTAATAATTACTAAATAGTAAAAGTAGCATCACCTTGTGTTCTTCACATGTGTAACCTTGAGTCTCTACCATTGTGTTGCATATACCATCTTGTGCTGTACTGCTTGTAAAGCAAAGCAGGACTATTGAAAACACACTAACAACAATGTTAGCCATTGGCAATTTGTTTAATTATGTTCCTCACTGAAACGGAAAATGCTCACATTTTTATACACTTCTGCATGGTAGTTAGTTATTTTCACCGTAACGGTTGTACTTGCAACATTCTTGTTTATGGTTGCATTCGGACATGTTTTTAATTAATCAATAATAAATAAAAAAAGTATATATACATATAAATGGAGCGTCCAAATAAAGGTATCGATAGTATAGGTTGATTTGTCTAGTTTGGCATGACGTAATGAAGTGCCAGATTCCCATACTTGTTGGAGAGTTAATTTGTCTTGAGTAATACACAGTATTGATTTTTGATTACTATTGTATTGACACATTAGTTTCGTTAAGTTTACTGCATTAGTGCATTAAGATTTATGATGTACAGACATCTCTCTAAATTGTCCTGTCGTTATGTCTGACACGTTTGGCACTTACACTCTTTTACACGTCTCCGACACCTCTCTAACGACGTCTAATAAAAAGAATTTTTTATTGGCTCGACAATTCGAACCGATACCTAGCTCGACACTTCTTATACACTTTTTCTTAATTTTCTAGAAACTATATTTTTCGATGAAAAATATTAAGAAAATGGTGATATATCTCAAATTAAGACTTCTTTTAAAATTTTTTTTAATAAGACTTAATATTTCTTTTTTTGTGAGACATATTAGGGTAGAGGTTAGACAAAATATAAAGTTTAAGTGATAATAAAGACACAGTGTAGAATCAAAATGAATTAAATGTGTTGACGAGTGTTAGACGAAGAAATTAAACGTGTTCCATAGAGATTAGACAGAACAAAATAACAGCTCCAGCGTGAGCATGTAGAACCAAAAATGAATTAAACCCATCCAATATTAATTATTCCAAATTCAATTATTAAACTATGGCCGGCCATAACATAACATACGCATCCTTTTTTTTACTTTTTTTTTTTGTCTTTAAAGATTGAAGTCACTCTCCGATGCACCAATCAGATCAAAAATTAAAGTAGCATAAGCCATGTTCAACTTCCTCAAAACATCGATCATGCCTTGTATTTTTCCTATGTGATGCTTCGCCGTAGGTTGAAGGTGGAGCAACACTGAGAATTATGCTGTTAATAAACATGATATCAGGAATATGAGAGAAAATATTAAAGAGAATTAAAAAAAGTTAAATTTGGAATTATATTAAAATGAGAAAGTATGTATCAATTATAATAAATATCTTTAATCTATCTTTAATAGCTCTCCACAAAATGAAAGGTGTTAGAAATTCAACCAGAGAAATGTAGGCTCTAAAACCATGAAATGAACAAGAAGGTTGAGTAAAAACCACTCTAACACGATAATCAGTCTGAATTAATAAGAAGTGCACAATAACAACGTGAACCAAATTTACAAAATGGACTCCAACCTTTGCCTAAAACAAAAACGAATGTCTATTCAGGATGCACAATCGGCATCTGCAGTTTGGAAATATAGTGGTCAGGGATGTTGCTGAGGACTTCATTGTTCCATTCTAGGAAACTGTTGTAATTTTTTAAGAATTTAGGAAAGAGTCCAAGTATAGGGTAGGTTTAAAAGTCTTTGACGAGTGGTTGTCTAATCTGGAATTTAAAGTAGAACAGATAGAGGAACAGTAAATAGATAAATAACAATGATTCAGTTGAGAGGAACTCCATTCTCTACAACGGAAGATTATATTATTGGTGGTCATTTTGTTTGTAATAGATAAGGTATGATGTGTCTGTATAGGGTAAGTGAAGTTTAATGACTATATATATATAAGAGTTTCTGGTTTCTTTCGCAACAAATAAGAGGTGAATGACGCGTGATATGATGTCTAATAACAGAAGAAAAGGTAACAATATAAACAAATATGTGTACAGATCAATGATGAAAGAGAATATATTTGTGTAAGCATAATTATTATTTGTTTAATATAGATGACTGTGACACCTTACAAGTTTGATTGTTAAGTTCATGATTATTGATCACACTAGCCACAGCACAATCACACTATCAGTGAGTTTATAATTGTGAAGTGGAAAAAAGAGTCTAACAGCGTAGTTTTCATTGTACGTTGTCATAGAAAGTCATTTTCGAAGAATTAGAAATCACACATAACTCATGCCTTAAATATGACAGGACCAGCCACAAATCCTTTTAGAGAGGACTATAAGTATAGAAATGCAAAAATAACTCTTTGGCATTTTGATCGATGTCGTACTCGGTCAAATTAATTTGCAATTAAATGAAGTACTACGTAGTCAACCTATGTTGTCTCTTAAGAACTATTAACTGAACCAAACTAAGTCTTAAAACGCAAACACATTTATCAACGCATGAATTTACATATAAATAATGACACAAATTTGGGGGGTTTAATAGATTGGAATAAAGTAAACAAAAATTAAGAAACTAAATAAAAATAAAAAGAAATGTGATTAATCTTCTTGTTCAATTGCAATTAAATTAATCTTTGGTCACAAAATATTATCCCATTTATTCAAATTCCTATCTCATTTGAATTGATTAGTTAAGCGAAAATGAACCCGGATTTCTTTACTTCCAAAGCTAAAGAGAAATCAATCAAATAAAGTTACTGACTAAGCGTCCCTAATTACTCCCAACTCAACCAATTAAACCAAGTAATGGAAATATTTATCAAAGAGGGTTGGTGATTAAGCATCCTCAATTACTCCCAAATTGACTATTAACAACTAGAAATCATTGAGCTAACATAAAACTAAGTATTTCATATGCATTAACTAATATCTAATCACATAGAATTAAGCAAACTATGGGTAGATAGAGTTTAACTCAACAACAAAATCTAAGGCTATTAAGCATAAACTTTAGAATTTGAAATTAAACTAAAACTGATGAAAGCATATTCACGTTCAAGCAATAAAACAATAAGATTAAACATACAAATTACAATATTACTCTAACACAAATTAGCAAGAGATTAGAAAATGAAGAAGATGAATAAATTAGAAACTAAATTTAAAGCTTAAACCTAAAAATCTTTATTGCAATATTCCAAGAGAATTAATCCAAACACCTACTTCATGGAGGGAAGAAATAAAAATAAAAGAAAAAGAAAAAGAAGAAGGAGGCGCAGCTCCTCTTGCTTACTCCCTCTGTTCCTCGCTCTTCTCCTTGTTGTGTTCTGTTCCTAGCTCTTCTCCTTTCTCATCGCTGCTTCTTCTCATTTTATAGGCTTTCTTACACTCAAACCCCTTCAATTCATTATTAAGGAAAAAAAAAAAAAACCATGATGCTGATCCATTCTCCATGCTGATAATAAATAAAATCTAATCACCTAATAAAGTTAAAATAATAATTTAGTTTATTACAATTAACAAAATAAAATAAAAATCTTAAAGTTGGTCTAATTGCCAATGTTTCTCTCCAAATTCTTCCTGCCCAATAATTACTTTCGGTGTTAAATTTTACCTGAAAAATGATAAATAACTTAATTAGGCTAATTAAATCAAATTTAATCTAATTATGAATAATAGTCTAATAAAATCCAATACAATTAAAATATATCAAGTAAAATTAATTAGACACAACCAGTAATTAACAATAGCTAATTAAGGTTATAAAATATGGATAAAATATAGCTCATCACATTTTATCAAACATTTGTTATGCATGACACTACCAGCCTTTGAATCCAATAATAAAAGAATTGAACCAGAGAAATGTAGGCTTTAGAACCAAGAAATGAGCAAGAAGGTTGAGTAAAAACCTCTTTAACACGACAATCAGCCTGAATTAACAAGAAGTGCACAATAAAAATGTAAACCAAATCTACAAAATGGACTCCAACCATTGCCTAAAACGGAAACGAATGGCTATTGAGGATGCAAGATTGACATCCGCAGAGTTTGGAAATACAGTGGTTGGGGATGTCGCAGAGGACTTCGTTGTTCCATTCTAGGAAACTATTGCAACTTTTTAACAATTTATGAAAGAGTCCAAGTATAAGGTAGGTTTAAAAGTCTTTGACGGGTGGTTTTCTAGTCCGGAATTGAAAGTAGAACATATAGAGGAACGGTAAATAGATAAAGAACAATGATTCAGTTGAGAGAAACTCCATTCTCTACAAAGGAAGATTTTATTATATGCGGATATTTTGTTTGTAACAGATAATGTATGATGTGTCTGTGTATGGTAAGTGAAGTTATATATATATATATATATATATATATATACAAAAACACTCTATGAACGTGAGTTATTCTCATGAAAACCAGTATGTATATCATGTTTAAGAGTTTCTGATTTCTTTCGCAACGTGGAAGAGGTGAATGATGTGTGATATGATGTCTAATAAAAGAAGAAAAGGTAACAACATAAAAATTATGTGTACAAATTGATGATGAAAGAGAATACATTTGTATAAGCATAATTATTGCATGTTTAATATAGATGACCGTGTATTGTGACGCCTTACTAATTTGATTGTTAAGTTCATGATTATTGATCACATTATCCCGCAACGCAATGACACTATCGATTAGATTATTATTGTGAAGTTGAAAAAGGAGTCTTACAACGTAGTTTCCATTTTTCCTTGTCATAGCAAGTCATCTTCAAAGAAGTGGAAATCACACATAACTAATGCATCAAATATGATAGGACCAACAACAAATCCTTTTACAGAGGACTATAAGCAGGGAAATGCAAAAAAAAAACCTTAGGCAATTCATCAAACATCTTCTATGCATGACACTTCCGGCCTTTAATCCAATAATAGAAGAGTCGAACCATAGAAATGTAGGCTCTAGAATCAAGAAATGAACAAGAAGGTTGAGTAAAAATCTCTCTGACATGATAATCAGCCTGAATTAATTAGAAGTGCACAATAACAACATGAACTAAATCTTCAAAATAGACTCCAACAGTTGCCTAAACTGGAAACAAATGGCAATTGCCGATGCAAGATCGACATCCGCAGAGTTGGAAATATAGTGGTAAGGGATGTCGCAGAGGACTTCATTGTTCCATTTTAGGAAACTGTGGTGATTTTTTAAGAATTCAGGAAAGAGTCCAAGTATAGGGTATGTTTTGAAGGCTTTGACAGGTGGTTTTCTAGTCCGGAATTGAAAGTCGAATAGATATAGGAAAACAAAATAGAGAGAGAGCAATGATTCAGCTGAGAGGAGCTATATTCTATACAATGGAAGATTATATTAATGGCGGCTATGATAAGGTATGATGTGTCAATATAGGGTAGGTGAAGTTTAATGACTATATATATGTGTGTGTGTAAATATCACCAAACAAACACGCTATGGACGAGAGTTTTTCTCATGGCAACCGGTATGTATATCTTATTTAAGAGTTTCTTGTTTCTTTTGCAATGTCTAAGAGATGAATGATGCGTGATATTGAGTCTAATAAAAGAAGAAAAGATAACAAGATAAACAAAGAAGTTTACAGATCGATGATAAAAGAGATTACATTTGTATAACCAAAATTATTGCATGTTTAATATAGATGACCGTGTATTTTGACACCTTACTAGTTTGATTGTTAAGTTCATTATTATTGAGCACATTAGCCCGCAACTCAATCACACTATCAATGAGATTATGACAGGACTAGCCACAAATCCTTTTACAAAGGCCTATAAGTTGGGAAATGCAAAAATAACTCTTAGACAATTCATCAAACATCTGCTATGCATGACACTACCAGCCTTGAATCCAATAATAGAAGAGTCGAACTAGAGAAATGTAGGCCATAGAAGAAATGAACAAGACGGTTGAGTAAAAACCTCTCTGACACGACAATTAGCCTAAATTAATTAGAAGTGAACTAAATCTTCAAAATGGACTCCAACAATTGCCTAAATCGGAAATGAATGGCTATTGAGGATGCAAGATCAGCATTTGCCGAGTTGGAAATATAGTGGTTGGGGATGTCGCAGAGGATTTCATTGTTCCATTCTAAGAAACTCTGGCGATTTTTTAAGAATTCAGGAAAGACTCCAAGTATAGGGTAGGTCTTGAAGCCGCTTTAACGGGTGGTTTTCTATCCCAAATTGAAAGGAGTACAGATATAGGAACATAAAATAGAGAAAGAACAATGATTCAGTTGAGAGTAGCTCCATTCTCTACAAAGGAAGATTATATTAATGGTGGCTAATTTGTTTGTTAGTGATAAGGTATGATGTATAACTCTTTGTTTATCTTTTTATTTTTTCTTCTTTTACTAGACACCATATCCCGTGTCATTCACCTCTTACATTTTGCCAAAGAAACCAGATACTCTTAAATATGATATACATACGGGTTTCCATGATATATATATATATATATATATATATATATAGTTGGGTTCAAATGATACCAAGATGTCAAAGTTCTTAAATGATATCGCGCATAACTTTTTATGAAAAACGAATTTCGCCAATCCAACCAATCATTTGAAAGTTTGTATGACGTAGATCAACTATGCAAAAATTCATACCATTTGAAAATTGTAGGTATGTAGTCTAACAAATGAAATTTACTTGTATTTTAAATAATCTATTAGACATTTAAGAAAAACATTCCGATAATGTATCAAATTGTTTTCTAATTGTATGAATTTTTGCATAATTGATCTACATTATATAAATTTTCAATTGATTGGTTAGATCGGTGAAATTCGTTTTTTAGAAAAAGTTATGCGCGGTGTCATTTAAGAACTTTGACACCTTGATGTCATTTGAAGCCAACTCACATATATATATATATATCACCAAACAAACACGCTATGGACTAGTTATTCTCATTGCAACCCGTATGTATATCATGTTTAAGAGTTTCTGGTTTCTTTTACAACGTGTAAGAGGTGAATGACGCGTGATATGGTGTCTAATAAAACAAGAAAAGATAACAAGATAAACAAAGAGGTGTACAAATTGATGATGATAATTGTTGCATATTTAATATAGATGACCGTGTATTTTGACACCTTACTAGTTTGATTGTTAATTTAATGATTATTGATCACATTTGCCCACAACACAATCACACTATCAATGAGTTTATAATTGTGAAGTTGAAAAATGCGTCTAATAGCGTAGTTTTAATTGTACGTTATCATAGGTAACGTGATTCCAAAACAATTTTCTTTCTCAATAGATGAAAAGTAATAGTGTGTTTGTTTCGATATGAAGATTGAAAAAAAAGAAAAGCAGACACGAGAAAACACGTCTACTCAAAGTGTTTCATCCGTCTTCAAACAACATGAATCTTTAGTCTATCGCTAATCATTAGTAGATTCACTTAACTAGTCAAATTAAGAAAACTTTTGATGGTGTGTCTCTTAAGAATGAATCATTCTCATGCAAGCTTACCAAAAGTTTCTATTATTTTAAGCAGCCAAGAACTTTTAACTACTTAGTGTGTATTTAGTTCTCCGTTGGTAAAACTTAGTTGGTCCAAAATCAGTCTAGTGAAAGTAAGTATTTAGCTCAATTACAAAGTTTTTTATATTTTTAAAATTACAACAATTTTTTTGATCGTCTGCTATATACTTGAAGAATAAGTTGTTTATTGAAATAAAAATGAAAATGAAAATTTTAAATTAGCTAAATTATTTAATGCTTTCGAAAAACAATGTATTATACATTTTAAAGTTTCTAAGTCAATGATATTTTATTTTGAGAAAGCTTCAAATAATTTAGATAATTTAAAAATCGCGTTTTAATTTTTAGGCTTAAATATATTTTTAGTACCTATAAAATAGCAACTATTCTGTACATTGAAGACGACATGCGAATGCAATATATTACAATAGATTATATAACTTATGTTATTTTGTCTTTATAATTTACAAGATAGAGAGCATTATTTAAGTACTCCATTATAGTTCACAATAGTATATATCAAAGAAACTAAGTATTTGTTAGAACACAAACCAAGACCATCTAATCCTTCTCACACCTTACAACCCTTCTTATCATACCTAACACACGCTCGACAAAAACATGGCTAGCAATGGAAGCATCATAGGTTACATGTAAGTATGGATTAAATGATACACATTGATATTTTACATTATGTGATTACATCCTTATTGTTGTTCAGAATGCATTCTAAGTTAATATGCTTCTTTTTCACTATTTCTGAATTAATATAATCAGAAATCTTTATTCTACATTTAACTCAATCACTAAAATAAGTTTGTTTAAGACTATACTACTCAGAAAAGAACCTCTAGAGGAAGAAATTTTCCTTTCCTGAATTGAAATCTAGGAGTTATTTGTTTGATAAAATACACGCTAAACATGGTTGTGCAGTGGTGACGATGAACGTTATGGTTTCGTTTTCCATGATTTGAGTTTTTGATTGTTTTGTTGTCCATGATTTGCTAGGAATGATTTTGGTTGATGGTCATTTTGGTTAAAATTGATAAGGTGGGTTAAAGATAAAAGGGTTTTTCTGAGTAGGTGATGCTTGTAGTTGGTCGAAGATGGTGGTGATAGGTGGGTGTTCTTAAAATTGAGAAAGTGGGGGTCATGGTGGCAATTGTAGTGCTAGTGGTGGGTGATAGTGGTAAGTGACGATGGTGGAGGTTTTAGTGGTGGTGGTGGTGGAAATTGAAGAAGAAGATAGTATTGGGCAAGAGAAAGGTGAAGCAATGGGTGGGTGGGTGGTGCCTTTGCTGGAGTTGGCGGTAATTGTGAGTGGATGAAGGGAGAAGAGGAAAAGGAATAGGAAGAGAATTTTGTTTTTAATATTTTCATATTTAATTTATTAATTAAATAATTAAATTTTTAAGGCTTGTTTGGCTCGAAATCCGTTAATTGAGACTAAGGATTAAAAACACACATTTTTCCATCGTTTAGGACTATTTTTTTTTTTAAAAAAAAATCAGGGACCAAAACTATAAATGACAAATTTTACAAGGATAAAAAACATGCTTAAAGCTAATTTATATTTCGAAAAACAACTTATTTTTCAAGTGTGTAGTATACGATCTCTAAAAAATCTGTTGTAATTTTAAAATAATAACAATAATGTAAATTGAGTTAGAAAAATTAAAATGAATAATATATTATTTTCAAAAAGCTTCAATTAATTTAGGTAATTTAAAAATTGTGTTTTCATCTTTATTTTTTGTATAACATCTTATTTTTCAAGTATTTAGTACATCATCTCTAAAAAAAATTGTTGCAATTTTAAAAAATTATGTAAATTGAGGTGTAAACTACAAAGTGAATAAAATATTAATTTCAGAAAACTTCAAATAATTTAGACATTTTAAAAACACCCTATATACTTTTATTTTATATATATATATATATATATATATATATATATATATATATATATATATATATATCATTCTTCAAGTATACAGTACACATCTCTAAAAAACTGTTACAATTTTTAAAATATTAAAATTAATGTATTTTGAGCTATAAACTTCAAAGTGAATAATACATTTATTTCAAATAACTTAAAATAATTTAGGTAATTTAATAATCATGTTTTTATTTTTATTTCGAAAAACAGCCTATTCTTGAAGTGTATGGTACAACATCTCAAACAAAGCTATTGTAATTTTTAAGAATATAAAAAATTATGTAAATTGAGGTTTAAACTTCAAAGTAAATAATACATTATTTTCATAAAGCTTCAAATTATTTAGGTATTTAAAAACCGTGTTTTTATTTTTATTTTGAAAAACACAATATTCTTCAAATAATGTATAGTACACCATCTCGAACAAAAATATTGTATTTTTTTTATATTAAACTATTGTAATTTTAAAAATAGAAAATTTTATGTAAATTGAGGTTTAAACTTCAAAGTAAATAATACATTATTTTCATAAAGCTTCAAATAAATTAGGTAATTTAAAAATCATGTTTTCATTTTGATTTCGAAAAACCATCATATTTTTAAAGTGTATAGTACACGATCTCTAAAAAACTGTTGCAGTTTTAAAAATATAAAAAATTATGTAAATTGAGTTAAAAACTTCAAAGTGGATAATAAATTGTTTCCAAAAAGCTTCAAATAATTTAGGTAATTTATAAACATCTTATTCATTTTTATTTCGAATAACATCATCCTATTCTTTGAGTGTATATACTAAAGAATCTCTACAAAAAATGTTGCAATTTTGAAAATATAAAAAGTTATGTAAGTTGGGTTAGAAACTTCAAAGTGTATAATATATTATTTTCAAAAAGCTTTAAATAATTTAGGTAAGTTAAAAATCGTGTTTTTATTTTTTCTTTGAAAAACATCTTACTCTTGAAGTGTACGATACACTATCTCAAAAAAATTATTGCAATTTTAAAAATATAATTTTTTTTTTGTAAATTGAACTAGAAAGTTCAAAGTGAATCGGACAATATTTTCAAAAACCTTCATATAATTAAGGTAATTTAAAAATCACGTTTTCATTTTTATTTCATAAAACACCATAATTTTCAAGTGTATCGTACACGATCTCGTTGCAATTTTAGTTTTGCCTTAGGTTATCATTGTTTTTTGTTCTTCCATTCTATTTCCTCTTACAAAGGGGAAATAAGGTTGAGGTTTTGAAATGACACACAGATTTTCTTCTATCTTTTGTTATCATATTCATCTTGTTGGTGCGTGTTAGTGCCTAGACTTTTTTGACAGTATATTGGCAATTAATCCTTAATGTTGTTCCGGTAAGAGTGAATTTAATTCGCCGAGGTGTTCCAATTCAAGATTCTCATTGTGTTTTTGTGGTTTAATGGATGAGAACTGTTGGCACCTCTTTCTCCGATGTGAGGTTGCATCCTGCTTATGGTATCAGGTTGTAAAATGGTTGGGTTTACAATCTGCTCTAGCACCAGATTTAGTTTCTTCGTTTTTGAATTGGATTGGGTGGTATTTTGGGAAGAAAGGGGAAGGTGTTTTGCTTTAATTAATTTGGGTTGATGTTGTTTGGAACTTATGGTTGCAGAGAAACAGTCTTTGATAATGGAGTTGTGAATCTTAAAGAGGTGCTATTTTTTATACAGCTTCGGAGTTGGAAATAGATTATTATTCATAAAACATCCATTTCTGTTTCTGTTGCTGATTGGATTTCAAATCCTTTAGTGTCTATTAGGCAACTATGTTATTAATTTCTTTTGACTTCTTTATTTAAATCTGTCAAGAAAGTGTACTTGGATTGATTTGTTATATGGGTTTTAAGTACCCCTGTACTCATTTTAATGAATTCCTTTTGATTATAAAAAAAAGTATGTATGGATTTATTATAAATTTCTTTTTGATTAAAAAAAAATAAAAAAAAATCTATTTTTTATTTATAAAATTTTAATTTGTTTAAAAAAAATTAGAACTCCTTTTTATTATCATTATTTTCATTTTAAGTCTAGGAACAATATAGTAACACAATCACACATTGTAGGCTGAAAAATTATATTTCTACATTTAGTATAAAAGTGTAAGATGAGAGAGAAAACAAATAGAAAATGTGGAATATAAATGTGTGATGATAGGATTTAAAAAAAAAGAATTACTGCAATGAGGTCAGAAAAAGATGTAATAGTATCACAACCGTTAATTTTACTAGTTATCCTCTCACACTCTTTGTAAAGAGGGTGCTCAAAAAGAGACCATAAAAAAAAGAAAGAAAATAAGCGAGTAAAGAAGTGATGATTCATAGATAGAAAAAAAAGGAGTGTTTGGATGAGGTAAGAGAAAATGAGTCTAATGACGCAATTGTAAATGTTATCATAATTAAATATCACAATAGAATTACAAAATCATCCGGCTTGCCATCATAAATCATATCATCGGACACTAACATGTTTAATTTGTCATGTTCAAATAGAATAAGAGTTTTAGCTATATTCAAGTAGGCTTTTATTGAGAGAGGTTGTATCTACTTTGTGACCTCTCAGCCTCGAAGAGCATTAGTTTTTGGCGGTTGTCTAGAAGATACATACACATGGTGTACACACAAAAAAAAGAAGAAGGTATATTCAAGTGTACTATTATCATTTGTAAGAATGGTTTGTCATGTATGTGAAAATTACGTATTATATTATTTTAGTAGTCAAATATCCATTAACACTAAGAGAAGTCACTGTAACGGTTCCTAGTCTTCCAAGAAAGGTGGTGTAATAATTCAAACAAGAAATTAATAAAAAAATAGATTTTATATCAAAAATTATTTTTTAAAATAGAAAACTTTATAATAAATCCATACATAATATCAATGATTAGTGATACATTCATACATACTGTTTACCTACATAAATCAACAATTAATGTAAGTCCAAAGGAAAAATGCACAATTGGTTCAAAATGGGTATTCAAAACTAAGTTTAAGATAGATGGTACTTTGGAAAGGCATAAAGCTAGACTTGTAGCAAAGGAATACATTCATACCGAGGGGATAACTTCAAGGAAACTTTCAGTCTTGTTGTCAACATGACAATTGTCTGAGTCATTCTAGCAATGGCAGCTTGTAAAAATTGGCATGTGGAGCATCTTGATGTCAATTCAGCTTCCATCAATGGTGATATTGATGAGGAGGTGTTTATGTCCATTCCTCTAGGCCTTCAAAAGACCAAACTAGGGATGGTCTGCAGGCTACACAAGTCTTTATATGGACTTAAATAGTCCAACAGACAATGGAATATCAAATTAACCAACATCCTCATCAGTTTTGGCTTCACTAGATCCAAAGCTGATTACTCTTTATTTATTAGAGCAACAACGGACAGTTATTTAATTTTTTTGGTTTATGTAGATGATCTTTTAATTGCCGAAGATAACATGAAAGACATTCAGCAGATCAAGGAGCTTTTAAACAGAAATTTCGGCATAAAAAATCTTGGAGCTGCAAAATATTTCTTGGGCTTGGAGATTGTAAGAAGCAAACAAGGAATAGTTGTTTCTAAGAGAAAATATTGTTTAGATTTTTTAAAGGACACGGGAGTGCTTGGCACTACACCAAAGGATACTCTTATTGAACTTGGACAGAAATTAGCTCACAACTCTGAAGATCTTTTGGAAGGTATCACAGGCTACATAAGATTAATTGGGAAATTGATATATCTAACAAGTCCAAGACCTGATATATATTTTGTAGTTGGGAGACTAAGTCAATTTCTGGATTCAACCATAAAAGCTCTCATGAATACAGCCATGAGAGTATTGAAGTATCTGAAAAATGCACCAGAAGATGGCCTGTTTTTCTCTGCCAACAACAACCTTGACATCATTGGCTACCCAGATTCGGATTAGGGTTCATGCAAAGAGAGTAGGAAATCCATATCTGCGTACTACTTTTTAATTGGTGACAGCCTTATTTCATGGAAAAGCAAGAAGCAGAAGACAAGTGTTAAGATCATCAGCAGAAGCTGAAAACAGGGCCCTCGCCTTAGCAACCCGTGAAACAAAATTTCTGAGAAATCTGAACTCTAGCCTTGGGATTCTCCATCCAAAACCACTTACCATCTTTTGTGACAATGAGTCAGCAATTTACATCGCCTAAAACCCCGTTTTTGACGAGCGTACTAAACATATTGACATGGATTATCATTATGTCCGAGACAAAGTACAAGAGAAAATGATCCACTTGCTTCCAATTTCCTCAAAAGAGAAAACTGCAGTTATTAACAAAGCCTCTTTTAACATCCACCTTTCAACATCTAAAATCTACGCTTGGAATGAAGAATCTTTACCTTCCAAGCTTACAGGGGCATTAACAATAGTTAATTCTCTTTAACATTTTGTCGTATTTGCTATATGGTCCTCTGCCCTCCATATAATTAGTTCTGCTAAACAAATTTTCATAGGGTAGTTACATTATGTTATAGCTGATAGATTCTGTTATAGTCTTTACGTCCAATCTTGTGTATAAATATAGGGAATTGTACTTTGATCAGCTTACGTAAGTTCGATAAATAACTTTTCTATTTTTCTCATATGTGTTATCTTCTTTCTCCCTCTCTGCGATGCCTTTCTGTTATCACTAATTCTGCATATTCATGGCAAGCTGAATGCACAACCATGGAGTTTATTCATTCAAGCTTAGTGCCTAGTACTAACCATCTTGAATTTTATTTGGCAAGATTAAAGCCTTTTTAATTTAAGGTTTCAAAAGTCATACATATATGTACGAATCTTTTTATAAGTAAAAAAAAAAAAGAAATACTATTAGTAGAGCATAAGAAGTGCTAAAAGACATATGCAGAAAAATTAAAGGGGAAAAGAAAAAGAAAACAATAGAAAACAATTAAATACAATGATAAGTTCTGGCAAAAATTAAAAATAAAAGATAAATATATATAAACACCAAATCAGAAATAGACTAAATCAGAGTAAAATTGTAAAGAAAAGAGGCACTAATGTAGACATTCACCCCCTAGAAAAATAAAATCGTAAGAGATCCGACAAAAAAAAACTTGGTGAGCAACCCACAATAGATACCTTGCAAAGAGCTGCACTGTTGTAGTTCTAAACCATGTGACAAATTTGGTTGCTTTTAACAAATCAATTGTAAGTAGAATTTCAATATTCTAGTAGTAGAGGAAAATGACCAAAGGGATGAACAATATTGAAACAACCATCACAATCGTTTATAAAGAAGGAAGAACACTACAATGAACACTAGATACCGTGCTTTGAAAAATGGCCCACTACAATTTGCGCCATGAAAAGGTTGGGAAATTTTCTTCTGCATCTATAAATATCTAATTTGCGCCTGGAAGTTGATAAAGCTACCAAAAGGGAGACATGCTTTAGGATGCAAGTGGATATTCAAGAGGAAACTTGGAATTCTTGGTGTTAAACCATTAAGATAAAAAGCTAGGTTGGTTACACAAGGCTTCAATTAGAAGGAAGGAATGGATTTCAATGAAATCTTCTCACCTGTGGCGAGACATACTTCTATTACATTCCTCCCAGCTCTAGTAGCTTGTCAAGATTTGGACTTCAAACAACTGGATGTGAAGATAGTTTTCCTACATGAAAACTTAGAATAAGATATCCTTATGAAACAACCAGAAGGTTTTACAGTTCAAGGAAAAGAAGACTACGTCTGTCAACTACAAAGATCACTCTATGGGATAAAGCAATCTCCTAGGAAATGGTACAAGAGATTTGACAGTTTTATGATCAATCAAGGGTTCAACAGAAGCCCTTATGGCTGTGCTATTATCACTGCAAGGTGGATGATGTTGGAATATACAGAGGATTGCTCTATGATATATCTCGTACTCTAAGTAGATGATATGCTCAAAGCTGCTCAAGACATTTCTGCAATTCAGAATTTAAAGACTCTTTTGAGTGGAGAATTTGATATGAAGACTCTTTTAAGATCAAGTTAAGAGGATTTTAAGATATATAAGAGGAACATCTAACATAGGTCTCATCTTTGGTTCCAACACAGATTGCTACCTTGCTGACTTGGATGGAAGAAGATCACTTATAGGATATGCCTTTACTCTTGGAAGCTATTTGGTGAGTTGGAAGGCAACCTTGCAATCTTTAGTTGCTCTTTCAACAATAGAAGCTGAGTATATGGCCCTAACTGATGCTGCAAAGAAAGGGATATGGTTTAAAGGTCTGATTTCTGATCTTGGGATCACTCAGGAGCATGCTCTTATCTTTTGTGATAGCTTAAGTACTATACATCACTAGGAATGAAGATGTAAAGTGTATTCAACATCCTTTATGTTCATGTGTAGTGTAGTGTAGTGTAGAGAAGAATATGAAAATCCTTCTCTTGCAAATTGGTCTATCTATCTATGGTTTGTGGCAGTCTTTTTTGGAACAAAATGTAACTTATTTTATGAAAGTCTCACTCAATTATTTACATAACTTGAAGAGTAGAAGTACAGTAGTATTTGAAAAAATAAAAATCAATTAGCATTGAAGAAAGCCATCATAGGATCATAAACTTCTTGTTTAGCATTGACACCCAAAATAAAATCCATATGAGCATAAGCTTCCTTGAACGCTACGACGAGCTTGGCCGCATCGTGATCTTTAAGGTCATTGAGCAAAATCTGCACATCTTTTACATCAGAAAGCTGGTCTTGCCCTCCATAGCTCATAAAAAGAGGGAATTCATTTGGGATTTGAGTCATGTCATAAGGAGGAGGAACTGGTTTTCCATAGTGCTCCATATTTTGTCCTTCATAACCATAATCATACTTTTCTATCTTCCCTGTTCTTATCACTGCTCATAATCCACACACATGACTCAGTTAAGTCAGAATTTGCATACTGATCACACTAACTAGTAGTGTAGTCTAATAAGAAAAAGGCTTTAAAATTAAACGACAGTTGGTCAAAGCATAAAGTTGTGTTTTAGAATACTTTGTGATAGATGGATCAAGTTCTTGGTTGCTGTTGGCTGTGGTTCAAGATCAAGCAACTCGTCTATTCTGGAAGAATTTAAGCAGCAATTTTGACCTGAATTTTGAGGGTAAGAAATATCAAATTCATTAGGTTGCATAAAGTGAAATTTCCTCATCATAGCAATAACAGCAAGTATATCAAATATATAATATAGTACCTGTGAAAACTGTCATTAGGTTTGAGCAATTCAAGTTTAGATTATGGCAGATGCCTTCCAGAAATTTAGCTGCAGCACTCCTGCAAATTAGAAGAAAACATTCATTTTATTTGCTAATCAAACAAGTTAACTCTTGTGCACTCAAATTGCAAAAAAGAGCTAGTAAAACTCCAAGGCAAGGTTTTAAGTTGCAGTCCACCACGTCGAGCCTCAACATTATGGTTTCAGTAGCTAGCGCGAAACTGCATCTGACTGTAATATTGTGATTTACAATGGCTTCATCAGATCACATTCAGCTGCATTTAGTGCATAATTGCAACTCAACCGCTACTGTAATTTAAACCATGCCCCAAGTCAAAAAAATTTTGTCGTGTTACCTGTTTGGGTTGAATTCGCTAAGGCCTAGCCAGTACAGCACCTGTTATATTAAGCAAAACAAGAATTTTTTTGGTCAAATTATCCAATTTGATTCAGTTGACATTTTAACTGCTCAGTGAATAAATTAAATAATAAATAAAAAAATTAATACGTGGCTTCTGTGTCTCACATCAGCTAAGAAGATATCAGCAACAAGTTTTGTGGGTAGGGATGGAATCTGATCGAGATGAGCAATTGGGCTAAGTAATGCAGTTGATCTTAACATATCCACTAATTTCCCTTCAGACAGAGCAGCTAAAGCAATCAAAGTTCCCTGAAATTTCAAGTTATTATTGTTACTCATATAATAGAAAAGCAATAAAACCTGAAAATACAAAGAGAATAAAATAAGGAACTCACTCACCAAGGAATGACCTGCATAGTGCATTCTGTTACCAGTGTTGTTGTAGACATACTGGACTGAAGCAGAAAGATCATAACTTGCTAATTCATCCCACGACCAATCCCAATAAGCCTATACATAAATTTTAAATCAGTAATGCATACATTTTTCTTTTTTCTTTTTTTTTAAGAAAAAGAAAATTGCATGCATGCAACCATATATATATAATAATTGTTGTGTTAAGCTAAGTAAGATAACCTTGTCGTTAGGACTAAGTGATGTATGAGCACGGCTATATTTTGTCCCACGAGTATTGGCAAGCCACACATCAAATCCGTTGTCTGCTAAGATGAATGCCAATGATTCATCTGGCGAATTGAACAACCATGCAATAGGATCCTAAAACCACACACACAAATTACAAGTCATCTTGTAATAATTAGTTCAGTAGTTGATGAGTTTCACTTTACATTTCTAAATTTCAATTAAGATTTCAAATTGGTGTTACTGTCGCATTTTGTTGAATGTGATTAAATAATGAAGCCATTGTCATAGTGGCATGATATTGCATAATAGTAATTTAAAACCTTGATTATATAATAAAGTCACGTCGATCAATACTTACACTAAAGAGGCCATGTTGTAACAGCACAGGCGGCTTGTCTGCTTTGTTGCCGGATCGCCCTGCCGGCATCCTCTGCAGGCTGAGGATGTAACCATCCTCTGTTGTAACCTGTCCAACAGAAAAAACATGCATGCCTCACAATCACATATTGTCAAAAATGGCATATCATGTTATAATTTTTCAAAAATTAATTGCTACTAAATGGTAAAAGTAGCATCACCTTGTGTTCTTCACATGTGTAACCTTGAGTCTCTACCATTGTGTTGCATATGCCATCAATGGAAGAAGCTACCAATTCATTGTTAATTGGATAAAGTGTCTTTCTCCCTTGTGCTATACTACTTGTAATGCAAAGCAGGACTATTGAAAACACACTAACTACAATGTTGGCCATTGGCAATTTGTTTAATTAATTATGTTCCTCACTTCATCTAACAGGTTGATGGGATGGTTGAGGAGTGTAGGAGGTCCTTAATTGGAACCCCTGTAGACGCACTTTGACCTATAAAAAAAAATTATGTTACTCTCTGAAACGAAAAAGGCTCACATTTTTATAATTAACAATGTAACGGTTATACTTGCAACATTCTTGTTTATGGTTGCATTCTGACATCTTTTTGATTAATAAATAAAAAAGTAGATATACATATAAACGGAGCGTTCGTTATATTGTTGTTTGTTGTATAAGAATTACAATTAAGAGTTCGTTAAGTCTAGTTTGGCATGAAGTAATTAAGCGCCAGATTCCCATATTTGTTGAGAGAAAATATTAAATATAATTTGAAAAAGTTAAATTTTGAATTATATTAAAATGAGAAAGTATGTATCAATCACAATAGGTATCCATCTTATATACTAATAGACTCTAACTAACTTTAATTTGTCTTTAATAGCCCCAGTAAGCGGGAAGGTGTTAGTAACACTTCCAGCTTGGGATAAGCAATACAAGCTAATCAAACCAATGAAAATACAATAAAAAAAACCAAATACACTGACTGAAAAATCAAACAAGAACAATATTAGAAACAAAGCTTAACCACCTATAGAGATAGAGCTATCAATGAAAAATTCCAATGCCTAACCACTATAACGTAGAAGAAAAGAATCATCAAAGTTTAACCATTAAGTAGAAGCCATAACTCAAGGCTTAACCACTTAACAAAAGCAATCAAGCTTAACCACTCAAAACAGAAGTGAACTTCAATACTCAGCTACTTAGCCACAATGAGCAGAAGCAATGAACTAAGAAAAACTAGGCAAAACAACTTCAAAGAAAAATATAAGCAGAAACAAAAACGATTGGGGTTGTGCACTCTATAGCAAGTCATCTTCAAAGAACTGGAAATCACACATAATTCATGCATCAAATATGACATGACAAGCAACAAAATCTTTTACAGAGGATTATAAGCATAGAAATGCACAAATAACTCTTAGGCAATCCATCAAACATCTGCTATGCATGACACTACCAGCCTTGAATCCAATAATAGAAGAGTCGAACCAGAGAAATGTAGGCTTTAGCGAGAAGCAATAAATGAACAAAAAGGTTCAGGAAAAACCTCTCTAACACGACAATCAGCCTGAAACAGAAGTGCACAATAGACCAACAACGTGAACCAAATCTTTAAAATGGACTCCAGCAATCGCCTAAATTGGAAACAAATTGCTATTTTGGATGCAAGAACAACATTAGTTTGGTAATATAGTTGTTGGGGAAGTCGCGGAGGTTGTCACTGATCCATTCTAGGAAACTGTGGTGATTTCTTAAGAATTCGGGAAAGAGTCCAACAATAGGTTAGATTTTGAAGCCTTTGACGGGTGGTCTTCTAGTTCAGAATTGAAAGTAGTATAGATAGAGGAAGACAAAAAAGAGAAAGAACAATGACAAGACCAGCCACAAATGCTTTTACAGAGGACTATAAGTAGAGAATTGCAAAAATAACTCTTAGGCAATTCATCAAACAACTGCAATGCATGACACTACCAGCCTTGAATCCAATAATAGAAGAGTCGAACCAGAGAAATGTAGGCTCTAGAAGCAAGAAATGAACAAGAAGGTTGGGTAAAAACCTCTTTGACACAACAATCATCCTGAATTAATAAGAAGTGCACAATAACAACGTGAAACAAATATTTAAATTGGACTCCAACAATTGCCTAAAACGGAAACGAATGGCTATTGAAGATTCAAGATCGGCATCTGTAGAGAGCGAAATATAGTGGTTGGTGATGTCGCGCAGGACTTCATTGATCCATTCTAGGAAGTTGTGGCGATTTTTTAAGAATTTTGAAAAGACTCCATGTTTAGGGTAGGTTTTGAAGCCTTTGACCGGTGGTTTTCTAGTCCGGAATTGAAAGCAGTACAGATAGACGAAAACAAAATAGAGAAAGAACGATGATTCAACTGAGAGTAGCTCCATTCTGTACAAAGAAAGATTATATTAATGGCGACTTTTCTATTTGTAAGTTATAAGGTATGACATGTCTATATAGGGTAAGTGAAATTTAAAGAATATATAGATATATATCACCAAACAAACACGCTATGGACTAGATTTAGTCTCATGGCAACCATGTCTATCATGTTTAATGGTTTCTTTCCCAACGTGCAACAGGTGAATTACGCGTGATATGGTGTCTAATAAAAGAAAAAAAAATAGCAAGATAAATAAAGAGGTGTATATATCGATGATGCAAGAGAATACATTTGTGTAAGCATAATTATTGAATGTTTAATATAGATGACCGTGTATGGTGACAGCTTACTAATTGCTAAGTTCATGATTACTGATCACATTAGCCCGCAACGCAATCGCACTATCAATGTGATTATAATTGTGAAGTTGAAAAATGAGTCTAATAGCGTAATTTCCATTGTACATTGTCTTAGTAACACATGTTCAACGAACTGGAAATCACACATAATTCATGCATCAAGTATGATAGGACCAGCCACAAATCCTTTCATAGAGGACTATAAGCAGAAATATGCAAAAATAACTCTTAGGCAATTCATCAAACATTTATTATGCATGACAGGACCAAGAAGGTTGAGTAAAAACCTATCGACAATCGGCCTGAATTAATTAGAAGTTCAAAATAACAACGTGAACTAAATATTTAAATTGGACTCCAACAATTGCCTAAAGCGGAAACAAACGGGTATTGAGGATGCAAGATCGATATCTATAGAGAGCGAAATATAGTGGTTGGGGATGTCGCGGAGGACTTCATTGTTCCATTCTAGGAAACTGTGGTGATTTTTTAAGAATTATGGAAAGAGTCCAAGTATAGGGTAGGTTTTGAAGTCTTTGATGGGTGATTTTCTAGTCCAGAATTTAAAGCAGTACACATATAGGAACACAAAATAGAGAAAGAACAATGATTCAGCTGAGAGTAGCTCCATTCTCTACAAAGAAAGATTATATTAATGACGACTATTCTGTTTGTAAGTGATAAGGTATGACTTGTCTGTACAGGGTAAGTGAAGTTTAATGACAATATATTTGTTTGTGTGTGTAACACTAAGAGAAACACACGTTTCCGTGGGCTTTTGGCTGTCAGAAAATACAAAAAGCCCTTGTAAAATGATGTTTTTCGTCGGCCACGGGGTAGACGGAAAATTGCTAGAAGTAAACCAATTTCCGTCGGCTTTAAGGCCGTCGCAAAGTTGCGTGGGCTTAGCCCTCGGAAACCCAACAGTAACAAGTGCCAAATTTACACGCCAAAAGACCAACTTTGCGAGGGCTTTTGGCCCTCGTAAATTTGCGAGGGCTTCTGGCCCTCGCAAATTGGAGCACAATGAGGACTCATATTTGCGTGGGCTAGGCCCTTGCAAATTTTTAAATTTTTTTTTAAAATTTTCACAAATATAAATATGCCTAAAATTTAAACCAACATAGGAACTAATATGTAAATCCATAAATCAAAATACAAAAAAGTGCAATAGAAGATGAATAAAAAATTAATGATAAATCACACTAAATTTGAAATAAACTTGAAAAATACAAGTAGCTAGTAAATTATAGAGAAACATTAATTTACACACTCTTCATGAATTACATAGAGAAAATGCAAATAAACATGTAGTCCACTCATAGAATAGAATAAAACAATGCTGAAACAGTCCAAAAAATTTAATTCAAATAGTAAATTTACAAAGGAAATATACTTGTATCATATTTTACCTTGTACAAGTTTTCAGAATACTAAAAGAAAATATTGCACTTTTGTTTAACCAAAAAAGATAGTTTGTTTCCACCAAATGCTTTGATGACCTTCTTAGCCTCTACCTACAGAGTCATTAAATTTAACGTTAACAAGGAGTAACAACAAAAATCTACGGCAAGACTAACTACTTGCATGTGAGATGAAAACTAGTTCCAATTTTTATCATGTTTATTAACTTCTTTTCATACAAAATTAATGTTTTTCTCTTAACGGGAACAACTCTGGTTTTGTAACAAGTATAAGTCAGGGTTGATGACATGTATAACAAGAAGATCTTGTAAATATAAATATATACTACCGCAAAAGAAAATTCTCAGCATAAAAAAGAAATTGTTGACCAAAATACTTCCTATCCCCTACAAATAGGACTATGTTCTTATGTAGGTTCATAATGTCACATATCGAAGTATTGAAAAGAGAAACAAATAAATTATATGAGATTTTAAAAATGTAGAAGGATTATGTCAAGTTAATAAACTTTCAGCTAGACCTTCAATCATACCAAGATGAGATGAGACCAAAAGTTTTCAGTAAACTAAATACAAACAAGATAGCATAACATTGGTTTGAGAAACAAATGCTACCAAGCATATGTTGACTGTAGTAATGAATTCAAATCGCATCAATGTCAAACTAAAAGGGTCAATTCAATGATGTTGTAATATGTAGCTAAAGCCTTAAATTAAAACAACAAAGAGTAGCTTCATGAATAAAAACTAAACAAATTGAAATACTACATCAACATAGCTCTAATTAAACTTTTAAATTTAATTTTGACTAAATGACAAATTTAAATGATGTCCATCTATCTAGCCTAATTCCACATGCCTGTGGCATGCATCGATCTTCAAAAGAATCAAATAACTTAATAAATGAATAAGATGAAATAGAATGGAGTTTAATAGAAATTACCATTTTATTATTTGAATGTTTGTCTAATAAATAACAGTTCCATCCTATGAGAATAAAAAGTGGAAATATTTAAAGGAATAACAGTTCCATCAAATAACTTAATAAATGAATAAGATGAAATACAATGTATTCCATTGGGATTCATTCCATTCCATTTTAAATAAATAATCTAAACAATAAAATCTAGTATCATTCCATTCCACCGCTTTCATTAATCCAAACATTGTCTAATTGAAAAGCTTAAATGCATTTAGCCTTTTTATTTAGCATCACAGCATTGCTCAAAGCAGTTACGAAAATTTCAAGATGGAACAGAATAATCAAAGATAAGCACCTTGGCAGATTCAGCAGGAACAGTTCCATCTCCATCCACGTAAGAATATTGTCGCTGAAAACATAGAGAAGTTTTCTTCAGACATGAATGCATGCACATATACACAGATATATACAGACAGAAAGGGTAGAATCATATCCTCCTAAAAACAAAAGGCAAAATTAAAATAAAGAGCATAAATGAATAAAAAGGCAGGAAAACTAGAAGAAGCTGCAAAAGCAGCTCCCTTCCTTGAAATCACAGCTTTCTTATTCTTGTTTAAACCTTCAAACAAATAAAAACAAGGGAAAAAATTGCTCCAAGATAAGTGGGCATACAGAGTTTACAAAAAATATCCGAAACAGCTTAATATATAGATATTTCTAAATTTCTGAAGTAAAGCTGCACATAATGTATGAGAAAACAGAGCTGCCTTATGTCCACAAGTTAGCAATGGATCATAGAGATAGTATTCCATTTTCATTTCCAAATCAAAAGAATCGATCTCAGAGAAAGTATTCAACTTCCAAATGAGCTTGTCAAAGAGAAACCGTTAATGCTTATGACAATGAAATAGAAACTAAGAAAAGGACTTACAAGAAAATGAACAAGGTGAATACAAAGTTCACATTTTCCTATCCGAGAGGAAGTAGATGGGAAATGACAAAATCGAGCAAAAGCAAGAGGGATTTTAATACACTAGTTTCCCTATCACAAGGTTGCTTTCAAAACAAAAGTACAAGAAACGTCAGGAACTTGAATAAAACCTTATACATAAATATGGATAAAAGATACATCTAGAGGTAAAGAAAAGAGTAAGAAATGAATACCCCCCATTCAATTGATATGAACTAAATTGATATGAGAACGATAATCAATCCCTAAAAAACCAATCCCGAAGAATAAACTTCATTATATATATGTCGGAATCCCACCCATTTGATCTAAATCATACTCATAATTAGATAGTGCCATAATGAGGTACTCTAAATGAAAGCTGCATGGCCGATCATTTTGGATATCAATGATTTTGGATACCAATCATTTTGCAATAAGATTCCAAATTGATGTCAGTATTCCCATTCTTGGTATGCTTTCACCAAACGTGAATTTCTGGATCTTTTTCCATTCAAATTCCGGATTTGCCAACACCTCATAAATTGATGGACACTCAACTAGCTAATACAGTAAAAAATATTATCTTAGAGAACTTGGTGGATTCACAACTTGTTACAAAATGAGTATGAAAAATGTAACTATTCTCAAAGGAATGAGTTGGATGGTAACCAAGCTTTGGATCCAAAGAACTGGTGGAAATGAGCTGCAGACATTAGTAAATCAATGTGACAGGTGCCACTGAGGTTTGTCAGCATGGAGCCTTCAATGGATAAGTTAGAATGGGTAGCTGTAGGTAGAAGATCCCAGAGAGAGTCATCAAAGCATGGATGGAGCCATTTTGTCTTGTAAACCGCTTATATCCACTAGTTCCAAAGGATGAAAAGCTTGATCACCATCCAACTCATTCCTTTGAAGAGGAAGTCCAACTAATTAATAAGAACAAGAATTTACCAATTGATGCATAGTCCATCTTGATACAATTCATACTCTATATTTAGACATACTTAGTTTCAACCAATTAATAAGAAGCTTGTCAGAAAAACAGTGCCACTAGCAAATTAAAAACATTCTTACACGAACCTTAAGTATAAAAAAATCAAAATTAAATTAGAGAATAAGCATGAGGGAGCAAGGAAACCTTACCGATGGGAGAGAGACAGTGAGGCGAGGTAGTAATTTTTTCCGGCGACAGTGAATCGGAGGGAAACTCGTGCATGAGGGAGAGATAATGGTGAGGGAGAACAGAGGCAATTTCAAGAATGGACATAGAGAAATAGCGGAGAACGCTGTGGTGGGTCACAACAACGCAATGGTGGGTGAAGGAGATGCGGCCGTGGATGATGTCGACAACAACATTGTATTTTGGGTTGAGAAAATAGGGTTTCTGAAGAAGAAGAAGATAAAAGAGAATTTGAGGGAGAACGGTATTTAGTGAAAGTAAATAACTAAAGTTCCTATTTAAAAAATTTCCATGGGCCAGACCCTCGCAAATCTCCAATTTCACAATTTTTGGCACTACTCTGTAACCATTTTCCGGCGGCTAATTGAAAAAATTTGCGCAAGCTAGGCCCTCGAAAATTTGCGTGGGTTTTCAACCCTCGCAAATCTCAAATTTCACAATCTTTTGGTGCCATTCTAGATTCATTTTCCGGCGGCCAAGCCGACGCAAATGTTACTGTCGGCTAAGCTATCGTAATTTCGCGCCCTTGATATTTTATTACATTTCTGTCAATTTTCCGTGGGTTTGGCCCACGAAAATTGCATCAGCCACGGGCCCTCGAAAAATTTTTGCAGCAAAATGAGCAATTTCTAGTAGTGTAAATATCACCAAAAAAACACGCTATGGACTAGAGTTATTCTCATGGAAACAAGTATGTATATCATGTTTAAGAGTTTCTGATTTCTTTCGCAACGTGTAAGAGGTGAATGACGCGTGATATGGTGTCTAATAAAAGAAGAAAAAATAACAAGATAAACAAAGAGGTGTACAGATCGATGATGAAAGAGAATACATTTGTATAAGCATAATAATTGCATGTTTAATATAGATGACCGTGTATGGTGACACCTTACTAGTTTGATTGTTAAGTTCATAATTATTGATCACATTAGCTCGCAACGTAATCGCACTATCAATGAAGTTGAAAAAGGAGTCTAATAGCGTAATTTCCATTGTAGAGTGTCATAGCAAGTCATGTTCAAAGTACTGGAAATCACACATAATTCATGCATGAAATATGACAGGACCAGCCACAAATCCTTTTACAGAGGACTATAAGAAGAGAAATACAAAAATAACTCTTAGGCAATTCATCAAACATCTGCTATGAAGGGAACTACCAGCCTTGAATCCAATAATAGAAGATTTGAACTAGAGAAATGTACGCTCTAGAAGCAAGAAATGAACAATAAGCTTGAGTAAAAACCTGTTTGATGCAACAATAAGCCAAAATTAATTACAAGTGCACAATAACAACGTGAACCAAATCTTTAAAATGCACTCCAACAATTGCCTAAAATGGAAACGAATGGCTATTGATGATGCAAGATCGGCATATGTAGAGTTGGAAATATAGAT
Organism: Cyamopsis tetragonoloba; assembly: GCA_037177725.1. NCBI lineage: Eukaryota > Viridiplantae > Streptophyta > Magnoliopsida > Fabales > Fabaceae > Cyamopsis > Cyamopsis tetragonoloba. The sequence goes on from CM074124.1 coordinate 45,588,556, forward strand.
GTTGTGGAGGGATTCATTGTTCCATTCTAGGAAACTATAGCAATTTTTTAAGAATTCTGGAAAGAGTCCAAGTAGAGGGTAGGTTTTGAAGCCTTTGACGACTGGTTTTCTTGACCGAAATTGAAAGCAGCACAAATAGAGTATAGGGTAAATGAAGTTTATTGACTATATATATATATATATATATATGTGTGTGTGTGTGTGTGTGTGTGAATAAACAAAGAGGTGTACAGATCGATGATGAAAGAGAATACATTTGTGTAAGCATAATAATTGCATGTTTAATATAGATGATCGTGTATGCTGACACCTTACTAGTTTGATTGTTAAGTTCATAATTATTGATCACATAGCAAGTCATGTTCAAAGTACTGGAAATCACACATAATTCATGCATGAAATATGACAGGACCAGCCACAAATTCTTTTATAGAGTACTATAAGTAGAGAAATGCAAAAATAACTCTTAGGCAATTCATTAAACATCTGCTTTGAATGACACTACCACATAAATGTAGGCTCTAGAAGCAAGAAATGAACAAGAAGGTTGAGTAAAAACCTCTCTGACACAACAAGCCTGGATTAATTAGAAGCGCACAATCACAACATGAACCAAATCTTTAAAATGGACTCCAACAATTGCCTAAATCGGAATCAAATGGATATTGAGGATTCAAGAACGGCATCTGCAGCGTTGGAAATATAGTGGTTGGCGATGTCACGGAGGAGTCCATTGTTCCATTCTATTGAACTGTGGCGATTTTTTAAGAATTATGGAAAGAGTACAAGTATAGGGTATATTAATGGCGGCTATTCTGTTTGTAAGTGATAAGGTGTGACGTGTCTGTATAGGGTAAGTATAAATATCACCAAACAAACACGCTTTGGACTACAGTTATTTACCAGGCAACGAGTATGTATATCATGTTTAAGAGTTTCTGGTTTCTTTCGCAACGTGTAAGAGGCGAATGACTCGTGATATGGTGTTTAAAAAAAGAAGAAAAAATATGAAGATAAACAAAGAGGTGTACAGATCGATGATGAAAGAGAATACATTTGTGTAAGCATAATTATTGCATGTTTAATATAGATGACCGTGTATGATGACACCTTACTAGTTTGATTGTTCAGTTCAAGATTATTGATCACATTAGTTCGCAACGCAATCGCACTATCAATGAGATTATAATTGTGAAGTTGAAAATGGAGCCTAATAGCGTAATTTCCATTGTACGTTTTCATAGCAAGTCAAGTTCAAAGAAGTGAAAATCATGAATAGTTCTTGCATCAAATATGACTAGACCAGCCACACATCCTTTTACAGAGAACTATAAGCATAAAAATGCAAAAAAACTCTTAGTCAATTCATCAAACATCTGCTATGCATGACACTACCAGCCTTAAATTCACTAATAGAAGAGTTGAACAAGAGAAATGTAGGCTCTAGAAGCAAGAAATGAACAATAAGGTTGAGTAAAAACCGACCTAACGCGACAATCCACCTTAATTAATTAGAAGTGCACAATAACAACGTGAACGAAATCTTTGAAATGGACTCCAACAATTGCCTAAAACGGAAACAAATGGCTATTGAGGATGAAAGATCTACATCTGCAGAGTTGGAAATATAGTGGTTGGGGATGTCGCAGAAGGATTCATTGTTCCATTCCAGGAAAATGTGGCGATTTTTTAAGAATTCTCGAAAGAGTCCAAGTATAGGGAAAGTTTTGAAGCCTTTAACTAGTGATTTTCTAGTCTGGAATTGAAAGCAACACAAATAGAGGTACACAAAATAGGGGAAAGAACAATGATTCAGCTGATACTAGCTCCATTCTCTACAAAGGAAGATTATATTATTGGAGGCTATTCTGTTTGTAAATGATAATGTGTGACGTGTATGTATAGGGTAAGTGAAGTTTAATGACTATATATATGTATATGTAAATATCACGAAACAAACACGTTATGGACTTGATTTAGTCTCATGGAATCCATGTATATCATGTTTAAGATTTTCTAGTTTCTTTCGCAACGTGTAAAAGGTGAATGACATGTGATATGGAGCCTAATAAAAGAAGAAAAGATAGCAAGATAAGCAAAGAGGTCTATAAGATCGACCACGAGAGAGAATACATTTGTGTAAGCATAATTATTGCATGTTTAATATAGATCACCGTGTATGGTGACACCTTACTAGTTTGATTTCTAAGTTCATGATTACTGATCACATTATCCCGCAACGCAATCGCACTATCAATGTGATTATAATTGTGAAGTTGAAAAAGTAGTCTAATAGCGTAATTTTCATTGTGCGTTGTCATAGCAAGTCATGTTCAACGAACTGGAAATCACACATAATTTCATGCATCAAATATGACATGTCCAGCCACAAATCCTGTTACACAGTACTTTAAGCAGAGAAATGAAAAAATAACTTTTAGGCAATTCATCAATCATCTGTTATGCATGACACTACCAGCCTTATCCAATAATAGAAGAGTCGAACCAAAGAATTGTAGGCTCTAGAAACAAGAAATCAACAAGAAGGTTGAGTAAAAACCTCTCGGACACGACAATCGGCCTCAATTAATTAGAAGTGCATAATAAAAAAGTGAACCAAATATTTAAATTGGTCTCCAACAGTTACCTAAAACGGAAACGAATGTCTATTCAGGATGCAAGATCGGCATCTAGAGAGAGTCAACTATAGTGGTTAGGGATATCGCGGAGGACTTCATTGTTCAATTCTAAGAAAATGTGGCGATTTTTTAAGAATTATGGAAAGAGTCCAAGTATAGGGTTGGTTTTAAAACCTTTGACGAGTAGTTTTCTAGTCTGGAATTGAAAACAGTACGGATAGAGGAACACAAAATAGAGAAAGAACATTGATTCAGCTGAGAGTAGCTCCATTCTCTACAAAGGAAGACTATATTAATGGCGACTATTTTGTTTGTAAGTGATAAGGTATGATGTGTTTGTATAGGGTAAGTGAAGTTTATATATATATTTATTTATATATATATATATATATATATATATGAGTTGGGTTCAAATGACACCAAGGTGTCAAAGTTATTAAATGACACCATGCATAACATTTTATAAAAAACGAATTTCGCCGATCCAACCAATCAATTGAAAGTTTATATTACGTAGATCAACTATGCAAAAATTCATACCATTTGAAAATTTGTAGGTATGTAATCTAACAAATGAAATTTACTTCTATTTTAAATAACGTATTAAATGTTCAAGCAAAACATTCTGATAACGTATCAAATAATTTTCGAATTGGATGAATTTTTGCATAGTTGATCTACATTATATAAATTTTCAATTGATTGGTTGGATCGGCAAAATTTATTTTTTATAAAAAATTATGCGCGGTGTCATTTAAGAAGTTTAACACCTTATGTTATTTGAATCCAACTATATATATACATACATATATATATATATGTGTATATGTATGTATATATGTATATATATATATGTATATGTATATATATATATATATATATGTATATATGTATATATGTACATATGTATATGTATATGTATATACATATATATATATACATATATACATGTATATGTACATATATACATGTACATGTATATATACATATATATATCACCAAACAAACACGCTATGGACTTGAGTTATTCTCACAACAATATATCATGTTTAAGAGTTTCTTTTGTCTTTCGCAACGTGTAAGAGGTGAATGACGCATGATATGGTGTCTAATAGACGAAGAAAAAATAACAAGATAAACAAAGAGGTGTACAGATTCATGATGGAAGTGAATACATTTGTTTAGGCATAATTGTTGCATGTTTAGTATAGATGATCATGTATGGTGACACCTTACTGATTGCTAAGTTCATAATTATTGATAACCTTAGCTCACAACGCAATCGCACTATCAATGAGATTATATTTGTGATGTTGAAAAATGAGCCTAATAGCGTAATTTTCGTTGTACGTTGTGATAGCAAGTCATGTTCAACGAACTGGAAATCACACATAATTCATGCATCAAATATGACAGGAGCATCCACAAATCCTGTTACAGAGGACTATACGCAGAGAAATCCAAAAATAACTCTTAGGCAATTTACAAACATTTGCTATGCATAACACCACCAGCCTTGAATCCACTAATAGAAGAGTCGAACCAGAGAAATGTTGGCTCTAAAAGCAAGAAATGAACAATAAGGTTGAGTAAAAACCTATCTGACGCGACAATCAGCCAGAATTAATTAGAAGTGCACAATTACAACAGAACCAAATCTTTGAAATGGGCTCCAACAATTGCCTAAAACGAAAACGAATGGCTTTCGAGGATGCAAGATCGGCATCTGCAAAGTTGGAAATATAGTAGGTGGGGATGTTGCAGAGAGATTCATTGTTCCATTCTAGGAAAATGTAGCGATTTTTAAAGAATTCTCGAAAGAGTCCAAGTAGAGGGTAGGTTTTGATGCCTTTGACGGGTGGTTTTCTTGTCCGGAAGTAAACGAAGCACGGGTAGAGGAACACAAAATAAAGAAAGAACAATGATTTAGCTGATGGTAGCTCCATTCTCTACAAAGGAAACCTATATTAGTGGAGGCTATTCTGTTTGTAAGTGATAAGTTGTGGTGTGTCTGTATTAGGTAAGTGGAGTTTAATGACTATATATATCACCAAACAAACACGCTATGGACTAGATTTAGTGTCATGGAAACCATGCATATCATGTTTAAGAGTTTCTGGTTTCTTTCGCAACTCGAAAGAGGTGAATTACGCGCGATATGGTGTCTAATAAAAGAAGAAAAGATAACAAGATAAACAAAGAGGTGTATAGATCGATGATGAAAGGAATACATTTGTGTAACTATAATTATTGCATGTTTAATATAGATGACCATGTATGGTGACACCTTACTAGTTTGATTGCTAAGTTTATTATATTGATCACATTAACCTGCAATGCAACCGCACTATCAAAAAGATTATAATTGTGAAGTTGAAAAAGGAGTCTAACAGCGTAATTTCCATTGTATTTGTCATAGCAAGTCATGTTCAACGAAATGGAAATCACACATAATTCATGCATTAAATATGACAGTATCATTCACAAATCCTTTTACAGAGGACTATAAGCAGAGAAATGTAAAAATAACTCTTAGGCACTTCATCAAACATCTGTTATGCATGACACTACTAACCTTGAATCCAATAATAGAATAGTCAAACAAGAGAAATGTTGGCTCTAGAAGCAAGAAATGAACAAGAAGGTTGAGTAAAAACCTCTTGACAATCGGCCTGAATTAATTAAAAGTGCACAATAACAACGTAAAAAAAATACTGGAGAGACCGAATGGCTATTGAGGATGCAAGATCGGCATCTGCAGAGACCGAACTATAGTGGTTGGGGATATCACGGAGGACTTCATTTTTCAATTCTGGAAAACTGTGGCGATTTTTTAAGAATTATGGAAAGAGTACAAGTATAGGGTAGGTTTTGAAGCCTTTCACGGGTGGTTTTCTAGTCCGGAATTGAAAGCAGTACAGATAGAGGAAAACAAAATAGAGCAAGAACAATGATTCAGCTCAGAGTCGCTCCATTCTCTACAAAGGAAGATTATATTAATGGCGACTATTTTGTTTGTAAGTGATAAGGTATGACGTGTCTGTATAGGGTAAGTGAAGTTTAATGACTATATATATATCACCAAACAAACACACTATGGACTAGAGTTATTCTCATGGCAACGAGTATGTATATCATGTTTAAGAGTTTCTGATTTCTTTCGCAACGTGTAAGAGGTGAATGACGCGTGATATGGTGTCTAATAAAAGAAGAAAAAATAACAAGATAAACAAAGCGGTGTACAAATCGATGATGAAAGAGAATACATTTGTGTAAGCATAACTATTGCATGTTTAATATATATGACAGTGTATGGTGACACCTTACTAAATTGATTGTTAAGTTCAAGATTATTGATCACATTAACCCGCAATGCAGTCGCACTATCAATGAGATTATAATTGTGAAGTTGAAAATGGAGCCCAATAGCGTAATTTCCATTGTACGTTGTCGTAGCAAGTCATGTTCAAAGAACTGGAAATCACGAATAATTCTTGCATTAAATATGACAGGACCAGCCACACATCCTTTTACAGAGGACTATAAGCAAAGAAATGCAAAAATAACTCTTAGGCAATTCATCAAACATTTGCTATGCATGACACTACCAGCCTTGAATCCACTAATACAAAAGTCGAACCTGAGAAATGTAGGCTCTAGAAGCAAGAAATGAACAATAAGGTTGAGTAAAAACCTATCTGACGCGACAATCAACTTGAATTCATTAGAAGTGCACCATAACAACGTGAACCAAATATTTGAAATGGACTCCAACAATTGCCTAAAACGGAAACGAATGGCTATTGAGGATGCAAGATCAGCATCTGTAGAGTTGGAAATATAGTGGTTGGGGATGTCGCAGAGGGATTCATAGTTCCACTCTAGGAAAATGTGTCAATTTTTTAGGAATTTTGGAAAGAGTCCAAGTATATGGTAGGTTTTGAAGTCTTTGACTGGTGGTTTTCTAGTCTGGAATTGAAACAGCACAAATAGAGGTACACAAAATAGGGAAAGAATAATGATTCAGCTAATACTAGCTCCATTCTCTACAAAGGAAGATTATATTAATCGTTGCTATTCTGTTTGTAAGTGATAAGGTTTGACGTGTCTATATAAAGTAAGTGAAGTTTAATAAAAGTCTCACTCAATTGTTTACATAACTTGAAGAGTAGAAGTACAATAGTATTTCAAAAAATAAAAATCAGTTAGCATTGAAGAAAGCCATCATAGGATCATAAACTTCTTGTTTAGCATTGACACCGAAAGTAAAATCCATATGAGCATAAGCTTCCTTGAACGCGACGACGAGCTTGGCCGCATCGTGATCTTTAAGGTCATTGAGCAAAACCTGCACATCTTTTACATCAGAAAGCTGGTCTTGCCCTCCATAGCTCATAAAAAGAGGGAATTCATTTGGGATTTGAGTCATGTCATAAGGAGGAGGAACTGGTTTTCCATAGTGCTCCATATTTTGTCCTTCATCACCATAATCATACTTTTCTATCTTCCCTGTTCTTATCATTGTTCATAATCCACACACATGACTCAAATTTGTCAGAATTTGCATACTGATCACACTAACTAGTAGTGTAGTCTAATAAGAAAAAGGCTTTAAAATTAAACGACAGTTGGTCAAAGCATAAAGTTGTGTTTTAGAATACTTTGTGATAGATGGATCAAGTTCTTGGTTGTTGTTGACTGTGGTTCAAGATCAAGAAACTCGTCTGTTCTGGAGGAATTTAAGCAGCAATTTGCACCTGAAATTTGAGGGTAAGAAATATCAAATTCATTAGGTTGCATAAAAGTGAAATTTCCAAATCATGGCAAGAACATCATATATATATATAGTATAGTACCTGTGAAAATTGTCATTGGGTTTGAGCAATTCAAGTTTAGATTATGGCAGATGCCTTCCAGAAATTTAGATGCAGCATTCTTGCTAATTAGAAGAAAACATTCATTTTATTTGCTAATCAAACAAGTTAATTCTTGTGCACTCATATCGCAAAAAGAATGAGTAAAACTCTAAGGCAAGGTTTTAAATTGCAGCCATATTGTGACCTACGGCTGCATCAGATCACATTCAGCTGAATTTAATGCACTGTTATATTGTGACCTACAATGACTACATCATATCACATTCAGCTGCATTTAATGCATAACCACAACTAAACCGCTACTGCAATTCAAAACGTTGCTCCAAGTCAATTTTTTTGGTTGTGTTACCTGTTTCGGTTGAATTCGCCTAGGCCTAGCCAGTACATGACCTGTTATATTAAGCAAAAGTATAATATTTTTGGTCATATTATCCAATTTGATTTAATTGATATTTTAACTGCTCAGTTTAATAAATAAATAGTAGGTAGCATTTGTGTCTCACATCAGCTAAGAAGATATCAGCAGCAAGTTTTGTGGGTAGGGATGGAATTTGATTGAGATGAGCAATTGGGCTATGTAATGCAGTTGATCTTAACTTATTCACTAATTTCCCTTCAGCCAGAGCAGCTAAAGCAATCAAAGTTCCCTGAAATTTCAAGTTATTATATTATTGTTACTCATTTAACAGAAAAGCAATAAAACCTGAAAATACAAAGAGAATAAAATTAAGAACTCACTCACCAAGGAATGACCTGCATAGTGCATTTTGTTACCAGTATTGTTGTAGACATACTGGACTGAAGTAGAAAGATCATAACTCGCTAATTCATCCCATGACCAATCCCAATAAGCCTATACATAAATTATAAATTAGTAATCCATACATTTTTTCCTTTTTTAAAAAAATAATAAAATTGCATGCATGCATTCAAATATATATAATAATTGTTGTGTTAAGCTAAGTAAGATAACCTTGTCATTAGGACTAAGTGATGTATGAGCGCGGCTATATTTTGTTCCACGGGTATTGGCAAGCCACACATCAAATCCGTTGTCTGCTAGGATGAATGCCAATGATTGATCGGGAGAATTGAATAACCATGCAATAGGATTCTAAAACCACACGCACAAATTATAACAAGTCATCTTATAATTAGCTGAGTAGTCGATGAGTTTCACTTTACATTTCTAAATTTCAATCAAGGTTTCAAATTGGTGTGGCTATCGCATTTGGTTGAATGTGATTGAATAACAAAGTCATTGACATTGCGGCATGATATTGCATAATAGCAATTTAAAACATTGATTACAATAAAGTCACATCGATCAATACTTACACTAAAGAGGCCATGTTGTAACAGCACAGGCGACTTGTCTGCTTTATTGCCGGATCGCCCTGCCGGCATCCTCTGCAGGCTGAGGATGTAACCATCCTCTGTTGTAACCTGTCCAACAAAAAAAACATGCATGCCTCACAATCACATATTGCCAAAAATGGCATATCATGTTATAAGTTTTAAAAAATTAATAATTACTAAATGGTAAAAGTAGCATCACCTTGTGTTCTTCACATGTGTAACCTTGAGTCTCTACCATTGTGTTGCATATACCATCTTGTGCTGTACTGCTTGTAAAGCAAAGCCGGACTATTGAAAACACACTGACAACAATATTGGCCATTGGCAATTTGGTTAATTAATTATGTTCCTCACAAAAAATGGAAAATGCTCACATTTTTATACACTTTTTCAGTGGTAGTTAATTAATAATGGTTGTACTTGCAACATTCTTTCTTTTGTTTTGTTGCATACCGGCATGTTTTTAATTAAAACATATACATAAACATAATTCAAATAAAGATATCAATAGGTTGATTTCATTTTTGTTCTATCACAACATAATTAAGCATTTGTTTCCATAAACAGAATAAAATAACATGAAATTAAATGGAATCAATCATTATCGTATGAAACTATGAATGAATGAATGAAATATGTGTAATTAATTAACAAATCAGGGGATTGGGTGTAAAATAAGTAAATCAATATTTGTCTTTCACTTAATTAATTAGACAAATTGGAAATTATTGTACTGATCAACTAGCTAATTAAAATGGGATCTTCTTCTTAAAGTACCTTCGATTTTGTTACACTACTACTCTCCTCCACTTAAGCAAAATATGACTGTTTGTTTTAAGGTATGCTTTTATATGTTTGGGAATTATATGCACAAGAATATGAAGAAAAAATATTTATCGAGTATATCGTAAATTATATTTGGATAGAATTTAATGTCACTAGGAATATTTTTTTGAATTTCAATAAATTATGAAAGCTAGAAACTGATTTTTAATATAACTATTTATATTCATATATGAATGTAATATATTCATTTCTTATCATAGAAATATGATTTATGAAAAATATGTCATCACTACCTTTTCGAAATTGAATTTTATATATATATATATATATACTAACACATCTTATTATTATTAATTTTTATTATAATATTTGGTAATGTTTTTCCAACTCGAGAGCATGGTCGCAATGTCATCTCGTATGAGGTTTTTTTCGGCACACATACCAGGTGGACAAGACATGGATGGAGCCACAAGCCCAATTGACCTATGTGAGAAAATGATATGATAATAAACAAACATATTAACTTATGTATTTGTTTTGTTATTTCATTTTCTAGACACAATATCAAGATATATTGAGGGAGATTGAGTCCCACGTCGACGAAGCTTCCCCAACTGAAACTCCACAGGTTGATGGGGCAACAAGATTGAGATTTTGGGCAAATTCGGCTGGGGCAAGTCGCGGGACTGTGTTTGTGGTACTATAGACTTGGCTTCCCAATTTAGGCGCAGGGCAACTTCATTCTTCACTCAGGAGTCGCGTGTAGGTCCCAACTAGTGCTACACAGATGCTATAGTTTGAGATTGAGCAACTTTGTGAGGCTCAGCGTGAGGCCTCACAAAAGTAGATAGAGGACATGCGTCGTGCCTTGCAGGATGTGGTGGCAGAGGATGTCTGGGCTCGCCTTGCTGCTGTGGAGTCTCGCCAGGATGTGTCAAGTTCCAGGCCACGTCATCCACACTATGACAATGCTCATGGCGAGGATGCATTAGATGATGTTGTCCTTCCGCCCCGTCCTTCCGCCCCGTTTGTTTGTCTACTTGTGTTTGTCCACCCGTGTTTGCCACGGTCCAGCGGTGTAGTGCTGGACGTGAGGGGGCGTGTTAGAAGTCCCACATCGGCTAGTGATATGGCCATTGTTGAGTTTATAAGCGTATGGCAATCCTCATCCTACAAGCTTTTGGGATTGAGTTAGACTCAAATCCAAATTCTAAGAAAACCGAAAAGCATTAATCATATACTAGTACTAAGTCGTAATCTTTGCTACAAAATTTAATTCAAAAGTCTATTACAAGTCAATGTTGGTAACTAAAACAAAAATTCTATATCAAAGTTGCACAAATGGACCAAATGGTCCCAATCAGAATGAAAATCTCAATATGTAGCAAAAGTAAATTTTTAGTATGCACTCTAAAATTAGAGGTGTATCATGTACCTCACTCAAAAAGAAAAAATTAACTTTAGACTTAAACAAAAATAATACATGTATGTTAAGAAAAATATAATAATATTTAAACAGTCAATTAATATATATTAAGTCCTAACTATATAGCTTAGTTAGTGAGCACATTGAAGTTCAATCTCTGGTTGTTGTAATTTTCTATCGACAAAAAAAATAGGTACTAATTTTTTAATTTAATATTATTATGTATTTGATATTTTAATATCGGAGGTAAGTGATGATGCATCTAATAACAACACCCAACTATTTTAATATAGGAACTTTTATTTTTAATCTCATAAGGATCAGTCTAATGGTGGAGTCTGGATAATCTAAATAAGGTGTTATAGGTTCAAACATAATCTATTTTCATTTTACGATAAATGATATTTAGTGTCTTAAGAATATAGCCAAATATAGTAAAAAAATATTGAAATATGTAATTTTTTATATTTTCAAGAGGTGAAATAATGTGTACTTATGATTATTTTTCTACTTTTAATAACCTTAATTAGTGCCCTAAGGGCACTATATATCAAAACTCAAAGAAAATATAGCAACTTTTCAACGTTATCATTTCTCAATAAATTTTAAATTGAACAAAATTTACTATTTAGCATACTTGATAATAATAATAATAAGATTTAAATATGTTTTTAGTCTCTTTAAATTAATTTTAATCTCTTAAAATATTTTTTTTCCATTAATTCAATATTTTGAGAAAATTGCATGATTTTAGTCCCTAAAGAAATACTCAATAGGGACTAAAATCAAGTTATTTCTTTAAAGTGTTGGACTAATATAAAAAAAATATTTTTAAGGGATTCAAATTAAAAGATTTCTATTTTACTAGAACCGAAAACATATTTAAGTTTAATAATAATAATAATAATAATAATAATAATAATAATAATAATAATAATAATATTGTTTTAATCGAAGTCACAGGTAGGACCACAACTCAACAGTCAATACCTTCTAGAAAAGGATACAAAATCAAAGGAACAAAATTAGTAAGCTGCCACTCTCTCCTTTTTTCTACGCGTTTTGCGTCGTCACCCGTCACTCCGCCAAACTAAAGAAAAGGAAAAAACAAAAAACCAAAAAATCAAGATATTACTTTTAGTAAATATATTTATATTTATCATATAAATTAAACTATAGTAGTAGTTTATTTAATTCATTAATAAAAATAAGAAATAATTAAGAAATGAGAGTTTTTAATTTAATTCTATTAATATAATTTGATCTAACGTACGCGTGGATCAAATCTAGAATAATAATGTATCAGATATCAGATATAAAATAAAAGTTATGAATTTCACTATATTTGATCTTTTTTCATTTTTGGAAGGAAAAAAAAATTATACAAAATTTGGTTGCACTAGTATCCACTTTGCTTCCATGTTAGATCATGAGTCATGACGCGAATTCCATTTTAGTGGTTTGACAATTACACAAACACGCAATCTGGTACTTTCCAGGAAACTGCATTCATTATTTTCTCTGTTTATTTAACATCTGTCCTCCTCCTTCTTTTTCATTTCCATATGTTCACCCCTCTTTTTATCCTTAAATTAAATCTGTTCTAGTCTCTCCATTCTTATTATTTCTTCCTTATCATTATCAGTTTTAATTTATTTTGTATTATTATTGGATGGATAAGATGAATGATGAGCAATCGTTTTGGCAATTCAGCGAGCAATTGAGGGTTCAAGTTCAAGTTCAAGCGTCTGGTTTGGCAAATCTGTCACTGAATAACAGTAACATTAACAACAAGATTAATGATTATTATTCGATATGGAGCAACAGTTACAGTTCCAAGAGACCTGATCAGAGGAGGAACTTTGATCTCAAGGCTACTACTACTGATGATGTTGACAAAAACCTCTTCTCTAATAACTCAAAACAGACTTATAGTTACTCTTCTTTTTCTCCCAATTCCAATTCCAATAACAACAACATTGGAGTTGGAATGTATCCCTATCCCTATTCCTATTCCTATTCCTACAACAACAACAACATCAACATGAATGATAATCTGAACATCAAGGCGAATAAGATTAACAGTAACAACAAGAAGCAGCAGCAGCAGCAGCATGGTGATAATAGTAATAGTAGCTCGAGATTGAAACGGGTGATGGCGGCATGGGAATGCGTGCCTCGGAATGAAAGGGTAGGAGGGTACATATTTGTATGCAACAATGAGACAATGGAAGAGAATCTGAAGAGAAAGATGTTTGGTCTGCCTCCTCGCTACAGAGACTCTGTTCGTTCCATCTCTCCAGGCTTGCCCCTTTTCCTCTACAACTACTCCACACACCAACTCCACGGTATCTTTGAGGCTGCGAGTTTCGGAGGAACCAACATTGATCCAACGGCTTGGGAGGATAACAAATCCCCCGGTGAATCTCGCTTCCCTGCTCAGGTATATTGTTAAGATAAAGTCCCACATCGACTAGAAAAAGAGTCACCATAGAGTATATAAGTGGTGTGACAATCTTATTTGGTTTTGCTATATTCCGTGCTTTTATATGCTTATCAATTTTGTATCTTATTATATTTATTTATAGGTACAAGTGATTACTAGGAAAGTTTGTGAGCCACTAGAGGAAGATTCATTCAGACCAATTCTTCATCACTATGATGGACCTAAGTTCCGACTTCAGCTCACTGTGCCTGAGGTAACTTCCCTTCCATTGCTCCTCTTCTTTAATTATTCCTTCTATCAACCAACATTCAATTGATATTTCATTTTTGCTTTCAGGCACTGTCTCTGCTCGATATTTTCGCGGATCAGAATAGTTTTGACGACATTTTCAAAGCAATTCCGGCTTAAAATTTATAAAGGATACGAGGTCCGATCCGAAGAATTAATTTAAGACAAGGAATATAGGGTGGAGGAAGATTGGATTGGATTGGATATTAAGCATAGCTAGCTATATGTGTATTATTAATTTGTTTTATGTCTCGCTCTATCTTTTTTTGTATAGAGGCTGTTAATTATGCCATCCCTGACCTGAGTGCCCATTTATCTTGCTATGGGTGCTTGTATCAGTGGAATTGATCACGTACATAAGTGAATACAATAAGATATAACTGATTTTGCTAATGGTTGATTGTTTTGTACCAAACCACATCTTCATCAATATGTTCTCAATTATTTATTAGAGATCTAAATTCTCAACTAGAGGGTGTTAATGTAGTTTCGTGTGACTAATCTTCAATAAGTCACTTATAACATACAATATAATTAACATTAGGATTTGAGGTTGAATTACATGAAGAAGAAAGAGTTGGTGTGAGTTGGTGTCAGTGTCATTCACAAACCTTAGTATTTGATTAATAAGATTGAGTTTGTGGTTGAACTCACTCCACATTACCTTTACTTTGCCATTAACAAATTCATGCCTTATTCCACTTGTTTGTTGCTCTATATCTTTCTCCTTTTCAACGCTTATTTCTAATTCTTCAATAAATAGTCTAGACTCTAGACCACACACCAATTACAAGCGCCTCTCTTCTCTTTCTCACTTATCTCCTTTCGTCGCCATTCTTTGCTAGGTTCTAATGTTTCTGGCTCAACTTCACGAGTTTTAAGTCACCACTGTGACAACTTTGAGGAGCAAAGTCGTGTTGGGTTGCACTTGAGGTTTATTGGCAAATTTTGCTTTCAAAGTTGTAGTCAATTATCGTGACTCAAGCTTCTTGCTAAACTATCCTTTCAGAAGAAAAGGTTTTGTCATTTGGTGGAAGGATAATCCTTCTTAAATCGATATTAAAATCTCTCCTAAACTTCTTCCTTTCTTGGTGGAGAGATATATGGGAAGCCTGTGATGAAACGAAAGGAAGTCACAATTTGTGATTTTAGAGGGGCATATGAAGAAAAGTAGGGAATGGGATGAATACTAAGTTCTGAACAGATTTATGGATTGGTGAGAACAAGTTTAGTGAAGAGTTTAACCGATTATTTTCACTGTCTACCCAAAAGGAAGGCAGAGTATGTGCCATGGGCAACCAAATTATTTTCATTAGTTTTTCTTTTAAATTAGCCACAATTTTAAATCAATTTAGTGATAATTTTTCTTCAAATTAATAATGAAAAGACCAAAATCATTTTCAGATAGAAAAGTTTTCAAAAAATATTAATTTAATAACAACTTCCCTCCAAATTAACGACAAGTTTTAAATCGTTTATTAAAAATAATTAGAAGAAAAATTGTAACTAATTAATAGTTTTTGGAAATACATTCTATCTGTGAATGATTTTAATCGATCCTGACACTAAATTGACTAAAAAAACATGACTAATTTAAAAGAAAAACTATTGGAGAGACCAAAATCGTTTATTTTTTAAACAAATGGAACCAAAATTGTCCATTTAAAACTCGGGGACCAAAATCACCCAAAATAAAAATAAGAAGACCAAAACTACAATTGACTATATAATTATAGATATATCTTTGTCTAATTAAAAAAAATCGCCACTCAACATTCATTTCCTATCTTTATTTTCCAACCAATTCAAGTATAATGTTGACTCATAAAACTTTTCGCAATGTCTATCTTGAGTATGAAATACAAAAGCGTACAATTTACTTATTGTTCTAAACATGTTTAAATTCTACATCAGATGTCCTATTAGCTCGGTTCCTTCTCAACTCACCGAGGCATCCGTGTGGCTTGAGAAGCCAAAGCGAACAAATACCTCAGTTGTGATACTATTCAATATTGTCTGAACTTATGTCAGAACATACAAATACCTCTCACAACTTAAAATCACTCGATAACCGATCAAGCAAAATCACCTTTATAAATAAGTTGAGCCATCTTCATCCTGGAAACCTAATCCCCAAATTTGGTTAAATTGTAAAAAATAATTATCATGCATGATCTACATCATCATGCTTACACTAACAAGACTTCTATTAAAAAAAATAAAATACCATAACTTCAACTCATACTTACATAATTTGTGAGGTACGTGGTATATTTTAATCGGTACGTTAATTTTGATCTAATTTTTACAAGACCTCTCTAAAAAAAAATTGCAATTGGATACGGAAAATTTGATAGACAGAATAATTAGAGAATTATGTAACTATTCAACTCAATAATAATTATAATGTCATGTTTGTAGACTTGTAAATTAAACATAATCTTGATCAGTAGTTAGTACTGGCTACTCATGTATCACCACAACTAATCTGATCTATAAAGAGAATTAATAATGCTTTTGCTCAATTTATGCGTGTAGGAAAATATAAATAATTACATAAATATAATTAACTTAGCTTGTAAGAATGAAAACAATACGTAATCTTCCAACTAACCATCCAAATTAAATATAATACATTATTGAAAGAGTCCTTAATTAATTTATTCAGCTGGAAACAATAAAACAAAATAAATCAGAGAGATGAGAACATCGTATATATAAATATATTGTTCTTATGTGCAATCCCTCTGAGCCTTTAGAAACACGCATCCAAGACGCAGCAGCAACACAATGCAGCACAACTGCATGATAATAATACATGGTCATAATTTAATTTTCACTAGAATGAAATTAATTATGGCAATAAAAAAGAAAAGATATGGATGAGTAATATATAAAATTATAAATTATTATATTACGTACCATCCCTTCCAGAATCCATCACCCTTGGACTTGGTTTCGACAGCAGGATTCTGAGAGTAGTACTGTGGAGTAGTGTTGTCTTTTGTGGGATAACCAACAGGTGGTGGAGCAGCGTAAGACGGAGGAGGAGGATATTCATATGCTGCATATATATTCATCAGAAAATTTAATTTAATTTGTAGCATCATCATATCACATACTATATCATATTAAAATATCATGTAATGTTCCCAGTCATGTAACTCAGTTGGTAAGCGCATAAAGACATGCCTGTATGAGTACAGGATTCGATCCTGACTGCAGTATTTTTCTATGAACCAAAAAATTGAACCGTTCCAAATTAAAGATGTACTCCTTACCTGTAGCTGTAGCTGTAGGCTGACCTGAACTCATCTTAATTCAAATGATGGAGCAGAGAGAGAAGCTAGCAGTGAACAAATTAAACAATTGAAACAGAGAGAAAGAAAAGGGTTACGCCTTAAAGAAGATATGTTAAAATTGGGAGATGATGGATATTATATATAGATAGATATATGGGAAGCGAAGATATCAAAGCTGAGTAGAGGAAACAATGTTAAATGGAAGGAAAACGACAGACGGCAAAGCGCGTGAAGGATTCATTACCAAATAAAAAGAGCGCGTGAATAGTTAATTGATTACTAACATAAAAGAAAGCGCGTGAATGATTTTATGGAAGATAATTAAAATGGGATGAGATGGAAGATGAAGAGAAAGTGCAGGAGGGCGGCAAGGCAAGTAAAATGAAACTGAAATGGAAATGAATTCCTCCATTTTCTATGACATTGAGTATTTGAGTTGTTTCTGTTCTGTTTCGAATCCGAACGCGTGTCGTTTATGACTCACACCGTCCCTTTCCCTTTCCCTTTCTCACTCGTCAGTCATCACTCTTATCCAATCTCCTCATCCTCCACATCATGTTGCCTTGCACCAATTACTATTTCTGCTTTTACTCCAATACAACTAAGGTAGTGTTCTGACCAGAATTGAATTGAATGAAACATTCTCTATGGTGTTTGTTAACTATGAAATTAAATATGATTGTATGTCTTATTGTATTTAGGGTGTGTTTGGTTATATAAATTAAAGAAGTATTTATGCAATAAGTTATTTTTAAATTATAATTTTTTCGTAGAAAAAATTGTAAAACTTACAAATTAAAAACAACTTATTCTAATAAGCTACTTCAAGAAGCTTATAAAAATAAGCTGAAAACATCTTATAAAAATCCATAAGCTATTTTACATTCTAAATAGAGCCTCAGTGTTGATAAAAATATAAAATATATTGTGAATAATATATATATATATATATATATATATATAATTTTATTTGATAGAACATATAAAATTAGATAAAAAAAAATACATTTATAATATTTTTTTAAAAAATTTATAAGTATAATTAAATAATAATTATAAATTTATTACTGCCTAGTATTTTCGGTCCTTTTTATAAGAAATGAAAAGAAATTTTTTTTGTGCTTTTTATAAGAGATTTTTTGAGTTTTCTAAGCGTATTAATCGTTAAGAAATGGGTAAAAATACTTCGTTACATTCAATTTATTCAATTTATTATGAGTATTTTGTTGCATTAACTATATGAATATTTTAATAATTTTCTCACATTATTAATTGGAAAGAACATCACTTATTATGTTTTATTGGTATGTGTAAAACATGTCTAATATTTCTTATAGGAAAAATATAACTTTGGTCCATTAGCTTTTACTTAATGTTCATTTTGATCCCATAATTTTGTTTTTAAATTCATTTAGGTCCCTCAGTTTCTATTTTTTTCCTTCTAAAATGATCCTTATCGTCACTTTCCTTACTAATTTAAGAGATATTTTAATAAGGCTATTACATTCTGTTATCTATTTATTTTGATCTGTTGATTTACAATAATTTAAATCATTTATATATTTAGAACAATTTAAGCCATAAAAAACTATTAAATTATTATTAGGAGTAATAACAAGATCATTTTGAATTTAAAACAAGTTCAATGACTAAAATGAAACTTAAAGCTCAATTAAAAAATGCACGAATGTGTTTTATCTTGGGAGATCCTTCAAATGCCCAAAATTGTATGGATTAGTTTTGTTGACAAAAGGCCAAGTAGACACCGGTCAAAATAATGCAACAACAGAGTCAAACTGAATAGTTCCAAACTGGCGAATTCAGCCCCAACGTAATCCAATCTTTGGGTTTTCTCTACTTTTCCAAAACCTTGACACTTTCCCTCCTACGCCTACTTTCCTTTGCTTTTCTTCCACATTTCTTCTCTTCTCTTCTAAGTTCTAACTTCGATTCCGTTCAATTATCACTATTCCCCGTTTGGTTCGGTATCGTTATCAACCATTTTGTTCGGTGTACTGCTACGGAACACAACAAAGGTACGTGACTGCTTAATCTTAGAGCTTATCCGAGAACGAAGGATTTAATTAGGTCATTCATTTTTGTGTCCCTCTTGAGCTTTCGATTTTTACTATTAGTTTGAACGATTGAGGTTTCGAGACATGTTAGTTTGTATGAGGGTTCTTTTATCAAAATTAATTCATTTTTTTTTGTTAATTGTTCCACATTAAGCGATTCAGTTTATTGGATTCTTGATTTGTGGTTTAGGTTACAGTAAAGACGATGAGCGAAAACGTGAGGAATGGAAGTGGGAGCTCAAGCTCAAGTTTGAACAGCAGCTTTCAGGATACAGAGGATGACCAAACTATTGCTAGCATATTAGCAGAAGAGGAAAACCACAGGGCTGAGAATAGGCTTGGGAAGCGACTTTCCCATTTAGATTCCATTCCGGTATCAATTATGCTTTTTTATTGGAGTAATTGAATGGCTCTTATTAATGTATTTATTTTTTCATTATTATTATTTTTATTTTAAATATCTTCTTATCTGATGAGCAAAAAAACAAAAAAAACACTAATCTCCCCAAGTACCGTCTTCATTAAGGAATTAGGGTCCCTTCCATTCCAACCCGCTAACACATGGTTATTTTTCATGTTCTGAATTTATTTCTTGCTTGCTGAATCATGAGAAAACTAATAACTATAAAGGCGTATGAAATTTAGGAGGCTATAGATGCTTTGACAACACAAACCAGATGTATAGGCCAATAATTATGCAATTGGGAATACTTACTTGCTGTAATTTTGAACTCTGAAAACTGCCATCACTGGTTCACTGTTGTCAAATTTGGTATTAACAACTGATATCCTCAAATGTGTTCGAATTATATGGATTATTTATTATTTATACTGTATCAGAAAATTTCTTGTAATGATTCTACTTGGGTGTGATGCATTTTCTGCTATTTGTATATTGTTACCTGCATTGGGGTGAGAATGCTGATTCAGTATGTTTGCAGCACACTCCCCGTGTTAATGGAGAGATACCTGATATAAATGACGCAACACTAGACCACGAGAGGCTTTCCGAAAGGTCTACTCTAGCTTAATGTACAGTTATTATTTATTTTTAAAAGCAGCCCTGTTTGTAGACTTTGCATATTGAAGTTTAATCAGGTCATTATGTTCACGAAAGAAAATATTTTCGATCTCCTCTACCCTATTAACGTCATCATGAGAAGGAGGATAATATTACTTTTGAATATTCTATCATACTTGTTTTAATTTTCAATTCTGTGAGGTTTTTACCATTCTTTTCATATATTTTTTAAAAGAAAGCTTCTAATTTGAAATCAAGTTTTAACTTGACTGAGAATTTTGTACCATAGAGAGTTGTAATTATATTCATGATAATGAGTATATAAGCATAGGAGGGAACATAGTTGATGTGAACCCTAGTGTTTATTTGCTTTTTAGGCCTTTTACTTAATAATTGTGCTCTGCCATTTTCTACAGGTTAGTTACATATGGTTTGGAAGAACTGCAGATGGAGGGTGATGGAAATTGCCAGGTTTTTTTTTCCTTCTTTTTTCTTTTAAAAAAATTATATGCCATTGTCGGAAAAGATAATAGTTAATGCTTTTAGGAAATACTCCCTCTGTCTCTTATTACAAGACCCTCTACAATGTCCCTTAATGTAAGACCCTCTACAAAGCCATAGAAGTACTTTTTTTCATGTCTACCCTTCACAATTAATGAACATTCTTAAAAAGAAGTGAAATACAATTAATGCATTGATTGAAAAGTTTTACTTTAAATAAGGGTAAGTTTGCTAGATTTTACTAATTTCTTAAAAACCAACACATTACATGAGTTTGTCACATGTTTTTTTAATATGTGTAATTCAGCTAAGAGATTTCTATGTAAAGGGGCGGAGGGGGCAGTATTTTCATATAATTGTTATCAAATGGTGGCCATGGCAGCGCCATGGTTGTATGGCGTGGCAGTTTTTGGCCTAGCCACCATACGCCATGCTTGAAATGGCACTTTTGCAATAGCGGCTGCCTCACGTATGGCAGTGGCAGGCTTGAGCCAAAGATCCAACCAGGATATCTTGACTTGCATCACTTAATTTTTTTGCACAAAAACACACTCTCTCTCGCTGCTACCTATCCTTGGCGACTACCCATGTCTGGTGACCACTTTTCTCCGGTGAACTATCCCTGTTTGTTTTTCTTTCTCTTTTCTTTTTCATGTTTCTCCGTTCCATCTCAGTTCCTCTTTCAGTATCTTTTGTTTCTATTCTTCCCTGGTTTAGTTTTCTCTTCTCCTTTTTTAGTTGATTTTTTTTTGTTCTGTTTTCAGTTCTAGAACTATTTTAATATGAGATTTATGATAATATGTAGGGAACTCCCCTGTTTTAGCTCCTCTGTTTTTCCTTTTTTTCTCTTATTTAGATTGGTGTTTTTGTTCTATTTCCTGTTTTAGAACTAGCTTATGGCAACTCAAGATACATCTTCTGCTCAATCTTCCTGTTTATTCTATTTTATGACTAATGATTGTCTTGTTTTAACTCATTTAGCTTATGAAGTCATGGTTACATTGTCTTGTGAGATTTATATAGTTATTTATTTTTATTTGTATTGTAGTTTTTTGTATATTTATTGTTTTTATTATGGCCGCCTTGCTTCCGCCATAATCCGCCACGCCATTCGCCGTATTTTTATGGCGGATTTTTTACTTTCCGCCATGGACCACCATCTGCCATTGATAACATTGCATATATCACATGATAAAATGCATTTAGTGTTCGTGGGTATTAGTGTCTTGGATGTTGCACTCAATTAGTATTAACTTAGCAAATAGTCTCTACTCTCCACTGAACCTATTAAGAGCGTATATATTACTATATCTGTTCCTTTCATTAATATAAGCCCCTACAAAAATAAAAAGATTGTGTTCCTTATCATAAACTCCTACACAAAAAATTAGACCCATTTATTAACTTTTTTCAATCTTACGCATATTCATTTAATGATTTTAAAAGTGACACCATTAACAGGAGATTGTGAAGTTCATATTTAATTAGGGGTATAATTGGAATGATGTAATAAATTCTCTTAAAAGTTAAAATCTATCCATTAACCAGTTTTCTTAAATTGTATGAACGTGTTGTGAGGGGCTTATATTAAGAAACAGAGGTGGTATACATATATGGATGTCTTGCATAACGTATTCACCACATTTTCTACTTAAATACGAAGTGTTTCCTTTCAGAATTCTCTCTAAAAGTATCGATCTCTCCATTTCTCTTCCTCCCCCCGCTTATTTAGAGCAGTACTGTCCTCTGAGAGTTATCGCCTAGAAAAGTAGGACTTTGTTTTATTTTCTACTTAAATACGAAGTGTTTCCTTTCAGAATTCTCTCTAAAAGTATCGATCTCTCCATTTCTCTTCCTCCCCCCACTTATTCAGAGCAGTACTGTCCTCTGAGAGTTATCGCCTAGAAAAGTAGGACTTTGTTTTATTTTCATGTATTTTCTCTCCAAAAGCTAGTAAAGTTGGTCCTACTTTTTCTCTCAAATTCTGTTATCTGGTCCAGCAACTGGTATTATCTTTCCTTTGACCCATTTTCCACTGTCACCAGCAATAGTCCATGTGAATTGCTCTGGCAGCATGAATTACAATTCCTGTCACTCTGGCCCTGCAGCTTTACCTGTGAATGTTGCCTGACCCTGAGGCTTTCCTAGTGAATATCTACCCCTCTATTTCTCTCTTCCTCCTCCTCTAAATTCAACAGCCTTCATATATTTTCCTTTTTTTTTGGAACTTTTGTTGCATGTGCTTTTTCCTTGGATATGTTCTACCTAATATCTGAAATCTTACTGGACAGTTTCGAGCTTTGGCAGATCAATTGTTCCGCAATCCTGAGTACCACAAGCATGTAAGGAGGCAGGTTATCAAGCAGGTGTGTTTGTTATAGCCCTTCAAGTGCACTTATTTCTTTGGTTATTTTGATTTTGAATTATTGCAATGAATCTCTGCCTCACTCCCTTTGTTTTTTCCTTCATGCTATTCATGTGTATTGACAATTGGATAGTGTTTATTAGTACTCTGTTTCCTGAGTAACTGATGTTAAAGTCTGATTGTTTTTTATTGTTGTGTTGGTTTCATTTGTTTTCCCCAGCTAAAGCATCACAAAAGATTGTATGAAGGTTATGTACCAATGAAGTACAAAAGCTACATAAAGAAGATGAAAAAGTTAGATATCAGTGCTGATCAATTTGCTTCGATTTTCCAGATCATGTAGTATTGATGGTAAACACTAATTTGATATTTGCATGTTGTCTGCCAATAGATCAGGGGAGTGGGGAGATCATGTTACTTTACAAGCTGCTGCAGACCGTGTAGGTTATCTAAACTCCAAATCTCTACTTTATCTAAAATCTTTTACAGCACAAGTTTACTCTTTTTTCTCTGTTTTTCCCTGAATAACATACTTGTTGTTGTTCTATGGACAACTAATAAGACTGTGATACACCTTGATAAAATAATGACCACAGTTAACGGGACTTGTTGATTGAATTTAGAGAATAGAAAGATGGTTAGAGAGATTAACATTTCTAGAGAAAAATTATGAATGGAAAGACTTGTATTATTCAATAGCAAGTGTGGTTCATAGGTTCTGCATATAGGCTCTAATTCCTATATTAACTTAATTAACTGCAACTTCCTAGACACTGATACCCATAAGACTACATGCATTATTGCATTTCACTATGAGATATAACATGCTATTTCCCAAGTGCATCAACTATAATTATTTCCAACAGGACTGAATAAAAATGTTGGTCTTTGTGAAAAGGAAGCACCAATAGCGTGTATCTTCTAATTACTTACATGATATTGAACTACTTCACACTCATTGTTCAGAATTGAGAGAATTAGGACATTAGCTGTAAAGTATTTCTCCCTGTTTTTTAACTATAAAAAATAAAAATACTCCAAATGTAAACTTATGTCTGTATTAACAGCCAAATTTGAAAGATCTAATGAAAAATTGGGACGTTTTAGTATCTTAAGAAAAAATTGGAACATTCTTAATCATTTATTTTGTATTATTAAATTTTAGGAGATATTTCTAAAAAAGATCTCTTGATACATAATATTTAATAGCGTTGTATTGTCCATGTATCTGACCTCATCTAGGATAAGACTTTTTTGTTGTTACAAACTGTTCACGTTAATTATTATTAGTAATTATATTTGGACTCAAAAAATTTCCAAATTTTCTTTTCTAGATTCTTCTTAATATCCTGGTATTTTCGTTGGCTTTTTATTCTATCTTCTTGAGTTATTATTGTGAGCTTTTGTCTTTAGTTAATAAAGTTTTCTCCTAAATTGAGCTTAACTCAGTTTACTTATCAAACCCTTTCCAACCTTTTTTGATTAGTACTTCAATTAATCTATTCTTATTATAGTATAAAACTGTTTATAAGAAAAATTATAATATTAATTATTAAACTGTTAAGAGTTATGATAGAAGGGAAGGAAAACTAGTTAGAAATAATCAGCGTAGTTAGTTACTATCTGTTGAGCTTATGAATAGGAGTTTTTATAGTAACTGTCTAACTGAGTTCGGGCTGGAAAATTTAATAAGGAACCAGTTCTTTGTTGTGAGGGATAATTGAATAAAGAACTGGATTGTTTCATCAATCTCTTCCTCATTCTATTCTAAGACCACTTGAGCAATGTGACTTGCAAACTCACCTGGCTACTTTGTCGTGGAGACTGGAGAGAAGTGGTGTCAAGAATCACTGCCTTGGGGTCATCAGTAGGATACTTCAAGAAGATGGTAGGTGAATAGGATTCCCGGACTTTTGAAATTCGAGCAAGCAAGAAACTCAAATTGCACATATCAAAAAGGACATGGAGATTATGGGTGATCTATAGAAGTTTCTGGCGTGGTGGATGCAACAACATGGAATCAATTGGGAGGAGGAGGATTCGCAAGAAGAGGGGTTGATGGGTGAGGGTGCAATCCCTTCTTCTAGGTAAGTGGGGTCATGTGATGGTGATGGAGAAACCAGTGGCTTAAACCAGTAGCTCAAATGGAGGCAGCATGACTGACCAAACGTGAGGAATGTTAGTGGGAGCTCAAGCTCAAGTTTAAACTGCAGCTTTCTGGATACCTCTTCAATTGACATAACTATTGCAAACATTTTAACAAAACAGGAAAATCTCCAAGTTGAGAATAGACTTGGGAGCAGCTCTACCATTTAGATTCATTTCCGGTATATATATAATTTTTTTCACTAAACTGACAGGGTGGCTGACCTGATGGTAGCTCGGGGGCCTAGATGGTAAACTCTGGAATTTAAATAGTAATTTTTTTTGGATGAGCTTCCTTCTAAGTTCTAACCTTGTAACTAGTAATTCTTCCATACATCAATTCAAAAGAATTATACAGAAACATCCATCAGCCAAATGAAGCAAGCTCATTTTTATTCTGTGTATGGTTAATTTTAGGAGAAAAACTTCATGTAGGTCCTCTAAAGATTGAGGTGTTGCCAGATCAATGGAATTGGAGGAATTATTTAGTATTCTTTTAATATTTTACAAAGGAGTAATGGAAGGATTAACATGGTGGCCATTTAAATTTTTGGAGGACTTATCTGATGGCAAAAATCTTTGGTGGATTTACTTGTGGTACCTCAGTCTTTGAAGTACCTAGATGAAGTTTTTCTCTTAGTATCTCACTGTAATCCATAGTAGAAGTGATTTTGACAACTTTGTGTTAGACCTTCGATTAAGGTGGTGTACAGTATGAGACAAGAGTTAAGCCCAATTTATGTGGACCCACATCTGTTAATGATGCTCTGTTAAAAGGATTTTAGGCAATTATAGAGCTGTAAGTTAGTAGAATGAATAATGGGTAAGGAGCTAGTTTTAGGAAGTTCTAAGAAGTTAGACAAAGGGACCAGGCTCTCGAACTCCTGGATATCTAAATTCACTCATTCATATTCAGTCTTCTTGGCTCAGAATTACAAGGGGTAGTCTCAAAAGAGACAACAGTCAAAATGAGTAACTTAATACATATCCAAAACTCTTAGAAGCTCTTGCAACTTCTTGTCTATTTATACTAATTCTACACACACGTATAAATAATTTAAAATTGCAACTTGATGAGGAAATGGAGAGCACCAAATTGTGCATGTGAAGGTGCCATTATTTTCAAACTTCCAGCTTGTTTTGGTGGCTGGATTTTTTACGATGGCAGTATGATAATGTTGACTTTGGAGGTGGCATGGTTGTGGACTTGTGGTGCTCTGCTTCCTTATCACTTCTCTTGGAAGCCATTGTTTCAGAGAGAGTCATTAATAAACATTGTTCCATTCTTTCTATATCAACTTCTCTTCTACCAGACCCAGTCTCTTCAATTTTCAGGTTTTAGTCTCACATTTTTGTTATAGTTTTTAGTTTAGGAGGATATTCGTTATGTCCCACCTTAAATAAGGAATCAATGTGGCATCTAAGCCATAAGGGTCTCCCGTTTATTGGGCTTTTTTTTTTTTTTTAAATATTTGATTAAGCTCTCTTCATGAGCTAGTCGTAATGGGTTAGTGTTGGGCTAAAGAATTGACTTTCTAGATTAAGGTGCAGTATGATCACATGGGTGCTGACCAATTGCAATTGCTGATTGACGAAAGAAGCCACCAAAAGAAAGGGTTAACAAGGGGTTAGTATGGATGCCACTATCTACGCCATAGTGTTTCTTGGGCGCACCACACTTCGCTCGGGTTCTAGAATCCGATAGTTCAAGCCAAACGGATTCTAAAATCGGGACAAGCATTTTCTCAACTAGCAGATTCTAGAACCCTGGCAAAGTGTGGTGAGCCCTAAAGCAGGTGTGGCGCAGATAGTGGCTAATAGTTAGTATTGATATAGTGAAGCTGCTGTGAGTGTCGACTCTTAAGAGACGTCAATGTTTTGTTCCACTCTTAGTATATAAAGAAGGTCAATATATTGTGGTACATAAGCAATGAGCCTCTCCATTCCATTAAGGCATGTTTTTTGGGTTGGGCTTTCCTAGTGGACATGAGTCGTAGTAACATGTTACTTCCTTACTGCTTGTAATTTTTCACTTTTAGGGTTCTTCTGTGTTTACTTTCTATAACATTTAATTTGTGCTTTCCCCCCCCTAAAATTTAATTTCTGACCAGTCATTGCTTTTTCCTCAGTTTGATGCCAAAATTTGTTTAGTCACCTCTTTCAGAGACACTTGCTATATTGAGATCCTTCCGACTGACAAAAGTCCCACTAGAGGCAAGTATTTTGAATGCTGTTATTTCAGTTTGTTTTGTTTTTCTTAATTTGAAATTCTCCTCTAGCACATTGGTTGTCTTTAAACTCGAGAAGTCTTTATTTTAATGTCATTGTTTTGCAAATTAAAAGTCTGTTGACTATATGTTTTCTTTCTCAGACAGAATAAGAAGGATTTTAGAGATCTTAAACTAAAATCATTCTTAAACTTTCGAATTGCTTATCTATTAGATGAATTGGTTCTCTAACAACTGTATCATAAAAGTCAGAACAATTTTTCATCCTTAGCTTTTAGTATTTCTCTTACTTCCAGCTTTACTTTATATTTGTCTTTGAATTATATGTGATTGTGATTCTTTCCTGAATTGTAGAGCTATGGCTAAGCTTTTGGAGCGAAGTGCACTATAACTCATTGTACACAAGCGGAGGTGATGAACCTGATAACTTTCGAATGAATACTCTTGAATCTTGATGTCTTCATTAATTTTTATTTACTCAAATGACTTTACAGATGTTCCTGCTAGAGTACCAAGAAAAAAGCATTGGCTCTTCTAGGCTGATGGTGGAGTATTAGCTTAAATTTTAGTGTGACTCACTAAATGATGTAGGTTTTACTCATATGATCACTCCTAATTCTTATTTAGTGGGACTCGCTTAAATTTAGCCAATAATAATAGAAGAATGTTAATGTAATTAAAAATAGCATGCTAAAAAATGTTTTGGCATTCTTCAAATGTTTATATGCCTTAACTTATTGTCGTTTTACATTATTCGCACAAGCACCATTCCCTTCTGGGGCAACAGCAGTTTATGCATAATATTTAGCCGTCAGCATAGTTGTACAAATTACATAAATTAAGTGTAGCTAAATTCAATGAACATATCTAATCTTTCATTGTACAGTTCTAGTTTTCTGCTCGTGTAAAAGTTATTTCTCTTCTGTTTCTATTGGGTGGGGTGGGTGTTATTTCTGATGCGATGGGAGTTTATCGGAAAAAATATACCGTTTAGTACTTGACTTTTTAGAAAAAGTTTACCTAAGTCTTTCAACATTTAAAAAAACTCTCTTTTTGTGGAAAACAACATTGTACGTCACGGAATAACAAATCTTAATTTTTAAAATTTAAGAAAAATGCTTTTGAAGCGCATTACGGATAAAAAAAAAGTAAAGTTTTTTTATCATATGCTATCTCAGCAATAAAACAACATTTTGGGTGTCCTACATGTTATTTAATCTACTATGTTTGACTTTCGGTGTTAACACTCAATTAGCGCCATCTATCAAAATGAATTACAAATCAAAAAGTTAGGGACCAAAATATACTGCTGAAAATATAAAGGATCGGTGTGAACAGATTTCAAAAAGCCAAAGATCTATGTGACTTTTTACTTGGAATTTTTCTCTTTCCACAAAGGTTATTCAATATATTTTTTTTCCTTGGATTCCTATCTTGATTATTTTACATATATGAAAACAAAAATAATGTTTTTTTTAACAAGGATCCCCAATCCGACCTTGACGGGGAGGGGGGTTGGGGCAATACTAATAACATCACACATATTTCACACACTATTACACGTCCTTTTTTTTTTCTTTCTAAAATACCTCTTGCTAGGATTTTGAGAATCAGCAAGCTGAAGATCATACCAACGGATATTGAGAATCTGGGTGCTCCCACCACACCCCACACTCATGTCACGGATATTAAGGAATCGTAGAATGCAACCAGACTTTTAGAATCCAAGGAGTGTTTTCATTTTAATTCTAACGGATTCTTAAACTCCGAGCAACGTGAGACACCTACTTTTTATCCAAGCTCTCTCACTCATACACCTTTATATTTTCAATCTTTCCCAACCTCATTACACTCAATTTCCCTTATTCACTAATCTATTACATTCCCATGAATATTTAGATAATGTATACAAGTGATATATTTTTAGCATTCAATAATCTACTACATTCCTATTAATTTATCAGGTAGCTCATACTCCTTCCTCCTAACGGATTCTCAAACAGGATTCTCAAAATCCATAGGCCACAAATTCTCAAAATCCATAACTCAAAACCAATTCTACATATACACGGCTTCTCAAAATCCATTTTGAAAACTATGCTACAGATTCTTAAAATTCATCAACTACAAATTCTCAGAATCCGGGACACTGTTTGTCCTTGTTCTTTAGCCAAACACAGGGCACCCCTAAACTCCCATTTTTGTATATACCAACTACGATACCAAATAAACTACAACCAGGATTTTTGTCTTCTACAACTACCATTTTTAATCATCAATAATTGATTTTACGGTGGTTATCACGATGGACGGTGTTGAAGAGAGAGAAAGCAAGACCTTCAAACAAATAGAAGAATGCGAAGAGAGAGAAAGAAATGTGATTTGTGAGCCATGGATTCTTAGAATCTGTTTTGAAGTGTGGTGAATTTTGTTGAGTGTTATCCGGATTTTGAAAATCCAAATATACATTTTTCTTTCCTTTCCAGATTCTTAGAACTTGGGTGAGGGGTAATTTTGAAAAAAAATGAAGGACGTGTGGTGGGGTATGAAATTTGTATGGTGATAATAGTAGGGTTGGGTGAAGTAATACACTAGTGAGAATCCATGCTCAAACCTAAAGAGAGAGAAGAGTCCCTTCACTCTACTTAGCTGCATAGAGAATTCACAAAAATAATATTTACTTACAACACGACAGAGATGGAAAAAGAAATAAAAGAGAGAAAATAAAAAAAATATTAAAGGTGATGTAATATATAAATAAAAGAGAGATAAAAAATATTTAAAAAATTATAAATGTGGAGGTCCACAATTATTCTAAAATACTCTAAGTATATTATAATTCCTTAAGACCATCTCTAATGATGGGCTTCTTAACAAGTTTCTTAAGCATTACTTTATAATATTTTAGTGGGTTTTACGTGTACACATCATTTTTTCAATTTAAGCAAATCATCTATTCCAACGCAAGTTTATTACTTCTTAATAAGAAACTGCTCTGTATGAGTCTCACATATACCGTACAAACTTACTATCTCATAATTTCTATTTTCAATTTCAAATTAAAATTTGATTTTAATTTCTGATAAACTCAGTATATGAATTTAATTATAATAGTAAAATATTAAATTAAAATGTAAAAAAATAAAAACTAAAATTTTGAATGTAATGAAAAAAAGCATTGACATTGGGATCCATTGCCAAAGAAAAAAATTTCACAAATAATTAAAATGATAAGAATTTAAGTTAGAAATTCTTATACTAATTAATACAGCATACCACATATTTATACTAGTTTACTTGGTATATGTTGAGAAACAAGTATTTTTTCATTTGATCAACAACGGTAACATTTCTTCCGGTTGTCAATTAAATCTTTCAATGTTTTCTTTTTTAATTTCTCAAATGTGAACCACTTAATCTCAATCTGAGATTATGAAACGTGTCTCACGATACTTTCTCAAATTCTCTCTCACACTCTCATCTCCCAAACATTAACTCACTCCCCCACCCTTTCATCTCCCAATTTCTCTCTCACCCTATGATCTCCCTCATCTCCGCTTTTTCCCTCTGGCTCGGTACCTCATCTCCACCGTCTCCCCTACCTTCTTCCTCATCTTCACCGTCCCTTTTCTCATTTCCTCTTCACTTCACCCTCTTAGCTCCTCAGTTTCACTCAAACCCCAACCATCCATCTTCTCTCAAACCCTATCATGGAAGTAAAATTATAAATTTTTAGGTGAAGAACAATAAGATATTGGGTGAGGAAACCCTTTTAGCCAGAAAGACTAGAGTTTGGAGAGGAGGACAAAGTGAAGATGAAGACAAAATAATTATTTTGAAGACGGAGACGAAGATGAAGACAAAGACGAAATGAAGTAATTTTTTTTCGTTTTTCTTTTTCTGGCCTTTATTTATTTTGCATTTGGTTCTTGATTCAAATTCTCATGAAAATTTTTTGGAAACTTTGTGGTTGTAATTTTTGTTGTTATTTTGCATTCAAATTCCTCTATTTTGTTATTTGTTGTTATTTCGATTGGTCGTGAATTTTTGGTTGGAATTCTCTCTATCCTTTTCTTCCCACACATTTCAGTTTCTCCTACCCTATATTGGCTAAGAATCAGTTGCTTAAATTAACAACTTTACTAAGAACCCAAGTCCAGGTTAGCAAGCTCCAATGAGACTTTGTTCTTAGCAAGTTGCTTAAAAGTATTCTTTGTACCATTTGTAACTCTATCATTAGTGTTACCTCTTGAATTTTATCTCCTATAAATAGGATATACATGTAATAAAGTAAATTACAATGAAAGAGTTAGTATAGATTCCCTCCAATACTATAAAATTTTAGTATGAGAGATACACACACAATGTTGCCACCCACCTAACATGTGGGTCTTACAAGAGCATTGTGTCTTACTAGGATTTTTTAGTGATGAGAGGCAGAATCCTAATAGAGTTGTCATTTCTCTCTTCATTAATCTTGTAGATCCTTTGAGTCTAGAGTTTAAGTAGACCGTTGGTATTAAGTAGCCGGTTGGTATTACGGTGTATGGATTTTATATTATTTCCATTATGATTTTATGGTTTTAATTTAATTAATTACAAATGTGCTTTATATTTTTGATAATTTATGCTCAATTACTCCATCAACGTGGGAGAAAGAACTCAAAAGTAAGAGTGTCCAATAGGCCAGGTTGACCTGATCAACCTGACAAACCGACCAAACCCAATTTGTCTAATTCGGTTTGGATTATATCATTAGGTCCAACCTGAACCAAGACCCAACTAACCTGACCGTAATTGGTTTAGGTATTAAATTTTGATATTTCAAAATGGTTTGATATATACTTTTCTTTTGTACACCTAATACTAAAATTATTGGAGTTACACTATTTAATTTTTAGCTTTATTTTTTATATTGAATTAGATTGAGTTGAATTATGTATATTATTAAATGATGTGTATTTATTTTTAAATATTTAGTTAGTATAATGTATTATCTATCTATCTATTATCTATTATCTATTATCTATTATCTATTATATATTATCTATTATCTATCATCTATTATATATATTAAAAGAGAAGTCAATGCTAGAATCATGACACATCACCAACACAATTTTTTTATCATTTTGCCACATCAGTTTTTTATCCTATTTGTCACACTTTAAGCATAGAGAGAAATAATACCCTACCATAAAACTTAAAGTAAGTTATATCTTCACAATTTAATTTTTTACATTAATTCATGGTTACTATTTTAAAAACTAAGTATTATATTAACAAATTTATTTATTTAAAGGATAATAATCCTACAATTACAATAGCAACTTTACAAATTTTAAAGACTTTAATCATATATTTTAAGTTAATTGTAATAACTATTATATATAATAACATTTATAATAATATTTAAAATTAAATATCTATCAATGTACTAATTCTAATTCAATAATAAAAATATAACAATAAAAATAATAGATATCTATTATTAATTTTTATTTTATAGTATTTACCATTTAAAATTTAATTAAAAACATAAATATATAATTTTTCTTATAAGAAAAAGAACTTAAAAGTAAACATAAATAATTTTTAAATTTATTTGATTTTTTTTCATATATATGTAACTTATTTTTATTTTGATCCTGTCACTTAAAATATTTAGTTTAACCTCTACTCATATGAACATTTACTTTTTAATTCCTACTATTTTATTTAAGTCCTTATATATGACAATATTTCCTCCGTGTCATTATATAAACACTTACACAAAATATAAGATATATTTATTACGTTTTTTTAACATTATCCTTATTTATTAAAATAACTCATTTCTAATATTATGTTTATATTTATTAAGGAGTAAAATTGGAATACAGGAATTAAATTGTTTGATAAAGCCAGATATTTATATTATGAAATAGAGGGAGTAATTTTTAGTTTATGTCCCTAAATTAAGATAGATGTGTGGCATATGTTCTTATATTTGACATAGTTTAAAGACTAAAATGAACAATAGTATCAAGTTTATGGAAGAAAACAAACAAAAAAAAAACATTATGAGGTTAGGGTGGTGGATGGGATTAGCACCATTCCTATTGGGAGTGACACCATTTTAGTATATAAATTTATGATTCTTACATATAAAAATGGTAGTGTCACTCCCAATAGAGATGGTGCTAATCCCATCCTCCGGTTAGGGCTGATCTAAGCCCAAGCAGCTAAAGCAAGGGCTTTAGGCCCAGAAAAATTAGGCCAAAAAAAAAATTAGTACTAATATACTTCTAAAAAAAAATTAAAAAAAGTTAAAAGATTGTCTGTTAACTTTTTATTGATACTACAAATAATACTTAATAAGTAAAAACTTTCTCTCAATGAATGACGATCTATTTTTAGTTTTTATTTTTTTTAAAAAAAAGAGGAATTGAAAAAAAAATTGAATTGTATTTATCTCTTATTCAATTTTTATGTCAATCTTCCTTTTTCCTTGGTTTGAAACTCTGACTACTCTTTACTCGTTGGCTTCTTCTTGAATCTTGCTTCTATTTT
The DNA here is from genome assembly GCA_037177725.1 of Cyamopsis tetragonoloba. NCBI lineage: Eukaryota > Viridiplantae > Streptophyta > Magnoliopsida > Fabales > Fabaceae > Cyamopsis > Cyamopsis tetragonoloba. The sequence continues at coordinate 45,622,566 of CM074124.1, forward strand.
TCATTAAATTTGAGAGCCTAAATTTCTGTGAAAAACGTATTAGTCGTAGAAAGAAACAATTTGATAAAAGTGTTGAGAATAAAAGTATAAAATTTTCTCAAGAATAATTTAGAATTGATTACTTTTTATAATTGTAGATAACACAATTACCACACTCCAAACTAGATTGAACAATTTAAAATATATGAAGATCTTTTTAGTTTTTTATTTAGTGTTAAGAAATTGAAGTCACTAGATAGTGTAATTTTGAAAGAAAAATGCCTAAACCTTGAAAAATCATTGAAACATGATAATTTCTTAGATATTGATGGATTTATATTTATTTTCAGAATTAAACATCATAAAAGAAATTATAGGATTGAAAAATGATAAGCTAATTGACATTTTTATTCTTAATTATATGAAAAAGAATAAATTCTTTTTCAAATGCATATATAAATTATTTTAAATGTATATATAACAATTATATGAAGTTATTATTATTTTTTATTTTTTAGATCATTAGACGTGGCCCGTGAGCCAACACGCGACATGAAAAAGAGTACTCTCTCCATTATTTTTTATCTAGTCATTTAGAGAGACAAGAGTTGTTCCTATTTATTTATTCACTTATATATTCAATTTTACTATCAAACCAATAAACTAACGAGAGACAAGTATTAATTGTATTTTTATCAATTTTACTCTTGTTTTTAATTGAAGTAATAATTAATATTTTACTATCAAACCAATAAACTAACGAGAGATAACGAGTATTATAGCAAGTTTAAAAAATATTTTAATAAAAACGAGAATAATAATTATATTTTTTAATATGCGTAATTTATCGTGAACAAATAAATAAGAACTAGAAGGAGTATTAGTTGCAAATCGACGCGAAGCTTCCAAGTTCCATGTATCAATTGATTGTTAGTGCGTTGCTGCCTAATTTTTTCAAGTCGATACTAAAGTTATTTGTTTAGACCAATTCATTTATTGTTATAATTAATGAGTGAAGCTATTGTCACTTCATTTTATTAATTGTCACTCTACTTTAATTATTTTAATAATATTTATATATTTATATTTTGATATCGCTTACCCACTACATTGATGCCAAAGTCATTTTAATTGCGAGTAATCTTACATTCACTTGGGTAATAATTTGTAGGTTAGTTTGTACTTATACTAAAGAAATGTGACTTAAATGTAAATGTGAAAATACACAACTTTATAACCTAAAAACCTAGGCTAACAGGTCAATAAATATTGGCGCATGGTAAGCAAAAAAGAGTAATGGCGCACCTTAAAAGTCATCATGAAATGATATGACATGATATTGATATAGATAGATTAATATTCTATCACTCAACCAATAAAACTAAGAGATCGAGAAGATATTATAGGGAGTTCAAAAAATATTTTAATAAAAAAAGAATAATAATTATATTTTTTAATATGAGTAATATACCTTAAGTGGGTAGATAAATAGAAACAGAGGGAATACAAAACATAAGACATGGACCTATGTACCATACTTAAATAAATACCCAAAAGTGAAATTAAATATACTCCCTCTAGTCTTATATATAAGTCACTTTTGATCAAATCATTAAAACCAAAGAAAAGTAGTTAACTTATTAAATTTGTTTAAAAAAAGAAATATATTCCTATTAATCTATTATACATATAATATAAATGTGCACTAAATGCTTAAGTCATGTAATATATTTTTTTTCTTTTATTTCACTCTTTTTCTTATTCTATTGTTAATTGAATCTTTAAAAATTAAAGAAGAGTAACTTAAGTTATTTCATTTTTTTTTTTTTGGAAATGAAAAATATCCTATAGCAACGGTTCACTACTTAACCGCTTTCATACGATTTTTATTATAACGGTATAATTTATACACGCGTTGTTTGTTATCACAGCTGCTTTTGGGTTAGGCTACAACTTAATATATATAAAAAAAAACCCTCACGTGTCATTCTAACTCACTTCTCCCTCAAAGCTCTTCTTCTCCATTGTGAAACCCACGTTGTCGCTCTCATTTCCAAACGCTCCGCAGCGGCACTAACTTTATGTAAATTTCAGAAGGGTTTGAAATATGGATGTCCAGTGGAGGATGTGATACAGGATTATCCATACAATGTCAAGGGTGGAAATCAGTCTATTACAATCCACAAAGGAAGGCATTTTTAGGTGTAGCTCCAAACACTTTGCCTCAAACACTTGTTCAGCATAAGAGATGGTCAGCAGATTTTCAAATCTAGTTCATTCAATTGCTTTCTTGATTTGCTTTGTGGATTCTACTTCAAAAATCTGACCCTTTTAATTGAAGGACATTTGCATTTTCGAGATTTGAATGGATCGATAACTGTATCGTTATTATTTTGCTTCAATCTACTTGTTGTCAAATTTGGATCATCATTTCCTTCTTGCTTCTGTTGGTTCATAGTATTTTGTTTGTCATTTTGCAAGATCATGTAAGAAAGTGCAAGTAGTCATAGTTTAAATTAGTAGTTTTTAAGGACTTTGAGGTTTTTTTTCAGTTGATGGTTGCAATGTAAAGTATTGAGTTTTGAATGGATCGATAACTATAATGATGAGTATGGAAAAGATGGAAGGAACGTTGGAGGGTCAGAAAAGTAATGCTGTTTTTTTACTGACGGGTGCTGTTTTGCAGGTAACATGGATGGCATTTTTTAAAAATAAGGAGGTGCTTAGATGTGAAGTTTACGATCTAGATTCTGTGCTAATTTTTGCAAAGAAGGGCCATATATATTTAGATCCGCAATGGTCTGCTATGAATTCAATTATTTTCTGTGTTCTTGATCATGCTATGTTGCTGACCAAGTTTGGTGGTGAGACTGTTTTTGGTTCTTGTTTTGACTCTATAGTTCTATGCTTTACTCTGGTGTTGTTAATAATTGCTAGGCTGCTGTCCAAATTTGGGGGTGATGATAATTTTGATACTGAAATTGTCTAAGACATGGGGTACTTTAGTGGTTCCTTGTTCTTTATTCTGTTAGAGTCCCCTTGATAATGTAGCTTTCCTATAGGGGATCCTCTTATTAGATTGCTTGTTTCTGCTGTGGGTGATGGGTAGGTGTTTATGCTTTCTCTTTGGTGGTGATAGCTTTTAGCTGGACAGCTGTTGCTATTTTATAGCCTTGGCTGTTTTATGTTATATACTGTAAATGTTTTATTTGCACTTCAAGTGTTAATAATTAATAATACATAATACATATAACAACAGAGCCTAACAACGATCTAGAACTTTGTAAATTGTAATTTAGCAGCAACTAAAATACATCAATACATCATAATAGTCTTTCAAATTTTCAGTGAAGTAGCAATCAAAAATAGGAACTCATAATGCTATGGAAATACAACTACACAGGGGGAGGGAGCTGAGGGCCTTGGCTGTAAGTTTAGAGGAAAATTGGAAAAAATGACCCATAATGCAGAAATAGAGTTAGAGATTGAGATTAAAACTTGAAAGTTTAACATTAGAAACCCGTGTGCATCAACATAGGGTGAGCTCAAGCAAATGTGAAGTTCGGTGCGTGTAGGGGGTGGTTGTCACTGCATGTCGGAGTTATAACGTTCCTCTTCAGCTGGTGGTCTACTTGAAGAATCAACGTTCAGTGACAAAATGAGCTTGATTTTAAGATTGAAAACTATAAAGTAGAGGGTTGAATGGCACGATTATACAAAAAAAAGGAAGAAGTGAAGCCCTAATGAAAAGATGTCGTTTGGGCAGAGCTATGGATAATTTTTGCTTTGTCAGCTTAAACTCACTGACTAAGGCATAGACTCGCAAGTTTAACCAAATCTATCCGAGTCTACTCAAAAGCGAGTTTGTGAGCGAGTTAACACGACTTGGATCCCTAAAATCGTAATATAAAACTATTCATGTGTTCGCATCTAATGGCTTGAGCTTTTATTAGTAAAATTAGTAATGAGTAAAAAGCAAGGGTTAGTCTTAATCAGTAAAACACAATTGGAACAAAACCAATTCTTACATTTTGGCAATGTTTATGTTCAGTTTGGATTAAGGGAGTTGCATATAGCCTGAAAGACAATGCTGCATGTTGGTTAATAGTTAAGTTGGTATTTTCTAAAATCTAGTGTTAAATCTATTTGAAGGGAGTTGTTGTTTTCAAATGAGTAGCAAACCTGAAGAGAAAGTTGAGGAATACATTTGAAGAAAGAAATTTTCATATTGATCAAGCTTTCTGGTCAAAATAGAAATGCAAAAACTGACATTGAAAATAAGCTTTTATTTGATTACCAAGCTATGACATATTTTTACCGCATATAATGCTTAAGGGTTCTTCATTCAAGGCTTCTTTTCTTATAGGAGCACAATAACTCGTGAAAAATTTGAAGAGCTCTGTGAAGATATTTGGGAAAAATCTCTCTTACCATTGAAAGAGGTGCTTGAGCATTCTGGCCTGTCAGTGGAACAAATATACGCCGTGGAGTTGATCGGAGGTGCAACCAGAGTGCCAAAATTACAGGTTTGAATAATTGCTTTTCCTTTTGTGACCATTCTTTTGGAAAGCACATTGGAAGGGTGGGATTATATCTGTGAATATATCATATATGTATGATATTGAGTGCCATCCTCTGTAGTATTGTCACAACAGTCAAATTTGTTTTCCATATGACACCTGTTATATATACAGAATAAACCTGGTTTTGAGAAATTCATGATTCCATGTTTGGAGTCTTAGGGCTCATTTACTTTACCTTTTCATTTTCTGTTTCTATTCTATTTTATTTTATGTATGTGTTTAGTTCGGGAGAGATTAAAAGGTAGTTTTTTTGTATTTGGCTGGCCATGGGAGATTGGGGTTTTACAAAAATTGAAAATAAATTGTGCTCATAAAAACAACGAAAACAGGAAATTAAAATACAAAGTAAACAAGCCCTTAGTTATCCGTGCTTTCTCAAAGTTAACCCCACTATTTTATTAAGTTATGCTTGTTACTTGTATTTTTTGATTAATTTGAATATTGAAGGGGAAAAGAAAATACACCTGTCAGCTCTCTTGATGGCATAAATATTTCAATGGAGTGATAGGCAACATGAATTTTGTTGACATACACTCTTATAGCAAATATGAGTATGATTGAGTTTGAATTTCACAAATCCATGATATAGTTCGAATTATGTTTGGAATCTATTTTTTTCCAAAATTGCAGTCTAAGCTTCAAGAGTTTCTTGGAAGAAAAGAACTCAATAGGCATCTTGATGCTAATGAAGTAATAGTTCTTGGTGCTGCATGCTGCTAATTTAAGCGATGGAATCAAATTGAACCGCAAACTAGGAATGGTTGATGGTTCCTTGTATGGATTTGTCGTTGAATTGAGTGGTCCTGATCTTTTGAAAGACGAAAACTCTAGGTAGTTACTTGTACCACGAATGAAGAAACTCCCGAGTAAGGTAAATCAATTGATGCTTTGTGCTTAGTGTGGCATCAAGAGAGCTGACTTATTGTTTCTTTAATGTTGACGGTCTTCATCTTTTATATGATAGGTAAAGCTTTATCCTTTAAAATTATAATTTTCTTTTTGAAATTAATTGAAAGATTGGCCTTTAATTAGTTAACTTTCTTTAAGTACCGAAAGATTTGAACTCTGGTTTTGTTTAAAAGACAAATATCGTTAAAATAGAATTTAAAAAAATAAAAAGAAAGATGAGAATGAGCATATTTTAATCTCTAGCCGATTTACATAACAATGCTCTCAATCGACCTATCTTCATTTTCAATCTTGTCCTTTCATTCAGCATCATCTGGATCTATGTGGAGTATTTTTTTGGTTCACATGCATTTTTATCCTAGGAGAGAGGGCAATATTTGGGAATAATGCTCTTAGTCTTGTTTTATTGGTTTATCCTTTACATACTGTATAACTTTTGTGCCTATTGTTTTTTTATTTGACAACGTTAAAAATGGACTAAGCCAACTGTTTATTATTCCACTTTTTTTTTTTCTCTCAACTTATTGATCATGCTCCCATGTTTTTATCAGATTGAAACTCATGAGGAGTTTGAAAAAGTTTCTACTAGCGAGGATCGACTGTCCTTCTTTGAGAAGCTTGATCAGGTTAACCATTTTCCTTTGCCATCATGACATGATCACTTTAGCATATTCATTAAGATTATAATTGAGTGAAACATGTGTTCCTTAATGTCCAAGGAAAAAAAGCTTGAAGGTTCGACGTCTTAGTCAGCAAAATTGAAGCCCTCTACAAGAATCAGCAAACAGATATTTTTCTGAGCATTTATTAGCATTTTTTTAAAAATTATGTATTATGTGTTATTAGATTTTTTATTTTTATTATTATTATTTTTTGGAATAGATTCGTTGATCATCTATTATTGCATTGAAAAAAATATCACAACTATTATAAAAAAAAAAAAATATCACAACTAAAACAGGGAGGGGCACGCACATTTTTTTTTATTTTTTGGTAATACATGTTTGAAATTGTCTCTTTTTTAAAGTTTTCAATGATAAAGAGTCACAAAACCTCTTACCAATTATAAATTAACATAATAATAAAAATTGACATGAATTTATATATTAAAGTTAATTAGAATATTTTTATAAATATTATATATAGTAAAAGAAACAATCATAAAGAAACTTTATTATATTCTTTGGTTGAAAGAAAAATGAGAGAAAAGAAAATGAAAGGAAAGAAAACTCGAAAAATGAGGAATTTTTATTTGTTTGGTTGAAGTGAAAATGGAAAGAAAATGAAATGAAAAGTAGATTTATAAAAACAACAACTTTAAATTTTTCTTTCCTCCTATTTTCTTTCCTCCTCACTTTTTTTCCTTCCATTTTCCTTCCATTCCAAACAAAGTATATGTGAAATTTACTAAAGTATTAGTCCAAATATGATAAAGAATATAATAAGTTATATGAGATAAGTGATAAGTAATATAATAAGTGATAAGAGATAAGTGAGAAAAAAATGATAAGTGATAAGCGATTAGGATGTGAGAAGTGACATAAGATAAGTGATAAGTGATATAATAAGTGATAGGTGATAAGTGAAAAGATAAGTGATAAGATAAGTGCTAAGTGAAAGGTGATAAGTGATATGTGATAAGTCATAGGCGATAAATGATAGGTGATAAGTAATAAGTGATAAGTGATAAGTGATAAGTGATATGATAAGTGACAAGTGATAAGTGATATGATAAGTGATAGGTGATAAGTGATAGGTGATAAGTGATAAATGATAAGTGATAAGTGATAACTGATAAGAGATAAGTGATAAGTGATAAGTGATAACTATTAAGCAATATGTGATAAGTGATAGGTGATAAGTGATAGATGATAGGTGATATATGATAAGTGATATGATAAGTAATCGGTGAAAAGTGATAACTATTAGGTGATAAGTGAAAAGTGATAACTGATATGAGAAAACACCTAACCCCTAAACCCTAAACCCTAAACCCTAACAAGCAATGGACATATTTGTGATTGATTATTCTCATATTGTTCACTCTAAGAGGCACTCCAACCCTACCAAGCAATGAACATATTTGTGATTGATTATTCTCATATTGTTCACTCTAAACCTTACCAAGCAATGGACATATTTGTGATTGATTATTCTCATATTGTTCACTCTAAGAGGCACTCCAACCCCTAAGAAAAATTGATGCTTATAAACTACCCATCATATTTACTTCTATTTGATTTTGGACTTGACAATCACATTGAAGCTCTAAGTTTGTGACCTTAATTTTGATTTATTAGTCATATATACCCCATATATAGAACAGTTGAGCACGCCTCTTTAATTACTGTCCACTTTCTGATAAAAAGTCACAGTATTTGGTAGAATAAAAAATAATTACTAGTATAAAAAAAATACTAATTTGGTCATATATAAAGGAAAAGATGGACTGAATCCGTTTTTGTTTTTTTGTTTTTTGTTTTTTTTTTCACTGAACGAATCCAAAAATAGCGAGGCTTGATAGTTATAGAATTTGCTAGATTTTGTAGCGTCAGCAGTCAACACGAGGATTCACTGCAAATGCAGAACAACACCACAAACCATCTCATTTCCCGCCACGTGTACATTATGTCACGTGTCCTCCTCTCACTGGTTAAACCCTCTCACACTCGGTCACCTCCAACGTAATCTTTACTCAAAGCGAAAAAATACACTTGCACTATTTTCTCATTGTTACTTAATTAAGTTAAATTAAATTGTTAAACCCACCCCCACGACTCGCCGGAGAAGTTAGAAACGAAACACAAACACACTGACACTCGCTTCTGATTTCCCGCCATAAACACTTTTTTGTCGACGGCCAAACGCCACACTTCTTTCACAGAATGGCGTGGCTCCTCCCGAAGCTGGCGATAATCGCGTTTGCTCTCGCGCTTCTGGTTTCTCCGTCGCAATCCGCAGTGTTAAGCATAGATCTAGGGTCCGAATGGCTCAAGGTGGCGGTGGTGAACCTGAAGCCAGGTCAGAGCCCGATCTCAATCGCGATCAACGAGATGTCGAAGCGGAAATCGCCGGCGCTAGTTTCCTTCCATGACGGCAACCGCCTCCTGGGCGAGGAAGCCGCGGGTCTTGTCGCTCGTTATCCGCAGAAAGTGTATTCCCAAATAAGGGACCTGATATCGAAACCTTACGATTACGTGAAGAGGTTTTTGGATTCAAATTACTTGCCATTCCAAGTGAAGGAGGATGCAAGGGGAGGTGTGAGTTTCGTTGTGGACGAAAACGGCACCGAGTATTCTCCCGAGGAATTGGTGGCAATGGTGTTGGGCTACGCGGTGAGTCTGGCGGAGTTCCATTCGAAGATTCCGATCAAAGACGCGGTGATCACGGTGCCGCCGTATTTGGGGCAGGCTGAACGGAGAGTGTTGGTTCAGTCAGCTGAGCTGGCAGGGATCAATGTCCTGTCGCTGATAAATGAGCACTCTGGTGCTGCGTTGCAGTATGGCATTGACAAGGACTTTTCCAACGAGTCAAGACATGTTATATTCTACGACATGGGTTCCAGCAGCACCTATGCTGCTCTTGTGTATTTCTCTGCTTATAAGACCAAAGAGTATGGGAAGACGGTTTCTGTGAATCAGTTTCAGGTATCTCTTTTATTTAACCTTCCATTCTATATGACACGTTATGGAGTAAAATCAATTGTTATGATTAGTAAATATGTGGTTGTGATTTGTTGCTGCATTCTCCAAAACTTTTGATGGAAGCAGATGTTTTTACTTTTATCTTCCATTCAAAGTAAGGTTGCAGTGATGAGTAGCTTAAACATATTGACTCTTAGTAGTTAGAGTCTTCGAGTTGGAGGTGTCCTGTTTTCTCCTGATTTGAATTTGATAATTAATACTAGCCATGAGCAATTAAGTATGCGTTAATAATTGAATGGAAGTTCAAAATTAACTAGCTTCTCTTAAATAGCTCACTTAGTTCAGCATCCATGTAGGTTAAGGATGTCCGTTGGAACTCAGAGTTAGGTGGTCAGAATATGGAATTGCGATTGGTGGAACATTTTGCTGATGAGTTCAATGCACAAGTTGGTGGTGGAATAGACGTGAGGAAATTTCCCAAGGCTATGGCTAAATTGAAGAAACAGGTTAAACGAACCAAAGAAATTCTCAGTGCAAACACAGCAGCGCCCATTTCAGTTGAATCGCTACATAATGACGTGGACTTCAGGTAATCAAATTTCAAATTAATTTTCAGAGTGTATTCTACAGAAAAACAGAAAACATAAACAATAAAGTAATTAAGTCGTAATATAAATATAATTTACGTGATGTTGTAACTCATGTAAGCAAAAACTCTTAAAGAAGGCACAATTTTTTAAGGGAGTAAAAATAAAATATCTGTTTGTTTCATTGGTAGCAAACAAAAAACTAACAAACTTGGTGTTATATGTAGAGTGACTTGTACTTGAGTGATAAGAGTACTGGGTACATATTCATATGTATCCAATAGGCACCATATTGGACCATAACCAGTACATGTTTGGCAACCGTTTAGGAGTTCCCATAAGTCATATCTCTCCGGTGATTTTCTCTTTTATAGTTACAACAGTCAAGGAAGGTAGCAAGAAGTCAGTTGCCTTTGTTTTTATTGAATGCTTGAAAGTTGGTAAAGTAGATCACCCTTGGGAGATTGTGATCTCACCTGCGTCAACCCTTCATTAAAAGCATGTCTTAGTCGAGTGTAGGAAAAAAGCTTAGTTTTGAGATGTTGGACTCACTTTAATTATCTTTGTACCTCGAAAAGGATTAGATCTTAGCTGTTGGTAAAACCTATGTCTTGGCATTTACTGTTGGATAAAATATAGTTGTGAAAATTATAAAAATTGGAATTATTGGTAAAAGAACTTTCCATTAAGAAAATAATTAAGCACTCAAATTGTTAACTACTCCAATAACTAGTTGCTCAAGTGGCTCTCAAACGGACAGTCGACCTGTAGACTGGTAAGACTCTACCAAGTACCAAATAATAGTTAATAATCTTAATAAACTAACCCAAAAAAATGTTATGCCACACACTTATAGAAATTTAACAATCAAAATTCATAATAAAGGAAGGCAAACAATTTAAGCACAAATAAAGTGTAGTTGAGACTTGAGACAACTTAATAAATAATGTGTTCACCAAATTTCAGATCAACTAAGTCTGAGTATTTTGCTCACATATTCTCACTTCACATGGGATATCAAGTGTTAATAATTAATAATACATAATACATATAACAACAGAGCCTAACAACTATCTAGAACTTTGTAAATTGTAATTTAACAGCAACTAAAATACATCAATACATCATCAATAGTCTTTGAGATTTTCAGTGAAGTAGCAATCAATAATAGGAACTCATAATGCTATGGAAATACAACTACACAGAGGGAGGGAGCTGAGGGCCTTGGCTGTAAGTTTAGAGGAAAATTGGAAAAAATGACCCATAATGCAGAAATAGAGTTAGAGATTGAGATTAAAACTTGAAATTTTAACATTAGAAACCCGTGTGCATCAACATAGGGTGAGCTCAAGCGAATGTGAAGTTCGGTGCGTGTAGGGGGTGGTTGTCACTGCATGTCGGAGTTACAACGTTCCTCTTCAGCTGGTGGTCTACTTGAAGAATCAACGTTCAGTGACAAAATGTGCTTGATTTTAAGATTGAAAACTCAAAACTAGAGGGCTGAATCGCACGATTATACAAAAAGAAAAGGAAGAAGTGAAGCCCTAATGAAATGATGTCGTCTGGGCAGAGCTATGGATCATTTTTGCTTTGTCAGCTTAAACTCACTGACTAAGGCATAGACTTGCAAGTTTAACCAAATCTATCCGAGTCTACTCAAAAACAAGTTTGTGAGCGAGTTAACACGATTTGGATCCCTAAACTTGTAATATAAAACTTTTCATGTGTTCGCATCTAACGGCTTAAGCTTTTTTGAGATAGTTGGTTACTTGGTTTCATGACAGTTTTCATATCTCATTATACTTTTTGATCTGTTTCCATATTTAATTAAGATTTGGATTATATGAAATATAATATTGTTATGAGTCTCTATTCTTTCTATTCTTCCTTCCCTGTCAGTAGTGCTATGATTTCAGCAGCTCCTAAATGATTTTTTTTTTTTCAATCATGATTTCTGTTTTCTATAATTTTCCTCATGTAGTAGGAAAAGACTTGGTGGTTGTTGTTCGTGTTGTTACTTATTAAAATTTTCCCAAAGTAATTTGTGAGAAAAAATAAAACTAAAAAAGAAAATGAGTTGACATAAAAAATAAACCCTGTTCAGGTTCCACTGATGTTGAGGAGATGGCAATCGTGAGGGCTTGGATGTGGGAATTTTTTTTACTAGTAATGACTAAAAAGCAAGGGTTAGTCTTTCTTAATCAGTAAAACACAATTGGAACGAAACCAATTCTTACATTTTGGCAATGTTTATGTTCAGTTTGGATTAAGGGAGTTGCATATAGCCTGAAAGACAATGCTGCATATTGGTTAATAGTTTATTTTTATAGGCTAAAGTGCATCTACAGGGGTTCGAACCGAGGACCTACTACTTAAAGTAGTACTCCTCAACCATCCGACCAACCTTTTAATAGTTAAGTTGGCATTTTCTAAAATCTAGTGTTAAATCTATCTGAAGGGAGTTGTTGTTTTCAAATGAGTAGCAAATCTGAACAGAAAGTTGAGGAATACATTTGAAGAAAGAAATTTTCATATATTTTCAAGCTTATCATCTGAAATGTATGTTCTGGTCAAAATAGGAATGCAAAAACTGACATTGAAAATAAGTTTTTATTTGATTACCAAGCTATGATATATTTTTACCGCATATAATGCTTAAGGGTCCTTCATTCAAGGCTTCTTTTCTTATAGGAGCACAATAACTCGTGAAAAATTTGAAGAGCTCTGTGAAGATATTTGGGAAAAATCTCTCTTACCATTGAAAGAGGTGCTTGAGCATTCTGGCCTGTCAGTGGAACAAATATATGCTGTGGAGTTGATCGGAGGTGCAACCAGAGTGCCAAAATTACAGGTTTGAATAATTGCTTTTCCTTTTGTGACCATTCTTTGGAAAGAACATTGGAAGGGTGGGATTATATCTGTGGATATATCATATATGTATGATATTGAATGCCATCCTCTGTAGTATTGTCACAACAGTCAAATTTGTTTTCCATATGACACCTGTTATATATACAAAATAAACCTGGTGTTGAGAAATTCATGTTTCCATGTTGGGAGTCTTAGGGCCCATTTACTTTACCTTTTCATTTTCTGTTTCTATTCTATTTTATTTTATGTATGTGTTTAGTTCAAAGGGAGAGATTAAAAGGTAGTGTTTTTGTATTTGGCTGGCCATGGGAGATTGAGGTTTTACAAAAATTGAAAATAAATTGTGCTCATAAAAACAATGAAAACAGGAAATGAAAATACAAAATAAACAAGCCCCTTGTTATCCGTGCTTTCTCAAAGTTGACCCCCCTATTTTATGAAGTTATGCTTGTTACTTGTATTTTTTGATTAATTTGAATATTGAAGGGGAAAAGAAAATACACCTGTCAGCTCTCTTGATGGCATAAATATTTCAATGGAGAGATAGGCAACATGAATTTCGTTTGCTGGCATACACTCTTATAGCAAATATGAGTATGACTGAGTTTGAATTTCACAAATCCATGATATAGTTGTCGAATTATGTTTGGTATCTATTTATTGCCAAAATTGCAGGCTAAGCTTCAAGAGTTTCTTGGAAGAAAAGAACTTGATAGACATCTTGATGCTGATGAAGCAATAGTTCTTGGTGCTGCTCTGCATGCTGCTAATTTAAGCGATGGAATCAAATTGAACCGCAAACTAGGAATGGTTGATGGTTCCTTGTATGGATTTGTCGTTGAATTGAGTGGTCCTGATCTTTTGAAAGACAAAAACTCTAGGCAGTTACTTGTACCACGAATGAAGAAACTCCCGAGTAAGGTAAATCAATTGATGCTTTGTGCTTAGTGTGGCTCCTCCATATTATAAGGTTGAATTGATTGATTATGTTTTCCCTGGCCTTTTTAACTTAACAGATGTTTAGATCCATTAATCATAACAAAGATTTCGAAGTTTCACTAGCTTATGAAAGTGAGCATTATTTACCACCTGGTGTTACCTCTCCTGAAATTGCTCAATACCAGATAGCTGGTTTAACCGATGCAAGTGAGAAGTAAGAATAAAACACTTCCTGAACTTATATGGACATAATTTCTGATTTAAGTTTCTTAGGGAATTATTTTTATGCAAAAACTTCAGAAACTGATACCCTTCTGTTTATCTTTCTCTGCTGTACTAGATACTCGTCTCGGAACCTGTCATCCCCCATCAAGGCAAATATACATTTCTCTCTTAGCAGAAGTGGAATTCTTTCTCTGGATAGAGCAGATGCTGTCATTGAAATAACGGAGTGGGTGGAAGTTGCTAGGAAGAATTTAACTATAGAAAATTCAACTATTTCATCAAATGTGTCAGATCAGTCTGGTGCCAGCAACAGTTCTGAGGGAGGCAATGAAAGCCTGGAAACCGATAATAAGAATAATATGACATCTAACGTTAGTGCCGATGAAGAAGCTGTTGCAGAAATTGCTACAGAGAGAAAGCTAAAAAAGCGGACCTTTAGGGTACCATTGAAGGTGAAGGCTAACTTTCTTTAATTTCACTTTGTAATTATTTAAGCTGGCTACTGATTTGCAGGAAAAAAATTGAAGGAAAAAGGATCAAATTATTCTAATATGCTCTCTCTTCATGATTCTGCCGTTTCTTTTTGCTTTTTATTGGTAGTAGATTGTTGAGAAGATAACCGGACCTGGGATGTCTCTATCAAATGATACTCTTACTGACGCGAAAAGCAGATTAGAAGCACTAGACCAGAAAGATGCGGAAAGAAAAAGAACAGCTGAGTTAAAAAATAATTTAGAAGGATATATATATACTACCAAGGAAAAGGTTGGTAAGATGTGCTTATTGTTTCTTTAATGTTGACAGCCTTCATCTTTTATATGATGGGTAAAGCTTTATCCTTTAAAATTATAATTTTCTTTTTGAGATTAATTGAAAGATTGGCCTTTAAATAGTTGACTTTCTTTAAGTACTGAAAGATTTGAACTCTGGTTTTTTTTAAAAGACAAATATTGTCAAAAGAGAATTTAAAAAAATAAAAAGAAAGATGAGAATGAGCATATTTTAATCTCTAGCCGATTTACATAACAATGCTCAATCGACCTATCTTCATTTTCAATATTGTCCTTTCATTCAGCATCATCTGCATCTGTGTGGAGTATTTTTTTGGTTGACATGCATTTTTATCCTGGGAGAGAGGGCAATATTTGGGAACGATGCTCTTATTCTTGTTTTATTGGTTTATCCTTTACATACCGTATAACTTTTGTGCCTATTGTTTTTTTATTTGACAACGTTAAAAATGGACTAAGCCAACTGTTTATAATTCCACTTTTTTTTTTTTCTCAACTTATTGATCATGCTCCCATGTTTTTATCAGATTGAAACTCTTGAGGAGTTCGAAAAAGTTTCTACCAGTGAGGAACGACAGTCCTTCATTGAGAAGCTTGATCAGGTTAACCATTTTCCTTTAGCGACAAATTCGAAATGTCATGATAAGAATTTTTACTTGAACTTTTTGTGTTATGTCAGGTGCAAGATTGGTTGTATACAGATGGGGAAGATGCCAATGCTACAGAATTTCAAGAACGTTTAGATCAGTTAAAAGCTGTTGGAGATCCAATTTTCTTCAGGTCTGTCGTATTTTCAGTTATTGTATAGCTGCATTAATTTTACTATGTTTACCTTAATACCTTTATAACGTGATAATGTTTTTCTGAATGGGTTGACGTCTGTGTTAAGGTTAAAAGAGCTTACAGCACGACCAGTGGCAGTTGAGCACGCCCATAAATACATTAATGAGTTGAAACAGGTACCGTCAACAAACTTGCTTTGGCAATTGGCACTTTTGATTTACTTTGGTTGAGTTAATTATCAATTGATTTTAGCCGACTACATCTACTGCAGTGAAGTGTGGTTGTTGTTGTGTTTGTCGTTAGCTGCTTGATAGAAGGATAGTTTGGTATTTTATTCAACATATGTTGAATCAGTGGGAATTGTAATATGATAAAACAAGGTTTTGTCGGCTTTACTTGTAGGATGTTAATTCAGCATCTTATTGAAATAACGGTGGAGAAAGGTTCAATGTTCAAGGTTCAAAATTTGTAATTTATGACCGACAACATTTATTCACGTAGTTATCTGTTGTTTATCTAATTAGCTATAGCCTGTGATGTGAAGCTAATGGGTCAACATTACTTTAGAGACGTAGAAGTGTTTTGATCTTATTAGTATGTTAATTATTATGTTAATGGGCTTGACCATGTTGGTTATTAAGTCTTTTAGGGATTTGTTTAGCTTTTATTATGCTAGTGGGTTTGGCCGTGTTGGTTATTAAACCTTTTAGGGTTTTTTACTTTTAAAGTATAAATAAATAAATAAACATGTAAGACTCTTCTAGGGAGCAAGTTTGGTTTCGATTTTTATACGGATTGAGTATTGTCTCTTGGAGAGAGTCTGTATGCCTCTTGGGGCTCTTTAGCATGTTGGATCTTATCAAAAGTTCTTTTTCCTTTGTCGCAATCGTTTGGCTTATCAAACTTGTGATTGTGGTGTCGTCTTTCATCCCTTTTGGGACGATTCTTATCAAAGAGTTAAGAGTTGTCACTCCCAATTCCTTGCACAATTTTGGAGCGTGGGCTCATATCTTTTTTTTTTAAATTTATTTTTCTTGTAAGATTTGAAGTTCAACTCTTGATAGATCCAAAAATTATCAACCTGGTCGGGTTTATCACCCTGTTAGAGATATCTGAAGCAGTATATTTTGATTCACAAACTTTTCTATTCAACTTCAGCCATTTATTTTGCAATTTAACTCAAAGCATTTATATATGGATCTTTTTTTCTGACATCTACAGATTGTACAAGAGTGGAAAGCAAACAAGTCCTGGCTTCGAAAAGAGCGAGTGGATGAGGTATTCTATTTAACTTGATTTCAGTGATCTTGAATCTATTAAAATTGATGAGTCACCTTTGGAAAATTCATATTTTTCGATTGTTTACTTGCAAGGTTATAAATGATGCTGAAAAGTTATACAGTTGGTTAGATGAGAAAGAGGCTGAGCAAAAGAAGTAAGTTCTTGTCATAGTAATTAGTTCCTGTTGTTTAATTTGTTTTATACCTTCGTCCTTAGTCATTTCAATATTATGAGTGGAATTTGCAGTTTGCTACAGTCAAAAGAAGTATCTTCATGATTAGATGCTTTTACAACAATTTATCTTGATTTTTGTTGCGGTCCTCCTAGTCCTACTGTTATATTATTTACTTGAGCATCCTAGTCCTTAGTCATTTCAATACATACATTTTTTATTTTAAAATCTGGTTCATTTTCCATTATATAATATTATAATGATGATGTTTTAAAACCATGGTATTTTATAAAGAAAACCTGTAGAACTTTGAGAGTTTGCGTCGCCCAATGCCAAAATGCCCCGTATCTTCCCAATTATCTCTCTCCCTATTCCGTAATCCCCTTTTCTCATTTCTACACAACAG
Organism: Cyamopsis tetragonoloba; assembly: GCA_037177725.1. Classification (NCBI taxonomy): domain Eukaryota; kingdom Viridiplantae; phylum Streptophyta; class Magnoliopsida; order Fabales; family Fabaceae; genus Cyamopsis; species Cyamopsis tetragonoloba. The sequence continues at coordinate 45,639,736 of CM074124.1, forward strand.
CATAAATTGTTTCTCTAATTATCCCAGTCCCCAACGAACACCCTAAGTAATTATTCCACTGAATATGGGGGGTACACCTGTCAATATTCTCTGCTCCACCCCCTTTTAAACATTCACCTTATCCTCAAGATTAAGGGTTGCACAAAGCAATTGGGTCCCACTGTTTGAAGCATAACAATTGGTTGCCTCTTTTCCCTGATGCAACGGTAATTTAGGTTTCCCCTTGAAGCTCAAAATTAAGCCATGGCTTTGATACAGTTTATAGAACTGGATCGGAAATATGAAGAACTGTGTTTATTGATCAAAACCCCATGATTTAATTCTGTCTGAATGTGGTAAGAGAATGAGTTAGAGTAGTATGTACAGGAAATAAAGAATAAACTGCCCAGGAGTTTTGACAGCCCTGGTCTCTCCAATATGAACTTCCAAATGCTCAAAGGATCCACTCTCACAAATGATCCTTCTCTCTTGGCCAGGTTCTGATTTTTTATCATTAGACTTTCAACTTCTTTTTGGTTTTTCGTGTGAAAGAGTCTTGGTCAATGAGCTGTCTAAGTTCACGTGTCTGTACAAACAAGGACCCATTCCCAGAGATGAATTCAGCAGTGCACTTAAATAGATGCAATCTCACCTGCTCCTTGAGTCCCTTAGCTAAGCTTGCTCTTATAGGTGTTCCTGCCAAAGACTCAAATTACTACTTGTGGTCTTGCACCGAACCAGCCTGCTTTAGCTCCAAAAGATTCCCTAAGGATTTAGGGATCTCCATATTACAGAAGTCACGGACAACAACCTCCTTTCCCCCTGCACCTTCACGGGCGACATTGTCGGAGATTCAAGTTGTGATGAAAGATTGATATTTTTTGTTACAATTGGCATCAATAGTGTAAGGACGCCAGCATTGGCATCGTCAACTGACGACACCTCTTTGCTGCCTACTTCACTGGCGACAATGTCGTCTTCGCCATTGTCAAAGATTCAGATTGGATTGTTTCTGTTGTTTGTGAGATTGGCTGGATTGCAGAGTTGCAGACTAAGGTTTTTTATCGCGTCGCCTACTTGAATCTCTTGCAATTGTAGAAAGAAAGCTCATGCTTTAACCAAAGCATGGAGTCAAGGTGGAGAAGGCTTTGCTAAGGATTAATGAAGATTGACGAAGTGGCAGCTGAAATGCAGATCGACTTTCCAGATCAATTCAAAGAAACAGAACACTAACGTCAAAGTAACATGCGGATTAATCGACCACGTGTCTTAATCTTATTGGACAACAGTATCAACACAGTACTATGGTACTGTAGTTAATTTTTGTCCACAATTATTCCACTGAGGGTTATCTATCATGCTACATGATTTATTTTAACCTTAATATTATTAATCTAGGCAAAAGAAATTATCTCTGGAGGTGGTTTCCTCTGATCCTTTCATCTTCTGCTACCCCTTCTAGCATGAAAGACAAAATTGACAATTATTTGCATCAATTTATATCACATTAATGGGCTATAAATAAAACACTCTGCTTGCTTATTAAAAAATATGAAAACTGTGTTCAATTAAGTTATTTATTATATGAACATCTCTTCTTCCAGCAGTATGAGTATGTAATGAGCGTATTGATGTATTGTGCCTCTGCCAACCAAGAATCTTTTGGTATTTTTCTATATCCTTCTAAATATGTAAGAGTGGACTACCCTAGCTTTGTGAGGCCTTCATTTTCCCATCTTGCGTCTTGAGTTTGGTCATTGAGAGAATTGCAGTGTGCACGTTATTGTTTCAATGCAATTGGTTATAGATTTCTTATTCTGTGCTTGTTTTGAAGGACTTCTCTATTCAGTAAGCCAGCTTTTACATCTGAAGAAGTATACTTGAAGGTTTTTGATCTGCAAAACAAGGTGCCCTCTCTTCTACTTTTCTAGATCAAGGCTGTGCATTGGCATGTATTTTACAGCTTTATGAAAGCAGTGGCTTTCTTATTGAGGAGTTTATAATGTATGTTTGCAGGTTGCCAGTATTAATAGAATTCCGAAGCCAAAGCCTAAGATTCAGAAGCCTATAAAGAATGAAACGGAGAGCAGTGAGCAGAAAACAGATAACTCGAATTCTACCACAACTGATAGTTCCCATCAAAGTGACCAATCTGGTAACAGTTCAGAAGGCCCAAGTAATCAAACGGTTGAGGAGCAACCTGAAGGTCACGATGAGTTATGATTAACTCGGAATTGATGTAGGTCATGTTTTAGTCATATATACCTGCAAAATTTATTTATGTAGTTAGAGGTTTAGACTGGTAATGATACAGCGGATAGGTGAAAAGGAGGCACTGTCAGTTTTCTGCTAGCAGGAGAGTAGGGCTAAGGCAACTTTTGCTGGATGAATTTAAATTTTGAGGTTAGATGACTATTATTGTAGTTGATAATTAATTTTCCTCTTCTATTTAACGGGGGCAAGGTGTAACTTGTAATTTACAGACACATGAAACGTTGTATTTGCTGAACTAGATATTTGGACAGGGGAAGGGGTGGGGGTGGAGGCTTAGCAGCCCAAGAGATTTTACTCAAAATATTATCATATAGAAATTTTGCTTGAGTGAGCTCCCAATAAATTCTGAACTATTTTTTATTTTTACCAAATAAGTGACAGATACCTCTATTTTTATTTTTATTTTTTTTGTTTGCGGATATTTCCATCAGGGCTAAAGATTTTGACTAATTGTGGTTTTCGAGCCTGTAGTCTAGCATGTTCTAATTTTTATTCATAGTTCATCTTTTCTTTTTTTTTGGGGACAACTAGTTCATCTTTTCTTTTGTTGATTTGGATTAAAGTTATCTAGACTCTTCATTACTCGGTTGACTCTAGTGGCTACTTTCTTTTTTTTGGGTCGCCACCAACTTTATTAATAGTTAAAAACTAATTTTTTTAAGGTGAAGAGATCATTAAATCATCAAATAAAGCTTTTTTTCATGTGATTTATTGGGTTTTGTCCTCTTCTAATAGTGATAATTTCATCTTAGCATGGCATTCTCATGATATGGTGTAGAATATTACGAACCACCTGGGTGGGTGGGGGACGATCATCTAAGTTCTTCATGTGGGAGACAATTCTTTCGCAATCCTGAAATATTATTAGAAAATTAAAGCTAGCAATAGTAATTAACCGATAACTTGATATAAATTGAAAAAAAAAATACTTGGTCTATCAAGATGTAGTAAATGTGATGCCATATCAAAGTCAGTAGAGATCCTGATCATTCAGGAAAGACAAGGAAATTTTAGGGTGGCAAACATAGAATTTTGCCTAAATTTAAACTCATAGCTAATGATAGAACTAGAATAGATATTTTCAGTTTCCTACTCACACGAGTCCATATCCTTGCTTTTCTATCAATCTCTAATCCTAATCTTACTCCCCCAATTTGTTATCATGGTGCCAGTATAGATCGGAATTTTGCTATAGTCCAATTTTGATTGGTAATAAGGCTTTGCAATATTTGATTGATTACAATTATGTATATTCCATTTACTATAGAAGTTGGACGTGCTCATTTGCCTCCGCATGTTTAGTCTCATCTGGCTCCACTTGCATAGGCTCATGTGGCTTTGCTTGCTTTGGCACCACAGCTTTGTTTACTGGCTTCATATAATTAAGAAAACACTAGTTTCCTCAAAGCTTCTTGTTCATATCTCTCATCAAAAGGTGCTATTTCACAATGTCTATCTAGCATACCCCCTTAACCCGAATGAGCATTCAAATATATGTCCTACATTCATTCGTGAAGTAGGATTGAATACCATATCAATGGGTCCAACTATACAGCTAGAGCACGTTCTCTGCGTGCCAACGAGGTCAAACATCTGCAGGGCCAGCACTATGTACACCACACATATTTTCCCAACCACCACACGTCCCTATTTTTTTCCAAATTTGCCCTTCGCTCGGATTTTCAAAATCCGAGTGGACCAAAAAATGGCTTACGGATTTTCAAATTATCGGTTAGCATCCACCACAGTTTTATTTAAAAATTTCATACGGATTTTGAAAATCCACACGTTTCAACGAATGCGAATTTTGAAAATCCGAGTGAATCGTGGTTGACCCATACTTATATCATCTAAATTTTTACTATTTATCCAATCTCATCCATTCATCCCATAAGCAAGGACATTACAAGTCTTTAATATTATTTACAAGTATTTTGTGCATTCCACACATTATCAGGTGAGTTATAATCTCCTCTCATCCTATTTTCCAATCTGTCTATTATTCAAACGATCTACACCCATGTCAGAACTTGGATTTTCAAAATCCGTAGCCCTCGGATTTTTAATTTTTAAAATTCGTAGAAAATGGATTCTTAAAATCCGCTGATAGCCCGGATTTTTAAAATCCGTTTAGATAATAGACATTGATTAAAACTTACTTTTATTGGCTATTTAATGATTTAATGATATGTTAGTGGATTTAAAATGTCTGCAATAATTGGTATAAGTGATTATCGTATTGGATATGGATGAGAATGAGACGACAGATTATTGGCCCGATCCATATGAATATGAAGGCAATAATGACACGATGCCATGCAACAAGGTAAGAATTTATGAAATTTCGAACGTAACTAAAAATTTTCCTTATCTTTATGTGTGTAAGAACAATGTTTTGGATTATATTGTAGATGGAAGTCAGTATAGAAGGTTTGACTTTGGACGAGTTATCTGATGGAGTTGATTGTCGTCAAGAGTTTACGACTGATCAGGTAAACGACTATGGTATAATGTATGGTGCTTCGCGAATGACTAAAAGATAGTCATAACGTGATCTATTTCGTTGGTTATTTGCAGGTGTTTATTACGAGAGAGAATCTTATAAAATGGGCTAGAGAAGTTGGGAAAAAGGCTGGAATTGTTGTTTTCATACTTTGGTCTGATAAGGGTGGAAGTGGTGGGAGTCGGAGGGAATTTGTGACCTTAGGATGCGAAAGGAGTGGAAAATACAAAGAACGCAAGAAAGAATTCACACGTTTGGTGACACGTTCTAAAAGGTGTGACTGCCCATTCAAACTAAGAGGAAGACCTCATGCAAAACAATATGGAAAATGGGTACTTCATGTCGTATGTGAACATCATAAGCATGAACGAGCTAAAGTGTTGGTCGGGTATCCATATCCTGTTCGGCTAAACCCAGAAGAAAAACAAGTGGTTGCAGACCTGACAAAGAATTTGGTGAAGCCTAGCAACATACTGCTCGCACTTAAAGATCATGATCCTAACAATCTCAGTACATTAAAAGCTCGCACTTAAAGATCATGATCCTAACAATCTCAGTACATTAAAGAAAGTATACAATGAACGCTACAAATACCGACGTTCTATTAGAGGAGATCGCACAGAGATGCAACACCTAATCAAGGTTTTGGATGATAAAAAATACATTCACTTTAAAAGACGTGATGAGGAGACAAACGTTGTGCAAGACTTATTTTGGGCACACCCTGTTTCAGTTAGATTGTATCACACATTCCACCTTGTGGTAATCATTGATTTCACCTACAAAACCAACAGGTACAAAATGCCATTACTAGAAATTGTTGGGTTAACATCAACAAAACTGACTTTTTCAGTAGCATTTGCATACTTGGCACAAGCTTCTCCAGAAACGACAACTGGAGACTGGGTCCTTGAGCACTCTCCACCTCTGAGATGGCCTCCCCCAATCCAATGTCGAGCATCTTGTGTGCTACTCGGGCTGCCTCGTCACTAGCTAGAGCAAAAGGTGAGAAAAACTCACCAACGATAGGCAAATGGGTGAGTGACGCTACATCGTCTAAAGTGACCGTCATCGCACCAACCGGGAGATGGAATGCGGAAGTCTCTGCGTGCCATCTCTCAGCAAATGCATTCGGCAATGACCAATAAATCAACCGATGAATGCATCAAAATAGACCTCCAAGACCAAAGCGGTCTAATACAACTCGTCGGGGTGGGAGGATGCTTGTCCAGGTGGATCATGTGCGACGCGACCCTCATCTCTAATCGATCCTGAAATATTATTACAATGATATTACATTATTAGTATCATATCACATATTACGAACTATATAAAAAAACACACACTTGGGTGAGTAATCCTTACCTCGCCATGTCATATCTCACGTGCAATGTGCTGCTCATAACGCGTCAACAGAGACGCATCCACTGGACCTCCACCGAATGGTCCTCTCTGTGGCATAACCTCTGCCTGCTTTAGGACAGGCTCATCTACATGCTCTGGGACAGCCTGCTACTCAGGGACAGGCTCCTGGTCAGGAATAGGCTCTTCACTCAGGAACAAGCTCCTCAATATGCTCATGTGCCTGTCCTAACTGGTGGCGTCTTCGTTCTGACATAGTCGGACGTCTACAATCATCTCCTTTGCCCATGTCTACAAATATAAACAAAATAGACAACATTAATATAATAATGATAATAACACACCATAATAATAATAATAATAATAATAATAATAATAATAATAATAATAATTAAAAATAATAATAATAATAATAATAATGATAATAATAATAATAATAAATAATTAAATAAATAACAAACTAATCCACGGATTTTGAAAATCCACCAAAACCACGTATTTTGAAAATCCGCCAAACTCATGGATTTTGAAAATCCGTCTTTGTTATCTTCACATTTTACTGGCGGATTTTCAAAATCCATCAACTCTCCAGATTTTCAAAATCCGCCTTGCAAATGTACATATGAGCGTCACGGATTTTCAAAATCCGGGGACTGTTCATCATCCCTGTCCTTCTGCCATCGTTGAAGGGGATTTTCAGAAATTTTTTTCCACATTTTAACCGTAATACAACTATATTAGGAAGCATACAAACACATATATAACCAAATCAAACACATACAATGACAGAAATTGCAAAAATTCATCATAAAACCTACAATTATACATGACCTAACAAGCTTTAAATTAAAATCCGAAGGAACACATCTACTAACCTAAACGAAGCAGAATCTAGGGACGAAATTAAGGTGGCAACTGACGGTCACAACGGCGGCAACGGTGGCACAACGGCAGCAGCAATAGAGAGATGGAAAGAGAGCGATGAGTGAGAAAGAATCTGTTTTGGAATGTGTGGTGCTTAATATGGGTGCTTCGGATTTTGAAAATCCATTTTCCATTTTTTGGTCTGCTCGGATTTTGAAAATCCGTTTTCCATTTTTTGGTTCGCTCGGATTTTCAAAATCCGAGCGAAGGGCAAATTTGGAAAAAAAAAAGAGACATGTGGTGGCTGAGAAAATATGTGTGGTGCATATAATATGGGTCCATCTGCGGGGTATTCAGTCTGGCGGTGGTGGTTTTCATGACCCATCCATAGGTGTAATCCTAATCTTTGTTATGCTTATAAGTTCAATATCGCGTTAATATAGTCTATGTATTCTAAAAACATGTAGTTCACAGATTCTTAAACCTGGTTTTAAAGAACAAAAAAAAAAGATTCTAAGGGTTTGTTTGATTCAGTTTTTTTTTTTAAATTTTTTTCAAAACTTTTTATAAAATAATTTTTAGGAACATTTTTCAAAAAAAGATAAATGAGTTTTCAATATAAATTAGAATACAAATTCGCAGCACGAACGAGGTTAGTCTCATCGTAAGAGTAGGGAAATCCGTGGTTATGCCAAAAAATTAGTATGCAAATTTAAAAAATTGAAATAAGTTTTAAATGTTTCCCAATTTTAGATTTTAAAAACTGAAAAACACATAGTTTTTTGTTTTTGAAAACTTGTCTGCTAAATAGTTTTTCTAATTTTTTGTTTTTAAAATAGAAAAAAGAATTTACAAAATAGTTATCAGACAAGAATCATTTGATTTATTGAACTGCTTTTAAAAACATACAACGGATTCTTAAAATTCATTGGTCATGAATTTTCAGAATCATTTGATTCATTGAACTGCTACTACAAAATTACAATAGATTCATAAAATTCGTAGGTAATAGATTCTCATAATTTGTTAACTCATGAAACTTTGATTTTTAAAAAAGATAATATAGATTCTCAAAATCAATTCCTCTAGCTTTTCTAAAAATACAACACAGATTCTTAAAATTCTTATACAACAGACTTTAAGAATGTGGGCGTTGGTCATACTCTTCATCTCTAACCTAGCACCTTTCTCCACTGTTGATGGATTCTTGAAATTAAAGATTCATTATACTACCCTATGGTTTCAAAACCAAATACACCTACGATTTCAAACTAAGAAACATCAAACTTATCAATCGTCAAATCAAACATGAAGATCATTTATCTACATTTTGGTTTCAAAACTTCTACCCTTAGGATGTTAGAAACCTCAAAAATTATAATTACGGTCGTCAAACTTACCTACATCAAAGGTGAAACACAACGGAAAGATTGACGGAAGTTCCTCAGTCAATTTCTCCGGTGATATCTTTGGCAAATAACAGTGAAAGATGGCAGAGTGAAAGGATGAGAAGAGAGAAAGTGAGAGTCACCAAGAGAGAGAAAAAATTTTACAATTATATTCACGAATTCTCAAAATCCATTTTCTATGTGTGGTGTCGCATCAGTTATGTTGTACCCGAATTTTCAAAATTCATAATTCAGTTTTCTTTCCTGATCGTATTCTTAGAATCTGAGTGAGGGGTATTTTTTAAAAAACCAAAAAGACATACAATGCCTTGAGTATTGTGAACTATGTTGTGAACTAACACAAACTAAAGAGAATATAAAATAAAGTAAAGAGAAGACAAGAGTAGAGAGGAAGAGAGAATATTGTTCATTATATTTCATCATTACAATAGAGTCCTATTTATAGGCATGTATCACACACCTTAGGAGACAATACACATAATGAGGAGTCAATACACATAATGGGTAATAACATTAGGAGTTATAATAAATGCTTAGGATCCCTTTGTAGCATAGGATCCCTTGGTGAACTTGAAGGTGGACATCCATTTTATAACTTATTCATAACACTCCCTCTTGGATGTCCATGACTTTAGAATGTGTCTCATTAAAACCTTACTAAGAAAACCCCAGTGGGAAAAACCTTAGTGAAGGAAAAGAGTACATCATTCTTTTAAAATGTCATCAGATACTGTCTCATTAAAAACCTTGCAAGGAAAAACCCAATGGGATAAAAAAAACCTTAGCGAAGGGAAAAAGAGTACAGTCAATATTTATTTCTCCCCCTCATTTAGACCTTCGTTTCTAAGACAACGAAGTCCAATCTTTCTTACTAGTGGTTCAAAAACTTTAGTTGGCAACGACTTTGTAAAGAGGTCTGCCAAGTTGTCACATGAGCGAATTTTCTCAACCTTTATTTCACCATCCTTTATAAGATCATGAGAATAAAAGAATTTTGGTGAAATGTGTTTTGTTCTATCTCTCTTGATATAACCTTCTTTCATCTGGGAAATACATGCAGCATTATCTTCGTATAAGATCGTTGGAGTCAATATTCCGGAAGACAAACCACAAGTGTCTTGCACATGTTGAATCACAGATCTCAACCAAACACATTCTCGACTCGCTTCATGTAATGCTATAAGTTCCGCATGATTGGAAGATGTGGATCCTTCAGTTTGTTTCGTGGATCGCCATGAAATGGCTGTACCACCATGTGTAAACAAGTATCCTGTCTGTGAACGACCTTGATGAGGGTCAGACTTATATCCAGCATCTGCATAGCCAATTAAGTCTGACTTAGACTTATTCGAGAAAAATAAGCCCATATCCATTGTACCTTTAAGGTAGTGAAGTATGTGCTTAACACCATTCCAATGCCTTCTTGTAGGACAAGAACTATATCTTGCTAGTAAATTAACAGCAAATGCTATATCAGGTCGAGTATGACTAGCAAGGTACATTAGTGCCCCAATTGCACTAAGATAAGGTACTTCAGGACCAAGTAGTTCTTCATCATTTTCTCGAGGTCTAAAAGGATCTTTGTTCACATCAAGTGACCTTACAACCATTGGGGTGCTCAATGGATGTGATTTGTCCATATAAAACCGTTTTAATACCTTTGCTGTATAAGCCTTTTGATGCATTAAAATTCCATCATTCAAATGTTCAAGCTGTAATCCAAGACAAAACTTTGTCTTTCCCAAATCCTTCATCTCAAATTCATCCTTTAAGCAATTTACAGCTTTTGGAACCTCTTCAGGAGTCCCATTAATATTTATATCATCAACATATACAGCAATTATGACAAATTCTTTGCCAGATCTTTTTATAAAAATACATGGACAAACTGGGTCATTCTTATATCCTTTCTTCAATAGATATTGATTAAGGCGATTATACCACATACGTCCAGATTGCTTTAGTCCATAAAGAGATTTATTCAATTTAATTGAATAATTCTCTCAAGAACTTGACTTATATGCTTCAGGCAAATGAAATCTTTCAGGGAGTTTCATATAAATATCATTTTCAAGTGAGCCATACAAATACGCCGTAACAACATCCATTAGGCGTAAATCAAGCTTTTCGCGTACTGCTAAACTGATTAAGTACCGAAAAGTAGTTGCATCCACCACAGGCGAGTATGTTTGCTCAAAATCAATACCAAGTCTTTGTGAAAAACCTTGAGCAACAAGTCGTGCTTTGTATCTCACAATTTCACCTTTTTCATTCCTTTTCCCCACAAAAACCCATTTGTATCCAACTGGCTTTACACCTTCGGGTGTGCATACCACGGGACCAAAAACTTCGCGTTTTTCAAGCGAGTTCAGTTTTGCTTTCATGGCATCTTTCCACTTTGGCCAATCATTTCTTTGTGCACATTCTTTAACAGATTTCGGTTCTTGATCCTCATCATCATTTATTGATTCAAGCGCTATTTTGAATGCAAAAATATCATCGACTTCAATTTCATGTCGATTCCATTGTATTCCATCCATGACATAATTTATTAAGATCTCAGTATTTTCAATAATTCAGGTACCTGAGTTTCTTTTGAAATTGAAATATCAATTATGTCCGAGGATTCTTTAGGAACCTCTATGTCCTCAATTCGACCATCTTCTTTCTTATTTCTTTTTCTTTTCCGAGGATTTTTATCTTTGGAACCAATAGGTCTGCCACGTTTCATTTTGGCTTCAGACTCATTTGCAACTTTAGATTGCCCAACAGGGACATCAATCTTTATTGGAGTATTAGCAGCTGGCACATATGATTTAGTTACTCCTTTTGGGTCAGTAAATGCATTTGGTAATTTGTTAGCCAAACTTTGCAAATGAATTATCTTTTGAACTTCTAGTTCACATTGTTTTGTACGAGGATCAAGATGAGATAAAGATAATTCATGCCAACTTATCTTTTTATCCAACTGCTTAGTTTCTCCCCCTAATGTTGGGAAAACAGATTCATCAAAATGGCAATCAGCAAAACAAGCTGTGAATAAATCTCCCGTCAATGGCTCAAGATATTTTATTATGGACGGAGATTCATAGCCAATATATATTCCCAACCTCCTTTGAGGACCCATCTTTGTACGTTGTGGTGGAGCAATTGGAACATATACCGCACTTCCAAATATTCTTAGATGGGAAATATTTAGTTCCTGACCAAAAACCAATTGTAAAGGGGAGTACTCATGATAACTTGTAGGCCTGATGCGAACAAGTGCTGCTGCATGCAAGATTGCATGTCCCCAAGCAGAAACGGGAAGTTTTGATCTCATTAGCAATGGTCTTGCAATTAATTTTAGACGCTTGATGAATGATTCTGCAAGCCCATTTTGAGTATGAACATGTGCTACAGGATGTTCAACATTAATTTCAATTGACATACAATAGTCATTGAAAGCTTGATGTAAATTCACCAGCATTATCAAGGCGAATTTTCTTAATTGGATAATCAGAAAAATGTGCTCTCAAACGAATTAGTTGAGCTAGTAATCTCGCAAACGCTTGGTTGCGAGTGGACAATAAGCAAACATGTGACCATCTAGTTGACGCATTAATCAAAAGCAAAAAGTATCTAAATGGTCCACATGATGGATGTATAGGTCCACAAATATCACCTTGAATGCGTTCTAAAAAATTGAGAGATTCACTTCCAATTTTTGTAGGTGATGGTCGAATAATTAATTTTCCTTGAGAACAAGCAGCACATAGGAAATTATTCGATTGAAGAATCTGCTGGCTCTTCAAATTGTGCCTACAAGAGTTTTTAATTATTTTTCGCATCATAATTGATCCAGGATGGCCTAATCGTTCATGCCAAGTAACAAATGCACTTTTTTCCGTAAACTTCTGGTTTACTATAGCATTTGTTTCTATTGTACTAATTTTTGTGTAGTACAAACCGGAGGAAAATGAAGGTAATTTTTCCAATATACATTTCTTATTTGAAATGTTCTGAGTGATGTAAAGACACTCAATATTTTCTTTATTTGTTGTCTCAATATGATATCCATTTTTGCGAATATCCTTAAAACTCAATAGATTTCTTTGAGACTTTGAAGAATATAAGGCACTCTCAATGTGCAATTTTGTTCCTCCAGGTAACAAAATATTAGCTCTTCCGGAGCCTTCAATTATATTTGCACTACCAGATATAGTACTAACATTGGCGTCTTGCATCATTAAATTATAAAAATACTTCTTATTTTAAGAATAGTATGCGTTGTTGTGCTGTCTGCAAGACATATATCTCCATTATGGATGCGGTCACTCATTCTTCATAAAATAAAATAAGATTGAATTAACGAGTGAACACAACTAAAAATAACAATAAATAATAAACTGAAATTAAAACCCAAAATTTTATTGCTTCCATAGAAATTGAGAAATACATCAAAGAAAAATTAAAAAAAAAAAACTGAAAATACATAAAAATTCACTAACATGAAAATAAAAGCATTTTATTTTTGGACACTTCCATCTCCAATAAGGTGGTCAATTTTTCCTTCTGGATGAGCAAAGAAATCACCAATTTCCAAGTGAGTAACATCCATTTGATCATCATCAAAATCATCATCATCTATACCAGCAAAATTAGTCTCTATTCCTTTCCCTTTATTTTTAAGGGACTCTTGGTATAGATCAATAACATACTTTGGTGTACGGCAAAGACGAGCCCAATGGCCTTGGCTACCACAACGATAACAAACATTTTTTGTATGCTCGCTTTTCACACCCTTTGCCTTTTCATTCTTTCCACTATTTTTCCACTTCTGGTGGGAAAATTTAGAATTATTACCACGACCATAACCACGCCCACGCCCACGTCCACGGCCATTATTTCGGCCGCGACCACGACCATTATTTTGTCCTTGGTCATGTGATGCAACATTCACTTCTAGGAATGGAGCAGTTCCAGTTGGACGAGACTCATGATTTTTCATCAATAGCTCATTATTTTGTTCAGCAACAAAAAGGCAAGAAATTAATTCAGAATATTTTTTAAAACCATTTTTATGATATTGTTGCTGCAAGAGCACATTGGATGCATGAAAAGTAGAGAATGTCTTCTTTAACATATCACTTTCTGTGACTGTTTCTCCGCATAATTGCAATTTAGAAGTGATTCTAAATAGTGTAGAGTTATAATCGCTTACATTCTTAAAATCTTGTAAGCGTAAGTGCATCCATTCATATCGAGCTGTTGGAAGAATTACGGTCTTTTGGTGGTCATACCTTTCCTTCAAATTTTTCCAAAGAACCGAAGGATCTTTCACAGTTAGGTACTCATTTTTGAGTCCTTCATGGAGGTGGTGACGAAGGAAGATCATGGCTTTAGCTTTATCTTGACTAGATGTTTTGTTTCCTTCTTTGATTGTGTCACCAAGACCTTTTGCATCTAGATGAATTTCTGCATCTAGTATCCATGACAAATAATTCTTTCCAGAGATGTCAAGTGCCACAAACTCAAGATTGGTAAGATTCGACATTCTGAGTATTAAAAAAAATGGAATAATTGAAAGAAATTCAATAACCAAAATATATTTTAAATGGAATAATTGAAATAATATCATTTAATAGAATTTAGAATTTGAATAATAAACCAAACATAAATATAATTGGAATAACATATTTAAATATTCAGCAACTAATTATAAATTTACCATTCAATTTTTTAGTCATCCACTGAGGCAATTCTAACGGCCAGTTTGGAGACAAGTATAGCATATTTTAAATAGTTAGAAACATAAAACAAATTTGCTAGAATATAAATGTTAGAGACAAAAAGTAGAAGTAAAAAGAAAAGCCGGAGCGCGGTAGACTAGTCAGGACCGGCTTGAGAAGGAAGAGAGAGTTAAGGTTAGATTCTAGAAATTAAAAGTTTAGAAGTTAAGTCGTTCTTACTCTAGATCCCAACATACCTTTTCACCAGAGCTTTCGTGCTAATAACGTATTGTGAACTATGTTGTGAACTAACACAAACTAAAGAGAATATAAAATAAAGTAAAGAGAAGACAAGAGTAGAGAGGAAGAGAGAATATTGTTCATTATATTTCATCATTACAATAGAGTCCTATTTATAGGCATGTATTACACACCTTAGGAGATAATACACATAATGAGGAGTCAATACACATAATGGGTAATAACATTAGGAGTTATAAGAAATGCTTAGGATCCCTTTGTAGCATAGGATCCCTTGGTGAACTTGAAGGTGGACATCCATTTTATAACTTATTCATAACATTGAGAAATATAGGTGGCTTTTAGGGTATACTAGTTTATAGGTGGTGTACCTATCCACCATGATAATGACTTGGAATAGCAGGTCATATTAGATTTAATATTAAACTTTGTTTTATATATAAAACTTATCATAGCAATGATAATTGTGCATATCCAATCAAAATATGACATATCATTCTAGTACATAACTACATCACTTAAGGTTTATTTTTTTAAAAAATAAAAAATAAAAATTTGCATCACAACTACTTATAACAACTGCTTTTTTTGATGCATAACTACGCCCCAAATTGCTTATTTATTATTGCCCCAAATTTTTTTTTATTTCTTATTTTCTTATATTTCTTATTTCATACTCTCTCTCTTCAAACTTCTCTCAAATTTCTCATCTTCACTTTCCTCTCAAAATCCCTAGAGAAGCACCACCGCCCCTCACCCCTCCTCATTGTGCACTGCCTCCGCTTATCCTCTCTTCGCCGCCGCCCCTCCTCCATCCGCTCAGCTTCCCACTCTTTCTCTTTTTCCCTTTAAAGCCTCTCTTTCTCTCTCATATCTTCCTCTCTCATAAAGCACCTTCTCTTCTCCTCTCACAAACAACCTCGAAACACCATGATCGATGCTTGTCGCCACCTCTGAAGACCGAATCTGGATTCGCGAAAAATCCACACCCAAGCGATGGTCACTAACATGTCGTGCCACGACCTCTAAGCGCCACTCCCATGATTTTGCACGCGAAAGCTTTAATCTTTCCCACATAGATCATAGTTGATCCTTCATTTTCTAATTATTTTAATGGGTTAGATTTTTTTTAAAATAAATTTCTGTAATTTTTTTGTTTCTTAGAATTTTTTGGGTTAGGGCTTTTTTAAGATAAACTTCTGTACTTTTCTTTTTTCTTTGCTTCTTGGAATTTTTTGTAATTAATTTTCTATATTTCTATTTTTTGTTTTTCGGAGGATTCAAACAAACAATTAGTGATTTTGGTTTACAAATAATCTACTACTACATTTGTCTGTGGTAATCCTGATATGTAACTTAACAATTTTTATTTATAGAACAAAAAAATTTAAAATATATTGCTGAATATTTTGCAAAACGGCTTCCTTTCTTGAATCTGGAGAGAAATTGGGACTAAGAAACTAGAAAAAAATTGTAGTGTAAATATATAGACAAAGAAGATAGTGTAAAAAAGAAAAAAGAAACAACAAAAACAAATCAGGTAAAAGAATTTAATTTATTTTATTTAAAATATTAATTAAATATTTTCTTATTTAAAATATGATTTAATTGGAGGGGTGCATGATAAACTCCCAACTTTGGGATGCATTATAAAAACGTTTTTTTACCTATTATACAAGTTACAAGTAATACATCTTAACCACACGTTAAATTAATAATATATCTTATGATATCAAGACACTTCTGTATAGGTAAACCACCTATTAAGTGGTGTACCTTATAAGTGACCAGAAATATATGCAATAACAAAAGTAGCAGCCAGATTGGCCCTACTCTTTTAGGATGCTCAAAATTGTAGCTTATCTCGTTTTAGGACTAGTATACCGACATGCTTAAAATGTGAAAAAAAACTCTTAAATAATGAAAAGTATAAGTGATGTTAAAAATAATCAAATCAAAGTTTCAAAAAATATTTATCACAATTTATAAAATACATTTTAAGCATAACTAAATTATTTATTCATTTGAATAACAGATAAATGATTGCTTCTATGACTGCCCTGGCTGATTTTATGCCACAAAATCCATGGATTCATATCATTTGACATTTTTTTTTTGTTATAATAATAGTGAGATAATAAATGACTTTATTATTTGACACGCACATTCAACCTCCTAAGCCATATAGAATGAATAATCATATGGAATACATCATATCTCTTTGGAGGATTATTCACCACAAAATGCCTTTGCACTTGCTTAACTCCCTCTTGCAGTCTCTTGTATTTGTCCTCTGATATTCCCAACAAAATTTCCTTAAGATTTGGAATTTCACTCACTGAAATCTGAACTGAGAAAGAATCCCAATTAAGAACATCATTGAAGGGAAGCACATATTGTTGTGATATTATCACTGGAACACAATCTGCATATATTGCCTCAACAATTCTTGGGCTTGCCACTTCAAACCCACTTGGGCAAATGCAGTATTTGCTCATTTTCATTGTTTCATGGTATGAAACTCCTTGTGGCAATTTCTCATAAACCAACACATCTTTGTCTTTGTTCTCCCAATGCTTGAAAAGCACTGGCCTTATTCTGCCATGCATTTGCCCTGCAAAGAAAGCCAAAACTGTTCGATTCGACCGTGGGTAACCACCAATCAGACCTGTTGTCTCCCCTGTTACAAGGTTTATTTCAGGAAATGATGCATCCTTCTTGGGATTGAAATGCTCACTGATGTTTGCATTGCACAATACCCTAATTGCAATGAAATATAACTCCTTAACATACCATGTTGCTCTTGGTCCCTAACCACACAAGTCACAACCTTTTTCACATCAGAAACAAAGAAAGAAAGAAAATAAACTGCTAATATATTATTATATTCATGGCTACTCACCCAATCATGACAAGAAAGCATGAAATGGTCAGCACCAAAACTTCTATTCCAATAAGAATATTTGTGGGAGATGATGTGGACATAGTCACCAATTGTTCTGCCCAAAACAGCTTTGTCACGAGTAATTGGATGAAAGAGATGCTCAAGGATCATGACAACACTGAAAGGGAGAAAGTAGACATGAGCTTCATCTGCATTCTCAGTACGAAACACACTCGTTTTGCTTTCCAATAAGTTTATGAATATTCCTTCCATTGAATATATGTTCTTGCAAGGACCGTAATGAAATAGAGGTGGCTCTCCCTCTTCATACACAAATATTTTAAACACTTTCTCCATTAGCTGGTAACTCCTGTATCATATTAAAGAAAATTGAAATTTATTTATTTATAATTTTCATGTGATCTATAGAGAAATTTCTATGACAAGACAACATAAACATTCAACTTAAACTGCTTTTGCATTTGTACTTAGGTTTTTGGGTTCCTTCATCCTATGAGTCATTCTACGCACCTTCAAGTTTTCATTATTAGTGTACCTTTCATAACTAGAGAGCGTTACTTTAAGTATCAGCTTCACTACTCAAATCCACGTGGGTGCAGTTTAGCTTAAAAAAAATAACTAATGTGCCTTTAATCCATGTAATCCAATGCATGTGTGAAAGTGGGTTTGTGAGTTTCTTAATTGCTTTTTGATTTTCTAAATGTATAAAAAAGACATAAGATTTGTTGTTGGTTCCTAATGGCTTCAATGAGCTTATATTAGCTTGTTGGATGTGGGAGGAGTTGGTTCCATGGGTTGATGGAATAAAATGAGTTTCTGAAATGTGCTCATGGTGTTGCACAGAGGAATGGACGTGGAAGAAGATATATTTTTTCTGTTAATTATTTTATTAATTAAAAAATAATTATTATAAAAAATGTCACATAGGATAAAGATAAAGGTGTGTTTGGCAACTAATCAATTACATGGAACTAGAGACTGAAAAAATATTATTTTGTTATGAGAAGAATGCAATTCTTTTATTAAAAAAAAATATATACTTGTAGTCCTCAGAATTTCCTACCGTTAAAATGCTATTGGAGTATTATTAACATGTTTGATGTCATATAGACTAAATTAAAAATGATTGTCAAATATAAAATGAAATAGAAAATGTGTGTCATATATAATAAAGACCAAATTAAAAACAATGGTATGACAAAATCAAATGAGAGCACAAAAGTGAAAGTTTTAAATTTTTTTTGGCTCAGCAAAGTGATTTCTTTTGGGCCGAAAGTGAAAAATTGTTTTCGTATAGCTAGGGATGTAATACAAATAATAAGCTAGAGGGGTTTCCAAAAAAAAAAAGCTAGAGGATTAATTTGAATTTGGGCATCACATGTAAATATTAAAAGATTAAATTAATGATTTAGTTCTTATATATGTTTTTTATTTTTGTTTTAGTTCTTATATGTAAAAAAATATTTTTTTAGTCTTTATACGTGTTCATTATTTTTGAATTGGTACTTATAGGCTCTGTTTGGTAAAATTAGCTTATAGCTTGTAGCTTATGACTTATAATTTATATAGCTTGTAACTTATGGCTTATAGCTTGTAGCTTATAGCTTATGACTTGTGATTTATAATTGAGTAGAGGTGTTTGGTAAAATTAGCTTATTAGGTAGCTTATATTTGTTAAATGATTTAAAAGGACAAGTAATAATTACATGTAATAAATTATTTGATAAAGTAAACATGAAGTAAATGACTAGAGGGTAAAAGAGAAAAGAATTATTGAAAGTTACTTTTCATAAACTATAAGCTACTTGAAATAGCTTTTCATAAGCTAGCTTATGAAAGCTAGTTGTTACCAAACACCTCTACTTACTCATAAGCTATAAGTTATAAGCTCCTAAATAAGCTACAAGCTACTTGTGCCAAATAGTCGGTTTCAATACTAGCACATGTTGATATGAAAATTAATTAATCCTTATATATGTACTTATTTTTCGTTTTAGTCCCTCTACAATAACAACAATCTTTTATCTCACCATGTGGGGTTGGCTACATGAATCACGCGACATGTACTAAATTTTCATTTTTTTGATACATAAGAAAAGGAAACAACTGGAAAAAGAAGAAGAAGAACTATGCTAATTCAGCACATAATTCTGGAATCAACCATGCAGGCGGCAGCTTCCAAATACGCTCCATAGTCCCATCTTGGACACCCCGATGAGCCAATGCATCAGCTCCTAAATTTCTTTTCCTCGATGTACTAAATTTTCATTTTGATTTATTTGTTTTTCGTTTTAGTCCTTGTCGTTTTAGTCAGGACTAACAGTGAGATAACACAAACACCAAACAGTGACACTTAGGGATTAAAAGGAACGTTCTTTATGCACAGAGACTAAAACGAAAATGAAAGACACATACAGAAATTAAATGATCAATTTAAACATATTAAAATTATATTTGAACATTTTTTTTTCAAAAAAAAAAAAAATATAATTGATAGTTCATACCTATGGAAAACAAAGGCGTTTCTATAGATGTCTCCATGTGGAACATAATTATCAGCATGTTGATCTTCAGGAATGGTTTCAATAATATTGGAATTTCTCATTGATGCTTCTCTTATCAACGCTCTCGCTTTTGCAAGACTCGCTTCTACCTTCTCCAATTTTCCATTTCCCTCATCCTTCATGCAGATACAAACACAAAACCAACGCAAACAACGTTTAATTAGTGAATAAACTAATGCATAATGATCCCTTTTAATTATTAATTAGATTAAAATAAAATAAAACCCTTACCGTGTGTGATGAAATTGATGCAGTTAATTGATCTGGATGCCCCTTTTGCACACCCTGAAATGAATCGACGCCAAAAAACACCACAAACAATGCAGTGATGAGAGTGATCAAGTGTATTCTGTTGACGTGCCACATTCTGTCTCTGTTCAAAAATCAAACGAAACGATTCATTTCAATTGCCACATCTCTCATGATCTCTTTCTAATTTGACTGAGTTTTTTTGGAAACTAAATGGTGATGAAATCTCCAAAACTCGCCCTATCGGTACCGTAAAATATCGTAATAAAATTTAGTTTTTTTTTCGGTCAGGATAATAAATTGAATTTATGTTAACAATTCAAATTTACCAAAAAATACTGAAATTTAACTCATGATTTTGACTCAACCCTTTGAGCTTCGGGTTCACCAGAAGCACCAAAATTGATCGGAATTAAGGTGCATTTTATGATGAACCCTTAATTTTTGGGTCTACTATAAACCTAATAAAATAAATATTATTTTAATAACAAATGAAAATAAGGTATTTGTAAAAATGTTTAATATTTTTTATAACTTCACAAATGAGCAATCAGTCCCATTTCTAACCCTAACAACATTCGACTCTGACTAGAGTTATGCCTATCACCGTCGCACGATACCCCTCCGTCATTGCCTTTTCCTTTTGCACATATCGCCACCATTCTTCAAAGCCTCTACTTCACACCAACCACCAATTGCAAAAAAACTTTAGCCATTTTTTCCTCTTTTGTTTGCTAATTACCCCCGTTCACAAGAAAAAGTAAAAGGAATTTTGATTTTGGCATATGTTAAAGAAAACACATACTATAAGGAGAAAACACACCTGTGGCAACGGCGGTTGGAGGCGGACCTTGGCGACTCCAACGCAGTGGTGCGTGCTTGGATCGACTGAGGTGGATTTTGACAATTCAAGGCGGAGGCACGACAACAGCTCCGTGCACCTGTGGCTGTAAGGTTCTGATAAACGATTACGGTGGCTGTTTGTGGCCGTTTCAGCCGCCAACCACGATTTTCAAATCTAAAGTTGGTGTGAAGTTTTTGTGCTTAATTCCTAACTCCAAGCTCTCTGCGAAAAGCCAAAGAAAAATAAAAAGAAAAAAATTAGTTCTTTCACATATCCTAGATCTGCAACCCATAGTTATATAATTCGCTCACTACCTGCACGAACCGCGAATTGGTTCGTGCGTACCAATTCACGGTTCTTTTGCGAATTGGTTCGCTCAAATTTAGTGATGAATTTTCGTAAATCAATAAATTGATGTACCCTATATCACGAAATGATTTGTGTCACATAGAAGCTAAACTAGAGGGTATGGGGGAGAATTATGTTTTGCGAGGTGAGGGAGAAAGACACTTTTTTTTTCACGAGGAAGAGAAAGCTATTTGGATTTGTTTTTAGAAAAGTAAATATGTGTTTGGAGAGAACTAGAGAATTATGAAAGGAAAAAGTCAGCGAAATCACTCAACATCTAGATGATTCTTCTTCTTCTTTTTTTTTTACCGCATCCATATTCTTCTCCTTTTTTTTCTCTCTTTATTGAAAAGTGTTTTTAATATATAGTCACTTTTAACATGCTTTTAATATATTTTTCAAGTATCAATATAGTGTAAACTGAAAGTGAAGTCTTTGATTCTTTGTAGGGGATTCATTTAATATTCCACTTAATTTTAGGTTTTAAAGTAATTAATAGAAAATTACAAAAAATAATGAATAATTAAATTTTAAAAATTATTAATTTTTAAATAATAGTAATTTTGTAATTTATCTATATTAAATGTTAATATATGTTGGATTTCTCATAAAAAAAGTGTTTTTTAATGTTTTTATGTATATTTCATTTATATTATTGTATATTTTACCATTAAATATATTAGAACGTCCCACGAACCCAATAGCGTACCAACTAAGTATATTCCTTGCGTACCACATTCTTATCCAGTAGCAAACCATGTATCCGAATTCGTACCATGTATCGAAGAGTACTATGTATTATGTGACTATACTGTAATCAACCTTATGGCATAGCAATGGTGCTTGCTTTTGACCCCTTGTTGCAACCGTTATTTTAGGCTTATTTTAGATCTGGAGATAAAGCTCTGTTTTCAACAAATTTGTGGTGGTTTTGAGGATCTTCTCTTTGTTTTTTCAATTGGTGCTTTAGTTTGCATCGTTTGATTTATTACATCGCCAAAGAAAAGAAATCCACCATGCTGTAAATCCCACCAACCACCGCTTCTACCACCACGCGACTCGAAACCGATGAAGAACGTCACTAGAGAACCACCATCAACAGCGATCTGAACATGGTGTTTGAGTGAAGGAGGAGGCTAAGGAACCACAATCACAGCTAATTGTTGTTGGGGTTAGAATTAAAACTTACCGTGAACTATTCTCTACTCCCTCTGGTCTTATATATAGGTCGTCTTCTAGAAGAAATCTTTAGTTCTTTATATAAGTCACTAACTAACTCATTAATACATGTTTTCCCTCTTTACCCTTCTACAATTTTTAAAGATTCAATTAATAATGGAGTGAGAAAGAGAGTGAATTAAGAGAGAGAAATATATATTAATTAACTTAAGCATTTACTAGCATGTATATATTGAGGGCATAGTTGAAAAAATATTCTATTTTTAGACAAATTTAATAAGCTAACTACCATTTCTTGGTTTTGATAATTCGGTTAAAAGTGACTTATATTTAGAACCGGAAGAGTAACTTCTTCTGTTAATAAAACATTATTTTTTTGCCAGGACTATAATGGACCCTGAAAATAAGGCTCCATAGTACTTTCTATGGCCTACAAGCTAGCCACTAAAACCTGCAAGCCGCGCAGTCTTGAGCGAGAAAATATAAGGATCATTTATAAAGTAGATTTCGTAGGTTAAAAGTGTTCGGCTCATGGATCTGCGAGTTGGCTTGTCGACCACATCTATAAAAAAAAGTTAATTTAATTTAAAACACTATTTTTAGTACTTCTTTGCAAATATTTTGAGTTATTTTGATTTTATAATAATAGTTTCATTATAATTTAAACAAAATTAATATTTTTTAATTAAAAAATACTTTAATTATGAATTTTTACACAAAATTTAATTTTTTGTCCTCAAAACATACTTTTTTTAATAAATATTTTATGTGGGTGATGACTCTATGAAAGTAGAGTTATCTTAATTCAATTTTGAGTTGATTTGTAGAGATTTTTCCATAATTTTTACTTATCAATATTGTTTTGGCACATATTCTAGAGACTAAAACGTAAATGACTTCAACACTTAACCCACAAAATTAACCCACAAAAAATAAATAGATAGAGGTTGTTATGGATCCCACCCATGACACAACCCAAATGACTTCAACACTTAACCCATAAAGCTCAAAAGCATATAAGCCCAATATCCGCAACAAGCAGCTCAATGAAGTTGATTAAGACTATGTGTTATAACTAGTTACAATAGGATGTAGTCAATATAAAAGAGTCTTCTCTCAATGTAATAAGGATCAAAATATTAGTATTGAATGAAAAAACTCTGAAGAAGTTGACAAGGTCTTTCTTTCTTTACCGTAATTCTTCTTCTTCCTCATTGAGGTATTATCAATTGGTGCTTTCATTAATCCTCCCCATCCCTTCTTTTATTCCTCTTTCTTCATTTCAGCTATCATCCGTTCTTTCTTTCTTTGATTCCGCAATCTCAGAAAAAAAAACACACAAATGGAAGGTCATACATTTGGGTCGCAGATGGCAAAAAATAGACGCAAGATTCAACATTATTTGAAAGTATTAATCACATGGCAACAAAATTGCTAATTCGCAAGATGGGACATAATGTTGCACATGGATTTATCAATAGCATCTAGAAATCTAGTTCACAACAACAAAGAGACTTGAAAAATGTAATTCAGCATCAAGAAGACTTAGAAAATATTCAGGAACAACAAAAATTTGAAACTGAGAAAGATTATCAAGAACAGATAAATGTAATTGAAGATTAACAAAAAGAGAATAAAAAAGTAGGGAATGTGATTAACGAAACTCAAGCAGTCAAGGAAAGTGCCGGTGAACAAAAGGTAAAGCATACACTTGAAGATGAATATGTTTCAAATCATGAGGATGAAATTCAACTGGTTTTAGAAGATCAGACATACCAATATAATCAATATATGTGGAAACAAATTCTTGGACAAGAGAATGACCTACCTTCTGTGTTGTGCTTCCCAACCTATTAGGCACTTGGCGTGTCTCGCATTTCAGATTGAGCAGGATTTGAAGAGCTTCCATGATCAAAATGGATATAAGGTGACTTAATTTATCTCTGAATCTGGTTTTGATGTGGTCACTTGCAGACATAAATGTAAATTGGTCGACGATAAAGAAGAAGAAGTTAATGAAGGAAAAGGTGAAGATGAAGCAAGAAGAATTCATATATCTTAGAGGCAAAAAACACATATGCCCAGGCCATCTCTCATTTGGTGACTCTTAGACACAGTAGAGGGTGATTTAGGAGTTCAAGAGCAACAGATACAACCCATGCCATACAACCTTCGGACGCCATCAGCACATATGAAGGCTAAGGCAGCTAACCATTGTACAAACACCCTAGGCCAGGAAATACGTCCAAAATTAGGACACATACACCGAGACCCGACCCAAATCGAAGCTTGAAATAGTTTTTTAGCTTATAGAGTGTCTTATGTCTTATGTTTCCCCATATTCTTTCTTACTTTTTAAAATCCCTAAGTTAATAACTTTGATTGCATTATTGTTGCTTACCTTGGCTATGATTTTGTGGAGATTATCTCTAGCAATTATAATGAAAATGTCAGTGGTAATCGTTGTCCTAGTACTAGTCCTTACCCTCTTACACCATAAATGATTCAAGGTGAAATAGAGAGGTTTGGGGATAGTAGAGTTCCAAGTTTTTCTTATCTTCATGCTTCAATAAGATTCTTATCTGATGCTCCTTTAAAGTTTGTGAATGGGGTCGAGATAACATTTAGCAACTACTCGACTTTATCCAAGGTGAACCTCCAGTTCGTGTTAACCTCAAAGATCTCACCTAGGGAAAATTAAATATCAACTCTCTTGTACCTACAGAAGCTGCAGTTGAGGTTGATCCCACCCAAGCTAATGCTGACATTAGGGCTAACAATGCCAAGACGATAATAGAAGGAGGTGGTGTTGAATAAGGAGATGAGGTCACTACAAGTTAATTATATTTCTCTTTGTCTATCATTGGTGTTTGTATTTTCCCCCCAATTGAGGGGACTTAAATAGTTTCTATTTTATTGTTTTGTTAAATTTTTAATTTGTTGATTAAGTTCATGAAGATCTTGTTCTACTATATTTCCTTCTTTAGAAAACTTTTGATCTTCGCTAGCTTTACATACTTTATTACATAATGGGTTTTGTCACATCTCACGTATGTTTTACTTTATCTATTTCACGTATACTTCACTATCATTAGGATTGGAAACGTTGTCTCTAGTGGGATTTTAGATCCTTATTAGGGTCTTTGACCCTAAGTTAAAGATTTAGTCCCAGCTTGGATCTTAAATCATGATTGGGGTCTTTAACCCTAAGTTGGAGACTTAGAACCTGGTGTGATGTTAGATCCGTATTGAGATCTTTGACCCTGAGTTGGGGACTTAGGCCTTGATGGGATCTTAGATCCTTATTGGGGTATTTAACCTTGAGTTGGAGACTTAGTCCCTAGTGAGATCTTAGATTCTTATTGTGGGTCTTTGATCCTAAGTTGAGGACATAGTCCTTGGTGCGATCATAGATCCTTATTAGGGTCTTTGACATTGAGTTGGGGACTTTGTCCTTAAGTTGATCATAAAACTTAAATGATAAAATTGTTTTGATGTTTCTGAAATTCAATTCTCATTCAATCATTTGATAATTGGCCTCATTAAAACCTCTGACGGTAAAACTCTCTTTATGGAAAAAACCTAGCACAAGAAAAATAGTACCTCTAATTTAAGCATATTATTCAAAAATCACGAATTTTAACTGTAACGCTGCTTTAGATCTGAGACATTAAAAGCCCTTATATGTCTTTGTCCTTGCTACTTTTATAATCTCATATACTTGATCAAAATCCTCAATGATCATCCTACCATTCTCCCAAGATAAGAATAAGAACCTCTAGGATGGTTCACCTTGTTGAGACAAAACCCTCAGATCAGATATGTTTTAATGGTAACAAACCCATTTTCTATGCTATAAAAATTAAGATAATGTGAGATGCTTTGATATCTAACATAATTACTTAAGTGTGCAGATGACAAAATCACAGATTTTGGAGTATTCTTAAACCATTCTCAAAGGCATCATGAAGACAGGAATTTGAGATAGATCTAACTCCTGACACTAGCCCTAAAGTAATGAAAAGAACAAACAAGCTCAAATCAATGAAGGTTAAAGTGATGTACATCAATGACAAAATGCAAAGATGAAAGATCAGTAAGATCAACAAATGTATCTCACCAATATCAATTTGAGAAGCATGCATGATCCAATCATGAAAATATACACTACTTGAAACCACGCAGGTCTCTTCAGCACACTGAAACTATACATTGTGGTTATCAACAATGAGAAAGCTTAGTTCATAAACTTAAAGGAAGCATCTTAAAGATCACAAAACTATACACCGACATGTGCAAAGAAGAAACTCAGATTCATCAATATAGAAAGATGAAGACTTTACTCTTTAAGAGGATCAAAGAGGAATTTGAAGTTTATCAGCTTAGCCAAAACGGTTAGACAAACTAGATAGAAGAACAAGACCATCTATAAACTCAAGAAGGAGATTTCTAGTGATATTTATCAAGGTGTTCAAGGAAAGACAAAGCTCAGATTCACATACTAAAAGGATACGCCTTTAGAATTTGACTAACGAAGGAGTTTAGATCAATGCTTCAGAAGAAGATCATTCTCCAATCTGAACTATCGATATCAAGGATACTCATTCAAAAGATTCTCACAATGGAAATCAAGATTACAAATTGAAGAATTTGATGAGAATCACATTGGACCTCCGAGGCACAAAAGCAACATTTACTCTATATTAGATCCAAATATCTCAGAAGGGCTAAACTCACATCAGAAGTTAAAAATACTTTAGACTCTCATTACTGATGGACACAACTTAGATCAGAAGTTAAAGAAATCAAAGTAACTGAGTCTAGATCCAAAGTAAGAAGCTTCATATGAGCAAAACTCAAATCCGAAGTATAAGACTTTAGAGTTGAAAAACTTATATCAGAAAGAATGAAGCTTCAAATGTGCAAAACTTAGATCAGAAGTAAAAGACTTCTAAAGGGTATATTCAAGACAAGAGATTTTAGATTCCAAATCTACAAGGCTAAGATCACACGAAGAAGAGTTTAGATTGTCTGAACTCATATCAGGAAGATAGATGATCATGCAGATTGCATATAGTTGACAGATTCAATCTGAAATTGTAGAATTTGTTTTATTAATTTTAGTAATAATATAAATCATTCTTTATTGTATATATTAATATAATATTAACTAATTTGCTGTTGGTATGTCAATTGTTGTGTGTTTAAAATTATTTGTTGTTTGAATGGAAATTGCTTTGTATTTTCAAGAGTATGTAAATTCATAAATTAGATTTTGTCTCAGACAAATTCTAGTTTCTATCTTTGTAGTAAAAAAATGCCCTCTAATATCGAAACTCAGACAAACTAGTGTTTCTTGCTCAGAAACTAGTTTATGGTTTTTGTGGTATCAAAAAATTATCATATAAATCGTTCGCTTAGGTAGTTTCTGAGCGAGAAAAAACTAGTTTTTGTTTTTTGTTTTGCAGAATATAAATATATATTTTGCTCAGAAACTGGTTTCTGTTTTGGGTGTGGTGTGATTTTTACTTAAAAATCTCACTCAAAAACTAGTTTATAAGTGAGAGGTATTTTTGAAAAAAAAAATAACTTAACGTGGTGAACCTAGAAATATGTGTGGTGCCAATAGTGACCACCTTTTAAAAATATAATTATTCTTGAAATAACAATTGACACACCGAAATAGAGATTTTAGATTATAGAGTACTACTCTTATGTATAACGAAAACCACTCATATACGAGAAAATATACATTTGATAATTTTTTTAATGTGTGAACTTTCTCACATTTATTTTTAAAAATATTTATAAAATATGAGTTTCTCGAATGTTATAATTCTTAAAATTTATTTACTCGACAAATTTGATTTTGAATTATAATTAATTTTAAAGATATGTGATTCATCTATTGAGATTATGACTTCACATTAAACAAGATTATATAAATTATGATGCGGACCATTTAAAAACAGAAAAAATATAATTTTATATTTTTAAAATTTTTTCAATATTGAAAATTGAATTGCAGTCTTCAATTTTTAATATTGTATTTGTAAACATAATATTTTTAAATATTTGACCCCTACGTATGAGTTAAGTATTTAATTATTACATAAGCCACACATAAGGAGATCAAATAAAATTGAATTTCATCATAATTCTATTAACACATTACGATTATATAATAAATGATTTCAAAAAATGAGAAAAAGTTAATAGTTTTAAAAAAATTTTGATTTTATAAATTAAATACAAATACAAATTATAAACTAACTCATGCCATGCTTAAATTGTTTTTATTTTCTTTTAACGAAAAAGTTTTTATTTTTATCCTATGAAAGGGGGTTGGGCCATAATTGATTGGGCCAAGTCCAATAGTCCGACCCGATCCAACAGGGTATTGTATACCTAATATATTAATTAGATTATTAGAATATATATTAGATTAGATTAGATTAGTGAGCACTGTAACTGAGTGTTTGAGATTTGGTGGGTATTGAGAGAAGACTGTGGAAGAAGCAGAGATGCAAGAGACAGAGGAGGAGCAAAGTCGTCGTTTGAAGCTTGAAGAAGCCCTTGAAATCCAATCCCTTAGACGCATTATTAGTGCTTATCTCAAGTATCATTCTTTCTCCCTTCTCCAATTATTCAATTTTTCTGTTTAGAGATTTTGATAAGATTTGAACCAACTAGAAAATGGTCCAAAAACTCCTGACGCTTTTATTTTTTTCTTTCGTTTTTATTTTGAATTGTAATGATGGAGTTCCTTCTACTTCACCATTATATGTTAGTTTTGTTTTTGTCTTAATGGAACGATTTCACTGCTGAACAATCTATACCAAGTTTGTTGTTGAATATTACAATAGAGGACATGATAAATTGCTTTACGGTTTTCTTCTTTTGCCATCTTTCTTTAAAATCTTATTAGTGGTTTGTTTGATTCTAAGATTTTTCGTTAATATTCTGTCTCCTACTGCTGATTTTATGGCATCAAACTGATTTTTCTTATTCGTGTTTTCAAATGCTCACACAATCATAAGTACTTTTGAATTCTTTAACTGTCTTCATAAAAGTTTTTATACTTTGTTATTGCTCTTACAATCCACAAGTACTGTTGAATTCTTTAACTGTATTTATAAAAAATGTTATATTTTTGTTAATTTATCATATTCCAATCTGATAAAATTATCTTTTTTATTTTTATCTTAGTATTTAAAATTAAGTATGTCCGTTTCATCTCTTTGGTTGGAAGTAACACTGGCGCCTTTTGTTTCACTGACTTCTCATGCAGCTATCCTGATGCTGCAGAAGAAGATATAAGAAGATACGAGAGATCTTACAGAAAGCTTCCACCTGCCCATAAGGTATTTTGTCGATGGATTGGAAGCTGCCAGACTTGTTATGACTTATGAACTGTGGCAAAAGTCAAAGGGCTTATAGAATAATGATATTCTTTGTTATTAAACTGTTACTTCTGGCTTGTTGCATCCTTCTAAGCTTGAGGAAAACATGTACTTTTTGGGCAATTCAAACTGTAAGGATTGAGCATTAGAATATTACCTGTCACTGTTGATACAGATGCAAAAGTAAAATAACTAGACAAACAGTTTTTTGGATCTTTTATTGGTTGGGTATTTGGTGCACATTAGATTATTGCTGGTTCAGCTGCGGTTAGTAGATGAGCTGAAACTTGCTTTTACAGTTATTCTGTTAGCAAATAGAAATATTAGGCCTGGATTTGTGTGACTAATTGGTCTGCAACTTGATAAATTTTGTTCTATGGGCTGAAATTTATTACTGAAACTATTAACTCCTAATTTAGCTCTTAAATTAGAGCACTAATTGACTGTTCAATGTTTAACAGTCTAGTAACATAGCTTATCATCATTATTTTGTGCTGTCTTATATTTTTCTTCTTGATTGTTCCCTTGATTAGTGCACCACTGCACCATTTTCTTGTATTTGTAGGCTTTGTTGGCTCACTATCCTCTGAAGTTTCAAAGATTACGCCGGTATATCATACTTGCTCTTCTTCTTTGCTTATATTTCTCCCTTCTTTTTTATATCTTATAAAGGATTAAAGGAAAATTTGCTGAGATGTTCTGAATTTGGTGCTAGTGGCACTTTATTTGTGGTACATGGGATGATTTTTACTTATTGCTGCATAATTACTTCCACAGATAATTTTTATTCCCTCAGAAAAAAAACACTTAAAGAGATGTAATAATTAAAGCTTTTGAAAGCACGCATAAAAGCTGTTTAAACTTTTATCTTTCTGTTTCTAGTTCATGCTAAAGCATGTTTGTATTTGTAAGAAAATAAACTCCATAAAAAGACACCATTATAAGAACCGTCTATTGTTATTCTTTCAATGTATTGTATAATTATATAAATTTAGGTTGATTATATTGTAAGTATAATAATTAAATTTTTTTTATATTTCTTTATTCCATTCATTATATTCATTATATAAATATAAAGTCTTTGGTGTAGTGCAAACATTTGGATTTTAGCATATGCTTTTCTCTCTCTGTATAGTTATATAAATATAAAGTCTTTGGTGTAGTTCAAACATTTGGATTGCAGCATATGCTTATCCTCTCTCTCTCATTAGTTCAGAATATAATTATTATTCTTAATGTTTGAATAGTTTTGTCTTGGACTGTATCAAGTTGGGAAACAAGGCATTGTTTCTTCTAGAAGGACATAAGAAAATTGAGCTAAACAAAGATGCTTTTATCTTTTAATGAAGCAAATACTAGTTTTGATATTTTGTGTGTGCTTTGTCAGATCTGAATTAGTTATTATTATGATTATAATTATAATTATTCTTTTTGAGGATGCATTGTGTAATCTTAGGATTCTTTTCCTGTGATAATATTTGGTTTCCCTTAAATGTTTTTCTTGCATTTGTAAACATGAAAGGTCTCTTGAATTCAATTACCAGTTTAAATACCTTACTAAATAAAATGAGTTTGTCAGGAATGAACAAATTATACACTTTCGGTGGGAAAAATAGAATTTTAACTAGAACAATTCAAAGTGGAGGGAGAAAATTAGAGAGGATTGTTTTTTTTTTTTTTTGTTTTTTTGAATTTATGCGGTGTCATGTAGTTCTCATTCTCATGTTCATAGTGATTTTACTTTCCACTTAGCCAGACGATGCTTAGTGAACATGAAGTGACTTGGCATGGAGTCATAGCTTGTTCCAGCAGTTAATAATTATTAGTTATGTTTTATTTAATAATTATAATGGAGAGGCAGTATGATTGAAATTTAACTCTTTTGAATATCAGGATATTGTGATTTATTGTGCTCTGTAATGGTGCAGGTGTATCTCGATAAATTCTCACTTCATATTTAGCATGCTTCAGGTCATAACCACTCTTTCTGTGGCTAATGGTTTTTGTGATATGGTAATGGTAATATTTGATATTGGTGTAATGAACTTTTTCAGGCATTTGAACCTCCACTTGATATGAGCCAAGACACAGATTGTATCGAAGATCCACATCTTGAAAATTCTGAAAATGATAATTCAATTTCTGAAGGGATTAACGCTTGTTCATGTGAGTCAGCTCCAGTGAGAATAACATGTTCTGTATCTGATCAACATGATTGTGTGAATGGTAGCAATGATACATGCAGATCAGCAGTACTGATGCATCCCAATGAGGTTTCCCCCGCATTTATGACTCCATGATCCTTTTTCCATCCAGTAATTAAGAACTGTGATGCTTCTTTTGTTCTATTTCTATCGTTGTTTTTTTTTTCTTCATTTAGAAATTTGACTCTGTAGATAACAACAGGAGGTGGACATTGAGAGTCACCATCAATCAAATACCGGGAACCACCCTCCAAGCTTGATACATGCTAAAGAGACCAGTGAGTATGGCAGAAGAGCTATCGCTGAATCCAATGGCAATGTAATTCCTTCTTATCTATTATTTGGTTTTTACATTGTAAAGTTTTCATATTTTTGAATTGCTATTTTAGTGGGTCGTAAGTTTGCAAATTGCTTGTTGTCAATTGGTGTTAGTGATATGACTATTGTTA
Organism: Cyamopsis tetragonoloba; assembly: GCA_037177725.1. Lineage (NCBI taxonomy): Eukaryota > Viridiplantae > Streptophyta > Magnoliopsida > Fabales > Fabaceae > Cyamopsis > Cyamopsis tetragonoloba. The sequence continues at coordinate 45,672,244 of CM074124.1, forward strand.
AAAAAAAACAATATTGATACATTTCAGTGTAATTGGATAAATAAAAAACTTCACTCAGCTGCTGGTGAAATCTATCAGATACTGATTCAGAGAATAGAGAAAGAATGAAAGTAGAATAGTAGATATAGGATTTCTTGAGGTGTAGATGAGCTGTAAATAGATTAGGAGAATTGGTTTGAAATTCCTGAAACAGAGGGATTTAGTCAGAATTTGAATTTGTCTTGCATAGGGACATTTGTTTAGATAATTTTTTGGGTTCTAGGAATGATTTAGTTTTCTTTATTTTTTTTTTCTATGGTGAAATTGTAATTGTAAATTTGTAATGTTCTATATACTGCTGAGTACCATCAATTCAATAAAAGGGCAACCCCAATGCTAAAGGCTTCATGAAGGTATGTGGAAGGGTCACTGTCGCAGCCAATGTTATTAAACCCAGACCAGAGTTACCAGACCGGCCGGTTCAGCCAGAAACCATACCCAGACCCGTCTGATCAGCGGATGGGACCGGTTGCGCAGTTAATAGTGTATATATTAGGAAGTTAGTTAGAATAGTTGTTGGTTTAGTTGTTACAGTTAGGAAATCTCAGCAACACTAGTTATAAATACTAAACTGATGTACTTGATCATTTGGGTTAATAAAGTCTTCTCCTAAACTCCTCTCTCGGTTTCTCTTTGCTCTCTTCTTCTACCTGTGATTCCTTTATGGTATTCAGAGCTTGAAAAAGCCGTCCATGGCTGATCCTATAGCTTTCGCGCTTTTACTGTACCCCTGGTGGATCTTCAACCTTTAAATCCTTTGCGTTCTGTCGAATTTTCTGCCATGTCTTCTACTCCTGTAGTTAATTTCTCTCATTCGATTAGTGTTCACTTGAATGAGAAGAATTTCTTGTTGTGGAAACAGTGAATTGAACTGATTATAAAAGGTCCATCGTCTTCATCAGTTCATGGCGAGTCCTCAATTCCATCGATTTCATGACTTGGTTTTTAAGCTTGCGATTTCTTTAGATCTCTTTAGCTAACTGGATTTTGTTATGCGGACTGGGCTACAAATTCAGATGATTGCAGGTCTACTTGGGGTCTTGTATCTTTCTTGGTGGTCTAAGAAGCAAACTCTTGTAGCCTGGTCCAGCATTGAGGCTGAATACAGGAGTGTAACTGCTACTACTGTTAAGATTCTTTGGATCCAATCTCTTCTTGAGGAATCACATATTCCTGTGGATGCTCCCGTGCTTCTTTGTGATAACCTTAGCACTATGCTTCATGCAAGGCCCAAGCATATGGAACTTGATTTGTTTTTCTTGCGGGAGAAAGTTATTGATAGGACACTCAAGGTTCGGCACATTCTAGCACAGGACCAAGTGGTTGATGCTCTTACTAAACCTCTCTTCGGCCAGCTTCTTAGAGTTTAGGGATAAGCTCAATGTAAAATATCTAAAAGATCTTCCTCCACCTGTTTCTATTTGAGGGGAGTGAAATAGAGTTTACTGCTTATTGTTGAGCTTTTGTATCTCTTTTTCCTCCACCTCCTCCTATTTGATGGGACTGAAATAGACTGATAGAGTATCACTCTTTTTGATTGAGCTTTTGTATCTCTTCCCCCCTGTTAGTTTGAAGGGAGTGTAGTAGTGTATATTTTTTGAAGTTAGTTAGAAGAGCTGTTAGGTTAGTTGTTGCAGTTAGAACAGCTCTACAACTCTAGGTATACTAAACTGATGTACTTTGATAATCTGGGTTGATAAAAGCTTCTTTTCCTAAATTCTTCTCTCTCTTACCTCTGATTCCTTTAGCAGTTAACCTGGTTGTGAACTGGTTAAATTGGTGCAACTCGGCTTCAAATCAGTGACCTGGCTATAACCAGAATAGTCTGGGTCAACCACACAATTTTTTTTTTCATCAGCAAAGAAAAGATTATATTCATATAATTATCCAGCACAAGTGGTGCTAACCAAGTACAAAACAAGGTGGTCTAAGGGCTACAAATCTAAACACAAACTGTTGAGAATTAAATACAAGCAATCAGCCTATACAGAAAAGAAAAACCTTCGAAACATTTATACTCAACCCATCTTGTACAATTTAGGGCAGAACTGAAGCAAGAAAAGAAAGCCACCAAGACCATAAAACACCCACCATCCTGCTAGATGTAAATGATTCCCATCCATCCTCCCAAAGACAAGCAGAAACATCGATTGGAATCGCTTCGCAGGTAATAATAGGATTTTACACCATTCATAGAAAGAAACACTTCCTCTTGATTTTGCTCTTACCCATTGCCAAGCTCTAATATGCATTGGATCAAAAGTGGCATCCATATTCCATAGAAACGTTTCCATCTTTGAAAATTATATCATCCCTCCACTTCTGTATGCTCCAAATCATAGAGAACCAATTGATGTTTCATCTATACCTGATTTGGAATCCTTCTGGCAACCTTGATATTGTAGAAACTGACTGAATATTTGGAGCTGCAGGGAGACAACCTGAAATCTGAAACCAGTTGTAGCATTTCATTCACAACTCATAGAAAACATGACAGTCAAAACATAAGTGTGAAATTGTTTCCTCTTTCTCCAAAGTCCAAACACAGCTCACAGTTTTGATCTTCTGCAATTCCCCCATCCCTCTCCTTACAAGATTATCCTTTGTTGGTAATTCGTTATGAATGATTTTCCAGCCCCATGTCAATACTTTCACAAGTGTTTGAAGGGGGTAAGAATCTGGATGATTATTTGCTTGAAGAAGGTTCAGGTATGCTATCTTAACTGAGTAAAATCTTTTATCATCATCATATTTCCACTTCCATAAAGCCACTTTGGTGGTATCTATCGAAGTCTGGCCCAACACATCCATCATTTAGGCTAATAACCCTTTTTCCCATTCAAAAAGATTTTTCTCCATGTAAACTTCCATATCCAGTTTCTTCCACACCATTCACCCAGTTCACTTGTAAATCCCTCCTTGTTATCACATAAGGTAAACAAGTGTAATACTATGAGGTGTTTTGGAGGAGGACAATTGAGAGAAAAGAGAGGGATCACTGGCTATGTGATTAGAAGCACTAGAATCTAAAATCTAGGTTTGCCGAGGAGGAAGCTTGTTGAGCAGCCTTCAATTGCAAATAGGCCTTGTACTCACTAGTAGAGGGAGTATGCTCGCCTTCGAACTCAGGCTTATGCTCATCATCTTGTCTGGAGGACTAGACGGCATTGGCATATTTATTTGGGAATCCATGCAAGGAATAACAATGGTCCTAAGTGTGTCCATCTCTCTTGCAGTAAGTGCAATGAAGATTTCCTCTACAATTGCCACCACGACCACGACCTCGTCTTCATGAACTAGAAATTAAGGCTGAGGATTTAGAGACTGTTTGAGAATCATCCCCGACAGCAATATATAGAGAAGAAACTCTAAGTAAGAACCATGTCTCAATTGCATTGTGCCAGTCCAAGTAATTCTTGCCATTCTATTTTTCTGAAGTAATGACAGGAGAACCAGCAAACGGAGAAGAAAAAGGGGGTCTTTTTCGAAGCTTCAGCTTTGGAAGTTTACGCCATGTAAACAGATATGAGAAACAGTCAGAAAAAGGGGAAACCACAACAAAAAGGCCAAAAACAACCTCAAGCAATGAGACCTGCGAGTTGAAAGTGGTCTCAGAAGAACTGGAATGAGGAAACGAGTCTAACAGCAGTGGTGCAGCGACGATCCAGCGATGCGAAGGCGGCGCGTGGGGTTCAGAAGACTGAAAAACGTGTGTGACGGCGGATCTGAGCGTGTCTTTTTGACATCAAGCCTATCAGTGACTTCTGTTCTAGTTACTGGTGGTTGGCTCTGGTTAGCGGACGGCCAAACTGTGGGTCAGCGCATACAAGTATACAACAGCCGAAACCAAAACAAACGAATCTGAACCAAGTAGCTTGTGATACCAACTTGAATATCAGTGAAAATATTTACTTGATTGATGATCAAAATGTTACAAAGCTCACAGATTGACACTTGAGTTCCTAGTCTAAAAATAGGAAACAAAAAATCCTAACAATTACAATAATTGCTAATTACTAATAATGAGTAAAGAATCAAATCATAATCATATACAATCTGATTTAATCTGGAAAGAATCAAGTATTAATTACATTATATTCAACAGAACCTACGAACAACCGGTCACAAAGGAGTAACCGTTTCTGTTCTGTGAAGGCCCTCTCTCGTTTCGTCAAATCAATAATTATGAGAAAGAGAATAATGTCTGCTCATCTCATATTTTGATACAGGATCTTACTGTTGAGATCCCCCTTGACCACATATCATGGTAAACCGAGGTTATGTACAACATAAAGAATGAACAAAGTTGTTCTTAAAATTCATATCCTGAAATCTTTCCTTAATCTTCTCTCCCTATTGGGCTTATCTAACAATATTTGACTATGCTCCTCGATCAATGATTCTTGCAGCAACCCACAACCTTGTCCCTTTTTTGAACATTCCTCTATCAATATCATGTGAGATTGTTTATTCTTGCTTACACGATCTGGTTGTGATATTTGTCTTCACACCTAGAACACAGGCCCTTCTTGATCTTCTGTAGTTATGCCTCAAAGAACTTGTTATGATAATTCTGGCAGTTGGAACTTGTTACGAATTTGTTTGATGTTTTCTTAGGTTTTCTTTTAGTTTTTATCTTGTTTGATGTTTTCTTAGGTTTTATTTTAATTGTTATTTGTGGCTTATGATTTGAAGTGTGTGTGTATATAGACACGGTCTTATGTTTTACGATCTTACCTTGTCTGCAATTTATAGTAGATTTGAATGTCTTTTGCTGACGGTACATATCTTTTGTATATACTTATGAATGTTTTTCATGCTGTACTCGCCTTCAGCCCTTTGTTCATTCTTTATTTTAGGTCCCTTTCGCCTCATCATGGCAACAATGGTTGGATCCAACCTTTCAATTGCATGTTCCTTTAGTTGATGTAGACAAGGTATATATATGTTTCCAGTAGCATCTTTTTTTGTTGTTACTTGTTCCAATGCAGGATATTGATGGGGTTTGATAAATTAGTGGGTGTTTGGGAATGATTATTTTATTTGGGGAAAAAGTGTTTTAGCTGACAAAAGCTTTTTGTTAAATTCTTATCATATTTGGTAAAATTGATTGTAATTTTTTGTTGAATTGACAACAGAGAAAAAGCTTTTCAGAGTTAAGCAAAATTTTGAGCATTCTTTCTTATAATCAATTCTCAAAAATTGCTTTTTCTCATACTACCCTTATCTTTGTTTTATTCTTATTTCATATTAAAATAAAAAACATTGATGATTGCATACCCATTTTAGTAAGTTGCCATGTAAAAGTGATTTTTTTTATTCCTTTCAAATAAAATAGATTTCAACAATCACTTTTCTACAAACATACCCTAACAAAAATATATGATATTGTAATCAATTATCTTAATAATCGATTATTAAAATAATCTAATTTTTACCGTTAATCTAGATACACTCTTAATGGGTTGAGGTTTACCAGCAAAGTGATGGTCTATATGGTTTTGCTACTTGATTAAATTTTATCACCGTTTATGTCTCAGGTGCGATGTATAATACGGAACATAGTTAGGGACTGGGCAGCAGAGGTACTGCTTGTTTATTTGGTTTTGGTTTTTTAGGAAACAAAATTTGACTATGGTTGTCATGTGAAAAACTTTATTTGTTACCCAATTTTTCTTTCTGCTACTGTATCTTATCTTATTAGGGTGAAAAAGAACGTGATCAGTGCTACAAGCCTATACTTGAAGAGCTTAATATCTTATTCCCTAATCGAAGAAAAGAGAGGTAAGCCTTAATACCCTTGGTGCTGGCAGAAAGTTCTTATTTGGGTGGAGGTTGTTCACACTTTCTTCCCACTAAAAGCATAAAATTTCTTTAACAGTCCACCTGCTTGTTTAGTTCCTGGTGCTGGACTTGGTAGACTGGCGTTGGAGATTTCATGTTCAGGTGTGTATATTACCAGGCTTACATAGGAATTATGTTTGTTTTACTTGTGTTATGACTTATATGCCATATTCTGATGCAGGATTTATCAGTCAAGGAAATGAATTTTCATATTATATGATGATATGCTCAAGTTTTATTCTTAACAAGTAAGTATAAGCTTTGTCTCTTTCATGGTGATCTCGTTAATGTTGCAATAATATTAACTATTTGTTTGGAAGTCACAAAGTAATTATTGCTGGTGTAATTTTTTTTTTTTGGTGGGTACTTTCACCTTTTGTGCTCTCACTTGGCTTGATGGATGATTGAAGTTCCCATACTGCTGGTGAGTGGACGATATATCCTTGGATTCACAGCAATTGCAATTCACTGTCTGATAGTGATCAACTTCGTCCTGTTACAATACCTGATATTCATCCAGCCAGGTAAAAACGCTGATTCTTCTATGAAATAAAATTTTTAGAAGGAAAGAATGGAGACAAATAGGAACCATAATGACGGTTCCTCCTCAGATATAGAAGAAATAAAGCAACACCAGTGAGTTATTATTTTAGAAGTGCTTTTCCCAATCATGCTTATGGGAAGACTCCAAGAAACTTTCGAGCACCATACTCTTGCGAAGAAAACTACATTTTTTTCCCAATCGCTCCTTCTGGAAAATATCTTCCTCAAAATTAGTGAAATAATTAGTTAGTGAAGGGGTCTGTTAGTTAGTTGGGGGCTGCTATTATTTGAGAAAGAACTCATGTTGCCGATAAATAAGAGAAGGGGTGGAGAGACGGAGATATAATCTCTCATTTTGAGAGGTTTAGAGAATGATTTGGTAATATGTGTCAATGTGATCACACATACCTCTATTTATTATGAGGATACAATTAATACACATAATTACAATGATTATGAATAAAGAAAAATATCGTATCTAATAAATACAAAAATGGCATATTCTAAACATATTCTATTTACAAATATGCTGTGAAATATTCTAACACTCCCCTCAAGCTGGAGTATATATGTCATATGTTTCAAGCTTGTTACAAATGTAATCAATTCAAGTGCCTTTGAGAGACTTGCTGAACATGTCTGCTAACTGATCATTAGATTTAACAAAGTCAATTGTTATTTCTCCAAAAGGCACCTTCTATCTAATAAAGTGACAATCAATCTCTATGTGTTTGGTTCTTTAATAAAAAACCGGATTTGATGTAATGTGCATAGTAGCTTGATTGTCACAGGTATGTTTGGTTCCTCTATTATCTCCTAGTTTCAATTGTCAAAGTAAGTGTCTCAACCAAGTAAGCTCATATGCGGCTACTGCCATAGTGCGGTATTTAGCTTCTGCACTAGATCTGACGTGTTGCTTTTTACTCCTCCATGAGATGAGGTTCCCGCCGATAAGAACACAATATCCAGAAGTGGACTTTTGGTTTGATTGTGACCCTGCCCAATCAGCATCAGAGTAGCAAGTGATCTTAGCATTTCCTTTATTTGTATATAATAGCCCATGTCCAACTGCATGTTCAGTGTAACTAAGGATGCGGGTTACGATGTTCCAATGATTGTCACAAGGGACATTTAGAAACTGACTTGCTATACTAGTTTAGTGATAGTCGGATAATTTATTCTTCCTTGCACATGTGAAATCTTATATGAATACGAAATGCCATATGAAGAAAGAATATATTAAACAAATGTGAGCTTTTCATTTGTCCAACTAACTACCCAGGTAAAAGTCAAACTTTGTTGTTGGTTAAATCAATTGATTGTCTTATTTTGCTACTAGCCCTGAAAAGTGAGATTTGTTCAAATAGTATGTCACCATGTTCGAATACAGTAAATGGAGACCTGAATAGCTAACTGAAACACCAATATATTATCTGATTTCATGGCATGACGTATCTTGTAATCATAATGTTGTTTACAATGTGCTGGAACAGTGCAGGAATTACTGACGGGTTTTCCATGTGTGGAGGTGACTTTGTTGAAGTCTACAGTGATCCAAGCCAAGTAGGTAGGATAAATTATCCATAGCTATATTTTTTTTTTATTTGTGATATCATGTCAATGGCTTTTAACATGTAAACTTGGAAGCAATGTTGTTAAATTCGTAAATCGGAACCGATACGTAGACGGTGTGACGACTCGTGAATCGTAACACGACTCTCAAGAGTCAAGAAAAATTTCTAAATTATATTTAAAAACACACACACACACACATATATATATATATATATATGCATAAAAGTTAAATAAGAACCTATAAATTGCAAGAGGCATAAAATTAAACATAAAAGTCAAATAGAACAGAATAGATAACAGAGCAGAACAGAGTCACGAGTAGAGCTATAGAACAGAGATGGGAGAGAACGAGAGAGAACGAGAGAGAACAGAGTCACGAGCAGAAGTGCAGAAGCAGAACAGAACCCAACCAAGAACAGAGATGGGAGAGAACGAGAGAGAGAACAGAGTCATGACTCACAAGCAGAAGTGCAGAACAGAGATGGGAGAGAACGAGCAGAAGAGCGAAGGCTGCGCGAATTTGTTCCCTCAAATTAGGGTTTTTAAGTCAAGGTTGTTTGACCCGACCCAAAGATCCAACACGTTGATACTTCACCGTATCAATGTATCAAAACGCCGTTTCAAGCGAGCTATGGCAGAAAACAAGTAAGATCCCTCCGTGATACGCCGGTGCCACCGTGACTCGTTGATACACACGTTTCAACTCGCGGTTTTAACAACATTGCTTGGAAGTATTATGATCGGGGTTCTAACCTTACATTTTGTCCGGATTTTCACTAACTGCCCAACCAATGCATCCCATGCAGCACATCAGCCCCTCTTAAACTGAAATGAGAAGTCTCCTCAAATCTTTGTCTCTCGAATAGGCCATGTGTTGTATGGTTCGGTACTATTTTGTATGCGGTATGGATATGGGGTACGTTAATTTCCTAGACACGTGGAATGGGGGTATACTTATTCGGTTTGTTTTTTCAGATTGAAAATTGCTTAAAAGTGGATTGCTAAGCACAAACTTCGCAGACACTGTTAACTTCAAACTATAGAATAAAACGAAAAAAGCACATAACATTTCCTTATCACGACTAAGACCCCAGACATCAGAATAAACCAAGGCAAACGGAGATGCAGCTCAACTCATAGCACAACTCTTAAAAAAGTATAGAGTGTATTTCCCCAATTGACCGACTCATAAGAAAAATTGGATAATTTAGAGATAGGCACCATGTGTTTTAACTTCGGAAGGCTAGGATAACCTAACTGAGCAAGAATAACGAGTGGTGAATCGACTGCAGAACCAGCATATCTAAGGGGCTGAAGCTTGTATAGCTTATGTGACTCGCATCTAGTGCCAGTTATTGTCCCGAACTCTGGTCATGTAAGATAAGAGAATCATCAGCGAAAGAGATGACACAATCAAGGGGGTCAAGTGAGACAACTAGTAAAAAGTAAGCTAAAGGGTGATTCGAGAACATAAAGAACATTATCAATAGAGAGTGAAGGGGATGACCCATTAGCTGTAGTAATAAAAGGCAAGTGACAATAGGTAGAAAGTGTATAGAAAAGAGACTTATTACCAGTAATATGGACGGTGGCCCTAGAATCAAGAACTCATGGACCAAGAGATCCTGAGTGAGATACACTAGCAATTAAATCACCTGTATGCACAACAGGGGATGTGGAACCAGCTACCTGTCGCTTCGCATACCATCGGAGGAAGTCAGCATAAGTGCTGAAGCCGGAGCCAAAGTAGAAGTGATTGAGGTGTTCAAAATGAAAGGATCAACCTTCCCAAAAGCAGAACGCGTCATGGGTCATCTAAGAAGAGGCTAAAACTGCACAAAACAACGACCATAGGTGCCAGAAAAGGACTAAACATTGTTGAATGCGGTGCACGAGACCCAAAACTAGTTAAGGGGTCACAAATCCTGAAGGAGGAGAGGAAGGCGAGCCAAACGAAAGCAAGAGCTGCTGGAGACACGCTTTAATGCACTGGATTTCGTCGAAGGAAGTAATTTAGGCACACTCACATGCCCTGGGAAGATTGAACGCATTAAGAGTGTGCGGCCGGTTGGATTGATGTGACTTTAACCGTGTTTGGTCGCGCTCCAATCGGCGAGTCAGATCTTGTGGTCTATGAGGGGAAATGTTGACGGTGACAGCAATGGTCGCGGGAAACAGTGGCCAAAAAAATGAAGATGACTGGAAACAACAGTTCCATTGAGAAGTTTCCTAAAGCTATAATGAGATCAAGGTTTCTGGGAAAAATGAGCGCCAAAGGAAACTATCTCGGTTAGGATCTGGATTTTAGAAGAAGAAATAAACTGAGAAAGATTGAAAAAAAGATGGAAGAGGAGTAGTTTTATTGATGAACAAGTGAAATTGTACACAAAGTGTACCCTGGAGCTAGGCTCCTCGGAGATTAACTCTGCCCTCTAGAGTAAGAACCCTAGCCTACACTTTACAAAATTTTTCTTCCATCCTCTTCACTAATTAGCTATGTATTTATAGTAACACACACTAACTAACCCAACAAAACCTCCTAACTAACTATTACAACTCAGCATTAGTTAACTAGGCTTCTAACTAACTGAGTACTAACTAATTCTTAACAATCTCTCATTAAGATACCATGTTGAATAAGAAGCCAAGAGACATTTGATGAAATCCGTGTGTTTGAGGCTACACTACGGAACATATATTTATAGTAGAGGAAAAATGATTAATTACAAATATAGAAGAGAGAAATTTAAAATAATTGTTGTCAATTGATCACACTTTTGTCTCTATTTATACTGATTATACATTTAATTACAAGGATACTAATAAAAGAATGATATCCTATACATAATTACAAAAAGGCATATTCCACAAATATATTATTTACAAAGAGCATATTCGGTGGAATATTCTAACACTCCCCCTCAAGCTGGAGCATATAAGTCATATGATCCAAGCTTGTTACAGATGTAATCAATTCGTGTGCCTCCAACTGATCTTCAGACTTGACAAAGTCAGTAGTGATCTCTCCAGAAAGAATCTTCTCTCGAATGAAGTGACAATCAATCTCTATATGTTTGGTCCTCTCATGAAACACAGGATTGGAAGCAATGTGCATAGCATCTTGATTGCCACAAATGAGCTTGGTGCCTCTAGTATCTCCTAGCCTCAACTGTTGAAGAAGATATCGCAACCAGGTAAGTTCATAGGCAGCTGCTGCCATAGCACGGTATTCAGCTTCCGCGCTAGACCTGGCAACGACGTGTTGCTTCTTACTCCTCCAAGAAATAAGGTTGCCCCCAATAAGAACACAATATCCAGACGTGGAACGCTGATCCGATGGTGATCCTGCCCAATCAGCGTCGGAATAACAAACGACCTTGGCATTGCCTCTACCTCATAAATCAATCCACGACCAGGAGCACGTTTGATGTACCGAAGGATGCGAATAACGGCATCCCAATGACTGTCACAAGGGGCATTCAGAAATTGACTGACCACACTAACAAGAAAAGAAATGTTTGGCCGTGTGATAGTCAAATAGTTGAGTCTGCCTACCAATTGTTGATATCGTTCCGGGTCTTTCAAAGGCTCCCCCTGACCCGGAAGGAGTTTGACATTGGGATCCATAGGGGTATCACAAGGACGACAATCAATCATGCTCGAGTCGGACAAGATATCAAGAGCGTACTTCCGCTGATTGACGGCAATGCCAGTGGAGGAACGTGCAACCTCAATGCCCAAGAAATACTTCAAAGGACCTAAATCCTTTGTCTGAAACTGACGAGAGAGATGGTCTTTAAGTCTCTGGATGCTTGGGGTATCGTTTCTGGTGATAACAATATCATTAACATAGACAACCACAAAGATGCATCTGCCGTTGGGATAGTGAATGAAAAAGACAGAGTGAGAGGAGATTGCTTCAAGCCATAGATGGAACGGCGCAACCGGCACACAAGATTTCGACCACGAGGAGTGGTGAATCCAGGCGGCTGAGACATGTAGACTTCCTCCTGCAAGTTACCATTCAGAAAGGCATTTTTGATGTCCAGCTGATGAAGAGGCCAATGATAAATGGCTGCCAAGGCAAGAAAGAGGCGGACAAAGGCCATCTTGGCCACCGGAGAGAAGGTGTCACCATAATCAAGGCCAAAGATCTAGGTATATCCCTTGACAACCAAACGAGCTTTCAACCGATCAACACGGCCGTCAGGACCAACTTTAACTGTATACACCCATCAACAACCAACCGTGGTCTTGCCAGGAGGTAAAGGAACCAGCTCCCAAGTTCCATTCGCCTGTAAAGTAGCCATTTCGTCCAACATCGCCTGCTGCCAACCTGGATCAATCATAGCTTCACCTGTGGTCCTAGGTATAGACACAGAATCCAAAGAAGACACAAAGGAGAAATAGGAGGGTGATAAAGAAGAATAGTTTAAAGCACAGGTATAGTTGAGATTAGGATTACGTGTAGAACGAATACCTTTGCGAAGAGCTATGGGAAGGTCAAGCTCAGGTGGCATGTCCGGATGAACAACGGGAGCAGAAAATGAGTCTAGAGGACTATTTGTGGGAACAGGGGGCACTGCGGTGCGACGGCGGTACGTTAGCAATGGAGCTGGAGGAATAACTGGGTCTGGGTTAACCGGTGGAAGAGGAGCCGAAGGAGGTACCGGTGCTGCACAAACTAGTGGAAGCAAGCCAGGAGGACTCACCGGTGCTGAGGAAACAGGTGGAATGTCTGGCGAAGTAGCAGGAGCATAGTACGGTGTAGACTCGAAGAAGGTGACATCAGCACAGACAAGGTATCGTCGAAGGTGTGGAGAATAGCAACGGTAACCTTTCTGTGAGCGTGAATACCCAAGGAAGATACATTTGAGAGACTTGGCAGGGAGTTTGTCCTTCCCTGGGGTGAAGTCATGAACAAAACAGGTACACCCAAAAACACGAGTGGGGACAAGATACTAGGGTTGATTAGGTAATAAAATGGAGTAAGGAACCTGATTTTGGAGAACCGAGGATGGCATGCGATTGATTAAGTAGCAGGCTGTAAGAAGAGCGTCACCCCAGAAATGGGAGGGAACATTGTGATGCAGCATCAACATTTGGGTTGTCTCGACCAAGTAACGGTTTTTGCGTTCAGCAACCCCATTTTGTTGGGGAGTATGAGCACATGAGGTTTGATGGAGGATTCCCTGTGAGGTTAGGTAATTTCGAAAAGAAGTAGACAAATACTCAAGTGCATTATCAGTTCGTAAGGTTTTAATAGAAAACCCAAAATGATTTTTGATTTCAGAAGCAAAGTTTTGAAAGATGGCAAAAACTTCGGAACGGCGTTTCATTAAAAATATCCAAGTACATCTTGAATAATCAATTAACGTAACAAAATAATGAAAACCTAATGTAGAACTGACACGACTTGGACCCCAAATATCGGAATGAACTAAAGCAAAAGGAGACACAACTCGTTTATTGACTCTATCAGGAAAGGAAATCCTAGTATGTTTGCCTAATTGACATGACTCACATTCTAAAGACCATGTAGAAATACCGGGAGACGCATTTTGGCAACGTTCGGGTGACCCAACCGCTGATGGAGAAGAGAGGGATGTGAAGTGGCAGCACATGCAACAGGAGTGGAAAGGAGAAATAGTCCACGAGACTCAAGGCCTGCTCCAATCGTCCGCCGGGTTTGCCGATCCTGTATAAAGGCTTTGTCAGAATCAAAAAGAATAGAATAAAGCTTTGAACAGGTGAGTTTGCTAACAGAAAGCAAGTTAAAAGGGCAACCAGGAACATAAAGGACAGGATTAAGGGTAAGGTTACGAAGGGTTTGGGAATGGCCAATCCCTCGAACCTGCATTTGGGAACCATCAGCAAGGGTAATAGGAGGAAGAGAGTCAGTGTAAATCAATCGAGAAAATAAAGAGACGTTATCAGACATGTGATTGGAGGCCCCGGAATCAAAGATCCAGGGGCCAACAGGGCCATGGGAAGAAGATGGAGCAACTAGGGCAGCAGGATTACCAGACTGAGTCATGCTAGTGACAGGCGAGGCGGACTGCATAGCGGCTTTGAGGCGAACAAACTCCTCATAATCATTGGCGGAGATAGAGACATCCGAAGGAGAGCTCCCAGAAGCAAGATGAGCATGTTTTGCAGGTGTGTGGGACTGATCACGAGCTTTAGTGCGGCACTCAGCCTCAATGTGTCCAAAGCAGTCGCAGTAATAACAGCGAGGGCGTTTCTTACCACCACGACCCCCACTGTGCCCCCCACATGAAGAGTGGGAGACTAGAGCAGAAGCATGCATCGGAGATAGGAGCAGCGGGAGCAGACGTAGGGGAGAACACATGAGGAACGGATAGGCGTAGGAGCTGTTCACTGACCACGTCATATGTAGGAATGGTAGGACTGGTTTGGTTGCGCACCAAATCAAGCTCAAGCAGGAAGACGGGCAAGTGCAAGAACCATGAAAAACTTGCTACGCTGAGTAGAGTGCGTGGTGGCATCACTAGTAAAGGGCATGAGAGAATCAAAGTCAGCAATTAAGCGGTCAAACTTACCGAGATAGGACTGAACATCCATGTTCTCCAGTTGGAGAGAAAGGAGACTGGAAACCACACTATAGAGACGATGAACATCGTTGGAGAAGACCCGTTTAGCCTTTGTACAGACCTCGTAACAAGTACGAAAGGCCTGATTTTGAGGTTGTAATTTCGCATCAATAGAGAACCACAGAACAGCACACAAAGAGGCATCAATTTGCATCCAACAAGGGCGATCCGCCTCGGGTATCTCGGAGGCTTGTTTCGTGAGGTGATCTTCATGACCTTGGCCTTCAAACCACAACTGGACAGCAGCGGACCAGCTACTGTAAGTGGCAGATCCGGTCAGTTTCTCACACGAAATCAAAGGAACCGTGGTAAAAGTAGCACCGGAAGAGGAGGCACCGGAAGACATGGTGAAAAATTGCAAAATAACTGCCTGGGTAGGTGCGCCTGGCAGAGAGGAGGGTTCTGGTGAAATGCCGGCGAAAAATGACGCCGGGAAGTGGAGGCACGCGCGCAGACAATGGCGGCGCGTGAAACAGACGCGCCGGAGAAAGGTGGCGCGTGGAGGCGCGTGAGGCAGAAATTCGGGGCGCTGGTTGGACCGCTGGACTCGCCGGAGGAAGGCGCTTCCGATGGTATGGGTGGTGATGCGATCGGAGAAGCGGGCGACAGCGAGTAGGTCCGTAAAAATGGGGCGCGGCTACTGTAGCGCTACAGTACCGGACAGAGAAAAGAAAGAACGGAAGCGCAGGGATCGTTGAAACCTAGTCTACTGATACCATATAGAAGAGAGAAATTTAAAATAATTGTTGTGTCAATTGATCACATTTTTGTCTCTATTTATACTGATTATACATTTAATTACAAGGATACTAATAAAAGAATGATATCCTATACATAATTACAAAAAGGCATATTCCACAAATATATTATTTACAAAGAGCATATTCGGTGGAATATTCTAACAAAGGTATACCATTGCATAATATGATTATATGTATACCGTATTTTTAGATGATTACAACATAATTACTATGATTCTTACACTTTACAACTATATGTACCATTAAGTGCGCTTGTACGTAACTCTGCGATTGAGCCTCTGTTTGATGAGTGGACTCAACTATTTAGCTGCTTATGGGTTCATATGTTACAAATTTTGAAGATGGGGAACTCCTATTGATGCGGTCAAGTTTTCTCACCGATCTCCAACCTCCTTTGTTCAAAGACAATTTTCCTGTTCCCCTTGGTTGGTCGGGCATACCGACTCAACTAAACATGATCCATCCTATGGTACCCAAAACGGCCTATTACACTCTGTATGACCACCTCCATAAAGCTCAATATTGGTCTAAATTTTTCTAGAAGAATAGCTTAGAATTCAATTGATTGACTGCATTCTCCGGACATACATTTATATGATTAACATTCATGTAAATATATAGGACTTGGTTTTTGATAGTAATCTTCTTCGAGTATTCATCCTTAGAATACACATACTGCTATGAAGCTCTGACTTAGGGCTTGTATACCTACCGGTGATCTTAAGGGTCGATGAGAAACTTTCCAACTAGACCATCAACATTGACCATTGCGCGCACACAAAGAGCCAACCACTGTTGGATAAAAGAACATGCTTCAAGGAGATGGAAGTGTCAACAGAGTGCAGGGTGCACCCACACTTGAGCCAATCAACACAGGCGGATGTGACATTATCTTGACCATAGTTGTGAAAAGCGCACGATAGTGCCGTTGCGGAGCGTCGCGCTCCCTGTCCACGATAGTGGCTCCCGGGACTGACTACTATGATCTTGACGATAGACAACACTTAGAACCAAACTGCAAGTGTTAATTGTCACCATTTAATGTTTGGAAAGAAAATTGGGAAATGAAGCAAAGAATGGACAATTTGCAGTGAAATTGGGAGTGAGAGGATCTCAGACTAGCTGTGGAAGAAAGAAAGTGACCAGGGGAATAACTACAATCAGCGAGAGGACCGTAATTATCCAAAAGGAAACCAAGAACAAAGGTTAGACTGCGCCAAGGGAGTAGACAATGAAGATAACATGCTGCTAGTTGGCCGATAACTCACTTTGGCCGGGCAGAAAATCCTTTCTTGGATACCATCTGACAGGTGTTCTACTAGGGAATGTTAAGGTACCAATGATGAGGGGATACGATGGAAGCATAGATTCTGAGGAGTATTTGATGATGTTCAATACACATGCATTGCCATTGATGCGATGCAAGATTCCCTTGAGAATGCCCTTCAACTTCTTTGATTGATTTGCCTCTCTTGATCTGGCTTCAGTGTCTCTCAATTCTGTGTAGCTTGTCATCATTCTTCCTCCACTTGGCTTATCCATGCTTCGACACCCTTTTCCGAGAACTCCAGTCTTCTCTGCATCTTTGTATGCACCATGAATTACCAAGCCCAATATCAGAGCTTTGATGCTAGTGATAGAAGCCAGATCAATCAAGTTTACGAAATTTGAATGAGTTTGCGTTCTGTTTTATTGAATGATACACAAACATGATTCTGAATTGATGCGACTGCTTCTTAGTTCTCTAGTCACTTGTTAGACAAATTTGAAACGCAAGAGGGAACATGGAATGTGAATCATCCCTTTGATGTATGGAGATGATACTACCAAAAAGTTAATTTATTTTACATAAGTTGAACTTGACATTATAATTTGTATGCTGTCCATCTATATCTATTAATAATATTAAATATGGCATAGCACAACCTCGACCCATTGTAATTTCTAATGAAACTTTTATTCGCATGCAGGTGCATGGGATGCAGTTGTGACTTGCTTCTTTATCGATACTGCTCACAATATTGTTGAGTACATTGAAATAATTTCACGAATTTTGAAAGATGGGGGAGTAAGTTCCTTAATCCCAAATTCCAAATAGATCCCATGTGTCTGACTCTTCGCCGTCCATCTGTACTCTGTTTGCTTGATGCCAATCTCATTTCTATATTGTTCTTATGCTTCTGGATGACATTGATATCATGACAGGTTTGGATAAATTTGGGTCCTCTACTTTATCACTTTGCTGATATGTATGGACAAGAAGATGTAAGAGTTTTCTTTTCCCATAAAATATCGCATCACAGCTAAGGGTACGGTGTATTATCTTACCCTGAGATTTATTTGTCTACAGGAAATGTCCATTGAATTGAGCTTGGAAGATGTTAAAAGAGTTGCTTTGCATTATGGATTCGAATTGGAGGTATCTCAACTGATCTGGATAATGCCCCTTATATTTATTATGCAAGTGACTAATCATTTTTGCATTATCCTGTCATCCATTGCAGAAAGAAAGGACTATTGAGACAACCTACACGACAAATCCTAGATCAATGATGCAAGTAAGCTTCTAACTGCATACAAGTGTTGCTCCACCTCCACCCTGCCTGTTTTCCTTTTCTTTCCATATTCATCTGCTGCCATAACTAATCTTATCAATCCCTAACGTATATCTGCATTAAGTGAAATGTTTGTTGTTTCAATTAAGGAATTCCAAACTGCTTTTATGTCATACCTACTGATATATATTGGTTCTTCTACATACTAATGTTTTGAATTAGGGTAACTTGTATGAACCACCCTTGAGATTTGGTTAAATTGCACTCGTCCCCCATTTTGAGTAAAAATTGCACTTCGTTCCTTCTTTTTTTTTGTGACGGTGGTTCGCTTTACTCTAACATATGGTAACCATGGTTAAATCTAAGCCTTCCATTTGCCCTTTTCCCTTGTTCCACCCTCTCCACTTTCCCTCCGCCTCCATGATCTGTTGCTGGCTTTCAAAGGAACTCCTTTGGTTATGAAACAAAGGAGGACTATGCCATTATTTTTATTTGCTGTCTACTGGTGTTGCTGACTCATGAGGAATAACTGTCTTTAATCTCAAGACTCCATCACTGCTCCAACACTGAATCTGCAACCCACCGTCTATTGGAATATTCTGTTACTTGTTGGAATATTCTCTCAGCATCTTTTATATTCTATTAGTACTACCTCCTACCTCCGGTCTTATTTACAAGAAACAAAAAGTGCTGTTTGTTTGGTCCTTATAATAAAAAGTATTGTACTTTTTCTAGATATATTAATTGCTAAGAAAGTTGAAAATTCTTTTCTACCGCTAATTTATTTTGAGCACTCGCAACTTTTTATACTAGTTGATGCATTAATAACAGATATTTTAGTAATTTTCTCATATCAATAATTAAAATGAACATCATGTAGTATTTTTTGTTGTTGCCGATGAAATGAGTCTAATGTTTCTTATATATAATACCAGAGGTAATATCTGTTAGTAGAATGGGGCAGAGTGTAATATTGAGGGAAGAATGAGCTGCAGTGCCATTTCCTTAAGCCTTAGTGGTGATTAGTACAATTTACCCTTTAAATTAAATAGTTTTTTTCATAAATTTGGGTATTAAACAATTTGTAAAGTGATTTGGGTGATGATGCCCAATTACAATTTACAACAAACAAAATGTAATTGTTGACGTTCTTGCAACGGTCACTGGAGTCGTGGCAAATCATTTATTCTCTAATAATACTGAAAGGTTTATGATCATCTTTGCAGAATCGTTATTTTGCTGCATTTTGGACGATGAGAAAAAGATCTGCTTCAGTGCAGCAGCAAGTGGTCTAAGAATTTGGGACCCGACTACTATGATAAAGGATAAATTAATTCTTTTACTTATTATGCTTTGTACATTCCGTTGTTGGGGTGGAGAATACTCCGGTATTCATGAAATTTTGGCAATTTGCCATCATTGGAAGTTTAATTTGATGTATTATTTTGAAAATGTTTACATCATAAATATTCTTTGTTAATCAGATGGATGCCAAATAATGAATTTATTCTTGGATTATGTATGCAAAAAAATATTTGGGCTGAACAGGTATTCCTTGCAGTAACACATGTGGGACCTTCATTATGTGACAGATGCATTGCAATTGCTATTCTTGTAGTTTCCACTTGATTATAAGGACATTTATTTCCCGAAATCCATTGGATTTTTGTGGAAAAAGCGATAAGAGTATTGACACCAAGAATTTCGGAGACACATGCAGTTTGCCAAGGCTGATATTTACACAAAGAAATTATAAGTGGAGTGTAGAGTGTAAAAGAAGAGTGAGATAGAAGAAAATGAAAAGGAAGAAAGTGAAAATAATAATCAAATGTGATGTGATAGATAATGAGAAATATAAAAAAAAAAAAAAAAAAAAAGAAGTGACAAATTTGATGGAGTGAAAAGTAATGGTTCATTAATTATTATCCTTATATAAAATAAATATAATCTATGAGCAATTTTTTATTACTCCAGTGTTACATACTCTTGTACAATATCAAGTTGGTAGGTTCATAATTTATGGTTGTTGCTTGAGTGAAATTATAAAATATTTTTAAGAAATGTGAGATACGTGTCATCGACTAAAACTATGATACACATAATAATAGCTTTTTATAAATTAAAATAGTATATTGATAAAAAAGAATATAATAGTAGCTTTGTTATTTTATAAAATAATTCGAGTACAATGAGTGCTCAAAGAAAACTAACAGATTAGGACAGAGATACAAAAAGGAGAGAAGGGGTTAAGCATAAGTACAATCTAAAAGGGCACATGTCAATTTGCAAAGGATAGATCAATTCATTCAATAGCATGAGTGGACACTAT
The DNA here is from genome assembly GCA_037177725.1 of Cyamopsis tetragonoloba. NCBI lineage: Eukaryota > Viridiplantae > Streptophyta > Magnoliopsida > Fabales > Fabaceae > Cyamopsis > Cyamopsis tetragonoloba. The sequence continues at coordinate 45,692,504 of CM074124.1, forward strand.
TGTCACTATACCTATTTCAATATGCACCAATCTTTTTTTTTCCTTCAAAAATAACTTACAACCGGAGTTTTAAATTTGAGCGACACCAGATTTAAAAATTTGGTTAGTCACAAAACACCACACATAGAACCTTTAACCGGAATGTCAAATCCGAACAAAACTGGATATAAGAATCCGGTTGTAATAAAAAAAAACATGTAGAAACTTGATTGAATCATCAAATTCAGGCGAAACCAGATTCTAAAATCTAGTTAGGCTCAAAAAACATAAAACACAGTCTAAGCAAAACTTACTTCATTTGACATTATATCACATTCCACAATATTAATATCACTTTCAACCATATCACTTTGTAGTTTTTAGGAACATTGTGGTTGTGGCTATGCATACTTGGTGAGTTTTGCATTTGATTTGTATGTTATTTATGCATTTAATGATTGCTTAATAGTTGGATGAAGATGAAGGTACATCTTGTGTGTAAACGAATTTTAAAATCCAATTGTAATCCGATTGGGATCAGTAAAGGTTGATTCTAAGGGCTTGTTTGATTTCTTTTTTTGAAAATAGTTTTTTGTTTTTAAAATTAGAAAACTAAAAAACCCGTTTGGTAGTCGAGTTTTCCAAAACAGTTTTCGGGAACAGTTTTTGTTTTCAATATTTAAAAAACAAAATATGAGAACACCTAAAACATGTTTTGGTTTTCAGTTTTCAGAATTTACACACAAATTTGTATTGAAAACTACTCTCACTTTTTTTAAAAACTGTTTCTAAAAACTGTTTTATAATACAATTTTTAAAAACTAAAAACCAAAACTATTTCAAATAAGCCCTAAATTTTTTTCAGAGTTATTGATGATAACATATAGATGAATTCAAAAACTCAATGGATATGCAAGTCATGAATGCTTATGAAACCAAAGAAGTTAAGGTTGAGAAAGAGGAGGCTTCATGGCCAAAATGATTGATTGTAGAGAATATTATCAAACTAAGCAGGTAAATTAAAATTGGACTTGAATGTCTTCTTTGTTTTGATTAATGTGTTTAGTAGTTAATATGGTGTGTTCGTTGTCATAGTATAGATTGCTAGGTACCAAAGTATATATAAAATAATTATTCACAACTAAAATAGAGTTAAGAAAACTGGAACTTAACTTTTATTTAACGAAAGAATAGTACAACTCCCATATAATTACAAGGAGAAAAATAATATAAGGAGAAACTCTATTTTTCTCTCGGAATTTTTCTCTATGATTATGCTCTCAAATTGGGATGATATAATATTGAAGAAGCAACTATGTATTCATAGTGAAATTAAATAATTTCAGAGCATGTTTGGATATGATTATTTCCAAACATACGTTGGACAGTTGTATTTTGTACTTAAAAAAGTTTTAAAAAGCTTTTAATTATTCTTTTAACAAAGGAAAAAACTTTTTGTCCTTTAGCTAAAATTTGGACATTATTTCAAAAACCTTTAAAATCGTTTTTCATAGCTTAAAATTATCTTAAAAATCACTGACAGCAAATATATCCAAATAAAAATTGATTATGTCTCAGACAATCTATTTTTTTTCACAGCTTACTTTTACAAATAATCACAGCTAATCCAAACACACCCTCACACCTTTTGTTTTTCCTTAAATTGAGGAGCTTTTTCCTCCTTCACTTACTTCTCCACCGAAGCAAGAAAATAGGGACTTCATTAGTTTCCTTTTTATTTTTTATTTTTCTGACTTTTTCTTAAGCTATCAAAAGTGGCTTTACCATTTCAACAATCTCCTATTTTAAGTTACTTTTGGAGAGCTTACAAATCTTTCTGACAATTCCTTGCTGCTTACGTCTTTAATAGGTCATACAAGGATTTACATCATATAAACTTGCCGGTGTTGATAGGCTTTGTCATTACATCTACTAGGTTATCTTTGGTCTGGATCTTCTGCATGTCCGCACATCCTTCTTCTACTACTTCTCGAACAAAATGATATTGAACACGTATATGCTTCGTTCTTGAATGAAAAGATACATTCCTTGCAATATGCAAGACACTCTAAATGTCACAATACACAATAATCTTCTCTTGTTTGTGCCAAGCTCTTCCATTAAACCCTAAATCCAAATTGCCTCCTTGCATGCTTGCGTAGCTGTCATGCATTCGGCTTTTGTAGTAGACAGAGCTACAATAGTTTGTAATTTAGATAACCAGCTAACTGCTTCTCCTGTAGGAGTAAACACATAGCCTGTAGTAGATATACTTTTATCAAGATCTCTTGCAAAATCTAATTCAACATATCCTTTCACAATTAAATCTGATCCTGCAAAACATAATGCAACATCTGAGGTTTCTTTAATATATCTTAGGATCCTCTTAATAGCACTCCAATGCTCCATGTCGGGATTTCCATAAAATGGCTGACATTCCCGACAACTTGTTCAATATCTAGTCTCGCACAGATCATTGCATACATAAGACTACACACTACTAATGCATACGGTACTAAAGACATTTCCATCCTCTCTGTTTCATCACTAGGACACATATTTGAGGATAATTTGTAATTGATAGGAAGTGGGATAGATATTGGCTTACAGCTTTGCATGTTGAAGTGTTGCAAGACTTTCCTTAGATAGTTCTTTTGTGAAAGACAAATCTTCCTATCTTTTGTGCCTTGGTGAATTTTTATCCCTAAAATTTTGTTTACTGGTCCCAAGTCCTTCATATCAAACTCCCTAGCCAATTATGCCTTCAGTTCTTAGACTCGATCTTTGTTGGGGCCTACCACCTACATGTTATCCACATACAATTACAAAATGATGAAATCACCATCACCAAACCTTCTGTATTAAGTACAATGGTATGAACTCATTCTGTTGTATTTGAGGCTAATAATGAAAGAATCAAAAACACCTCGGCGCTTACTTTAGACCGCACAAAGATTTGGTCAACCTATAAACCAAGTTTTCTTTTCTTGGTTCTTTAAAGCCTTTTCGTTGGAGCATATATATTTCTTCTTCTTCAAGTTCTCCATGAAGAAAAGCAGTCTTTACATCTAATTGTTGAAGATGTAAATCAAATGTAGCGCACATCGCTAGGACTACTCTAATAGTGGTAAGTATGACCACTGGAGAGAATATCTCGTTGAAATCAATACCTTCTTTTTAAGCATATTCTTTAACCACCAATCTTGCATGATATCATTCCACTTGGTCATTGCCATCTATTTTGATCTTGTAGACCTGCCCATTTGTTGCCAATGTCTCTTTGACCTTTTGGAAGTACAAGTTTCCGTGTCTTATTTCTATGCAAGTCCTCCACTTCTTCATGCATTGCTGCTATCAAGAGAGAGGCATCTGAACTATTCACGGCTTCCTGAAAGGTTGACGATCCCCTTTCTTTTGTAAGAAGACAATATGCATTATGAGTAACCATAACATATTCTCCAATATGATAACGAGCTGGTGGTTGTTTCGGTCATGTACTATGTCGACGTTCTACACCAACTACCTCATCGAGTTCTTGTTCATCATGCTCAGGTTCTGCTTCAAAAGAATCATCTCTATATTTCTCATCTAATTGTGCAGTAGTGGGATCCCACATGTGATACCCCTTAACATTATCAGCATTCCCGAAGAATATATATTTCCTGGATTTTGGATCCAGTTTTGTTCTTTCTTGGGAGTTGTATATCACGTACACAGCATCCCAACACTTGTATAAAAGAGTAATCTGCTGGCTCTCCTTTCCACATCTCCATCAGGGCCTTGAAATCAATCGCAATTGATAGTGATCTATTTATCATGTAACTGGCAGTTTTTACCACTTCTGCCTAAAAAGACTAAGCCAAACCTGTTGTTCTCAACATTGCTCTTGTTCTTTCTAGGAGAATTGCCTCTTGATACCCTCTTTCGTACAAAATACCAAAAACTCACCATCTACATAATGATAAGTGCATTTTTATGCTTATTTTACAAGCTAAATTATGCACTTATCTCTTCTTAAAAAGAGTTTTCTTAAGCAAAAAGCTTCCCTAATCTAATCTTTTGAGTTCTTGAGCAAAATTTCCATTTAATAAAGTTTTTTTGAGTTGAGGATAACAGGTACTAAGTTATAACCCAAGTTGCAAAGGAGTGTTGGTTACATTTCTGTCACTTTGGCACTCGAGCTACGGATGACACTTAAGCGCCAAGTTGAAGATTGAAGTCTAAAGTTGCTGCCAAACTAGCGCTTAAGCTAGATGTGACGCTCAAGCACGAGCCAGAATAGCGCTTAAGCCCCATATGGCCCTTAAGCGTGAGTTTTTCTTGCAGTCAAATTCCTCTCGGCCATTTTCTCGCTTAGGCGAGGTGTGGCGCTTAAGCAAGAGTCTCGTAACTGGAACGCTTTTTGTGATTTCAAACCATTATAAATACATGAGGAAGCCATTCAGAGTGAGAGGAAGCCGTCTTTGCACGAAATTTATGTTTCTAGAGAGAGAAAGAGAGCAATTGAGAGATTTATTGTAATCTTTTCTCATATGATGTTTGCTTTTCAATTGGAGATGGTAGCTTAAACCCTCTACTTGGGATTGGATATAACTTGTTGTGTATAATTCTCAAAATCAGGTTCTTATTTATGTTAAATTGTTTGGTTTTCTTTTCTCTGCTTTAATTTAGAGTTGAAAGCTTGATCATCTTCCTACTCTCATTCTAACGGTTCTTTTAAACGAGAATTTAATTTGAAAAGAGGTTCTAAGAAAGAGAATTTCACCAATGAAAGACTAGGGACAGTTTTCATTTATGAACCACTTTCAAAAGGGCTTTCTTCATGCGTGATAACTACTTTTACCGTTTAAAGAGATTTAATTGATATAGTCTTGCATAGAATCTGACAAATGAGGGATCGTTGTCAATGATTTTTATCCTTGGCCTTTCAATTAACATAATAAGTTCTTAAAGTTTGGGAATTATCACTAGTATAGTGAAAGTCAAGCTCAAGTGTTCTTATAAATTGGTTTTAACTCTTTCTACATTACGAGCAATTGTTTTTACAATTTAAATCAACTCAATTCTCTATAAAAACTTCACCCAAATGTTTTCTAATTGAAACTAAATTGTTCTAGAATTGCTCTCTGAGCACGATACTTGTTTCCACTATATTAAAACAAAGTTAGTATTTTACATTCAATAAAATACTTAACACATTCTCCTCCGTTGTGTGTCCTCAAGCACTTTATTTTCTTTCCACTTTCAAGCTCCACGTTCTTTGAACTCCTTGAATATTAGAAACACATTTGATTTCTTCTTGATTGGGAACACCCATAGTCTCCTGGAATAATCATCAACAAAAGACACAAAATATTTTGTTCTTCCTAAGGACATTTCTAGTGACTCCCACACATCAAAATGAATCAAATCCAATATGTCGTTATTTCTAGCAATTAATCAACTAAATGTGAATCTATGCTGCTTACTTATCACCCCGTGCTTGCAGAAAGGTAAACTCCCACAACATCGTTGTTTCTTCTTGACTTGTGGTTGCAACTAATGCATCTGCCTCCTGCAACGTATCTCCCATAAATATGTATAGATTAGTAGTGAACTTCTTACGATGTGTTTAAATTTGTTGAGCCACCCATAATTTGCGATGTGTTTCAGCTAACATTTAGTCTTAGTAAGAATCTTTGTATACAATTGCAATAAATACTTGTGGTAAAAGTTTTAAGCCTATTTGTTATTGTTTATTTTACAAAATAATTATTTTTTAATAAAATAATTGATTCTGAATGTTTTTAAAATGTTTGTACGTGCTTTTAAAAATAATAGAAAGAAAAAATAATCAAATTTTTTTTAGAAGTTACTTTAGACTACTCATTAAAAAAATTAATTATAATAGAAAATTAAAAAAAAATGATTGATGTCATTTTAATAAAACATAAATAATTTTTTTTAATTTTTATTCTAATCAATTCTATACTTACTTTTAAAATTAATTATTTTTAAAGAATAACTAACTGCCCATAACTCAATAATTACTCAACTCGATTAAGACTATTTCTTACAAACAAAACACGTGCTATGTCTAGAATATTATTAAAAAAAAACAAAATTAAAATTATACGTGGCAGAAGAATTTAGTTGTTGTTTTTCTGGTTTGCCTTGAAGAAAAGGGATAAGATAACAGAGTTTCTCCCTTCCACATATATTGGGAATGGTTCCAATTTGGCCATCCAAAAATGGTTAATAATTGATCAATCATAATATAATATTAATTTCTACCTCACTTATTTTTAATTTTTTTAATTAAAAATCAAGATATTACTCCATCCGGTTCTATATATAAGTCAACTTCTAAAAGAAATTTTTGGTCCTAAATATAAGTTACTAACTAACTCAATAATTAAAGTTTCTCTCTTTATCCCTTCTTCAATTTTCAAATATTCAATTAATGATGAGTCAGAAAGAGGAGTAATATTATATCCTCCAAAAAATTCTCCTACTTATTCTCCTATTACCATAGTATGAAATTAAGTGGACTTTAACCATAAAAAGCATTAAAAATATTCTTTAACAAGTAAGTAAGAGGATTTGTAGGAACATGGAATAAAAGAATTAGGAATTACTCGAGAAAGATAATGGAATAAGAAAGAAGAGTAATTTGTAATCTTCCTATTCCATCTTCTTAAATATCTTCCTACTTACTTATTAAAGAATATTTTCAATGTTTTTTATGTTTTCAAGATTGAAAGTGCATTTAATTTCGTATTTTATATGGTAATGAAAGGATAAGTAGGATGATATCTAGGAGGATATAGCATTACTCAACAAAGAAAAATAGATTTTAATTTCTAAAGTATATATTTACTAGCACATTTAAGTTGAGGATATAGTTGGAAAAAACCTCTTTTTTAAAACAAATTTAATGAACTAATTACTATTTTTTAATTTTATTGATTCGATTATAAGTAACTTACATATAAGACTATAAGACCAAAGAGAATATTATTTTACTAAAATTGGTTAAAAGTTGATCAACTTGAGATTGGTTGAAAATCTTTTTCATATTGGAAAACATCCGTACTACTACTTGATGATGTTCATTATTTTTCTATTTTGCACATTGTATTTGATGTACCTTGTCACACTTTTCACGTTTAAATATTTTTTTTCATTCTGCATCAAAGATATAGTGTTACTATTGTCACCTCTTTATTTTTTTTTATATCACACATTTTATTTTATTTTTTCTAAATTTGTCTTTTGCCCAGCATTTAAAACTCAGATACGCTCAACTTTTACAAACTAAGCGAATTAATAAGTTTTTACAAAACTAACGGTTTTTAATTACTGGGTACGCCTGATTTTTAATTACTAGTAAATATTTTGAGTAATCCTTTAAGTATTTGTTCGGTTTTTAATTACTAGACGCGTCCAATTTTTAATTATTGTTAGTTAGTTTTGCGGAATACACTTGCTAATTACTCAATTTCTAAAATTTTAGCGCGCTCGATTTTTAAATATCAGGTGAAAGAAAATTTTAAAAAATTAAAATAAAAGTATGTGATAAAGACAGAAATAAAAGAGGTGGCAGCCAACTAAAGTATCCTAGACAAAAGTTGAATGTTAATTTTTTGAGGTAGAGAGATTTTGAAGTATAATAGCCTTTCGTAATAATTCTTTAATTGTTGTTTCAAAAAGAAAACAAAAAACAAAACATACCTGATACCTCTAATCATTTCCTCATTTGCCTTTTGTTTTTTAATTAAAAAATTAAGATATTATTATTTTATTTAAGTTGGCCATATCAACTTTTGGGATTTACTTAAAATCTTTTTCATATTGGGAAATATCTGTAGATGGTGTTCATTTTTTCTAGAATTATATACTAAAATAGTCACAGACTTTATATTTTATAAGTAAGTTTAGTCTCTCGCGAAATTAATCATTTTAGTCCCTGACTTTCACTATTATTGGCCATTTTAATCCCTGACTTTCACTACATCATTAATTTTAGTCTCTATTTTTTCAGGGACTAAAATGAATGATTATATAATTCAGAGAGTAAAGTGACCTGTAAAATATAAAGTCAGGGACTAAAGTGACTTATCCGCTCATAGTCAGAGACTAAAGTGAATTATTCTCGCAAAGTTAGGGACTGAAACGGTACATCACTCTTTTTTCTATTTTGCTCATTGTATTTGATGAGCCTTGTAACACTTTTCATGTTAATTTTTTTTTCATTCTACAATAAAGGTACGGCGGCTATTATTGTCACCTCTTCATTTTCTTTTTATATTACACGTTTTAATTTTTTTTTTTAAAATCGTCTTTCGTCCCGTATTTAAAACCCATGCGTGCTTAGGTTTTAGAAACTGAGCAAATTAATAAGTTCTCACAAAACTAACGGTTTTTAATTACTGAGCGTGCCCGAATTTTAATTATTGGTAGCCATTTTGAGAAATTCTTTTAATATTCGCTCGGTTTTTAATTACTGGATGCGCCCAATTTTTAATTACTGGTACGCATTTTAAGGAATCCATTTAATATTTGTTCGATTTTTAATTACTGGGCGCGTATAGTTTTTAATTACTGATAGGCATTATTCTCTTAGTTTTTAATCACTGAGCGCGTCCAATTTTTAAAAACCACATGCGCCCAATTTTTAAATATTGTTAGTTAGTTTTGCGGAACACACTTGCTAATTACTTAGTTTCTAAAATCTTTAAATATCAGGTGAAGAACAATTTTTTTTAAAAAAAATAAAAGTGTGTGGTGTAGATAGAAAAGAAAGAGATGGCACACACCTAAAGGTATCCTAGCCAAAAGTTGAATGTTAATTTTTTGAGGTGAAGAGATTTTGAAGTATATATAACCTTTCTTAATAGGTCTTTAATTGTGGTTTCAAAAAGAAAAAAAAATATAAAACATACCTGATACCTCTAATCATTTCCTCACTATATGTGTAATTTCAATTTTTTTTTCAAAAAAATAAAAAATGTGCACTCATACATACATACAAGTACATCATTAATGTTCCTGTCATGTAGCTCAGTTGGTGAGCGTATAGAGACGTGCGTGTGTGGGTACGGAATTCGAATTCCGATTGTACTACTTTCCTGTTAATCAAAAAAAAAAGTACAGCATTAATTAACATGCATGCATATTATTACAAATTAAATTCTTTGCTTTATATTGTAACCAGAAAAAATACCAGAAAAAATACTATGCTATTAGTTAGGTTAATTCTATAAATTAAATCGGTTCCCTCCCCAGTGCATGCAAGTCGCTTCCATTCCTAAATTAATTAAATCACAAGCTATGATTCACTCATCAGAACTCAAATGGTTCTTGTGTTCTTCTACTTGGCTTATAATTATGATAATTTATTGCATATTTTTCATAATCATCTTCAAACCCCAAAATAAAAAAACAAGAAAATTCACTCTTTCTTTGCTCCCTCCTGGTCCCAAACCATGGCCTATAGTTGGCAACATTCCCGAAATGCTTGCTTACAAATCCACATTCTTCCGTTGGATACATTCCTTTATGAAAGAAATGAACACAGAAATCGCGTGTTTCCGTTTAGGAAACGTGCACGTGATCCCCGTCACATGTCCCGAGATAGCACGTGAGTTTTTGAGAAAACAAGACGCTGCCTTTGCGTCGAGACCAATAAGCATGTCCACGGAAGTTATAACCCGCGGGTACTTGACCACGGCGCTTGTACCGTTCGGGGAACAATGGAAGAAAATGAAACGAATCGTTAGCCACGAATTGTTGTCCCCCACCAAACACCAACGGTTTCACTTTCTCGCAAAAAGAACCCAAGCAGCTGATAACCTCGTGTTTCGCGCCTACCGCGAATGCAACGAGAATAATGACGGCGTTGTGAACGTCAGGGACGTAGCGCGGCAATACTGTTGTAGCGTCATCAAGAAACTGTGTTTTAATATGACGTCATTTGGAAATGGTAGTAGAAACGAGGAAGTGGAGCATATAGAAGCAATTTTCACGTTGCTAAAGTACATTTATGCGTTTCGTGTTTCCGATTATGTCCCTTGGTTGAGGGGGCTTGACTTGGACGGTCACGAGGCCAAGGTGAAAGATGCATTAGGGATTCTTAACAGGTATCATGATCCCATAATTGAGATGAGAATCCAGGAATATTGGAATAACAATGATCAACTAATAAGGTCGAAAATTGATGGAGATGAGGATTTTCTAGATATTCTTATCTCGCTCAAAGATGCCAACAATAAACCGATCTTGACATTGCAAGAAATCAAGGCGCAGATTATAGTAAGTAATAGTAATATAGTAGTACTCATCTACGATATATATTTGTTTTGAATCTCACACGCAATAATTCCAATTGCGCATAAAATTGATAACTAATCAATAATCATGTTGCATTTGCATTGCTAAACCCCATACATGTTATAACACCTTACATCTTAAGGTGTCGGCTTATCACTCATACATACTGTCATAATACCCTACGTGATCATTTTATTTTCTTATAAATAAAGAGATACTAAAGAAGTAGAGCCTAAACATGTTAATAAAATGTGTAGTAATATTTTTGGGTTCTAAAGAAATTGTTTTGGCTTGCCTTATGCTTTGACTAACCCTCTATATAATTTATATTTTATTTTTTAAAAGTGTTTTTTTATTTGAGTTAGAAGATAACAATATATATACTATAAATAAATTATATTAGAAATGAAGACTATCCGAGGAAAATAAAAATAATAATTGAAAACATATTAGGATAAATAATAAATACATTAATACAAAAATATGGCACAACAGCAATTTTACAATTTTTTAAACATAATCAAAGCAGATGCACACGTATGATTGTAATCAAATTAACTTGTTACAGGAATTGATGCTTGCAGCAGTAGATAACCCATCAAATGCAGTTGAGTGGGCTCTTGCGGAAATGATAAACCAGTCCGAGTTGCTTGAGCGAGCCACAAAAGAATTAGACGAGGTCGTAGGCAAAGAGCGATTGGTCCAAGAATCAGACATCCCCAAACTCAACTACATAAAGGCATGTGCTAGAGAGGCTTTACGCCTTCACCCCATCGTGCCTTTCAACGTTCCACATGTCTCTACCAAAGATACAATTGTCACCAACTACCTTATCCCAAAGGGAAGCCACGTGTTGTTGAGCAGGCAAGAGTTGGGTCGAAACCCAAACGTGTGGAATGAACCCAACAGGTTTGACCCAGAACGACACCTCAAGAGTGATGGTGGTAAGTCAGAGGTGGTTTTGACAGAGCCAGAGATGAAGTTCATATGGTTTAGCACAGGAAGGCGTGGATGTCCTGGAATCATGCTTGGCACCACCATGACTGTAATGCTACTCGCACGGTTGTTACATGCCTTCACGTGGAGTGCACCACCTAATGTATCCATCATCAACCTTGTTGAGTCTGATGGTGATATGTTTCTCGCCGAGCCACTAGTGGCTATAGCCAAGCCAAGATTATCACCAATACAACTATACCAACAGATTAATTAACTCAAGATTTATATATGCAGATGATAGATTCATGCATAACATTGTTGAGAACTACAAAAAGCAAGTAAAACTACTTTTCTATTTAATTTAGTAGCTTTTGTTAGATTCGCTAGTTAGTAAATAATTAGTAGTGTGAAAGTGTTATGGTTTTACATTTTATCCTTCATGTGTATATAAACCTTTTTCTCAGTCAAATAATTTGCCCAAGTCATTGTTCAATATATGGAAATATTTTCTAACTCTGTTTTCTCTCTGAATGCTTTATTTCTAACATGGTATCATTATAGTGAACCTTCTGTTTCACATTTCTATTAGCCAAAATCTTCTTTCTTCATTACCCTTAGCTTCGTAGCAATTTTATTGAAGATTTACTTTGTGATTTCACCTCTTTGCTGTGTGATTTCAATTCTTCGCAAAGGCGTAATAAATTACTTGATACCTTTGCCTTAGTTGCAAAGAGAGTTTTAACTGTGTTATAGTCTAAGGTTTGAGAGTACAATGTGAGTGGTTTGTAAATCATAAATTAGGTATCTCCCTTTTAAATTTGTTAAATTTTTCTATTTATACGCCCCTTTCTCTATGCAAATGTACCTTAGTCTCGTTGCCTTGTCAACGGTTCACATTCCATCAACTCCATGTTCCCGACATCAAGGCACAGCGTACTTGCATTAAATGTTAGTACAGACCTCTATTCCTTCTTGTGCTAATCTCCTTCGATTAAAAACAATAACCGGGGGAAATAGCTTCCCTTTTTTTCTTTTTCGTCCTCCAATCAAGCACGCCCTTTGCACCAGTGATAGCCTAAGTTGCCCTTTATCCTTCTCTCAATCTTGTCAAAGCCTACATTTCTTTTCTTACATACCACATAGTTATCCATGCTTTCTATCTTCATTTCTTAAACAAGCACGTTTACCCTCTTCACGCGGCCCTTCGGTCCTTTTCTTTTTTCTTTTTCATTTCTTCGCTTTGTTCAGCTCATCCCCCTCCCCCTCACGTACCAAGGGGGTCCACTACAATATCCTCTTTGCGTTTCTTCGCGATCCCAAGCTCGCTATCAAATGCACATTGTCCTTCTGCTCCATGTCTTTTCTCTTATTGAGTTCATGCTACACCACGTTCCTACTTTGCTAAGTCATCGTTATACTTCTCTTTGGTTAAACTCTCACTATGCCGTGTTTCTTCCCTCACCACATGCCCACTTTAACCCGTATGTCGAGTCGTAATTCCCTGACGCTCTTGCTTCTTCACGTACTTTATCACATTTTTCCTTTGTTGGGTCTTAGTTCCCTTGCGCTCCTGCTTCCTCGCGTACTTGCTTCATCGCGTTCTTCCTTCATTAGTTGGTCTTATCTTCCCTACCTTCTTACTTCCTCGTGGACTTATTTCATCGTGTTCTTCCTTCATTGGATATTAGCTCCCTTATGCTCTTACTTCCTTGCATACATGTTGACTTTTCTCTTATTTCATAACTATGATTTCCTACTCAGCGAGAGTAAGCCTGATTGCTATCGTATGATCGTGTACTCATGCCTTGCCTCTTTCTCATGTCGCTTGAGCAAACATTATATCTCAGAATGACTTGGAACCCTTCTCCAAGAGTTACTCGATAAACTAGCCACTTTTGATTAGTTTGGTTTGAGTTCTCGCTGCTCTGATAATATTAGTGCTTATTTGGATTCTCCTATTTCATTTGAGGGTGAGCTGAAGGCTTTTGCCTTTGATGAAGCACAAGCTGCTGTTGAGGTTCGCGCTAGTGAAGGCAAATTCAAACTTGTTCAAGCTGAACTAATAGAGGAAAAGCAAAAGAACGAAGAGATAACTGCAATATATTCTAAACTTCCACTGGCAAACTCTAATATGTCTAGGTCTTTTTAGACTATAAGTTTGTTTACATTAAATTTCTACGTTTTGTATTTGATATACCTAATGTTCCTACTATTTGTGCTACTCTTCCTTAGAATGAACCTCCATTATCGTGTTCTTGATTACAGTGTTGCTAAATTTGATGTTGCCTTTTTACACAAACACATGTTCTTCTCCCTTAGAGACATGTTTGTTGGGTCATTCAAAGTTTCCAACAAGTTTAGCTCCATGACCATTTTAGTTTGTGTTTTTTCGTGTTGCACCATGGGTTTCTCATCTAGGACTAGCTCAAGATCATGTTCATCCAATTATACGTCCTCCAGAGTGAAGGACTACCTTTTGGTATCACAGCTCTGCTAGCATTGTCCCCCATTGTTATGTTGTTGATATCTTGTCCGGCTGCAACACCAAATGTTATAGTCTAGGGTTTAGGAGTACAATGTGAGTGGTTCATATATCACAAATGAGATTATTCCCTTTTAAACTTGTTAATAAAAAATGTTTTATTTATACATCCCTTTGTCTACACAAACGTTCCTCGGTCTCGTATCCTTGTCAACGGTTCTCATTCTATCAACTCCATGCTCCTCACATCGAGGTGCAACAATCCAGCATTAAATGTGAACCCCTTTCCCTTCTTGTGCTAATCTCCTTCAATTAAAAACAATAACCAAGGGATAATGCTTCCCTTTTCCATTGTCGTCCTCCAACTAAACACGTCATCCAGTTGTATGTCATCCACAGTGAAAGACAACATTCGCAGTGTCACAGCTCTTATAGCATTGTCCCTCGTTGTTGCTAATATCTCGGCCGGTTGCGGCATCAAATGTTATAGTCTAGGCTTTCGGAATACAATATGTGTGGTTTGTAATGCTTTCGTTTTCTTTTTCATCCTTTAATCAAGCATGTCCTTTGACACCAGTGACAGCCTAAGCTGCTCTCTCTCCTTCCCTCAATCTTGTCAAAGCCTACATTGCTTGCCTTATATACCACATAGCTATCCATACTTTCTCTCTTCATTTCTTAAACAAGCATGCCTTCCCTCTTCAGCCAGTCCTTTAGTCCTTTTTTTAATTTCTTCGCTTTGTTCAACTCACTCACCTCCCCTTCACGTACCAGGGGGTCTACAATGCTTTGGCAGTTGCTAATGGTCAATTTTTACATCAACGAATAAACAACGCATTTTCATGTGGTGATTTGTTTGAAGAGATGTACATACATGTAGTTACCCCTGGTTTTAACGCACCTTCTATTTCTTATATAGCACGTGTAAACTCTATCTGCAGTGAACTTCGACATTCATGATAAACCAGCATTCAATTCTTATTAATTACCATTCATAAAACAATCAAGTACATGTAACTCACCTCACTTGTGGGTCCTAACAATTTTCTGCGAGAAGAGAATGCCAAAGCAGAAATATTGTCAAAATTAGCCAGTATGAAGAAAAAGTCAAACCATCATTATGTCATTGAAAAGGTGGTCCAAGCCCCCTATATAGTTCTTCAAATTGAACATGGCGATTAGAGAACTCATTTGTTGAGATATATAAGAAAGGGAATGCTTCCTGAAGATCAAACATAGGCAGAGAAGATTGTTAAAAAAGTAGTCCAGTATGTTGATATAGAGGGCAACTTGTTTAGGAGAAGAACTTATATACCTCTCTTGAAGTGTATTGGCCCAAGATGATGTCTTAGAAGAAATACACGAAGGATGTTGTGGGCATCATTATAGGCAAAAAGCTCTACTGTGGAAAGCCCTTCAAGCAAGATATTTCCGGCCAACGATGGAAAAAGATGCAAAAGACACATGCAGAAGTGTGTTAACTATCAAGAACATGCAAAGATTCCTCACTTACCCCCATAAGAGTTACATACACTCTCATCTCTTTGGCCATTTCATACTTGAGGTATAGAATTGTTAGGTCTATTTGCTAAAGCTCCTAGACAAGTGAAGTTCTTGGTAGTGGCTAAGATCCAGAATTTTGTGTTTAAACAAATTATATGCAGGTTTGGTATCCCAGTCGAAATGATCACAAACAGTGGCACCCAGTTTACACACAAAAAATTTAAAGAGCTATTGGATGGACTAAGAATTAAACACCATTTCGCCAGTGTGAAGTATCCACAAACGAATGGTCAAGCTGAAGTAATGAATAAAGTAATTTTAAGTGGGCTCAAGAAGAGATTAGAACAATATTGGGGCAAAATGGACTTTCCGCAAAATATGGGTTTCGGCTTTTCAATGCAAATTGTTCAAATTTTTTCGATTTTCATTGTTGGTCATGAAGAAACGAGAAGTTCCAAAATCTAGATTTTCATTTCTTCGTGAAGATTCACCAGGACCAAAAAATATTTAGAGAAATTTCTTAAAACTCTCGTCACCAGAAGAAGACGAAGAAGAAGAAGAAGAAATAACAACAAATTTGCTCTCCATTGTATTCAGAAATTTAGGACAGTAACGAGGAATAGGCTACAAAGGAAAAGAGAATTAAAGTAAGGAAAAAGAAGGTACCTAGAAATCTGTACTAGGAAAGGGGTTGAATTTCTTGGGAAATGCAACAAGATCTTGACGCTTCGAAGATTAGAGGTTTGCAGTTATAGAGGCTTTTCTCTAAGAAGTTTTGAAATTTGAAAGCAGAATAGGAAGTGAAACAGGGTAGACAGAGACTAGAGGGTTTTAAAAGGTCAAAAAGGTCTTCTCAAGAAGGATTTGGGGGGCAAAACAAACTTTACGCAAAGAGAGTTGGAGGATGGAAGAGCTCATCGTTTCCTTCATAATAACCGAAGAAAGTGTGCAAATCGTACAGAAACACATGTCCCATGCCTTACGCGACGTGGACTTTTTGTTAGTTACGCCATAAATGAAGGGGATTTGAAAAGATTTAATACTTTTTAGAGTAGTGGAAATATTTTCTCAAAGTGGGGGTGAGATAGCACAAAAAAGCCAGAAATTATTTTTACAACTCAGTAACCTATTATTTCAACTCACTGATATGGGGAGCAGTTGTTATGGATGGAAATCATGCCAAGCACATTACCATCCATCCATCATTCAGCATCATGTCGGAGACAAGGTATTCCCATCCATATAATGTTGAGCATACCGTCAAAGGTAAGGAGCATACACCCTGAGAACATGGACGCGATGTTGCCTAAATAGTTACACGTCATCATGGCCATAACAGAATATCTAGTATGAGTGGGGACCACGACTAACTAATTCTGTTATATGGGGGTTTGAGCCTAAGGTCCAAAGCTGGTAAAAGCGTAATTGACAAGGCCTTGGAGATTCCCTATAAATAACAGCAAATACACATTAATGAGATAATTATTCATTCATTATTATACTTTCTTTCTATATTGATACTGACTTGAGCATTTGAGTCTCCTTGCAGGTGAACACCTGAGACACCAACAACACCACTGCACATGGCTACCAGAGGACTACTCAGAGGATCACTGGACGTCAAGACCCTGGTGTTGTAGGGTATAGCACAACAGAAGTATAAGCACAAGGAAATGTAGTTACAAGATGATATGATCAAGAAAGCTCTTAGTAACTACGGGTGATTTTCATAATTTCAATTTCAGACCAAGAATAGAGCGGGATATATGCTTATTGAACTTGATGATTTGAAAGTGTATAGCATGCTTCCCCACTTGTAGATTAAGTCGTCTTGTGTATTTATAGCCTTCAAATGATTATATAGTCGTTGTAGACAGTTGGGGCTTTGCTTGAGTCATTGGAATTTGTATTTCAAACTCTACTTGGCCTCCAAGTATGGATGATGCCATCTTGATGATGTCATCATGTACTTGTTTGACAGACTGTGTTAAATCTGTCTAAGGTTCCATCTAAGTCTAACATTTCCTTTCCTTTTGGATTTGAACTGAGTCAAACACTTCTGACGTTGATATTTTTCTAGTTTAAAGTCTACATTGGTCCTTCTTAGCTTAGATTCATACTTCAGATGGAATCTATAAAAAATGTGCAGGTGCGAGATCTTCTGTCTTTCTGATTTGAGGTTTTAGTCTCAGTCTAAGATTCAGGTGTTGAGTTTGAGTTGAGTTTAAGGTTTCTATGCTTGATCTTTCTTCATTTTAAAGCTTAGATTGATCCTCTTGTGGTTTGATTTAAACTTCATATTGAATCTATTAATTCTTTCAGATATGTGTTTTGTAACTTTGAAGTCTTATTCTTTTTATCTGAGTTATGTCCATTTATAGTGAGATCTTCTTGATCTATGTTCTTTTGACTATGAAGTCTTTTAACTTCTTATGTGAATTGTGCTCTGTTGAGATCTTCTAGATTTGAGATCTGCTATATTGAAGCCTTCTACTTGAGATGTGAGTTTAGCTCTTGTTGCTTTTGGGTCGCCTAAGAGGTCCAATATAATTCTCATCAGATTCTTCTAATTTATGATGATCATTTAAATTGTGAGAATCTTCTGATTTTGTATCTTGATATTTGATAGTTCAGACTGGAGAGTGATCTTCATGAAGCTTTTGATCTGAACTTTCTTTATCTCAGTTAGATTATAAACATGTCATTTTGTAGTATGGGAATCTGAGTTGTATCTTCCTTTTGGCTAAGATGAACTTAATATTCTTATTTGTTGCACTTGAAGAACAATGCCTTCATTCTTCTATACTTATGAATGTGAGCTTCTTCTTTGCATATGCCAATATATAGGTGTAAGACCTTTTAGATACTTCGGTGAAATTGATTATCTGAGTTATTTTCTTATTGATAGCCATGATGAGCGCATCTTTTGTTTCGAAGTGATCTTGACTTGTTTCTTTAGTTTAACATCCCTTATAGATACTTTTCAAGGTCCAGATTGATGATCTTTTAGTAAAGCTTCTCTGAACTTGACTCTTACTACAGATCTGTAGTCTAAGTGTGTTAGTAATCGTCATTTTTTTTATCTGATCAATTAAGTAATATCCTCATATTGATTTGAATTTATTCCTTCAATAACTTGATCAATCTAAAATCAAATAGCTTGTTATTTTGTTGAGTTAATGTCAATATGAGTTTCTCTTCTCCTTCTGACATGGTCAGCTTCTTCATTGAATATTTGGAGCCATATTTGCAAGCTTTTAATAGGTGCGTCCAATACTTCCTTTGACTTGGTCACCTATTGGTAGCTTAGAAATGCTATATCTAATGTAGAAAATACTGCATCTACACTTATTTCCTTTCTTTCTGAGATAAACACCGCTTGTGATAAGCTCAGTATGAATCTTTGTTGCTTTCATATCTTATGTTGCATGCTCAAGCAAAATGTTAGTAATAACAATCCATATCAGAAAATCAACACATTTTTATAGTCTCTTTATAGGTTTCCTATTATTAAAACCAATCAGCTCAAAGGGTTTGTCTTAACACTTTGTAGCTCAAGTTTTACGGAAGGGGGGGGGGGGATTCTATGGTGGTGGATGTTTGTGAAACAAAGGGTGTTTGTTCTATAAGAGGAGTGGGGATGGGGGAAGTGGTGGCAGTGAGGAGGGGAATGAGTGGGACACCACTTAAGGTAGAAGAGAAGGAGGAAGAGGAGGAGAAAGAAAATGAAAAGATGAACAGTGGTGGTCTATGGTAGTTGGTGGTGGCAGCAATGATCGTTAGAGATAGAAGAAAAAAAAATTCTAACCTAAAGCGACATCATTTTGGGTGTTTTCCATTATACATTTAACGGTACGAATGTAGAAAGACCAATGTGGTCAAAAAATGTAACACAAAGGCCTAAATTGTCAAAAAAAAAAAAAAAAACTAAACGTAAAGACCTAAAATCAAAATTCGCTACACGCATATTATCAAAAAAAATCGCTAACACATAACGGATCAAAGTTATACTTTAACATTTTCTTAATTACACACACCGTTAAATACACTTAAACCCTCTCTTTGCCAAAATAATCCTTCTCGTTTTTGTACAGAAACCCTTTTTTTGTTTTTAAAGCTATTGATCATGTGATGGCTGAGTTAAGAAAATTGAGAAAGAAATGAGGAGAAACATATGAGGAGGGAGAAAAAAACAGGTGGAATAGCAAGAAAAATGAAAAATTTCCCGTTTTTAATTTGAAAAAGATAAAAGATAAAAAGAGAAAGAGAGGAAAGTAGTTGCTATTTAGTGTTACGTGGAAAATTAGGCTTAAATAACACTCATTTATTTACTTTTTATAATCATATAGATATAGATAGATGGATTACACACACCTCTTTTAATTTATGTACTCTTATTAAACATCCATCCCATTTATTTTTAAAAACATCTTTCCTACCTCTATTATTTTAGGTTAAAATACAAGTTTAGTCCTTATGTTTTTACTAAAAATCTAGTTTGATTATTTATCTTTATTTTTTTATCAATTTTGTCCTTAGTGTTTATTAAAGTCTCAATTTAGTCATTTATCTTCTATTTTTATCATTTCAATTCCTTATGTTTATTTATAAGTTTTAGTTTAGTCCCTCTTTATCAAGTAACGAAGGTTGAAATTGAAACTTTAAACAAACAAAAAAGGATGAAATTGAGACTATAAATAAACATAAAGGATCCAAGTGATAAGAAAAACTTTAAACAATTAAATTGACACATATATAAACATCAATGATGAAATTGACAATAAAAAAAAAAGATAAATGATCAGATTAGGATATTTTTCAAAACATAAAAGACCAATCATATAGTTTAGGTAATGTATAAAGTACATCACTTAATAGGTGGTGTACCGATACAACACTTCTATTTCATTGTTAGATTTAATAATTATTTAATGGAGGATCCAGATTATTGATCGATGATCTAGAAAAGCCATTATGGTTGACATTTTCTTTAATTTCATTTACTTCACAATTCCATATGTTGTCAAAATGTTGAACATTGTTGTCGGTGTGCAATTGGTCTCTTAATTCTTAGGGAATAATGACTTTCCCAATACAACAATGGATTATATATATATATATATATATATATATATATATATATAGGGGAAGGATCATCTTACACTAGTGTAAGTCCAAAACTCTTACACTTAATCTTGGCCATTCACCTAAAATACATTTAACGGTTACAGATGTGACTTGCTTTTCATTTCTCTCTCCCACTAACTCTTTTCTTTTTGTATTTCAATAAGCTTAAATGCTTTCTCTCTCTCACGCTCCAATTGCAAAGGAAGAAACAAAAATGAATCAAAAAGTCTCACTTTTCATTTCTCTCTCCTATATTATTTGCCTTTTCATATTACCTATACTCTTACTTTCTTCCTCACGCACTCCATACCAACACAAGCTAACACCTTTATGCTCTATTTCTAATAGCAAGTCACCACAAATACTACCTCATATTATAGAAGATTAGAAGAAGACAAACAATCACTGTCACAATACCGTATGTATACACTTCTAATTGTTCTCGTAGATTAAAAAAATTATGTTGACATCTTCATGCAATTTTGATAGTGAGATGGATAAATGTCTAATCAATTTTTTTTTTTTTACTTGTTATCATGTGATTTTGCAGGTTCATGAATAATGGATGTGGATCCCATTGATTTTAATAAAATGAATATGGAGACTAATCTCAGTTTAGGGAATGAATTGGTGATGAATTATGAACTTCTAGATATTCCACAATCTTCTGATAAAGAACTTAATGTTGAGCCTCATGTTGGTATGGAATTTGAGTCAATGAAAAAATCGAGGATTTTTATACATTATTTGCTAAGATAAAAGGATTTGGGATTCGCAGATGGTAAAGCAAAAAGGATTATTGCATTTTTGTATGTGCTAGAGAAGTTGAAAACGTGAAAAGTGATAAAAATGAAAAAAATAATGGCAATGTTGGAGAAGCTAAGAAAATTTGTTCAACTATACGTATGGGGTGTCAAGCGTCACCTATAGCGTCAAAGGTTAAGAAACGAGATATATGGATCATTAGGTCTTTTGACAATAATCATAATCATGACATGGCCAGTCCAAAAAGTGTGTCGTTTTTTAGATGTCATAAGAAAATGAATGCAGCTGCAAAGAATCTTGTTAAAAGATTTAATGAAGAAGGTTTACCCACTGGAAAGGTTGTATCCATGTTTAATGGTAGTGGTTCATCTTTTTTCAATAGAGATTGTTGGAATCATATGAGAAATGTTCGTAACAAGAGTTTGGATGTTGGAGATGCACAAGGTGTTTTAAATTATTGCAAACAAAAGCAAGCTCAAAATTCTAATTTTTTCTATGCAATACAATGTGATGATGATGCTAGAATGATGAATCTTTTTTGGGTGGATGATAGATCAAGATTAGCTTATGAGTATTTTGGGGATGTCGTTACCTTCGATACGACATACAAAACCAACAAATATAGCATGTCATTCGCCCCATTTAGTGGAATAAACCATCATCTTCAATCAATTTTGTTTGGTTGTGCCTTATTACAAGATGAATCTGAGGCATCTTTTATATGGTTATTTGAAACTTGGCTCGAGGCAATGAGAGGGAAAAAGCCTGTGTCTATAATAACTGATCAAGATTTAGCTATTGGAGCTGTTGTGGCCAAGGTATTTCCAAAAATTCATCATCGATTATGTTTGTGGCACATTAGAAAGAAGTTTCCTGAAAAGCTTGCACATGTATATCACAAGAATTCATCATTTCAAGCGCGAGCTTAACAGGTGCATTAGAGAGTCACCAACTATCATGGATTTTGAAGATGATTGGCAACGTATAATGGCGGTTTATGAATTACAAGAAAATGAGTGGCTTCAAAGATTATTTGAAATTAGAGAGTCGTGGATCCCGGTTTATAATAAAAGCACCTTTTTTGCAGGTATAAATACTACACAAAGAAGTGAAAGCATCAATTCCTTTTTTGACTCTTTTGTTAATTCAAGCACAATACTTAGTGATTTTGTGGTGAAGTTTGAAAAGGCAATCAATCACCGGTATGAGGCTGAAAAAAGAGAGGATTTTGAGTCTAGACACAAATCACGCATTTGAGTATTGGCTCAAAAATTGAAGAGCACGCTGCATCAATTTATACTAGAAATGTGTTTAAGAAGTTTCATGATGAGCTTGCTTGTGTTACTCATTTTACAAAGGAGAAGGTAGTAGAGAAAAATGGTTCACAATACAAGTATCGAGTGTCTAATTGTTTTAATGCTCGAGATACATTTGTGGTTGATATAAACTTGGAGTCAAAGAATACTACATGTGGCTGTCAACTTTATGAATTCATGGGGATACTTTGTAGGCATATTCTGGTTATTTTTCAAGCAAAAAACATTGTTCAAATTCCTAGTCAGTATATCTTGCAGCGGTGGACCAAAGAAGCCAATCAATGCATTGAGGTTGGCGGCATTGATATTCAAAATGATGAATCAGATGTTTTGAGAAGTATACATGTGCAGACTCTATTTAGAAAATTTTCAGATTTGGCTAAAAATTCAAAAGATGCATACAACTTTATTTTGGTTGAGCTTGATCGTGTTTATAACATTGCTACTACAATGGAGACAGACACGGGCATGACCTTTTTAGAGTCAAACCAGGAAAATTTGATGTCTGTAACATTAGAAGATGTTTCTAATTGCAATATCAAGGACCCTCACATATCACAAACAAAAGGAAGAAAAAAGAAGTCTTTGGACAAAGTGGTTGTGGCTGGAAGATATAAAAGTGCTCTTGAATTGGCAATAAACAAGACCTTAGTTAAAAGGAGACAATGCAAATCCTGTGGAGAATACGGTCACTATCAATCAACTTGCAAGAAATATACAACATAGTGTATGTAAACTTGATACTCATTTTTTTTTTGTTAATTTATCTTTCTTATAAGGCTTTTTCTCTTAAATTTTAAAACTCACTTTTTTTAATATGCTTTTTTATGCATAGGGCCGTCTGTTGCATTTTGTTACTAATGAAGCCTAGTGTGGAGATTGAAGTGACCATTGAAGAAGCATGATCATTATCTAAACTTTAACTTTATCATGCTTATTAGTTTCTTTTTTTTTATGTATATATATATTTTGTAAGTTTTGTGTGCAAGACTAAGTTGGCCTAATTTTACTTGTTTTAAGGATATCATACTTAATATATTTTGCTGCTTAGTGTGGCTAGTTTGAATTATTTTTCGTTTTTTATGTTAAGTAGATCTAATTTGGGGGTGTTTGTCCAAGAGTAAAACATGGAAATTGCAAATCGAAAAATAGAAGACCATTGCCTTTTATACATAAATCTTGTAGAAAAAATTAAAGAGAGTATACAGAGTAAGTCACAATTGGAGCATGAGAGAGTGTGATTTTTGTTTGTGATGCAAGAGAGAGAGTGTGCTTTTTTAGTGGAGAGAGAGAGAAAGCATTTAAGCTTATTGAAATACAAAAAGAAAAGAGTTAGTGGGAGAGAGAAATGAAAAGCAAGTCACATCTGTAACCGTCAGATGTATTTTAGGTAAATGGCCAAGATTGAGTGTAAGAGTTTTGGACTTACACTAGTGTAAGATGATCCTTCTCCATATATATATATATATATATATATATATATATATATATATATATAGGGGTTTGCTAACGTACACCCACTTATTTTCAAGAAGGAGTGCGTTAGCAAGCTACACCTTTTGGGTGTATTTTAAAAAATCTAGTTATAACTTGCTAATGCACTCCTTCTATAAAACAAGTGGGTGTACGTTAGCAAACCCCTATATATATATATAGGGGTTTGCTAACGTACACCCACTTGTTATGGGGTTTGCTAACGTACATCTACTTGTTTTATAGAAGGAGTGCGTTAGCAAACTACACCTTGTGGGTGTATTTTAAAATTTCAAGTTATAACTTGCTAACGCACTCCTTCTAAAAAGCAAGTGGGTGTGTATATATATAAAGATGAAGACTACGACCTTATGGGGTTTTTCCTAGAGAAGAATAGTGATGGTGTGCATTTGTTTCTTAGGGAATCAAACCTTTTAATTAGATCTAGCTAGACGACAAATATTGAGGGTTTTGTCGGAGAAGAAAACAATGATGAATAATGAGGTGATTTCCATGGAAATGACAGTAGATTTTTCTTTTGAGAGTTTCATTGTCTGGTGTAAAAAAGATGGTTCGTCCATATCGAGCGTCAACGCACAAAGAGCAAACACAAAGGTTGAGTCATAAATATCAGAAACAAATCTTGCTTATAACACTTACTTCACATATTAAACCACTAAAACTCTAGCACTCAATGTTCCTAAACTTAAATTAAAATAGGTTGTGTCATATATGTTTAAACCGTCACTACAACAATCAAAACCAAGGCATTAATATAGACAAAAATAAGCACCAGTACTTGTTCATTTATAGTTTAAAGTTTTGAGAGGATATTCCTACAAAAAAACAAAAGTGATTCCAATTTAAAACTTAAAATATTCCTGTTGCACTATACTTTTTTTTTTCTATTTTTTAACCCTTGCTTGAAATTTAAGTTTGCATAACACAACTACCAGATACTAATATATGTTTTATAACTTAAAAAGATGAGGAAGATATTGGTTTCCTTACTCAGAAGTTAATATTCGAAAGGAAACTAAAACAAAACAAAATATGGAAATTAACTTTCGTTTTACTAGTTCGCTCAGAAGTTAATCTCTGTTTGGTGACTAAAATAAGTGAACACCACACTTAAAATAGAGGCTAATCTATGTTTTCCTTCACTTCCTTCTTCACCTATCTCTTTTCTTCCAGCTTTCTCTCTCTAACCCTTCTCCATCTTGTATTTTTGTTGGAAACCATCCTTCTTCGCTAGAGTTTTGAGCCATTTCATCGTGATCTTGTTGTTGCGCACCCATCCAAGTAAGATTTGAGCCATATTTGTTGTTTTTTTATCTCACTCTATGATCTTTGAACCCTAGGTTAGATGAATGTGATATAGATTTTAACTTTTGTATTGATAAAAAAAATTACTTTATGATGTTTAGTTGTAAACCCAAAATCTATACGGATTTTATTGTCTGTTTGAAGGCATTTGGGTTTATGATTCTTTACACCTAAATAAACGGAAGTTAATTTCTATTTTCCCATGAATATAGATTTTAATTTTTGTTTTGAAACAAAACATAAGATCCGTTTAGCTTACAAGTTAATTTTTTAGAACACTTACTGATTCTAACTTATGTATTTAAACAGATGTTATAGATTTTAATTTTAGTTCTTGAACTAAATAAAATATATGTTTAAAGTTTAATTTTTCACAATAAACTTACATCACATCTTCACATGCATAAGCATCGCTGTGCACGAGAACAATAGCAGGCACCTTGGCCTCAAAGGTTGCATAGACGCGAGAAAGCAATATACCGTCAAGTTTTATACTTCTCACTCATTTCACACCTCAATGTAACAAATATCTTCGTGTTCTCTCGAGCAACACCCATGTTTGACCTATATATAACAACCACAAAACTAGTGCTTTTTCACAACTTTCCTAGCGAGTTAATCATATTCTCCTTAGTGAAAAAACTTACACAATAAAAATGGTCACATCAGGTATAATGTCTATCCAGCACATGCCCCACCAATTACCATGCAATATTCAATGTTAATTACATGTTCAATGATAAAAAGTACGTTCACTTAACTTTGTTAAATATAAATAAATATAGTTAAATTATTACGTGATTTAATTTAGGATTAGAAGTTTGAGATTGTTCTCCAAAACCTTGTGTTAGTTTTCTCTCAAAAAAAACGTATATGTAATTGAGTTTCCTAAACTTCATATTAAATTTTTTGTTTTGTTTAGTCTTTTAAGTCCTTTTGTGTATAAAAAAATAAAATAATATATATGATTAAATAATTATATATTTATTTAATTATATATTTATTCACATTTAATCAGATATATCTGTAGTAAAAAAAATAAAACTAGATATACCGATGTACATGTGACATTTCCCTGGTCCAAACTATCAAATTTATTTACTAATTTAGTTATTAATTATTATTATTTAATTAATTTAACATAGTCTACCTTTCCGATGTACCAAAATAAAATTTAACACAGTCTATTTGCTTGATTACTTCTGTTGTAGTTGGTGGAGGGCGGGGTTGAATTTCCGGAGGTCTTCAGTTCCCCGTGCTTCGATTCCGTTCTGTTCCTCTTGATCAGAATTCTCAACTTTGCAATTCTCAATAGAATCCATTACCTTGTGATTCGAATTGCTGAACATGGGTATCAAACAAGTCATTAAGAACCTCGATGCCTTTCCTCGCGCCGAGGACCACTTGTTGCAGAAAACCCAATCTGGGGCACTCGGTAATCGTTTTTTTTTTTTCTCGTTTTCGCACAAATTTATCTTCTTTTTTCCTTTTTCTCCTTATGTATATGCTTATTTGTTTTATTTTTTTTACTTTTCTTTCATTCGTTTCGGATGTTGGATTGATTTGCAGTTTCGATTATTGGTCTCATCATAATGGGGACGTTGTTTCTGCACGAGCTTGGTTATTATCTTACAACTTACACTGTTCACCAGGTTCGTATTTGTTCTTTATCTCTTACATAAGTTTAACTATAAAATCAATAATTGATTTATTTGAGATCAAACACCTAATGCATGAAAATGTGCAAGGTTTATGATTGTTTTCTTCAAGTGGTGCTTTTATTATACAAATGAGAAAATAAATTATTGAGAGTAGAAAGGAAATTGAAGGGTTTTTCGGTTATTTTCATCTTTTGCAGATGTCAGTAGACTTGAAGCGTGGAGAAACTCTTCCGATTCACATAAACATGACATTTCCTTCTTTACCTTGTGATGGTTAGCAGTCTTCTGATCTTCTTGAAGGTGTTAGAAGTTTCTTTTTGGTTTTGGTATGTGTTCAGAAGATTCTAACCTTTCTTGTCTGTCTCTGTGGCCAGTTTTAAGTGTAGATGCCATTGATATGTCAGGCAAGCATGAGGTGGATCTCGATACGAACATATGGAAAGTAAGCCATTTTTGTAGTGCATGTTATGTGTTGCTTGACGTGTCTAGAATTTCTATAATGTGTTTTGTTTGATTTGATTAAGTTCTTAACATGTTGATGTGAACAAATGGACTCCTTCTCCTTGTGTCTCAAACTCTCATATGCTATGAAAATAAAACAAATAGTTCTTTATGATATCCCTTATTTGGAGGATTTAGGTAATTGCTGAGTGTACAATAACTTCTACTTTTACTCTGGGATTTATAGCGATAAGTGTCTTAAAAAGTTTTCCTCAGAACTTGATGCTTATTGAAAAGTGAATAATGTTTGTGTGTGAGAGAGAGAATATGAAAAAGTTCTTGTATCTCACAGTCACATATATATATATATATATATATATGCCCTTTTTTTGTTCTTGGTTCTGTTCTTTTAGAAATTGCAATGCATTGCACTCATATTATTTATATGCATGAAATAAACATAGAATGGTACTTTAATTATAAATTGATACGAACCAGAAAATTAAGCAGAGTGAAACTGAGAAAAAAAAGGGAAGAGTAAAGAAGGAAGTAGGTGATTCTGTATTAAAATGCAAATCAAGAAACTACAATGGAGATAAATCCCCAATGTCCCAGAGCTAGGCTCCTAAATAGAGAAACACTAAAGGTTTCATCTACCCCAAAGATAAGCAAATACACAGAAATGAATCCAATACTACTAGCTCATAATGCTTTATAACAGCAAGAGAATCCTAGCTGATTCTCTCACTCTCCTCTAACAACCAAAACCCATCCTATTCCCAATCTGCCCCTCTCTTCTTTCGTGTGTAAACCAGCTATTTGGACCTTTCCTCATCTCATGGACTAAAAGTTCCAAAGGCCCATTAGTGACTTGATCCGTATCAATACCCTCTTCTTGAAATATAGTCTTGTCCTCAAGACTTAGGTAAGGAAATTGGCTCCAGATAGTTAATTCCTTCCCATGTTGCATCTGCAATTGCCTTTCCTGTCCACCCAATTAACCATTGATTAATCATTTCCCCCCTTTCCAGTATGCTCCTTGAGGCTAGTACAGATTCAGGCTAATTACTTCAGCATATTCATCCTCCAAACCTGTAGGAAGCTCGATTTCAACATTTTCATCCTCCATCACAACTTTATCTTTCCCAGTATCTTCATTAGCTACATTTCTCGTCCAATGACTTACCCACTGCATAACAGCATTACAGGAAAGCAATACTTCTAAAGATTCCAGCTTCTTAAGACCATCAATATTCCAACCGGCCTGTGGCTTGTCTTGCGCTTGATGATCCTTGTCAGCATAGTCAATAGAAAGCATATTAGAAACCTTGTGTTTCTGATCTGTACTTGGAAATTGGAGACAATAAATCACCATTTCGCCTTTTTCAATGATCTTCCAATGATCGCAATAGCAAGCACGAACTTTTGGATTGATTTTGGAGTTAAAGGACTGT
Organism: Cyamopsis tetragonoloba; assembly: GCA_037177725.1. NCBI lineage: Eukaryota > Viridiplantae > Streptophyta > Magnoliopsida > Fabales > Fabaceae > Cyamopsis > Cyamopsis tetragonoloba. Next base: position 45,721,281 of record CM074124.1, read on the forward strand.
TGTTAATGGGCTCTAGATTCGATAACACTCATTCTTCTTCTCTCAAGTTTCCTGCCCTTTTTTCTGTTTTTTGTTAGAGCTTTAAGACCCTTTTTAGCAGCTTTATATACAAGCACTTTATATCGCTGCAAAAATTTAATAGCATCCCTCCAATTTTGTAGAATTGCCACTGCCTTCAGTTTTGTAGTGCAAAGGCTGACTTTAGATGTTTCAACATTGATAAACAATCTTCCCCATACCGATATCCCACTGAACTTAACGCTCTGCTTCTCCATCTCACAGAACACAGTAAGGGCCTCGTCTAGTAATACTGTACGATTAAACACACCAACAACCACCTTTGATGACACAACATTGGCCTGTATACAACACACTGAAAGTAGACAACGGAAAAGACAGAGACCCGCATCGCTTCTATCGGCAATGACTCCTAGTTGTAAGAGGTTGGTGACGCGCTTGACCGGTGACAATGGACTAAGGGAGTGACTTCTCAACAACTCATAATTCCCAGATGTTGCTTCCTCTGATGTGTCGTGATCAGCGACTTCTTCTGCTTCATCCCTAAACATAACCCATGTCCCCATTGAGCCAAAGAGGCAAATGCAAAATAGGTGGTGTTTTCACATGAAGTGATTTGTCAATTGCAAAAGATGAGAGACAATGGTGAGATAGAAATCTCCAGCATGGTAGCGATTGCGAATGCAAATAATAAATCTCCTTGCTGGAAGTGAAACCCAAGGATACTTTGGTGATTGTTCTTAAAATGCTGGATATTGTCATCCGGTCCGGGAATGGATTTGACGGTGACGGACTTGAATGAAGACACCCATTTGAGAAGATAGAGGCAGGGTTGTTAAACTCGAGATCCTACGCAGGATCGGGAAGGGGCTTCAAGATCGTAACTCGGAGGATCGTAAGTAAACTCGGAAGAGTTTACTCAAAAGCCAAAATTACAATTGTAACACATATATATGCATATAAAATGACAGATAGCAAAAAACATCAATAAAACATAAACAAAGATGTCTTAATCATAAAATGAAAGTGCATAACAAGATTTAAGAGCCACAAACGAAGATGAAAGGGGAAGATGAACGCAGGAAGCAAAGATGAACGGCAGAAACAAAGATGAACGGAAAAGATGAACGGAGGAAGCAAAGATGAACGGCAGAAACAAAGATGAATGGGTTTGAACAGAGGATTTAGACTTGGGGAAGGAAAAGAATGGATGAAATAAGGCTTGGGAAGGAGATGAAAGGCAGCTCTCTGGATTTGGGTTCGTGAAGGGATTTGGAACAAAAATTAGGTTAAAACACAATTTATGCTTGTGCGGCATGACCCGGGTCGCACAACCCGACCCGGAATTTTTTACCCTCTGCGTCGTTAAACCCTAAAAGTAGGATCGGAGAAAACGATCCGCTTCAACGAGTCGACGAGCAAACTCGTGATTTCACGGCGAGTTGCTCAAAACAGCGATCCAGCGTGCGATTCAACTCGCCAGCCACAGCAGAATCGTAAACTCGGTCGATTTCGCGAGTCAACCCACGATTTCGACTACCTTGGATAGAGAATGCCGATGACTCTATTCTATGTGGGATATGCAGACGACAAGCACGATCCATTTTGCTTCAATATTCTGAGAAACTCAACTGATGATTCTGAAACAGAGAAAGGCAAATTTGCATCATTCAGTTCGGAGAAAGTTTTCTCGCCAACGGCCTTGAAAGAAAGTGTTTGTTTGAGAAGAGAATTAGGGAAGGAATGTGTGTGACAGACAGGGCACTTGGTGACCATTGGATCTAAAGCACTAGGGTTGTGCTTCTCACCAATGGTTGGGATTAAAAGGTGATGGGATGGTTGGATAAGAGTGCAGACTTGAATTAGGTTGAAATCTGCCAACTGTGAATGTTCTGATTGTGTGTGGTAAGTTTTATGGAATGATAGACACATGAACGGTTGAGATGTGTTCTTCTTAAATAAAAAAGAATCTGACGGCTCAGGAGCAATGCGGATTTGAAACAGAATTAAATCCGCCAGCTGTAAGTGAGGATGTGGTTGTGTGTGGGAATACACATGGTGAACCTGAGAGATAAACGATGGAGATGTGATTGTTAGCAAACTAAGGAAATTTGACGGTTTTGATTCAATCTTGGGGCCTGGTCCATTAGTGCCACCACCTGCTCCATTTGGGCTGGACTTGAAACTGAAACTTGACCCATGGATGGATCCGCAACCAAATCGGAATTGGTTTCTGATGGAGAAATTCTGGTCGGGTCGGGTATTGCATTCAAACCCAAATTCAGGTTCTGGTACTCCGTGTTTTCCTTCAACTCCTTAGACTTCTAGCACTGACTCAGGTTCTGGTACTCCTAAATCATCCTGATGGATCTAACCCGAATCTCTTGATAGTTAGAGCCACAAGTTTTTTATGATTTTCTTGATACTGGGCACGCCACTCTTCCATTCTCTCTTCAAACGATTTTGCTCCTTCCATAGTTCCTTTCACCGCTAGTTCCCTTCTTCTGTCAGAATTTTCCCAGTGAAGCTATCCGACAGGTCGGACCAATGATACAAACCAGAAAATTAAGCAGAGTGAAACTGAGAAAAAATGGAACAGTAAAGAAGGAAGTAGGTGATTCTGTATTAAAATGCAAATCAAGAAACTACAATGGAGATAAATCCCCAATGTCCCAGAGCTAGGCTCCTAAATAGAGAAACACTAAAGGTTTCAACTACCCCAAAGATAAGCAAATACACAGAAATGAATCCAATACTACTAGCTCATAATGCTTTATAACAGCAAGAGAATCCTAGCTGATTCTCTCACTCTCTCTCCTCTAACAACCAAAACCCATCCTATTCCCAATCTGCCCCTCTCTTCTTTCGTGTGTAAACCAGCAACCTGTTTGGACCTTTCCTCATCTCATGGACTAAAAGCTCCAAAGGCCCATTAGTGACTTGATCCGTATCATAAATCATATTTCTCTTCTTTTCTCTGCTTACTCTAAAAATGGTATCAAATCTTTTATCATAAAGTGGTCATTAGTTTGTTCCTTAATTCAATTTCTTACTGCTCTCGTTGTTCTAAATAAAAATTGAATTTTGGCACAAGGTTGGATACGCTTGTGCATTGACCAAGCTCCAAGCCTAAAAGGCTCTTGCTTGAAAGAGGTATATTAGATAATTAAATCAGTACAGTTTAAAGAAAGGAGACCCTAAAACAATGCATAACCTATGGATCCACTATCATCGATGATTTTTTAAGCGTGCAACTTCAGTTTGCTGGCCTTCTTGTACCATGTCATCTTTGTGGCAGTTTTTCTCTACTTCCATAGTCTTTGTCACTATGTCCAGGAGAGATTCTCGAATTTTTTTTTTTTTTTAAAGAAGATATGGAATGTATTACGCACATGCTCCATCTAGTGGGGGAGTATTAAGAGAATTATTATGTAAATAGGTTTAGATTTATTGTACAGGTTAGAGTATGACCAAATCATATAATTAAAATAATTAGGAAATTGTATCATAGCATTTATTACATTAACTAGATTAGATACACTCAGTGTCCATTGTGTTGTTGAGACACCTGGTTCATTATGTGTCTCTTTTTCTCTGTTTTCTCTTGACATATATAAAAATAAAGATATATGAAATTTTTATTTGTTAAATGTGTATAATGGTTGTTATTAAAGCCATGAAGTTTTCTCTCTTTCGACTTGTTACAGCTTCGCTTGAACAGTTATGGCCAGATAATTGGCACTGAATATGTATCAGATCTGGTCGAAAAGGAACATACTGCTCACAAGCATGGTAATGTCTTGTTGCATTGCATCATATATAATTTCAAAATTCTAGTCAAATTTGGTGAATTGTATTTGATTGGATTGGATTCATATCATTTATAGTTTATCGAATTAGGTTCATTTCATTTATTTTGTTAAGATGATCGAGTTAAGTTCAACATTTGCTATAAATGTGGCCATAATAGAGTTTATAAAGGCTAGCCTGTCCTCCTCTCATGAGCTAATTTTTGAGATTGAGTTGGGCAAAGTCTAAATTTAAGATGGTATCATTTCAAGCCAGTCTCAATGTGGGCCACCTGGGCAATGGGCATGAGATGGGTGTTTTAAGATGTTGAATTAAGTTCAATATCTGCTAGGAATATGGCCATAATAGAGTTTTTAAAGATTAGGCAGTTTTCCTCATATGGGCTACCTTTTGAGACTCAGTCAACCAAAAACCAAATTTAAGATATTTATTTATTTATTTATTTATTTATTTATGGATAGTAATAAGTAAAGGGGTTCTCTTCTCCCATCTCCTATAAGTCATAAATTTGAGAGTTGAGACTGAATATATTAATTAAAATGTATGACAGGTTTCATGTCCTTGTGGAGTTACTTATTTAATTAGAGCACATATATATCTGCTATTTGGTAATTGGAAACTACTAGACATGAAAATCATCCATATTCCATACGCCGTTACCCAATAGCTTACGCTTTTGAGAGAGTATGTCCTTGATATAGTTTGGTCTATTTAGCAGAGCACATGAATAGTCAAGGATTGAACTACAATTCACATCATCATGAGGGGGCATCTTACATAAAAACAATATTCACGTGCTCTGCTAAATAGCTTAAACTTTTCGGAGAGTTGGTTTTTGACAATACTTATTTCTTGATAAACAACCAGCTGCTTCTTGTTTCATAAATTTCTGTTAACAGAATAAAAACTGATGATAATTAGATACTTATAGAATTTGAGGAATTTTGAGGTGGTGAGTGGGAGAAATGCTCCACCCTAAACCTCGACTCCCAAAGTAATTGTTTTAACCGTATGAGTTCACAAGTTGTGGGAGCCATAGCTTGATATCTGCTTCTACGCTTGTCTTCAGTTTTCTCAACTATATTCCGATCCTCAGCAGCTATAAATTAATATTTATTTATTTATAATCCCGAAATGTTAGTGTAGTATTATGCATGATAACTAAGAAAGATTAAATAATGATTATAATTTTGCTGAGAATTAGATCACAACCAAGGTTTGAGACTGATACAAATCCACAAAGTAAGGGCATGAATCCAAATAATAAATGGATCAAAGTGCAAAACAAACGATAAGAAAAACACAGAACTTCAAAAAAAGGGAAACAATATTGAGGAGTCGGTAGGCCATCTTTAGAAAGGATAAGACAGGGTAGCTATCTCTTATTGAACTGAATCAATAAGCGATGCAACATCCTTCGAGGTTGGCTCTATTTAGTGTAAATGATTGTCTTGAAAAGTTGGCATGTGAACTAAGCTTTTGCTGTACTAAAGAACCGGACAAAACTATCCACTTCTTGTTGAGGTGGGAAATGTCCGTTTTTTGGCAGTCTTTCTCGGGCTTTATCTTCCTCCATTAAATGCTTTCTATCCTCAAAGATCTTACTTATCTTAGGATTTTCAGTTTCATGGAGGTTGAACTGAGAAGCCAGGGAGCTAGTGTCTCAGCTAGTTTTATTTGATTCTACATAGTTCTCTTCCATCCTTAGTTGTGCAATTTGTAGTTTCTAGTCCACTCTGCTAATCCACTAAGCTCCACCAAAAGTAAAGTTCTGTGTCTGGAATGTTGTTCACTTTTTGTTACAACTTACGAGTATGAAGATCTCTGGCAGTTCTTTATTGTGATGTCTTTAACTGGTTGCTCTAGTTCAGCAGCAGTTGGACACTTGTTCTTGCAATGTGAGGTATTTTCGATGAGCAATTGAGCATTGTTTGTGTCCTTCCATTGTCAAACAGCTTTTCTGTTTGTTACAAAGGCTTTGGCTAAAAGGAAAAGGAAAAATTGTGTGAATTGCTGTTTATGCAATTTTCTTGGGTGCGGCAGGTTGGGGCAAAGGCTTCCATTTTTGCAAGTGTCTTATGGGATTGGATTGTGGATATTGCCTCTGGTGTTGTGTGAATTGTTGTTTCAAGAGTGACCGTTTCAGATTAGAGCGCTTCTTTGATATCTTCTTGCTTAGTTGTTTTTTTCTTTTTAAAAAAGAATGAGGATTTTTTAAACAATAAAAAAATCGTAGCTTTCTGTTCACATATGTTATAAATCATATTCTTCTGAATTGATACTGTAGCTTAACTGGAATGGTACTTATTTGAAATGGATTGAGCCTAAGTAACTCGGGGGTGGGGGTTTGGGATGGGGCCGTGGGGGAGGACTGCCCATATCTTACGAAGGCTATTTTTGGCCATGTTCCTAATCGATGATAGATTTCAATACACCCCTTTCATGATGACAACTTGATATATGGAATGTAAATTTTGTAGGACTAATGGGTGGCCCACTATAAGGGGATATGCTCTGTTATCACATTAAAAATAAAAATGAATTGAGCTTAATTCAGGCTAGGTCATATTAGGGAGAAGAATAAAGCTATCTTTTATTCTTCCCCCTAATAGTTCAAGGGGGAAAGACTGTCCAAGTCTTATGAAGGCTACTTTTTTCCATATTCCTAGTCGATATGAAATCTCAACAGTACTAAATGTTAAACATTGGACTGTGTATCCTATTATAACAACTGCAAAGCACTTATTTTGCTGTGAAGTTTTTTTCCCTGCAACTTACAGTCTTATCAAAACTATGAACAGATCATGATAAAGATCAAGCAGATCATGATAAAGATCAAGCAGATCATGATAAAGATCAAGCAGATCATGATAAAGATCAAACAGATCATGATAAAGATCATCATGAGCATTCAGAAGAAAAGATTCATTTACAGACCTTTGACGAATCTACTGAAAATATTATCAAGAAGGTGAAGGAAGCATTAAAAAATGGAGAAGGATGCCGGGTATAAATTTTACAGTTACTGTTATTTGAATAATTTTTTGTGGCATTTTCTGATAAACCTTGAAAACTCAAGTCTTGACTGTCCTTAACATTTTGTTTAATTTTATTGCAGGTATATGGCGTTTTAGATGTTCAAAGGGTTGCTGGAAATTTCCATATTTCAGTTCATGGACTGAATATATATGTTGCACAAATGGTAAGATACATTTTTTTTCCCTTAAAGAATCTAACATCAGTTTAGTGTTAACACATGTATTGTAATTCCCTGATTAGATTTGCTAAAGCTTACAGGTGAAGATATCTTCAATAGAATTAAAGAGGATTTTAACTTTAATTTCCTAAACACTTATTTGTATTTTTTTCAAATGCTTTATATTTTGGTGACATTTCAATCTTTAGATTAGACCTTCCTGTCTAAAACTTGCTTACAAAGATGCCTATCAGATTCGTGATTTGTTGTATATCCGATACTTTATTCAGTTTTGATGGTTTTCCACAGATTTTTGATGGAGCAAAGAATGTGAATGTAAGTCATGTTATCCACGATTTGTCATTTGGCCCCAAATATCCTGGACTTCACAACCCACTTGATGGGACAACAAGGATTCTGCATGATACTAGTGGAACATTTAAATACTATATAAAGGTATGTATCTGGCCCTTGATTTTATAAACTTGAAACCTGGCCAAATAACTGCAGTTTGTAGAATGCCAATTACCTTCTCATTCTTTTCCATTACCTGGATTTATTCTTGAATCTTGACAGCATGATTATGTAATTGGAGTATGGACTGTTGAATATATGTTCCATCATTTGTTAAATATAAGTTCTTTCTTCACCCCAACCCCAAGTATTCTTGCCTGAATGGTGATTTTTCACTTTTGGGAGAGCAAAATCAATATGCTTCTGGAACAGCTACAGTGAGGTTTCCGAGGTTATGTCCATACTTTCCTTTCTTGGATAGTATAGTAAGTGGAGCCACCCAAAATAAGCTGCCGAATTCTTGCACAACCAATGCAGATTCTCCAACTCTTGGTCTCACAATGATGGTGAAGGTTGCATTGCTGTGTATGGGGACTCAAATTGTTAGGACAGCATCCATATCATTCATTACATATATTTGGGGCTTCTGAGGAAAATAATAGATTTTACTAGTGAGATGCTAGAGATCCACTTCTTTTCTCCATTCCGAATTCAAGTGTAGTACAACTAATACAAGCTTAGTCACAAAACACAAGATAATATTACTGTCAAACACTAATTTTTGATGTTTTTATTTCTATAAACCTCTGAATTGAAAATAATACACTGAAATTCTATGAACAGCTTCTGGAAAACTGCATGTTTGACTTGCATTTGACTTTTTGGATTTTCAATAGCCTCTTGCAATTTAGCATTGTCATTATGATTCCAGCATTCTTTTTGTTTGATGTAATTTAGAAATTTATGAAATTGTGATGCAGGTTGTTCCTACTGAATATAGATACATCTCAAAAGAAGTTCTACCAACTAACCAGTTCTCAGTTACAGAGTATTACTCCCCCATCCATCAGTTTGATCGGACCTGGCCAGGTTGGTTATATGTTTGAAGTTGGCTTTGTTCATTTCTAAGTCTAGGTTTTGAATATGGTTTCCCATTTATTTTGTGTATGCAGCTGTCTACTTTTTGTATGATCTATCACCTATTACTGTCACTATCAAGGAAGAGCGCCGCAGTTTTCTTCACTTTATTACACGACTTTGTGCAGTGTTAGGCGGAACCTTTGCTTTAACAGGTTTGTTTCTCATAACTTAATATATATGTACCGTGTGTGTTCTGTAAGATTATTATATGTATAAATTATAAGATGAGCTACATTTTGCCGTGCAAAAAGGTAACTTGTCTTTTTAGATACTCCAGAAGAAAAGAAAAAAAAAAAAGGATCCGAAATTCCTGAAATGATTATTTCTTCCTGCTTAAGCATATTTCTAGTGAGACCACATAATTTCGTTAACTCAAGTACCAAAGTTGAGCATTTTCAATAGGGATTCAAGCTAATTAGGTGATATAGTTCTATGTGTAGGACTATAAAATTAAGATATTCTTTGGCTGACATGACATTCCATCAGTAAAACTATTTTTTACATCAATGATTACAGGGATGCTGGACCGTTGGATGTACAGACTTGTTGAAGCTTTAACTAAACCAAAGACTAAACGGTAGAAGATCAGAAAGACATCAGAATTTCTAGCAATTCCTCCTATGCGCATCTCAAAGGGATTTCAGGCACTATATGGAATTTACTGCCACCGATGATTTAAAATATAGTGGAAATGGAATATTACTTGAATCAAGCATTAACTTTAAAATTTTCAAGGACTTGTATTCCTCTGTATTGTCTGATAGCTGATCTTAATCTCTTATTTTTCTCAATGGATGTTTTTGGGGTTCAGTTTGTCTGTTAACAACATTGTCATAGCGACAATTATGAATGTGGATTTCCCCTTGTAGAACTCAAATTTTGAATGTAGTGAATTAGGATAGATAATTAGATATCGTGGCATTAAACCTATGGATTTCCCCTCTCTCTCTTTCTCTCATGTTCCAGGTGTATAAATAATTTTATACAGAAACTAAGAGAGTTGTGCTACTTGCTATTGAGTGATTTTCATGAATTGCATTATGAATGCGTGCGTAATCACTCTTTAATACGATTGTAGTGGAATGGTTTATTTACAATAATTCACTATACAATTAAAAACTGATATAAATATATACATATAACAATGTGTTCTGTACAAATTTGTGTAATTTATACATTCAATATCGTTTGAGAAAATGTTACACTAAATCCATTTCACAAGTATATCAAATTTCACAATGTGCTAATTAATATTTAGTTATTTACAATACGAGCTTACGTTGACATAGCATAGCATCTCACGATTGTCACATTGTATTGAATCCGTTTAAAGTGAGATTCCAGAATTCCTGACTAACTATTGTAGAAAATACAGACTACACACGTTGAACAATGAACATGTTATAGAAAGCTTGAGGGGATAACTCGTATTTTTGAAGCTGTTACAGCACAAAACTTCATGCAAAAATTTAATGACTAAAATTACAACAGAAACATATTGTAAGAATATACCTTTCAAAATAAAAACATTTAACAAAACATTCCTAAACTGTCCGCAGTTTACATTTTGCTGCCTATGGTGGGTCCAAAATTTTCGATTCACGCCTAAATGAAAATGCCAAATATTAGTAGCCTCAAAAAATCAAACAAATGAGAAAACAAAATGCTTCATACTGTCATTGGTCCTGCTGTTGCTCCAGCCTTTGCAGATGATGATGCTGTCTCTGATGTTCTTGCTGCTGCGTCACGTTAATGTTCATGTTCGAAGATTGATTCTGCCTACTTGTTCTCCATCTAATACATTGCAGCAAGAGAGTATTCGTGCTGATTGAAATCCCAAATCCAGTGAATGAGGAAAGAAGAACTGAGAGAATGGCATTCACATTAAGCTACAAGTAGAAACATGATTGTGTTAAACATATATTTCTAATTTTGCTCTGACCCACACCCAAACGACATCTTCATTGCATAAAAGTGTTTGAATTTCTATTGAAGTAACCAAACTAATGAGCTCCTATTGAAGTAACCAAACTAATGAGTTTCTATTGGAGTAACCAAACTACCTTCATCTCCATGTAACAACGTGCCATGATGTTTAGATAACCAAACAAAAATCTCAATTAGTTCATTGGAAAACGTTTCAAGTTGGCATTGAATGAAAGTTTTGCTTTCATCCCGTTAAAGGTTGAGCACAAAAGCCAGTTTGACACGAACTTCAGTTTTGTCAATAGAAATCCAAACGCATACAAAGCATGACAAGCACAACAGCAAGATAGGAAGAAAGTAGATAATCTTACTAGAGTATAAAACAAATGAGCAAACAGGATGACAAGTGCAAACTGGAAGCAGGCATAAGCCCAAATGTAACTCCTGCTCACTGCCACCAAAAAACACGAGATTCTAAAATTCAATAAACATTTATATTAGCTAACAAGAACAGATTAGATCAGTATCATGTCAATCGTGGCGAAGGACTAGTTACTATTATAACTCCAGAACAGAGTCAAATGAACAGAAAATTTACAGGGTATAAGTCTAGCTCCTACCTCTCATGTTAGAAACACAAGAAGAATGTCAACGTAAGATTTATACAAAAACTTAATCCTTTATATAAATCATAAATCAAATGAACAATAATGGAGAACTACCGAGTTCCAAATGAAAAGTTAAAAATAAAGATGAAAATTATAGCTGTTGCCAATTTTGTTTCTCTTTCTGTTTTTCTGTTTTTTTTTTTTTTTTTGTCAAGGCAATTTTGTTTGCTCATGAAGTATGGATATTGTTGAAATACAATGCTTGATAGAATTTGTCCTGCTTAATAATATTTCTGAAAATTTAGTGTTTGATCAAAGCATAATGACATGGTGTGATTGACATAGTCGTCCTCACTTAGTGGGATAAAGCTTGTTGTGTTGTCAAGGCAATTTTGTTTCTCTGAACTAACTACATAAAATAAAACAGCAATCTCATTAGCAAATATCCAAAATCCAATCTGTGGATTCTTATCCCAAGATTACTTAGCCCAAGTCATCCAACCATGCATGTGTGATTGACTGCTAATGTGTGATTGATTGGTCCTTCATTGTAAGGTGAAACATTAGTTGTTCCTGGCTTCCAAATCTGTCTAATTTCATTGACATATCCCAATTTTCAACGGTATTTTGTATTCATTTCTTTGGGGATTCAGTTATGATTTCATTCTAATAAGACCCAAAAGTGGGTGTGGCAGAGATGAGGATGTTGAGATGGATGTGCGGCTGCACAAGGTTAGGTAAACTACGGAATGAGTATATAGGAAACATAATTGGTGTGGTATCTATTGAGGCAAAGATGACAGAAAACTGGCGAAGGTGGTTTGGACATGTGCAAAAAAGGTCGTTAAAAGAACCTGTGCTGTGTGGAGAGTTAATAATATGGTCTTTAGTCCGATAAAACGGGATAGGGGGAGACCTAAAAGGACCCTAGGAGAACTCATTAGACAAGATCTTATGCTTAAAGATATTTCTGAAAAATGGTTTTCGATCGAGCACAATGCCGTCATTTGATCCATGTAGCCGACCCCACCTAGTGCTAGTGGGTAGTGAGATAAAGGCTTCTTGTTGTTGTCAGACCCAAATTGCAAATACTAGGATCAAACGCTTCTAAAGGGAAGACAGAAATTCTGTCAAGCATTACATTTTGACAATATCCATATTTCATTGCCAAATACTAACCAGCCCGAATAGAGAACATTGAGGAATGCAAATTTACATTGAAATGCTAAGGCACAGAAGGAAGCAAGCTTACCCATGGTTGCGGCAATCATAGATGAAAGAAAACCTAAAACGCAGGAGAAAGGTAATGAAACCGCAAGAGCACGAGAGCCCAATTCAGAAACCTGATACACTAGAAATCATTGAGTCAGACATACTCTCATTCTGTACAGAACATTTTTAAAGAAAACAACAGAAAATCCTGAAAGTAATAAAAAGGGGGAGTATACAACATCAACTCACACTTTCAATTAAAACAAAGATTAATGAAGATATCCATCTAGTAAAGTACTAAAAATGGTCAGCAAAAGTAGTCTATCTCTTTTTTTCTTCAGTAGACACTCACTGGAGTAATAAATTATCAAAAACATAGTTTGGCTTCTTTAGTAAAGTTGTTACAGGTTTTAGACTTCATAGATGTGGGATAACATTCAGAATTTAATAATCATATTCATACTGCTTCAAATATAAGTTTGTTGACCGTGTAACTCATTCTAAATGTTTCAGGTCAAAGATTTGAAGCCATTAAAATGTATTTTGGTGCAAAATTCCAAGTTATTTGAGACTCCAGCAGAAAATGCTGACTAGTGGAGTGTGATGGATATACATGGATTCAGTTCCATGCCAACTAAAAATGGGACAATCCTAAAATTAACAATTGATTAGTTTTGGACTTTTGGGTAATTACATGTCTGACCTTAAAAGTAAATAAATAAATTAACCACTCCTCAAATTACTAAATATTCAAAGCAAATTATGGCTATGCTAATACTTCAAAGTGTCCATTAAAATGTTTGCAAGCTTCACCTTCATCCTCATGATTTCATTTCTGCCAGCTTAAGTAAATTACTACATTTCATTTGTAATATGTATGAAAACTGATACATTATCTAACATTTCTGGTCATAGTTATCCAAGATCAGAAGGATACCAGTAGTTCCTCCAGAAAGCAAAAGTAAGCAAGCATGCTGACCAAGACAAGTATCGGTATGTCCTGCCATATCCTGTAGTGTACAGTACATTATGATTAGAAAGTCAGTAATTGCCGAATCAATTATCACAAGTTTTTTGACCTGAAACAGCATTCTTTCTTGATAATTATGTGACATTGTTCAAGTTCAAAAATGACCTGCACATTAAATTATTACATGATGAATAAGAGAGAGAACGTCAGACTTTGAGGAATTCCATGTGATGCACAATGGAAATATCTTATATATAATAGGATTAAAGCGAATTCTATGATTGTGGTTATCCAAATTACAAAATCACAATTATCCTAATTAAGATAGATACTAGACTCTTGTCTCTAATTTAATGGGGACAAAAAAAATTAAGAGACAACACAGAAACTAAATTCTACAACATTTCAAGATATAGTTAGGATATTATTTAATTTTCTCATATTCTAACATTATGCAACCCAGCAACTACTTACATGCAGAGTAAGCTTTTTGACTGGCTTGGTGAATCTTGGATTTTCCTCAATACTCAATCTGTAGCAGTTTGCTAGATTATCTACATTAACTTCTGAACGATTAATTTTTGAAGTTAATTTAAGTTGCGGCCTAATAGGTATGAATATACATTAAACTGGAATAGGGAAACTAGGGATAATATCCCTTTGGTTACAATGGTAAAATGTAGAAACAGAACAAGCAAAAATAACAAAGAACAGCCCTAAGAACAATGGCCAGCCCAATTTTCTTCCTGTGGCTAAGCCACCCAACAACTACCCAAGAATTTTGCTACCTTTCCACTACCTTTCCACCTCTTTTATATGTAGTACTTTTTCTTGCTAGGCAAGTTTGTTACAATCTCACCCAAATTCCTATTCTACCCCTATCTTCTATTCTACCCAAGGGACTAGCCTATGGCATTCCTAACACAGCCATTGAAGGGATTTAGTCTTTTTGACTTGTTCAGTGAATCTCGGGTTTTCCACCATAGTGCGGAGCAGTTTCTTAAGACCAAGTACAATAATTTTTCAACAAATGAAGATTAAAAGTTAAATTGGAGCTAACATATATTAGGAGTAGTGGTTAATACTAACAATAAAAGTGTATCTTTTATTTTCCTAGTTGACTAAGTCAAGCTTCAGTTAGTTAGTTAGTCTGTTACAGTTAGTTATAACAGCTGTCACTAGTTAGTTCCTATTTCTGCTCTATTTATAGATGATGAGCATCTCTCTGTAAAATGCCAATTATCAATAATACATAAAATTCCTTTAAGCTGTTGCTCTAATATGGTTTCAGAGCTCTTGGTTCAGATCTAAGGCCTTGAATCTCTGATTGCTTTCGCTGCTCTCTCGTTATTTCCTTTTTCCTCATTTGTTGCTTGCCAGCCTGTGTCGCAATCTCCGTAGCTTCAGTTCTTGATCAAGATCATGCTTCACTGTGTTGTTTGGCTCTGTTCGTCGATCGTCTTTCTTCTCTGTGTTCGATCGATCGCTTTGATTCTTTCAAGTTTTGGTTGATTCTACCTCGTTGCTTGCGATCTTCGCTGCGATTGGTGTTTCTGCTGTCTCGGTTACACTCGCCGTCGCCGATTGTCTTGATTTCTTGCTGATTTTTCAAGTTTTTGTTCTCTGTTTGGTGCTTTCTCCTATTGCGATGGCTACTGCTCCTGCTATTGTTTCCTCAACAGCCTCTCACTCGTTTTCTCAAGTAGTCTCATGCAAGCTCGATGAGAAGAACTTTTTGACATGGCAACAAGTAAATGCTGTGCTTCGCGGTCACCAGCTTGAGAAGTTTGTGGTAAATCCCAAAATTCCTCTAAAATTTCTCTCTGAGGCAGAAAGGGAGCTTGATTCTGTCAACCCTGAGTTTCTTGAATGGGATAGGCAGGATTCTCTCATCCTCTCATGGCTTCTCTCCACTCTATCCGAGTCCATACTTGCGAGTGTGGTTTCCTGTAGGCACTTTTATCAAGTATGGGATGCTATTTTTACTCATTTTCACTCTCTGACTAAAGTAAAGGCAACTCAGCTCAGGCTTGAATTGCGCACTCTGAAGAAAGGAACTCGGTCCTGCAGTGAATATCTCCAAAGGATCTCCACTATTATTGACATTTTGTCCTCCATTGGTGCTCCTGCCATTCTTGCTGGTCTTCCCTCAGATTATGATCCTTTAATTTCCACTATCACTGCCTTCATCAGCAGAAATGATTCTCTCTCTCCTTCTGAGATTGAAAATATGCTTCTTGCTCAAGAGGCACACCTGGAACAAGTCAAACAAGCCACTCTTCAGGAGCCTCTCACCATTAATCTTGTTACTCCTTCAGCATCAACCCAATCAACTCCTCAATTGTCTTCCTAGCAACCAACCTCTGCTACCAATCCAGTATACACTCAGTCCCAGAACTGTGGTTCCCAGCAAAATGTCACTGCTAATCTTGCTTATAGCAATCAACCATCCAATCATCCTCAGCAGTATGCTCAACAGTCCAATTACAATCAAAATGACAATAACAATAATCGTGGTCGTGGTCAAGGCAGGGCTGGTGGCAGAGGCCGTGGGGTTCAATGTCAAATCTGCAATAAAAGAGGTCATGAAGCCAGCACTTGTTACCAGCTTCTTCGTGGACCTTTTGGCTTCAGTGGCTTTCCTCCTCAGGGAGGTCCTTTTCAGTTCAATAATCCTCTTCAGTTCAATAATCCTCTTTAGTTTGGTGTTGTAGCTGCCCCTCTTCCTTTTGGTGCACCATCTACATCTTACCCTCCTCAGCTGTTTGGTGGAATGTACCCTCAGCAACCTCAGTTTCCTGCGCCTTGGGCTCCAAATGTTGGCATGTCTTATCCTCCAGCGAATCCCTTTCCTCTGCTTTCCAGAACACCAAGTCTGATGCTCCAAGAAATCATACCTCTCAGACTCCTGTTGCTAACATGGCTCAGGCATGGATTGCTGATAGTGGCGCTTCCCATCATGCCACCCCTGACCCTCAAAATTTGTTGCAAAGCGCACAACTTACCGGGAATGAGCAGGTCTTAATGGCAAATGGGCAAGGTACTGATATTACAAGCATTGGTTCCAATAAGTTTGTGTCCCCTGACTTTCCAAACAAACATCTTTATCTCAATAATGTTCTGCTTGTTCCTACTTTAAATAAAAATCTCCTTAGTGTCCGTAAATTCGCTCTTGATAACAATGCCTCTTTTGAATTCCATCCTCACTCTTCCCTTGTCAAATCACAGGTTTCGAATGAGGTGCTTCTTCAAGGCTCTGTGGGGAAGGATGGCCTCTATCACTTCTTCCCTGCCATTTTGCGTGATCAAGCCTTGAAGCCAAGCACTCTTCCTCGTTTCAGTGACTCTAGCTGTGTATCAACCACTAGCTCTAACTCTGTATGAAGAGACTCTGTTGTACTTAGTTCTTCTTTTCCTAAATCTCATTGTATCAACTCACCTAGTCTTCTCTCTGTTTCTGTTTCTTCTTCTAATAGCTATAGTCTCTGGCACTCCCGGTTAGGACATCCTAATCATGAGGCCTTAATTCGTGTACTAAAGAATTGTAACATTTCTATACCTAATAAAATCTCCTCTGATTTCTGTTCTGCTTGTTGTGTAGCTAAGTCTCATCGATTACCCTGTTCTCCTTCTACATCCGTTTATAATTTTCCATTAGAACTTGTTTTCTTTGATGTTTGGGGACCATCTTTGGAATCTAGCTGTAATTTCAGATATTTTTTAACCTATGTTGATGCTTTTAGCAGATTCACTTGGATTTACTTACTCGAGCGAAAATCGGATGTTTTTAATAAGTTTCAGATTTTCAAAGCTATGGCGGAAAAACAGTTTGACAGGCCATTGAAAGCTGTCCAGACTAATGGAGGGGGTGAATTTAAAAGTCTAGTTCCCTATCTGCAGCAACAGGGTATTCTCCACAGGATTACTTGCCCCCATACGCACCACCAAAATGGCTCGGTTGAGCGTAAACATAGGCAAATTGTTGAGGTTGGCCTTGCTCTTCTAGCCCATGCCAAACTTCCCACTAAGTACTGGGATCATGCCTTTCTCACTGATTAATAGGCTTCCTTCCTCTGCCATCAATTTTCAGAGTCCTTACCAAAAACTGTTCCAGAAAGCACCTAATTACTCCATTCTCAGAACCTTTGGGTGCTCCTGTTTTCCATTGCTCAGGGCTTATAATCAACATAAGCTTCAACCACGTTCTCAGGAGTGTTTATTTCTTGGTTACTCGCAGCACCATAAAGGTTTCAAGTGTCTTAGCAAGGAGGGAAGACTATACATATCCAAGGATGTTATTTTTAATGAACACAGGTTTCTTTTTCACGAGCTCTTTTCCTCATCAATGAAGGCTGTCTCTGTTCCTTGCAGCACAACTCCACTCACTGTTCTATCGACACCAGTCTCATCTACTTCATCAGTTTCTCCAGGTTATACCATTGCCTCTAATCTTCTTCCTTCTACAGCTTCCACACACAGCTTTTACCTTCTGTTCCAGCCTCTGGTTCTGATCCTGCACCCATGGCTTCTTCAAGACAGCCTTCTGACAGTTCTTTACCTGCTACTACCTCTGTTCAAGCTCCTGTCAATATTCACCCAATGCAAACGCGGTCCAAAAGTGGAATTTCAAAACAGAAGCAGCAGCCTACCATTCTTTTGACACAGTTGGAGCCTCGCTCTGTCAAAAGTGACTTGGCTAGTCCTCATTGGGCTACTGCTATGCAGGAAGAAATTGCAGCCCTTAAACGCAATAAGACTTGGAGCTTAGTTCCCCTTCCTCCACACAAGAAAGCTGTTGGGTGCAAGTGGGTCTTTCGTGTAAAGGAAGCATCAATAAGTTCAAAGCTCGATTGGTTGCCAAAGGATTTCACCAACAACCAGAAAGTGATTATTCTGAAACCTTCTCCCCTGTTGTGAAACCTGTTATCATTCGCATTATACTCACTCTTGCTGTCTCCTACAAGTGGCCCCTTAGGCAACTCGATGTGAACAATGCCTTCCTCAATGGTGATTTGCAAGAAGATGTCTACATGTCTCAACCACCTGGTTTTGAGTCCTGCAACAAGGGTCTGGTTTGCAAGCTTCACAAGGCTCTTTATGGTCTTAAACAAGCTCCAAGAGCTTGGTTTGAAAAGCTGTCCACTGTGCTCAAAACTCTTGGCTTCAAAAGCAGTCGCTGCGACCCTTCCCCCTTCCCTGTTCATTTTCTCCACACCTGCTGCCACTGTATATATCCTTGTTTACGTTGACGACATCATCATCACAGGGAGCTCTCCTCCTCTCATTGATCGTCTCATTTCCAAACTTAATACTGCCTTCTCCCTCAGATCTTGGTCTGGATTATTTTCTAGGCATTGAAGTAAAACATCTTCCAAATGGCTGTCTTTCCTTTCTCAGTCCAAATATATCCGAGATCTTCTCTCTAGAGTTAAGATGGATGATTCTAAAGGCATCTCCACTCTGATGGTTGGTGGGCAGCAACTAACTAAGGAAGGAACTAGTGCCTTTGATGATCCTACACTATACAGGTCTGTTGTCGGTGCGCTGCAGTACGCCACCATCACACGCCCCGAACTGAGCTTCTCTGTCAACAAAGTCTGTCAGTTTATGCATACTCCTATGGTGGAACATTGGAAAGTTGTGAAGCGTATTCTACGGTATCTTAAGGGGTCCCTATCCTATGGCCTTCTTCTTAAACCTGCTATCACCACTTCTTCTGTGATGTGGCTGCAGATCCGACTGATAGACGATCCACCTCCGGTGCTTGCATCTATTTTGGTCCCAATCTTGTATCGTGGTGGTCCAAAAAGCAACTTCTTGTCGCGAAATCTAGCACTGAGGCTGAATACCGCAGCCTTGCTCAAGCCACGTCTGAAGTTCTGTGGATTTAGTCTATGTTAAAGGAGCTTGCTGTCCAGTTCCATACTCCTATTGTGCTGTGTGATAATCTCAGTACCGTTGCTCTTGCTCACAATCCAGTTCTGCGTGCTTGGTCAAAACACATGGAACTTGATATTTTCTTTGTCCGGGAACGGGTTCTCAACAAGGAACTTATTGTCTCCCATGTTCCTACCACTGCTCAGTATGCTGATCTTCTGACCAAGCCTCTCTCTCCCAAGTATTTTTTAGCTCTTAGGTCCAAACTCAATGTAACTGCTCCTCAGCCACCTTGTGTTTGTAGAGGGAGTATTAGGAGTAGTGGTTAATACTAACAATAAAAGTGTATCTTTTATTTTCCTAGTTGACTAAGTCAAGCTTCAGTTAGTTAGTTAGTCTGTTACAGTTAGGTATAACAGCTGTCACTAGTTAGTTCCTATTTCTGCTCTATTTATAGATGATGAGCATCTCTCTGTAAAATGCCAATTATCAATAATACATAAAATTCCTTTAAGCTGTTTCTCTAATAACATAAATTAAAAACTGCACATCTGACCTATGTAGTATTACAACAAACCATTAATATCAAAAGCAAAACAAAAAATAAAATAAAATGTGTTGATCTTAGAACTGAAATGATCTAGATGATTGCGTCTGGATAGGCACAACAAGAACATTTTAGGTCTCTCGCTCTCCTGTGTTTGTTTGAAGGGTCTTGAACACTAAAATGACAAGGGAAATCAAGCAATTAAACTTACCTGTAATAAATTAATTCTCGCCGCTGTGGTGGATTCAATGGCTGCCAAGTAATAGGTGGAGGATTAGAAATTTTCAAGAGCGTCACCGGAAGGTTTTCGACATCGTGCTTACAGATATCACAGGTCTTGTTTCCTTTGATACTAAACCACTTTACTGCACAGTCTTGGTGTGCAAGTGCAAGCTCACCTTTACAACTGCACTCCATCCTAAGAGTATTCCCTCCTTCCCCAAGCTCCACCAAACAAATCCTACAAACTGCTTCTTCCTCTGGAATATCCTGAGAAGCACCTTTATTGACTGTAAAACAGTGAGAAAACACTTCGAAAGAAGGATAAGGAAGAGTAGGAGGACTTTCGTGTGTGTTAAATTAAGCTTATTTTGAAGAATCAGTTGCTTTTGTTTTGTGTACTTTAAGCATGCGATTAACAAGATAACCAAGGAAGATGAGAAAATTAAAATTGAAAAACAGAATTTACTAAAATGCCTGAAGAAAAAGGTGGTAATCATTGATAACGCAAATATAAAAGCAACAAATAAGGCTACAAGATAGCATAAAGAAACAAAGAATATCATATTCACACCCATTTATTTATTTCAGTAACTAGTCAGGTCATAATACTACAAGTCTACAAGTGTTAGAGACATTAAAATCAAAACTTGTCCAATCAAAGATGTGAGAAGGTAAGAAATCATGACAATAAATTTCAGAACAATCTTTCAATTTGTGATTCATTCTTCAGTAGGCATCTTTGGCACAGCAGCCTTAAAAAATATATGATCCAAATCTTCTGTTTCTCAAAGTTCTTATCCTCCTTTTCTATCAAAGGAAATATCTTTTTTTTTTCTCATTCATATATTAAACAAAACTTGAAGTAAAAATTATCCGCTGCTTGCTCCTGCTGAATGATATAAGCATAGCTTTCATTTCCTTCAAATATTTTGTTGAAAGTTTTGCCCAAACTCTGAAAATAAATTAGAACTCCTATCGTTTCTTTCCTATATGGAGTCTATAAAACAATTCATTCTCATTGCTAAGTCTATTTATTGTTCAGCTCCTAATATAAAAAAATTTTGCTAGCGGAAACAACTGCCTGTTTCGGATCCCATACTCTTAAGAAATTCAAATGCAATACCAAGAAGAAATTAATGTAAGATCCATATATTACGAAGTTTTACCAATCTCTGAATCTGAAGCTTTGTGACTTGAAATGCCATCAGTAGTTGCTAGATGCGGCTTTGCTGAAATGACACGAATCAGGCCCCTAGAATCAGTACGCCTAAAATTTGTGGCTTTGACATTAACTGGAACTGAAAATGATCGAGTTATGTGATGAATCACTTCCATTTTCTGCACCAAATGAAAAATATTCATCAATGCAGCATATTTAAGTATCACAAACCATTTTTCAGATATAAAAGAATAGCAAAAGCAGAAAATATCTTATGATGAAGATGTTTATGGAGTGGTGTATAAAATTAGTAACAAGAGCAGAAACATACACTTGAACTAGAACCACTCTCTGTATATCTTCCATGTAAGTTGTCAGGACCTGAATTTGTAATCGGAGTAACCGGCAATGAATGTGCTGCTTTTGATGATGAAGGGAACAAAATCTTATTAAGAGAAAGGGACCTTGTAGTTGAAGGCTTATTATTATTGTTACTATTATTATTCACA
Organism: Cyamopsis tetragonoloba; assembly: GCA_037177725.1. Taxonomy (NCBI): domain Eukaryota; kingdom Viridiplantae; phylum Streptophyta; class Magnoliopsida; order Fabales; family Fabaceae; genus Cyamopsis; species Cyamopsis tetragonoloba. The sequence goes on from CM074124.1 coordinate 45,742,769, forward strand.
GAAGCATCTGAAGATAAAGTATCAGGAAGAATGAGGACTGTCCTTTCAGTATTATCCTGTGATTGAGAAGAGGTTTTATTAGCCCTAAAACTCCTATCAGAAAATAAATTTCTCATGGAGGACTTCACTTTGGCAGAATTTGGCCTTGGGGGCAACCCTCTTGTTGAACCTGGACTTGACAATGTACTTTCTAGTGACCTTGCTGGTATTTGCAGAGATGATAAGCTTGGTCTTTTTGACTGTGCAAAAATAAATAATAAATCAACATTTCCATTTTCATCACAACAAGTCTAACAAACAAAACCCATCAAATATAACTGGAAGAAAGCAAAAAAGCAAAAAACTTTTTGTTACCCAGATTGTAAAAAAAGTGAAATTTGTGTCATGTTGGGCGCTACAGCGAGATAAGAAAGGAATAAAAGGGGTTTTTGCAAAATCACCTGACGAAGAAGAAGTGCAGGATCTGTCTCGCTTTGAAGTTCGGAACCTGCATCGTCCATCAAAGAATATAGATAGATTTGGTTCCGTAATGTGAATATCAGATTCGGATTTCGAAAGAAGAAAAAATGTGAAGAGATGCGGTACACTGAGCTCAATCGATTACTGTGTCAGCATCCATACCCTCGCTTCAGGATACAACAAACAAAATGGAATAATAATAATTAATGGTAAAGTAAAATAGTACTAACAATAGTGAAAGGAAAAGGAAAGAGGAATGAATGATTATTGTACGAACTGATTTGCGTTTGCGGAGCTTAGAATATTAATAATTAATAATTTAATAATAATAAAACGAAAAGTACATAATTTTAAAATTGCTGTGGCCATTATTGTCACTGCTAACTTGGGAAATGGAGCACCATGCTATAGTGATGTGTCTTAATTATATTTTTTTATTTTTTATTTTAAAGAAAAATAATAAAATAAAAAATATGTTATTATTAGGACTGTTAAATCGAAAACAGCATGCTGCTGTAACAGTAGCAAATCCAAATCCGCCAACTTGTGACCATTATCATTAGAGCTGATAAAATGAGTTGGGTCCGTTTAACCCATTTTTTTTGTGGGTTGCATTGAATATTTAAGTTCACATTTTAAAGAGTCGTTGGGATTAGCACCATCCCATTTGAGAAATGCACCATTAATTTCCGGATAGCAGCGTCCGCAAACGTGTTTTCGGACACGTGTTTCCGGACGTTGCTGTCCGGAAAAATAAGGGTAGTTTGCTTTCCATTTTTACTATTTATGGATTCCAGACACTACTGTCCGGAAATTGTGGTGTCATTCTTAAGTGGGGTGGTGCTAATCTCAGCGTCCTTTTAAAGTGGTCTGTCCTGCTTTGTTTTATAATGGGCTAAAGTGGGGTGGGTTAAAACGAGCAAATTGGCCTATTTTGGCCCGTTTTTAATTACTTGTTATTTTTATTTGATTTGCTGGACTTATATTTTAAGTACTTTGTAAGAAATTTGATAATTCAATACTTGTTTGAACCTTCTTTCTAATTCTATTATCATTTGACATTTTAATTTGATTTATTGTACTTATATTAGTATATTAACAAGTTGATAATTTAGTATTTAATAATTTATATATAGTTTTATATTATTTATGAATATTACTTATATACTTAATAATTAGTTTAGAATATGAGATAATATATTTCTTTAAAATGTATTGGATATAAGATACTAACTTTTTAAGAAAAATGTGAATTTATATGAGTTTTTAATTTTTTTAATGAAAATTATAATTATTTTTTATATTTAAGTGGTTGACCCACCAACCCACTAAAAAATGGACGAGTTGGAGATTTTCAATCCATATTCAAAAAGTGGGTTGGCTCGCCCTGCCTCGTATTATGGTGGGCTAAAACGAGGCGGGTTAACTCGTTTTGCCAGCTCTAATTATCATATTTCCATTTTTTTTACGGATACTCTATCTCATAGCCACTACTTTTAACACCGATTTCATTTCTGCCTACATCACACCATTTTTTTTTCAAAATTACCTTTCGTCCGGTTTTTAAAAATCGGGCGTACGTAGGATTTAGAAACTGGGCAAATTAATAACTGCGGTACGCAAAATTACTTAACAGTTTTTAAAAACCAAGCGCGCCCAAAAATTAAAAACCGAGCAAATACGTAAAACGAATCCTCATAACACCTACCAGTAATTGAAAACCGAGTACACCTAATAATTAAAACTGATCGAATATGTAAAAAGATTTCTCAAAATATCTACCACTACCTAAAATTTAGGCACGCCCAGTAATTAGAAGAGAGAGGTGCCAATAGTAGCCCACCTAGTCTCTTTCTTTCTTTTTCTTTTAAAAGACTTTCTTTTTCTTTTCTAATAAGACTTAAATTCAACAAGAAGACAAATACAGTGTTATCTAAGATGATCCACCTCTTATGTTAGACCATAGTGATCAAGTTAAAATGGGCTATTAATGTAAGGAACATTAGAAGTAATAAATTACAATAAAGTCCATCACATCTTGTCTATTTTTAAAGCAACAATAAATCAATTGAGAATCTTGTCAAAAAAAAATCAATTGAGAAGAAATTGAACTCCAAGATTTTCATAGGTGGCAACATGACATGAATTTAACAAATTCACTCAATCAAACCTAACACACTAGGAATCAAAATATCTTCTATGTTCCTTCAATAAAAAAAATTAAAAAGAAATACCTTACAATGTATAATAAAGTAAAAAATAAATAAAAAAATCAAAATATAACATGGTGCTCACAATAGTAATTAAATTTAACATTGATACTACAAAATAGATACAACACTATATATATGACCTGGAAAAGCAATTATTTACACCACCACTTCAAATGCTAAATTTTTTTATCAATCTAGCAAAGTGAAAAGTCCCACATGAAGCATGTTCCTTAAAAATAGACTAAGCAAATAAGCATAGAATATAATATTTTTATAAAAAGCCTCATGGAAAGTTCCTAAGCACATTTTGAAAAGAACCCATAACAATTCCTCTGAGCCATGCCTACTTTTTGTGCTCAATTTTTCCATTATTTTGAGGATTGAGCTCATCATCATCAAAGTATTCTTCAAAATATTCTTCGTCACTACTATCATTGTTCTCATCATAATAAAGCTCTTCATTGTCATTATCGTCACTATTTTGTAGAAGAAACGAGGAATTGCTTGGTTGTTGCCCTCTTAATCTCTCTTGAATTTGATCTCTAATCACAGTTCCCTGGTACATACCTAAAACATAACAAAATTTGAAAAATAAGATAGGAAGGTGATAAAAAATTTATTATGCACATGCATAATTAATAATAAATACATAGTTTTTATATAAATATCTCACCATCTTTGGCAACCTTCTTCAAACATTTCTAGAAATCCAACCACGAAACGATCAGCATTCTCTACCCATTCATTTCGATGCATACCAGCATTCTTTGCAACTATTTGGATCTAAAACAACAAAAATATGTATATCCACTTATCCATCACAATTTTAGTCCAATACAAATTAAATCATTTTAAAACAAAGATGTAATGCTTTCATTAGGCATCATCTGATTGATTGTCTATAGCTATAACCATTGCTAATATTCCAGAATGAAGGCTTTGATGTTGATCTTGTTCTTGACAGTATTAAACGTCGTTCATGGGATTGGCTGCGCTATAATTCCAAACTCGATGTAGCAGGGCTATCTTTCTCAAGTTGGTGTAATTGTCCACTTATCTGTATAGACTGTGGTTCTTAATTGTCTTGAGTTATTATGTAACGTGGTCTGTAGTTTGTTCTAGTTGGAGTTGTGTTCTGTTTTTTATTATTGACTCAGTACTGGCACCTTTTCCTTCTTCTAGTAAGGTGCCAAGACTATGATCCTGATGTATCTGGTTATGCACACTTTGTGCACTTATAATTCATTTTTACCTTTCAAAAAAAAAAACCATTGCTAATATGTGACATCCTTAAGAAGTTAAACTTTAATACTATACTTTCTTAAGAGTATCCTAAACCTTGACCCAATCTAACTAGACCCGAATATCATTTGGGTATAGGTATCTTCAGGCTTAGAGCTAGGTTTGAGTCTAAATAATTGGTCTAGTATAAATATAATTAGGGTTAAGTTAGGATGGGTATAACCTGACCCATGCCGATGTACAACCTTAATTACAAGGAAGAATCAAATATGAATTTTGGAAATCAACATCATTTCAGTCCATCAAAGATACTCATGTCACTAAATTAGTATTTAAAAGATTTTCATCATCATTTTAGTCTTTAAAAGATTGAAAATGTTACCAAATTTGTCCTCTCGTTAGCGGACAAGGGTAATAGAAGACACTTTTAATGATGTTTAAATCTTTAAAGGACTTAAATGGCGACACGAGTATATTTGAAGGACTAAAATGAGATTTTTTGTTTCTATTTTAATCATTAAAAGATTGAAACATTTTCGGTCTTCCCATGTCTAAAATGATGACAATGAAATAAATCTTTCAAGGACGCAAATTATATTTATCTAAAAGTTTTATTATAACAAAAGTGACATTAATGAGTAATTGAAGCAAATACTCATTTGAAGTATTATCTAGGGACAGTGATTTACTCATAACTAGCATGTTTTAGATATGATTACTCTTCTAATGAGAATCCTTTTTCATTGCACCTCTCTTGCCTAGTATGGTTTTATTATCTATATATTCCCACTTTTAATTAAATTATATGTCGTAATAGCATGGATACATTTATACCTACCTTTTCTTGATGTTCTTTGACTTTGTCTTGCAAAGTTTTCAATCTCCTATTAACCCTCAATCGTTTCTCCTGTTTATATCAAAGAAAAACTTAACAAAACATAAGTTCATCCACCAAATGGCATACAAGATTAGGTAAATATAAGAATGAACGAATAATTCACTTAGTGTGTGGTTTGATGCTGTAATTCAAAAGTCTAGAGAAATTAAAAACCTTGGAAATTAAATCGCTTCAGTTGAATTTCCTTCTTTTACAAAATTCTCATTACTTAAACTAAAATTTTTAGAAATTCCTGGAATTCTTTCTTCACTAATCCTAATTAATGAGTTATTTTGTACTAATGTATTTAAGTCTTTACAAAGATTACATTATATCCTTAAAGTCCCTTGACCAAACACAACGTTAATGTTTTGTATTAAAGAAAATATGGTTAAATATGTTTTTGGTCCATGAATTTTAGCGAGAATCTGTTTTTAATCCTCGAACTTTAAAACGTTGGTTTTTAATCCGTAAACTTTAAAAAAATTCACTTTTAGTTCCTCCGTACAATTTTCGATGATGTGGCAAACTGAGGGCCCTTCATCAAGTCCACGTGTCAGCAGATCAGATGGTCACGTCATCCAACAATGTACAGAATGACTACAAACAAACTTTTTCAAAGTTTCAAAGAACTAAAAACCGACATTTTAAAGTTCAAAAATTAAAAATAAATCTTTAAAAATATTCAGAAACCAAAAACATATTTAACCTTAAAAGATAAAACATCAAATGTAAATATACAAAATTTATACCTTAACGTAGCTCACACCAAGCTCTTTTCTTGAGTACCCACGATCTAAGTTTCTCAACACGTATTGATTGTAATCTTTGACAATCCTCATTATCACATCTGATGTAGAAATTCCTTCAGTTCGTTGTGTTTCCTTAAATTTCCCAACAGACTTAACCTACATAGAAAGTCATGTAACATACTACATTCGTAGAAAAGACATAGTGAAATAAAATAATAAACTTAAATAAAATAATGTCTCACACATACAAATTCATAAACATCGTTTGAAGCACCACTGGCATCAGCATATCTGCCAATCATTCATTGACAACCCTAAAACATTAAGTTGTGCATTCCAATGCTTAAACAAAAGAAAATGGACATTGTAAAGACTAGTATATATACTATATTAGCTTATAAAATCATACACTATTAAATTATAATAGTTACTTTAAAAACATTTTTAAAAGATACAATTTTTCCAATAACTTCCTTTTACTCCAGAGATTTTAGGGTATTTATTAAACATAAATACGTAAAAAAAAATATAATCATCACAAATTAGTTGTACCAAAGAACAAGGAGGAGTAGTTGGCATCATATCGTATGTTCATTAATATTTCATTATAAACGTTTTTGAAAGTTCATTAATTACAATTAATAATGAATATATTTGACAAATCTTCAATGAAATCTATGCAAATATTTTTGTTATGTTTTCTAAATTGTGGATCATTGTTATATATAATAATTCTTCAAGTTGATAAAACTATATCAACCATATTTGTCCATCATTTTAAAAATTAGAACATATATATAAAAAAATAACAGTGCCTAACTCACTCTCTAAAGCTAGCTTGTAGGATGAGGATTACCAGACCCTTATAAACTCAACAATGGCCATATCACTAGCCGATATGTGGGACTTCTAACCATCTTAAAAATTGAGTTTGGGTCTAACTCACTCCCAAAAGCTAGCTTGTAGAGGATGAGGCCGACATGAGACTTCTAACCGTTTTAGAATTTGGTTGTGGACCTAACTCACTCCCAATAGTTTGTAGGATGAAGATTGTCACACCCTTATAAACTCAACAATGGCCGTATCACTAACTGACGTGAGACTTCTAAAAAATGATGTTATAAAAATTTGAAAAAAAAATAGATTAATATAATATAATCTTACGGAAGAGAATCATGAGCGACGTAATCAATGTTGTGTCTATCAAGAAACTCTTGATTGATAACCCAAGGTGTATCAGGAATGACTTCATCCACCCATTTATTCATGTTGAAAGAATTGAATACATTTTGTTGTTAAAATAATCAAATATTATGTTAATTGAAAAAAGAAAAAAAAAGTAATGAAATGTTATGTACTTGCAATGGCGAAGAGACTCATAACGTTCTTCTTCTGTCATGACAGTTTTGCCTTTGTACTTATGGGTCACTTCATCGCTACAACATCCAACTAAAAGGTATGTGTTTGGAAATCTACAACTCCAAAAAAATGTTATTCATGAAATAAAATATTTTTTTAAAAAATTGGGCGATATAAAATAGATCATATAGATTCATAAAACATAAGGGTACGATTTTTTGGCTTGCTCAAGGGAACGAGCGTGACCGAAGTGGAAGAGATCATAGATGCCATCGGCGTAGACACGGAGAGGACGATCCTGTGCCATTTTTTTTTATCTTCTCGTTCTCATTTCTCTCCTCCCTTCTCTTTTTTAGTTTTCTCATCCACCTAGTCTCACTTGTGTGACTATGCCCAAATTTCGCATTCTATTTTTTGCCTTTTCTTCTTACTTTATTATATTAAATATATGAAATATTATATTGATTAACATTAATAAATTTACTAAATTGTATGTATTTGATGTTTCTTATGTTAGGATACTTCAAAGAAAAAAATTATAACGTTTGAAAAACCAATTAAATGGTTAGATTACTCTATTTCCACCAAGGGTTTGCACATGTAAATCTACCAAAATGGGTAATGTTACAAGTGATCATATTAGTTTCAATGGTGGCATCACTAGATTACCATATGAGTGTTTGTCAACTTTTCTTATCAACCAAAAAGAAATTTTACTAAAATTAATGAGTGTCATAGGTATACACAATGAAGATTGCAAAAAGGACAAAATAATACATTGGAAAAGGGAAATGCAACAAAGTGACAAATGCAACAACTTAATTGTATTGACTCTATAATTTCGTCACCATAGGTACATGTGTATTTATCCCTAAACCTTAAACACACACATCTATCTTAAATTAAATTGTCACCGTCAAAATTCGAACCTTGGACCTCCAACTCTCAAGTCTTAAAGGCTTGGTACATAACCATGTGGGCTATGTGGATGTGGGGCCCGTATGTTTTGAAACCTAGGTCTAGCCTGTCGTGTGCACGATGAAACCTAGGTGGTTATATAAATAGGTCTGTTAAGAAGTAATGGTCTCCAACACAACAAATCGTCATATAGCCACTCACTCCTTCTAATTTAGAGTTAAGTTGATGTCCTGTTTTAAAACTTAAGAGGTTTAGTTGAGGAAGACCACAACATTACTCTTTTATAACATTTCCTATTTGTTTGGCTCAACCATTGTTGTTGCAATCCAAATTAATGTTTTATTTTTTAAATTTGTAAATAGTCCTTAAACACTTCATCTTCATGTTGCCTTTCTCTTCATTGTGGACATTAGTTTTTTTTTTCTTTTCATCAAATCATCATCTTTCAAGCATTATTGTTGCCAAAATAAATGCTACTCATAGTCAAATTCTTGTTGTGGTGTTTCTCTTGTCTAATAATCCACTCAATTTCATTAACCTATTTGATGTGAGCAGTTATAGAAGATAAAGTCTTCAATAATGCCCTTTTAAGAGAATAAACCCATCAACCCTTCCATTTTTTCTTCTTTTTCTTTCTCCTTAGTGGAAAAGCTTAAACCATTATTCTCTGTTCTCTTCTTTCTTTTTTTTTCTATAACTTCTTTTCCTTCTATTCCCTTTAAGTTTTTTCTTTCCTTTTTTTTATTATCTCTAATATTTTATAATCTTATATATTTTTCCATTCTTTTTTACCTCCTTTCTCGTCAAAAATTTTCATAGGATCTTCATTCACGAAGAAGTACCGTGAATGAAGATTCCTTTGATATTTCCACATGATTTTCATTTTTCACTAGAGGGTTTTCATTTTTGACAGAGAAAGATTGTCTACTTAAATCTAATATCATAAGGTTACGTGTTATCTTGCTCAAAGATTATTCTCTTATAAATCCCCAAATCTTGGCGGGATTCTTTTAAGTAATCTCCTATTAAAAAAAAAAGGCGGTTTTCTTCTCTAAGTCTTCCATGAAGTGGTTTTAATGGAGTTTAATCCTCTTTAGCATAAGTGATTTTCAAGTGCTATTTTGGTTTTTTTTTTTTGTTCTATTACTGTAAGAGCCATTTCTTCTTATCAATTTTATTCAAATTTGCGTGGTTATGAACTGGTAAGAAATAAGATGTGAAACAATGATCACATGCAAATTGCCTTCCAATGAGGTTTAAACGCCATGGAGATTAGGAATGAGCCAATGACATCTTATAAACAATGGCCGCTGCATGGGTCATCACCGGCTCGTTGTCATTGAAGGTTTTTACTATATTAGCAAACATGATAGAGTAAAAAATAATAGAATAAAGATAAATTATATGAAAAATAATTTATTAATACTTCGTCATTTAATAGAGTACACTCTAATGACTAATTTATTGATTGGAAAACTCTAAAAATGTGGTTAAAGAATAAGATCTAACAACTAGAAAAGAAAGTTATTGATTATGAAAGGTTCATGTTGTAGGAACTAGCCGCATAATTATGTGGCATAATAATAAGATCCAGAAATACTAAGTTAGGGGAGGGGGCTAGAATTTTTTTTTGCGACTAGAAAACGAAATTTAAAACGATAATAATAAAAAATATTAATTATATATAAAAAATTATAAAGAAAGAGAAAAAAAACTTTAAATTTTGAGAGGAAAAACAACATATAATGTTGAGTATAGAAAAATATATATTATCATTTGCATTAGACTTTTTGATTTTCAATTTATAATTAAAAGTGCTAATTTTTAAAAAATAATTCCCTAAATATATCCAAATAAATTTTCAAAATATTAAAATAATAATAATAATTTTTATAAAATTTATTAAAACAAAAAAATAACAGCTTATTGTGAAATATAAATATTAGTTTTTGAAACAAAAGACATGCTTGGGTTTGAACACAGTATTAGAGAATAAGGCTCCCACACTGCTAACCGCTATGCTACCAAGCATCACTATTATATTGTGCTATTTGTTATATATATAAGCATTATTAGAGGGGGAGGGGGGCCAAGGCCCCACTTGACCCCTCTGAATCCGTCTCTGGTGGCATAAGTCAAGTGGATAATATCGCAAACATGATGGAGTAAAAGAAAATAAAATAAAAATAAATTATAAGAAAATTGATTTATTAATACTTCATTATTTAATCGAGTATATTCTCTATTTTTTTAATAAAATTATAAAGGTAAAAAGAACATAACAACGATATATTTAATCAGAATAGTTTTATCACAACTATCACTAACTAGTTCTTATCTCTAATATATTAAGTAGATTTGATGCTTTTTTTTCCTAAATTTACATAAGAATACATAATTCAAATTAATTACTTAATTGGTTAAACGTTCTCACACTAATTTAGATATTTTTGTTTAAAAAATAATGTGTCAATTTAAAATGAATTACATATTTTATGATATTTTGCTAATCATTTCTCTAAATGCAATATTTTTAAAATTTGTAAGCTTTTATTAAAAGTTGTAGCATCCAATACAAATACACCTTAGTGATGATTTTCAATTTAAACCTAATATTTATTTATTCTTTGACAACACCCTATTTGATAATTCAATGAAAATACTTCCAATAATGATAACTGAATTCCCCAATCAAGCAACGTCCAAAAACAGAGTATTTTTAAATATGCAAGAACCATTCCCTTAACAAAGAGTCTTCGCAATAATTTCATTTTACAAAAATATCCGACAAAATTAACAAATAAGATCTAAACCAAACAAGATTTAATTATTCAAGTGAATTATTCACTAAGTATGGCAAATAGATAATGAGTTTGCTCCATTTTCTTAATTATTCAAAATACAATTTTCTTAACTTGTCCAATTTTCCTCCTGAATGCATGTAAATTCTCCTTCACATATAAATAAAAGATAAGCAAAAGAAAAACATATATATGTCTCTAAAACATAACTATTTCTACCTATATGGAAAAAGTCCTAATAAAAATTTTTAAAAAAAAATTTAAAAAAAAAGGGGACAAACTTAAGGAAGAGATGCTCCAATATACGGTGTTTCATTGTTTAATATTTTCTTCAAGTAACTGACAATCAAAGAAGTAAGATTAACAATTAATCAAGAGAAAAAATATGCAAACCCCATGTTGAACATTAATGTAACAAATTTCAATTTTTAGATTGATATCGGTTTAAATTTGTAAGATTGATGTTTTTTTTTTCTTGCTCACTGAGAGGAACTAAGGCCTAGATCAATGTTGAATTTTGAATACATTAAACTTGTTATGGACCTAACCCGCGAGAAGGACACGTGCAGGTCTCACGTGGGTGGTCTAAGCCGTTGGTCCCATGTCGTGTACCCACGACATGGGAATCCGACATAAGGCTCAGGGGACATCACCCCCACGTGAGGACCGTTACAGATCCGTACCTACCGCCGTAATTCACAGAAGTATGATAGTGACAGGTTTGACTTTGGTGACCCTGTTTACCTTATAAATACATGTGATTAGTCTTCATTTGGGACGCTTATCACAACTCTAGATCAGAGAATTATTCCCTGTGACACACAACTGACTTGATCGTCAGAGTGTTTGCAGGTATCCCCTCACCGCTAGGTGAGTGGCCGGAAATATCCAACCACCGCACCGGAGACCAAATAGGAGGCCAGATCCGCCATGCCAAGTGCATGATGGAACATTGGCGCCGTCTGTGGGGACGAATTGTTCTTCTCCGATCGTAACTTATCTCTTTTTTCCTCCTTTATTTGGTTTTTCTGGTAATTTTGCAGGAAGAACACCACCGGAGTCAAGAACTCAACCTCTTTCTCCTCGCATACCCATTCTTGCTGGTTATCAAGGTGAATTCCGATCAATTAATCGGTGCAAAAGCTATTTCTAGCTGATTAATCGGTGAATTGTGACTTTTCACCGATTAGTTGATCGGATAATCGCATTCTTTGTTTTTTCTGCAATAACTGTGAATAGATTCCTGTATGAATACCCAATTTCATCATCGTCCTCTTAAATCCTATTTCACTAATGATCCTGCATGAGTGTATGGCAAGAAAACCTCTTGTGCTTGCAGCCAAACAGGAACTAATTCATGCTAACTGAAAATGTGGTTGTAGCGATATGGTGAATACTAGGAGAAAGAATCAGGCAGCAAGGGGAGCATCAGCCAATGCCGGAGGTGCCCCTGGAGAACAGCCCTCTGCTAACGGGCCTTCTCCACGACAACAACAGGAAGAGGCCAGACCTGCTGGTCCTGCTTTGTCCGAACAGAGGATGACGACGATAGAGGACGACATGCTCGATTTGAAGGAGATGATTCGAAAACAGGCCGAAGAAATTGAGAGGATGAACAGGGAACGAGAAGCTTGGAAAAAACGACAAGAGGAATTTCAAGCAATTCTGGTCAATCTCGGGATGGGCTAACAACTCCCTCAACGACATGAGAGTCAGCAAGAAAGGCAAAATCCCCAGATGGAGAGGTAGGTCTCCATGGTTGGTCCGCAAATCCCGCGCACCAATCCCGCGATCGCCCCACCCCAGCTGCCCGACATGGATCAGGTGGCAGAAAACGACATAGGAATTGAGGGGTGTCATAACCCCTTCACCCCGGCAATCATGAACTTTGATATGCCGACCAACTTTAAGTTCGCCGTTCATATCGATCCGTACGACGGGACAACTGATCCTCAAGATCATGTGGAGATCTTCCAACAAACGATGGTCTTCCAAGGGGCCAAGGAGCCCGTCATATGTCGAGCATTCCCGTTAACCTTAAAAGCTGCGGCCCGAAGATGGTTCTCATCATTACCAGCGGGATCCATCGCGGGGTGGAAGGCACTAAAGGATAAGTTCATTTCAAACTTTACAAGCAGCAAACAGCAGTTCAAAACCGAGCACCATCTCGAGAGGATAAAGCAGAGATCAGACGAGCCGTTGAGGGACTTCATCATCCGCTTTAACGCGGAATCCCTCGAGGTACGTGATGTCGCCCCTAATATGATGTTGTATTTTCTTAGGCAGGGGCTGAAGCCAGGAGGCTTCGCTAAGGATTTGGCGGGAGAAAAGCCCAAAACAATGGAGGAGCTGAAAAAGCGGGCTAAAAAGTGGATCCAGATAGAAGAATGGGTTCGAAATAATAAGGCAGATAATCAAGCCGCCAAGCAGGAAAGAGAAAAGAAAGACAAACAGAAAAATTCTTATGGCGGGAGACCCAAGGAGAATGAAAAAACGTATGATAAGGGCGGGAGACCACCCAGGGGTGCTTACTCAACTTATGCACCGTTAACCATGCCGCCTTCTCGTATCTATAAGGAGATCATGTACTCCGAGCTGAAAGACAGACCTCCACCAATGAGGTAACAAGCAAAAAATAAGGACAAATTTTGTTTGTACCATAAAGACCACGGGCATCACACTAACGAATGCATCCACCTTAAAGGCGCCATTGAGAAGTTGATACGACAGGGAAAGTTAAGACATTTTGTCTAGAAAAATGATGAAGGGACATCCCGCAGAAGGAGCCCGTCATCAGCTAGAAGACGTGAACCCGGTACAAGGAACCGGGACACTGGGCGGGATGAACGACGGAGATCACGATCCAGGAGTCCGCAGCGACATGAAGAAGCGGCTTCGAAAGGGGTCATCAATGTGATTGCCGGAGGTCTCGATTTGGGGGAGCTGACAGAGTCGTCAAGAAAACATTCTTGCGACATAGAAGATCACTGCATGAATGTGAAGGCCGTGAAAAGAGTTACTTTGGCATTCACCGAAAACGACCTGCCTACTGATGGAGCCGGGTCCAACGCCCCCTGGTTATCATGGCTAGGAAGGCGGGGTATGAAGTAAAAAGGTTATTTGTTGATGAAGGAAGCTCAGCCGACATAATGTTTTGGGACCTGTTCCAGAAGTTGGGCCTAACAGATAAAGATCTGATCCCCCACAAAGGGAATCTGATAGGCTTTACAAGGGATACTATTTCCCCCAAGGGCTATGTAAAATTGAAGGTAACTTTTGCAGGCCGTGACGAAAGCAGATCAATAGAGGTGAAGTTCCTCGTCGTAGAGTGCCCCTCAGCGTATAACGCCATTATAGGCAGACCAACTCTGAATGCTTTGGGAGCGGTTGTCTCAACCTTGCACATGGCGATGAAATTCCCTGGAGACAGGGGCGACATCGTCACTATCCGAGGGAAAAGCCCTGAGGCACAACTTTATTATTTAGAGAGTCTTAAAATAACGAAAACTATGCCAGTGTGTTAACCTTTTTTAATGGTGCTGGAAATGGTTAACTCGTTTCAGTATAGTGACTATACATGTATCGTCCATAGGGAGCACTTGGATTAATTCGATTAAGAATTAAGTTGATGAATTGTTCAAAAACATATTAATATTGTGAATGACAAATAAAATAAACAATAGATAAAGAGATAATTAAATAAAATAATGAGTCACCTGGGATTGAGTTTTATTACTTCACCTTGTTTCTTTCTATGTTAGTTAAATATTATAAGAAAAGATGCATACTCAATGTCACAAGTGCAAATCCCTTTGTCACCTGATTCTAAGACACTAGTTTCTAGAGCCCAATCCCTTGGCACTCTAGCTACCAAGTCTTGCATTAAGCAGAGTATAAAGCAATAATAAATCACTTCCATCTATCCCTAGATCCGAAGGTTTTATGAGAGTTTTTCTCCATATTCGTTTATAAACCAATTTCCCAATTGCGCAAATAAACTAACACAAGGCAAAAGGTGATCAAGCTTAAACCAAGAAAAGAAGCACAGAAGAAGAACACCAATTCATAAATAATATAAACTAACAATTGAAAGAAACAAGAGACGAAGTAATTACATTCAATCCCGGCGGAAAGCTTAGCCTAGCAAGGCCATAACCTTCAAGAACTAAACCTAAGAGTATTAGAACTCTGACTAAAAGCCTAAACTTTGTGGTTTATTTCTATACAACTCAATATATCCCTTCCTAACTTCTGAAAGGCTGTATTTATAGGTGTTTTGGGCAGGGGTCTGGCGCTCGAGCGCCCTCCTGGCGCTTGAGTGCTGGCTTGACACGTGTTGGTTAATGAGCTTAATTGTCTGGTTAATGTGTCTGGCGCTCGAGCCCTGGTGTGGCGCTCGAGCGCCCAGTTTAATACTCAGACAAAGAGGATCCAATGTTCTGGCGCTCGAGCCCTGGTGTGGCGCTCGAGCGCCAAGCACATAACTGTTGGCAGAGAGGATCCAATGCTTAACGTATTATGGCGCTCGAGCCCTGGTGTGACGCTCGAGCGCCAGGCTCATAACTTTGGCAGAAAAGGATCCAATGCTCAAAGGTTACTGGCGCTCGAGCCCTGGTATGGCGCTCGAGCGCCAGAGCATTTGCACTGGCAGAAAGGATCCTATGTTCCTCAGCTTCCAGTGCTCGAGCCTTGGTATAGCGCTCGAGCGCTGGCCTCTTATATGCCCCAGCAACTTGATCTTCTTATTTTTGCCTCCAAAAACACCTGAAAATACATTTCTAAGTTAGAAAATCTATTATTACCACTTATTTACTTTTAAACTCACAAAGTAAAGATAAAAGGGTGAAATTATGTATAAAACATGTAATTTCTAGAGAAGATAAGTGCAAATCCTTTATTGAATAAACACACTAATTTGCACTTATCAAACTCCCCCAAACCTACGACTTTGCTGTTCCTCAAGCAATGTATCCTAAAACAAAGAAAAACAACAAAAGAAAACATGGCAAGTATGGGTTAAAGCAAGTGTATCAAACTTCAATCTTCATGATATGCATGGAAAAGCTAAGAGAGAAACTTGTGATCACCCAATTTATAGAAGCAACGAACTATTTTATGACTTAAGTGCAAAGGAAATTTGTAATCAACCATTGACAAAGGTTTACTCTCAAACCTTACATGGTGACAATTTCGCTCATTCCTCAATGTCACTTAACTTGAATTTTTTTTTTCATTTGCCATCAAACCATTTCACAAAATCGAACAATGAATCAAGAGGTCTTTTTCAAAAGGTTGTAATGAGGCTGGGCTACAAAGAATCTTTGTTTTTCTGGTTAAGCAAAACGAGTCGGAGAAAATATTTTCATATACTTACAAATTTCCCCCCAACCTATTCTACAAAACATGCTCACCTCATACTTCCTTTCAAGTGTTTCTTTTTCTTGTTTTTCCAAGGCACCTTTTCTTTTCTTTATATATTTACTTCTTTTCTTTTCTTTTCTTTTTTTTTCCACATATATACACATGGCTGCCCAAGAATTTTCAATCATACCAGAAACACTTGAGTCTTTCGTCTAAGCCAACAAAATGATACATCATTTGCATACCCATCATTCCCCCTAAATATATAAATATTTTTCTCCAACTCAAAGGTAAGGATGAAACATTCACATAGGTGTCTTAGGGTTTAAGAAAGAATTCAAGGCTCAAAGTGGGTACCAACAAAAAGATGTAATTTTCATAGGTAAGCTTTTTGGCTCAAACTCAATCAAGAAAACTATGCCTCTATCATTGTCAAGTCTCAATTGATTATGACAATTATAAAATCAAACAAAATCCATTCAAGTTAACAAAGAGGACTCTCATACATTTTTGTGAGATGCACTCAACATACAAGGCTAAAAAGGCTTTAACCTTGAAAATAATTTTTCACAACTCCTAATGCACAAAAATCATCTCGTGATCGGTTAACTTTCAAATCAGAATTTTTCACAATTACTCTTTTTTTTTTCAAACCATGGAATATCATAAGAATTTCCATTTTTCACACCACTAAAACCAACACTTGCCATTGAAACAAAACAAACTTTTTATTTAATATATATAGTTTTTTTTCATTTTTTTTTCATTAAAGAAAAAGAAACAAAAACTACAATATTATTAGAAAAAAAAACAAAAACAAAAAAAACAACAAGAAAAATAAAATAAGTTAAACAACAGAAACCAACAGAAACTTCCCTATCAACTCAGATTAACGGGTCATCCTCCTCCAAGAAATCATTGGTGTCGACATCGCCACCAGACCCATCCTCTTCCCCGCTACCACCACTACTACCACCACTTCCTTCACCTCCCTCTCCAGCTGCCTCCCCCGATGGAATTGGCTGGTCCCCAGGCCAATCCAAATGTGTGGCAAAAGCCTCCGGGGGCTGGAAAAATGTTTGGCCCGGCATAGTGTGCTAGGCCATCGAGTAGTGGGAGAGGTGAAGACTAGTCATCCCCCGATGTAGGGCAGCAAATTGCTTGTCATGGTGATCAAGCCTCTTGCTGATACGGCCCCACAAATCCTCCATAGTCCTCGGGGGAACTTGTGGTGGTGGTGCATTCGGATCTCTGTCCGCACAATGGTTCCGGAAATATTTCTTGTCAATGGGCTCTCGAATCTTCTGGCTACGAACGACTGGAACCCCCGCGTCTTCACATAGACTAGTGATGAGAGACGGGAATGCCAAACTCTATTTCGTGCCACCCTTGTGCACATTGGCCCATATCATGTCGGAAATAATCCGTGCCGGGTTGACCGTGATGCCGGGAGTCTTGATACACCCAAGGAGATGGCACTCTTCAAGTGGAAGATCAGAGGGATGGGACTTTGGCCGGAGGTTGGCAAGAATCAAGGTCATCCACAATTTGGAGACCACAGTCATATTACCCCGGAGAACCTTGTGAGGGACTCCATTCCGAGTCGTCTCCACAATCCTCCGGTCCTCATAGCAAATCACCTCCAAAGTCGTTTGGAGGTCCAAATCCCCTTGATTCCTCATTCTCGTGAAGTCATCAACCACTCATTCACTTCTCTCATAGGCAGAGATAGGTGAAATGACTCCGCCGCCGATCTTCTCATTAATCCAGTCGGCATCATATGGCACCCGTATCCCTCGGACAGTGGACACCTTCTCACGGGACTTTGTGTCTTTTCCCCAAAGGCATTGGCATAGAATTCCTTGACGATTTCCGGGTCGAACTTCTCCGGGAGCGATGCAATAGACCACCAGTTGCGGAGAGTGAGCATGCCGGTGAACTCTTGGCATTCCCCATCTCGCAACTCCACTCGACGCTCTTCTATGAAATTCCAGTCATCAATGACCCGGAACCGTTCAGCCCTCTCCCGGTCAATGAACCGTTGGGGGTGGTCAGAACCACCACCTTGTGATGAGGAACCTCCTCTTCTCCTTTGGGGGCCTTCCTTCCTCTTTTTAGAGGCACGTTTTGGCTCATGAGCGGGTGCTTTTCCTCGGTTCCTGTTCATTATTTAAATAAAACTTCAAAATTAGTAACAAACACACAAACTCATCATCATCACCATGCTCATTAGTACAATGTATATTTGGGTTTCAAAAAGGGGACTATTCATCACAGATAACTAATTTTCCAAATGAAGAACATAACTCAGAATTTCGTTACATTCAAAATACCATTCAGAATTTCAACAAAGTTCCTTTATTCCTTCATAGTTTCAGAATTTTGAAAACACAGAGAATAGCCAAAACAACTCATTTTGAACAGAAAACCCAAATTTACAATGTACTAAGAAAGCCTAAACTGTTCATGTTCATCTTCATCAACATCTAATAAACCAGAATCATAGCATTTATGGAAATGAAAACATGAACAATGACTGAAATAATGAACAATACCTGAACATGATGATGCTTAATGAAAAACTTCAGAAATTTGATGAAATTTTGAAGAGATTTCGTGTGAGAAAGGAGAGGAAACGCGTATCAGTTGAAAGAAAAAGAGAGATTTTGTGAAAAGATAATTGATACTGCTCTGTTTTTAAAGCCAATGCGTGCAATGGGTTGGCGCTCGAGCGCTAGTGCATTGATGAGCAGATCAACCGTTTCGCTTTTCTGGAGCTTGAGCGCCACAGCTGGCGCTCGAGCACCAACCCGAAATGCATGGCAGTGAAGAAAACCTTTCAGCTATCTCTGGCGCTTGAGCGCTGATATTGGCGCTTGAGCGCCAACATCTGACCCAAAATTTTTGAAACTAGCGCCAATTAAATGCCACGGGCGCTTGAGCGCCCTCCTGGCGCTTGAGCGCCAGGTCTAAAAACTGGACAGTGAATAAGCCTTCTTCAAATGCTCAGATTTTCAACTTTCTCACAAAAATTATTTCAAAACTCATCAAATTTACTTATTCTATTTACACAAAACACAAAAAATAAACACACAAAATTGGGTTGCCTCCCAATCAGCGCTTGTTTAATGTCATTAGCTCAACACCTGTAGCATGATTATGCTTCCTTCAAATCCATTATGGTGGTGAGCCGCTCGACGTCACCACCAAGATACAGTTTTAGTCTTTGGCCATTTACTACCTAGTTCTCCTTTCTAACTGGGTCTTCAATTTCAACTGCTCCATAGGGTCTAATATCTTTAACCCTAAAAGGTCAAAACCATTTGGACTTTAGTTTACCTGGAAACAATCTCAATCTCGAATTGAAGAGTAAAACATATTGTCCAGGTTGAAAATTCTTTTTGACCAGCTTCCGATCATGGTACAACTTCATTCTCTCTTTGTATAATCGAGAAGACTCATAAGCATGAAGTCTTAACTCGTCTAATTGATGAAGTTGTAATTTCCTTTTTTCTCCCGAAGCTGTATGGTCAAAGTTGAAGAATTTTAAAGCCCAATACGCCTTATGTTCTAATTCTACCGGAAGATGACAAGACTTCCCATAGACTAACTGAAAAGGAGTTAATCCAATAGGAGCTTTGTAAGCTGTCCGGTAAGCCCATAGAGCATCATCCAACTTAATGGACCAATCTCTTCTTGAAACACTCACGGTCTTTTCTAATATTCTTTTAATTTCTCTATTAGAAACTTCGGCCTGACTGTTTGTTTATGGATGATAAGGACTTGCAATCTTGTGCCTTACTCCATAATGTTCCAAGACTTTCTTTAGTTGAGCATTGCAAATATGTGAGCCCCCATCACTGATGAGTACTCTCGGAGTTCCAAATCTTGAAAAAGATATTCTTTTTGAAGAAAGTTACCACCGTTTTCGCATCTGCTCTCGCACAGGGGATTGCTTCAACTGTTAAGTATTTTAGAGAACTAAAATACTAACTCGTTTCAATATAGTGGAAAACAAGTTATCATCCTCAGGGAGCAACTACAGAACAATTTAGTTCAATTAGAAAACTTGGATTTGAACTGTAAAATAAGTGCTCGTAATTATAAAAAAGGTTAAAAACAATTTATAAAAACACTTGGGCTTAGATTTCACTGTACTGATGTTTATTCCCAAAACTTAAGAATTTATTATGTTAATTGAATGGCCAAGGATAAAAACCACTAACAAAGATCCCTCATTTGCCAGATTCTATGACAAAACTATATCAATTAAATCCCTTTAAACGGTAAAAGAGTTGCCACGCAATAAAAATTCCCTTTTCAAAAGTGGTTCATAAATGAAAACTATCTCTAGACTTTCATTGATGAAATTCCTTTTCACAGAACCCCTTTTCAAATTAAATTCTCATTCAATAAGAAAAGTTAGAAGGAGAGAATGAAGGTGATGAAGCTTTCAACTCTAAATTAAGCAGAGAAAAGAAAACCAATCAATTTAACATAAATAAAAACCTGAGTTTGAGAATTTAGACAGCAAGTTACATCAAATCCCAAGTAAAGGGTTTTAAGCTACCATCTCTCAATTTCTCACTTTCTCTCCCTAAAACCCTAAATTTCGTGCAGAGATGGCTCCCCTAGCTCCTAGTGAATGGAGCTTTTTAAAGAGATCCCAAGTGGTTTATCTTTGCTCAAAATAAGATAAAATAATATGAGATAAGGTTTCTTCAGATCTTTTTTCCTTTTTCTTCGCCCTTATCTTGTGTGCTTTTATCTATTTACCTGCAATCCAATAATTTAGGGATCAAATCTTATCTAAATCAACCCATAAGATATGGATGAAACTCAAATCAACAAATTCTCTCTCAAATTAAGATAAGTATTGAATTTACTAAATTTAAGGGAATTTAATTAAAAGATAAACATAATACCATTTAAAATATATTCAAATTAACCACAAAATATAGTAATATATATTCATTGGTGAAAGAGGGTGGAAATGGCCCAACAAAATCAATTCCCCAGCAGTTAAATACCTCTACCTCCTGCATAATTGTCAGAGGCATCTCATTTCTCCTTGTTACTCTTCCGATTCTTTCGCACTTATCACACTGCTTCACATAAATGTGAGCATCTTTAAAGATTGTTGACCAATAGAAACCGGACTGTAATACTTTGGCTGCAGTGCGTTCCCCATTAAAATGTCCCCCATAGGGTGAATTGTGACAATGCCACAATATGCTTTTAGATTCTCCACGGGCAACACACCGTCTCAGAAGACCATCTCCTCCAATTTTGAATAAATAAGGATCATGCCAAACGAAGTAAGAAGAGTCTTTTAAGAACTTCTTCTTCTGTTGCCAAGAAAATTCATCAGGAATGATTCCTGCTGCTTTAAAATTTGTCATATCAGCAAACCATGGCCTTTCTTGTATGAGCAACAATCGTTCATCTGGGAATTCCTCGACAATCTCTTCTGTTTCGTTGGTCCCCTCTATGTTATGAAGTCGAGAAAGATGATCAGCCACAAAATTTGCACATCCCTTTTTATCCTTGATGACTAGATTGAATTCCTGTAGCAAGAGAATCCAACGAAGCAATCTTGGCTTCGACTCTTTCTTAGTCACCAAGTGTTTTATGGCTGCATGGTCAGTGTAAACAATCACTCTTGACCCTATAAGATAAGACCTAAATTTTTCCAACCCATATACAATAGCTAGTAATTCTTTTTCTGTAGTTGCATAGTTCACCTGTGCATCATTAAGTACTTTACTAGCGTAATGTATTGGATGGAAAATTTTGTCTTTCCTTTGGCCTAGTACGGCACCCACCGCATAGTCACTCGCATCACAATTAAGCTCAAAGTCCAAAGACCAATTTGGAGCAACTATGATTGGGGCCATAATCAATTTTTCCTTCAGTCTCTCAAATGCCTCCAAGCACTTAGCATCAAAATTGAAATCCACATCTTTTACCAAAAGATTACTAAGTGGCTTGGCAATCTTGGAGAAGTCCTTTATAAATCTCCGGTAAAAACCGGCATGTCCTAGGAAACTCTTGATTCCTTTAACATTCATGGGTGGTGGAAGTTTTTCGATGACTTCCACTTTGGCTTTGTCAACCTCGATCCCTCTAGAAGAGATCTTATGACCAAGCACCACCCCTTCTTCTACCATGAAATGGAACTTCTCCCAATTAAGTACTAAATTTGTTTGAACACATCTTCCTAGCACAATATTCAGGTTGTTCAAACATTCTTTAAAACTTTTCCCAAAGACAGAGAAGTCATCCATGAAAACCTCAATACATTTCTCCACCAAATCCGAAAAAATGGCGAGCATGCATCTTTGAAAGGTTGCAAGTGCGTTACACAGTCCAAACGACATACACTTATAAGCAAAAACTCCAAATGGACATGTGAAGGCTGTCTATTCTTCATCTTCTGGGTTCACCAATATTTGGTTATACCCAGAATATCCATCCAAGAAACAGTAATATGCCTGGCCAGCTAGTCTCTCAAGCATTTGGTCCATAAAAGGGAAAGGGAAATGATCTTTCTTGGTGGCTTGATTTAACCTTCTATAATCAATGCACATTCGCCACCCGGTCACCGTCCTTGTAGGGATTAATTCATTTTTCTCATTCTCAATGACCGTAATCCCCCTTTCTTCGGAACCACTTGAACTGGACTTACCCACTCGCTATCGGAGATGGGATAAATCATACCAGCTTCAAGTAACTTGAGTACTTCTTTTCTCACTACTTCTTTCATTGTCGGATTTAATCGCCTTTGAGGCTGGACAATAGGTTTAAAATCCTCTTCCATATGTATCTTGTGCATACAGAAAGAATGACTTATGCCTTTTAGATCTGTCAATGCCCATCCGATTGCTCCTTCATTGGCTTTCAAAACGTCCAAGAGTTGTGCCTCTTGGTCAGAAGATAGTGAACTGTTGATTATCACTGATTTGCCTCCCCCTTCATCTAAAAATGCATATTTCAGATGGGATGGCAATACTTTTAGTTCCAACTTATTTTTTTCTGACTTCTCCTCCTTGGATAAGTCTTCGGGGACAAATATTACCATGGGGTCCTCTTTCAGAGTATCTAGGTCCCTCAAACAATTTTTTATTTCGACTTCTTCCAAGTCTTATGAATTTGCATGAGACTGCACTAGAGCTTTTTCTAAAGGGCTAGCATTATACATTTCTTGCTTCCCTAATAGAAATGCCTCTTCCATGACATCCACCCTAAAGGCTGACTGTTTTTCCTTTGGGTGTTTCATGGCTTCCAACACATCAAATTTTACCTCATCATCCTCAACTCGTACCTTGAGTTGCCCATTATCCACGTCAATTATGACTCTTGCCGTTTTCATGAAAGGTCGCCCTAGAATTAAAGGCACCTCTAAGTCTTCCTCTATATCCATAATGACAAAGTCAACCGGAAAGACAAATTTATCAACCTTCACTAGAACATCCTCCGCTACTCCATACGGAAATTTTAATGACCTATCTGCCAATTGGAGGGTCATTCTAGTGGGTTTCACTTCCAGATCACCAATCCGTTTTACCATGGACAATGGCATGAGGTTTATGCTTGCACCAAGATCCAGTAATGCCTTCCCCAGGGAATAGAACCAATAGTAACAGGGATAGTAAAACTACCCGGATCTTTGGTCTTGTGAGGCAAGGATTTTTGAATGATGGCACTACACCCGGCTTCTAGTTCCACAGTTTCATCTTTAAACTTCCTCTTTTTCGTCAACAAGTCCTTCATGAACTTGCCATATGTGGGCATTTCCTCCATTGCTTCCATAAATGGTACATTTATTTGAAGCCGTTTGAAAATGTCTAGAAACGTAGCATATTGCCTTTCCTTTGTCTTCTTTGATGGATGAACAGGATAAGGAACCTCCTTTACCTGAGGTACTCCATCCATCTTTTCTTTGACCTCACCCTTCTTTTTAATTTTTTAATTTTTTTCTTTTACACTATTTACATTATTCTTCTCCTCACTCCTTCTTTCGCCTTCCTTCTCTACTTCTTCCATGGCTACCTTTTCAATTTCTCCTTCCACCTCCTTGGGTTCATGCAAATGATCCCCTGTTCCTTTACCAATCTCCGTACCACTCCTTGTGACAATGGACTTGCATTCTTCTTTTGGATTTGTGGTGGTATTAGTGGAGAATGGAGTAGTGGTAAGCTCTGCCAATTGTTTAGAGATTTGACCCACTTGCGTTTCAAGATTCCGGATAGACGCCTCGGTGTTTTTCTGGAAAGCTTCATTACTTTGGTGGTTAGCCAATGAAGCTTGGATAAATTTATCCAAGGTGTCTTCCAATTTGATGGTCCTCTCTACCAATGGAACAAATGGCGGCCTATTAGATGAATTCGTTGAATTTTTCCAGTTTATTTGACCTTGTCCTTGAGGATTCTTCCACCTTTGTATTCCAGAATTGGAAACATTAGATTTAAAGGGTGAAGAAAAGAAATTTCCTCTTGACTGATTATTCACAAAATTCAACTCCTCCTCTTTTTGGCTAGAAGCATGTGGACATTGAGTGTATGAATGACCTTCACCACACAATTCACATACTCCTATTTGAGCTTGTTGGTTCACTACTTGAACTTGTTGCGGCTTTGGAAACAATTGTGTAATAGCTTGACTCAAGAGCTCAATTTGCTGAGTCATAAGCTTATTCTGTGCCAAAATAGCATCAGAAGAATTTAATTCCAGGACACCCTTGGGCTTTGAGACTTGGCTTCTGGGTTGATGCCCAGCTCTATCACTTTTTGCCATAGAAGTGATAATTTCCATTGCAGTAGGTACATCAATGGTTTTCAATGACCGTCCAGCAGTTGCAGTGAGATGGATTGTCCATTGATGGTTTAATCCTGCACAAAATATATTCAGCTTCGCAACATCGGTCAACCCATGATTTGGGCATTTTCTCAACAACCGTTGATACCTTTCCCAAGCCTCATGAAATGCTTCATCTTGCCCCTGCTTAAAAGCAGATATTTCAGATTTCACTTGGATCATTTTAGAAGGAGGAAAGAACCTTGTTAAAAAAGCCTCTTCAACCTCACTCCATGTGTTCAAACTTTGACTTGGAAGAGTCTTGAACCATTCCTTAGCATCTCCAATAAGTGCTAAATGAAATAATTTCATATAGGCATCTTCAGCACTTGCTTCATCCAAGCCCATAGTCGCTACAAGATCATAAAACGTCTCCAAGAAATTATGCGGATCCTCATGATCTTTCCCCGTAAACTGATTAGTCAAAATGAGATTATACCAATACGGCTTAATCTCCATTTGCTGAGCAGTAGGGGATAAGACAATTGCGGACCGATTCCTAGGACCTTGCAAAATCACATAGTCTCCAAGAACTACAACCCTCGTCGGGTTAGGACCTTCCGCAGCCATATCAAAAGTAACAGAATGTGTAAAGTTACTAGAGAAATCTGAGGAACTTTCTCCTGCCTTTTGTTCACGGTATTTAATTGCAGACTGTCGTCTAACAAATGACTCGATTTCGTCAATATATATTAACTGTTCTCTTTGGCTTTTGCTGCGAGTAAGCATACAACAATACTGGAACAATAGTGAGAGTTAGGTACAAATATACAAATACTTACAAAAAGAAAACTATTCACAGTTTTTACAAATCAACTGAAAACTTAAAAGAAATAAACAACCGTGCTCCCCGGCAACGGCGCCAGAAATTTTGTTAACCTTTTTTAATGGTGCTGGAAATGATTAACTCGTTTCAGTATAGTGACTATACGTGTATCATCCACAGGGAGCACTTGGATTAATTCGATTAAGAATTAAGTTGATGAATTGTTCAAAAACATATTAATATTGTGAATGGCAAATAAAATAAACAATAGATAAAGAGATAATTAAATAAAATAATGAGTCACCTGGGATTGAGTTTCATTACTTCACCTTGTTTCTTTCTATGTTAGTTAAATATTATAAGAAAAGATGCATACTCAATGTCACAAGTGCAAATCCCTTTGTCACCTGATTCTAAGACACTAGTTTCTAGAGCCCAATCCCTTGGCACTCTAGCTACTAAGTCTTGCATTAAGTAGAGTATAAAGGAATCATTAATCACTTCCATCTATCCCTAGATCCGAAGGTTTTATGAGAGTTTTTCTCCATATCCATTTATAAACCAATTTCCCAATTGCGCAAATAAACTAACACAAGGCAAAAGGTGATCAAGCTTAAACCAAGAAAAGAAGCACAGAAGAAGAACTCCAATTCATAAATAATATAAACTAACAATTGAAAAAAACAAGAGACGAAGTAATTACATTCAATCCCGGCGAAAAGCTTAGCCTAGCAAGGCCATAACCTTCAAAAACTAAACCTAAGAGTATTAGAACTCTGACTAAAAGCCTAAACTTTGTGGTTTATTTCTATACAACTCAATATATCCCTTCCTAACTTCTGAAAGGCTGTATTTATAGGTGTTTTGGGCAGGGGTCTGGCGCTCGAGCGCCCACCTGGCGCTTGAGCGCTGGCCTGACACGTGCTGGTTAATGAGCTTAATTGCCTGGTTAATGCGTCTGGCGCTCGAGCCCTAGTGTGGCACTCGAGCGCCCAGCTTAATACTCAGGCAGAGAGGATCCAATGTTCTGGCGCTCGAGCCCTGGTGTGGCGCTCGAGCGCCAGGCTCATAATGCTGGCAGAAAAGGATCCAATGCTCAAAGGTTACTGGCGCTCGATTCCTGGTATGGCGCTCGAGCACCAGAGCATTTGCACTGGCAGAAAGGATCCTATGTTCCTCAGCTTCTTGCGCTCGAGCCTTGATATAGCGCTCTAGCGCTGGCCTCTTATATGCCCCAACAACTTGATCTTCTTATTTTTGCCTCCAAAAACACCTGAAAATACATTTCTAAGTTAGAAAATCTATTATTACCACTTATTTACTTCTAAACTCACAAAGTAAAGATAAAGGGTGAAATTATGTATAAAACATGTAATTTCTAGAGAAGATAAGTGCAAATCCTTTATTGAATAAATACACTAATTTGCACTTATCACAGTGCAGGAACAGGAAAAAGTAAAGGAGGCACAGAAGAAAGAAACTAAAGGAAAACAGAAGCTCGTTAGGCGAGATGATGCTGTAATGATGACGGACCTAGATCCGAGAGGGGAGTTACAACACGAAGGGCCTGAGCCTGAAGGTGACTCAGTGGAAATACAACTCGGGAGTCAGCCTAATCAGGTAGTCAAGGTCGGGAAAAACTTACCCATTAATATTATGAAAAATATGATCAAAGTTTTGCAGGATAATAAGGATATTTTTGCATGGGTCGCCTCGGACATGCCGGGCGTAGATCCAAAGTTCTGCTGTCACCGACTTGCGATAAAGGAAGGAGCCAAACCAGTGGCCTAGAAAAAGAGGAGAATGGGCCAAGAGCGGACGACAGTTATTCAAAAACAGGTTGACGAGTTATTAAACGCGGGAATCATCCGCGAGGTACAGTATTCTGAATGGCTATCCAATGTCGTGATGGTAAAAAAGGCTAATGGAAAGTGGAGAATGTGTATAGATTACACAAATCTTAACAAAGCTTGCCCGAAGGATCCTTTTCCGCTGCCCTGCATCGATAAGTTGGTAGACAACTCAGCGGGTTATAAATATCTTTTCTTTCTCGATGCTTATTCTGGCTATAACCAAATTCTCATGGCTCCCGAAGATTAGGATAAGACTGCCTTTATCACTGATCTCGGGGTATTTTGTTATAATGTGATGCCCTTTGGTTTGAAGAATGCAGGAGCGACATACCAAAGAATGATGGACAAAGTCTTTGCCGAGATGAGAATCAGAGAAGTCGAAGTCTATATCAACGATATGATCGTCAAAACAAAAGATGATCAGGATCTGTCGAAAGACCTGGAATTTGTTTTTCAACGTCTACGGCAATTCAATTTACGACTTAATCCTCTGAAATGCACGTTTGGTGTGGAAGCTGGCAAGTTTCTGGGATTTATGCTCACAAATCGCGGCATTGAAGCAAACCCGGATAAATGTCGGGCAATTCTCGACATGACCAACCCTAGGACGGTCAAAGACGTACAACAACTCACGGGGAGGTCGCAGCCTTATCTCGCTTCCTCCCAATCTCGGCAAAGCGTTGCCTTCCCATGTTTAAAGCCTTGAAGAAACAAGACTCATTTGAATGGACGCAAGAGTGTGAAGTCGTGTTCCAAGAGCTTAAAGCCTCCCTGGCATCTCCCCCTGTCTTAACAAAGCCGATGGCGGGTGACACCTTGATACTCTACCTCGCGGTGGCTGATGAGGCCGTGAGTGGTGTACTAATAAGAGAAGAAGGTAAAGATCAGTTCCCAATCTACTTTGTTTCTAAAGTCTTGCAAGGAGATGAGTTGAATTATCAACGACTTGAAAAAGTAGCTTTCGCGTTATTGGTGGCTTCGAGGAGGTTACGCCCATATTTCCAATGCTACCCCGTCCTAGTCAGGACTAATCAGCCGATACGACAAATCTTACACAAACCAGACTTGGCAGGAAGGATGATGTCTTGGGCGATTGAATTAACTCAGTATGACATATCGTATGAACCACGACTAGCAATTAAAGCACAGGTCCTTGCCGACTTCCTTGCCG
The DNA here is from genome assembly GCA_037177725.1 of Cyamopsis tetragonoloba. Lineage (NCBI taxonomy): Eukaryota > Viridiplantae > Streptophyta > Magnoliopsida > Fabales > Fabaceae > Cyamopsis > Cyamopsis tetragonoloba. The sequence continues at coordinate 45,771,397 of CM074124.1, forward strand.
AAATGACACATCTCGGAGAGAACCATCTCGGGGAATGGACGATATATGTCGATGGCTCCTCGAACATTAAGGGATGCGGCGCCGGGGTGATACTAGAGAACTCAGAGGGATTGGCAGTGGAGTATTCATTAAGATTTGATTTCCCGACATCTAACAATCAGGCAGAATATGAAGCCTGCCTTGCGGGAATACGGATGGCCAAGGAATTAGGGGCAAAAGCGATAACTATCTGCTCAGATTCAAAGTTGGTAGTGTCCTAGATTAAGGGAGAATACCAAGCAAAAGAGCCCATCATGTAGAAATATCTCGCCAAAGTATGAGATGCTCTAGTGGGATTCTCTAAATTTGAAATCCGACATATACCTAGAGAAGAAAATGCGAGAGCTGACCTCTTTTCGAAACTCGCCAGCACAAAGAAGACTTCAAACTACCACTCTGTGGTGGAAGAGGTAATCCCCTATCCTAGTTTGACCTTACAGGTGCAAGAGGCAGACTAGAGGACCCCCTTGATAGATTATATTGAGAGGGGGATCACTCTTGAGGAGGATAAAGAGTCGCAGAAGATTATTAAAAAAGCGACGAGGTTCACTATGATTGAAGGCCACCTGTTCAGGAAGGGAGTCTCAATTCCGCTTCTGAAATGCATTGGCCCAGAAGAGGTCGGGTATGTGCTGGCCGAGATCCATGAAGGGAGTTTTGGACACCATATCGGGGCTAAATATTTAGCCAGGAAGGTATTGAGAGCGGGTTATTTCAGGCCAACTATGCAAGAGGATGCTACCAATCATATCAAAAAGTGTGAGCAATGCCAACGACATGCCACCATCCCTCATATCCCGCCGAAAGAGCTACACACTCTATCCGCGCCTTGGCCATTCCACACTTGGGGAATGGACATCCTGGGGCCTTTTCACAAAGCCACGGGATAGCTGAAACATCTCTTAGTCGTAGTGGACTATTTTACAAAATGGATCGAAGCTGAACCTCTCGCAACTATTACGTCAGCAAGAGTGGAGTCTTTCACCTTCAAAACAATTATATGTCGCTTTGGAATCCCGGCGGTGATCGTTACTGATAACGGGACTCAATTCACTGGAAGCCCATTCAAGGATCTCCTCCAAGGAATGCAAATCCGACATCACTATTCAAGTGTAAAGCATCCCCAAACAAATGGTCAGGCTGAAGCCGCAAACAAAGTGGTCCTAAATGGCTTAAGGAAACGACTTGAAAGCGCTAAAGGAGCATGGGCGGATAATCTCTATCAGGTTTTATGGAGCTACAGAACCACCCCGCAAACTACAACAGGAGAAACTCCTTTCCGGCTCATATATGGAACTGATGCAGTGATCCCAGTTGAAATCGGTGAACCATCTTGGAGAGTCATGTATACCCCGCCAAATAATGACGCACTCTTAAGAGAAGAACTTGACCTAGTAGACGAAGTCCGGGAGTTGGCTCGCCTAATTGAGATGTCGAGGAAACAACGAGTTGCTCAACGATACAATGCTAGAGTCGTGAAACGCGAATTCATAATAGGCGACCTTGTTCTTAGAAGGGCCAGTATAGGGCTGAAGAATGCGAAAAATGGAAAGCTCGCAGCCAATTGGGAAGGCCCATATCGGGTAATCCGAAGTACAAGAAAAGGTGCATATGCCTTGGAGACTCTGCAAGGAAGAGAATTGCCTAGAACTTTCAATGCCGTAGATCTGAGAAGGTACTACAGCTAGGAAGTATCCGACTTGTTTATGGTTAAATTTGTTGCATTTTAGTCTTAATGTAGAATTTCTGTAAGGGGTACTCTTTTTCCTTCTCGGGTTTTTTCCCTAAGGAGGGTTTTACCTTGAAGGTTTTAATGAGGCCCCAGGTTTTGTAACCCAATGACATATGAAATAAAAACAAATATTTGTCAAAGTTTAAGATTTCAGTTGCAGATACATCATTGCCACGACTCAGCTAGGCGTATGAAAGGATAAAAAATCCTACTAAGGGGACATGCACTAACGAGATAGGCTACCGGCCTTGAAGTACTTCACCAGGATCAAGGATCCCAATAGGGCGACATGCCCCAAACAAGCCACTGGCCTTGAAGTACTTCACCAGGATCAAAGATCCCACCAGGGCGACACGCCCCAAATAGGCCACAGGCCTTGAAGTACTTCACCAGGATCAAGGATCCCAATAGGGCGACATGCCCCAAACAGGCCACTGGCCTTGAAGTACTTCACTAGGATCAAAGATCCCACCAGGGCGACACGCCCCAAATAGGCCACTGGCCTTTAAGTACTTCACCAAGATCAAAGATCCCACCAGGGCGACACGCCCCAAATAGGCCACTGGCCCGGAAGTACTCCATCAGGACCAGAGATCCTAGCAAAGACGACATGTACTTCTAGTCTGGTCATGAAATTAATCACTGCAAGAAACTAAAGTTCAATAAACCAGAGGCACAAAGCACAAATTACGACTTCCAAAAATCGCGGCACGTGGAAACGTAATGATGAAAAAGTTAAGTTAAAAACAGCAATATGAAAATCGTCATGATTATAAGCGGGCTGAGAAATGTCATTAACAGTTAGGAATTACAAAAATGAATTTGGCCAGCATGCCAGTACATCATTCATGAAGACAAAAATAACAAAAATTAAAGCTAAGTACACAAAATGAATTTTAAAGCTCGGTTGGGGCGACATCCTCATCCGCGGCTGGAGTTGGCGACATATTGTAATCAGCATGAGGATCAAAGCTTCCAGCTCGGGATCATTCAAGTCGACTTCGGAAGGAGGATCGTGGTCATAATCCACCAGTTTCCCCACTTCCACCCCGTGGAGGGGATGCACACCCTGGAAAGAAAGCGGGACCCCGGGGTTGAGATACTCCACTTGCTTCAAGCAGCTGGCAAAGGCCATGTAACCGCCAGCGGAGATCACGCAACTTTGCTCCCGGATCTCAACCTTCAATTTGTCATTGGCGACCTCCAAAGCCGCCTTGTCAGACTGCAGTTGATCACGAACACGAGATAGCAGCTTGGCTTCCTCCAACAAGGAAGCCACTTGCTCCTGAGCCTTAGCAAGAGAAACTTGCACCTCCTTCTTCTCATCAGAAAGTATAGCACTTTCTAGCTTCAACTGGTCAAACTGGGAGGCAGCTGCAGCAATCTCGGCCTTAAGCTCGCTCTGAAAGGCCTTCAATATATCTCACTCTTTGGAAAGAGCCTGAATTTGCTTCTCAGCAGCAGCTCTGGTGACCTGCAGTTTCTTCTCCAGATCAGCTACAGGACTGGGTCTCTCCAACTCTTTGTGAAAATGTTTCAGAAGAGCAGATTGGCGAGACATCCACCCAAGAGCCTCCCCGACATTAGCCTACAAAATAAGCAGCGACATTAGTCTCATGTACAAACTCAAAAGAAGAAGAAAGGACATATATATATGGCAAGGAAAAGGGGAAATACCTTCAACGCAGAGCGAGGGAGATCCTTGAAGAATTTCCCGTGATGGAAGGAGACAATGGGGGCCTGAAAGCCTTCCCATGTAGAAGAAGAAGATGACCCCGTGGCAGGAATGGCGGGGACAGCCCCTACACAAATTGAAACAAACCAGAGTTAACGACATCAAAGCGTTAGCTAAATTATGAATTTTACTACACACATAAGTATAAAAGATTACTTGAAACAAAGATGTGGATTAACTAACCTCTTTGCCGGTTCAAAGCAAGTCCAACGGTCTTCGTCTCCTCATCATCCGAGATTGGTATCTCGTTTTCAGGAGCGGGTTGGGCTGCTTCCAAGACGGGAGGGGGAGCAGCAGAAGGCTTCTTGCCACCTCGGAGGATCAATTTCCTCTTCTTTGCAGCTTGAACTTCTAGTGAAGCCGCCACGACATCGGCTGTCTCCACCTCTGGACCTTGGGACATTCCGGGAGATTGAACCCCATGGTCAGTGGTCAGCTCTCGGACCAAGTTCTGGGCTGGGGACACCTTCCTCCCCTTCTTCGTCATGCCCCCTGTCTTTTTCATCAATTGGACATATCCCAACATGATAGCAGCTGAAAAGAAAGACAATAGCAGAGTTAACAATATAAGCAGAAATAAAAAGAAAGTGACATGTGCTTTAAGAGGCAATAATAAAATTGTATAAGATGATTTTACCCATGGTATCAGCCCGGCTAACACAGTAGCCTTGAATCACGACTTTGCATCTGATGAGTCCGTGCTTTCCGGTAAATTCCCGGAGTCCAGCAATCACAGCATGATCAGAATCCAACAAGGAGGCCTCGTCGGTAACAAAAGACTTCGTTTCCCGGAGATAGTGGTCATAGGACCAATATAGCGGGAACAATGGAGATCCAATAGGGCCAGCCCAAAATGGAAACTCTTCCCCCGAGTATAGCACCTTAAAATACGACTCCTTAAAAGGGGGAAAAGAATCTTCCAGGAGTTGGAAGAAGAAGTGGTCCTTTCGCTGTCGGAAGGAGATGAACCCGAAGTCGGAAAGGTGGTAAGGGGCAAAGAGGTACAAGAATAAGTTGCTGGAGCACTCCCAACTGTTTGCCCAGCAGAAAATCTCGAAGGCATTGATGAAACCCCAGGCGTTGGGTGAACTTGTGAAGGCGCTACCTCAAGTCGGTTGAGGATTTCAATCTGAAAACTTGTGAAGGGAAAGCGTAGATGAACGACTCGAAAAAAGCAGTCATAAACCATTAGAAAGTCGGGGGCACCTTGGCGAGGGTGAGACCCGATCCTTTCATTGGGATCCACACACTCGGCCTTATATAGGGTGACAGGACTAGAAGGGACATCTTCTTGTGGGGTCGCTCCGGGAAAGTGCATCGCGTCTCGAAATTCCACATCAGCGACATGGAATTTCAATGTCGTGTTGAGTCCAGATGGGACTTGGAGAATATCATGGTGAATCCAGTACATTCTCCGTACATCCCGTATACCCCTAAGTTTCTTAGGGACTTCAATCTTGGCGGCTTCTTTTGGAGGACCGTACCATTCGTGAATTTTTTGTCTACGGCGCTCTAAAGCCTTGCTTTTGGAAGGCCTACGGATAGCTGGGGCTGGGGCTGAAGTCGAGGGCGACTCCGAGCCCGACATGGAAGGCGAAGCCGACATTGGTTCTACAACAGAAACATGAGGGACAAAAAAGGGGTCAGAATCAGAACCAGAAACCGAAGGGGGAGTGGGAATGTGATGATCACTACCACCACACGGTTCAGGCCCAGATGGGGAACCAATGAAATAACCTACTTCCCCAGAAAGGCTTTCTTTTGGGGGAAAGTTAGTAGGCCTCTTGGGAGTAGACATTTCCTAGGAAGATCAAAAAAAAGAAAGAAAACACACAGAAAAAGCGATTAGAAAATAAAGAAGATACCTGGAAATGGCAAAGCAAAAAAGACCAAGGAAAGCTGGAAGACAGCAAGATGGAGTTGACAGCAAGAAAAGCAAGAAGAAAGCTTTTACGCAGAGAAAAACTCGAGGAGCAGGGAAGAGTTTTTTAGGTTAAGAAAGGGAGTACTTATAGAGAGAAAAAGGGGAGATGAAACGTGAAGAAGAAGTGACGGCGTGGGGTGCAATTAATGCGCACAGGCCTCACGTGGGTGGCCCAAGCCGTCGGTCCCATGTCGTGTACCCACGACATGGGAATCCGACATAAGGCTCAGGGGACATCACCCCCACATGAGGACCGTTACAGATCCGTACCTACCGCCGCAATTCACGGAAGTATGACAGTGACAGGTTTGACTTTGGTGACCCTGTTTACCCTATAAATACATGTGATTAGTCTTCATTTGGGACGCTTATCACAACTCTAGATCAGAGAATTATTCCCTGTGACACACAACTGACTTGATCGTCGGAGTGCTTGCAGGTACCCCTCACCGCTAGGTGAGTGGCCGGAAATATCCAACCACCGCACCGGAGACCAAATAGGAGGCCAGCTCCGCCATGCCAACTGCATGATGGAACAAAAATGATACTAAATTTCCATAAATATATACTCACAATTTGAAAATGTTTATGAAAGAAATATATAACATTTATATTGATTGCTAACTGTAACTATTTCATGATACCCCAAATTAAAAACATTTCAAGAAAAAAATCCATGAACAACATGTGATTTCTCAAATTCACGCTAAGGATACTTCATATTTATTTCTGTAATTTTATTTTCACAACAATCAGGATATTCCTTTACTAATTATGATTAATTCACATTAGCTATAAAGTGTGAGTTAAATTTTGTGAACTTTGATTTTTTTTTTTATCGACAAATATTCACACGCACGTTCTAAACAAAATCTCCAATATCCTACACTGAATCTGATGCCTTAAAGACTTGGTACATGACCAAGTGGGTAATGCCCATGGTCTAAAAAGGGTATGTTTAAGATTGAGAAGGACCGCAAATTTTCCATATTATTACAAAGTAGTTAAAATAAAGAGGAAATATAATAAAAAAATGTCACTTAATTTGTTAGTAGCCTTTGAATTGAATTACCAGTGACATTTGTAGTCCATAATGTCTAAAATTCATACATTATTTAGGCATTAACTTTTAAAATGTCCGTTTTCATTATCTAACAACACATACCTAAGGGTTTAACAAAGGGTTTTATAGAAGGTTTAGAGACTAAAATAAGTTTTGTTAACCCTTTGAAGAAGAGTGAAGTACCACATTGGTCCCAACCTTTACGAGAAAAGTTCACATAGGTTCCTGACTTTCGCGAGAGTTCACTTAGGTCCCTGACTTTGCCCAACGTTGTTCAGTTAGGTCCCTAACATTAATTATCGTTTTAACATTGTTAACAGAAGTTCAAATCAATCAAAAGTTCAAATTAGTCTCTCTGTTTTTTTAATAAAAGTTCAAAACAGTCCATGTTTTATGTATAAAAGTTCAAATAAGTCCCTATATTTATTATTAAAAGTTCAAATCAGTCCCTATGTAATGGTGGTTAACATCATGGACCTAGGTTCAGGGACCTAAGTGAACTCTCATAAAAGTCAAGGACCTTGGTGAACTTTCGTTGTATAGTTGGAAACCTATGTGGTAATTATTTCCCTTGAAGAATAATTTTCTCAAAATAGGAGATCTAAATGTTGTACACACGCACACGCACGGATGCGCACACTCACACATAAATATTTTGAAGTTGATAAATTTTCATCTTAGGGCATCTTATAATAAACTCCTCCATTTAATTTTTTGACTCATCATTGATTTTGACAAATGTGAAAGAGTCAATGAGAACAACACCTGCTATCCTAAAACCAACAACAAAGTAATAAAGTACTCAATCATCAAGACAATATTATTATTAAAAATACAATACCAATTAATCCACATTGAAAAAAGTAGGTCAGAAATTCAATGGTTTCATACGTGTTAGTATTTATAAACAAATGTGTCTCTTGAAAAATATTTTCTATGACTAGCGAACCTTGCCACATTATAACTTTAGCAAATTGAACAACAATCACAACCCTATCAAATTTATCACCAGTAACAAAATCCTTCATTTGTGTGGCATATGCACCGAACAAAGCAGAGTCAAGTTACCCACTCGAATCAATTGATTTAGAATAACAATACATACAAATTTTTTACTCATATATAGACCAACAGGTATAATTAATGGTTACAAATTAAATTTACTTTTCATGACGCAATGCAGGGTTGGATTTATACATTTTGGAGCCTTAGGTGAAATTCACAATAAAAACCTATTTATATATAATATATCATTTTTTATTAGTTAGAACTTCATATTTGAAATGCACAAGTTAGAGGGAATTTAGTCCACCATTAGATTTTGAATTGAATCTTCTAATTTTCTAATGTAATCCAATATAAATGTAAATCTTCTATATCTTATATCTAAGCTAGATAGATATGTAGAAAATGTAGATATGTACCAAAAGATTAGCATATTATCATCTACTCTATCTCTATATATGTAGTATATCAAACCGTAGATACTATTTTGTAAAACCTACATTAAAACCTGCCCTGGAAGGGAAAAAATCACCTCCTAGTATAGCCTCAATTATCAATAAAAGAAAAGGAAAAGCAACAATTAATAATAATGAAGCAAATGAAAGGTGTCACGTTAAAGAAAGTTACACATTGAATAATAACTTATACAATGATGAGTAGTGTTTTTTTTTTTTTATAAACTATGTTAGTCTAATGTTTGTCTATATTAGCCTATAATCCTATATGGTAGATTATAGATATAAGAATATAATATAATATACCATGAAACTATTAGTTAAACTATTATGTTGGTAAATTATAATTAATTCATATTGTACACTCTACATGGAATTTAAGATAAGGATTATAATATAGTTCATAATGTTTGTTAAAAAAAAATTCAATTTAGTATGTGTTATTTATAAATGGTATAAATACACTTTTAATTTCCGTGCTTTACCTCAATTTAAGTTTTAGTCTAGATATTTTAAACATTTTTATTATAGTCTCTATATTTTTATTCCATTAAAAAATTGGTTTATGTCATTACTTTGCTTTAACGACATAAACTAATTTTTTAATGGAATGATGTGTTCTTCCGCGCAATTTGAAATCAAGACGGTCTCCTTCTGCATCCACGTTAGTTGGTAATTGGTTTGATGATGTGTTCTTGATAATCTCTTCCTTCGATTTCTATAAAATCAAATTATCAAAAAAAAAACGAAACAAGATTAGAATTTAAAAATTCCCCACGTTATTTTTCTTGCTCTTCATTCTTTATTCTCTCTTTTTTCTTCTCAAGTTCTTTTTCTACTTCTTTTCCTTTTTCTTCGTTTTCTTTTTTTTTTTTCTATTTCGATTTCTTTTGCTTTTTCTTTTTCTATTTTTTTCTCAATTTCGCTCATTAGCTCCAAAAACATTTGTCGTGGTTCTTTCCACAATTTTTCAAATCTTTCTTTTCTTTCTTTTCGCTTGTTTATTCTTTGTATTTTCTTTTGCCAACATGATTCATATTCTTCATAGGATGAAAAACCTCCAAAATCATATTTTCCTTCCTTTGGTGAATCAAGAGCCGAAGCTCTGATACCAACTGGTGTGAATGCGGAAGGGTACCGTCTTGATTTTCAATTGCGCGGAAGAACATATTCAGGTGAGTCATAATTGGGTTAAAAGAAAAATCTTTCAAAATAAGCATACATCTTATTATTCTATGCTTCAGATTATTTCGAGAAGCACAAACAAACCTACTAAAATATTAGCTTATCTAATAAAATAAGTACAAACAAACGAACATTAAATATTATTTTAATATCATATATTTATAATTTTACAATTCTACAACCTAATTAAAGTTGGATTTGAGGGTATGCATTTAATTCAACACACTACTGTAACGTTATTGCAGTTAATGCATATCCTTACACGTCATTGCAATTCATTCATATCCTTACACGTCATTGAAGTTAATGGATATCCTGACACGTCATTGGAGTTCATGCATATCCTTACAGATCTCCTTACACGTCATTGAAGTTAATGTTTATCCTTACACGTCATTGCAATTAATGCATATGCTTACATTTATTGTTGTATCAATGTCATCATTTAATTATATTTAATGCAATTTCAATATACATATACTCAATTTATTCCTATTTATAAGCCTATAAAAAAACAAATATTAAGAAAAGTAAAAGCACAAGAAAATGCATTAGTTTTTCTTTTCAAAAAAATCTCCATTATCCAAGAAGCATTTATAAAGATTGATCGCATTGAGTTTTAATATTAAAAATTTTGGAGTTTGACTTACATAAAGGTAAAATTAGAAAAAACTCATTACTCCTCCCCTTTCATATTATAGGCACCTGGTGATATTCATGTTTTATATTATAAGCAGGTACATAAGAAAACAATATGCATTTGTTTTTGTTCTAACTTTATTCTTATTTGGTAAAGTAACTTATTGCTAGTATGGTTAGTTCAAAGGATAATACGTTTATATTTATTTATGGATAATAATCTAATAATTAATTTTCTTAAACTATGTAAAAGGTGCTTAGGTGATGGAAGGAAAATTAAAAAATATTTTGTTGAGTGAGATTGTGTGCACTTTAATGATTCTTCTGTCTCAAAGAGATTAGTCTTTGACGATTAGCCGAAAAATAACCTTAGTTCACAAAAAAACCAATAATTTAAAAAAGAAATTAATTTTTAATTTAATAAAAATATTAAATAAAATCAAATATTTTTTTAAAATATGTTAGCTTATATTGAAAAACTAAAGGAATTACCTATTAAACCAATAAGCTCATCAGTTAAACTGCTGATAATCATTTAACGGTTAACTAATCTATTTAGAGCGTGTTTGGATTAGCTGTGAAAATTAGTTATGAAAATATCGATTGTCTGAACTATAATCAATTTTTTGTTTGGGTATTTTTCTAGGAGAAACCATTTTTAACATAATTTTTAGATGTGAAAAGCAATTTTTTTGGCTTTGCGAAACAATGTACAATTTTTAGCTAAAGGACCAAAAGCTTTTTCCTGGGTTAAAAAAAGAATCTTTCAAAATAAGCATAAATCTGATGCTTCTGATTATTTCGAGAAGCAGAAACAAACCTACTAAAATATTAGCTTATCTTATAAACATTAAATATTATTTTAATATCATATATTTATAATTTTACCATTCTACAATCTAATTAAAATTGGATTTGAGGGTATGCATTTAATTCAACACACTACTATAACGTCATTGCAGTTAATGCATATCCTTACACGTCTCCTTACATGTCATTGCAGTTAATGCATATCCTTACACGTCATTGCAGTTTATGCATATCCTTACACGTCTCCTTACAAGTTATTGCAGTTAATGGATATCCTGACACGCCATTGCAATTCATGCATATCCTTACACGTCTCTTTGCACGTCATTGCAATTAATGCTTATCCTTACACGTCATTGCAATTAATGCATATTCTTACATTTATTGTTGAATTAATGACATCATTTAATTATATATAATGCATTTTCAATATACATATAGTCCATCTATTCCTTTTCATAAGCCCCTAAAAAAACAAATATTAAGAAAAGTACAACCATAAGAAAATGTATTAGTTTTTCTTTTTAAAAAATCTCCATTATCCTTAAAAACGAGAATCATTTATAAAGATTGATCATACTGAGTTTAAATAATAAAGATATTGGAATTTAACTTACATAAAGGTAAAATTAGAAAAAACTCATTACTCCTTCCATTTCATACCATACACTCTAAATGGAATTTAAGATAAGGATTATAATAGTTCATAATGTTTGTTAATTAAAATCAATTTAGTATGTCTTATTCATAAATGGTATAAATACACTTTTAATTTCCGTGCTTTACCTCAATTTAAGTTTTTGTCTATATATTTTAAACATTTTTATTTTAGTCTCTATATTTTTATTCCATTAAAAAATTGGTTCATGTCATTACTTTGCTTTAACAACCGAAACTAATTCTTTAATGGAATGATGTGTTCTTCCGTACAATTTGAAATCAAGATGGTCCCCTTCCGCGTCCATATTAGTTGGTAATTGGTTTGATGATGTGTTCTTGATAGTTTCTTCCTTCGATTCCTGTAAAATCAAATTATCAAAAGAACACGAAACAAGATTAGAATTTAAAAATTCCCCACGTTCTTTTTCTTGCTTTTTTTTCTTCTCAAGTTCTTTTTCTACTTCTTTTTCTTTTTCTTCATTATCTTTTTCTTTTTCTATTTCGATTTCTTTTGCTTTTTCTTTTTCTATTTTTTTCTCAATTTCGCTCATTAGCTCCAAAAACATTTTTCGTGGTTCTTCCAACAATTTTTCAAATCTTTCTTTTCGCTTCTTTATTCTTTCTATTTTCTTTTGCCAACATGATTCATATTCTTCATAGGATGAAAAACCTCCAACAACATATTTTCCTTCCTTTGGAGAATCAAGAGCCGAAGCTCTAATACCAACTGATGTGAATGCGGAAGGGGACCATCTTGATTTCCAATTGCGCGGAAGAACATATTCGGGTGAGTCATAATTGGGATGGAGGCGTCGCACAAAGGTTGGTTCTACCTTTGATAAGCCGGCGAGACGTCGCACTAGAGTGGTTTGAACTCTAGATAAATCTCTAGTGGAGGTTCTGAACCTTATTTTGGGAGAATCACTCTCACAAAAGCTAAAAGTTAATCACTGACTCTGAATCTTTTTTTATTCATCAAATGTGGCCTTTAAATAGGCAAAGTTTACAAAGAATTAAAAACGGAAAGTAAAAACCTTATTCTTAGACTAATGAAGGCGGGCCCCCTATGCTTATTGGGCAAGCAATTATCTTCCTAATCTACTAAAATGTGAAATTAAAAATAAAGATATTTCTAGAATCTAAAAGATTAGGTAAAGATATTCCTAGAATCTAAAAAATTAAGTAAAGATATTCCTAGAAGATAAAATTTAATTAAAATATAGTTCTGAAAATTAAAATAAAAATTATTAGAATTTGGGTTTGGGCCTAACTCACTCCCAAACTCATAGGAGGAGGATTGTCACACCATTTATATACTCTATGGTGGCCCTCTTTCTAGACAATGTGGGACTTGATCTTAACACACCCCCCTCACGCCCCGGACTGGACATTTGCGGGTGGCGCCCATGACTAACCGATACCATATTAGAATTTGAGTTTGGGCCTAACTCACTCTCAAAAGCTAGCTCATAGGAGGAGAATTGTCACACCACTTATATACTCTATGGTGGCCCTCTTTCTAGTCGACGTGGAACTTGATCTTAACAAAAATAAATACTCCTAGCTACTAAAAAAAATGGAGCCACATATGTCTTTTTTTTTGTTCATATCATTGTCTCCCTCTTCAAGAGGATTCGTCCTCGAATCCATTGGTTAATTTGTCCTCCTGGATCAAACACAACTTGCGAAAATTTAGATTTGATCCATTCCATAATCAATGAAGATGCATTCTTTTCTTGAGAACAAAACCCAACGATTAGCTCATGGATTTTTCTTCTAAAACATGTGTGTTTTTCAAAAGCAATAAAAATCCAATATTGCTTTCGGCTATAAGGTTTTCTTTCAAAAAGGCCATGAAAAAGTTTCTTTTTACACAAAAACAAATCATCCACAAAAAGCTTTTGATTGGTATTTGTGTTTTCAACCACACAACCATTAGCCTTGTCTTCATTGCTCATACGAACTTAGCTTCCAAAAGTGGACTGAGTAAAAAGTGAAGCACTAGGAACAATACCAAGGGTCTTCATCTTCAAATTTATTAACTTGTTGGATGATGTTTCATTGGAAAATTCCTCCTCTGTAAATTTAATTCAACAACAGAAGAAACATCTATAGGAATCAAAATTCCCTTGCTTTCTTTTTCTTGTTCCTCAGTTTCTTTTCTCTCTTTTCTTTCTCAATTTCTTTTCTCTCAAGCTCTTCTAACTCTTTTTTTATCTCAATTTCTTTCCTCTCTTTTTCTTTTTCAACTTCTTTTTCTTTTCTTTCTTTTCGCTTTTTTTATTCTTTCTATTTTCTTTTGCCAATATGATTCATATTCTTCATACGATGAAAAACCTCCAAAATCATATTTTCCTTCATTTGGCTTTTCTATAAATCTTGATGGTTTAACATATCTCTCCTTTAGGATGCCTTTTCTCTTAAGTCGATCAATTCTTTCATCAAATGTCACTAATTGCTCTTTGAACAACCTTTTCATTTGCTGGCCAAATGCCTCTAATTGACGCTTTAAGGTTGTACCTTCTTTGAGGGAGATCTTCTCTTTGGAACCTTCCATTTGAAAATCAAGAGTCGAAGCTCTGATACCAACTGATGTGGATGCGGAATGAGACCGTCTTGATTTCAAATTGCGCGGAAGAACATATTCGGGTGAGTCATAATTGGGACTAAAATCTAAGCAAAAATATGACATGGGACATAAATAGGTAGTGTTTGGGTCGAGGGGTCCAATAAAGGTTGGTTCTACCTTTGATAAGCCGGCGAGACGTCGCACTAGAGTGGTCTTAGCTCTAGATAAATCTCTAGTGGAGGTTCAATCACTAAACCTTGTTTTGGGAGAATCACTCTCACAAAAGTTAAAAATTAATCACTAACTCTTGATCTTTTTTATTCATCAAATGTGGCCTTTAAATAGGCAAATTTTACAAAGGATAAAAAACGGAAATTAAAATCCCTATTTTTAGACTATGTGGCGCGCCCCCGTGTGATTGGGCAAGTAATTGCCTTCCTAATTTACTAAAATCTGAACTTATAAATAAAGATATTCCTAGAAAATAATATCTTCCTAAAAGATTAAGTAAAGATATTTCTTGAATCTAAAAGATTGAGTAAACATATTTCTAGAATTTGAAAGATTAAGTAAAGATATTCTTAGAAGATAAAATCTAATTAAACGATAATTCTGAAATTTAAAATTAAAATAAAGAGTCGTATTGAGTTTAAATAATAAAGATACTAGAGTTTGACTTACATAAAGGTAAAATTAGAAAAAACTCATTACTCCTTCCATTTCATATTATAGCCACCTGGTGAAAAATATTCGTGTTTTATATTATAAGCAGGTACATAAGAAACAAGATGCATTTGTTTTTGTTCTAACTTTATTCTTATTTGGTAAAGTAACTTATTACTGGTATGGTTAGTTCAAAAGATAATACGTTTATATTTATTTATGGATAATCTAATAATAACTTTTCTTAAAATATATAAAAGGTGCTTAGATGTTGGAAGGTAAATTTAAAAAAGACTTTATTGAGTGAGATTGTGTCCACTTTGATGATTCTTCTGTCTCAAAGAGATTAGTCTTTGACGATTAGCGAAAAAATAACCATAGTGAACAAAAAAAACCAATAATTTTGAAAAAGAAATTAATTTTTAATTTAATAAAAATATTAAATAAAATTAAATATTTTTTAAAATAAGTTAGCTTATATTGAAAAACTAAAAGAATTACCTATTAAACCAATAAGCTCTTCTGTTAAATCACTGATAATCTTTTAACGGTTAAGTAATCTCATCTAATAAGAGCTTGTTGGGATTGGCTGTGAAAATTAGTTGTGAAAAAAAATCGATTATCTAAACTATAATCAATTTTTTGTTTAGGTATATTTGCTAGGAGAAGTAGATGTGGAAAGCGATTTTTTTGGTTTTTCAAAACAATGTACAATTTTTAGTTAAAAGACCAAAAGTTTTCTGCGGGGTTAAAAGAAGAATCTTTCAAAATAAGCATAAATCTGATGCTTCTAATTATTTCGACAAGCACAAACAAACCTACTAAAATATTAGCTTATCTTATAAAATAAGTACAAATTACAAACGGACATTAAATATTATTTTAATATCATATATTTATAAGTTTACCATTCTACAATCTAATTAAAATTGGATTTGAGGGTATGCATTTAATTCAATACACTACTGTAACGTCATTGCAGTTAATGCATATCCTTACACGTCATTGCAGTTAATGCATATCCTTACATTTATTGTTGAATTAATGTCATTATTTAATTATATGTAATGCAATTTCAATATACATATACTCCCTCTATTCCTTTTTATAAGCCCCTAAAAAACAAATATTAAGAAAAGTACAATCATAAGAAAATGCATTAGTTTTTTATTTAAAAAAAAAACACTCCATTATCCTTAAAAACGACAAGCGTTTATAAAGATTCATCGCATTGAGTTTAAGTAATGAAGATACTAGAGTTTGACTTACATAAAGGTAAAATTAGAAAAAACTCATTACTCCTCCCATTTCATATTATAGGCACTTGGTGAAAATTATTCATGTTTTATATTACAAGCAGGTACATAAGAAACAAGATGCATTTGTTTTTGTTCTAACTTTATTCTTATTTGGTAAAGTAACTTATTACTAGTATGATTAGTTCAAAAGATAACATCTTTATATTTATTTATGGATAATCTAATAATTACTTTTCTTAAACTATGTAAAAGGTGTTTAGGTGATGAAAGGTAAATTAAAAAATACTTTGTTGAGTGAGATTGTGTCCACTTTGATGATTCTTCTGTCTCAAAGAGATTAGTCTTTAACAATTAGCGAAAAAATAACCACAATGCACAAAAAAAACAAATAATTTTCAAAAACAAATTATTTTTAATTTAATAAAAATATGAAATAAAATTAAAGACTTTTTTAAAATAAGTTAGCTTATATTGATAAACAAAAGGAATTAACTATTAAACCAATAAGCTCTTCTGTTAAATTGCTGAAAATCTTTTAACGATTAAGTAATCTCATCTATTAAGAGCTTGTTAGGATTGGTTGTGAAAATTAGTTGTGAAAAAAAATCGATTGTCTTAACTATAATCAATTTTTTTTGTTTGGGTATATTTGCAGGGAGAAGCGAGTTTTCACATAATTTTTAGATGTGAAAAGCGATTTTTGTGGCTTTTCGAAACAATCTACAATTTTTTGCTAAAGGACCAAAAGCTTTTTCCTGTGTTCAAAGAAGAATCTTTCAAAATAAGCATAAATCTGATGCTTCTCATTATTTCGAGAAGCACAAACAAACCTACTTAAATATTAGCTTATCTTATAAAATAAGTAGAAACAAATGAACATTAAATATCATATATTTATAATTTTACCATTCTACAATCTTATTAAAATTGGATTTGAGGGTATGCATTTAATTCAACACACTACTGCAACGTCATTGTAGTTAAGCCATATCCTTACACGTCTCCTTACACGTCATTGCAGTTAATGGATATCCTTATACGTCATTGCAGTTAATGGATATCCTTATACGTCATTGCAGTTCATGCATATCCTTACACGTCATTGCAGTTAATGGATATCCTGACACGTCATTGCAGTTCATACATATCCTTACATGTCTCCTTACACGTCATTGCAGTTAATGCTTATCCTTACACGCCATTGCAATTAATGCATATCCTTACATTTATTGGTTAATTAATGCCATCATTTAATTATATATAATGCAATTTCAATATACATATACTCCATCTATTCTTTTTGATAAGCCCATAAAAAAACAAATATTAAGAAAAGTACAATCATAAGAAAATGCATTAGTTTTTCTTTTTAAAAAATCTCCATTATCCTTCAAAACGAGAAGCATTTATAAAGATTGATCATATTGATTTTAAATAATAAAGATACTAGAGTTTGACTTACATAAAGGTAAAATATGAAAAAACTCTTTACTCCTCCCATTTCATATTATAGGCACCTGGTGAAAAATATTCATGTTTTATATTATAAGCAGGTACATAAGAAACAAGATGCATTTGTTTTTGTTCTAACTTTATTCTTATTTGGTAAATTAACTTATTACTAGTATGGTTAGTTCAAAAGATAAAATGTTTATATTTATTTAAGGATAATCTAATAGTTACTTTTCTTAAACTAGGTAAAAGGTGCTTAGCTGATGGAAGGTAAATTAAAAAAGACTGTTGAGTGAGATAGTGTCCACTTTAATGATTCTTTTGTCTCAAAGAGATTAGTCTTTGACGATTAACGAAAAAATAACCTTAGTGCACAAAAAAACCAACAATTTTGAAAAAGAAATTATTTATAATTTAATAAATATATTAAATAAAATTAAATATAGTTTTAAAATAAGTTAGCTTATATTGAAAAACTAAAGGAATTGCCTATTAAACCAATAAGCTCTTATGTTAAATTGCTGATAATATTTTTACGGTTAAGTAATCTCATCTATTAAGAGTTTGTTTGGATTAGCTATGAAAATTACTTGTGAAAAAAATCGATTGTCTGAATTATAATCAATTTTTTTTGTTTGGGTATATTTGCTGCGAGAAGCGAGTTTTAACATAATTTTTAGATGTCAAAAGCAATTTTTTTTTTGCTTTTTGAGACATTGTACAATTTTTAGCTAAAGGAACAAAAGGTTTTTGCTGGGGTAGAAGAAGAATCTTTCAAAATAAGCATAAATCTGATGCTTCTGACTATTTGGACAAACACAAACAAACCTACTAAAATATTAGCTTATCTTATAAAATAAGTAGAAACAAACGAACATTAAATATTATTTTAATATCATATATTTATAATTTTACCATTCTACAATCTAATTAAAATTTGATTTGAGGGTATGCATTTAATTCAACACACTACTGTAACATCATTGTAGTTAATGCATAGCCTTACACGTCTCCTTCCACGTCATTACAGTTAATGGATATCCTTACACGTCATTGCAGTTCATGCATATCTTTACACGTCTCCTTACACGTCATTGCAGTTAATAGATATCCTGACATGTCATTGCAGTTCATGCATATCCTTACACGTCATTACAGTTCAAGCTTATCCGTACACGTCATTACAATTAATGTATATCCTTACATTTATTGGTTAATTAATGTCATCATTTAATTATATATAATGCAATTTAAATATACATATACTCCATCTATTCCTATTTATAAGCCCCTAAAAAAATATTAAGAAAAGTACAATCATAAGAAAATGCATTAGTTTTTCTTTTTAAGAAATCTCCATTATCCTTAAAAACAAAAAGCATTTATAAAGATTAAACGCATTGAGTTTAAATAATAAAAATATTGGAGTATGACTTACATAAAGTTAAAATTAGAAAAAACTTAATAATTACTCCTCCCCTATCATGTTATAGGCATCAGGTTAAAAATATCCATGTTTTATATTATAAGCAGGTACATAAGAAACAAGATGCATTTGTTTTTTTTTTCTAACTTTATTCTTATTTGGTAAAGTAACTTCTTACTAGTATGGTTAGTTCAAAGGATAATACGTTTATATTTATTTATGGATAATAATCTAATAATTACTTTTATTAAACTATATAAAAGGTGCTTAGGTGATGGAAGGAAAATTAAAAAAGACTTTATTTGCTGAGTGAAATTGTGTCCACTTTAATGATTCTTTTGTCTCAAAGAGATTAGTCTTTGACGATTAGCGGAAAAATAACCTTAGTTCACAGAAATTTTTAAAGTATGTTAGCTTCTATTGAAAAACTAAAGGAATTACCTATTAAACCAATAAGCTCATGTGTTAAATCGCTGATAATCTTTTAACGTTTAAGTAATCTCATCTATTAAGAGCGTGTTTGGATTAGCTGTGAAAATTACTTGTGAAAAAAATCGGTTGTCTGAAATATAATCAATTTTTTGTTTGGGTATTTTTGCTGGGAGAAACCATTTTTAACATAATTTTTAGATGTGAAAAGCGATTTTTTTGGCTTTTCGAAACAATGTCCAATTTTTAACTAAAAGACCAAAAGCTTTTTTCCGGGTTAAAAGAAGAATCTTTCAAAATATGTATAAATCTGATTATTCTATGCTTCTGATTACTTCGAGAAGCACAAACAAACCTACTAAAATATTAGCTTATCTTATAATATAAGTACAAACAAACCAACATTAAATATTATTTTAATATCATATATTTAGAATTTTACTATTCTACAATCTAATTAAAATTGGATTTGAGGATTAAAGTAATGTAATTGCAGTTGATGCATATCCTTACACGTCTCTTTACACGTCATTGCAGTTCATGCATATCCTTACACGTCTCCTTACACGTCATTGCAGTTAATGGATATCCTTACACGTCATTGCAGTTCATGTATATCCTTACACGTCATTGTCGTCAATGGATATCATGACACGTCATTGTAGTTCATGCATATCCTTACACGTCATTACAGTTAATGCTTATCCGTACACGTCATTGCGATTAATGTATATCCTTACATTTATTGGTTAATTAATGTCATTATTTAATTATATATAATGCAATTTAAATATACATATACTCCATCTATTCCTATTTATAAGCCCCTAAAAAAACAAATATTAAGAAAAGTACAATCATAAGAAAATGCATTAGTTTTTCTTTTTAAGAAATCTCCATTATCCTTAAAAACGAGTAGCATTTATAAAGATTGAACGCATTGAGTTTAAATAATAAAAATACTGGAGTTTGACTTACATAAAGGTAAAATTAGAAAAAACTCAATAATTACTCCTTCCCTTTCATGTTATAGGCATCTGGTGAAAAATATTCATGTTTTATATTATAAGCAGGTACATAAGAAACAAGATGCATTTGTTTTTTTTTTCTAACTTTATTCTTATTCGGTAAAGTAACTTCTTATTAGTATGGTTAGTTCAAAGGATAATACGTATATATTTATTTATGGATAATAATCTAATAATTACTTTTCTTAAACTATATAAAAGGTGCTTAGGTGATGGAAGGAAAATTAAAAAAGACTTTATTTGTTGAGTGAGTTGTGTCCACTTTAATGATTCTTTTGTCTCAAAGAGATTAGTCTTTGATGATTAGCAAAAAAATAACCTTAGTTCAAAGAAAAATCAATAATTTTGAAAAAGAAATTAATTTTTAATTTAATAAAATATCAAATGAAATTAAATATTTTCTTAAAGTATGTTAGCTTATATTGAAAAACTAAAGGAATTACCTATAAAACTAATAAGCTCATGTGTTAAATCTTGTTTGGGTATTTTCGCTGGGAGAAACCATTTTTAACATAATTTTTAGATGTGAAAAGCGATTTTTTTGGCTTTTCAAAACAATGTCCAATTTTTAACTGAAAGACCAAAAGCTTTTTTCCGGGTTAAAAGAAGAATCTTTCAAAATAAGTATAAATGTGATTATTCTATGCTTCTGATTATTTCGAGAAACACAAACAAACCTACTAAAATATTAGCTTATCTTATAAAAAAAATACAAATAAACGAACATTAAATATTATTTTAATATCATATATTTAGAATTTTACCATTCTACAATCTAATTAAAATTGGATTTGAGGGTATGCATTTAATTCAACACAGTACTGTAACGTAATTGCAGTTGATGCATATCCTTACATGTCTCTTTACACGTCATTGCAATTCATGCATATCCTTACACGTCATTGTAGTCAATGGATATCCTTACATGTCATTGCAGTCATGTATATCCTTACACGTCATTGTCGTCAATGGATATCCTGACACGTCATTGCAGTTCATGCATATCCTTACACGTCTTCTTACACGTCATTCCAGTCAATGCTTATCCTTATACATCATTGTAGTCAATGTTTATCCTTACACGTCATTGCAGTGAATGCTTATTCTTACACGTCATTGCAGTGAATGCTTATCCCTACACGTCATTGCAGTGAATGCTTATCCTTACACGTCATTGCAGTCAATGCTTATCCTTACACGTTATTGTAGTTAATGCTTATCCTTACATTTATTGTTGAATCAATGTCATGATTTAATTATACTCCCTCCGTTCCATATTAAGTGTCGTTTAAAGTTATTATACACAATTTAAGAAATGTTATTAATTTTTTTTGTTTCTATACAAATAGTTGTCCAACTTTCTATTATACCCCTTATCACTCATATTAATTAGTGAGTCACATCTCTCAAAACATTTATTTTAAACTCAACTACTTAAGGGTATATTTGGTAAAACATAATTAATGCTTCATTGAAACTATAAAGTGACAAATAAAATAGGACAAATTTTTTTCTTGAAAACGACATTTAATATGGGACGGAGGTAGTATTTAATGCAATTTCAATATACATATACTCCATTTATTCCTATTTATAAGCCCCTTAAAAAACAAATATTAAGAAAAGTACAAACACAAGAAAATGCATTAGTTTTTCTTTTAAAAATCTCCAATAAGCTATTCTCTAAACTATTAAGTAATCTCTTCTCTTAATGGCGTGTTTGGATTAGTTGTAAAAATTACTTGCTAAAAAAATAAATTATTTGAAATATAATAATTTTTAGTTTAGGTATTTTTGTTGTGAAAAACAAGTTTTAAAATAATTTTTAAATATCAAAAGCAAATTTTAAACTTTTCAAAATAATATTTAATTTTTAACTAAATGACCAAAAACTTTTTTCTGAATTAAAAGAAGATCTTTCAAAATAAACATAAATCTGATTATGTTATATTTCTGATTATTTCTAGAAGCAAAAAAAACCTAGTAAAATATGTGCTTTTTTTTATAAAATTAACACAAACAAACTCTAAATATTATGTTACCAAAAAAAACTATAAATATTAAGAAAAGAGGTATTACTAATTAACAAAATATGTTTTTTTTTTATTTGATTTGATTGTTGATTATTTGATTGATAAATTCCATATTTAACCGAAGAAAAACTAAGGTTCAGTCTGGAGTCTCGAGGTGTTCCTTTCTTCATCTGCTTCATGTTGTTGTTTGATCCTCACATGCAACCAAGGTGCTTGGCTGTTTGCATCCCTTCCTAACGCCTTTATCTTCATTCCGATTAGCGTTTCGTAGTTCATACCGTGAAGGTAAGGTTCATTCCCTATCACTTTCTCGATTTTATTTTAGGGTTTTGTGTTTTATTGATATGTGATAATTGGCATCCTCAATCGTATATATGATGGATCGGGAATGTGGTTAACAGCAATGTGGTATTGCAATTACTGTTTCCCTAATTTTTTCTCCCCTTTCCTGCAGTTAGGTAGCTGCGCACTCTTTACGCTAAAATTTTTAACAAGCATTTTACATCAGAGTTTATTTTCTCAAATCTGTGCCATCGAAACAAAAACTGGAATTCTATTTGCTATCACCTGCAGAATCCTTGTTCTTGTAAATCATTTATACTTGGTAATTCTTCATTGTGTTTTCTCCCTAATGTCTATAACTCTATATCTGGGGTTTACTCTAATTTTAAAAATTAGGTTCACATTCTGTTCTCTCAAGGCTATTTATTTATTTATGTTTTGTGAATGGATGTTGGCTATTGAATTGATAAGCTATAATTTCCTTCTCTTCAGTTGGAGGATTTGTTGAGTCAAATTTTATCTGTCCTGCAACTGTGGATGGGTTCCAGAATTGATTCGTAAACTGGTAATAGATTTTTTTTTTTCTTTTCCTTTTAATAGTCAATGCTCTCTCAATCTTTGTAAGCAGTTAACTAATCCAGGTTGTCTTTGCTTTGTGTGCATTTTATCAGAGAGCATTAGAAGCTGCCATTTTTTCTGTACAAATGGGGTTAGAAGCAGCCATGGATGTGGATCAGACTGCAGGAGGTGTAAATGTTAGTTGTGCCGACGAGACCAAATTGACTGAAAATTCCGACTTGGTGGAACCCTTGGAGAAAACTGGAGGCTGTAAGATATTCATGTTGAACTTTGATCTCATTTATGTGTTCTGTTAAGTTATGCTTGGTGATTGTGAGTTTTCAGTTATAGTCATATCTGGATGAAAATGGAAATCTTTTAAGTTATGCTTAGGTTACAAAGTTTCTTGTACAAATGTTAGTTGCCGATTTGATTGCAAAATGTAGATGTGCTTAATCATTTGAGATTTCATATCTTTATTAGATCTTGTGATTCTGATATAGGAAACTTCTTGGTTTGTAAAATTGATGATTTAAATCGAACTTTTGATAGGTTGGGATCCTTATTTGGTAATCATGTGTTAAAGAATTTTATAGATGTTGAATTGAAAATCTATGCACTTATTTCTGCATTGATTCCATGTTCATGTGTAGTGCACAAGAGCTTCATATATCAACCTAAGCCCATGCAATGTTTTGGTTGTCTATCAGCTAAATTGTTTCATTGTTATTCGGCATAAAATTTTCTTTGTAATCTTTGTCTGATGATGTGTTAAATGTTTGTGAGTTAGTTGGCTGCTTTTGACAAGGCGTAGTATGCAAAGTCGCAAACATAGTCTTGTGGTTTTGATTGGTTGGTTGCAAGTCACTGATTGGCATTTTTTTCACTTCACAGCAGGCTTTGATTCCAGAGATCGGAGGAAAAGCAAGTATCTATCTTCGCCCTACACAAACCTCAAACGAAGAAATAAAGATTTGCTAGACGAAACAGAAGACCTGAGAACACCATCTCATTCTCATAAAGCGAAGGCTTCAAGAATAGCTACTAACAAGTCTAAGGGTTCAAGAACGCCATGTCATTCTTCATTTGCTAAACCGGGTAGCAAGAGGTTCCGAAGGAACTGGTACCGAAAATTTGTCAACTCTAATACTAAGTCTAGCAGCCCAGAATTCATAAATGCATCTTCAGACGAATTACTTTCAGGGCTTCAATCTTTGGCGGTTGACTGTACGTTACCGATGGAGAATAAAAGCTTTGATTTAGTTGAGTGGTTCTTTTGCAGATATAGAATATCAAAATATCATGACGAGGCTGAACTTGCCACATCCCTGCTTAATGACGAAGAGGAGGAAAAGGGGAAACCTGAGGGCAATGATTCACTAGATATCAAAAGTGAGAAGAAGAGAAAGAATAATAATATGGAGAATGCAGTAAGGCCTAAGATGAAATCACTTTCTGGCCTATCAGATATGAATGTCAATATTTCTATGGGTGACTCTCAGACGCCTGGGAAAAAAATGAAAAAAAAGAAGAAGGTGGAAGAAGATACTTCTATGCATCAGCTGCGAAATGTTGAGATAAATTTGAATGAGAGCAGCAGCAAATGTAGCTCAGTTCCTGAAATTGCGCAAACTGTGAGTTGCCTTCCTTCTAAAGGAAAGGCCAAGCCTAATAAGAGAAAGAATATAGATGCTGTGCAAAGGGGTCAAAGTGGTCAAGTTGCTTCTGTTTATACCGATGCAGAAAGCACAAAACGCAGTTCACTAGTAATAGACCTGCAGCTTAGGTACCCACCTGTGTCTGGTGCTATTCCTGAGAAAAGTAACGATGTAAATATGGAAAAACCAGTTTCAATAGGTTCAAATCCAGAGTTCTGTGTCTCTCAAGGTGGTGTTGGAAATATTACTAATCGTAGCTTGTTCGGGAGTACCTCTGCATCAGAGGTTGGTACTGCCACTGTAAATGAAGCAGGGCCAGAAAATAGAATGGAAAAAGCCGCGGAAGAACCTCTCAAAACGAAACTTCCTACATGGATACCTGATTTGAACGGCACTTATTCTGAATCCTACTCAACCAGAAATGAAATTGAGTCTGTGAACGTCCTTTCATCTGAGTTGACATTAGAGCAGTCAAGAAGCTTATCTGCTTGCTCAAGACTTTCTAAAGCTGTTAATCACAATAGAGTGGAGGACAAATTTGTCAATGCCCTTTCACCTGGATTGACTTCAGAGCAGTCAAGAAGCTTATCCGCTTGTTCAGAACTTACTAAAAATGTTAATTACATTGGAGTGAAGGCCAAACATGTCAATGTCCTTTCGCCGAAATTGACTTTAGAGCAGTCACAGAGCTTATCTGCTTGTTCAGGACTCAATAAAACTGTTAATCATAATGGATTGGAGGACAATGGAGAATCACTTGGAACCTGTCTTCTCCTACGGTTTACCCCAGAATCTTATATCCCATCAAAAGAAGATTTAATGACAACATTTTGCCGGTTTGGTCCCTTGAACGCATCTGAAACACTGTTGTTAAAAGACAATGGCAGTGCTCAAATTGTTTTCGTCAGAAGTGCAGATGCTAGACAAGCATTTCATAGTATAGAGCAGAACAAACCATTTGGTGTTGTTGATTACAAGCTCCAACATCTTTCCAACGCGAGTCCACCAGCTGGGGGACTTGTGTTCCCTACTCAACCAACTGTGTCCGTGCCAATGCCTGGTAATGTAGAGCAGAGCAAGCCATTTGGCATTGTAGATAACAAGCTCGATCGTCTTTCCAAGTCGGGTCTGCCAGTTGGCCGAGTGATCCCTAACCAACCAACTGTGCCCTTGCCAATGCCTGGTAATGGAGGGCAGAGCAAACCATTTGGTGGTGTTGATAAACATCGTAATCTTTCCGAGGCACGTCCACCAGCCGTGCAACCTGTGGTCCCTGCTCAGCCATCTGTGCCCTTGCCATTGCCTGGGGCTGGTGATGTGCATCCTCCTCTTCAGTTTATTAAGCAGAACCTGCAGATGATGACATCAATCCTGGAGAATTCAGGGAACAATCTTTCTCCCCAGATGAGAGCCAAACTGGATGCTGAAATAAAAGGCCTTTTGAGGAAGGTGAATTCTAGGGCTAATGTATGAACTGTATTTTGAGACTTTTCTGGTTAAATTAATTCTCATTGTGGTGAGACTATACAAGTAGATTAGATTAGTTAGGGTTTCTGTTCTGGTCTTGTTTCATCGTGGCATTTGTGGACTTACCTCCAATTTTTTGACTTTGCACATTTCATTTGAAGTTGGCTCAGGGATATATATTTATGCATCGATGTCATGTGCTGCAATACAATGCAATTCAATTGTTTAGGGTCTGTTTACTTGGCATTTTCCAATTTTTATTTTCATCT
The DNA here is from genome assembly GCA_037177725.1 of Cyamopsis tetragonoloba. Classification (NCBI taxonomy): domain Eukaryota; kingdom Viridiplantae; phylum Streptophyta; class Magnoliopsida; order Fabales; family Fabaceae; genus Cyamopsis; species Cyamopsis tetragonoloba. The sequence goes on from CM074124.1 coordinate 45,797,737, forward strand.
TTTGGTTTTATAAATAATTGCAATATAAGACTATTACTTTGTTTTTATTTTATTTTCTATTTTTAGAGATTTGTATAGCAAACATTAAAACATTACTTTTTAAGTCTCTCCCATCCTTTTCTATAACCAGCAACAGAAAATGAAAATGTAAGAGCCTGTCTACTTTGCATTTTTATTTTTTATTTTCAATTTTAGTTTTTATGAGTAATTGTAATATAAAATTATTATCTTATTTTTATTTTATTTTTTTTCAAAGATTTTTATAGCAAACATTAAAAACAATTAAAATGACTATAATTTGTTTTTATTGTTTTGTGAAACTTTTTTATCTTTCCTTGCAAACCAAATACAAATACAGTATTTTTTTAGTTTGTTTTCTCTTATTCTTTAAACTAAACACATAAAATAAAAAATAAAAAACAGAAAATGAAAATGTAAAGGAAACATGCTAGGGCTTGTTTAGTTTGAGTTTTCTAAAAATTGTTTTAATTTTCAAAAGTTTTGGAATGAAAATATGTTTCTTTTAACTTACTCTTTTCTATTTTCCAATACAAGTTCACACATATATATTTTCCATTAATAAATTCATGCATTCATCAATTTTTTTATAAATAAAATGACACAAAAATACTAGAAATGGAAGGATTGCGCATTGGGTTTTTCAGACTAGAAATGGAACTCACCGAATTCTTCCATTATCTACGGCTAAATCTGGCAATCTTGTGCATGCTTTAATCACGGCAAAGAGATATCCAAAAGCCCTCGATCAATTTCAAGATTAGCTTACCCATTTAAGAGAAATCAATGAGAGAACAAAGATATGAGTTTTCGACGTTTGTTGTAGAAGGAAGTGTGGTTCTCGTATGGAGGGAGGACAGGAGTCTCTTTCGCGTGACGCTCAGTCTTGTGTTTAAATTACAATATATGCTAGTGCGTTTTCAAGTTTTTATTTATCGTTTTCGAAGTTTCTACTGAAAACACTGAATTTTTTCCAGTTTTGGGCTTCATTTCAAAAACGTTTTCGCTGAAAAATATTTCTAACAAAGCAAACATATTTTATTCACCCCTTTTAATTTCCATTAAAAATGTAGATCATAACATGGCCAAACCAAACGAGCACTAAAGTAAACAGACCAAAAACATCCAAGCCTTTCATTCTTATTTTAGCTGATAAAAGGGTCATATATATTTAGAGCCCTTGTTCTTTTGTTTTTCTTTTTTGGAAATGAATGAAGGCCTTCTTTTTAGGAGAGGAAGAAGAAGTGATGGTCACAGGAGCACAATCAAAGCACCCATTTCTTATGTTTCCAACGGGTATTTCTCCTTGCAACAGAGGATAGTCCAAACAGCCACCTCTCTCTGTCTTATCTTGTCAGGGTGTACCTTTTTTTTTTCCCCCTTTTCCACACGATAAAGGATGACGCCCTTCTGTCTTTCCAGTACTTGCGCTCTCCTCATTAGCCTCATCGCCCTTGCATGCTATCTGGCAACGCTCTTTCTCCTCCCCACCTCCTCTATGCGGTGCCCATCTTGTTCGTGCAAGGGAGGGTACCCAACAATATCCCCCTCAATTTATCCCCCATCGTTCTTTTTTCTTTTTTTTTTTTTATCTTTTAAGATTCGTTTGGTGACTAGGATAAAAGGTTCAGAATATGACAACTTATAATATCCTATTACTATTTGCAGTTGGGTGAGCTAACGAGATATGATAGCTTATCATATCCTACTCTCTTAATGTAAATAGTTATCACGAAGGGAGAGGTGGATTATAGGCCAACATGATGGGGTAAGAAGATTATTTCTTGTTTTATCCTCACTTACAATATATTTTCTAAAATTAATATTTAATAATAATAACAACAATAATAATAATAAAAAAAAAATTAATAAATAAATAAAAACAACTACTACTATCCATTGGGAAATCTTATAGACACACAAAACACTCGATATGACAAGAGCTTATTTGAGTATATCCAACTCATATTCTATGTTGTTTTTATCCAATACTCTTATCATATCCATCCCTATCCTATCTTGTCCACTAAACAAGCCCTTATAATTTTCAAATTGACCTTTATGAAAGTGCCTCATCTAAAAGAAGATCTAATTTTTTTCGTATGGACTTCATTTAGAGACACGACTATTTTTGGAAGACTTTCATCCTCAAAACCTTATGGAAACCCCTTAGAAATTTAAAACAGGGGTGGCGTGACTTTAGGGCAGTTTATAATTTTGTATCCAAAAAAAGCTCATAATTTTTCCAACCCCCATTCATTCACTCACCCCCTTTTTTTTTCTGATCCGTAAACTCGTGGATTGAGTTAATCCATAAGTTATATGTAAATTCACGGACAAGGCTAATCTGTAAACGTACAGATCAAACTAATCCATAATCGTACGGATCAAATTGATCCGTAAGGTTCAAAATAATTTAAATCCCTTCCCCTTCTCCTTCGCCAAAGGCCTGGTGAGAAGTCAACTCATTTTTTATGATTTAAATTATTTTGAACTTAAGTTTACGACTTAGTCTCATTTTTGAATTTATGCAACTTGCGGATTAACTCAATCCATGTGTTTGTGTATTAACTTTATCTGTAAATTAGGATATATTTAAGGACGACCTTTATCCGTAAAAAACATGAAATTTTCATTTTTTATGATTTTCACGAATTAGCTTCATCCGGAAGAAAATTCTATTTTACGGATTAAGCTGATTTGTAAGTTTACGGATCAGCTTGATCCTTGAGGTACAACATTTAGAAAGGGGGGTGAGTGAATGAACATGGGGTGGGAAAATTATCGGTCCAAAAAAAGTAGTGAGGACTATTAGAATTTGGGTTTAGGCCTAACTTACTTTCAAAAGCTAGCTCTGAAATTTGAGTTTGGGCCTAACTTACTCCCAAAAGCTAGCTCATAGGAGGAGGATTGTCACACCATTTATATACTCTATGGTGACACTCTTTCTAATCGATGTGAGACTTCATCTTAACCGGGATTGTGTCCGAATAATGAGGGTGGTGCTTCTATAAACTTTTTTTTGCTATATCTTTTACAAAGTTCTCCTAATACTTTATAAGAAATGTATTAAATAAAAAGAAAGTGTAAGTAGTATATTAGATATATGGTCTTATTAAACAATGCTCTTATGATACTTGTTTAGGTTACAAGAATTAAAAAAATAATGATGCAGTGCACACGATTCCGTCTTTTGGAAGTACAAAAAGTTATATTTTCTAACTACTTTTTACTATATTTGGCTCCTTAGACCATGTACAATAGGGTTGCTTAGAGTCATTACTTGTGCTAAGCAATAACCAATTGCTTGATGGAGAAGTGAGGCCAAACAAACAGAATTTTAGTGTAATAAAGTGCCCTTAAGGCAAGGGCGGCCCAACAGAGTTGGAGGCTTAAAGCAAATTGTTTATATAGGACTTTTTAAAAATTATTGATAATAATCAATAGACATTATTTAATTTTATTTAAAATATATTTTTTTAATTTTTAATTTGTAAAATCACTTAATTATTAAATTATTATGATTAATTTATGAAATATTTTTTTAATTGAATAATAATAAAGTTATTCTATTTAGTTTTTAATGAGATATTATTGATACCGAATAAGATTTATTGATTTTAGTTGTGAAGATTTTATTTTATTTTATTGAAACAATGAAATTGTTAACAGTGTACACCAATTGGGAGGGAAAACTTGTTTGCGTTTAAAGGATTTATCTTTAAACATAAAATTAAGATGGTTGCATTATTAAAAATCAAAATAGTCTACATAAAGATACAATGAATTAATTAAGAACGCCCTAAGGGCGTTAACACTTATTTAAATGAAACTAAATACTACTATTAAGCTACTTGTGCACAACCTCATATAAGGCTTCACGCCTCCTGTGTAACACCCTTAATTCTATTATAATAAAGTATTAAGAAAAAAATGCGAAAGACTTATATTAAATGTAGTACTTTTAAAATACATGAGAAATACGGGTAAGATAAACTTAGTTTATGAGTTACATCTTAATAATTCTAAACTTTTAAAGGACTCGATCCAGCAGACTTGACTGAGGACTTCTTCAAGTAGGCTCCTTACGGAGACCAACGAAATCCACGATCTTCTTGATACCTGGATATGTCGGCAAATACCAAATAAAGAAAAACATGTGAGTAAAACTCAGTAACAATAGTACTTTTATAAAAACAATCGAACTACGACATATCCAGCCATAACTTGGGTGAAAGTTATGGAAAACACTCCCTTTAACTTTTCGGAAAACATATAGCATTCATAGAACATTCATGACATTTATAATATATGGTGTGCGGTGTTACCAAGCGCATAACTTGCTATCCACCTTTCATTGCAAGGTAGGTTTAATTCTCATCTTTTAACTCTTGTCTTTTCACTTTGGTTCCCAAACCATAGTCTAGTCTTAACTTGAGCTCTAAGCTGAGTAAAAGAGCGTCCCCTTTTACTCTAAAGGGGTGCCATGAAGGCCAGTCGTATATCATGAAATTGTTTGGGAACATTTACGTATTTTCAACATAATGTATTCAAACATAATCTTTAACCAGAGGGTAACATAGTCTTTGGCCCGAAGGCAACATAGTCTTTGGCCCGAAGGCAAAATAGTCTTTGGCCCGAAGGCAACATAGTCTTTAGCCCGAAGGCAACATATTCTTTAGCTCGAAGACAACCTTTTAATTTTTATCTTTAACCTTAGCACATGCCGAAACACATCATTAAAAGGGGAACATATTCGAATTTAACAATTGAAGACATTATAATCTAATCATATACTCTAGCATATCATATTTTATTAAAATATATATAAAACATTTAAATAATAAACATTATATATTTATGAAATATAAGCACCTAGGGAGTTTTCTAGTTGTTGGGATTTCTATTGTCACCTGTTGCTCTAACTAGCCTCCGATTACCATTTTTCGTCTGCAAAGAAGAACGACTCCCTCTCTTTTATGTTCCTTCTCTTCCTTGTTTCTCTCTCTGGCTTTTCTACATATTTCTCTCTAAGCGTGAGACATAAGGATGACTCTCTAACTTGGCTATTTATATATTTCGTCTCTAGTATTATTTTGATACTCTAGTCATTTCATTGTTATTATCTCTTATTTTAACTATTATTATTATTATTATTATTATATAACAATTATATCTCCTAATTGATGTCTCTTATATCTCTCATAACTAATTAATTATTAACAATTTAATGAAATGTTTATCTACGGAACTAATGAATAAATTCATATTATATTATTATTTTAATGTTAATTTACCTGATTCAAGTCAGGCTGTAACAGATAATAAGATTATCTCAGATCTATTTGCCTCTCATTCTCATTTCAAACTTAAATTTAAACTTTATTTATTTAAATATCCTTTCAACTACCTGAGTCCATCCAGTCATATCTCAAACACATATTTCTATTTTATTTTCAAATATCATAACTACTTACTTTTCGAACCAACACAACCATATATGTATTTCCATGAATAAAAGTATATCCTAAATCACTAGTCTCTCTTATTCTCATTATTTAATAATTATCTATTTCTCAATTACTACAATCATTTAATTGAATTTCTTTTGAAGTTAAATTATCAAATCAATGATATCAGTAATTATGTCAATCTATAAAATTTGGGTGTTACATTTCTATCCACCTTAAATAAAATTTTGTCCTCAAAATTTGTCTTTCTTCCATTTCTAAGACTATAATCCTTTTTATGGGTTAACTAGTACTTTAAATTTATCACAAAACCCCATATTGTGCTTCTATGCCGGAGATTTTAAACTTATGAAATCATACTCTTGAGGCCTATATTCCAACATATAATAAAAGAAATTAGGGAACATAGTCTATAAATAGTGAGAAGGGAAAAAAAAAAGTCTTAAACGAGATATAAGAGACTCCTACGACAATTATGACTTATAAAGTCTATATCCCACGACTTAGGTTAACATGGCTAGGTTAACATGGCTTAGGTTCAAAAAGAAAAATCTTAAAATTACTTACATGATTTTAAATCACTATAGATTTCTAATTTTCCTTGAGGATTAAGCATCATGCTTCTTTGAAAATTCTATTATATCTTTTAAATTATCACTATCCTAAGATTAATTAAATCCTCAGTTGTTTGTAATCCTTGATGTTAATCGTTTTAGGCTTCCGATGCGCACTCTGATTTTTTTTTAAGTGTGAGGGCTCACTACCCATATAATATACTCTATTAACATAAAGTTATGTTAGGATCAAACTACTTAAGTCATATTTAAGGATGAAACATTTGTTATGCTACAAAAGGGACATAACTCCTAAAATTTTTCTAGACACTAGCACAAAGGTCTACTAGACTCCTCAAGAAATTTAATAACATATATTTTTGTTTTTCACAATACTATGAGTTCTATCTCGTATCGCCACGACCTCACATTATGTCGTTCCTAAACTACTTATATCATTTTATTAGGGCTCTTTCTAAAAATATTAACACATGACAATATATACACTGTCACCGAAAATTATTCTTGTACTCAATCTAATATGTTATTGTTATTTTTTTGCTATTGGAAGATGCAATCTTTAAGCGACAAATAAGCAAGCTTAAAAATTATAAACACCGGAAAGTTATTCATATTAATTTATTTAAAGAGAAAAGCTTTAATCAAATAAATAAAACAGAAGTAACCATTCAGAATATTTATTTTAAATATTGCACATTGTTACTATGTCTTATAAATTCAATTACAAAGTACTTCATGAAACGACACTTAGATATTCTTATTATTATAACTTTAAATTAACTTGTATATTTTTATTTTGTAAGATATATACAAGGAATAATAGTTCAAACTATTTACAACTATAAACTTTTGTGATAAGGAATTTATCTTTTCCTAACCAGATAAAATTAGTATATTCCAAAATAACATAACTCAATCTTGAGTAGTGCCAAAAACATTGACAAAATATACTTCCCTATTAAAATAATTGAATATAAAATTCAACAAAAATGATCACATACAAAAAAATAAATTATCTTAGATTACATACATATGAAACCCAACTTAATGTCAATGATAAGCATTATATTTATTCTCTCTTCGATTAAGTAATTCTTATCGAGACAATATAATTAATATACTCATATGTCTTCACTCTAAAGTAGCATAAATCAAAATGTTAGAAATTTCTCTATCTATAAATTTAGATTTATCATAATAATACTTTCTCTAATTATACCAGTCACTCGTGTGATTCATAAATAACAAACCTAAGAAATTGTATATCTTAAAATAATGAGATCCCTAAATTATAAAATTAAGGTCTCATGTTTCTCTTAAATAATATTATTAAGCAAAGAATAACATCGGCATAAATATTTAAATATCTTAACTCTTCCAACTTTGCCTTAAGACCTAATTCCTTTTTATCCTTCTTCCATCTAGACCTTAAGTCATAAGCTATAAGGATTGATTCACCCTTCTCTATAAGGGCTTTACTTTGCCTCATGACACCTTCTCCTATTCCTATCTTTAGGTGCCTTATTTATCTCACGTCCTCAAGATTATAATCATTTTAGAAATTAAACTTTCTATAGAGTCAATTATATTCTTATCCTTTAGCTTGAATTATTGATCATAATAAAGACAATCTAATAATTAATAATACCCTAAGAAATCAAATATATACAATCTATTCCACTTCAAATTTTTATCTTATCTTTTTTCTAAGTCTTAACCATAAATATTTATCTAACTATTTAAATAACAATAATTCTAAGGATTCTGTCTTTCTCCATAATTTTTGTTAAGTCTATACTATTTTCTTGTTTATCTTAAAATCAATCTTTTCTAAAACAAACTATTCACCAACCACACCTTCAAATTTCTCATGATAAATCGATCTCGCTTCATATATTCACGGATTATGTTTTTATTTTGTTTAAGTTATCATTAAACGTTATTATATATGACATAACTTTAAAGATCATCCTATACATAATAATAAACTTTACTCTACAACTATATCTTATATGGTTGTTCTATATAAATTGCTTTAATTTTTTTTTTTTGTTATGATGATAACACTTTTTTTAAAAAAAAAACACCATAGATAAAAGCAATTATATCTAAACAGATTATTTCATTCATTATCGTCATCTTAAAAACATTGCGAAACATATCACTAAAATCACATATAAAACAATTTATACTTAGGTACGCTAGTCTTTCATGTTATACATAGACACATTGTGATATGCATGCTCATCAATAATTATCATATAATCCAAGTACATACACAACATATAAAATTTAAAATTCTTATACTTCATCATATAATGCAATTTCATTTATTTATCTACTATGATAGATGTATACATGAAATCTCAAAATTCTTTCTCATTCAAAAACCACATTTTGAAAGTATAGATCTTTTCACTGTCTCTTTTATTTTTTTTTAAAAAAATAAAAAATAAAAATAAAGGAATAACAAACTATGAAAGATGATAACACTAGGAGTGCAAAACTAATTAGCAAAGCCCGTTAGTATACTTTTTGTAAAATTGGTTAAGATATTTTTCTTTTTTCTTTTTATATGTAGATAAAAGCAAACTAGTGTTGGTCTGGTTCGTATGAAAGAATATTTATCATCTTGTTACAGCAAAATATAATTTAATCAATACATTTTGAAATTCAGTTCCTTCGTTCTTATCTTTTCTGTTCGATTCTCAATGAGTCATTCAAAAATGATTTCTCCTATGGGAAAATGTCCTAATTTTATCCTTATCCTTAACTCTCTTATTATCATTAATATTTTTTCATTAACTGGTAGCATTATGAAGATAACACTTACCTCTACAAGTTGTTATGTCTTTTCTTATCATGTCCAAGCCATTGGGGTGGCCAGTTCCAATCACTTGAAACAAAACAATTAAAGACATACAAATCTTGCAAGACACTTGTAAACACTATGCTCTTATGCTAGATCAAACTAGACTCAATGACTCTTTTATATCACTTATAGTTCGATTGGACCGACTTGCTCTGATACCATAATGTAACACCCTTAATTCTATTATAATAAAGTATTAAGAAAAAAAAGCGAAAGACTTATATTAAATGTAGTACTTTTAAAATACATGAGAAATACGGGTAATGTAAACTTAGTTTATGAGTTACATCTTAAAAATACTTGGAATAGAAACATAACTTAAATGGAAATAATCCTAAACATTTAAAGGACTTGATCCAGCAGACTTGACTTAGGACTTCTTCAAGTAGGCTCCTTACGGAGACCCAACGGAGACCCAACGAAACCCACGATCTTCTTGATACCTGTATATGTCGGCAAATCCCAAATAAAGAAAAACACGTGAGTAAAACTCAGTAACAATAGTACTTTTATAAAAACAATCGAACTACGACATATCCAGCCATAACTTGGATGAAAGTTATGGAAAATACTCCCTTTAACTTTTCGGAAAACATATAACATTCATAGAACATTCATGACATTTATGATATATGGTGTGCGTTGTTACCAAGCGCATAACTTGCTATCCACCTTTCATTGCAAGGTAGGTTTAATTCTCATCTTTTAACTCTTGTCTTTTCACTTTGGTTCCCAAACAATAGTCTAGTCTAGTCTTAGCTTGAGCTCTAAGCTGAGTAAAAGAGCGTCCCCTTTTACTCTAAAGGGATGCCATGAAGGCCAGTCGTATATCATGAAATTGCTTGGGAACATTTACGTATTTTCAATTCAAACATAATCTTTAACCAGAGGGTAACATAGTCTTTGGCCCGAAGGCAACATTTTAATTTTTATCTTTAATCTTAGCATCTGTCAGCATGCCCAGGGAGTTTTCTAGTTGTTGGGATTTCTATTGTCACCTGTTGCTCTAACTAGCCTCATCTCTCTGGCTTTCCTACATATTTCTCTCTCTAAGCGTGAGACATAACGATGAGTCTCTAACTTGACTATTTATATACTTCGTTTCTAGTATTATTCTAATACTCTAGTCATTTCATTGTTATTATCTCTTATTTTAACTATTATTATTATTATTATTATATAACAATTGTATCTCCTAACTAATGTCTCTTATATCACTCATAACTAATTAATCATATTATATTATTATTTTAATGTTAATCTACCTGATTCAAGTCCGACTATAATAGATAGTAAGATTATCTCAGATCTATTTGCCTCTTATTCTTATCTCAAACTTAAATTTAAACTTTATTTATTTAAATATTCTTTCAACTACCTCAATCCATCCAATCATATCTCAAACATATATTTCTATTTTATTTTCAAATATCATAACTACTTACTTTTCGAACCAACACAACCATATATTTATTTTCATGAATAAAAGTATATCCTAAATCACTAGTCTCTCTTATTCTCATTATTTAATAATTATCTATTTCTCAATTACTACAATCATTTAATTGAATTTCTTTTGAAGTTAAATTATCAAATCAATGATGTTAGTAATTATGTCAATCTATAAAATTTGGGGTGTTACATCCTGCACTACCCATTAAGCTCTTGGACGATCTTGTAAGTCTAAATAATAAGTGTGAGGTGAATGACAAAAAAAACCAACTCAGTGAGCATAATAATAAAACATGGAGTGAGAGAATACAAGCAAATAAATGCAAACTTTTAAGACATAAAAGTAATTAATCGTTGTAATTTATCGACAAGTGAGTATTAGTCCACATGGTGATATAAAAGTTAGTGGTTTAAGGTTTAAATTTTGGCGGTGATAATTAAATTATAATATTAGTGAAAATTAGTTTAAAATGAGTGTGTTTTTTTACTCTAAAATCTAGTCGTGAAGGCAATAGTCATATAATAGAATATTTGAGAATATTTAAATATTTTCTTAACTTACTCTCATTGCGCGAAAGCTTTAAAACAACATCAAACGTCTCCCAAAATGTGTTAGAAGTACATAGCATCATTAGGAATAAACTAAAGGAAAAATAAAAGTTAATCATAGAATGTAAATGATAAGTTAATATTACAATTTCATAATAATTTATCAACTCTCAACCCCAACTATGGGACCACGTTCCTGGAAATTCAACCCAATTATCAAACATTTATTCATTCGCTGCATAGTGGCATAATACCCTTTCCGGACTTGTACATCTTAATCATGTGATCTTATATATCTTTATTTTTGTATATACAATTGAGGATTATTCTGACGTGTCATTTCCTCAATTTTTTGAATATTTTTAAAAAACAAAAGTCTCCTCATCCTTCTATTCCAAAAAAAAAAAAAAATCTTCATCATTCTAAACTAAAAAAACTCCTCATCATTCTATTCCAAAAAAATACTCATCCTTCTATTCCAAAAAAAAAACTTTACAAACTTTATAAATTCACCTTATCCTTTTTGTCCAAAAAAAAACCTTATCCTTCTATATATTCCAAAAAAAAAAAAACTTTACAAACTTTATAAACTCTCTTCATTGCCATCCTTCTATCAAATATTTTCATCATCTTAATTTTTTTTTTATTATTCATTCCTGTTATTCATTTCGGTTCGTTCATTCACGTGTATATAATTAATCTAATAATCATTGTAGCTATTTTTTATTATATCAAATTATTTACTTTAAATTATTTAAATTATTAGATTAATTAAGTGAACTAATAAAAAATGATATTTAAAATATTTTCAATTATAAGTAAGTAGTAGGTGTACAAGGAGTTTAGTGATTATGATGAGGGTATACAAATTTATTATCAGACTAATTAATTAATACATTAATTATATTATGTAATTTTAAATAATATTTATATTATTAAAATTTATAGATAAGTAGTTGGTAAATAAAAGGTTTAATCAGTGCGACGAGAATATATAAATTTATAATCGGATTGTTTAATTCAAACTATTAGATTAATTAGGTGAACTCATTAAAAATAATATTTAAATTTATAGGTAAGTAGTGGGGTGGATAAGAGGTTCAGTGAGTGTGACAAGAGTATAAAAAATTATTATTTAAATAATTAACTAATAGATTAATTATATTATCTAAATATAAATAATATTTACAGTATTTAAATGTAGAGATAGGTAGTGAGCGGATAAGGGGTTTAGTGGAGATAATTTTTGTCTAAAATGACTATATTTATAGTATTTAAATGTAAAGATAATTATATTATCTAAGTTATTTTTGATAAAAAACAAAATAAAAATAAAAAAGAAAAAAATAATTTTCACATTAGGTTGAGGTAAAAATTTAAAAGTGAATAATATCATCTAATATAAGAAAAGAAACTCTTTTTTGACCCACACACAACCTTTAGGACACATGTCATGTTCACATGCTTTCATTTTCCCTTCACTTTTTGGATGATAATTTTTTGTTTGGATGTGCATTACTTTTTTTTTTTTGGTATTTCAAGTATTTGAAGTATGTGTTAGAAGTCCCACATCGGCTAGTGATATGGTCATTGTTGAGTTTATAAGGGTGTGACAAACCTCATCCTACAAGCTAGTTTTTGGGAGTGAGTTAGGCCCAAACCCAAATTGTAAGATGATATCAGAGCCTATCCTAGATCCGTTTATTGAGCCCCCATGTTGTTGGGTGTGTTATTGGGTGTTTGTTAGTCCCGTATTGTTGGGTCACCCGTTTGTTTGTCCACCCGTGTTTGTCCACGCTCCAGCTTTTGGGAGTGAGTTAGGCCCAAACCCAAATTGTAAGAGTATGTTTATTGTTCTTTTGTCTTTTATCCATTATTTTTACTTACTTTTTTTCTTAATTTTGAAATTTAAAACCTAAAATCCTTCTCTCTCTCCATTCATAATTTTCTCTCACTTCCTCTCCCTTTCACCACCGTCTATTCATCTCTTCTTCACTTTCTTTCATTTTTTCTTCATTTCCTTTCATTTTTTTTCATTTCTATTTGTTCTTCTTCCCCTTTGCTCAAATTAGTAAATAATTGGTTATATATTTAATTAGTGCTTAAATTTTAAATTTATAAAATAAAATTAATTGGTGTTGCAATTTGATCAGATTCCTTAGCATTTTCTATTAAAACTTTTATTCAAATAGTATGTGATATAAACTTGAGGAAAAATTCAAACACTCACCAAAAAAATAGGAAAAAAATGATCAAATTATAATGTTATAAGAAAAATATTTAAACTTAGTATCTATAACTAATCAACATATTTTTGAAAAAAAACCATAAAAACTTACCTAAATAATTGAGAATGAGAATGATAACTTTGTCTTTAATTTTTTTACCATTTTACGAAATAATTAATCAAATTTGTAATATTAAATGTGCTCTGTGCATTATTTTTTTCTTGAGATTTTTTATTTTATTTGTTAATGATAATATATTAAAACTTAAAATACATTGATGATAATAATCAACCAAAAAATTAAATCATTCTTACAAAATAAGTTACAAATAAATTAAATTAAATTAAATTATTTTATCATAAAAATAACTTAAATTATTTTGATTTTTTAATTAAATCATAATAAGGCTTTATTATTTAGTGTATCTGATTGACATTGCTATGAGGGTAACCATTAACCAAGATTTTTTTTTTAATTTTTAACATTGAATATTAAAATTAAAAATATGATAATAAGTAATTCCTTTATTTTATGTTTAGTTATATTTATGTATAATTATATTGTTTTAAATTTTATTTTTATTAAATGAGTTGGAACATAAATTATTCAATAAAATAGAATAACACATAAATCATTTTTTTTCAGTTTAGTTTATAATTGACAATTGATAATTAATATAATTTACTGTGACTCTATAATTTTACAAACATTAATTATGAACACAATTATAAACGCGTAAACAGAGACCCGTGCAAACGCACGGGTCACGTGCTAGTATTATTTAAAAAGAAACTTCAAATAATCTAAATAATTTAAATAATGCATTTTCAATTTTGAAAATAACTTAAATGGTTTTTTTTAAATGAGTTGACCGCTTTAACGGTTAAATAATTAACAGAGATGGATGAAGGGTAATATTTACAACTTTTGGTAACATTGGGATCCAATTTAAAAAATTGAAACTTGAGGGATTAAATTCGTGAAAGTTTAAAATATGAGGGATCAAAATGCAATTAAGTCTAAAATAAATGTTTATGTGTTTTATGTCATTCCAATCCGTCTATAATATTATAGAAGGTGTGACAAGTGTATAAAAATTAATAATTGAAAGATTATTTGTATGAACTAATTTTAAATAGCTTTTAATAATATTTGAATTTAAGGGTAAGTAATGGGTGGATAAGGAGTACAGTAGGTAAAATGAAGGTATAAAAACTAATTACTAGAAAAATAATAATATGGATTAATTTTAAAAAATATTTATAATATTTAAATTTATAAATAAATAGTGAATAAATAAGGGCTTCGAATTTAAGGATAGGTAATGGATCAATAAGGGATATATAGTACGTGCCACAGGGGTATAAAAATTAATTATTTGAAGATTAATTAATTACATGGATCAATTTTAAATAGGTTTTTTAATATTTAAATTTAAAGATAAATAATGGGTGAATAAAGGTTATAATATGTGTCATGAGAGTATAAAAATTAATTATTTGAAGATTAATTACATGGACTAATTTTTAAAATATTTATAATATTTAAATCTATAGATAAATAGTGGTTAGATAAGGGGTTCAGTGGGTGCGACGAGATATAAAAATTTATAATTAAATTATTTTTATAAAATTATTAGATTAATTATATGGACTAATTTTAAACTGTTTTTTTTATAATATTTGAATATAAAGATAAGTAATGGGTGAATAAAGGGTATAGCAGTTGTGATGAGGATACAAACATTAATTATTGGAAGATTAATGAACTAGTTTTAAATAGTTTTTTTATAACATTTGGATTTGAAGATAAGTATTGGGTGGATAAGAGGCACAGTAGATAAGTAGATATGACGAGAGTATAAAAATTAATTATCAAAAAATTAATTACATGGACTAATTTTTAAAATAATTTTATAATATTAAACAGAACAAAATATGTATCGAAAATTAAACTTTGTTTCTTGTCTTTTTTAGAAAGCTTATAACATTGATGAATTTTAATTTTTCATAAAAGTCATAAAGTTTTTCAATCATAACGTTTTTATGGCTATCATTGATGAAATTAATTTTTAACGTTTTTTTTATTATTGTCTGTTTCATTTTTTTTATCCATCAAATTAAGGCAATGAAACTCATACAATCATCAACCAAATACAATGCACTAAAACGTCTTATCTTCTCTGAACGACTGCACTCATTGCTCTTCTAACACCTATAAATTGCTTTATTTTCTTCATTATCTTCCTATAGACTATTGGACAACACTTTTTATTTTTTAAAATCAACTTTCGACGAAGTTTGAATATCAAACATGGAGATAGGTCCTGTTATTGTTCAAATTTTCATTATTTTGATTCTCTATTCTATTATATTCTATATCTATATTCAATATTCTACCTCCTACATTTTATTATGTTATATTGTATCATTCTCTTCAATTTCAATTTGCCACTTAATTATTAGGATGTTCTTGATTTGTTGTTTAGATTATGGATGTGCTATCGATTCAATTTTAGATTCTAGAATGACATGAAATATAAAAGGCATGATAATTTGCTTGTGATCTGTTGTTGATCTATATAGTGATATTGATATATTGTATGTATTCGCTCGAAATGATTGTTCAAGATGCTTTTGTAATGTTTACTTTTTATGACGTTCTCTTTTTATGTCGTTTTAGATATTATGTTATGGTATTTGATTTGATTGAATTTAATTTTAAATGAAACAATAACAAGGGCATAAAATCCATGCTTCTATAAGAAAATTTTTTATATATACAAGTTTCACAAGTTTCTTCGTGAAGTAAAACTTATCATTTATATTTATATTATTTTGGCGTGGAAGCCAACCAAGGTTGTAGAATAAACTAAGTTCTTGGCAGGCCCTTTGAATGATGTTTCATCTCCTTGGATATTTATTGATCTAAACTTGAATCATCATGAAATTACTTTTCATATGATTGAAGAATTAGGTTTTTTAACCAAAAGATGGTTGGAACTACTTGGCTTTTATTTTATCAAAGAAGATATTTGGGTGAGCTTTAAATTTATTGGAAACTCTACTTTTGGCATCAAAATATATTTGATTTTTAAAAAAATTAGAAATATGATTCAATTATTTTAAGTCAGAAGGTCAAGATATATATAAAAAAAACCTAATAGGGGGTTTGGGCTTGTAGAAAACATAAAAGAGAAAAAAGGGCTTTATCCTATACAAGCATGAGCTCAAACTAAAAAAAAAGAAACAGAGACACAAAAAAAGGCCTAAGTTACATTGGATTTATATCTAAATACCCTGCAAACTAAAGAGTATATATTATGGACTTTCAGTTTGGAGAGGTTAGCTTGAAATGGGGTAGGCTCTAGTGCCTTAGTAAATATACCAACGAGTTGTTTTGTGGTTGAAACAAGGAGATTGATCAGACCACGTTTGAACTTTTCACAGGCGATGTGATAGTTGATTTCTATATGCTTGGTACGCTCGTGGAAAACTACAGGCTATGTGACCAGCAAAGACATTATCACTTGGTTTGTACATAGAAATTCCTAGATCTCACAGTAAATTAGTTAACCACTATATCTCGCAAGTGGTAGTAGCAAGGGCGCGATATTCCGCCTAGAAGATGACACAGTTCCTTGTTTTTTACACTTCCAAAACACAAGAGACTCACCCAGAAAAATACAAAACCCAGTTATAGAATGTCTAGTTATTTTACACGCAGCCCAATTAGAGTCGCTGTAAGCCGTGAGTGCTAAAGTAGAGTTGTTGGGATAAAATAAACCTTGGCCATGATTGTTTTTCAAATATCTCAAGATACGCATAGCTGCCTAGTAATGTTGGTTGGTTGATTTGTTGAGATACTGACTTAATTGTTGAACTCTAATATTGTATGTCAGGTCTTGTAGTTGTCAAATAGAGTAACGTCAAGCATATAAAAAATCAAAGAGAGCATCTTTTAAGACTCCTTATACCATTGGTGTAAGGGTTGATTTTCGTGCAAGAAGTAGATTCAATTAAATCTAAAGCATACTCTAGCTCCTTTGGGAAATTGAAATCTTGCAATTAAACTTTTATCCAGTGTTATTAAACCGGTTGACCCATGAACTGATCTTATGACCAATCTGGTTCATACATCTGACTGTTTCTGCATCTGACTCGGTATTAACCCAAGGTGGGATTTGAACATGCTACCCTTCTACACCTAAATCTCATTTGGCCACCAAACCAGCATGGATATTAGATGATAACACACTAACTATAAAATATATACTATTCAGTTTCTAAATAAATAAATTGATGTACGAATAATTTTTAATTTCAATACTATAATTTTCTTTTGGGTAATTAAATACTATAATTTAATATATTATTTTTTAAAAATAAATATTGTCATATATTGTTATTAGTATAATTTGTTTATACTAGTATTATTTATATATATTTTATTTATTTGAGTTATATATTTTTTTTGGGTGTATATTTGTTAAATTTAAAAGGTTATTTTTTTATTTAACATGTATATACAAATATTTAAATTGACTGGTTTAATAGTGACCCCGAGTTGATCCAGTGACCCATCAATCCAATATTCCGACCGAGTCAATAATCAACCCAGGTTTAATAACATTGCTTTAATCTAATAAGGTCTTAACAAAGTTGATTTCATTTAAGTCATTTCCTGCAACAATTAAATCATCCACATATGCTAAAATAACAGTAACCACAGAAGCACTCGTTTTAGTAAACAGGGAGTAATTATATTTTGATTGCTAATATCCAATAGAAAGAAGAAAGTTGGACAATTTAGCATACCACGTTCCACTGACTTGCTTTAAACCATAAAGAGTAGAATCAGTCACATTCAAGCCTTGAGGTACATGCATATATACATCTTCATATAAATCTGCATATAGAAATGCATTATTTATATCTAGTTGGTGTAATTCCCAATTCTTTATAGCAGCAACCGATAATAGAAGACGAACAACAGTTAATTTTGCAACTGGAGCGAAGGTATCAAAATAATTTTTTCCTTCAATCTGCTTGTAAAGTTTGGATACAAGGCAGGCCTTGTGCCTTTTGATTTCACCATTAGATTTGAATTTAACTTTATAAACTCAATTGGAGTCAATGGTCCTTTTACCACGAGGTAGAGGAACTAAATCTCAAGTGTTATTGAAGGAGAGAGCAGTTAGCTCATCCTCCATCACTTTCACCCAATGGGGGTATTTACAAGCAGTTTTAAAGGTTTTCGGTTCTTCATGTATGCAAACAAGCAAAAGGTTTGGACATATTATTATAACAAATATAGTTAGAAATAAGATACCTCACTGCTTTACTATGCGCACTAGTTTTACCTTCCATAAGATTGCAATGAAAATCTAAGAAATGACCGGGAGCATATTTCATGTGGGTAGACTTATGAATTTCACGAATTATTTCATTATTAGAACTGTCAGAATCAGAAATGTTTTCACCCCCATTAGGTTCATCAAGTACATTGTGGTTGTGTTCATGAATCTCTAAAGGAATGTTGTTCTGCAAAAGAATAGGAGAGTGAGAAATAATATTATCATGAAATGTCTCCTCAACCAGATTAGGTGGGGAGTTCAATGTAGGAATAGATTGTTCCATTAAGGGTGGGTGTCATCAAACCAAAAATGGAGGGATTCATTTGATTTAGGGTCAGATGTGTCAAAAACAATATTTTTGAATTGTGATGACTTAAGAGAAAAAACATTTTCATAAAAAACAACATTTCTAAAAATAGAAATGTTATGAGTTCCAAGGTCCAAAAAGTGAATCCCTCAATCCCATTTTTGTAACCAAGAAAAATAGGTTTTTTTTTTTTACGCAAGAATCTAGTTTGTGACAGTTTTGAGAAAAGGTTCTATTAAAACATAAATAACTAAACTTTCAAACACATCAAGTCAGGGGGTTTTGTAAAAAAAACTTCATAAGGACTAATGTTGTTCAAAACAAGTTTGGGAAGACGATTTATCAAGTGAACAACATGAATTACATCATAGCACCAATAAGTTTTAGGTAACTAAGATTGAAACAAAAGGCATCTAGTTGTGTTTAGAATATCACGATATTTCCTCTCAACAACATTGTTTTGTTGAGGTTCAACACAAGAAGTTTGGTGTAAAATACATTTTTTAGCAAAGAAATTAGTCATAAAATTCAACATCATTATCACTACGTATAGCCTTCACAAAAGTATTAAACTAATTTTATACATATGTTATAAAGTTTGTAATTAAAGAACGTCTTTCAGACTTACTTAGGGATAAAAGAGAGGGAAGCCACCATGAACACATCTTAAAACTTTATTTTTATTCCCCATGAAGTTTAGGGGAGGAAGGAGGATAATCACTCACCAACCACACTTCATCTTCATCTCCATCACAATACTCGTTAATTTCATATATTTTAAAATTATATTTTACGTTTTTTTAGTACGTTGGCGGAGTACTAACGATTTCAGAATAATGTGAAATTTTGTAGACATGGTCTATACGATAATAGTTTGAATCCAACGGTGAGTTTCGTGAAAAAAAATAACTTGTTAACCAGTGTAAGAATTGGTATAAATTACACTGGTGTCATTTGATCCCTCTTTATATATACATCCTTGTTTTATATTTTTAAAGTTTATTTAATGATTTTTTTTAATATTAAATTTTTGTGTGAGGCTAATATTACTTCTCTTTATTTAGTTTTATTTTATTTTAATATTTTCTAATTTATAATATATTTTTTAACCAATAAAAATTTAATATTAATACATAAATATTATTAAAATAATAAATTAAGAATGACAATAAATTAAAATAAACTACAATAACCTCACTCTAATATTTGTAAAAGCCTTTAAAAAAACAGGAATATTCATTCCCTAATTACGCGTGGATTACACGGTAGGGTAGTCCCCTACAGATATAGTAGCTCAATTCATTCACACAGAAAACGACGTTGACCATTTCTCTTTGGTTTTAAATACGAATTATTTAATGAGAAATCGATGTAACCTTTTTTTTTTGTTTTTTTTTTTTCTTTTGTGGTCCCATTTTCCAATTATTTATCCCTTATTTTCTCTTCTGTGGGTCATACATTCATTAATTTTGATAATTGAAACTGAATTGTTGACAATAACGATCAGCTGTATATTTTATCTCCTTTTCATACGTTACCGATGAAAGTTTCGACACTATGAACATACTTTCTCCCTTCAAGCGTGGACTTCCCATATTTTAACACTTAAAAATTAATTTTTTATTAGTTCAGAAATCATTATGTCGACATTTTACCTCATCTTGAATTTATAGCCGGGCAACATAAAGAAAGAAATTAAATCGTATATTATGCGAGAGAAAAAAAAAGGAAAAAAATAAAAAAAGTCAAGTTGTTGCTATCAGTATATACATACATATACCTTCAAATCTGTTATCCTATTAAATAATCATAATTTTAATTAACCCCTAATTTTGAATATTATTAAAATACCTACAGGACATATATGTGCACATACATATGCATATAAATACCACACACTTGATAACTTGCTCTTGTGTAGAGTCTCTTATTTATATTTACGGCACACCATGGAAGATTCTAAGAGATCAAAAAACCAATCATGGTTAATTTTTTTCATGGTGGTGTTCCTGGTGCTCCCAACCCTAATCGCAGCGGATTGCACGTGCGACGAGGAAGACGAAGATCGGGATAAATCGAAGGCGCTAAGGTATAAAATAGCGGCGTTAGTATCAATTCTGATTGCGAGCGCGATTGGCGTTTGTATACCGCTTCTTGGAAAAGTGATTCCGGCGTTGAGTCCGGAGAAGGATATATTTTTTATCATAAAGGCGTTTGCGGCGGGCGTTATTTTATCGACGGGGTTTATACACGTGTTACCGGACGCGTTTGAGAATTTAACGTCGCCGTGTATAAATAAGCATCCGTGGGGAGATTTTCCGTTTACGGGGTTTGTTGCAATGTGCACTGCGATGGGAACGCTCATGGTTGATGCTTATGCCACTGCTTATTTTCAAAAGCGCCATTTCAAGAACGCTCAAATTGATGCCCGTGCCGATGTCGAGAAGGAACTAGCAGCGGGGCACGAAGGTCACGTGCATCTTCACACGCATGCCACGCACGGTCATGCGCACGGCCAGATTTCTTCTTCCGAGTCTGAGCTTCTTCGTCATCGAGTCATCTCCCAGGTATATGATATAGAGTTTGAATGCGTGCAGTTCGTGCGCAGGTGAGTAAGAAGTTCGATTTTCAATTATACTACTTTTTATTAAAAAAATGATAAATTATGAAAAAGATCAGCTTGGTATTTCAAAGATTCAATTCAATAACTGTTTATTCTATTTTTTTGGTGGATGGATAGGATATGAAAACGGTTTATCCTATTCTATTTGTTTGTTTGGTTAAGATAATTTTGAAAATAAAGGACGAGTGTTTGGTGGAGATTCAAAATTATACTAGTGGATACTAAAACATATTCTTGTAAGATATTATTTTATAAATAAAATAAAAAATAAGCAGAGATTTTGATTTTTGATTGTGATTCAGGTGTTGGAGCTTGGGATTGTGGTTCACTCCGTTATAATCGGAATTTCGTTGGGAGCTTCCGAAAGTCCCAAAACAATAAGGCCACTCGTTGCTGCTTTGACTTTTCATCAGTTCTTTGAAGGCATGGGACTTGGAAGCTGTATAACTCAGGTATTTTATTATGATTATTATATCCTATAGTCTAATATTATTAACATAATATCCAAAGTTAATATTTTTATTGTGGATATGATACACCATATACTCCTTTACTATCATTCAAACCAAATCCCTTTGTGGCTTTGTCAAATTATGCTAGCGTGCCCAGTAAAAGAAAAAAAATTTAAAAATAAAGAAATACTCCCTTTTTTTTGGTGTAGGAAGAAAGAAATACTCCTTCGATAGTCACTTTAATATTTTAGAATTGTTTACTTATTATAGTTATTTTAGAATATAAATAAATATTCAATGTTATTTTCTTATTTTTACTTTTATAATAATAAATATATATTTTCATTAAATATTTACAATTCATTATTTATAAATAAAAATTTCTATAATTTAAAATTATGCATGTAATAAATATTCTTAAAAATTATAATTATTCTCTCTGTTTCTTTTTCAGTGTCGTATTTTTTTTTTGTTTTTATTTATTTTTTATTTTAAACTTTTAAAGTTATATTAATTATTATATTTTTTATCAATTATACCATTATATTCTACCTCAAATTTAATTAATTTTCAATACATTTTTTATAAAAATAAATAAAAATATCAAAATAATTTAAAAATTAAATAATAAAATAAAATTATTAATATTTTAATAAAACAAAATAAATATAAATTTCTTCTTACTATGTACGAAATAGTAAAAAATAACACTTATAAAAAAATGGTTAATCATCTCATAACACTACATAAGTTTTTTTCTGTTACATCGAAAAAATTTACTACAGTGAAGATATTTGCTCACTGGTACCTTGCCGTGGGCCACATGTTTGGTCGGTTGGTGTTAGACATGACATGATCATGAAACTATGATTGAATGATCAATAACATATTGGACTTTTCAAACTTTTATATATTCTTTTCATACTTCTATAGTAAATCTTTTTTTTTTAAATAATTTTATTAAGGCACTTATTAAAATTAAAAAAATAATAATAAATATATATTATTTTATCTTAAAAATATAAAAAATTTATATTTTTGAATAATTTTTTATTATATTTCATTTTTTTAAAAATATCTTAAAGACACTTAATAACATTTTCCCAATTATCATATTATGACCTTTCCACGCAGAAAAGTTTTGAAGTTGGACTATTTTTTATTAGATTACTAGCTTAAGCACTTTTTATAACTTGCTATAATTACTACTATACTATGTGTGCATATGTTGGGTGCCCTAATTTGTTCCTATATATTGAAATGACAGTGAACTACGTACTACTAATAAATTACTACTATTAAAAAGAATTACATGCCCCTTCTACCCAATTGTATCATCTCAATGGATGAGAAAGTCTTTGAAACGTAACTCTTTTTTGTTATTGGTTTATAGGAAAGTAATATAATTAAAATTTGAATTTTGTTTTCACACACATATTTTACGTGCTCACCAAGTAAGTCATAAATTGTAGGCGAAATTCAAGAGTGTGTCTGTGATAATAATGGGATTATTTTTCGCGTTAACGACTCCGGTAGGGATTGGGATTGGAATTGGGATCACGAATGTGTACGATGAGAATAGTCCAACAGCACTAATAGTGGAAGGAGTATTCAACGCAGCATCAGCTGGGATATTAATTTACATGGCACTCGTGGATCTTTTAGCGACAGATTTCATGAATCCAAGGATGCAAAATAGCGGCAGACTTCAAATAGGATCCAATATATCTCTTCTCTTAGGTGCTGGTTTAATGTCTCTCCTCGCCAAATGGGCCTAAACTACGTGCTCTAGAGTAAATGTGTGTTTGGATTGGCGTCGGATTATGTCAAATCACGTTAAGATAGATAAATTAATGGTTGAGATAAATTTGGCACATAAGCCAAGACGGGTCCAAACAGACACTAAATCGATGCAACTTGTTCATATATATTTAGTAATTTTTTTTCTTTTTTTTTTCTCTCTAAAAATTGTTGCTTTTTTATATGTTTAAAATTCAATAATGTATATTTAGCTTCGTTAATTTTTGCTGTGTTACCGAATGAAAGACGATTACTTTCATTCAATTTTTGCTGTTTGGGAATGCATACAGATATATATAAGTGACCAGTTCAAATACTTAAGAAATTTTGGTGTCATTTTATATTATTGATCTCTAGCTAGTTTTCTATTATATTAATAGAGGTTTTTGTTTTAGTGTTTAATTAAGGTTAATTTACAATTACACGTAACACATTATTTAGTATCGCAACAATGCCATCTATCTTGGGTTATTTAATATTAAACACTTTATATACATCACAGTGTGTAAGGATCATATCCTCCCCACATTTTCTTTACCCTATATTATTTTGATGGAGCAATTTGCATAAACTTTATTTAAGAAATTTAAATTTCAAAGATTCTAAAGTTTTTTTTATAGTTTTATTCAAACCAAATATTTCACTCCATGATTTTTAAAATCCTCTTGTAAAATTAATTTCTCTTATGAAATTCCTTGTTCAAAGTCTAAAGGTAATATTAAAATTATAAAAATTGTGTGATAATAGGAGAAGTCATTGAACCACAATACTGAAGAGTTACAACTCCTTTGAAAAATGGAGAGGCCAATATATAGTACAAAAACATGGAGTTTAATATTCAATTGGTTTTATTTACTGTTTTTCAATTGTTATCGCGAAATATTCCCTTTTTTTTAAAGGTTATGTTAAATAGTACCCTAAGAACACTTGTTAAGGAGCAATAATTACAACTTATTAAATGATTGGAGTTATTATAAAAATCATTCATTAAATAGTTTTCAAATTCGAAATATTAAATTCTACCATTTTTAATAAAATATTACTATTTTCATCATCTTATCTAGTGTCCTTAGGATTATGTTTAGCATTTTCCTTTTTTAAAAGGTAAAAGTATATTGAAAAAGTACAAGGAGTGCTTTCCCAATACATAGAAACAAACAAGAATTTTTAAATTATAGAAAAATGTTAAATCCTTCTATTAAATTTTCCTAGTCTTTTATTTTTCATTAAATATTTTTTTTTTAGAAGATAGATGACATTTGTAAAAATTAAGTGAATAAAAAGATTTAACATTACTCCAAATTATAATACAACTAACAACCGGAGTAGAGCTAAATGCCGACTAATAGCATAATGACAACAACTAATCAAAAATCTTTCTATGTCCACACATACTCCCCACAATTAGTGATAACACTACAAACCAGTCCCATGTACTCCTTTGAATGGCCTCAACAACAGTATCAAAAACAAAAAGGACTTGTTGGAAAATAACCTTGTTCCTAGCCAATCACATTTCCCATAGGGTAGCAAACCAAATAATAATCCCAACTGACCTTCACTTTTTGTTGGCAAAAACCCTTTGAAAGATAGAAGTGAGAGTGACTTAATGAAGGCATGCAAAAAAATAGTAGAATTAATAGCATTTTTCAAATTAGAAAGGTCCTCTTCCTCCCCAACGTAACTATAGAACCACCTTCTCCAATGAAATCCCCATTCCCACTCCTCACCCCTTCTTTTTACCAAATCACAAATGTTAGTAGAGTTGTCAATAGCGACAGAGAACAACCTCTTATAAGAATTATTTAAACATATTGGTCCCAACCAAACCTCCTTCCTAAAACAGATATGACATCCATTTCCGACCCTCCTTACTACTCCGTTTTGAAACCACCGCAATAAAGAATTTGATCTGCAATCAATGTTGTAGACATCTCTTCACCAAATATATGCCTTAGAGAGTGGTATACCTTCCTGTAGACTATTCTGCCATTGCTCCCTGTACTTTGAGTAGATAACTTCATACCACAAATCCTTATTATTGCATAACAGTCTCCATCTCCATTTGTCGAGAAGACCAAGGTTAAACAACTCAAGATTCTTAATCCCCAACCCACCACTCTGTTTTGGTCTACAAACATTTTCCCACGAAACCCAGGATGTTCTCCTCCTTTCAGAAGAATCACCCCAAAGAAAGTCTCTTTGTAGGCAAGTTTGAGCCTTTAAAACAGTACGCGACACTTTAAAAACAGAGAAGCAGTATAGTGGGATAGACTTGATAGCACTGAGTTAATGATCACTACCTTTCCACTTGATGTTATTAGCTTTCTTCTCAACCCACCAAGCCTTTTCCCGAAAGCTTCAGTCACAGGCTTCCAAGTACTAGTCCTTCTTGGATTGGTCCCAATAGAGAGACCTAAGTATTTAAAAGGTAAATTGGCTGGCTTGCACCTGAGGATCCTACTTGCCTTATCGAGTAAGTGATTGTCAATATTAACCCCAATAAGACTACTTTTAAAGAAATTTACATTCAATCCAAATACCAATTTAAGGCTTCTCAACAAAGCCTCAAGAGCTCTCAGATTCAATAGGCTAAGATCACCTACAGATTGCTTTCATCCGCAAATTGTAATAGTGAGACCTTAACTTGATTAGCTCCCACCAGATACGCCTGAAATTTCCCTTGAGCCACTACGTTGTTCATGAGCCTTTCAAACCTTCTGCCACTATTAGAAAGAGGAAAGGGGCCAAGGGGTCCCCCTATTTAAGCCCTTTAGAAATATGAACCAAACTAGAGGGACTACCATTCACTAAGACAGAGAAGGACCCAGCAAAAATACATGCTTTAATCCACTTTCTCCATGTTGCGTCAAAACCAACCCTCCTCATCATATAATCTAAAAAACCCCAATTGATTGAGTCGTAAGCTTTTTTATAATCGGCTTTAAAAATCAAGTAGCACTTTTCACCCTTTTTGCCTCGTCCACTAATTCGTTTAAGATCACAACACCATCTAAAATATTCTATCGGGTAGAAATGTTGAGATTCATAAATAACATCTTTAAGAGCACATTTGAGTCTATAAGCCAGAATTTTAGCCACAATTTTGTACAAACACCCTACTAAGGAAATTGGTCTAAGCTCATTAAGATTTTGGGGACAAGCAGAGTTAGGCACAAGGGTCACAAAAGCTATCGTGAACCCTATGGGGAAAGAAGCATTAGAGAAAAATTCATTCACCAGTTTCACCTTATCAGGTTTGAATAGCTCTCAAAAATTGTAACAATAAGGACTAGGGGCTTTGTTACCTTCACAATTTTGAATGGCTTCTTCAATCTCCTCTAGCTCGAATGCCTGACAAGGTAAACACCCTCCTCTTCTGTTAAACGCTTAAAGACCACTTCATCTAGCTTTGGTCATAAAGTGAAATCTTTTGTAAACTCTTTCTCAAAGTGCCTATGAACAAGGGATTTTACTTCAAGCAAGAATGAAAATAGCTAGAGTTCGCATCTCCTTCAACCAGTCACTTCGCATGTGACTTTTGATAGGAATTGTGCCCTAGGCGCAAATTAATTTTGATTTGGCACAAAACCTTAAACCCGAGAACTGCATAAAAATAGCTAAGAGATTATCTTATCAAGTAAGTATCATTATCGGTTGTCTCCTTCTCTTAGGTCATATACTAACTTAAGCAATAAAGTCCTTGCAGGTACCCTACTCCCATCACATCGACATTGGAAAATCCTTAAAGCATTCAAATCACGTATAACCTTAAGAATATTCTCTCTTTATGATTTTGGTCCTAAGATAACTCACATACATCAAGTACTGTCATTAACAAACAAGGGTACGATTGTAGTGTAGAGGCACACTATAGCTATAGCGAGAGAATTAGGATTAGGGCTTAAACTTAAGTTGAAACATACACAATAATTATTCTTAAGAGAGGCTATTGCCACTCCAAAATGTTCAATTCATTGCTTTTCTTTTCTAATTATTTTTTAATTTAAAAACATATTTTTCATTCAATAAAATTAATATATCAATATTTAAATATTATTTAAAATATTAAATAGGAGTGGCAATAGACAAAAAGAAGTGATAATAGTTCCACCGCTTATTCTTTTACACTCACTTTCTCTTTCATCTCAACTACAATCAAATAGTAATATGATATTATAGGTGTAAGAAGGTGTAAGCTTTTTCGGTGTCAACAAAACATTATTCTTTTTTGACACCCAAAAATTATACACCAACCTTACACCCTCATAATTTTATTATTTCTTGACCCCTTTAGTACCCTTCATTTCCCCAATTTTTAATTCATTTAAAGCAAATAGTAATATTATATTATAAGTGTAAGAGGGGTGTAAACTTTTTGAGTGTCAACAAAACATTATTCTTTCTTGATATTAGTCTCCACCCACCCCTCACTATCACATAGTGACAAAAAAATCCTTCCACCCTCACACCCTCCCTAGAGGAACGGTTTGAAAAGAGATTCAATGGTGGAAAGAATATCTATAAGAGCTTTTGGAAAAAGAAAGATAAAAGATCAGTAGAGCGGTGTGAACATGTAAATTTTCAAAATTACTTTGTTACGAAAATGGAATACATTTAATTTGAAAAAATCGGGTGTTATATATATGAAAGGACAAGTCTTTGCTGGAGATTCCAAATTAATACCAGTGGATAATAATAAAATTATATATACTTCTAAGATACTATAAAATTTGAAATTATAATAGCCAGAGATTTTGAATTTTGATTTTGATTCGGTTTTTTTTTTTTTTTTTTTTTTAGGTGTTGGAGCTTGGGGTAATGGTTCACTCCGTCATAATTGTTGCTTCTATGACTTTTCATCATTTCTTCGAAGGCATGGGACTTGGAAGCTGTATAACTCGGGATTTTGACCATAATAATATAAGTTTTATTTTTATTTACTTAGAAAATATAGAAAAATAACTATTTACTCAAGTAGGCATGCATTGTCTTTTAGTCAAAGCTTCAAATTCACTTTGAGTTTTTCTGACGCATTTTTATAATTTCTTCTTTTCTCATTTGTCTTTTTCTAAATAAAATTAATTTTTTATTTAGTTTGTTCAAAATGAGTTCTAGTTCTGAGTAGTTCCCTCAGAAGCCCAATTATGAATAACATGGATGTTATCAGACCTTACCGTGTATACAAGAAAGTAAAAAAAATATTCCAAAAACGTAAGCCCATGAAGTATTATAGCTAGAACGTGCAAGGCATGGAAAAGCAGAAATACTTCTAGCTGAAGTATTATATTCTCACAAAATTTTTGAGAATAAACAGGAATATTATCAACATTATAGTGAAGAAGCTATATTGTGTGTTGGTAATGAACAGAAGAATCGAAGTCTAATAAACTTAGAATCAAAAAGAAAGCTGATGGCAACAGGTTACAAAACTATCCATCTAGGAGCCGTTCTTTTAGGAATCTACGGATTACACAAAGAACATATAGGAGCTAAGGTCTTAGTCACCCTAATAGATACAAGGTTTGGTGACGATCTAACAAAAGCAGTCATAAGGACAATGGAAGTCGACATGCATGAAAATCATGAATTAGTTTACATTATTCCTAAGAATTATAGGGTTTCATTATCTGATTTTTGTAATCATGTAATGATCACAGTAAAAACCAAAGGTTATCAAAGCATGACAGCTGGAGAAGCAAACTTAATTCTCATTAAAGCTGTAACGGCAAGACTAAGCAATTATGCTGCCCCAAATTTCAAGGGCCAAACAGACCACATAGCTGAATTTCTAGGATCTAAAGGGATAAGAGCTATCCCAGGAAAGGATTTTGATCCAAATCTTCTTAATGAAGAGGAATGGACAATAACTATGCCAAAGAAGGAAATTGTGAAGGCTCCAACCAAGGTAGTATCTTGTATAAGGCGAAATAGCTTCAGCATTCAATTCTGTGACTACGAGTCTCGACCTCAGATAGAATCAGATGAAGATGATGAAGAGATTGAAAGAATCTCGACAGCACTGGTAATTACTACAAATCAGGATGAAGGAATATCCTATGAGGAGTTTATGGAAACTCAACCATGGTATTTCCAAGAATATAGATGCGAATCAATAAGTGAGCCAGTAGACTATAGTAAACCCCCTAGATTTGATGAAGAGGATGAATTTTGTAATCCATTCTCTGAACAGCAAGAAGTAGGTCTTATTCTAGAAGTAGAGGATGATTATCTACCATATCCCAAGAGGAAACCTACTAAGCATGAATACTTGTTTATGGAAGGAGAAAGTAGTAACTCAGTCCCCCAAACAAAAACCACAGGACAACCCACTTTTGGGCCAGGAGCAGGAAAAACAATAGCAATCCCTCCAATAAACCAGTGGATCACTAACACAGCAACACCTATAGGAAGACCTTTAGATCTTAATCCTATAGAATTACCATCTGCAAAATCTAGAGAAGGAGTTGTACTGGTTTTACCAGTAAACATTGCAAAATGGGAAGACACCATTAGGACATGGGAATCTGCCACTATAACCCATTTAGCATCCCTACAGTTTGCAGAAAATTCTGACAAGGTTTTATACTTTGAAAACCTTTTAGGACCAATAGAAAAATTAACTTTCCAATCATGGAGAGC
Organism: Cyamopsis tetragonoloba; assembly: GCA_037177725.1. NCBI lineage: Eukaryota > Viridiplantae > Streptophyta > Magnoliopsida > Fabales > Fabaceae > Cyamopsis > Cyamopsis tetragonoloba. The sequence continues at coordinate 45,828,082 of CM074124.1, forward strand.
TGCTTACCCTGATGAGTATCAACAGTTAGTAAATCTAGCCAATGATACTGTCAACCTGACTACACAAGTAAGGCAAATGATCCTTGGATATGATGAATACAGAGGACACACCCAAATGCAAGATCAAGCATTACTACAGTTGGAACAACTGACGATTAATAATATGAAGGATTTTGCTGAATACGCAGCACAGTATGAGAAATTGGCAGCTAAGACAGGTAGGATATACCTACAACCAGAGATTTCTGAGAAGTTTTTTAGAAAACTTCCCCCGCCTTTTGGTTCCAAAATGATAGAATTATGGAATCAAGCATATCCTAACCAAACAGTTGGGATAGCACCCAGAAAAAGTTCGTATGCGACGTACTTCAACAGCTTTGTCAACAAAATGAAATCAATAGACAAGCAAAGAATTTTTCATTTTGTAAAAACATAGATGTCCCAGGAGTTTATAGAAATCATTATAGCCGCAAAAGACCACTTAGGAGAGCGACTAACTATAAAGGAACTCCTCACAAGAATAATGTCCGTAAATTCAAAACTAAAAAGCCAGGAAGCACTAAATGCAAGTGTTACATTTGCGGAGAAGCAGGACATTTTGCAAATCAATGTAGATCAGGAAGAGTCAACAGAGAACGTCTTATGGTTTACCAAGAACTTGAGTTACCTCAAGATTGGGACACAGTGAGTGTTGATGAAGATGAGGATCCAGCAGATTCAAACATCTGTTCATATGAAGATCCTGAAGAAGAAAAAGCTCGAAAAGATTTCATAAACCTTTTCAAAGACCAGTCATCCTTTATGATGATGGTAACACAGCCAGCCTGGAGAACACCATCTGTGCTCTCTAAAGAACAACAAGATTGTTCACATCAATGGCAATTTTATCTATAACTAGATGAAATGCATAGAAAATGCTACATCTGTCGTCTCTTGACTCCAGACAATAACAATGCGCATTGTGATACATGCAGTCTAACAGTATGTATCCCAGACGCTCAGCGAATTCTAAACTTATCTATCCCGATTAAACCTAAGATGGAAATCCCAAAGAACAAAACAAACCTTTCTGTTTTAGTTCAGGAACAAGCCAAGTGTATACTTGACTTACAACAACAAATACAGATTTTACAAGATAGAGTGTTTGCCCTTGAAGCAACCTTACAAGAGTAGCAGAGCCCAAATTTCGCAAAAAACCCCGGGAATGAGAAGATGTATCCCGAAAACATAGAACCCGTTTTGGAAGATTGTGATGATGAAATTTGTGCTTCAATACAAAGACACGCATCTCTACAGAATAATCTCTTGAATTGCAGTGTTATAGTAACAACAGAAGGAGAAAAGAAAGTGTTACAAGCAATAATTGACACGGGAGCAAGCCGTTGTTTCATAGACACTGAAGCATTTCCTAAGAAGTGTTGGAAACAAACAGACAAACCTATGATAGTAAATGGTCTAGGAGGATCAGAAACAACTAATCATAGATTAAGCAATGCTAAGATAATCTTCAACAAAGAGGAATATCTCATGCCCTACACTTACATTATCCCCTTAAGGATAGGAGAATTTACAGAAAGAAAAATCCAATTAATCATTGGAATGTCTTTCATCTATAACTTCAAAGGAGGTATACAGATAGAAGCAGGAATTGTAAAACTTTACAAAAAGGCTGATACAATCCAAGCATCCCCCTATGCTTCTTGTAATGTCTCAGAAGCAATAACAGAAGAATTAGAACTAGTACCCACAAGTGAGGAAATTGAGGTACTAAACAGAGAATTGTGCTTGTATGACCTAAGATCAATGACACATTTTGAACAACAAATTATGCCGGTCCTGAATAGGTTAGAACAATTACAGTATATAGGTGAAAACCCAGTAAAACACTGGCAGAAAAATAAGATCCTTTGTAAGTTAGAAATTATCAACCCAGACTTGATAATACAAGACAAGCCCATCATCCCATCACTAGAACAGCAAAAGGAGTATAGGGCTCACATCCAAAACCTCCTTAACCTAGGTGTTATTAGAAAATCAAATTCTAGGCATCGAACAACAGCTTTTATTGTTCTATCAGGGACAGAAGTCATTGACGGAAAGGAAAGAATGGGTAAATCAAGAATGGTTTATAATTACAAGCGACTCAATGACAACACTCATAAGGATCAATATTCTCTTCCAGGTATTGATTACTTGCTATTAAAAATCCGCGATAAAAGGGTATATTTCAAATTCGATTTAAAATCCGGATTTCACCAAGTAGCAATGGAAGAAGAGTCCATTCCTTGGACCGCATTCTTTTGCCCAGAAGGACACTTTGAGTGGCTTGTTATGCCATTTGGCTTAAAGAATTCACCAGCAGTATTTCAAAGAAAAATGGACAACATTTTTCACAAGCATGATGATTTCATAATAGCATACATGGATGATATCCTTGTATTTTCTGAAGACATCTCACAACACCTTAAACACCTTCCAATACTTTTTGAAATATGTGAAAAGGAAGGACTTGTTCTATCAAAAAATAAGTTAAAAATCGGTTTTACAAGAATTGAATTCTTAGGACTGCAAATTGGAAATGGAAAGGTTGAACTTCAACCCCATATTGTCAAGAAAATCCTAGAGTTTGAAGAACAAAACCTTGAAACACTGAAAGGTTTACAACAATTCTTAGGGATCTTAAATTATGCAAGAAATTATATCCCTAACTTAAGCAAACTCACTGGTAGTTTGTACAATAAATGTTCTCTACATGGTGAGAGAAGATTTAACAGTCAGGATTGGAAAATCATCAGGAAAATTAAAGATTCTAGTAAGAGTCTTCCTCCTCTTGATTTCTCTCCTAAGGATAGTTACATTATTATCCAAACAGACGGATCCTTACAAGGATGGGGTGTCATCTTTAAATGGAAACCTAATAAGGATTCAAGAATATCTGAAGAAAAGATAGCCAGGTATGCATCAGGAACTTATAAAACCAATATATCCACCATTGATGCCGAGATAATGGCCTGTATATTTGCTTTCGAAAAATTCAGAATCTTTCTCTTAGATAAAAAAGAATTTACAATAAGAACAGATTGTCAAGCCATAGTAAAATTTTATCATAACATGAACACCAACGGACTTTCTAAAAATAGATGAGTAAATTTTATTGATAATGTTTGCAGAACAGGTGTTGATGTGAAAATTGAACATATTTCTTGTAAAGATAATCATGCAGCAGATTTGTTGTCTAGATTAATCGTAACCAATCCTATCTTTTAAAGATGGCAGGACAAGACAAAGGCAAGAAACTAGCCTCAGCAACTGAAGGATATCCAACGCTTCAGTTTGGTTCACAGCAACTCCCTGTTTTACCTGAGGATCATCCTCAACAGTTTAAACCATTACATGGATGCCCTATTCTAAAGGAGCAGCAGATGTTGTTAACTTCTCTTCGTCGAGCAAGTACACCAACAACAAAATTAAATGCTCTGAATGCACTTAATTATTATTTCTCAAAAATGAGCCCCAATAATTTGGAAAAACCACAGAAAAAGGCTTATGTTCTTTTTCAAGGAGAAAAACCGGGACTCTACAGAAGCTATGGTTCTCTCATGAAGGCTATAGGAAAATCTCCAAAACCAGTCTTTAAAGGTTTCTTTTCTTTAGAAGATGCCATTAAAGAAGCAGAAGATTATTTCTTTTCAACAGAAACGCTTTCTAAACAGGAAGCAGATTTTTTCATTGAAACTTTGAAACGAGGACCAGAACAAGAGTTTGAACAAATTTCAAATCTAGTCTTGAGAAAGAATCTAGACCATGAAAGGAGAATGTGTTCCAGAATGAGAGCAGGCAGAGAAAGAGAAGTTAGACAATTCTCACAAAAAATTAGAGAATTGGAAGAAAAACTTAACAGAGCGGAATATATGATTGATGCCATGCAAGAAGTTGAGACCATTCCCTTTGAAAAGTGGAGCTGGATGATGAACCTAGATTCAAGATTTAGAAGAAGTTTTCTACAAGATCTTCCTCTATAAGTCCAATAGGACATCCTTCAAAAGGCTGAATCTAGCTTAGATGTAGACCTCATTGGGATGCAAATGTTTCTGCAGCAAAGTAGGAAAGAAGCTCATCTACCCTATCCTCATTTTACCTTTGTTTAATACTCAGAATATTTCGACAACGAATACCCTCTACAACCCTCACCAGTGGTACTCAGGGTGACCAGTGCGGATAGAATTAATGAAGCCATAATTTCAGAATGCTTTCATTATGGTTTTGTTCATTATCTAACATTTCGCTCAGCACTAGATTTTCTTGGTCCAAAGGCACATAAGATTATTAATTCCTATTGTAATCAAACAGACCTAAGGCCAAGGCCCCCATATAGACTTGGAGTTTACTCATCATCTCCAAAGATGATACAAGGAAAATTTATTCCTACACAGCATCATTTGGTTATTGGAATGCTCACAGAATTCTCCAGTATGTTCTTTACGGATTCAATTCTGTATTATCAACCAGATAATCAAGATGTTCGAGAAGAAAGAGTCTATAACAACTTTCCTCATGATCTCGGAAATAAATTCCAACTACTTGGAGAAACATCAACAATGAAGATTTGGGCACCTCTCAAGCGACCACATCCAGATCTTAACAGCATTTGGGATCTACTTTCAACATCTGAAGCATCTAATCTGAATGAAGAAGAAGACCTGATGGCTGAGCTGGAAGACCTCATGGAAAGCTAAGTCATCAATGACGTAAGCAATGGCGTCAAACAGCACTGTCAGCAAAAGATGACAAACAGCAAAGCTTTCAGATAAGGAAGGAATCCTCATCTCCTTATCTTTTTACTGTTTTCTTTCTACGTGTATGGTTTTTGTTTAAAGTTTGTACAAGTGTGGCCTTCAATCACTACTGAAAGTATCTACTTTCAGAAAAGCTGTGCCCCACTTACCTCAATTATTGTATTTTTATTTTTAGTTTCAAATCCGAATTTCAAGTCCGTGTGTCTATGTTTGCCTATAAAAGGAGTGCAATGGTTAGTCTAAAAACAAACCTTGTTCAGTACAACCACTTACTTCTCTAAATAAATCCTTTCTATTTGATCCCTGTGCCTTCTATCTTCCGCTACTATCTTTATCTTGCGCTATTCTGAGTACAGGAAGTTCAGAGAAGAGAAATGTATGAATTCATTTTCCTCTTCACTTATCTATTTTTGGTATTAGAGCAAACTTGGTATGACGAACTAAACTCATTATGTTGAGAGTACTGTTAGTATGAGCTATATTTGATCTTATTTTTTGTTATCATAAAATCATGATATTATTAATATGATAAGCGGTTCCATACTCATTTCTTTTGAATCATTAAAACCAATTTCAAGCATTATGAGTCCTGTAGAGCCGAAGGCTAGGGAAGGCAATCTTAGTACCATGGCAAGAAGATAAGACCATGCTGGAAACGATGTTTGCACCTAATGGATAGATAACTACATGATAAATAATGACTGAAAGAGGTAGACTTGATTATTTAGATTTAGAACTCCCAAGAAATATAAGAGGAGGAACTACTGATCATGTTAATCTAGTATGTTTTCATGATAATAAAAAAGATTTCAAACATACGTATCATACTGCAGGAAATCAACATAACTCTCTGTCATCTGTGTTTGCTCAACTTAATTGTATTTCGGATATTTCTTACACTATTTTATATAATCTGCAATCTGAAAAAGATAATAATTCTTCAGTCTTTAAGTCTTTGCTCAACCTGTACCAAAAACAGAAAGAGAAAATCTCCCTAATTGAATCATCTTTACAAGGCTTAGAACCTCTAAGCAGAAAAATCACTTTTTGTAAAACAGCAATTAAAGAGTTAACCGACAAAGTTGATTCTTTAATATTTAAATCTGATAAGTCATGTCTTTCTAAGTTGCCAACAAAGAAAGATATAGAGGATCTATTAATAAGAATAGATCAAGAACCCAGAAAGATTGAACAAGAAATTGTTCAACTAGCAAAAGAATTAGAGGAAAGAGTGCAGACTCTTGAATCTCTAATACAGCGCGTAGATATTAAAATATCTACATTCTTGGCATGACCGACCAGAATCAAGACTATCAAAGAGCACTTGATAATACCACTCAGGTTTTGTCACCAGCAGAAGGATTTATTAAAAGTTTTACAAGTATTACCATAAGTTCTATAGCAAAACAGAATAACACTATTATTGAATTATTAATTGGGTTGCATGAACAACTTAATTTAATAGTTGCAAAGCAACAGTCTTCAGATCTTGCAATTGCGTTTGAAGAGATAAACGCTAAACTGAAAAATCTAAAGACTAAAAATCAAGTTATTCCTGCACAGGAAAGTTTGACTATTTTTTTGATCAAAATACCCATATTAGTAGATTGTTTATTTTCTATATTATTTAGATAAATAAAATAAAAAATTACATTATTGAGGTCAAGAAGTCGTATAACTCAGGTATTTTTATTATTATATTATTGTTATATATTATTATTATTATTATTATTATTATTATTGTTATTATTGTTATTTTATCCTATAGTCTAATATTATTAAAATAATATCCAAAATTAATATTGTTATTGTGCATATAAAAATTATTTTTGTATACCCACCGTTCATATATATATATCCGTTATGTGGGGTTAAATATCCATACATATGTGATTAAATTAGTATATTATTTAACTGGATCATTATATACTAATTTAAATACATATTTTATAAAATTATTTTATATTAATTTAACCATATATTTAATATATAAATAGTTGGTGTAAATGCACTAATAATTATTGTTGTGTATACGATACACCATATACTCCTATATTATTATCTATATTATTATCTGAATCAAATCTCTTGGTCAAATTATGCTGGCGTACCAGCAAAAGAAAAATAAAACTAAAAATAAAGCGTACTAGCTCCAATCCGGGATCAAATATAAGAAAAAAGTAATTAAATTATACTTACTTAAAAAAAATAGTTAATTTTTATGGTCAAATGTATCTTTTAGTTTATTTCTTATGTGCATTTTATTTTAGTCCTATCTTTTTTGAGTTACATTTTGACTCTGTTCTTATTAATTTAATTCTATTAACGGGAGTGACAAAATTGACAGATTAGACCAAAATAAAACGTTAATGAAATACAAAATATACAGGACCAAAATGTGCATTTAGCCTAATCTTTAAATTTTATAAGTGACTCTGAAACTCTGACAATTTAACAGTTCTATTATGGTATTATGTTCTTTTTTTTATTCCATCTGATTATGTTTTTCGTGGTTAGCCTTATCTTTCGTTTTAAGAATGAGTGAGAAAATAGAAAGCGCTCAGATTCACTACTGCATGATTTTTTATGTGATTACATACTACACATTTGACTCCAAATTTTCCTTTTTTTGGCCTCACTTGCTTTTATAAGATATTAAAAAAATTGTCTAAATTTATTTATATTTAAAATTAGAAATAGTATTCTTTTTGCTACTATTTATCTATTTATCTATTTATATACAAGAAATATAATTATTATTTTTATTTTTAATTAGAATATTCTTAAATTTTTTATAATACTCTTTACTTTTAATTATTCTTTTTAATTAAATAGTAAAATATTAGTAGTGCTATTAGTCCTTCGATATTAAGGATAAAACTGAAAAAGGTTAATTTAATGCTATATTAACAATAACAATTAGAGTCTTAATTTTTGTACTTAATGTTTTATATACTCAATATACTTATTGGTTAAGTACGTTGAAAAAAGTGGTTAACTAATTATTTTTTGTTATAGTATTTTTTCGGATATGATGATTACATGTATAGAAATAAGTGATTATACAACATAAAAATAACAATTCAATAAAACTTCTATGTATGTAGCCATATATTTTACGGTATGTAACATATAAAAAATCTTTTTTCTAACAATTAACAATATAAGTTTTGTGTGAAGTTATTTGCTGACCTTCCAGCCGGGGGCCACATGTTTGGTTGGGTTGGTGTTAGACATGGCATGATCATGAAACTATGATTGAATGATCAATAACATATTGGACTTTTCAAACTTTTATATATTCTTTTCATACTTCTATAGTAAATCTGTTAATGACCTTTTCCACATAGAAAACTATTTTTTAGGCAAATGATATTTAGTAGTTTAAGGATACTATATAAGAATTTAAATGTAATATAAAGGTATTGGAATGTGTAGTTTTTTGTATTTTTGAAAAACAGAACTATGTGCTTTTATGATTATTTTTCTAATTCTAGTAACCTTAACTAGTGCCCTTAGGGCACTATATATCAAGACTATTTTTTATTAGATTGGGTTAGGGCACTTGTTAAGGTATAATAAATACACATTTTTAAATGATTGGAGTTACTATAAAAAATATTTATTAAATAGTTTTCAAGTTTCAAGACATTAAATTATATCATTTTCATTAAAATATTACTATTTTTATAATCTTAACTATATCTTAAAGACACTGTTTAACATTTTTCTAATAAATTACTAGCTTAATTAGTACTCAGACACATTTTATAACACTATAAAAAAAGTGTTGGGTCCCATTGTTTAATTTGTTCCGACGTATATTGAAATGACAATGAAGAATTCGTTTCCTGTTTTGAATATAAGTAGGCTTAAATACGTTCTTGGTTTATAAGAAATAGGGCTCTTTTATTTTGATTTTTATATATATATATTTTTTTTTTGGATTTAAGTCCTTAAAAATAATTTAATTATTAGTTTTAGTCCTTAAAATATAAAAATGAGTTTTATGTCAAACACACTTTTAATTAATCAATTATTTAATTAATTTAATTTATTAAATTAAATGATAAAAATAGTAAAAATAAAAGAAAAGAAAGAAAAATTATAAAAACAAAAAAAAAACAAAAAAAAAAGAGTTTTGGTCCCTATAAAGTGAAAAAAAAATGAGTTTTGTGACACACACACCTTTGATTAATCAATATTTAATTAATTTAATTTATTAAATTAAATGATAAAAATAGTAAAAATAAAAGAAAAGAAAGAAAATAAATTATACAAAACAAAGAAAAAAACAAAAAAAAAAAATTTGGCCCCTAAAAATATGTTTTTTCTCTTTGTTTTTAATTAATTTTTTTCTTTCTTTTCTTTTTTTACTATTTTTATAATTTAAGTTAATAAATTAAATAAATTAAATAATATATTAATCAAACGTGTGTTTCGCATAAAACTCGTTTTTTCACTTTAGGGACTAAAACTAATAATTAAATTATTGGCGAGGACTTAAGTCAACAAAAAAAATTTATAGAGACCAAAACTAAAAGAGCCTTATTTTATAGGGACAAAAACATATTTAAGCCATATAAGTAACTTTGACAAAATTTATATATATCAAAAAATTTTATCATTTTTAATTAATACTCCAAATTTTATAAAAAAATATTACCATATTTTTTGAATTATTTTTAAGCCTCCAAAGGCAGTGAAAAGACATTGAAAATCTTAATCTTATCTTATGTATTTGCATGTTTGTTTTCCTTTTTTTCAGGAAAAACTAACCATGCTCTTTTTATGTGTTTGATAAAATTAAATGCCGCAACGATGAAAAATTATGCTAACTGTCAATTAATTTTAGAAATTAACCTGTTTGATTTCCTTCTTATATTACAACTCAAATTTAAAATTCTCTTACCACATAACACATTTTCTTTTGTTAGAACTTTTTAATAATTTGTAATCCTTTTCTTATTTTATATGTATGAAGAAGTTTGAGATCAAAGAGGCCCAGGTTTGTCTTTAATTTGATTGCAGGATTTTGTTTTTTTCTTAGCTTGAAGAGGATATGAAATATGTTATCATTATTGTTTTTCAAAATTTATTTTGACATTATTGTTTATCAAATCCATTCAACAAGAGCGCATGAATCTATTCAAGTGCCTACTATAAATTGATCATTCTAAAACTAATTTTTGTTATGCTATATATCTTTGTTAATGAAAATTTTGACAATGTCTTTTCATTTTATTATTCTATTATTGGGTTTGTTCCCCTTTTTGTTTTTATTTTCTTTTTGTGGGTTGCAACTGTTTTAATTTGTTGAATAATTTGGTGGTTATAAGGGTTTCTTTCACTTTTTTTTCAGTTTTAAAAAAATTATGCTAATTGAAGTGTTATTTAACACAAAAGGGAAATAAACCACGCGAATTGTTTACTTTATGTTCCTAATCTCTAGTTATACAATCTCAAGTCATATTACATGATTGATTTTTTTTTTTATGGGTAATATTTTTCTCTATGATTAAATTTTAGGTGCTATTAATTTTGATGATGGTGATAAATTGAAAAGATCTCATGAATCTAAAATTTGCTTAGTAGATAAGGAAACAAAAATAGATTCCCTTAATTTTCTCTTTCTAATTGAGTTTATAACCTGATTCTGTGAAACTAACCTTGATATGAGTTTATAAGAAGACACAAAATTGAGTATTTAGTTTGCAAAATGAATGAATATGCGACAAACTGAAATTAAGAGAGTTTTTCAATTGAATCATAGTTTGTACATTGTTTTTGCCACTTGAACATTTGTTGAGAGTTATTGCTCATCCCTATGATAATTATGTGTACAAATTTATACTACTAAAGAAAGTGATTTTACTAATATATTATGACAAGAATTATTAGGAGAATTTGAAAATTTAGCATTTGTTTTTGTTTTTTCATTTTGTTTTCCTTAGAGAGATTTATGCAATTATAGTTGTTTTTTTTCTAATGGGATATGCATTTTATTACTGCATTTAGGATTTAATCTTTAGTTGTCTTTAGAAGACAATTTGTATGACCATATAAAAGTGCATTTTATAAGACTGATTTGTTTTGAATCATGATGTGTTTGTTTAAAGGTGTAACCTAGTTAATAACCTCAAGTTTAGTAAACCAAAATGTATTGTATATCACAATAAATACGAAAAAGTGAGTTTGCTATGATTTCATTTCCAAAATATAAGGTACAAATTTAATAATTAGTTTATGCTTTCAATTAGTTATCATTAAGATTATCTTAAAGATAAGTTAACGAATTTTTTTCTATTCAATAATTCTACTGAATCTTGCAATTTCAGAAAATGATGAATTTTAAGTATGAGGTAGAAAAAATAATATATGATCTATGTACCACAATGTGTTTTATCCTCATTAAAGCTGTGTCATGACAATTAAAATTAATATTTCATTTCATTACCAAATTTCAATTTTATTACAATTTATCAATTTTTTTAATTTTTTTATTTATACTTAATTTTCTATATTTATCTTGATTCTGTTTTAAATAAACTTATTCCGTGCAATGCATTGGTGGAATTCCAGCTTTGAACACACATTGATGACAATTTCATATGAAATAATAGTATTTAAATTGTAACAAATTACTAAAGAGTGAATAGAAATATAATTTCATAATATTCCTAATTTTTCATTCATTAAAATATAATTTTTTAAAAGTATACAATTAATTTTAAATGAATAAGCTTTTTCCGTGCAATGCACGGATGCATTACTTATAAAAACTAAATTAAATTAAGGATAATTTATGAATTTTATCATTAATTAAAGTATAATTAAAGTTTTTTTTATTTATATTTGAGACTAAGTTAATTTGGTCAAAGTTTTTTATATTCGAAATCGAAGAATGTACGTACTAATAGTAAATTACTTCACTATTAATTGTTTATTAAAAAGAACATGACCCTTCCATACCCAATCGTAGCATTGCCATACTCTTTTTTTCTTGATAGATGAAATTATTGTGAATTATTAGAGGTGAAATTCAAGAGAGTGTATCTATGTAAATAATGGGATTGTTCTTCGCAACTAGAGATTAGAATTGGAATTGGGATCACGAATATATATGATGAGAATAGTCCAACAACACTAATAGAGTGTTCAACCTAGTATCAGCTGGATAATAATTTACATGAAATTTGTGGATCTAGGAGATATTAAAGCAGCATCTAAGAGAAGAGATATATTGGATCCTATTTGAAGTCTGTCACTATTTTGCATCCTTGGATTCATGAAATCTGCCGCTAAAAGATCCACGAGTGCCATGTAAATTAATATCCCAGTTGATGCTGCGTTGAATACTCCTTCCACTATTAGTGCTGTTGGACTATTCTCATCGTACACATTCGTGATCCCAATTCCAATCTCAATCCCTACCGGGGTCGTTAACGCGAAGAATAATCCCATTATTATCACAGACGCATCGATTTAGTGTCTGTTTGGATCCGTCTCGCCTTATGTGCCAAATTTATCTCAACCATTAATTTATCTATTTTAACGTGATTTGACGTGATCCGACGCCAATCCAAACACACACTTACTCTAGAGCACGTAGTTTAGGTCCATTTGGCGAGGAGAGACATCAAACCAACACCTAAGAGAAGAGATATATTGGATCCTATTTGAAGTCTGCCACTATTTTGCATCCTTGGATTCATGAAATCTGCCGCTAAAAGATCCATGAGTGCCATGTAAATTAATATCCCAGTTGATGCTGCATTGAACACTCCTTCCACCATTAGTGATCCCAATTCCAATTCCAATTCCTACGGTTGTGGACCGGAATTAAGAGATATCCTGGTAGTAAATACCATGTCGGGCCTAATATTTCAGTCATTATAAAGATTGGGCTAAACCTAGAGACAAGACCTTTGAGGCCCAAAATATAACCTGCAAACGCTAATACTTCTTTATAAATACAATACATTATAATTACTCAGGTATGCTATTAATCTAATAATAATTACTTTGACACTAAATGGGCATTGACTTGAGTGTCGGAGTGTTTGCAGGTCCCCCACCCGCCGTCGTGGAGCGCCACCGAAGTACCTAGATACTGGAGTTCTCCCTGTAATCCTGTCATCATCACCTTCTAGCCAGATACTCCTATTCTATGTCGTTCTCATATTTTTAGAACACAACACCTACGGAAGTCGTCAAGGCGAAAAACAATCCCATTATTATCACCTTGACAATATACTCTCTTTTATGATTGTGGTACTAACTTACATACATTAAGCATTGTCATTAAGGGCATTGTTGTAGTGTAAAGGCACACTATAGCTCTAGGAAGAAAATTTTGATCCGGGCCTAAACATAAGTTTGAAACAAGTTTATTTACGAAAAAAACAACTAGTTTTTTATTCTAATTATAACTAATAAAATAGATCGAGAATACCCCGAGAAAACATACACGATAATTATTCTTGAGAAAGGTTGTCACTCCAAAATGTTCATTATTGACACTATTTTTTAATTATTATTTTTAATTTAAGAACATATTTTTTATTTAATAAAATTAAAATATCAGTATTTAAATAAGAGTGATAATAAACAAAAAAAAAAAGTGACAATAACTCTACCTTATTCTTTTAGATTCATTTTCTTTTTCATCTCAACTACACTTCATATTTTTTTCGTATTTATTTTTCTCTTTTCTTATCACATCACTTATCATATATGATGTTTTCTTTTAAATTTCTATTAACTTCTTTCCCTCACTACAGAAATAATATACATCTCTGAAATTTTTTTGACAATAAGATATATAAAAAAACATAATATATTAATTATAAATTCAAATTAAATCTTTCAACACTCTTCTACCCTAGTAACTAAAATGTTGGTATCTTTTTACTAAATTGGTTATAAAAAATTAATTTTTTATTGAGTACCATAACGTTGTGTGACCCATGAACTCAATCTCATATAGTATTGAGTGCCAAAAAAAATTGGGTGCCAAAATATACATTATATATATAAAGTATTGTTACAAGTGAAAATTTTGACGGGCCCAAGGGTCCCCCATGATGAAAAGGCACTAGAGGTGCAAGCATTACTGACAAAAACGAAAAATGAGAAGAAAGAAATCAAGTAAAAAGCATATAATTGAGTAGCATCAAAGGTGAAGGCAAAGCCTCTAATTAAAATACCAAGTCAGTTCCAAATTATGGTCCAAAAAATTTGAGTTAAGGGTAAAAATAAAAAAGAGATGATGACAATCTTCATTGGAGAGGCCACAACACACACATGGTAGGGTAAAGAATCATATTCAAGTTGAAGAAGCTATTCCACCACAATTTAAGGATGAATTTGATAAACTATGTGGCAAGAACACAATCAAATTTGATAATTTTGAACAGCAGGATAACCTGCTGAAATCTTGGCTCCTTCAAACATTTCTGGTAACTCTTCTCAAACTGAAAGTCATGATGCATCAGGTATGCAAGCCACGATGGCCACTCCTAGTCAGATTTTTTCTTATGAAGATACTTGGTACTCGAATTTCAGTGCTACCAATCACTTGAATTCAGATGTTAATAATATGATGTCCAAATTTGAATACTCTGGTCATGAGAAAATTCACATGGGAAATGGCAGCAAAATAGGTATTAAACATATTGGTCACTCTAATTTTCTTGATGCCAATTCTATTGTTCTATCTTTGACAAATCTTTTGCATGCACCTAACATATCTAAAAATCTCATGAGTGTTTCTCACTTTGCTAGGGATAATGATGCATTTTTTTGAATTTCACCCTTATATATGTCTTGTTAAATCAGGTAACCAAGAAGATACTTCTGCAAGGGATCCTTAGGGATGACTTGTATGCTTTTGAGAACCTGAGAATTATTCCTACTGAATCTACATCTCAAAGATCTATTTTCCTGTGTTCTGTTTTGAAATATGATTCTTTTGATTTGTGGCACTCTTGACTTGCACATGCCAATGCTAGGATAACCATTGTTGTAATGAAATTTCCTTTGTTTGTTCCTCATGTTGTATGGGTAAATCACATACTTTGCCTTTTTCTAATTCAACTACTGTGTATGACTCTCCTCTTCAATTGGTTTATTATGATGTTTGGGGACCATCTCATATTCCCTCTAAAGATGGATATAGGTATTATGTTCACTTTGTAGATGCCTACGCTCTGCGCTCGGTTCACATATGGATTTATTTCATGCATAACAAATTCGAATGCTTTAATCACTTTTTTCATAAAATACAAAATGGATTTTCTATCTCAACTCTCAATCTATATGGGTTGTATCACTTGTCGCAACTGGGGTCGTGGCGGGGACGGCGATAAATAAAAGGAAATGAGTCACCACTAAGATTTATTAAAGGAAACCTTAGAAAAACTTAAAAGAAAGTCTTTAGAATCAATTTCAGATTCGGGAGTCGATTACGAGTGAGGAAGGTACTAGCACCCCACAACGTCCACTTAACACATAGTTACCGTCTAATTAATGTGCAAAATAATTAACTATAAAATATTTAATATCACTTCAAAAATTATTTGTTGAATTAATATTTATTTATTAACAAGAGGGGAGAACTATTTTTTATATATTTTGGCTCGACAGGTTCGATCGTCGCTCCTACGTATCCTCAGCTAGAGGAGGAATCAAAGCAACGTAGTTCTTGATGATTTTAATTGGTATTTAATTATTATTGTATGAAAATCCACACTTGGATAGGAATCACGACATGGTACTGTTCAATGAAGGTCTTATATGACATACATTCCATAATGAAAGACAAGGTTCATCGTGTGAATTTATTGCAGGCACGGGGTTATTGATACTACGGTGTTCAACAACCCATGTAATGCCCTTGATTTGATGGCGGAAGGGCCACTCAATAACATAAGGCAAATTTTATATATGCAAAGGATACGATAGTGAGCTATTCAATAATGAATGTACACCTTTGGCTCAGGTGGTGCAAATGCCACTTAACCCGATCAAAGATCAATCCTTTATGTCTATGGTACACGAAGAAAAGCCGTTCAATCAAACCATATGACGCCTTGGACGGTGGCATAACAACTCAATTGGATCAAGGGTTATTTTTGTTAAATATCATTGATTATATCGACGGAATACTACTCAACTAGACTTAAGTTTATTTTTATTAAATATT
This sequence comes from Cyamopsis tetragonoloba, assembly GCA_037177725.1. Classification (NCBI taxonomy): domain Eukaryota; kingdom Viridiplantae; phylum Streptophyta; class Magnoliopsida; order Fabales; family Fabaceae; genus Cyamopsis; species Cyamopsis tetragonoloba. The sequence continues at coordinate 45,844,084 of CM074124.1, forward strand.
GTTGATTATACCGGTGGAACACAACTAAAATAAAATCAAGGTTTAACTCTTATCAACAAAAATAATTTATTCAACAATCCAACAGTACCCAAAATAGTCCCAAGAATAAGAAGACAGCAAAGAAAAACTAGAAAAAAAAAACGCAGCACAACTCAGGAAATGGAAAATGCTGGCAGTGCAGAAAGTAAACAAAAAAGAAAAGAAAAAGACCCACATTCAAAACAAAAATAAAACAACCAGGCCTTCTACAGAACAAGAAAACAAAAAAAAAATACCACATAGCACAAAAACACCTGGGGTGCAGAAAGTAAAATGTCAGAAAAAGTGGATTCAAAACAGAAATAAAACAAACAGACTCTGCAACACAAGTAAAAAATACACAGATTACAAAACATTGAGATGGTGTAGAAAGCAAAAATGGAAAAACAGGTCAGATTCAAAATGAAATAAGAAGGGCAGCACTTTCCCCACTACACGTCTTTTTTTACTCCAAATATAACACAATTTCAACCAAGATTTGTAAGGTAAGGTGGAATGAGTGAGATTGTGCTATACTATGTGAATTTCCCAATCTTTGAGTTCGGATTTTTAAAATCCAAGTGTGTTAAAATCCGAGTGAGTTCGGATTTTTAAAATTCGTTTGAAAAATTCGGTATTTATATTGACAAGTGTGGTTATTCGCTCGGATTTTAAAAATCCGAGCGAAGGGCATTTTTGGAAAAAAAAAATAAGACATGTGGTACCCTGAAAAAAGAGTGTGGTGAAAAAAGTGTTGGCCAATAAGAACAAGCCTTCTCCTTCCTAAAAAGCAAAATAGAGCATAGCCTTAAAAAAAAGCATAACAAGAAAAAGGTTTAGCACAAAAAGGTCTATTTTCAATCGGTTTTTCACAACAACTAGGCTTATTTTACAACAGGTTTTTCATGGTTCCAATTTCTTGTTTCTTTTCATGAAGTTCATCCTCAAAAAGGTCTCCAGAAGTAGTTAAAACAGCAGTTAAAGCACTGGGTTCAGACTTGCTTTTCTTATCCAATGATTTGACATTAATTTGCTTCTGACTGTTATGAAAATAAGGGGAAACATACCTAACACCATCCTCAGTTTGACTAAGAGCTTTAACTTAAATGGTCATGTACTAAATCATAAGACTTGGGAGCAGAAAGTTCAAGGTTCGAACCTTGACAGATGAAAACAGTTTAGTTTAAGGTGTTTACAATTTTCTCAGATGAAAACAGTTTAGTTTAAGGTGTTTACAATTTTCTGAACCCCGAGTTTCTTCTTCTTGGGTTTAACATTACTAGCTTGACCATCATTTCCACTATCTTGTAGCTTATTGACAATGGCTTTCTTGAATTTAAAAGTCTCAATATCATTTACATTTCCATCCTGTGGCAGCTTATGCTCAAGGAAGCTACCATCCGTACCTGGTTTTGCAATGAATCCAACCTCATTGCAATAACATGCATGATTCCGCATCAACCTTCTTTTCACTAATAATAATAAAAATTATTTAAAACACAATAGTGTTATGAAACTAATGTAAATATAAGAGAGAAACGAGAGTAAATGATAGACTTTATTTCTATTCAAAAGTACATAATACAATAGGTGAATATTCTATTTATAGGCATAAAGAAATACATAAACAATCTTACTAGGGACTTGGATCTAAGATGATAAAGGTGGGAATATAGTACCTATCTTTATCTAATTGAAGTACTTAATAACAACCTAAAGGATATGGACATCCATTTAGATAAACATTTATAATACTTCACATTGGATGTTCATCTTAAGAATATGCATAGTTAAAATCTTACTGAGGAAAACTTTATGGGACCAAACTTAGTAACTCTTTAATATGTCATTAGGGTTTGCTCATTAAAAACCTTGCCAAAAAAACCTAGTGGGATAAAAATCATGGCGAAGAAAAAAAGTGTTACTTCTCCCCTCATGCAGACAATTATCTTTTAGTTGATGGAGATCAATCCTTTGCACTAGTTGTTCAAATTTTGTAATGACTTCATAAATCGATCTACTAAATTTTCACTTGATTGAACAGATATATCTCCTTATTTTTGAAGATCGCGAGTGAAAAATTTTGACGAAATGTGTTTCGTCCTATATCTCCCTTGATGTATCCCTCTTTTATTTGAAATACATGCAAGGATAAATATAGACAATTTATAAATAAAGAGAAGAAAAAAAACATATTAAATTTTGAGAGAAAAATAACACGTTAATTAAATCTAAAAAAACTATTGCCATGTGTATTAGATTTTTATTTTTAAGATTTATAATTCTTATAAGTGTGCAAATTTAATATTTTATTCTTAAATACAAGCAAATAATAAGCTTTTAACAATACTCCTATGGAAATTGAATATTAAGTTTTTGAAATAATAAAAAAAATTATAAAAGTTACAAAAACACAACAATAATAGCTTATCATGAAAATTGAATATTAAGTTTTTGAAATAACACATAAAATAATATAAATTTATATTCTTTATATCTGTATAAATTTTTAAATACCAAAATAAAAAATATATTTTATAGGAGGAAAAAACATAAGAAAGAAACATGGAAAAGGAGAAAGTAAAACATTAAAAGTAGAAGACTGCATAGGAAAGAAAGAGAAAAAGAGAAAATAAAACTAAAAACAGACCCTATGGGATTCGAATACATGCAACATTATCTTCATATATGTTTGTCTACGGCATCTTTTCTGACGAATTATGACTTGCCTCATATAATGCTAAAATCTCTACATGGTTAGATAAAGTGGCTAGTGTGGTTTATGTCCTAGATCTCCATGAAATAGTATGATTTGGTTCAGGGGCGGAGCTAGCCCATTTTTGTTGGAGGGGCCAAACATTTAAATTAAATTTTATTTATAAAATTAATATATGAAAAATAATTAATAATTAAAATAGTTTATGATAATTAATACTTATATAAAACATAAAATAGAGGTAAAAATTGAAAATAAGGATGAAAAACTTATAATTTTTACCTAAGAAAATTGAACATGGTGATGCTTTCTAGATTCGAATTCATTTATAATTGATTCAGCAATTTCTTTTTCAATATAAATAGTTAAGCTATCTGCAAAAAATCGTCAATTGTATTCCTTTTAAAAAAATTATCAATTGTTTTGATTTTTACTCATAGCTACAATAGATAAAATACATTATTATTGAAAAATCACAGTCTAGTTTTAGTCACGTAAGTGGTAACCACAAAAAAAATTAACATGAGAAAAACGCAATACATTATAATATGAGCAAGTTGTTAATTAATAATAATACATAACACTTTATTAGTTCAAACAATAACATAAGACAAAAGATTTTTTTTTTTTAAAAAAAAAAAACTTTATAAGTTATAACTAAAAATATTAAAATTACAAAACTTACGGTCAATAAAGAGACAAAAGCGCAACTTCAGAGCGATAACCAAATTAGCAAATTAGGAGAGCAATCAAAACTCATTAACTGACCAAGGCGTAGATATCGAGTAAGAAGCGATGACTTACAAGCGCACTATGTTAGTATGTTCCAAGGTTAGAGAGCACATTTTAGTATTTTGGAAATTCATATATAGAGAGAAAAGAGCAAGGGGCGGCTTGTTACCGTTTGAGAGGCAGAGTGAAAATTGTGAAACAACTAACTTCTTAAGTAAGTTTTAACAATAATAATATATTATATTATATATTATATTATTATATACTAATTTTTAAATCTGAAACATATCTTCAAAAGTTATTTTAGGCATGTTTTTATGCTATTATATATTATATTATTATATAATATCTTCAAAAATATAAAACACATATATGTTATTATAGTAATTTTGATGATCTTTACATCTTGAAAGAATTAGCTTTTGTTGTAAAATACGTTTGATACACACCTAAAAAAAACTTTCAATGGGGGGCTATTATAAAAAATTTTGGGGACGCCATTACAAAAAATTATATATACATACTAATAAAAAAAAAATTCAATAGGGGGCCAAGGCCCCTCTATTGCAACACTAGTCTCCGCTCCGGATTTGGTCCTCTAAAATCATTAAAATATATTCACGTGAAAAAATATGACTCATACTATTAATATAATAATAATATAAATTTAAAATAAAAATAATTTTTTTTAAAAAAAATTCACTACCCTTCTCTGGACTCATACTATTGGAAGGAAGGGGTTTGGCATTGGGTTATGCGTTGGAGGAGGAACCTCTTTGGTTGGGAGGTAACCTGGAAGTGCATTTGTTAAATTGTTTGGATAGAAGTAGATTCACTTCAATGCTACTTTTTTATTGTATTTGTTGTATCTCAACCATTAATTTATCTATTTTAACGTGATTTGACGTGATCCGACGCCAACCTAAACACACACTTAAACACTTTCTGCGTAATGAAGGAAAGTACTTTTACTTTAAGTATCAACGGTTATGAATTGTTTGGACACAAATCTCAACCTCGTTTAACGTACAAAATAATTTTTAACTTCTAATCAAAGTACTTTTATGTGAACTGAAAATTAAACACAATAATATTATTGTCCATCTAGCACGTACAGTGTACATCCATAGGAGAGAATTTCCGGAATGTTTGATGCCAAAAACTAAATAAAAAAATGAAAAAGGCATATTAGACTAACATTTGATTGAACATCAGAAACGAAATTGAAAGGGAAAAAAAAAAGAAACAAAAAAAGGAAAATAAAACAAATACCAAACTAAATCCAACTCATGTATGGAATATGGATACCTCTGATATTATCATTTCTTTGAGTAAACAACGATATACAAAGAACCCAAAAAATGTTCAAAAAAAAAAAAGAACCCAAAAAAAATAAAAAATAAAAAAACCGTTGGGATACCACTTGATACAATTGATTACACCAAAAATTAAAACGGATAGAGGGCTATGTCCCCATGGTCAGCAACAAAAAAATGGAATTACCCTTGTTTCACTGGGTATTTTCCCATCATATCCTTTCCCCTGTATATAATTTTTGCACCCCATCATCAGCATTGGACATGGTTCATTTTCTGCAGAACAAATGATAGACAAGATATCTCTAGCACATGATTCATTAGAGATCATCACAAACAACCTGAAAATTGAGAACCGAGAGATCATCATACAGATGTTCCTTCAAACAGAAAATCCATCCAAAAGGAAGAGCCTTAGCACAACGGCTCATAAAAAATTGCATGTTTTACTTCTATCGATGGTAAAACTATGTATCATCCAACGTTAGCAGCCCTCTTCCAAAATCAAATTAAGAACAGTAAAACAAAGATGAAGCAGAATTCTGGGTAACACGCATTTGTTCCAACTCAGAAATTAATACAGTTGCTTGGCCAGTTCTCCCAACCTTTAGAACATTGATATAATTACAAACAGAAGCATAGAAATAAATAACTGCTTACCAAAACAGGGCAATATTGAGATAGCTGAACTCAACTCCCTGTAGTAGGTCTTCGTTTCACCACCAAATCATCAGCTGAGTAGTAATCAGCGATGAGCCGGTACATATATGACGGGTTATGCCCTCCTCTAAAAAGAAGTAATATCCAAACCCAAACGCATAAAAACAAACCAATTAGTACGATACAATTATTTTCTGAAGTCAATGAAAAGAGAAAATTAGGGTTTGTTTACTTTGCATGTTCACTTCCTGTATGTGTTTAATTCAAAGAATAGGAGAGGAGGGACTTAATGGTAGTGTTTTGTGTTTGTTTTGCAATGGGAGATAGAGGATTTGCAAAAAAAGGAAACTAAATTATAGTTGTTTTGGTTGTTTTAAATGTTTGCTATACAAATCTCCAAAAACAGAAAATAAAATGAAAAAAGGTGATAGTTTTGTTTGATAGGGCCTGTTTACTTTACATTTTAATTTTTTGCTTTCATTTTCTATCTTATGTATGTGTCTAGTTCAAAGAATGGGAGGGGAAGGACTAAAATAGTGTTTTTTTTTTGTTTAGTTTGGTAGAGGAGATAGAGAGGTTTTACAAAACATTGAAACTAAATTGGAGTTGTTTTGATTGTTTCCAATATTTGTTACACAAATCTCCAAAATCAAAAAATAAAAAATAAAAGCATGGTGATAATTTAGTATTGCAACTACACATAAAAACATGAAAATGAAAACAGAAAATAAAAATACAAAGTAAACTCGCCCTTAGTTTCTCAATCAATTTCAGTTGAACTTACGTGTCAGTTATAAAGAGACTAACAAGTTTTGGTGGCACATAATCAAATGTTGGATTAACAACATGAAGAGAACCAGCGCCACCAGCAGAATCCATGCAATCTGAGAACTCCCCAAAGTCAAGTAGCTCTGATGGGGATCTAAGCTCATTCAGTAGGACTTCAGGATTGTGAGGATACAAAGGGCATAACTGTGAACAATAGATAAGCAACTGTTTTAACAAAAGGCAAATAGTTGGTAACTGAAACGACGATCACAGTTCAATTCCAAAACAGGGTTATGGCACCAAAGTTTCCATAGGAATCAATGGAAATCCTTGGTAATATTAACACAATCTGGATTATTGTTGTGGAAGAATATGGTTCATTTAGCTAGGATTAGGATAAGTTAGTATTCTAGCCTTATTTTTCTGTTTTGTTACCTCTCATTTGAGAAGTTTGATGAAACCTTACCCCTCTTTTCTCTCTCCTTTCATTTCTCCTTTATCTTTCTGTCTACATTTGTAATTTAGTTCTGCCAAAATATCAGTGAAGAGGACCAGTATTGTCCATACTTTCTATGAAAGAAAAAACACTTATCACCACTTTCTATACGGTAAGACTGTATCAGAGCTAAGGGACAAATTGCAGGAAGGGTATAAACAGCAAAGACAGGCGCCAATCGTGGCTCAGTGTCTTCAGCAAAGACAAGGGACAGCATTTCTACCATTACTATATTGATTATTGAATGGTAAAAATGGTCTAGAGTGAACACATCCTGAGGCTTGTAATGGATGATAATGTAAAATTTGGACATCTTAGTCGTAAGGTGCAAATTAAAAAAAAAAAAATAGTGATCAGAAAACTCCAATGCAATTGTGTTTGTCCGGTTGATTAACTATAGAACCTACAACTAGAAATCTCTTCTAATTCTTGCTGACACTTAATAAAGTGTTAGATTGTGTCAAAAATCCTACACTTCCATTGAGAATTCATCTTAAATCTTGTGCAGTTAAAAACCTAGCTTTGGCACAAAGGGGGAGACACACAAGAGCTTGACCCTGGATTTGGCAGCAAACTATTGTACTATTTCCAGATTTAACTGAACAAGAAAGAAATTATGGGAGGCAGATGGATATTATATCTTAACAACTAACCTTGTGACTCCCAGCAAGTACGACAAAAGGAACAGCATGCCTTTGAGCTGCAAGTGCAACCATATTTAACCCAACCGGGGCAATAACTCCACCATTAGCCATGACAGCATGTGCTCCAACTATAACCTATGTAAATGTAATAGTAAGTTGAAACCAATTTAAATTCAGCAGAAGTCTTGATACCAAAAATGACACCAAGATTTTTGCATACCATGTTCACTCGGGAAATCATGGCAAAAACTGCAGAGTCGGTAATTACTGTGGTCTGTAATCCTCTAGCAGCCAATTCTTTTGCAAGGAGGTGTCCCTGATATCTGATTGCATAAACAGTCAACATTAAATGGTTTTATGAAGAACATTAAAAATCCATTGCAAATAAATCATCTTTATCCCCTGCAAATCTTAGATATCCCTTGCTACCGACCTTGGGGCACCTTCCGCGACAAAGACCTTAAATGATCTCTTTTTTTCCTTTGCAGCACAAAGAAATTCCAACACTGTTTTTGAACTGCCCAGCGTTAATATTACTTCACTGAAAATCATGCAAACAGCAGTGTAAAGAAATAATAAATGTTTAAAAAAGAAAATAACATCGTAGAATGAAGATATAATCACATAAATTAACAGAAGAATATTGCAAAGTTATTTAAGATACAAGGGATGCAAGAAAAAAAAAATAATAACAAAATACGACAACGTATGGATCCTAAATTCCTAATCTGAGTCAAGTAGATTAACAACCTTCCACAACATGTTAACTTTGAGAAATATGGACATATAAATAACTCATCTTTCCAGTGAAAAGAAAACTAATAAAACGAGTCGAAGTTACTTTCAAACAGAGAAATACTTAAGACTTGGGTACTTAAGACAATTATCAAATATATTAATGATAATCCGAGTTAATATAATGCACTACAAAATGCACTTTGACTAATTATATCAGCCTATACTAATCATCCCCTGCAATACAATTTCCATATGTTCATAATATAATAAATCATAATCACTCTTTTATTTGTTTTACATCCCAGATCAGTAATGCCATCATGCTTTTACAGAAAGATACCACAGACTCCACAGCTAAAAAAATAAGGGTAGAACAGCCTCCAAGGGAAGCTTTAACTAAACTGTGGCTTGATAAACTCAGCCATATAAATAGTTAAGTAACAAATAACTTGGAATCTTCCAGCTGTTAATGTCTTTGCCATTTCAGCCCAATGTTCCCCACTATCAAAATAACATAGAAATAACTCAAAGAAATTGTTGGACATTTAGCATATGCATTGCCTCCTAATTGTAATTACTATAAGTAACAACAACAACAGTTGGTGATTAAGAATTGAATCCATCTAGAAACAGGTACAACATAATTTTCACTTTATGACATGGTAAAGAATACACAACTCAAAAAAACAAAAGCATTCAAATTTCAATCAACCATCAAGAGGTGAATTCTTGGGCACTGCAATCCATTATCAGAGACTATTCATGATCAGAACTCAGAAGTAAGGAGTCTTAGGCTCTTAGCATCAATATAATAATAAATAAAAGAGCCTTATCATTGCACGATATAGGGTCCAAAAAATTGGCATAAAAATATGGAAAAAAATTCCATGCAAACCTTTCAGTCACAGATCAATCTGGCATTTAGTGAGCAAGCATAACATGTTTTCAAATAAACACTTTAAAGTAGAAAAAGATAAACAATATATCTTAGACTAGCATCAAGTAAACGAACTTTTGATGAATGTGCTCGACTGCCTGTTCAGCTATTTGTTCATAACAAGTGGATATGTCTTGAATAAGTTCATTGACTGCTTCAATGACATCGTGCTTCAACTTCCGACCTCTTGTACTTTTTTCAACAGCTATAACAAAGGACAAAAATAACTCAAACTCAAAAGGACACATGCAATTGAAAACCAGAAGAAGAAGAAAAAAAAACAATAACAATTTCATCATCAAATGCCTTGCAGAAAGAAGGAACCCATCCTTACATCTACTTTTCCCTTCAGATTCACCCCCCGAGGAAGATGTGGGCGGAACGGCGGCTGAATCAGTCAAATCCTCTAGAAGAGTTTGCAATGATGGTGGACGTAAGGTGCTTCTTGCAGCAGCTGCAACAGCAGCAGCAGATAAAACAGGATGATCATCTCGCTCTACATCATCTTCATCATCACTTGCAGCTGATAGCCCCAAACCAGCTATAGCAGCTGTTGCAAGGGAAAGATCCTCCTCCCTTGTGATGTGCAAGACACGCCTCACGATGTTTCCCACAGCTAGCTCTGAAATCACATGCACAACATGATATGATAGGCAAACACTAAATTAGTCAACAAAATTCCCTAATCCTAATAAACCATTGCGCATGTGGTTGTAAAACATCCTTCAACAAAAGTAGAACTAGGAAATCAGGTAACTCTGCCGTCTAATAAACTCAAACATACATACCTCCTCACTTCCATAAAATCATTGGAAACAACAAAACAAAATACACACTTCTAGCTTAAAAAAAACCAAAAAAAAAACAAAAAACTTAATCTTAGCATACCAACAGGATTAGCAGCAATAAGCTGCTCCCCCACAGCCCTTACTGCATTAATCAGAGCTGTGGCTTGGTTTGTGTGTGGCACCCGCTGCTGTGAAATCACAGACCGGAGCAACTCTGCCGTTTGCTTTGCTGTGGCCTGAGAACCTTCAATTTTACTGGCAATTACACAGATATAAATAAATAAATAATAATAAACAGAAACGAAAAGTCACACATAGAGACACACAGAGAAAATCACAAAAATCAGTTCCTAGACCTCAAAAGTCACAAGAAGGCTCTTAATCACACCATTCATTGAACTCAAACAGTGTCAGTAAGAAAAAATTTACCGTTTCTTAAGCTGATTCACGAAATCATTCACAAGGCCCTGAACATCTGGCATTTTGATATGAAACTGAACCTGAAATTATTAATACTAATAATCAAGAAAAACATAAAGACTTAACTTTACAAAGATATATAGGCAAAAGTTTAACCTAAACGAACATTATGAAATCTGGGGTCTTTGACTTTCTAGTTGGAATAACATTTTTCTCAGAAATCAAATAAAAATAAAGGATATACCATAAGTACATTATAAACAGGGTTTGGCCTGTGAGAAGATATTGACAGAATATTAATAAAATAATAGCTGAATAAATGATTGGATTCTATTCGCAGCTGCAAGTGCTATTATCTTTGTGTTATTGAATAAATCCTCCTCTATCTGTTGCGGGTCAAGCACTCCTTCCCCTTCTTCACAGGGAATCCAATAGCCCAGATTCAGATTCAGGCAACCCACAACTAATATTAAGCAAAAGGCAACAGAAAATAAAATTTTCTTGTACAAAATAAATAATTAAGAAAGACACTGACGCGGGGACAGGTTCGGATCATACAGAAAAAGTTTGAACCAATCAAACCACTTGGGTTGAGTTGGCCGGGTCAGTTGTTTGGGTTGATCTTTTTTTCCCAAATATCACTAGTATATCTGTATGACACACATAGTTATTTAGGGTGCGTTTGAGAAGTTTTTTTCCCACAGCATTTTTCAAAAAGCTGATAGAAGTCGTTTGGGAAGAATAGAGAAAATCAATTAACGTTTTTATTATTTTGTTATAACTACGAGAAACTAGAATTTGTTTGAGAAAGCATCTCCAGTTGTGGATATATTAGATTCCCAGCAGTTCTCTTCAACTAATATATGCTAACCAATAAGCTCATAGAAGATTAGAAGTGGTGCTTGTCAAATCAAAAAGAGAAGACGAAGACATATTAAGTTTCAGTTAACCAGGTATATATTTCTAATGAAACTAACTACCTATGCTAACGGATAGTTTGCACAAGCTTAATTAACTACAGAAATCAATGCTATATTTATATGAAATCAGAATGTCAGCAAAGAACTGGCATAATTTATGCAGCCGGAGCTCACTCAACATTCCAAATCTTGTATGCCGAAGAACCACGGTCATATTTCGTAAAAGAAAAGAAAAAAATTATTTTCATTTTCAAATTGAAAAGCAGAATTCGTGAAGCAACAAAGAAGCTTGAAACCAAAACAAAAGAAGAGGCAACGCATGGAAGCAAACAAAAACAAGAGAAATGGAGAAAACTCAAATTTGATTTTCATTTTCAATTGGATTCAATCTAAGCTTGGTCAGAAACCTCAAAAACCCTCGAAAGTAGCGAAAGAGGGAAAAATGGAACTTACAGAAGCAGCAAAAACCAAAAAAAAAAACGGAGCAGCGATCTCTCTCGAGTCTTGCAATCACTTATGGTGTTGTCTTCGTTCTCTTGAATTTCATCAGTCTTTGTTAGGAGCAAGCAGAATTCGTGGCAAAAGGGCAACAGCCAACAGGGCTTCGAGTTGAATCCATTTGTTTTTTTTTTAAATTTGAATACTACCTCCGGTCCTAATTATAATAAAAAAAATATTATTTGTGCATATTAAGAAAGTGGATTACTTTGTGTTTAATTCTCTTGATTTCATTCAAAAACATAAGTTTTAATTATAAAAAAATACTCTCTCTTTCATTTGGATAGGTCAAATAACATTGAAAATGAGAAAAGTGCTTGAAATTAACATTAAATAAGGAGAGAGGGGTTAAGATTTCTTTATATTTTAGACTAAGAAGTTTCAAATTTTTTGGCTTATAACTAGGACCGGAGGTAGTATGTTTTAGGAAAATGCTAAACATTCGTTGTTAACAATACAAAAGTGAAAATGTTTGATTTCAATCAATAGTACTTATTGTTTCAAAAGTTAAAATCTAACTTAAATGCTACGAATCCTAACAAAATATTTCTACTTTTGTATTCTTTAGGGTACCGTTTAACAAGACCCTATGTTTTATGCTTATTCTGAAAAAAACAAGACCTATGTTTTATCACTATATTTTGATTATTTTATAATTTAAAAATTTTGGTTTTAGTCCAAACTTTTATTCCATAGTGAAATTAGTAGAGACTAATTCTTTTGCAAAATACTCATATAATATTCTTTTTTCTATCTAACTTTTATTTAACGTCTCTCTTAACTATTTTTCATGCCTGAGGGTTTCGTCTATGAAAGCACTCATTTGCAAGAAAACCGCCAAGAGTGGTGGTTCTTGCCGGATAACCATTATTGGCAAAGATCTGGAATGCTTAGATCTTTCTCGGGAATATGTGGAAGTTCGGAGAAGGTGTGCTAAGAAGTTCAAACAACTAATGAAGTTATGTGAAGCTAAAGGTTCTCTAGCTCATAATAGTGCATCCTTTTCCTCGGACATGTCGTTGACTAATGAGCAGATTAATAAGATCAAGAAATCTTTTAAATATATTATGTTAGGCGATCAGAGGAGAAGAATCGAAAGCAACAAATTGGTGAAGATGATTTGTGGTTAGAATTCAATTTGACCCTAAGGAATCTCATCTAACTACTATGAAAAGGATCTTCAGATATCTTACTAAAACTACTAATCTTGGTCAGTGGTATGAAAGAGGCACAGACTTTGATCTCATTGGATACATTGATGCTAACTATATTAGATATAGTGATGCTAATTATCATTGAATTCAAATCCTATTCCATTTATCGACACCTCGAATGGAATGAAGTTTATGTCACCTATCAACAACCTAAAAATCTGATATGGCATCCTTTTAGCTTTGTAGAAATCAAAGGCAATTATCTGGAGAGATTCTCGTCCAATAAAATATCTATCCCTAGAACTATCATGTTACATGAGTTTATCCAAATTCCTCAATGGAACATTACACCTTATCTTGAAAGAGGAGGACTAATAGGTTTCGTCTAGCATTAGAAACCTATTTATCCTCGAGCACGAGACAATTATATGCCTCTATTGTTATCTTTCATTAAATTCTTCCTAGAAAGAACTTCCCTCCAATCATTAGAGCCAACTTTAAGGAAAAAGCATTGAGATTACTAAGAATCTAATAGGATATCTCATAGATTCTCATCCCTCTGAGTGAAGAGTACACAATGAGAAGGATTGGTGGAACCATATAGATGTAAAGGACAATGTCTCTAAGGTCAAATCATTGTTCAAGGAAGAGAGGATCAAGTACAGGATGAACTGCCTTACTGAAGTAGGAAGGTTCTTATTTCATCTAGTCTCCAAGTGCATTTTTGTGAAAAACTATGAGTTTTGATATAATCAAGCCCGCTGAGCTTGCTCTCATGTTTGTTGTCTTGAAAGGAAAGAAGAGTAACTTTCATTACATGATCGTCAAACACATGGAGAAGTGTTTTGGCAATGCTAAAAATTCAGCTAATTTGCCATTTAGTATGCTTTTAACAAGTATACCAAACCACTTTGGAGTACTTCTGGAATGGGAAGAGTATGGCATTCATCCACCTTAAGATAAGTTTGGAGAAAGGGCCTTATCCTTTCTTACACTAAAATGATCATTACCTCAACAACCTATAGTTGCTCAAATTCATACTGATGTTCAGTATGAGTTTCTTAGAAAGATAACTTATGGGGCTCTTAGAATCCTTGAAGAGCATTAGCCTGAGAAAAGAGTTGAATAATTTGATGAAAAGGGCAAGGGGAAAAGGCACCTGGAAGATGCTGACTTTCCCAAGAAAAGATGTAGGTATGAAGGTCCTAACTCCACTAGAAAAGTATGTCTCTCTGCCCACATGAGAAATAACTCAAAATACAATCTAAGTTCATCATATGGCTCAAATTAGTATCAAATTGAAGCTGGGAAAGAAGAATCCTGTGAGAATACACCTGCTAAGACAGGGGTGTCATCTCATTTTTAGGAATTAAATCTTCATGATGAGCACGGGCAAGAAGAAGAAGTAAGTTCAGAAGAGGAAGCTGGTGGAAGAGGAAATGAAGAAAGTACTGAACTTATAGTTCAAAGTTCAATCTGTAACATAAGCACCTCAGGTCGAGGCTGCACAGACTCATATTGAAGGACAATTTTGGCTAAAAAGGTTCCAGAGAAGTATGACACAAATGATACCATTAGAAGATTGCTAAATTCTATGTCAATTTTTCTCTAGTACTACTGAGAAGAAGGATGACAACATTGCCTTTCCATCTCAAATCTAATCATTTTTTCAAGAGAAAGAGATTTCCTTTGAGTCCTTAAGGCATCTATCATCCATAAATACCTATACTAGGAAACTTGAGAAGGAAATGGTTGTGGAAAGACGCGTCAAGCATCTGAGGAAGTTGAGAAGAGACTAAATGCACTAGAAGGAGGACAAAGGAGGATAGTTAAAAGGCTGGAAACTATTGTTGAAACTCTTAAACTCATAATTCAGTCTCACCAGGAGTCTAAACATATACAACTTATCTTTGAAGAAAATCTACTCAAGAGCCTCTATAATATGTCCGTCAAGATTTCTCTAATTCTACCTATTAAAGTAGTTTTCCATCAACTCCTCAAGAACCATCTAGCTCCAACTCCTTTCGTGATCACCCTGTATGGCTATTAGGCTATATCAACACATTATCATCTTTTGGTAGCCTTTGCATTTTTGAATGATAGTAAGAAGGGGAGAAGAAAACCTATGAAAAATCTTAGGAGTAAAAGTCGGAGTTTGATTAGTTATGGAACTTTAGGATAATCAGTTGTGTGTGTGTGTTCATGCTACTTAAGCAAGCAGCTTTATTTTCAATTTATGTTATTTATGATTAATCTGTAAGAGTGAAATTTTCATATTTGTTAGTTATTGTCTTATCTTATTATTTGAAATCTGAATCTGCTATATGTGCGGTAACTGATCTAATCTATCCATTAATGCCTTATCGTCTTAAGATTTGACCTGTTATTATCAATTTAAAAGTATTTGAATATGCGCTTAAATGTTTAGACAAGTCTCTCCAATTTAGAATATGATCAACTTCGAGAGGGAGTTATAAAACTTAGGGGGAGTTCTTACCCTTATCTCAGATACTCAAATTAGCTAGATTTTTCCTAGCTCACTGGGTTTCCCATAATTAAAAAGGTGGAGATTGTTGAGTTAAAACTCTCATATCATATTGATTTTAATGATAACAAATCCATAATTAGCTAAAAGAAATCTAAGGCTTATTTGAGATGCCTTGTGATCTAACCTAGTTATTCAAGTGTGCAAAATCAATAAGTAGATCATTGTTCTCTAAATGATATATCCAAAGAGGCATACATGAGAAGCAAGGCTACTTAACAATCTAAACTAAACTCAGACGAAGATATCTGCTAGAAGTTCAAACTGAAAACCTAAAATACCCATAAGAAAAATCTAACTCATCAAGACTGAAGTAAAATATACTTCAAGAGAAAAATAATGAAAGTCGAAAGGAAGATACTCATCTGGAAATTTGGAAAAATTGCATTCAAGATCTCAAGCCAAAATTCAGTGACAGGATTTGAAAATAGCTGAAGTCCTAAGGAAAAGGAAGTTCAAATTCCAAATTTGAACTACTCCATTATGATAACTATCTAAGAAGAATGTTTGAAAGTCAAAGCAAAACTCAGATCACACTAGAAGGGTCAATAAAGACTTCAAATTAACAGAACTCAGATCATACAATAGAATATATCGCAACTGCACAAAATTGACAAATTCGATCTGAAATATGAAAATGACCATTAAGGGATCAAATCTGAGTCTCAAAATTGAAAGAGAGCTCACTTAGAAAGCTTGGACATAACTCAGATCCAAAGAAAGTTCTCAAACTAAGATTAGAAAACTTTGACAAAAATTGACAGAAGTGCGACAACTTGCAAAAGGTGACCACCATTCCTAGGAGACCAGCAGAACTTTGAATTCAAACTCCAATGACTCCAAGACATCTCCAGCGGATCTTTAACAGTTATATTCTCAAGGAGAAGTCTATAAATACAAGACATTACAGCTGAACAACTTCGAGGAACTTGAAATCATACACATCATTAAAAAAGAAGCTTCTATCACTGATCTATTTGCTAATTGCGAGTCTTAGTTTCAATCCAAGGTTCCTCCTATACTTACTAGGCACATATTGGTCAATCTTTATTGTAACTATATTAAGCTAGAGCAACATCTGATTATCCACACACTGTGTGTAATCAAACAACCATCAACAACTTCTATACCTATTAAATTGGTGAGTAAGTCACCCAACCAAGCTAGGTAGTGAGCCTAAGTGTTGGTAATGTTAGACAATGAGCAATAAGAGAAAGAAATAAAAGAGGAGAGAGAGAGGGAGAACACAACTATTTAACATGATTTGACACACAATGTATGTATCTATGCACTCAAAATGTTTAAGGGCAAAAGACTAACACTCAAATTTCTCCCAAAAGTTTGCTACTATAAGCTTAATAGTGAACGAAATCTCCAATAAATAGTTTGCATGCAATAAAAAATCATAAAGTCTTTTATGAGTTGTAATATGATGTAATATAAGGTATTAAACAAAGAAAGGAAAGAAAACACAAAAGACTATTTTACATCAAAGCACATCAAATTTACCGTTGAGAAAAATTTAATTAAAATTAAATAGACTTAATGCACTTTTTCAAGTAGTGTAACTCTAATTAAACCTAATTCATAATTCACAATTCTTCTTTCTTCACTTTATTATTTTATTTTTTCTACATTCACCCCCTTTTTTCTTTACTTTTTTTTAAACATTCGCCTTTTTTTTTTCTTTACACTCCATGAATAATTGGTATATTGTTTTCATTGAGGACTATGAAGAAAAGAGGTATGATCATAGGGCTTGCAACTATGTGATTTATTTGACTAGGTAAAAATGTTATTATCTTCGAGGTAGAGTCAATTAACATAATCGATATTCAAAATCTGATTAAGATCCAATAAAAGAATTGGTTCAATGTCCGAGTAGATGGTTCTGTTTTTTTAAAAAAATAAAAATAAAAATAAAAATTGATGTGTAGAACCATTTCAGATTTGGTCAAAATCATTTTTTATCAAAGTTAAAATTATTTACTTTCATTTAATCATTTCAGTTTTTTGTGCATCAATCATCTCAATTATTAATTTTTTTTTTTGGTTTGTATATTTTTCACTTCTCATTTTATTAAAATCTAAACCAAAATGACCCTAACTTGTATAGCTTTGTAATCCTTTGTTTTCTTTCGGGTCTAGCATAGTGGCATGTACCTATTACCTATGTAATCCTTGAGTACTTCTATTGGCATATGAAAAGAAAAACAAGCAAGAGAATTTGTTAGAAAAAATTGTACAAGAATTTAGAATCATTCGGTTTAAATACATATAAATGAATTTTTTTTGTTTTTAACAAGCGTGGCAGCATTTATGTTCCTTAATTTACTTGTAATGCTCAATAATTACTTTTGTTCATGCATTGCATTGCCAAATAACTTAGATATATTTCCACTTACCAAAAGATGCCGTAGTCCAGCAGAGAAATAGAGTTCTTAAGTTATGTGAACGAATGAATACCAATATATATGTATCACCAAAACACAGATAATAAGTAATTATTTATATTAAAATAATGGCAAAAAAAATATCACAAATGATATAAAATCTCTAATCTTGGAAAGACTTTGGTAGCATGACATGGGCAATGGGGTCCCTCTTAGCCTTCCATCTCTTAAACTTCTTTGAAGCAGCCTTCAGTGCCTTGGCCCATCCCTGCATGATCAAAATTAGCAAAAGAGTATGTCATACTTTTTATAATTTATGAAAGATTTTAAGGTAATTTCTGTGTCTCAGTCCAGTAAAAGATGTTTGCTCAATTCGAGTTTCTAAAATTTCTCAATTTTCAGAAATTGCAGGGAAAAAAAATGCAAAAAGAATTATTAGTTCCACCTTTTTTAAAGTGAGTTAGATTCAAACCAAAATTTAATATAGTATTTGAACCTATCCTAGATCTCTCAGTGGATCATTCATGAGGAGTGTGTCGAAAGTCCCATATATGAGCGTAAGAGAATGTGTTGAATGTCGCGAATTATCTTTTTATAAGCTAATTTTTGGGACCAAGTTAGCCCAAATCCAAAACTCAAACCAAAATTTAATATAGTATTTGAACCTATCCTAGATCTCTCAGTGGATCATTCATGAGGAGTGTGTCGAAAGTCCCATATATGAGCGTAAGAGAATGTGTTGAATGTCGCGAATTATCTTTTTATAAGCTAATTTTTGGGACCAAGTTAGCCCAAATCCAAAACTCAAGAAAGATAAAAAAAGTTAGGTAAAAATACAATTTTAATCCCTTAACTTTTACTTAATGTTCATTTTGGTTCGATAACTTTTTTAAGGTTCATTTAGGTCTCTCTACTTCTAGTTTTTGTCCAGAATAGTCCATATTGTCACTTTCGTTACCAATTTAACGGATTTTTTACTAACATTATTATATTCTGTTATCTATTTATTTTGAACCGTTAATTTACGACAATTTAGACAATTTATTTAAAACAATTTAGGCCATAAAAATTCACTAAATTGCTAATGGTAGTAACGACAAGATCATATTGAATGAAAAATAGAAGTTAAAGGACTAAAATGAATCTTGAAAAAATTATAGGACTAAAGGAAACCTTGAATAAAAGTTAATGGATCAAAATTATATTTTTTCAAAAAGTTATCTCAAATTTAAATCTCAGAAAGCAAGTTTCTCCTAATCCCAAATTCAGATTTAATTTTTTTTTTCTTAATTAAACTGCAGAAAACAGAACAGAACAGGAAAATACAGGTATAACAGGAATATAGATTGAATCGGAAAGAAAAAAGGGAAGCAAGTCAAATAACCAAATCAAAAGTACCTTTTTGATGATAGGGTTACAATTACACGAACCCTTAATCCTGGGAGGAGTAGGGGAGAAATCAGAAGGCAACTTGTTCTTGTTCCTGGTGTTTTTCTGTTTGTTCTTCCTAATCCTAGAAACCAGTTTCTTCTTGTTGACAGTACTAGTGGATTTGTGATTTTGAAATGATGAGAGCTTCTTAGGAATGGGAACCAAAGGGGACCAGATTGTGCTCTGAGAGTAGTCAAAATCATAGGCAGAGTTATCTGGGAACTTGCACAGAAGCTCAACGGACATGATTGGTTCCAAATACTCAATCACTTTCGTAGTTTCAAGAACTAGTGCCACTTCTTCTTCTTCTTCTTTCTCTGTTTGCTCTTTCTCTGATTCTCTTTCACTTTCAGATTCCATTGCCAATCACTAATGATGATGATGATGATGATACTTGATGGGTTTTTCTCTGTTTTTTCCCTCTCTCTCTGTCTCTTAATTTGAAATGTTGGGTTTGTAAGCATAAAGGAGGGAAGAGAGAGAAACATTAGTTCACTCACTGAAACTAGCCGTTGCAAATCGTAATATCTGTTTTCTTCTTAAAACATGACAAGGTTTTTGTGTTTTTCACCTGCACTGCCGCTGATAGATTCTTTTAACAATGAATACATAAAGACGAATAATTCGATGCTCCAAAGAAAATGAGTATACTATTCTCTATCAAATGTTAAGTTAATAAAATAATATTTATAACACATATTAAAATTTTAAAATTATTATAAAATTGTAAAAGAGTCTCATTTCTCAAGTTATTTATTATTAAAATCATGTATAATGCCAACGGGGGTTGACCCAAATAGTGTGTGTTTAGGTCCATGATGACTTTGAGGTCATGGGTTCGAGTTCCATTTTGTTGAATTTAGCTTCTGTTGGTAGACGATCCGTGAATTCCACTATAAATTCTTGCTGAGATTGGTAATATGCCCTGTTGCTTAGGGAAATTATTTTGAGGTGAATATAAGTTGGGAGAGAACTCTCTTACAATAATACAATCATTTTAAAAATTACAACTTTACTTATCAATGCCATATATATTACACATGTCATTATTAATTTGACATTTATTAGAGTATTAATATTCCTCGTTCTCTTTAGAGCACCGAAGCGCTGAGCAATAACCTTGGTTATACATTTTTTTTATTTTTACTCTTTCTCAATTAGCGATTACCATTGAAGGAATGAAAAGAAAAAGAAAAAGAAAAAGATTTAGATAGAGTGAACAATGTTTGATTACTAACACTGCCTCATAGATTGTATCACAGAACTTGCATTGAGCTATTAGTTAAATTGATGCTACTTGCGCTATAATTCAAAAGGACAGAAATATACTATCTATTAGAGACCATTTTAGAAGTATTTGAGTTACTATTAATCACTTTTTTAAACTTGATTTACATTTTAATTTTATTCATGTTAATATGTACTATTTATTTTTATTCGTATGTTATTTTAATATCACACAATTTTATAGACATTTAATTTATTTCACTCTTTTTATTATTATATCATTTCTCTATTTTTTTTTAATATTTTTGTCGTAAAATTGGTCAAAAAGTGAGTAAACAAAGACAAATGTGAAGTCACTTTAAACATACAAAAAAAATGAAAGAAAAAAAAGAAAAAATCACGTTGAATAGTCAACTGAATAAAAAGGTAAAACCTTAAATTCTTATACTTCTACAAAAAATTCTATGAAATTCGTTTATAGAGGCTCTTGAAATCATAATTTTTTTTTACCATAATTAAAAAAAAAGACATTTTATTAAGCATTTAAATATGGTTTAGAGTGATTGTAAAACTAAGGGTGCGTTTCATGCCTGAACAGGACAGTACAAGTAGTACAGCACTGTAAAAGTTTATGAGGCACAGCACAACTTTTTATGTTGTGTATTGTTTGATACTCAATGCACATAACAAAAAGCACAACATAAATTTTACAATAATATCCTTCATGTTATATTATTAATTTTTCTTAAATTTTTCTAAGAAAATAATATTTTGATATTTTATAATTATTTTATTATTTATTATAAAATTAAAATTTCATGATTTAATAAATTACTACATAATATATTTTATGTAATATAATAATTATATTGTATATAAAAAAATTATTATTAAAAAATATTTTTAACTCTTTATTTTTTAATATTTATATTTACCGTTAAAATTTATTTTATTATTAATACGTTATTTTAATTTTATATATATATAAATGACAAAAAAATGACGTAAACATTGATTTTAAAAAAAATACAACATAAACTATCTCGTAAGTGGAGAAAATGAGGAAGATAGTTATAGTATTGAATAAAAATACAAGGTTAATTATGTCTTTTCTTGACTTGTGCATGGAACAAGAAAATTGTTCCTTGGTTTAGTGAGGTACAAAAAATTGTCATTTTGTACTGTCCTGTGACTCAAATTTTGTGCTGTTACTTGACAACTTTTTGAATCAAACACAGAACAAAAAGTTTTGTCCTGTGTTGTACCTTAGAAATTAGCAAATCAAACGGACCCTAAGATTGCTAATTATGAAGGAAATACTACTTGTTATGAGGGTAGCAAGATAACCATTAATCATGTAGGAAATACTGCTTGTTATGATGCTTCTTTTAATATGTATTTTTTCTTGAATAATTTGTTTCATGTTCCACAAATCAAGAATTTGATCAGTGTGTCAAAATTTGCTAGGGACAATAATATCTTCTTTGAATTTCATTATGATATATGTCTTGTTAAATCTCAAGTGTATTGTTCCATTTAATAAATTTTATGGTTCTAGGGTTTGTAATCCTTGTTGTCTTGGAAAGTTTCCTAAGCTTTTTTTTTCATCTTCTGACACTAGTTATCGTACTTCTTTTCAACTTGTATACTCAAATATTTGGGGTCATGCACCCTCTTACTCATATGGTGGATATGATTTCAAGGCTAGAATTTTCAAACTCAAAGCCTTACTTAATGTGATTGAGCCTACTTCTGCTAAAATTTAAACAACTAATCCAAAATGTAATTAATGTAGAAATATACCAGTGCATTTTTCCATGTCCTCATTTTGGATCGTGAGAGTCATTTTTTATGGGATCCCCTAACATTTCATGGCCACATTTTTGGGATACTTCAAGGTGAGTTTCTCTTTAAATAAAGCCTCTTTCAGAACTATGTGGTCCTTGAGCTTTGATGAGTTATATTTTACCCATGCTTTTTAACTTTATTAGACTCATATTATTTGATGTTGGTGTTTGATTGACCATAGTTTATGTGTTTCATTGGATTGAGCTTTATTGGTCTATTATTTCTAATTTGATTAAAATTGGATTTAATTAGTTTAATTGAGTTCATTATTATTTTCAGGTCACATTTTGGCATCGAGAGCATTTTAGACGTTGAAGATTTTGAGCTTGAAGTGAAGATTACTATTTGGACCACCTTAGGATTTTTTTTTGTTTTTATTTCTTGTATGGGCCAAAATGTCACTTGAGCCCATCTTTTATTAGGTAGTGGCTAACTAGGGTTTTTTATGTGTTAGTCTTTGGAGAGGGCAGCCACCATATACACTCTCTTAGACTTGTTATTTTTGTTTTCACTCTTTTTGCTTTGTTAGATTTCATGTTTTCATCTCCTTCCTATAGTTTTCAGTTTTGTTTTGCTAAGTTCCTTTCATCCATGTAAAACTAAACTCTTGTGATTAACTTTCTGGATAGATTGCAATCAAGTTCTTGAGGTTTTTGCAATAATTGCATTTTTGTTTCTACTCTTTTCTTCATCCATTTATCTCTTTTTTTTGCTTGTTGATGTTTGAATATGATTTTGAGTTTCATGTTTAATGGATTTTGTCTTCTGTTTTAAATTTAAACTCGTTGTCAATTGTGTAATTTTGGTCCCATAAAGTGCAATTTTTATTCCGAAACTTTTTAATTGCGCAATTTTGAGTTTTACTACCTCCGGTTAAGAAATTATTGATAAGTCAAACTTATATAATAAGTTTTTATTCATACAGTTTTAGTTTACAACTTTTTTAATTGCACGATTTTGGTGCTCTTACACAATTTATTTTATTGGTTTGATTGTGTTAACCTTTAGTTTTTTAACAGAAGATTGATAAGATAAGCACAGCCCCACAATTTAAAAAAGTTGAGCAAGCCAAAATCGCACAATAAACAAAGTTGGGGACCAAAATTACACAACTAAAAATTGAGGGACCAAAATCTTGCAATTAAAAAAGTTAAGAGACTAAAATCGCCCAATTAAAAATTGGAGGATCAAAATCACACAATTAATAAAATTAAGGAATTAAAATTATAATTAAGTCATTTTATTGGTGGTGGACATAGGATTCTAAGCGAGGGTGCCACTTAATTAGAAAATAAAGTATATAAAAGTAAACAAAAGATAAAAAAACAAATAAGTACTTTTAAATGAGTTTAGATTGCATTTTAGTCGTAAATTTAGTGGTTAAACAAACTTAAAATTATTAAATTGTGAAATCAAATATTAAAATATAAGTCTAATGAGTTCAAAAATATAAGGATAAGGTAGGGATACAAAATATAAAAAAATCATAACATTACTCATAAATTTATAAGTTGAGGAGTTGTAGCTATATGTACCTCCGTCACTGAATATTATTACGAAGGATTAACTTAATGATATTTTTAAATCTTTCAAAATTTAAAATAATGATAAAAAAATTTCAAATACTAATAAGTTGATGATCTATATATCTTTATTAACGACTAAAATTGTGCTCTACTCTAGTTTTAAACATTCCTAATCACCCATGATTATGTACAAATAAATGACCATAGGTATCATCTAGTTCTTTGAGTAGCAAACAAGCAAAATGAAAATTCATGTCGAAGTAAGAATATATTCCAGAAAACTCGAAGTTACTCTATTTTATGTGTACTATCCTAAGAAATGCAAGCTCTTTATCATTTTACTAGCTTGCTTTTTTGCTTAGTCATCTATAGAATAATCTATATGTCACAAATGGAAGTGACAAAAACAAAATTGAAGTTACAATACAATCAACTTTAGTTTGTATATATTAATGCTCTCTCACTTTACGGCATAGCCAGCTCTACTACTTATATATATGCCTTCTCTCTTTCAAATTACCAATTCAAAACTCTAATTTAGGTTTCAACCTTTTGTTTTGGTATAGGTGCTAATGCAATGGATTCAAGAGTTCACATTGCAATTATTTACTTGTCAATCTTAGCTTCCATCCTTTTATCCGTGTGTGGTAAATCATATAATATATTATTTCGTTTCCTTTTTTTTTTAATAAGAAAATTATTAAACCCTATATATATACTAACACACACATATGGGCCTTACATGGCTTTTTCTTTTCTTTTAATTTGTCTATTTTGAGAGCAAAATTTATTCATATTTAATTATTTACTTATATTTTTTAAAAAATATTAATTGTATTTTTATTAATTATATCTTTATATTTAATTAAAAAAGTAATTAATATATTATTATTATTTAATCAATGATACAATCCCAAATAAAAAGTACTTTAAAAAATTTAAAAATTATTTTGATACAAACAAAAATAATAAATGCATTTTTTAATAGTAAGCAAAAGAGTGTATGCTAGCTTGTCAATGTTTTGTTCACCGTAACATTACTTTTGCCAAAAATATTTTTACAAAATTTTAACTTTTTTTTTTCTTTCTAATTTCAGATGCTAGAAATCATGGTAGAGCTGAAGAGGGTCACAAATTCCATAGAAGCTCCTCCATCAAATCCTTGAAGAAAGTAGCATCTCAAAACAAATACTCATCATTTAAGGACTCAAACTTTGATTCATATGGCTCTCCTTCTCTACCCTTACCACCTTTCAATTCACTAGCACCACTGCCTACACCATTTCCTCCATCCTTACCTGCCAATTCCCCTCTTGCAAGCCCACCTCATGGTGTCTTTGGGCTGCCACATCATGGCTCAACTTCAAGCCCACCAAAGCACGCTCCAAGCCCACCAAAGAGTGTTCCAAGCCCACCACAGGTGTACTTGCCACCTGTTGTGTACCCACCACCGCCTTCACCTTCTCCCTGCCATAAAAGGGCACCACCACAATTTGGGCTTTGGTGTGTGGCAAAACCCACAGTTCCTGACCCAATAATTCAAGAGGCGATGGACTACGCGTGTGGGTCTGGTGCAGATTGCAAGCCCATTCAGCCCAATGGGTCATGCTTCCAACCCAACACTTTGTTGGCTCATGCTTCTTATGCCTTCAATAGTTACTGGCAAAACACTAAAATTGGCGGTGGCACTTGTGATTTTGGTGGCACTGCCATGCTCGTTACAGTTGATCCAAGTAAGTATCTTTGACATCTTAATTTATCCTTAGAAAGTGCATCATGTATAAAAAATAGAACATAATTTGATGTAATTATCTTATGGCTTTGCAATGTTAAATGAATCTTTTAGTTGTCCAAAAAAAAAATAGAACATAATTAAATATATTAACATTAATTTATTAAGGATAAATATATTTTTAATCTTTAATTGGTATAGAAATATATATTTAAGTCTCTTTGATAAGAGGATTATATTTAGTAGTATTTATAAGTAATTAGAATTTATATTCTCTTACTTTTATTCCAAATACTATCTTTAACTTACATTTTTAGTAGTTGTAGAGTAATTTTCTTGGTAGAAAATTATCTTTCTATCAATTGGTGTTTTCATCATGAACATCATACCTCATTTGTTCACTAAAGTGCTAGCACACGAGTAACAAGAGTGTCAAGTTATGAGCTTTATTATGATTGAGTTTTTTGTGTGGTCAAGTTTATTGGGATCAATTTAAAAATGCATTACTAATCACTTTGTGATGTTGAATTTTAAACTACTATATTTTGCGCTATTGTTTTGGATTTAAAATCTGATAACTTGTTCAATTTGTTACTTATTATATTTAGTGTTGTAAAGACCTTTTAATAATTTTAATTTGACGTAAATGTATTTGCATCAACACTATTTATTTTGTGGATTTTAAAATAAGAAATTGAGAATTCTACAGGAAAAAAAAAGAGAAATACAATTTATTTAACTAATATCTGGGTAAAAGATCTGGGTACGAGTATTTAGGCACCCAAAGGGTACGGGGGCAGGGATTGAAGTTGCTATCCATCTGGGTATGGGGATGCGTATGGGGACCTTTTTTAGATGCAAGTATGAGGACACGTACTATAGTACCCTAACCATTGCCATTCCTACCCAGCTCTAGTTGCTCCTACTTCCACCTCTTTTTCAATTCTAGGCCCCTGATCCTTGTTCTCTTTACTACCAGAATTAGCTACCACAACCATTTCCTTTTTGCCGACATTTTCAATCTCCATTTCTGCATGACCACCATCAACCATGCGCCCTTGTTCATCACCCAAACCACGCGGTCGAAATGGTACACGCAGCAATCGAGAATACAAAGAGGAAGCTCAATTGGAGCATGGGGTCTCTTTCTGATTCTGCTAAGAGACTTAGCATGTTGGTGCATACTTTGATTATGGTGGATTCAATAGTCTTTATGGTGCTTCACCATCCATTTCCGCTTCCCCACTAAACCATCCATCTTACAGTGAGATGCTATCGACGAAAATTGCTCTTTTGAAGAAGGGGAAGTAGAAGAATGATTCAAACCAGTATACAATTACTAAGTTCCTTAAGGTGAAGCACAAACCACCAAGAGTTCCCCTTCAATTTGTCATTTAGCATGCTTAGGAGGCATTAAGAAAAGATGTGCTCTCAACTCCACCAAGACCCATGGTGATGTGTTAAAGATTTTCCTCGAAAATATTTGCGATGCTATCACCAACACCGACCACACTCACAAGAACATGATGAGTTCCATGTATTACAAAAAAAAATTCATTTACTAACGCTTTGTTTTGGCTTCCGTTGGATTAGCCACCGTTGGTATAGACTTTATTTAACGGAATTAATCCATTAGTATAGGTTGATAATATCTATACTGACGGAAAAATTAACAATTACTAACAAATAAATCTGTTACAATAATTATTTGATATATTAACAATATGTAAAGCGATAGTATTTATCAATTTTTTACTAACATATTTATTTGTTAGTAAATGTGAATTTATTCGTTAGTATAGATATTATTTCCGTTAGAAAAAGTCTATACTCACGGTGGCTAATCCAACGAAAGCCAAAACAAAACGTTATTAAATGACAATTTTTTTGTAGTGATGGTTGTCGTTCAATCACCACCTCCTCACCAAGCTTCGCCGAAAAATGACCCACCAAAGGAACCTCACAGCCCCCATTCCAGCTTGGCACCACAACGTCATATTTTGTCGGATGAAAACATCTCCAAGTCGCCACCATCGATAGAGCCAACCAATAATGCGCTTAAATTTGGGACTTCTCATATTCTTCAACATTGGCTATGGATCTGGATTCTTATCACCTCAAATGACGCTCCATACTGAGCTATCACATACTGGTCTTCCTAAGGAGGTGTACAACACGTTTTTTTCTCTTCTGTTGGATGAACGAAAATTGGAAACCCTTCAATCCCCACCTTTCGTTTCTCCCTTTCACAAAGCACACTATGTTCCTCTTCTCTCTCACGTGTTAGATTCCATGTGCAAAACCAATAGTTTACAACTAGCACCGATTTCGTTTTCGCAAAACCAGCTCAATGTTTTTTTAAAAAAAAATACCATCTAGTTTGGCATCAACTCAACCACACATCTCAATGGCCCACAAAAGCTTCGATAAACATTGTTCAAGCATCCCACAAAATCTCTCTCCTTCTTGGGGATTTAACCACTCCTTAACACACGAACCCCACATGCGGACCCCACATGTCTTGATACATATATTCTACCTGTGTCAGACAAACACAAATACCCTTTGCAAGCAGAATCATATCCTAAAAACACATTCAGGTGAGTGGAAGTGAAGCTTATGCCTATTGTAGGGTCTCATGTAAGGATAGCATGCACAACTAAAAACCTTTAAGCTTGCATACTTAGGTTGTTTTGTAAAAAGAGTTTCACCGGTGAAGAAAAAACAAGAGTTGGTGTAGGAAGAGGGTTAATTATATGAACAGAAGTTTCAAAAGCCTCTCCCCAATATTTGAGAGGCATGGATGCATGATCAAGCATAGAAAAACCCATCTCACTAATGTGCATATATTTTCTTTCAACTAAACTATTTTGTTCATGAGTATAAAGACGACTAATCCTATGCAATATGCCATTTTGAATGAACTTAATTTTGAAATCGAGTTGATTTTTGTTTTAAAATGCATAAGGCAAGAAAGAGCGTAAGATTTATGTTCTAAAAGATATACCGGAGTATATTTTGAATAGGCATCAATGAAATGAATATAATACATGCTTCCTTTAGTAGATGATATAGGTGTTGGTCCCCAAATGCCAAAGAATATCATTTCCCAGGGTCTATCTTATGTTGAGGTTGAAGAGCTCAAAGGTAGCTTATGTACTTTTCCATAGCAGCAAAATTTACAAACAAAAAAGATACTATATTTAGGAACAAAAATATTGTAGGAATTTAATACATGTTGAACAATTCTAAATTAAAGTTGGCATGACCAAGACAAGAGTGCTAGATTTTATATAAGTCAATTTTATTACAGAGAGCAATAGTAGGTACATTTTGATTACAAGTAGGAAACTACAAAGAATTGTAGTAACAAGATCCTAAACTAGAATTATTACAATTAGAAGAAAACTTGATGTAGGCAAAGCATACAAAATCATAATCAATAACATACAATCCTTGTCTCAAGTTGCTTTCAAGAAGAATTTCTTTAGTGTATTGAGATTTGACATAACATTTATTAAGATAAAACTCAAAAAAAAAACATCGTTGCCCTCAGCAAACTTAGACACACTAAACAATTTTTTTTACACAACAAGACCATGAAGCATTTTATTTAGAAGCAATGGTGTATCAAACATAGAAGCAAAAAAAAGAGAGTTACCTATATTGTTTATTATAGAACACTCACCATTGGCCATCTTTAGCTTTGTATCAACATTGTAAGAAGTCTTACTTGACATAACTGAGGAATTTGATGTGATGTGGTGGGTAGCACCTGTGTCCGCATACCATGAAGGATCGTATACAAGGTTTCTGGTACTGTCATCATAGCAAAAATGGTGGTGCTATCATCAAAATTTCTTTATGCAACTAAGGCTCTTCTTTGTGAGTCTCACTATGAGGTTTGTGTAGATAGAAGCATAGTCTTAAAAAGGGAGGGGGGCGGGGGGAGTTAATTGAGACTTTAAAACTTTTTCCTATTCAAAAACTTCATATTCAATCTAAGTCTAAATCTCAAATCTAACTTGGATGTTAGATTGAATCTCTCAAAAGATAGAGTTAGATAAATTAAACAAGATTTACTTGAATGAATAGACATATTGAAATCTATAACATATTTAATTCAAATTAAAAAAAATATGATGATGAAGAATCTCAATTTGAGTTTACCTTTGTAAACTTGAATCTAATGATAGATTGAAATAGAGATTTTCTAAAGGAAAGCAGAAAATTGTTTTGATTTTATCCAGGATGTTAAAGAGCTTAAGGGAGAGAAAAATTAACACAGAGATTTTTCCTGATTCACCCTTGTTTAGATGTGTAAGGGAAATGTCTAGCCCCCGCTTAGTCAAGTGAGATTTTCTACTATCAAACCATATTTCACAAGTATTCTTATCAGGTCTCTTCAGGCTTTACACCAAGTATTCTTCTCAGGCTTCTCCAGGCTTAAAGTAGTCTTTATCAAGCATCTTTAAGCTTGAATGCGCTCACCCCAACACTCAAGCTCACTACCTAGCTTGGCTGAGTGACTAACTGACTGATTTAATGGGTAAGGAGGCTTTTATGGTAGCTAGATTACACACAAAGTGTGAGTGATCAAATGAAGCTCAAGCTATGTGTAGTTACAAGTGAAGATGATGAAACAATCTTAGTAACAATGGTAAGAACTCTATATTCGAAGCTTGGATTGCAATAAGCAGATAGGTCAAAGTTTCAATCTTCTTTGTAGATGATAAGAGTGATTTCTGGTTCCTCGAAGTATTTCAACAGCCTTGCATCGTATTTATAGGCTCCACCTGGAAAATATAGTCATTATGTGACTGTTGGTAGTCATTAGAGGATGTGTGTAGCCGTTAAAGTTTAATTCAAAGCTTTGCTTAAAGTTTGAGCTCTGCTGACATCATCCAATGCAGGTTGTCATACTTCTGTCAATTTTGATATGAGATTTTTAATCTCAATCAGAGTTCCTACAATGCATATGAGATATATTCAAGCTTTCCAAGCTTATTCTTCTTTTACTTTGAAGCTCAAATTGATTCTCTTGTAGTCATATTCGTACTCCAAATTGAATTCGTTAGAATAGTGCTGACGTAGGATCTTTTGTCTTTATGATTCGAGGTCTGTAAGTATGAAGTCTCCTCTTGTCTATTTGATATTATGAGTTTTGTATTAACTTCTAGACATTCATTTAATATGGATATTGTCATAGGATAGTTCAGATTGAGTTTTGAACTTCCATCTCTTTAGGATCTAAGCTTGTTTGCTCATCTTGTATTGGAATATGGTTTGTGATCTTCAATGCAGCTTTCCATAGATCCAGATAGAGATCTTTCTTCTAATTTTCAATACCCTTGAGTCCTAATGCTTTATAACCGTCTCTTGGGCATGTCTGACCTTTGAATCTAAAATTTTTTAAAAGATATCCTAGTGTGGATGCAGTTCAGGTTTTTTTCAAAAATTCTTTGAATTGTTGATTATCAATGATGCCTCTTAGGATATATATTATAAAGTAGTGATCTAAGTATTAGATTCTTCACACTTGAGGACACATGTTAAATTACGAGGCATCTCATGTTAACTATATGTTTTTATAGCTACTTATGAGTTTGTTATCATTAAAATCAATCTGATCTAATGGTTTTGCCTTAGCAGTTTGTGGCTAAGATGAACCATTATCCTAATAACTTGGATTGAACCTAAGACTACAGGTAAGAGCAGTATGGCCAAGCCTTTAACAGACCTAACATTGAGGCATGTTGTTATTCCTACTATCTTGATTCGAGTTTCTGCCATAGCATCCGCCTTTTTGTCTGTAGTAATTGTTACCTCCTCCACTATAATTTTAAAAAATTGTTAATTTCATATTAATATTTTATAAATATTTTTAAATTATTTAATACAAAATTCTTATAGAGAAATATAACTATTAAGTAAACTTTTGAAAAACTATTAAATATAACTTATGTTGAATATATTTTTATTATACAAATTTTTTTAAAAAATTGTTTTTCAAAAATATTTTTTGGTCAAATAAAAAATAATATAAAGTTTAAAAAATTTAAATATTTTTTTTCTTGTCAATATAAAATGCCTTGTTGAAATTAATGATAATTCTACTCTATGTTTTGTCTTTTGTTTTACTTTTTTAGTAAAACCAAAGTGTTTCATTCTTGTTACGTTCATCTTAACTAATGTACCAAATATAGAATATTACTTCAACGTCCTATTCCGTTCTATTCTGATATATCTTTCAAACGCTACTTAAGTCTATATTTCGGAGGATTCTTCTCACTTCTCATACATTGAAAAAAACAAAGGTCATTTTTGCTTTCAATACACTGGAGGTGAATGCTAATTCACTAGAAAAAATAAAGGCATGTAGTTTTGTTGTTTTTTTTTTTAACTTAGATGAAAGAGGAAGACAAAATTATAAAGACTAGAAATGGAGATGAAGGCAACAACAATTTTGGAGAGAAAGCAAACATATTAACGAGTTTTGTTGGAGAGAGAAAAAAAAGACACTGAACTTGTTTTTAAATTAAATTTTTAAAATAACAAAAAAAAAATTATGAATAGCACTGTTCAAATGAATATAGTAATACTCTTCTTTGATATGGACCGAAGTGGCTGAAAAGAGACGCAGAAAACGGTGAATGAGACAAATAGAAACAAGAAAGAATTACAAAAGTAACTTAAGAGAAGGGGAAGCTATAAGTTTTAGAGAAAGGGATAGAGATGGAGGAGATCAACACCAAAACAAAAAGAAATATTAAGTAATTTTAAAGAAGGTGAGACCATAAAAAGTGGTAGTTAATTAATTAAATTTAGACACTCTCTTATATTAAATTTAAGTTATTTTTAATCAAATTATTATGAGAACATAAGAAGTGATAGTTAACTAATTAAATTTGTCAAAAAAATATAAATTTTTTAACTATACTCCTAGCACAAATATCTAAAAAAAATGTTTAAAGTTAATTAACCTTTTTTTCTCTTTTATTCAACTATGAACTATCTATCTCATTTTATTGAATCTAGGAATGACAAGAAAATCTGCACTCATTGATACTCACACTCAATATTAAGATAAAAAAAATATATTTATAGTATTCAAAGATAATTAATATGTAAGACCAGAGAAAGTAATAATAATTAAATAATTGATTGATGGGTAGTTTTTGATGGGTAAAACTATTGGTATCACACATCTTGCTAGATTTGTCACACAAAAACGTTTATTAGGTAACTAGTTTTCATTTGAAAACGGTAATCAGTTACTGTTGAAATTTGAACTTCCATAAATTAGTTATCGGAAAAAATAAAAATGTAATTTATTTTCAAGAGTAAGTGTTGGGTGACTTACTTCGTTTAATTGTTCTTAATTCATATTAAATTTTGTCAATCTAACCATTAGATTAAAAGTTCTTAACATATAGATTAATTATACAAAATTTTAATTGATTCGAAAACTTGTTGATATTTCACCAATTGACTTTAATTAAACGAATAATAGACTTTATAAAATGTAAGTAAATGAGTAAACCCCCAAATTGGTCCATGGGATTGTAGATGTCATGCATATTAGTCCTTGAGATTATAAAAACTTTAAAATAATCCTTGACTTTGCAAAAAATATTCATTTTAGTCATTTTCTATTTAGTTTTTAATATCATTTAATTGGTAAAAAAAACTAAAATGCATGTCGTTCTGTAAAGTTAGGAACTATTTTGAGGTTTTTAAAATCTCATGAACTAATATGTACGACACTTACAATTTCAAGGACCAATTTAAGGGTTTACTCATAAGTAAATATCATCTATAAGATTAAATACATAGAAATGTTATATTTTTCTATACTTTGGTATACATATTCATCTTGATAATATCTCATTATATATATTGTTAAAAATAATTTTGAAATTATTTGATAAAGAATTTTTCAAAATGTAATTATTTTAATGAGCCTATATTTAAGAACTAATATAATCTATTTTTAATAGACCGTAATTTTAGTTCACTTGGTCATATGTGTGTGTAAGTGTGTATTTACCTAAAAATCTATTCTTAATATTTTACAAGATTAAATTAATCATTAAGAATAAGTTAATTGAAATTATTAATTTAATAGACTAAAAATATGTTTTCATAATTTTAGAATTAAAATTATTTATAAATTATTATAATTTTTGGGAACTACTTTTATTTTGTTTATTTTTATTGATGCTACGTGATTACAATTTTCATTGATTTAGTTTGACTGAAATAAGTTTTTAGTCCTTAAGAAATTGGCATTTTTTTATATTTTTAGTACATGTAAAATATTTTTTTTTATTTTACTATAACTTAATTTTAAAATTTTGTATTTAGTTGTTGATGTTAATTTTTCATTGTTTTTTATCACATTTTTTTCAATCAATCAAAATTTTTAAAAAAAAATTAAAAATTTCAGGGACCAAATTTAAAAAAAAAGTTACAAGGACTAAAAATAAAATTCTAGTCACTATACAAACTAAAAAGTTGTGCTTATTCTAAAACAAATTTTATAAATACTAAAAAACCACTTTTAAATAAAATTGAACTTAAAAAAATAAAATACAAAGACTAAGATAAAAATGCAAATTTTATAGAAATTAAAATCTTATTTAAGCTATGTAGGTTTTGTCTTGTATTTAATATCTGGTGGATTACTATTGTTACCACAAAAGCATGCCACTTGTTTTCAGCTGATATGTCATTGTCATACACTTTGTTCTTTTATGGTTGTTGGTCTTTCATGTGAAGTGTGACTTAAAGTTTAAGTGTGTGTTTGGATTGACGTTTGTAAAATTGAATTTGAATTAACGTGATATTTTAAAATTGATTTTAAGAAAACGTAAGTTTAAAATAACGTGATTTTTGTTTGAAATATTATTTGGATGTTTTATATCATAATTGATTTTAGTTGTTTTCAATTACTGAAATAACCCTTTATCTGCTGTAATATTCACCAAACTCATATCTAGTTTAGTTTTTTTTTTTTTTATATCTTGGTTAAAGCGTAGAGGTTTCTAGACCCATCTTTAACCACTACTTTTTCACACATTCAAACTTATCTTTAATTTTTCGGAGACTCTAACATCTTCAACCTTTTATTGGTTTTCATCAACCTTCAACTTCTGACCATCTCCTTCAACCTCTCTCTTTCTTTTTCTTTTTCCCAATCTTGATCTTCAACATTTTTTTTACAGATCTAAAGCCACCGATTTACTTCAATGATTCCCTTTTGAAATCCAAAATAAAACAAATTTGTGTAGAAGAAGGAAGGGGTAAAATGCTCTGATTTTGGAGAAGAAGAAAGGGGTAAAATTGAGATGGAGAAAAAATATACGAGGAAATGTGATTCACTAGACGCGGAAGCTACTTCAAGTAGCGTTAACCAGATCCACGTCTGTGAGCCTTATACGTGATTCCATTGAGCAACCAAACATGACAAACAAATTCTGAACTCACTTTTGCATCTTTTGTACGCGCGTATGGGCTCACCAAACACGTATCCAAACGGGCACTAAACCTGTGGGCTTATATACTGTTACTTCGAAGACGAGTAACCCGTCTCTTCTATGAATTTAACGAGATCTTATATTGTTAAATCAATCCTTAAAATTTATTAATATGATTCTTTAAAAATATACTTAACATTAGTTTAATTATTTAAATATTTATATTATTAAATTAAAATTTTAAAGATTTAAAATATTATTAAATTAATCTTTCAAAATAAAATTATTATTAGATTAGTTCCTTAAATTGCATATAAAGATTTTTTGAGAGACTAACTTATAAACAAAGATTTTTGATAGAGTAAATTAGTGACAAATGAATTTTAAAGGACTAAATTAATATTTTGCTCTTAAATTTTTTATTTTAAAATTTTAAATTAAAAAAAAAAATTATATGGTCAATATTTTGTCTTATTTTAAATAAAAATAGAGACCATCAAATTCATTATAAAATTGGTCATATACTATAATACTATTATATAATAAATTAGGCATCTCTTAATTTTATTGATTGTGCGGTTTTGATCAACTAACTTTTAATTGATCGATTTTAGTTACTTAAATGTTTTAACTGTGCGATTTTAGTCTCACAACTTTTAATTATGTGATTTTATTCCCTGACTTTGTTTATTGTGCAATTTTAATCCTCTTAACTTTTTGAAATTGTGCGCTTTTGCTCAATTAATCAATCTTTCATTAAGAAACTAATGATTAATACCATTAAACATATAAAGTAAAGTTTGTAAAAGCAAAAAAATTGTGTAATTAAAACAGTTTCAAATTAAAATCGCACAAATAAAAACTCATTATATGAGTTTGACCGCGTTGACCATTAGTTTCTTCACGAAAGATAGTCAAAAGAATTAAAATCATACAATTGAAAATATTTCGAAACCAAAATTGTATAATTCAAAATTAAGGGACTAAAATCACATAATTGAAAGTAAAAGATTAAAATTACATAATTAAAAAAATTGAATGATAAAAAATACAATTAAGCTCACTAATTACATTAAAAAAAATATTTTTCTTTGATATAATTAGTGATAAGATAGTGTACTTGTACAATACTCCGCGGTTTTTTTTTTATTTATATTGTTATTATTGTTGTACTGATATGAAACGAAATCCACGGTTTTTTCGCAGGTTATGACAGATGTAACTTCACGTTGACTTAGTTGAGTCCTTTGCTACGATATCACTTTCTGAGAGTTGCTAAATATCGGAAATCTCTCTCATTTCAACATACAATTTTATGTAAATTAAAATTCTTAATTTCCCTTATCAAAAGAGAGAATAAAATTATCTAGTATAGCCTATTTAATAGGTTTTAAATAATTATAATTATTTATTTTTAAGTTCTCTATACTTTTAATCATTTACTTACGGTAATTGCAATGTAGGACTTGAACACACATGATTGAAATTTCCATTTTTTGGGATCGAATGAACGTTCGTCTTTTGGGATCGAATGAAAGTCCTCTGTACCCAGTCTTTTCTTTGTTTTTTGCTAAAGGAAAAAGGAAAAACCAAAATGGACACTACTGTTTGTTTAATAAATTTTAATTTTAATTATCGATAAAATAAGAAAACACAACCAAATAATAAAAATAAAAATGCAGAAACTGAATCCAAATGCTAAGAAAAAGGGTAACGCCTTTGATAAGCTCAGATTTGGTTTTTTCATTTAAAAAAAAAAAAAAACTCAGATTTGGAACCTTCTTGACCATTTTCTTGCACACAGACATTTGCTCTTGTTCATCGTTTGATCTAATTTCTCAAACAAAATTTGAACTTTCACAAGCAAAGGCACTATAAATCAAGCCACAAAAATGTTAAAGGACATTGAAACAAGATCAACTAAAAGCCACAAAAACCCAGTTCTTTTGAAACTTGAAACCCACAACTAAAAAAATTAAATCTTCTAAGAAAAGGGGAAAACACGATGGTGTTCAGACCTACGATCGTCGGTGTGATACCTAACAGAAAACAAGGAAAAAGGACAATTGGTATGAATTTTCTGTTATCTGTATTCAATCATGAATCATTACAATATATATATACTCTGTACAAAGGAAAAAGGAGAGAAAAGAATAAAGGTATATTCATGTACTATATGACAGTTAATGTACTATATGACAGCTAATGAATTCTAGAAGGTTTAAGATATATACACAGGACAAGAATAAAAAACTAAAAGGATTAAGTTGTGTTTAGGCTGTCATTATATGGCTTTTCTGTTAGCCCCCCACAAGCTGGAGGTGCAAAGATGTCTTGTAACTGCAGCTTGGATAGATTAGTATGGAAGGATTGAGGAGGGAGAGCCTTGGTAAAAATATCTGCAAGTTGATTTGAGGATGGGACAGGCTGTAACAGCATGAGTCCTACTTGACATTTTTCACACACCAAGTGACAATCAATATCCAAATGTTTAGTGCATTCATGGAAAACAGGATTTGCAGCGATATGGAGTGCACTATGATTATCACAATAAAGGATGGATTGCTGAGAAGGAGGAATCCGTAAGTCTCTCAGAAGATTTGTGATCCATTGTAATTCACATGTTGCAGATGCAAGTGCCCGGTATTAAGCCTCGGAAGAGGATCTAGAAACTGTAGTTTGTTTCTTTGTTTTCCATGAGACAAAAGAGATCCCTACAAAAAAACAGTACCCAGTAATGGAACGTCTTGAATCGATGCACGTCGCCCAATCGGCATCACTAAAACCGAGTAGATGAGAGGAGCAAGTTCTTGGAAAAAATAAGCCTTTGCCTGGGAATGCCTTGAGGTATCTAAGAACCCAGGTGGCTGCTGCATGATGAGCTATGGTAGGTTTGGACATATATTGACTTAGCTACTGTGTAGCAAAGGCAATATCAGGACGGGTACTTGTTAGATAAACCAATTTTCCTACCAATCGTCTATAGGGAAGAGGATCATCAAGGAACCCAGAATTATCGTTGTGTAATCGCAGAGAGCTGTCCATTGGAGTTGAAGAGGGCTTACACCCAAGCATACCAGATTCTTTGAGTAAATCCAAACAGCATTTGCGCTGACATAGTGAAATCCCCTTGTCTGAATGAGCGACTTCGATACCTAGAAAGAATTTCAGCTTGCCCAAATCCTTGATATGGAAATTAGTGTGAAGGATGTGCTTGATACGTTCAATTTCAGAAAGGGAATTACCAGTTAACACAATATCATCAACATAGACAATCAGAGCAGTGAAATGAGATGCATCTCCTTTGACAAACAGACTATGGTCAGAATGAGCATGAGAATAACCATGAGACAATAACAGATGGGATAATTTTCCGTACCATTTTCTGCTGGATTGCTTTAATCCATAGAGTGATTTCTTCAGTTTGCAGCTCTGAGCAGAGGTATAACCAGAGAGTCCCGGAGGAATTCGCATATATACATCTTCCATGAGATCCCCATGTAAGAAAGCATTACTAACGTCTAGCTGATGAAGGTGCCAGTGATTCATGGAAGCAAGAGCAAGAACTATTCGGACAGTGGGCATCTTAACCACAGGGGAGAAGGTTTCGAAGTAATCGATACCTTCAATCTGAGAGTACCCCTTTGCAACGAGGCAAGCTTTGTAACGTTCGATGCTCCCATCAGGTAGGCGCTTGATCTTGTATACCCATTTGCAACCGATGTGTCGTACATGAGAGGGGGTTTGAACAACATCCCAGGTCTGGTTCAACTTGAGGGCACGAATTTCACTTTCCATAGCTTCACGCCAACATTGATGCTTTACAGCTTCGTGGAAACTGGTGGGCTCACTCTCAGAAGATAAAGTCATAAGGAAGTGATGATGAGAGGGGGAGATGCGAGAATATGATAAAGAGTGTTGAATCGGGTATACGCATGTTGAGGATAATTGTGCAGACTTGAGGGAAGGAAGTTTCACTTCGTATTCAGAAAGATAAGGAGGGGGATGAGTGTCGCGAGTGGATCGACGGATAGGAGGAGAATGGATTGGTGATTGAGTCTGTGTTTCCATGGAGTTAGGGTTTGGTGAAGATGGAAAAGGGGATCGTGGTGAATTTGGTAAAGGTGAGGGTGACGTGGTTGCTTCTAGAACCGTGGGATCTTCACTGTGTGTGGTTGGTGTGGATGGGATAATATAAGGGAAGGGTGGTGTGGTTAGAAGATCAGAAGGAGGATTGGCGGATGAGCTTGGCTTCAACAGTAGGAAGGTTTGGGCCAGAATTAAAGGGAAATAATGTTTCATGAAAAATAACATTTCTGGAAATGAATATTTCTCTTGTGTTACTGTCTAAGATAACAAATCCCTTTGTTCCATTTTGAAAACCTAAAAATGCCCCTTTCCTTGCTCGAGGTTGAAATTTATGAGTTTGATTATTAGTTGATGCAAAACATAAACAACCAAAAACTTTGATCATGGAAAAATCAGGTTCAATTTTGTGCAAAAGTTCAAAAGGTGTTTTATGAGAAATAACAGGAGAAGGAACACGATTGATGAGAAAGACGGTATGTTTTATAGCGTAGGACCATAAATTCATTGGAATTTTGGATTGAAGCATAAGGGCCCTAGCTACATTGAGGATATGTTGATGTTTGCGTTCTACTCTCCCATTTTGTTGAGGAGTATACAAACAACTAGTTTGATGAATTATTCCCTTTGAAGAGAAAAAATCTTTGAGAAAAAATTCAGGACCATTATCGGATCGAATACATTTAATGTTTGTTTCAAATTGATTTTCAATTAATTTAACAAAATTTTCAACATGCAATTTTACTTCACTTTTTGATTTTAACAAAATAACCCAAGTATATCTACTAAAATCATCTAGAATAGTTAGAAAATAACGGTGTCCATGAATATAAGTTTTAAAAAAAGGACCCTAAATATCCATATGAACTAACTCAAAAATTTTGGAACCTCTATGTGAACTAGGAGAGTAAGGCAATTTTCTTTGTTTAGATAAATGACAAATGTCACAAATTTCATTAGAATTCTTTGGAATAAAAGGGAATTGTTGACTTAAGACATTAAGACGATTTCTAGATAAATGACCTAGTCTAAGGTGTCAAAGTTTGGAATCATTGTTGGTAACAACACTATTGGTAGATGGGTTTGTATTATTTCTAAATACTAAGTGAAAAAGTCCTTCCTTCAAGTCAGCCAAACCAATCGTCTTCAACGTGCGCATATCCTGTATTTCACATAACAGTTTAGACAAGTTATTAGAAAAGGTTATGCGACATGGAAAAGTGGATAATAATTCTGGAATGGATAGCAAATTAAATTGGAAATTAGGAACAAAGAGAACATTATGGATAATAAAATCTTGAGTGAATTTTATGCTGCCCGAAATTTGGGCATACACAATGGAGCCATTTGGTAAATTGATTTCAATGGGTTTGATTTTAGAATATGTACAAAAATGATCTAAAGATGAAGTTATATGGTCTGTGGCTCCATAGTCTATTATCCATGGTGTGGTGTGTATACTGTTGGTGTTAAGTGTGTGTGTGGTGGAAACAGAAAAAATAAAATGGCTAACAAAACCAAAATTAGAATTTTGGCCAAAATGAGAAAGATTGGCTCTTGTGGGGGTGTTTTCGGAGCTTGCACCACCAGGCCCAGAAGACTTGTTCAACAGATTCATCAGTTGTTGGTATTGGGCCTCTATAAAGTGAAAACCATGTCCCTGAGTTAGGCCCTCTTTCCTGTCTTCTCCTCCTCCTCCTCGATTTAGGGTTCATGCTTCTCCATGTGTGGCGGCGCTGTTGGCAGCGGCTCCTCCGAAAGCATTTGCGCCGCCGTTTGAGGCCGTTTTGCTGCTAGAAGGTCGTGGGCGACCTGGATATTTTGGATGGCCAGGAGGATACCCAAATTTGGAGTAGCAGACATCGCTATTATGGCCATATTTGTCGCAATGGGTACATTTGGGCAGGGTGGTGTTGGTTCTTTGGAAGCAAGAATCCATGGTGTGTCCGAGGCGGCCACAGAAGTCGCATTTGCGAACCTGTTTGACCCCCCCTTGCTGCGAGAAGCCTCGACCCTTGCCAGCAGCAACGTCACGACGAAGGGGTTGCTGTCTATAGACGAGGAAGACAGAGGTGATTGTTGCCGCTCATGCTGGATAATCATGGAGAAAATACGGTTGATAGAAGGAAGAGGGTCAAGCAGCAGGATTTGTGAACGGACCATGGCAAAGCGCTCATCGAGTCCTTTAAGGAAACGAATAATGAAGTCTTGCTTGTGGTAGATATGCGCAGAGCAAGAACAGGGAGGCAGAGTCCGATAATTATCACGCTCCTCCCATAGAGATTTGAGGTGGGTGTAGTAATCAGTAACAGTAAGGGTGCCTTGTTTGAGAGCATAGATCTCCTCCTGAAGTTCAGCAACACGAAGTAAATCACCTTGGGAGAAATGTTCTCGGAGATCATCCCAGATAGCAATGGCAGTGTCAAAGAAGATGACACTTTGAGCAATGGAAGGAGAAAGGGAGTTTAACAACCAAGACATCAAAAGTGTGTTGCAACGCTCCCAGGAGGGGTAGACTGGATCAGTGATCTGAGGGATGGGAATGGAGCCATTGAGGAATCTCATCTTGTGTTTAGTGATGAGGGCCATTCGAAATGAACGGGACCAAGACTGAAAATTGTGAGCAGAAATGGAGGAGTAATAGTGACAAAGGTGGGACTTTTACTAGGATGAATATAAAAGGGACTAGCAGGGTTCTGTCCTGGATCAGTAAAGGGTGATGTTGGAGGAGGTGGCGTGGGATCCTCCTCAACAGAGGAAGAATGTTCCATTGGATGCTGATGGCTGCAAGCCTAAAAGGCTCGTAATACCATAACAGAAAACAAGGAAAAAGGACAATTGGTATGAATTTTCTGTTATCTGTATTCAATCATGAATTATATATATATATATATATATATATATATATATACTCTGTACAAAGGAAAAAGGAGAGAAAAGAACAAAAGTATATTCATGTACTATATGACAGCTAATGAATTCTAGAAGGTTCAGGATATATACACAGGACAAGAATGAAAAACTAAAAGGATTAAGTTGTGTTTAGGCTGTCATTATATGGCTTTTCTGTTAATACCTATGGCCAATCATGGTGGTTTTCACAAGCGACGAGATGTGGGGTTCCTTGGGTCGTAGTGGATCTGTGGCTTGGGGGGGGAAAGTTTGTGAAAGGGTGTGTGCTATGTGCATCGCAGATGTGGACTCTTCATTTTTGGGTTTTGAGATATGGCCTACTAAACAAGTAATTGGACACGTGCGTTTAAGGACACATAGATGCATGTGTTGTGCTAAAGTGAGTTGTCGCTATACCAACATAAAGAACAAGGCCAAATGTGATCTAGTGTGCCTTATATCATCATAAGTTACTAAAAGACTAAAGGGTACGGGCCTCTCCATAAGCACATAGCCCAGAAGGCATGACGGCTTGCTTTGATGGCCACTTAGTAGACATAGCCCATTAGGGTTACAATGGGTGTGGTCCTTTTGGATTAATATGTTTTGGATTAATACATGAAGATGTGTAAATATTTGATATAGTTATTATATAACCGATTTGTCTTTAGAAATTAAATGTATTAAATAAAATCATGTTATGATTTTATTTATGCGAAAATCACTTCGAATAATGTTGAATTGAGTAAAGTGATTCACACAATCTTAATTTCGATATTTGTTGTTTTGATGAGATTTCTTTTAATCAAATACCGAATTCTCCACAAACAATGTCAATTTTGTGAGGAAACCTAACAATATGTAGGATCACAGATCGTACTAGCTTAGGCCGTAAATGTGACACAGAATGTGTACTTACCTTATTTGGTCACTCATTATTCTATTTATAGTAGAGTCATTAAATTTAAAGTTACTCCCCCCGTTTTGAAATATTAGTCACTTTAGCCCCAAAAAATTTGTTCCAAAATATTTGTCACATTTACATTACCAATGCTATATTTATTAACTATTCTCATTTTTATTATTTTTATACCCAATAGCTATTGAGTAAACTCCAAAGTCAATGATTAATTTAGCTTACCTATGTACTTTTTGTTAGATTTTATAGAAATTAATTGTTCTTCTTAATCCATGTGAAATCCACTAAAGTGACTAATATTTCAAAATGGATGGAGTATTTGTTTTATTGTGGTCCAAATTCCTTGGTACCCAATTATTGTCAAGAGTGGTTCCCTATATTGACGACTATCTCTTGAATAACCATGTCGTTAAAGTACCATGTTGCTATAGTATCATGTCGCCATAACATCATATCGCTACGTGACCATATCACTATTTCGAGAGGCATGTGCTCTTACTCTTTGTGACTGGTATTATGGTCCATAACACATTTTATACCTCAAAATTGAAATATATGCTCATCATTTTTATTTTTAAAATACAACCCAAGAAATATGTAATTATAGTTCAATTAATATTATAACATAAGTATTATTACAACTGATCAAGTTTTTGAATTGTACTTTAATAATTAAGGATGCACCGTGTTGTAGTCTAGATTTTAGTAGATCCGAGGTCGTAGACCTAAGAGGTGTATGAGTAAGGAGAACTTTGATTCTTGTGGCTTGGAGAACAAGTGAAGCTACCCTGGTAGACTCATCGGGAGGATCGATGGAGACGTGTCATAGTCATGTCTTTCGAGATGTTACTTGCTCTTTCTAATGGAGTTGTGAGGTTCCTGACTTTTTTAGGGTAAACAGAGAGATGTGTAGATGATGAGGGGAAAAGGGAGAGTGTGATGGATCCTCGTTGTCCGTGAGTCCCTCCTTTCCTTTTGAGGGGATACTTCCTTTTTATAATAGTATGCCTAGTGTCTCTCAACTTGAGGCCCAAGGTGTGTTGTCTAGTTATGTGAGGTAAATTGGTAATTTTATGTGGTTTTTTTAGTGATTAGAGCATGAGTCATTTTGAGTAAAGTGAATAGGAGGATACAAGTAACGAAACAAGGAAGCATAGTGGTCTCACAACGCACTGAGAAGTGAACCATGGGTCTAAGGAGCAACTCAATCTCATCAAACATGAATATGTATAGTGCGGTATACCTTATCTATCGTAAAGGCGTCATGTCTAGGTATGAACACCTTGCGTGCTACCTTCATCCAAAGCCTTCCATGCCATATGGTCCATTTAGTTCCTGAATCTTGTGGTACACCACTATAGCGTCGTTCAACCGAAACAGTATAGATTTATTAGGGGCTGTTTGGTTTGTATTTTTATTTTCTGTTTTCATTTCCTAAAACTGTTTTCATTTTCAAAAGATTGAAATTTTAAAAACATGTTTGGTTTGACTTCCTGTTTTCTGTTTTCAAAAAATAAAAACAGTTAAAATGTGTTTGGTTTGAACTGTTTTCATAACTGGTTTATATTATTTTATAAAAATAAAAAAAACAAAAAATTAACAAGTGAAAAATTAATAAAATGAACTTGCAATTTAACTCGAAATAAAATTATCTTCCAATATAACCCTAAATAATAAGTAGGATAATACATGCC
The DNA here is from genome assembly GCA_037177725.1 of Cyamopsis tetragonoloba. NCBI lineage: Eukaryota > Viridiplantae > Streptophyta > Magnoliopsida > Fabales > Fabaceae > Cyamopsis > Cyamopsis tetragonoloba. The sequence goes on from CM074124.1 coordinate 45,888,661, forward strand.
ATTAAATATAAATGAAAGTTTTTAAGTCTCCATGTTAACAATAAAAACTTAACATCAAATATAAATTGTTTCAAAATCTACGATAATTTTCTCACATATTATTTGTTATGGTTTATCGAACTTGTACCATTTCAACTACTTAATTAGTATTAACATAATAATATCGACACCTTATTACTCTACTCTTAACTTTAAATATCCTATTATATATCAATTATAATTAATTTTAGTTAACAATAATTAAATTAAATGATGATTCGCAACGCACCAAAATCATAATTTCAATTGAAAGTCAATTGAACACCGGTAAGGCAGTACTAGGCAAGATTATTATTAAGGAATCACATGCATAAGCTTTAGAAAAAAGGAATTAGGACATCACGGGCGAAATAGCCCCACTTGTCACTACATGTTAAAAGATAAAAATGTCGTGTAGCACAACACCTCTTTTTTTCTTGATTCCTTGTCTGCTAAAACTGAAATCTTGCCCCAACTTTTCATATTTTGGCTTAGTATGTTCAGAGTCTTCAACAAGTTCGTCCGTGAATCCAACAAGGAACTCATCACTCGGTCCCACCACCCATATCCTGAACCATCTTTTTTTGGGTCCTTCAAGTCAATCATTTATCACTACCAATGAATAATTTAATTCAAATCGCTGCTGGGAGTGAGATTTAGATAATGAATTTTATTGATCGATTATTGCAGTATCTCTGTCCGTGAGTGTGACTCACGAGAAAGAGAGGTAGGGGATGAAGAGTTGCGTTAGAAGTCCCACATCGACTAATTATATAATTATTATTGAGTTTATAAAGATATCACATGCTTGCTAATGATATATAAGGGGCTCATGATGTCCATCATTAAACATATATTCCTTCTCTTAAGAGGGGCCATATATACATAGATACACATACATTCCATTCCAATTCCAACAATGGGGAAGTATGTTGTAGCAAATGTCTTTATTGTTCTTGTCTTGAACTTGAGCACCTTGCTTGCTGCTTGTCCATACTGCCCTTACCCAACTCCAAAACACCCTCCTAAAGTGAAGCCACCACCTATTCACAAACCACCAAAACGACCTGGTAAGTCACCATGTCCTCCACCTAAGTCATCACCTAAACCTCCTCATCATCCTAAGCCTCCCATTGTTAAACCACCAAAAGTGCACCCACCTTATGTCCCTAAACCACCAGCTGTGAAACCTCCCTATGTGCCTAAACCACCCTATGTTCCCAAGCCACCTGCGGTGAAGCCACCGTACGTGCCGAAACCACCGGTGGTGAACCCGCCTTACGTGCCGAAGCCACCCGTGGTGAACCCGCCTTACGTGCCAAAGCCACCGGTGGTGAACCCGCCTTACGTGCCAAAGCCACCGGTGGTGAACCCACCGTATGTGCCGAAACCACCGGTGGTGAACCCACCACATGTCCCTGTGCCGCCGGTAGTACCATCACCGCCACCCTATGTGCCACCAGTGGTTACGCCACCGAGCCCACCAAGTGAAACGCCGTGTCCACCGCCGCCGCCGCCGTTGGTGCCGTATCCACCACCACCAACAGTGCAACCAACGTGTCCGATTGACACGTTGAAGCTGGGAGCATGCGTGGATGTGCTTGGAGGATTAATACACATTGGAATTGGAGGAAGTGCAAAACAGACATGCTGTCCGGTGCTTCAAGGTCTCGTTGACTTGGACGCTGCTATCTGCCTCTGCACCACCATTAGGGCTAAGCTTCTTAACATCAACATCATAATCCCTATCGCTCTTCAGCTTCTCATTGACTGTGGCAAAACTCCCCCAGAAGGATTTAAGTGTGCACCCAATTAATAATATAATATATAATATTACTATAATATTTATAAATTAGGTACTGCGTTTATCTTAATGTACGTTTTCTTTCACTAAATCAAATTTCCCATTTTCACTCTGTAGTACTCCTTCATGCAGAGTAAAGTGTAATTCAGGGTCAGTACTATTCTCAGCTCTTCCTTTTTTTTTGTTATACCATACATTTTTTTTAAATTTTAATCTTCGCTTGTTAATTAGATATCAAATATTTTCAGTATTTAAAAACTGGGCGGAAACAGATATTAAAATCTAGTAGCGATACATTTTATAAGTTAATACTATCGGATTTTAAAAACCATTTTCGCTCTGTTTCTAAATACTGCATATCAACTGTAACTAGAAACAGGTAGTTTAAGAGTTACAAATTTAATTTTTTTTAAAAAAAAAAATACACCTACAGAATTTAAAACTCGATTGTAATCGGTTTTTAAATACCGAGCGACCACATAAATTAATAACTGAAAGTTTAGTCTATATTCGATCAGTTTTTAGATCATGAGCGTGCTTGGGTTTTAATTATCGGGCGTGCTCGGGTTTTAATTACGGGGTAAATGGCAAATTTAAAAAAAAAATGTGTGGTGTAACAAGAAAAGGGAGAGATGGGAATAGTAGTCACCGTAATTCAGCATCTTAGGCCCAATTTATATCAGTGTCTGTTATGGCCCAATGGCCTTGTTTCTCATTTTTCCTGTTTTTGGTTAAAACATGTATATTACTGTTATATTAGTTTCTGTGATATAACAGTTAGTTGATCATCATCAATAGTATAACTCCTCTTTTCCAAAATCCTTTTGCTCCCTCTAACACCTCAGATTCTAGCTGTTTATTAGTTTGACAATTTAAGATTTTATATACTAAAAATAAATAAGCCACTTTTTGTTTCCAAAACTTATTTATTCGCCCGCTAAACATATTTGACATGCGTTAGGATTGATCAAAAGACAAGTGTACCATGTCATGCAAATAAATATAGTGAAAAGAAGCGATTGTCATACCACTCTAGTCAAAGCAAATCTAAAATTGAGGTAGAATGCATATGAAGATGAGGATGATGTTGAATCCTCTATGTTCAGATAGATAGCAAGGTGTTTTAGGTACCTTTGTTGTAGCTGACATGCTATATAGCATACGGTGTGGAATTGATAAGTAGGTTCATGGAAGCTCCCAGGATCTCACATCTTAATGCAGCTAAACGGATACTCAGATATGTTAGAGGAACTGCAAACTATGGTGTTTTTTTGCCAAATTCAAGCCATTAAGTAAGATGATCACCTTTTTTTTTTTTAATATGCTAAAGTGCATTTACAAGAGTTCAAATCGATGACTTATTATTTAAAGTAGTACTCTTCAACCATCCAATCAGCCTATTGAATGCTAGAAAGATGATCACTTGATTGGATATACAGACTCAGATTGGTCTCGAGACAAGGAGGAAGGAAAAAAACATTCTAAGCTATGTGTTCTTTGTTGGAAAAGCACCCATATCAATATATCATGGTGGTCAAAGCTTCACCCAGTGGTGGCAATCTCTTCATGTGAAGCAGAGTATATTGCTGGAGCTTATGGAGCATATCAAGCTCAATAGATTGGAAACTTGTTGAAAGAAATGCAGGTCAGAGAAGAGCATCCTATCACCTTGTTATTGCATTTTTTTCTTTTTATCACCCTTGCAATGTCTAACTTGTATTAGAATTTATAGAATTCCGTAATTAATATTGTTCATTTGGATACGACAACCGCTTCTTTTAACTATATTACTTGTATAACAAGGTATACTTGCCCTTTTGTTAACCCGACACGTGTCAAATATGTTTAGCAGGCCAATAAATAAGTTTAGGAAACAAAAATTGGCTTATTTATTTTTAGTATATAAAAACTTAAATTGTCAAACTAAGAAATGGATAGAGCCTGAGGTGTCGGAGGGAGCAAAAGGATTTTGGAAAAGAGGAGTTGTATTATTGATGATCAACTAACTATTATATTACATAAACTAATATAACAGTAACATACATGTTTTAACCGAAAACAGAAAAATGAGAAACAAGGCAATTATTTGGCCATAACTGGTACAAATTGGGTCTATACAATTGGGCCTAAGATGCTGAATTACACTTTACTTTACACATCCCTTAATGGTAGATGGGATTAGCACCATCCTTATTAGGACATTTTTAGTATATAAATTTATGATTATTATATATAAAACGAATGGTGCCGCTTCCAATAGAGATTGTGCTAATCTCATCCTCCCCCATTAATTCTGCAACTGATCTCATGTTCATGGCTCTTCTAAGCTCCACAAACCTTTGTATCTTCAATGACTTGGTTAACCAATCTGTAAGCTGGTGTTCTGTTTTATACTCCATCCGTCCTTAAATGTAAGACTCTCCAAAAAAAAAATTATCCCTTTTTATAAGATTCTCTTACAAATTTTGTGCCAAATTGAAGGTTTTTTTACCCAAATACCCTTAATATTTAATAATACAAAAATAAGTTACTAGAATCATTAATTAGGTGGAGAGAGACCGAAGTTGAGTTTCAATAAAATAAGAGATAATTTTGGAAGCTAATATAAAATTTTACACATAATTAATGAGTTTAATCATATTCCTTAATTCCATGTATTTTTTTATAAAGGGTCTTACATTTAGAGATAGAGAACGAACGAGTACTTAGCTAGGCATAACAGGTTCTTGTTCACTTTCTCTCTTAGGAAATGAAACATGGTTTCTATATGCTTGCTTCACCCATGAGCCAATAGGTTTTTAGCCAAGCATATGGTTGATTTTTTAAGGTAATGCAATATAAAAAGAAGAAAGGTTGAAAAAAAATGAATGGAGTGAATATTAAATATTAATATAATATAAACCATTACTATTAATATAAAATTAATTCTTTTTTTCAACTAAATGTCTTTTGAGTATAAATATGACTAGATCGTTATAGTTTTTTTTCGTTTAATGATCGCTATTGTTTTAACTTTTAAATACTTTTTAATTCATAGTAATGGTTTATATTATATTAATATTTAGTATTCACTCCATTTTTTTTCAACCTTTCTTCTTTTTATATTGCATTACCTTAAAAAAACTTGTTTTCTTTTCATTTTTTTCTATCTCTCTTTTTGTGCATCCCTACACCTTAGGGTGTAATTTCTCTTTGATTAATACATTGGACTACTTTCCTTTGGTCTATTTGACACATCAAACCATTTTAAGTATCAATAATACCTTGACCAAAATCAATGATCAGTCTCACATAATGAGAGTGGCACATAAGATTACCATGTATATGGGTACTCTTTCAAATTGTGGAATTCAAATTCTATGCTCCCTCCTCGATCCTCTCCTATAGTAAGTATTACCCCTCCCCTCTATTATTTAGTTCACCCTACATCAAAGAGTGCACAAGAAATAACCTTATGATAAAATTTACATTTACTTCATTCAAGTATGGTTTTGGTTTTAATTTTCCAAGAGGGAAAAGCATCCAACAGGTTGATTGAATGGTTGAGAAGTGTTACTTTGAGTAGTAGCTCCTGAGTTCAAACTCTTGTGAACGCACTTTGGCCTATAAAAAAATCTAGAGATAAAACATAACCAAAACCTGCAAAAGTACAACAATACAAAAAAAGAAAAAAGGGAGTTTTGTGGATCAAGTCAGGTGTTGATGCTGACAGGTTAACGACGGGTTAACTTCTAACTGATGTCAATATTAAAGAATCAAAAAAAAAAAGACAATAGAGGTATATGATATCTCTACTCTAGTTCAGCTTCTTTTCTTCTAAGCTTTACGCTCATGACCAACCACACACAACACCTTCTCCTTGAGTTTCTCTATTGTCTGCAGAAAAGATAAAACAAGACATTGTAAGAAACTGCATCATGCAGCAGAAATGTGGTTAGTTTTCTATGATGCATACCGAACTAGAATAGTTTGCCCAACTTCTGATGGAGATGGCAGCATTTCTGAGGTGAGAACATTGCGGAGAATCAAAATTCAAATGATAGGTCGAGTTCTCAGTAGCATCTGCAACCCAGATATGGTTTGTATCGTCCTTCGCCCTTTTTATTAGATTACAGAAGCCAACCTGCATTTAGATACAGGTTTCATCCGAAATATGAAATAATAAAGCTTTGAACATGTAAATAAGTAGTAAATAAGTACACAACGCAGACACTATTTGTTGTAAGCTTTGTTTCATTGAAATCTAATCAGTAAAATCCAACAATGTATGTCTATGCCCAAGATTATGAGAGAACTCATTGTTGTTTTTGTAAAGAACGCAAGAACGATGCAAGTGATAAAAGATAAAGAATGATAGTAACAACTAACAAGTTTACAGTTGTTGATTGGTGGAAATGAATCATAATCCACAATGGATGAGGTTAGAAAAGCATAAATCATTGTAAATTTGTAATTACCGTAGATCCAACAACGTTATAGTTGATAGGAGGGAATGAAACATCATCAATCAACGGCGAGCAAAAGCAAATGGCGAGCAAACCATACATGTCGGATTCATCAGTCACAAAAACCCATTGCTTCATTTGCTGACCTGATGTAAAACCCCCTCCCACATGCACAACATATGCAACCATATCGAATTCACTGTACAAGAATAATGACATGGAAATGTAAAATATTTTCTTCCTATTCTTCTCTATCTTTAGCCTGAAGATACCTAAAAAATGACAACAGTGCCAATATACTTACTTGGAAACAGGGATGTCACTCAAACTTGACAATGGGGTCGATTTTCGACTGCTGAAAAATGGCCTACAGAGGACAGAAATAAGCAGCATTTAGAATTTGACACAACTAGAATACATCCAAATAAAATTCTCTTGGTTTTTTTTCTTCTCCCATCTTATTCTGGTCGTTAGATAAACCTACCTAAACTGTTCCCTTGCATTAGAAGATAAAGGCAACCACTTGACGTTAGACCCTCTAGCCTGCAAGTGAAGGATATCCAAATGAGAACCCAATGATGGTGTGAGTCCTGCAATTAGATATGCTTCTCCCTCTACCAGCTCCTGACGCTGTCACATTATTTACATGACGAAAAACAAAAAAAGAATTTGTGAAAATCTCATGTCCATGAAAAACATTTAATATATTTATATAAGGTAACGGAAGAAATGACTGGTAATTAGCTAAGCTAAGTACGCATGAGGAAACCATTTAGATACAAAGCTACAACCACAGATGTGCTGAAAAATTAGTAACATAAGGACATCTATATCTAATCATTGCGATTGGTTCACCTGCTTCTCTGTCGGGTTCCAGATTGTGACTATGCCTTCTTTAGGCTTGGCTTCTTGAGTTTTATAAGTTAGTCCAACTACCCGCAACCTTATAAATGGTGTAACTTGTCTTTGTCTCAAGCCAGTATCTTCCAAAGCTTTCTCAATTGATTTTTCAATATTGGACTCTCTGTTTGCCTGAAGATGAATGTGAAATCATAAATATCTATCTGCAATTCTGCATATTGACTTCTATTACAATAAGAAATATAACCTCACATTTAATTTGGCTTTATAAGCAGCAAAACAATTAAGCTGCTCTGGACTCATATCTGCCATTAGGAATTCAGGTTCTTCTGCTGTCTCCAGCATCTTATAAATCTTAGCACCTTCACTCAAACTTTCATCATAAATATGTGAGCTCTCCTGTTGATACTCTGAAATGACTCCATCTACAACAGCAGAGCGTCTACGCCACCCGGGTGATCAGTCATGGCAGGAAATTAAAATTCACATTAATAGGCTGTAAAATAACAATGTCGCTGACATGGCAAGCACCTGATCATTTTTTCTGGCTTTCCTATATATATATATATATGATCTCAGAACCATGTTTAAATTTCGTCTGTATCATTGTATTCTTTTGAGCTCCATTAACCAGATAAACAATTTCAATTAAATGGTGGCAAGAGAAATTCTACTTAATAAAGTTAAGACTGCTAAGTTGAGACTTTGAATGTCATCTGTACTTCTAAAGCCATTAAGTTATATTATAATTCAGGTTTGACATTTGTTAATCAGTATAAAAGAACAGTTTCATTACCAAAATCATTAAGTTATATTATAATTCAGGTCTGACATTAGTTCCTACTTCGTTGAAATAAGGCACTATATTAATTAAGGAAGTACATCCTCAAAATAACGCACAACGTATTAATGGTTCAAGTAATTTACAACTCTTGAACTTCTATAAAAGCTCTATTCTCTAAGAGCTCTATATAAGTAGGTTTATCAATTGCAATGTAGCATCCAAAAAGATAATAAAAAGTTTCTTCTCAACTTCCTAATTCTAAGACCTTAGGGCTATCACCTCAGCATTACTACTGAATCCAGTATAAAAGACACAAATGGTGAGAGAGAAAGAGGGAGAGCCCAAATTCAAGCGAAGAAGCTCATGATTAACAATAAATACTCAGAACAGGTGAAAAGTAGATGGGGAGGGGAATATAAAGATATTAAGCCACAGTGATTTAGTGAATTACAAAGGAGATAGATGGATAGTTTATGAAGTCACCTCTGATTGTAATGCTCCATCATTTTATTCTCCATCTTCTCTGATATGACAACCGACCGTCCACTGTTCAACCTAATGAGGGAAACGGTTATCAACTTTCTTGATTTATATTTCTGAAAAGTAATTTATTGTGCATATGTGAAGTGAAATTGACTAACATACTTGGCCAAAAGTTACCTTTGCATGTATAAAATGGGATATATACGGGTAATTCCAGCAAAAGTTTGAGGGACTAGACCGCCATTGCTTTTAATACATCTAAAGGCCAAAGGCGGACCAGCAACCTTGCCTGCGGATTAGCTTGAGAATATAAGCTCAAGGAACAACATGTATGCTACTTTCCATAAAATAAAAAAGAATGGCAGTGACAAACTATAAGATACATACAAAATCCTAACCGTTCGGCCCAGTGAACTCTGTATGTTCCGTTAATATTCAGCAATAAACTAACAGTTGATGATGACACCTGAAATTAGAATAGAATCTGAGGAAACCATCTGACAGGATATATATAAATAAAGGAGTACCCTAGTGCCACAAGGCTCCTCGCTTTCCCCATACCTTCATGAAGCGTGGAGCCTTCTAACACTGGATACACACATACATACACACACACACATATAATCAATCATAATCCTAATCCAAAGAAAACCTCAAGGGGTGACACTGGTCCATTGCTGCCACATAATTTTGCTCCCCAGATCTGTATAAGGCATATGTAAACAAAATTCAATATCATCTGTATGATAATTGATAAACAAGGTATGGAAAATTAAAAATATAAAACGACACATTACCCGAAGCTTCTGTCCAACAAACAATCTTCCAGCAGCTCGTTGCCTTGACAACGGAACATCTAAAATGGCATTGATAGAATACCTGCAAGGGAAAATCATCTTAAATACCAGGAAACCTCATATTTTGCAATCCAATAGCATGTAAGTCAAAATTCTTACCATCCATCAGTCAGTTCAACTTTTACTGCCTCCCTCCCAGTTTGTGTCCCAAAAGAAGTCCCACTTTCTGGCACAAGATCAGAATGAATGCTAGAAATGCAGAGAATCATCATTGAAGAAGGCAATGCATCCCCTTCAAGAATTCTCTTGATGGCAGACCGGTGGCCATAATTTACTTCTCTTTCATATCTACACAGAAAATGCTGTCATAAGCTTCATACACCCCAAATATGTCGTCTTAGAGCAGTTACATACCTGTACTTCATTTCCTCAAGCACATTTGATACCGTCAAAAACTTTCCAGCAGAGATAGCGGGATAGCATCTCTCATAGCATGCCAGTTTCCAGACAATCCACTTGTAATGATTCATGACCCACCTACAGAGATGTCCAACTGAGGTTTAAGACTATGCCTACTAAGACTAAGTGAAAAGGCATCTTTAAGTTTGATGAGTAAGGCAAATGAGAGGATAACATACAGTATCCCTTAAATCAGTAAATTTAATCATAAAGGAGCTCTTAAAAACCCAACAATTTATCTCCATGTCATCCAGTTAACAATTTAACAGATCACAGATGCAATTACTTACAGACAAGCTTCAACTAGCTAACTAACTCAACCTTTTGTAGATCAAATAATCACATAGCAAAGCTACTCCTTAACAGGTTCCAAGAAACTAGAATCAAAAGTTCAGGAAAGAAACAATTTACTCTTTAGAAATAAGATTCATGGAAGCTCCATGCTGACCCAATAGATGGACAAAAGCTTCTGCTCCCATACCATTATCCCCAGACTCATCATGGAACTCGTAGTTTTCTGCATTACCCGGTGTAACCTGTCTAACCAGGTTGGAAAGATGCTGCAAAGAAATTCATTTTGGTACAGGAAGTGTTGTCATTGCCAAGAGAATGAAGTCCTAGAAGAAAATAATAATCAACATTTATCACATATATACTACACTCACCACTTTCTGCTGTAATGGAGGCTCTCCGAAAAATTCCTTGACATACATCCTTGGATAGCTGAATGGATACCGGGTACAAACCTTTGTTTTGCATACAGAAGCACCGGAAAAAAACTCAGACAAATCTGAAGATCAAATACTGCAAAATGAGTATAACAGGCCTTGAAACTAATTGAAACTAATGAAAACAAAAGGAGTGTATGAAACATCTTGTTATTCTTACCATTAGGAATTTTTTCACCATTCTGCTCGAAAGGGTCAGAAATTTTGGTGCTGCGAGGCCTTTTAAAGGGAGAAGCACGCAGTCCTAGTCTCCTTTTTCTAATAGCAGGTTGTCTATTATTTGTATCAACTGTGTTAAGGCTATTGGAAATATCAACCATGGGCCTGCGTAACGACAATCCACGCGAATCTATTTTCGAAGAAAAACCACTCGACGAAATATGACACACTGCTGTGTCCGGCGCTTGGTTCTTGACATACAATTGTTTCTCTCCACAAGTATTGCTGCTTTTGTGGCTGTAACCACTGTCACCCTGAACCGCATTGAATTTCCCAATTAAGTTATTCCCGTTACCTTGACAAAGAAACTTGGTTGAAAATTCCGTTTGTCTAGAAGACTGCACGGGGTATGTGAAACTTTTGATCCCATGATCGCTCTCCTGTGCTATTCGATGAACCAAAGGAGTATCGAAATTACTTCTCCCAGAAGAGGAAGTATTGTTGATTTGTTCATCAAATAAATCTCCCAAATCCGGATCACCAAGAAGGCTCCTAGCACGTTGCAACGCATCACTAGAAATGGATATGGACCTCCCACCAGCAGTGTGGAACTTGAGTGGAGCTTGCTTCACAGAAGCACTAAACGTGAAATCATTGTTTAATGTGTGACTTTTACCAGTTGATACACCATTCAACATCTCACAACCATTGATAACTTTATGTGGTTGTAAACGCAATGATTGTTGTTGTTGTTGTTGTTGATCATGTGTTTCACCTATAGCATGCAATTTTTGGATTTCACAACCAAAAGTTTGTTCTTTCAAACCGAGTAACGTCTTTGCTCTAACAAGACCACTAGGAGATATAGTAACTCGCTTTCCAGAGCCTGTGGTAAAAAGAGAATTCGAGAAGCTGCAACTGTTATCTATCGCATGCTCCAGTTCACCTGCAATTTAATTTTTTTTTAAAATAAATAAATGAAAATGTGAAGTTTCCAGCATGAAGAAAAGCAACTAGGTTCTATTCATTCGGCTCTAGCATTATTGTCTTCTATGGTGTATTATACCAGAAAGAAAAAACGACGACGTTTGTGAGTAGGTAAAGTTACCTTGTTGGTTGCGAAGAAGATCGGCCATGGAAGGGAGGGGAATGGGAGAGGGCAAAGGGGTGACATAGGAAGCGTCTTCGACGATTTTCCAACGGTAATTGTCTGCGGCGTCGGAGAACATCTGCCATGTACCCATTTCTACTATTCCCATTTTGTTCTTCGATACATTTTCTTGGAAGTAATATAAGCGAATTAGGGATTTATGTGAAATTTCACTTTTCAGGATGGCGGGAAAGGTTCGCCTCCAAGCCGATTGAAAGAGGGAAGCAGGGACTGCTACTGGCTGTTTGGTTTAATTCACTTCAATAATGTAAATTAGTAATATGTGTGGTTAAATATGAAAATATATATATTTAAATTGATATATAATTAACGTAAAATCAAATATATCAAATATATGTGTTTAAAAGTTTTAAAATATATAGTTAAATGACTACATAATAATTAAAAAAATTGCATTATTTAATTAGATATATAAAATGTACACAGTTTAGGATGTATACCAAACAATATTGAATTCACATTCACCATTTTTTATTTTTTTTTCTATTTCATTTACTTTTCTTTGAAAATTAAAAATAAACGCCCATTAATTTTATTGAGAAAATATAATATTAATGTTTGTTTTTAAAAGAAATTAAAAGTTAAAGGAATATCACAGTGATTGGAATATAATATTACATTGTCAAATTATACATTTAGTTATGTGCCAAAAAATTTAATACATTTTTGTCCTTATATTTAGGTTTTAGTTTCGGTATTTTAAAAATTGTGGACTTACTCTGATCTCTACACTATGTCCTTAAGGTTTTAGTTCCTCATGTTTATTATGTCTTTAGCTCAGTTAACACTAACATATGTGGCATACATTTAGATGTAGCTTAGTAATGCAACGTTGCCTGCGTGAAAGTATAGCAAACTCATTATTAAGAACTCTAATTTCCCAAATCTTTCCCCAATTTTTTACACTTCAAAACCCTAATTTTGGATTCAAAACACAAATTCATTATATGACTTAAATATTAATCCCTACGCATTCAAACTAAATAAAAATAAGTCCCTATACTAGACCTAACACCTTAATTGTAGGCCCTACACATTCAAACTAAATTGAAATAAGTTCCTATACTTCATTCATCTTCATCTCTCTAAAAGCTTACACATCCTTCATTGTTACTCCTCCATGCTATGAACGACATAATCAACAATACCAAAATGATAATAACCCAAGAGATAATCAACATAACCTTGTCCAATTTGGACATCTCCAAAGCCTTATTCTAGCATTTCCTTTTGTGTTAGTAGTTGTAGTGTAGCAACGCAATACTCTTAGCTTCCACACTCGTAGAATTTGTGGTTACTTTGATTCGATGTGCTTCCACTAGCATTGGAACTCATTTGCTCCATTGAATACCTTTAAGAAATTAAAAATTTAGGGTTTTCTAATGTAAGAAATTGGGAGAGAATTTGGGAAATTAGGATTCTTATTAATGGCCTCACTATGCTTCCAAGTAGGCAACTTATGTGGCATTGTGCCATGTAGGCTAATACTAATAGAGTTAGGGATGGAACTAATGTCAATGACTAAAATCTCAATGGCGTGCAAGTGTAAAGAGTAAAATCACAATTTTTAAAGTACAATGACTAAAACCTAAATAAGAGTAAAGTGTAGGGACAAAAAAATATATTTAAAACAAAAAAAAAATATTATACATTTAGTCTTTATCTAGATAAAGAGAAAATATGAAAAGAATAAAAAAAAACCAAAATAACTAAGAAAATTAATAGATGGGCATAATTACTTTTTTGGTGCAAAAATTGTGGTTGCAATTACTCTTGCAATTTCGATTGAGGTGTGATAATGGCCAAAGGTCTTCCGAATAGTGCGGCTCTTATGGTTTGAAGTCTTGACTTACGAATTCAAACAGTTACTTTTAATCATTATAAATGATATCCGATGGGTACTTAGACATAATCATTTGGTATGAAAGAAAACAATAAAGAAAGAAAAAATTGATTTTTATCTATTATTATATGAAAAAATAGAAAATATTAAGAAAAAATGTGTCTAATTAATGCTAAAGTGGTTAATTTGCCCTGGTTAAATATTTTTATTTTTAATTATATATCCATAATTTTACGTAGAAATCGTCAAAGTATTGTGTGAAATACTGCTATTTTTAAGGGTTACATGTTCGTATATAAAATAAGGGGAGTGAAAATGTAACAATAATATATAACAGAAATATGTATAATTTTTAGAATAAGTAAAATTTTAGTGCATTTAACACTAATTTCTTAAAAAGTAAATATAATTCATCAAGTTGTATACTAATTTGGTAGAGTATCTCTCAGCAACACCATGAATCCAATTTCACACGTCCTTCATTATCAAACACACAAGTATATTTTGAATAGTGATTAGCAGAGAGGCTCTCATATTTTCCTCCCATACAAAAGGTTCCCTCCTTCATTCTAATTTCCACTTCCAAATGTCCCCTCCCACCAGCATAAATCCCCTACTTATGCTTCCTTATTAATAGAGATTGAGTGTATTCTACTATACTTTATAGCTAAGTATACGTTACCCGCCTGTTAAGGATAGAGGGAAATAACTTCCCATAGGATGAGGGTAAGATTAGTAACTTCGGTTAACAGTTACAATTATATGTCTTTAAATAATTCTAATCTTCACATCTTTGTATACAATTCAATTCACAGAATACAAAAGTTAATATTTTGATATTTCCTGACATGGTATCAGAGCCCATATGGCCTAACCGCCAAGATCCAATGCGGCCTCTCAAGCCCTGACAAAAAAAAAGAGAGCACAAGCCAAGAACGAGAAAAAGAAAGAAGAAGCAACCTCCGGCCTCTGAGGCTCAAAGAGCTTGGAGTACAAGCCGTGGCAAGAGCACAAGCCAAGGAGGAGAAAAAGAAAGAAGAAGCAACCTCCGGCTTCTAGGCTCAAAGAGCTTGGAGTACAAGCGGTGGCTAAGAAATACAACTCTCAACTAGAACAAAAGCAAGCAAGTAACCAGTTGAAGTTAACAGGGGTGTTGGAAATAAGAAAGTCTCACATCAATGGGTTAAAGCAAGATTCAAGTGTATATAAGTGTAGTTGTACAAGTCCAATTGCCTTAGGCATTTTGGACAAAGTCACACACACTAATATTCACAACACACCTTTCCACTATAACAAAAAAAAAAAACTTCAAAAAAAATGGGCCTACACTTAAATCTCTAATATGGCTGCTAATGGCGAAATAGTTGTCAAACACATCCCTTCCCAATTCCAAGTTGCCGATCTTCTCACCAAGGCTCCCTCAAGTGCTACTTTTATAAGTCTCAAACCCAAACTGAATGTGCATCAGCTACCCACAATTAGTTTGCAAGGGGATGTTAAGGAAATAGGGAAATAACTTCCCATAGGATGAGAGTAGGATTTGTAACTTCTGTTAGCAGTTACAATTATATGTCTTTAAATAAGTCTCTTCTTCACATCTTTGTACACAATTCAATTCACATAATACAAAATCTAATATTCTGATATTTCCTAACACCATTTATCTTTCCAAAATCAAGTACTCTTCTCATGTCCAACAACCTTTCTCATTCCCTTTTGAAACTATTCCTCACTAAATCTTCCCACACTATCACAAACCCTCCAAGGGTCCCTCAACTAAGCTGAACAACGTTTCCAACTCGTTATTAGATTTTTTTGGTTTGTCTAAGCACGGCTCACCATATCTAGAGATTATAAGTTTCCTCTACAAAATTCCCTCCCCACTCAACAACCTCTATCTCCATTATCCTAAAAGAGCAACATTAAAAGACACTAAATTCTTTATATCCAACTCCTTCAATTCATAAGTGTTTAGACCTTTCAAACATAACTATATTTCAAATATAGTTTGTTATATAAATAAATGTTCAACAATACATGCCAAAATCATCATCCGCAACACTCCATACCCAACCACCCTCTCCACTGCCAACAGTTGCCGCCCCTCACCGCCGTCTACCGTCGTGGTTCATCATCACCATCTCTCACCGTCCGTTCCAAAGAACCGAAATCTCACCGCAATGTCGTTCAACGTTGTCCTTGCCGCTATCGCCACCTCACCGGTTGTCGCCGCGTGCATTATGTTGTTGCCACTACACCGTGGTGCCTCCATCATTTGCCGCCACCGTTCATTCCATCGTCAATAGCACGGGGGAAGGGCAGCAAGAAGAAAATCAGTTCTTTTTATTTTTTTAAATATAAGTTCTCGTTTTTGCTTTTTGCACGTCAAATTTTTTATTTTATATCTATTTTATGTGCTGAACCTTTCTTTTTGTGTTTTGTTATGCTGTTTTTATTTTTTCTATGATCTATTTTGTTTCTTAGGAGGCAGAAGGTCTGTTTTTATTTCTATTTGAATCTGATCTCTTTTTTTTTGTTTTTGCTTTCTGCACTATCCCAATGTTTTTGTACTATCCTATATGTTTTTTTTTTGTTGTTTCTTTTTCTTGTGCAGAGAGCTTGTTTGTCTTGTTCTGTTTTTGAATTGTCGGTCCTATGTTGTTTACCTTCTACACCAGTCGGAGTTATTTTTTTGAGTTGTACTGCATTTTTTTTAGTTTGTTGTCGTCTTTCTGTTTTTGGCACTATTGGATTGTAGTTCATTTTTTTTTGTACTGCTGGGTTGTGACCCAATCATAAAAAAAGAGACATAATAAGGGTTTTTTTGGATAATTTTATTTGGTTGATAAATGATAAATAAATTGATTTCAAAAGAATTAAGCCCTAACTTTATTTGAGTGGTGTTCTACTGGTAATAAAAATAAACTCAACCCTTGATTTTACTTGAGTGATATTCCACCGGTATAATCAAGGATATTTAATAAAAATAATACTTGATCTGATTGAGTGGTTATCCCGCCGTCAAGACCAAGGTACCATATGGTTTCACTAGACGACTTTCCGTCGTGTATCATAAACATAAAGAATTAATCTTTGATCGGGTTGATTGATATTTGCACCATCCGAGCCAAAGGCATACATGGGTTATTGAATAGCTCTCTATCGTAACCTTGTGCGTATATAAAATTGGCCTTGATACGATTGAGTGGTCTTTCACTGTCGTATCAGGGACGTTACATGCATTATTGAACACCGCAGTATCAGTAACCCTGTGCGTGCAATAGATTCACACGATGACCCTTGTCTTCCATTGCGACATGCCCTGTAGTTAGCGTAAACATGTCACACAGGAGCTTTATTGAACAGTACTCCATCGTGAATCTTGTGCAAGTGTGGATTCTCACAAAATAATTATCACATATTAATTGAAATCATTGAGAACTGTGTGGCTTTGATTCCTCCCTAAACCGAGGATACGTAAGAGCGGGAACCGAATCCGTCAAGTCAAAATAAATAAACAAATATTTTTTCACTCTTGTTAATAAGTAACAATAAACATTTTTAGAGTGATATTAAATATTTTTAAAGTTAACAAATTTTTGCACTATTAATTAGAAGGTAACTGCTTACTTCGCGCATGTCGTAGGGTGCTAATACCTTCCCTGCGTTTAATCGACTCCTGAATCTATTCATAGGTTCAAAAACCTTCTTTTAAGTTTTTTTAAGGTTTTCTTTAATAAATCTTAGTGACGAATCCATTTTACTTCGCCATCCCCACTGCGACCCCGATTACAACAACTGGCTATCCAAAATTTAGTGGATGCCCCATCTTCTGTTTTTTTTTTTTTTAATTCTACTAGCAAACTAGCAAATTGCTGGTTAGATAATTCACCCACTCTTCTAATATCCTTTTCACTTTATCAATCTCACTTGTTACAATATATTTTTTCATCACTAAATATTTAATCAATTAAAGATAGAAATGGTAGTAACGCCACTTTTAGCAACTACCAACCTTCCTAATTAGTCACTAGCTTCTTTGTTTTAGTGGGTTGGCCATATAAGAGGAAGTAGGTAAAGCAAAATGAAGGCCATACCTAGCGAGTATGATTTTCCAACATAAAGATAACATTTAGTAGCTAAACAAAATAGAAGAGAGTGAAACATACTGGAATGGAATGGAACCAAGCATGACCATATGTCTTATTATGTTTAGTACAGATTAAAATATAAAAAATATTATGTGTAATACATATATAACTGTATCTTACTTGATACAACATATAAAATTAAATAAAAATAAAATTGTACATTTTTTAATATTTTTAAAAAAATTATGAGCATAATTAAATAATAATTTTAAAATTTATTAATTTTTGTATTAGTTTTTATGAAAATGTTTTCAATTTATTACAAAAAACTAATTATTAAATATACTTTTAAAAAAATTATTAAATATAATTTATGCTGAATATATTTTTATTATATAAATTTTTAAAACAGTACTTTTCAAAAATATTTTTTAGTCAAATAAAAATAACATAACCTTTAAGAAATTTAAATATATATTATTTTTTATTTTGTTCTCTTCTATTCTACCTTTTTAGTGAACCAAACTATAAAAGTATTTGTTGTGGACCAAAATAATGGCATCCCGGATATACGCTTACATGCCTAGTCAAGAAGTCGCCAATTACCTTCAGCATCCCAGTAAGTTGGACGCGGCCTACCATCAAGGCCCAGATAATGAGGATTGGACCCAGACATAGATCCTAGCCCAATACAGACCACATTAGGTCATTGACCTCACTCTATAAATACTATTATCATGCACCATGCAAGGTAGGTAAGATATATTATCATATACAAAAAAACCCTAATTCACTCACTGACTTGAGCGTCGGAGTGCTTGCAGGTGCACACCACCGCCGCCGGAGCTCAAGACCCAAAAGCGATCCTACTGCCCTCTGCTGATCAAGAAGACCATCTTGCTCGTCCTACATCCCTGTCAGGTTAGATCACAACATTGGCGCCGTCTGTGGGGAACGCAACAAAAAGTTTCTCTCCCATTCATCGTCAACAATGGTTGGCTCAACCAGAAATAGGGATTATAACGATCCCAGCGTGCAAAACCAAGGAGCTGGACAGCAGGCTGGTGTGTCGAATCAAGCAAGGGCATCCCAGCACTTTGATATTGAAGCAGAATTCCGTAAACTGCAACAGTTGGTGCAGTCGCAAGCTAAAGAGATCGCAGATCTCAAAGAACAACAGTGGAAGGGCAAGCATGTTGTTATTGAAGATGATTCAGAGGAAGAAAGAGCTGGGAGGCATATCCAACCAAACCCTGAGAATCTGGAAAAAGATAATGACAACGCGGAAAAGCAGCGACAAAAGTCCGCAATTGAGAGAGAAAAAGAAGGAAACCCGAAAACTCAGGAAAGACAACTAGAAGGACGGACAAGTCGCCGACATGAAGGGGCCCCGCATCAATCTCGGGTTGAGGGGGCCAACCCGCCACCTGTTCCCATTGGGGGCCAGCAAGCCGGACAACAAGCCAGTAACCAAGAGCACATGGCTGAGAATGCCCCGGATTTCGGGTACATTGACAATCCGTTCACGCCTTGGATAATGTCCCATGCCCTTCCTCATGGATTCCAGTTTGCAAAGAAGTTGAAAGAATATGATGGAACCAAGGACCCCACTCTACATGTCAGCACTTTTGAAAGGGCTATGTACTTTCAAGGGGTGAATGAGGCTATCGTATGCCGTGCTTTCCCCCTCACATTGTCAGAGGCTGCCAGTCGTTGGTTCTCAGACCTCCCACCGCAATCCATGAGCAACTGCAAAACCCTCAAAGATAAGTTTATTCTTCATTTCACTAGCAGTAAAAGACAGTTCAAATCTGAATTCCACTTAGAAACTGTTAAACAGGGAAAAGATGAATCTCTACGAGACTATATAACACGTTTTAACAATGAAGTGTTAGAAGTTAGGAATGTTGAACCTAACTTGGTGTTATATTTCTTTGTAAGAGGATTGAAGCCAGGAGCCTTCGCCAAGCAACTGGCTGGAGATAAGCCCACCTCCATGGACGACCTGAAGGTCAGGGCCGAAAAGTGGATCAGAATAGAATAGTGGGAGAAGGCCCAAGCCGCCAAGAAGGATGACAAAGCAAAAATTGTCCCTCCAAACCAATCCCGGGGTAAAGATGACAAATCCCGGGATAGATCTCCCAAGAAGCGCAAGGGTCTTTTCAACAATTATACTCCGCTAATAGTCCCGCTAGCTTCAGTGTTGAAAGAAGTGATGCACTCTGAACTAAGAGAGCGGCCACCACCTTTGAAAACAGTTGGGAAACACAAAAATAAATACTGTGAATACCATCGGGATCGTGGACATTCGACCAATGAATGCATCAAACTCCGGGATGCAATTGAAAACCTGATCAAACGAGGGAGGTTGAGAAATTATGCTCGAGCATCCCCAGAAAGGCGGGATCATCGCCGGAGTCCATCTCCTCGGACACAGACACTCAGATCCCCGCCTAGGAACCGAGATCAACGAGTTGAAACCCGTCAGAGATCCCGGAGCCCAAGACGAGCACAGGAATCCCCTCCTAGGGGAATAATTCAAGTCATAGCTGGAGGAGCCAGCTTAAAGGTTCTCGAAGATAAGAAGAGGACCCGAGATGTCAGGGATTCTTGTTCCCAGGTAACTGCTGTAGCTAACCCAGTGCTATCTTTCTTAGATGCAGATTTCCCGGAAGAACGGATCCGGGATAACGAACCATTGGTTATAGCAGCTAATCTGAACGACTTCAAAGTCCATCAAATCTTCATTGATCAAGGAAGTTCAGCTGACATTATGTTCTGGAGCCTGTTTGATAAAATGGGATTAGGATCTAAGGACTTAATCCCCCATAAAGGTAGCCTAATTGGTTTCACTGGAGATACAATTATTCCCAAAGGATATGTTGACCTTAAGGTGATTTTTGAGAAAAAGCCAAATACCAAAACAATTCCCGCCAGGTTCATAGTGGTGGATTGTCCCTCAACTTACAATGCAATCATTGGGCGACCAACCTTGAACAGCCTTGGCGCCATAGTCTCTACCATCCATTTAGCCATGAAGTTTCCAAGAAAAGATGGCTCAGTAGTAACTGTCCGTGGGAAGAGCAATGATGCGCGAAAATGTTATCAAGAAAGCCTTAAAATCACGAAATCACCTTCCATGATGCCGGTAACGGCAGAAGAGAAAGGGAAGCAAAAGATGGAGAGACGTGATTTGATGCGGGATGCAGGGGTCATGATGACTAACTTAGATCCCATAAAAGACTTCGAATATCAACGACCTCAACCCGAAGGGGACCAGATCTTAGTCCAGATAGGACCTAAAGAAGATCAGACTGTCAAGATAGGGGCGAACTTACCCCCCGTGATCAAAGAGCGACTCATTGAGTTGTTGAAGACGAATAAAGACCTGTTTGCCTGGGTTTCTTCCGACATGCCCGGAATTGACCCGGAATTTGTATGCCATCACTTGTCTTTGAGACCAGGATCTATCCTGGTGGCTCAGAAGAAGAGAAAAATGGGTCCAGAAAGACAAGCAGCGATAGAAAAATAGGTGAAGGAGTTGCTAGACGCAGGGTTCATCCGAGAGATACGATATGCAGAGTGGCTTTCAAATGTGGTGATGGTGAAAAAGGCTAACGGGAAATGGAGAATGTGCACAGATTACACGGATCTGAATAAAGCATGCCCCAAAGATCCATTTCCCTTGCCTTGTATCGATAAACTGGTGGACAACTCTGCAGGTTATAGGTATCTATCTTTCATGGACGGTTACTCCGGCTATAACCAGATCCCCATGTACCCTGAAGATCAAGAGAAAACGGTTTTTGTCACCGACATGGGTGTTTACTGCTATACCATGATGCCGTTTGAATTGAAGAATGCCGGAGCAACTTATCAGCGGATGATGAGCCAAGTCTTCAAAGAACAGATTGGTAGAATCCTTGAAGTCTACATTGACGACATGATAGTAAAGACCCCAGAAGACAAAGACCCGGTAGCTGACTTGCATGAGACTTTTCAACAGTTGCGCAGGAAGGATCGCTGCTTTGACAAGATTCCTTCCAGATTCAGCCAGGTTTCAGGACCTTACGACGAAAGGAAGACTTCCAATGGAATGCAGACTGCGAGAAGCTTTCCGGGAGTTAAAGAAAATCCTCTCAAGCCCACCAGTCCTATCTCGCCCTGATCCTGGACAGGTCCTATATCTCAATCTAGTCGTCACCAATGAAGCGATCACTGCGGCTTTAGTAAAGGAAGAATCCCGGAACCAGAGTCCGGTATATTTTGTCTCTAAGGCGCTACAGGGATCAGAGTTGAATTACCAGCGGCTCGAGAAAGTCGCCTCTGCCCTGCTATTTGCATCCCGGCGGCTGAGGCCATACTTCCAATGTCATCCCATCATGGTAAGAACTAATCAACCCATTAGACAAATCTTGCACAAACCTGACTTGGCAGGTAGGATGATGACCTGGGTAGTAAAATTATCACAATACGATATTTCCTACGAACCACGGCAAGCAATCAAAGCACAGGCGTTGGCTGATTTTTTGGCCGAGATGACACATCCCGGGGAGGAGCCAAAAGGATCCTGGACTATTTATGTTGATGGGTCCTCAAACCCCAAAGGAGCAGGCGCAGGCATACTAATTGAAAATGATGAAGGGCTAACGGTAGAATATTCTCTGAAATTTGAATTCCCAACCTCCAATAACCAAGCAGAATATGAAGCCTGTCTAGCCGGGATACGCGCGGAAAAAGAACTAAGGGCTACAGCGATTACTTTATGCTCAGATTCCCAATTGGTGGTATCCCAGATAAAAGGGGAATACCAAGCAAGAGAGCCATTGTTGCAAAGATACCTGACAAAGGTTAAAGAAAGTCTACTTGGTCTCTCTAAATTTGAGATCAAGCACATTCCAAGAGAAGAGAACAGTCGCGCTGATTTACTCTCCAAATTGGCCAGTACCAAGTCATCCTCAACTTTGAAGTCAGTGATAGAAGAAGTTATCCCTTCTCCTGGTGCTATTTTGCAGGTTGAAAATGACGATTGGAGAACTCCAATAATAAAGTATATCACTAAAGGCATCATCCCGGCAGATACCCGGGAAGCAAAACGGCTGGTACAAAATGCCTCCCGGTATTCCGTGATAGAAGGACAGTTATTCAGGAGAGGACTATCAACTCCTTTGCTTAAATGCATTGGACCATCTGAAACATGGTATGTCCTTATTGAAGTGCATGAAGGAAGTTGTGGTCACCACATTGGTGGAAAATCGTTGGCAAGAAAGTCCTTGCGGGCAGGATACTTCTGGCCAACCATGAATAAAGATGCAGTTGATCACGTGAAGAAGTGCCAAAAGTGCCAAGAACACAGTCCATTGTCCCACATTCCGGCTGAAGATCTGCACAGCATCTCCACCCCCTGGCCCTTCCACACTTGGGGCTTAGACCTCTTGGACCAAAATAATGGCATCCTGGATATACGCTTACATGCCGGGTCAAGAAGTCGCCAATTACCCTCAGCATCCCAGTAAGTTGCGCGCGGCCTACCATCAAGGCCCAGATAATGAGGATTGGGCCTAAGCATAGATCCTGGCCCATTAGGTCATTGACCTCACTCTATAAATATTATTATCATGCACCATGCAAGGTAGGTAAGATATATTATCATATACAAAAAACCCTAATTCACTCACTGACTTGAGCGTCGGAGTGCTTGCAGGTGTACATCACCGCCGCCGGAGCTCAAGACCCAAAAGCGATCCTACTGCCCTCTGCTGATCAAGAAGATCATCTTGTTCGTCCTACATCCCTGTCAGGTTAGATCACAACAGTATTCAATGTCTGATTTTATTTAAACGCGTCTACCAAACGCTATTAGTGTTTCAATGTCATTGGCACAACAAAGCCCAAATAAATCTTTTGAAAATAGTAATATTTCAATAAATATTAAATAAATTGATTTTTTTCCAAAAGAACAAGAAAAAATTATAGATATTTTAAGAAAATTCAAAATCAACCAATTAAAAAAGAAAAGGGAAACGTCCAAAACAAAGAGCTTGTCAGAATCTTAGCGAAGAGAATTGAAGGCCTATTGTCAATGTCCACCGGCCGCAATGATTGGTAAGCAATTACTACTAATAAACATCAAACATGAGCATGCACTGCCGATCGCCGAAATTTTGGATCCCACGTTCTTTTTGTCTTTTCAATTCCTTTTTTTGGTATGGTTCAGTTTTTTTAAAAAAATAACAAAAAAACACAAAAAATGATTGTCTTTTTTTTTTAATCAATAATAAAATGATTTAATTAATTTTTTTTTATCGGCCAAACATATACCTTCACGGTCCACACTACACTTATAAATCTATTTCATCGGAGATCGAATCTCATTCCTTAAACTTTAAGAACTCTTCCTTATACTACTTAAATTACAAACTCTCGACAAAATGATTCAATTAAGGTAAATGATATGTAGTGCCTTAAGAGCACTATATAAGAACTCAAATATAGTAAAAAAATATTGTAATGTGTAGTTTTTTGTATTCTCAAAAGACGAAACAATATACTATTATAATTATTTTTCTAATTCTAGTAACCTTAACTAGTGTCTTTAAAATACTATATATCAAGACCTTGAATTAATTAAAATGCACAAGTTGTGCTAAGAGTCAAACAGGGCATGGAAACTAGGAACAAAAGGAATACAAGACAGCAAAAAGGATTGCCTTATCCTCTGACCTTTAACGTGCTCTCTTATCCACGCAGCTACTACGAGCTAGTATGGATTAAAATTATGTGTTTTTAAATCATGTCCCACCAATAAAATATCGTCACGTCATTGAAAATATTTTTTTTAATTTTTTAATAAATTTTTTAATGACGTGACAATATTCTATTGGTGGGACATAATTGAGAATATAATTTGAAGGACACATGATTTGAATCCAGCTACTATATGTCAACGAATCTTTTATTCATTTCATTTACAGTTTTACACCATATTCTATTTTAATGTATTGACTCACTTCGACAGTTTTTTTTTTTTCAACCTCTGGTTGAACAACATGAAAGGCACAAAAGTAAGAGGAGCTTTCTTTCCATTGTAACAAAAAAATAAAAAAACGAGATGAGTCTTTTAGAGTAATGTTATATTCTCATAATAAATCTTTTTACAAATTCTTTTATTTTTTACAAGTGTTATTTTTTTAAAAGAATAAATACTTAATAAAAAATAAAAAGCACTTATTAAAATTAAATGAATATAAAAATTTATAAAAACATTAAATAAGAAAAATATTTTTTTTTAAATTAACTCAACTGGGCACTACA
Source organism: Cyamopsis tetragonoloba (assembly GCA_037177725.1). Classification (NCBI taxonomy): domain Eukaryota; kingdom Viridiplantae; phylum Streptophyta; class Magnoliopsida; order Fabales; family Fabaceae; genus Cyamopsis; species Cyamopsis tetragonoloba. The sequence goes on from CM074124.1 coordinate 45,913,618, forward strand.
TTCCTAAAGATTTCCTTTTGGAGAAATGCCGACAAAACTGCAATGCACGAGGATAATAATATCAACCGCATACTATCTTCTTCTGGATATAAGAAATAAGTTTAAAGTTATAAAAAACAAAAGAAAGAAAGAAAAAAGTGGTCGGTATGATGCACGTGCACAAATAAAGAAGGTTTACCGGCCACGTGAAGAAGACACAAATCTGTTAACAAATGACTGCAGTTTGTTTTTGGATTTTGACCTTATGTGAAATTTTATTTTTAATCACTTATTACTCTCTCTATTTTTTCTATTATATTGTTAATTGTGTTAACTCTACTAATAATGTAACCCTATTTGAGGTATACCGATGAATTATCAATACGTTTTGGAATAATGTATAACTTTATATGCTAAATTTAATTAAGGAACATTGTGATGAAATACTAAACGATTTTGGAATGATGTGAAATTCTATAGACACAATTTATATGATAAGTAATTTCAATCCTATGGTGAGTTTCATGAAAAATATTTTCGACAAAAAATTATTAAACGGTGTAAGAGTTAGTATAAATTACACCAGATGTGTTGATCCTTTTATATATATATATATATAAAAGGATCAAATGACACCACGTGTCAAACTTAGTAAAATGACACTGACCATAATTTTTTTAGGGTAAAATGCATAAAGTATCCTTGAGGTTTTATAAAATAGCACAAAACACTAAACTTAAAATAAATAAGCAGTTTATACCATTTTTTTTCTATAAAATGCACTAAAAGCAAAGGAATACTCCATTAATTAGAACATTCTTATTAGTAACCATAGTTAAATCTCTGTCTATTAACATGCACCTGTAGTGGTAATTCTTTGAGTACTTTTTGTGCTCTTGTTGAAATATATTCCTTCTTTTGCCGATAAAACAAAAAAAAACTCTGTCCTCATTTTTTTCTTGTAAGATAAAAAAATAATTTTCCTGTCATTTAATTTTTGTGCAAAATTCATTTACTGAATTTTCTCAAGGACATTCGTTAAAGAATTTTTTCATACAACAAAAAAATTATTTTTTTTGTGAATAAATAAATTATTTTTTGTGAATAAAAATTAAATAATTTACAAATGAGCTAATCAAGCCAAGTTCAACATTTATTATTGCTTCACAAGATAAGATACTGCTTTGCTATCATATTTGGTGGACAAGATTTATACGAAATATATAGAGTATCTCCTAAAATTTAATTCCAATAGCCTAAAATATGTAATATTAGTATTAGTTAAAATTATTGTTATAGTACTTGAAAAACTCTTTATGTCACCAAACCGACACCATAAAATAGAAAATAATAACCACCTTAGCTTTCAAAAATAAAACCAAACCACTGCTACAAATAGAAAAAATAAAAGGCTTCAAAAGACCAAAATAATTTCATTTACAAGGAAGCCGGTAAAAAGTATAAAGTCTTCAATAACCCAAATGTTAACATTAGATAATAGCAAAGTAATAGTAAATGTAATAAGTAGCAAGACATAAGTAGCTGTAAATGTAACCAAGTGTTCCATAATTTTTTTTTATTTTATGAAAAATTTCTTTAACGAGTGTTCTTGAGAAAATTTAATAGATGAATTTTGCACAAAAAAAATTTATTGTTGGAAAATCAATTCTTTTACATAAAAAATAAGAGAAAGATTTAACTATGGTCAGTAATAAGAATATTCTGATGAAATATTCTATTATAGTTGATGTCTATTATAGAAAATGGTGAGGGATGCTTATTTATTTTAAGTTTGGTGGTTTGTGCTATTTTGTAAAACCTCAGGGATACTTTGTGCATTTTAGCCATTTTTTTATAAACATTGAATTTTACCAATCTATTGAAATGAAAGTTTATATGGAGTAAATCAACCTGACAAAATTTCATATCGTTTGAATTCTTTTTAGTACTTCATTTGAATAACACATTTTGACGTAAAACATGTTATTTAAAATATAAGTCAATTTCAACTTAAAGATTACATAGCTATATATAGATATTCAAATAATCTAAAAATTGGTATATATGATCTTTAGGATAATATAATAATATCACATAATTTAATGGTCGGATTAGTAAAATTTAATGTTTATAAAAAGTTATGTTCGGTGTCATTTACTAAGTTTGACACATGGTGTAATTTGATCTGACCATATATATATATGGTCAGAATAAAATGACACCTCCCATAAATTTTTGTAGACATTAAATTTTATCAATCCGACCGTTGAATTGAATGTATATATGAAGTAGATTAACTTAACAAAATTTAATATAATTTGAAAACTTGTAGATACTTCATTTGGATAATACATTTTGACGTACTACACATTATTTGAAATATAAGTAAATTTTCACTTTCATATCACATATCTTTGGGTATCCAAATTGTCTAAAATTTGGTATATATGATCTTTAGGATGATATAACATGATTCAACAGTCGGATTGATAAAATTCAATGTCTACATAAAATTATGCGAGGTGTCATTTTACTAAGTTTGACACATGATATCATTTAAATATATATATATGATCCGTTGACACCAATTAGTTTTACACCAATTCTTACACCAATTAGAAACAATATGTCAAAGTTTTTTCACGAAACACACCGTTGGATTGAAACTAGTAAAAGATTGCTATAAATTCCATCCTCGGTTACAATAGATTGTTTCTGTTCCTACCATATCTCTAGCTCAACTAAAATAAACTAAGTGTTAATTAACCCGTGATTCTCTTACTTCCGTTAAGAACATAGATATTCATGAAGACTCGAATTAAGCATCATAATACGTTACTATAAAAATTAGAAATCATTGAACTCACACGTGATTAATTAAGCATCTCACATGCACCATCTGATTCCTAATTCATAAAATTAAGTCAACTATAAAAATGAGTTTACGTTCAAAAACGAAACCGTAATCCATTAATCATGAAATTAGAAAACAAATTTAAACCAAAATGTGAAAGTTTTTTAAATTCAAACACAAAATTGAACTGATTAAGCATACAACTCAGAAATATGCCCAAAACATAAACAAGTATGAAATTATAAGATAAAGAACTTGAATAAAAACAAAAACAAAAAAAGGAATTAAAACATAACATAATGAATTTACTAACTAAAAAGTTAATCAAAGGTGTTTAGCCTCCCATAACTAGAATGATCAACAAAAATAAAAATTAAGAAAAAAGAAGAAAGGATGTTGGAGAGAGGAATCCCTATAGCTAGGCATAGGATTATATGTGTGGAAGAATAATCAATTCTAAATCCTAGCATGTCCTATTCATCTCTGTTTATTCTCCTTTCCTTTTTTCTTTTTCTAATCTTACCTTATTTAACTAATTAAGTATTATTTACTAAAAATCCTAATGAGATTTTTTCTTAATTTGAGTTAAAAATGTCAATTAAGCTAAATACTTATAGTATATAAAATTCCTAACGTATTCCACTAGATATGCTCCTTTTTAATTTCTTCAAGTCTAATAATTATCTCCGATGCCTAATAATATCCTAAAAATAATAGCAACTTAATTAGGCTAATAAAATCTAATTTAATTCAACAAAGAATAATTACTTAATATAAATATATCAAATGAAATTTATTAGGCACCACCATCGATAATATTTGCTAAAATAAGTTTATTAAGTATGAGCAAAATATATATAACTCAACAAAATTGTACAATGTGTCTTTCTTATATAGAAGGGTTCATGAAACAAAATGAAAAAATCGGTTTTAACGGTTCTAAAATGAAGCTAACATAACTATGATTAAGGGTATCCTACCTCAAGGTGGGAGGTTAAGGCTTCAACATCCCAGCTTGTGCATGACGCCTTGAAGCTTGTTTGTTGTGGTTGTCTTGATCATGATATCATCCAGTTATAGTTTGGTTGATACATGTCTTTACTTTATTGCAATTGAATTTACATGTTTTCATATAAAATGGTGATCAATGTCGATGGGTTTCGACCTCTCGTGATAAGCCGGGTTTTAGGTGAGGTTGATTGTTGAGACTTTGTCACAAAAAAGTAATGATGAATATATGCCGATGCCTAGGGAATTGATGAGTTTCTTCAACCATAGAATTTCACAGATAACAGAAGAAACCACCATGTATTCTGCCTCTATGGAGGATTTGCAAATAGATGGTTATTTTTTTTACTTCCAAGAGATTAAGGATTCTCCTAGGTAGATGCAGAAACATGTTGTCGATTTCCGGGTGTCGAGGTAGTTTCCCCAATCTGCGTTAGAATGTCTAGGGTTTTTCTTCAAATACTTTAACAAATAATGAGCTACATTTAGGTTTATTGTCCTTGGGCATGCCATGAATTGACTCAATTTGTGAACAATGAACATTATCTACAATATTGTTAAGTAGATCAAACAACCTATTAGTTGGCGTTAGGGAGACGGGTCCAAAAGAGCATCGCCATTATTATCTCTTAGCTTTGTGTTCAGGTCCATTGGTACTTTTGTGGGTTTGGACCCCAAATACCCATCTTGTGTGTGCGCAATTTTGGGGCCCAAAAAGTATTTAGGAGGCCCAATGATTTTTAGTTTGATTTGTCTAGAATGGATTTGACCTTAAGAAACTGGGTTTGGTCTAATCCACATAATAAAATTTCGCCCACGTAGAATAGGAAGGCGACAAAAGCATCTCTGGTGCCAATGAGGAATAGAGATGAATCAACACGAGATTGGGTGAATCTCAATCATAGAAGAGCCCATGATAGTTTGGAGAATCATTGGCGAGGCGCTTGAAGAAGGCCATAAAGAGATTTCTATAGCTTGCAGGCTAAGGGTTTGTCCTTCATTTGGTGTCCCTTTGGTATATGCATGTAGATGTCTTCATTTAGGTCATTGTTCAGGAAGACATTATTGATTTCCACCTCAAGCACGTCTATGGAGAAGAGCATATGAATGGTTGTCAATTTAGAAATAGGGGAAAATATTTTATTGAAGTTGATCTCGACTTGTTGCATGAAACCTTGCATGACAAGGTGGGCTTTAAAGCAATCTAACGAGCCGTCAAATTTGTAATTAACACGATCCATCTAGCGACAACCAATATACTTTTTTTTTGTGGGAGTGGTACGGGGTTCCACTGGCTTCCAATGCTTTAAGCTCTTCGTCCATGGCCTTGTGCCATCATTAATCTTTTATAGTCTAGTTTATAGTCTAGTTGTAAAACCAAGGTTCGGGGAATTTCAGTGATATTGCCAATGTTGGAAATATTTTGGAATAGTTAAGATGATTTCAGATCGAGTATTTGATGTAGGAGGGAGCACGTCACTGCCTTGTTGAATGACATGTTGATGCAATGGGTTGTTTAGAGGTGATAGATAATTGAGTGATTCTAGTCTTTTATTTTGGGATTAGAAGATATTTGTGGGCTCTCTAGTGTGTCAGATTGCGGGTAGGGTGTTTGATTGAAACTGTTAGTGAGTTACTGTTGTAGTGAAGGTATTGGTGTGGTTATGAAAAGATCTTAGGCAGTTGGTTTTGGTTCACTGTTTGTGAAAAGGAAGGAGTATTCTTTAAAGATATGATATCTTGATTCTCTAGAGATGATGATATTACTTGAAGTCCTATCATATAGTTTGTATGCTTTGAATCCCAAAGGATAACATAGAAACATGCATGGTTTAGCATGTTTACTAAACTTGTAACAATTAACCATGGGGATGCTTGTGTAACAAAAGCAACCGAACACACATAAGGATTGATAATTTGGATCTCTGTTGAACAAAGTGGAGAAGGGACTATTATTTTTCAACAGTGGTGTTGATAATCTATTAGTTAAAGATGTGGTCGAGGAGATGTTATCACCCCAAAACGTATTTGAGTGTTGGATTAAAATAGCAGAGCACGAGCAACATTCAAGAGGTTTTGGTGCTTGCATTCCATGGCTGCATTTTGCTTTAAATAGTAGATACAAGAAAATTGATCTGAAGTGCCCGTTTCTACAAGTAAGGAAAAAGCTTTAGTTCTTTCACGTTGTCTATTATGGTGCTTTTGATAATTTTGTCAAATTGTGTTTTGACGATGAAGAACTATTAATAATTATTGTTGGAGCATTTGATTTGCTTTGCATAAGATATGTCCATGTGTATCTACTGTGGTCATCTACTAAAGTTAGAAAATATTTGTTCCTATCATATATAAGTGGGAAAATCATGTCCCACCAATAGAATATTACCACGTCATTAAAAAATCTTATTAGGAAATTAAAGATTAAAATTAAAAGAAATATTTTCAATGACGTGACGATATTCTATTGGTGGGACATAATTGGGGACATGATTTGGAGACACGTGATTTGAATCCATATAAATGGTTGTATGAAATGGTCCCCATATATGAATATGTATTAGATCAAAGCATCCAAAACATGTATTCTTTGAAGGAGAAAATGGAAGTCTCTTTAGCTTATCTATGGGATATGTATAACAATCAGAGGTAGAACAAGTGTGTGGAAAAAATAATTGTACAAGAAAAATGGGCTGCTGGAGTCTTAGTTTCATGTGGAGTGTGCCACGGAATGAAAACTAAGAGACAAATAGGAAACATCAGGAAAAGGAAGAATGAAAGCTTGTTATAGATCACTTAGAAGAACAAATTGGCAAAACAAGCTTCAATGAGGTTAATGAAAGCCTCACATCCAATTGTTTATTAAACGAATCATAGTCCATCCACGTTTGAATCACCTTACTAGACATCAACTTCAAATCTTGCTTGAATTTCCAATGAATGCATAAACATATATTTTAGAGACCATGCTATTCATGTCGATACCCACAAAGCTAGGTTAAGATATTGTTATGACTGCTGACTGTTAACGCTGAGTGGAGGGTGGCCGCCGAAGGTGGTAAGGTAGGGTTGGGGTGGATGAATTGGGGAAGAAGATTGATGAGAAAGGGTTTTTTTGTCTTTTATTTTTAAAGTATATTATTGTTATTTAATCGAATAGACCATTTAGAAATTGATAGGTGGAATTTTTTGACGTTGTTAGTGTAACTTCGTTAAGTTTTATTGGAATGTTACGCTGTGGTAAACGTGAATAAAAAATAAGCGATGAAGGACTAAATTGAACCAAAAAAAAAAATAGAGCAATGGGTTGAACTAATTAACCCTTAAAGATAAATGATCAAAAATGTAATTTTTCTTGTTAATAGAAAAATATATAAATTAGGAGAATGTGGAAGAACCATAACCATTGGGGTTGCCGGCTCTACGCGTGGTGGTGGTGGCACTGGAATATCCTCTAGTGGCTAAGGAACCGAGAGTGAGAAAAGGAACAAATAAACAAGGGAAAGGGTTGGGGTTTTGGTTCTAAGAGAGAGGGGCTAGAGAGGTTGGTTTTTGGGTCATTAATGTGAAGGTCTCTAAGAGGAAAGATAGAAAGATAGGAGACAGAGGGAAATCAAGAAGAAGTGTTATGAGGCCCTAAAATTAGAAGGTAGTCTCAGCCGAACCAACGTAGTAGACCAGTGCTATTAAGTAATGCACTTAGCGTAAGCGTAGCTCACTCTACAGGCTCCACATGGCTTCTGAACACGCTGTGTTGACGACGGCCCTATCTGACACAGATAATCAACCCTTTAGCGTTGGTTTTTTCACCACCACTACTTTGCATCTAGTAGTGGGAAAAATATTCAAATTTTGCATCATCTTCAGCTGCTGAAAACTACCATAAAAAACTGTATGCGCGTGCTTTGCATCGGTTTAGCCGATGCAATTAGCACCGGATTAGCCGATGCAATTAGTATCTGAATCGTGGCTGAAGCAAAATTTTCGTCGCTAATAGACTGAATTCTTGTAGCGATAGATATAAGGATTTTGCTAATCATAGGACAATGATTAACTAACACATAGATATAAATTTTTTTATTGAAAAATGTAACTTTAAATGATAAGAATATACCTTGAATATGATTTTCAATACAAATTTTCTATCTATAAATTAGTGAGAAACCCATGTGATGCACGGGTCATATGTATGCAATTGTGAGAAATTAAACTAGTTATATGTAGTATGATGTTAAAACTACATTTTCTGTTTGATTACAACAAAAAAACTTAAGAATATCGCAATCATTATCATGTCATTATAATTTAAAGTCTGTAAAATTGAGGAGTCTTTGGTTCAACAATTGATTAATTTAACAACCCAAGTCTTAGTAGTATATAGTGAGACTGACAATCTTGTCTTTTAATATATAATGACAAAATCAGCTTGAAGACCATAAATCCATGATTAATGTGGCTTGCTTACCGAATTATATGAAACAAATGAAATCAAGTAGTGCATAAGGATAAACCATTTCATGACAAAGGTAACTTATATTGTCAGTCATATTCATACAGTAAGAAGTATAAGTACCAATACTATGTTACAACATGTCAGAAAAAAAAATCATCCCCTTATATTCCCTTTTGTCTTAAAACTAGGGGTGGGTAACGGGTTGGGTAACCCAGGAACCTAAGCAATCCAAATCAAACCAAACCACTTTTCTGGCCGGGTTGGTTGGGTGATTGGGTTGGTTTGGGTATTCTTTAGTGATCCCAAACCAGTTTGAGTAGGGTATTGAGTTTGCATTTTAAAAATCTAATGAACTCAACCCAACCCAAACTAAATTCCTAAATGACTATTTTTCTTTGTCGTTTTACTCCCTTTAAACTTCAGTCTAAACTCGAGACCCAGTCCTCGACTAATTGACTTCTCCTTACTAATTACTTTTTTCCAAGACAAACATGATTAGATTCAGAACCCTAGCAATAGCTGCACCTTGACCTCCTCCCGGCCAACACTATTTCAGTCTAGTATGACTAATTAACTACTTTATTTATATTAAGACTATGTTATATTGTATGATTATATTATTAATGTTACATTTTATCTTAGTGAATAAAATCACTAAACTTATGTAAAATTAATATTATTTCACTATAAATTTTACAGATATTTTTTTAAAAAAATAAAATTTCTATTTTTTGTTTAATTAGGTAGACCCAATTACCCAACCCAACTCAATTAAATTTGGGTTAAGTTGGTTTGAGTCGAAGAATAAAAATTACAAAAATCGAACCAACCTAACTCAAACCATTTAGTTTGTGTTTTATACTTTAAAACAATAAAAAACCCATTCAACCCAACTCGAACCCACCCCTACTAAAAACCATCAACCCTATTAAATAGGCTAAGAGTACGTGATAGCTAAAAAAGAGGAATGGATAGCTGAAAGTTTTACTACCTGACCTTAAAAACATGCATGTGATATTAGTGTAATTAATGTGATATCCGAATATTATTTTTTAAGAACATACATGGTAATAGTAATTTATGGAATACATTTATAACAACATGTGGCTAGCTAAAGTTTACCGATTTTTCTTTTGCCCATAATGGTACCCAATCGCCCTCAACTTTTATTTATTCAATTTTTTTTTTAAAAAAAGAATTGGACTAATGAATTTTTATAACATCTTATTTTCTTTCTCATTAATTTATTTATAAAATATTAATCAATTGATCCGTTCACGATTTCATATCTTCTTGGTATTCATCAATTGAAAATTTTAATGCCTAAAAGATTTTTTGGGTCTGATTTTATTTATTAACTAATATTCTCACTTCATATGGTATAGACATTATTTAAATATTAAATATATTATATCCTGAAAACTTAAAAATATTATTTAATTAGTAAATAAAAAAATTTGTTGAAATATGAAGTAAAATATCTCTCATAATATAGTAATACATACACCTTCACAAAAAAAAATACATAACACACTAGTTACCTACACTAAACTAGAATATAAAAAAAACAAATAATTCTTGAAAATATAAAAGAATAGAAACAAAAGTTTAAAGTTAAAAGAACAAAATAAAAATAATTATTAACGGATAATTAGTTAAATAAATAACAAAAAAATCTTACTCCATAAAACAGTAATTTATCCTGATTTTATTTTTGCTTATGAATCACGTGCTAATTTGCTAATTTTTTATTTTGTCTTCCTGACAATCATCACGTAATGCTAACTCTGGGGCCCCTTTCTTACGCAAGCAGAGAGTCATGCTGTCCGCCTATATATATACCTTTTAACTGCTCCTTCTTTCACTCACTCACTCACTCTAACAAATCAACTAAATTTCCAAATTTGAAATTTTGCAACCATGTTCTTCCTTTTCTCTGCTATTTTCACCACATTAGGGTTTCTCCTTCTTTCTTTTCTCATAAAACCACAACAAAAACAATCTCATCATGATCATAATAATCCCATTAAGGACTCTACTACTAGTATTTTCCAGTGTTATTCTCCTCCTTCACACCCAATCATTGGTTGCCTTATCTCTTTCTACCAAAACCGCCGCCGTCTCTTGGACTGGTACACCGAACACTTAACCTATTCTCCCACACAAACCATCGTGGTGCGCCGCCTTGGCGGTCGCCGCACCGTCGTAACCGCCAACCCGAGCAACGTGGAATACATCCTCAAGACAAACTTCAACAACTTCCCCAAAGGAAAACCGTTTACCGAAATCCTCAGCGATCTTCTCGGGTGCGGCATATTCAACGTGGACGGGGCGTTATGGTCCTCGCAGCGCAAGTTAGCGAGCCACGACTTCAGCACGCGCTCCCTCAAAGACTTCATCGTCAAGACCCTCGAAGAAGAGGTCCAGCAGCGGCTAATCCCGTTGCTCGAACGCGCTTCCGACGACGAAAACCACGTTTTGGATCTCCAGGACATACTCAAAAGACTCACGTTCGACACGATCTGCAAAGTGGCGTTGGGCTACGATCCTTGCTGTTTGGACACTTCGAAACCGTTGCCGCCACTTTTGGTCGCGTTTGACGCCGCTTCCGAGATTAGCGCCATCCGCGGAACCGCGCTGGTTTCCCTTACGTGGAAAATAAAGAGGGCGCTGAATATAGGCTCCGAGAAAACACTCAGTGATGCGGTTAAGCTCGTTCACCAATCAGTATTCGAGATTATAAGGATCAAGCAGAAACAAATACAACAGGCTGCCGTTGACAACGAGGTTCGCGGAAGCGATTTGTTGACGCGGTTGTTGGAAGCGGGGCACGGCGAAATCATGGTGAGGGATATGGTTATTAGCATGATCATGGCGGGGAGGGACACGACGTCGGCAGCGATGACGTGGCTCTTTTGGTTGCTCTCGAAGCATGTGAGTGAAGAGAAGTTGATAGTGAAGAAAGTGAATGAAGTGTTTGGAAGCAAAGGGAGTTTTAATTACGATGGATTGAAAGAGATGAGGTTTTTGAGAGCTTGTTTGTGTGAGTCCATGAGGCTTTACCCGCCAGTGGCATGGGACTCGAAGCATGCCTCTTGCGATGACGTGTTACCCGATGGCACTTTGGTAAATAAAGGCGATAGGGTGACTTATTTCCCTTACGGGATGGGGAGGATGGAGGTTTTGTGGGGCCAAAATTGGTTTGAATTTAAACCGGACCGGTGGTTCGAGGATGGGAATTGCGATGGGGTTTTGAAGTGTGTGAACCCTTTTAAGTTTCCGGTTTTTCAGGCCGGTCCGAGAGTATGCCTTGGGAAGGAGATGGCTTTCCTTCAAATGGAGTATGTGGTGGCAGCAATTCTGAACCGGTTCGAAATTCGGCCAGTTTCTATGGACCAGCCGGTTTTTGTTCCCCTTTTGACGGCTCATATGGCTGGTGGGTTTAAGGTGAGGGTCCACAAGAGATCATGAAAAGTCAAAGTCAAAGCCCCGTGGAGAAAGCGTAGAATATCAGCAGAATGTTACTTTCTCTTTGCCTTTTAAATTTTTGACTGTTTTCCGGTCTGTTGGGGTTAGTACGCTGATTGCTAAGTAAGGCCGGTTTTTTAAAGACTTATGTGTAGCTTATAGAAATAGTTTGAGTTTTTATAAGTTGTTTTTAGTTTATTTTTATAAGTTTTTTAAAGTAGCTTATAAGAATAAATTGTTTTTAGCTTATTTAAGTAAGTTTTATAAATTTTTTTTAAAAAAATCTATAATTTAAAAATAACTTATTGTATAAATATTTAATTAAGCTACCCAAACACATCCTAAGTGTGCTTACTGCTTAGAGAGAGAAATATTCTGGTTGAGACGTTGTTGAGCAGCCTTTAATGGAGTGTTAATGTGATTTATTTCTATGCAAAATAGACAATCTTTTTGCTTCTTTTTTTTTATATTTTTTCGTAGAAGGGATGACTTATAAAACGAATAAAAGACCCAAATATATTTTTGTTGTATGAGATTTGTTTGCTCTTCTTGAAACTTCAATCCTCAAACTATCCATGATCACATCATCTCTTAGCTTCATGTTATCTATTTAAGAATATTCATTAATTATAAAAGGTCTTTTATTAAGAGTTATTAAAATGTCTCTAAAATATCTTTATAATATAAAAGGTGGGATATGGATAGAGTATTATAGTACTCGTCCTCGTATCCGCATCTAAAAGTAAATCCGCATACTTGTTTATATACACGTGTGGATAGCAACTTTAATTTTCATATCCTTTGGAATACCTAATATGCCCGTACCCATATCATCGACCCACATAATTCAGTGTAATAAAATGAATAAATTAATAATAAAATTATTTTTTTATAAGATAATAAAAAACATTAATTAATTAATAAAACTAGAATAACAATATTTTTATACTATTCACAAATTATCCATTATTTTATAATAAAACATGAAAACATAATTATTGACCTAAACTTAATAACTAACTTCAAATTTTATGTTTCAATCATATCTTTCAATTTTTGGTTTACAAAAAAATGACAACATCCGAGATTGAACCATGTGTGAAACATTTACATATACATATTCTTGCTAGTTGTATTAGTATCTTTAATTAGGAGCCGAACAATAATACTTTTTAATAATTAAATTACTTTTTGGTATAAAAGAAAGAAGAAAAAACAAAAAATTAACTGAGTTCTAATGTTCACGACACCCACAATGTACGTCAACAAGAAGAAGTTGACGCAATAAATGAGAACACAAAATAGATTATGTGGGAAGGCAGATTATTCCTGGAGCCATCATTGGCTAAATAAATTCTGTGCAAGAGTTTTAATTTCTTCACTAAGGGTGCATTGGAGCTAAACTCGACCACAACTAACGCAAATCCTTAATCTTGGTTATGATTAGTATATCACTATATACTTGTGAAAAACATTGTGCATTTTATTAACTTTTAATTTATTAATTAAGGTTTAAATATCTTTTTCATCCTTACAAAATAAAGGTAATTTATTTTTTATCCCTGTAAAATTTTTTTTGATAAAAAGTCGAACTGACGTTTACTTTTCGGCCTTATGGTAAGATTGACCAATGTTGACCGTTACTGCTGATGTGGCAGGGAGGAAAAAGTGAATTACGCACGGACAAAAGATTGACCAATATTGACGTAACTAATGTTTTTGTCACGCCTGATTGCCACATTTGCAAGTTTGTCCCTTAATTAACTTTAAAAACTATTTTTAATGCTGATGTAGCAGATTGACGGGGCAAAAATGTTAGTTAATTGCTACACAGTTGGCATTTCTGCTGCGCCAGTCTGTCACATCCGCAAGTTCTTGACCCTTTATTGACATTAAAAAATATTTATAATGTAATATGATAGATTAACGGGCTAAAAACGTGATAAGAATCCATACGTGGGCTGTCTTGATTTTTCATCAAACCGAGAGGAATATTTTGACTCGCTCATAGAATAACTTAATAATGTGAACCTTCAAGAAATAACTTAGAATTTGTTGCAAGAATGGAAGAATATGGACTGAATTTGAGAAATTATGGTTGATGTGTGAATGAATTAGAAGGAGACAAGGTATTAATGATCAATGAATGAAATTAAGGAAAGAGAATCAATGATGGGGAGGCGCAAATCCAAACTAATCAAGGATGGTCAGAATTAAGTATTTGATTTGTTTTATTTTAGGAAAGAAAGGGCATAGCTTTGATGATTTGAGGAAAATATATTTTCTGGAATTATGAAACTAAAATTAGAAGATGAAGATGAACAAGATGGAGATGAAAGAGGTTGTTGAAAGAATCACTCTTTCAATGAGGCATCACACAAAGGAGGCAGAAATTCCTTTGATAAGCCATACTTCTTGAATCACTTAAGAACTTAGAAAAATCACTTCTCAAAATAAACATATGTTTTTCATTCACATTCAAGGTCTGATTTTACAAGGAGATGGCTCAGCTATTTAAAATTGCTGTCAACATTTTTGGTTACAAAAATAGACAAAATATTAACATCAAATAAAGCCTATTCCTGGTGCTTATTAAAACTAATCAAAAACTAAATTTTGGCATAAAAACAATTAAAAATTATGCCTCTTTGCTCAGCTCCAAGGCTGATGCTAAACCTAGTGATTTTTGAGCTTTAATTCACTAAAACTACAAATTAAAAACTAATTCCTAAAAACAGCCAAGGTTTTATTATTTATCTATTTATTTATTATTTTTTTTACCTCTATTTTTCCTATATTGCCTTTATTTGCTCAATAAAATTTTAAAGATGAAATTGCCCTTGTAGGATCAAGTCAAAATGCTAGCTATGTCACAAGTTAACTGATGAAATTAAAAACTGGACTAAAACTAAAAGTTAACTTGGCCAATGTTAAAATGAAAATTAATCTCGCGTGAGAGAAACGTTAGGTACGTCAGAAGTTAACTGACCAAACTAACCGTATGGATTAAAAATGAAAGTTTTGAAAAGGTTTGGATTTCAAATATCTTTTTTATCCTTTCAAAATTAGGGTAATTCACTTTTCGTATTGCCACATTAGCAGTAATGGTCAACGTTGGTCAATCTTTGATATAAAGACAAATTAAAAAGTAAACGTTAGTGCATAAGTTTGAAATTTTTATAAATTTTTTTTATAGGGACAAAAAGTAAATTATCCTTATTTTACATGAACGAAAAAAATATTTAAGCCATTAATTAATAATATGTATAGCTATAAATATTTTTTAAAAATAATTTTTTATGTTGTGTATATATACGTAATGGGGCATGGTGAGTAGTATAGTGTCCATTCCTATATTCTATCCCGATTAATTATTTGCAGGTAAATACCTATATTCATTGAGCGAATATGTACCTTACTTGTGGGTATTTCTTGTGATAAGATTGCCCATTGAGTATGGGCAATGGCAACTCTAAGACCCATTTTATTTGAAACTTAAAATTTAACAATTAAAAATAAAGATGAAAATAAAACTTACAAAACAAATACTTTAAAATGAGTTTTGCATTAATTTAGGTTGGGATTTTGGTTATTAAAGGAAGAGAAAAATACAAAAAGTTTAAGATTTATAGTTAGAGGGTTCAAAAATTAAGAATAATTAAGGGGTGTAATTGCTCACCCTAACTTTCATGTAAATTCACTTATGAATATGAATCCAATTATCAACTTAGAGTCAAGTGTTTATTTATATATTACTAACTCCATTTTAAAATATTAGTCATCTTAATAGATTTTACATGAATTAAAAAGAACAATTAATTTCTATATAATATAACAAAAAGTGCATAGATAAACTAAATTAATCATTAATTTTGAGGTTTACTCAATAGCTATTTGCTATAAAAATAATAAAAGTGGGAATAATTAATAAATATAGCATTGGTAATGTAAAAGTGACAAATATTTTAGAATAATTTTTTTTAACTAAATTAACTAATATTTCAGAATGAAGGGAGTATTAGCACTTTTTGAGTAGAGGCACCTTGTAGAGGAACAAAAATTGGTAAGGTTCCATAAGTATTATATTGGTTGATGTTGTTCACCAATTAGAGTTGAAGATTTTTCTAGCAACTTGAATAATAAACATGAATGTAAAAGATATGTACATGTTATCAAGGTAAATCTCGAGTTCTCAGTAGCGAAAAACACTGATGATACCTATAGAACCTTATTTAAGTTTTGTTCTTCATAAAAGATGTATATATTATTATAGCACTTAGTAGAAAGTGTATGTATATATTAGGGTAAATTACACTGACCTCTCATAAACTTTTGAAGTATTACACTGTTCCCTTACATATTTCCTAACATAACACAGACCTCCCATGAAGTTTATTTATGTTACAACAACACCCCTTCATGTTAACATACATTTAAATTTTTAACAAACATGTGATTTACACATGGCCTCATAGTTATGAAAAGACAATTTTACCCTTAATTGGAAAAGTTACACTAAATCAAACAAATATTGAGACTTCCACTTGAAAAAATAAGCAATTGAGACTTAAAAATAAAAAATGTTTAATCAGTAAAACATACCTAAAATGTCAAAAAATTACTTAGAAAATGCCTCTTGGACAAGGTGAAGATGAAGTGGACCCAAATTAGAAATCTTAAATGGTGAAGATGAAAAAAATTGAAGAAGGGTTTGAGAAGGTCGCAGGGTTGAGGAAGTGTTTTGAAGGCCGTATGGTTGAAGAAGGGTCGCGAGGTTGGGGGTTGAAGATGGCGCGCAAGGTTGCAAGGATTTCACACCAGGCTGAGAAGGTTCGAGATGTGGTGGAGAGTTATTCTCTTTTTTAGTAAAGGATAAAATCATCAATTCATAAATAAGACCTACAAAGGTTAACGCCGTTATCATTTAAGGGAGGGTTGTGTAGTTTTGGAAACATGTAGGGAAGATCTGTGTTATGTTAAAAACATGCAGGGGGACAATGTAATACTCCAAAAGTTCAGGGGATGTAAGTGTAATTTACCCTATATATTATTACCACTTTCCCGTATTGTATTGGAGATGGGTTTGGTTACTAAGAGAGAACTAATACTAAAAAGTATTGCATACCTTAAAATACTATAAAAAAGGATGAGATTATTATCACTAGTCTTTGTCTATTATTACTCCATTTTTAATATTATTTAATTTAAATTAAAATATATTTTTATAATCAATAAAATTCTAATGTTAATATATAAATATTATTAAAATAATAAATTAAAAGTAGCAATAAACTATAAAGAGTAACAATAGCCCCTTTTAATAAAAAATAATAAAACTCTTCCATATCTAATCACCTAATTACCATTGAGATCCTAATAACAATAAGAAGCACAATGTATTATATTATTGTTTGACAAAAATCATGTTACTCATGAAAAGTTTGAGTTCATGTCCTCATGCACCTGACCCTTCTTTCCACTTTCGTGTACATAATCTCATTATTAGTTCTGACATTTTATGTTCTGTTTTTTAGTCATAGTAGTAAGTACAACATTTTTGAATTTATATAAATTTCAGTTTGTTTTACTAATAAAAAAAGTTGAAAATTATTTATCTAAATAAACCAAGATACTATATTTTTCTGACACAATTTTTTAAGAGTTGGTGTGTTAGTTAATTGTTCTAAAATTAGATGGTCCATTATTGTAAGACCATTGTGTACACCTCATACCAATCAAGTTCCAAAAGTCCAATTCATGCAAACTTTGTCCATGAAAGTTAGGGACGTCTGTGACTAAGACAATGGGGTCACCACCCCCTCTTTACACCTATCGCCATTCTATGTTATTTGGAACTTTCTTAATGGCGAAAATGACCCTCCCGGAAGAGGATATTATGGGAGGCCACCCGAATGATCCCTTTTCAAGAAAATACAAAATAAATATTCTGAAAGTTTCCGGAAGGACATCATTCAAATATTTACCGGATAGGCCATCTTCGGGAACACTTGAAATAAAATCCGGAAGGATATCTTCCGGGAGTTTTATGGAGCCATATGGTCAAAAGGGGCTTTTAAATCCCTTCCCTTTATCATATTCATTCATACCTTATCTTCAACTTATTATCTCCTAACCCTTCCACTCTCTCTCAAATCTCTCATTATACATAATCAATTTTTGTTTTGAAAATATATCAATTTGTACTATTGTTTTGTTGGAAGATTGGAAGATTTGGGCATTTACGAGGTAAGTTTCCCATCCCTATTGTGTTCTCAGCTACGACAGATCCTTAGTTTTACCGAATGATGGTTTTCCGGAAATTACCGGATATCAATCTTCCGAAATATTGTCCGGATAAGTCAGTTCTGGTAAAACTACCGGATGTAGAGGTTTCGAAAATTATAAAATTGAGTCATTTTCTTAGCCAATTGACCGAATTATTTCCTTTATCAATTTTTTGCAGAAATGTCTTCATATTGGGAATCTAATGAAGTTGAATTCAGTGCTTTTAACGCAATACAATGACATGAACCAACAAATGGTAGATATTAATGATGACAAATTGGAGATAGTTGCACCACTTAGACCGGACTATGGTTATGCCTTCGAGACAGACCAGGTAAATGAAAGTAAATATTTGTGTTCATTATGCCACTGTTTTAGGTATATCAATAATGTTGTTAATTTGTTTTAATGCTGATTTTTCCCTCTAAAGATGACTTGGTTAATTGGGCGCGGGAAGTAGGGAAAGCTACATGATTTGTAATTGTTATCACTCGATCAGATAATGGTGCAATACGGAGGAAATCGCTTATGACATTGGGTTGCGAAAGGGGTGGAAAGCATAAAGAATACAAGAACCCATATAAACGTGAAATAATGGTGGGTTGTTCACTACTTTCTCTGCAACAATGGTGGGAAACCTGACGTCGTCGTTTTGTTGGTTGCAACGGTCGTGGCTATGGTGACGGCAACGGTCGTGGCTACAATGGCGGCTCCGGTGGTGGTTACTCAGAGAGATGAGTGACAGTATCTTAGAGAGCGAGATAAAGTGAGAGAGATTGAAGTTGACCCCTGTTTATTTGCAATTTTCCCGAATGAGGGTCTTTCGGGAATTCAAATTACTGATCGTCCCGAATATCAGTCTTCCGGATAGTGGATAGTGCCTTGTAGGGTCAATAACGTAATTCTATATCCAAAAAGAGGAAGGGGATGGTGGCACAACTAAAAGTGTTGGTGTATCTATAAATGGCCAAGACAATTAGGAGTGGGCAAAACTTAACCACATCCATATCCACTTCACATTCAAACCGCTCCAAACCAAAAAAAATTGAATTTAAGTCATTTGGATTTTGACCCAATCCATTTTTAAAAAAATCCGAATCTAGAATATCCGGTCCATTTAATTTGGATTAAAATAAAAAAAAAAACCATTTAAAACCAAAATAAAAAATCATATGAAACCAAAATCCCAAAAATCTAATTTGTCTACGACTCTCGCTCAAGATCACGATCACAAGTCTAGCATAACTATAAGCATTATCCATATAACTTTTCCCTCCATAATAATTTAATCTCTCTTAATGACAATCTTTCTTGTTTAATTTATAACTCATAGTATCTAGCTAGTAAAACTTTATCATGGAGATTTATATATTAAGATTTTGCAATAGAACTGTGAAATACTTAATTCTAATAAAAATTAGGTTAAATTAATTATTTAGTATACATGTTTTTTTTTTGTTTTAGTTCATATACGTAAAAAACGCTCATTTTAATTTCTATACGTGTCCCTATAAGAAAATCAATTTGAAAATGACGGACACGTATAAGGACTAAAATAACTCTTTTTATGTTGCTGAAATAGGATCATATACGGTTAGATTTGGACTACAAAAAGATGTTGTTTTAAATTTATTTATGATTATTAATATTCTATTATAAAATAAAAATTATGTATGCTTGAGAGATGATCCTTAACCATCTTTAATTACTTGATAGAATAGAGTAGTATAATGACTCATAAGCGGTTTTTATTAGAAAAGCGAGCATTTAGGGCTTGTTTGGAACAGTTTTAATTTTTAGTTTTTAAAAATTATATTATAAAACAGTTTTTAAAAAAAGTGAGAGAAGTTTTCAATACAAGTTTGTGTGTAAATTCTGAAAACTGAAAACCGAAACATGTTTGAGATGTTTTGGTATTTTAGTTTTTAAATACTGAAAAACAAAAACTGTTCCCGAAATTGTTTTTGAAAACTCGACTACCAAACGAGTTTTTTAGTTTTCTGTTTTTAAAAACAGAAAACTATTTTCAAAAAGAGATATCAAACAAGCCTTAATATCTTTTGGTGTTTTTAATCCAACAAGGTCTTAATTTTATTTTGGATATGATATATGATGTTGTGGTTGGTGTATTTTGAGATTTTGTTGCTATTTATTTTACTTCACAATGCATTTGATATCCTTGGATTTAATTTTGAATTGTTTTTAGTTAGGTGTTATTAAGAAAATGTCTTATTCTTGTTAAGGAGGCTTTTGGTTTTGTTCTAAAAATAGATTTAAAAATGATTTTTAAAATTGATTTAAGGATTAAAGGGGTTAAAAACCAATTTTTGAAACTGGTTTAGGTGTGAAAAGGGTTAAAAATCGGTTTTTGAATTGGTTTAGATGTAAAAATTGTCTAAAATTGATTTTTGAAACTGGTTTGGGTGTTGTATAGGTAAAAAATCGATTTAAAACTGGATTCTAGATAAAAACCGGTTCAAAACAAGTTTTTGGATTTAAAACCGGTTTAAAACTAGTTTAAAACTTATTTAATAAAATTCAAACTATTTTACAAAAGATAAAATGGATGTGATTTTATAAATAAATTGAAAAACTGGTTTGGTTTAAATGGGGTTGATCCAACCCTGCCCAAGACAACATTTATTTTAGTTTTTTACTACTATTAACTAACATTAAAAAATAAATAAAAAGAACAGCTTGTTTGTTACATAATTTTGAAAACATGTTTTCACAAACATAAATTTAAAGAATATGTTTGGTATATTAATTTTTAAAATTAATTTTTGGAAATAACATATTTTTTAATTTTTAAAAATTAAAATTTAAAAACACATTTATAACATGTTGACATCCTCTCCATTTCCCTTCTGTCTATTTCCTTTCGATTTCCTAATCTAATGGTCGATATTATCTCTTAACAGTTTTATTATTTGGGTTTTGCTATCTATTGCCCTAATGGCAATGGTTAATCAACCTATAAATGAAAACTTCACATGAAAATATAAGTAATGTTGCACATGTTAGACAAACCGTTAAAATGAAATGAAAATAATTTTGTAATATTAAATACTCTACATTTTTCAACACTTAAATTTTTATCTATAAGTTGTCCCACTATTACCCTTAGAGCAATGGTTAGCAAAACCCTTATTATTTTATCTTAAAAACATTAATTCAATGATTAAGATCTTGTCCATTTCTTATTCAAAATGGGGAAGATGTCAACTCATCTAAAAGATGTTTTAGTTTTGTGTTTTTTGAATTTAAATATAAATTTATATTTGAAAACTCATTTATCTTATTTTTTGAAAATACAATTCTCAAAAGCTGTTTTATAGTTCAACTATAAAAAAAATTAAAAAAATAAAACTAAATCAAACATAAGTACCTATTTAAACTTGTTAACTTTTGTTTTGCTTAATTTTTTGTCAAAAGGAAAAAAAGAAAAAATGAAACAGTAATGTAAAACCATTTATCTTGGCCAGTCAGCTAGCTAAACCCCCCATTGTTGATTCATCCACTCACTGTAGCTCAGTTGCAGAATTTGGCACTCCCAATCACCCGATCAGAAAATCAATCAAATGGCTTCAAAGAAAGCTTGGAGAATCATTCCAAGACCTCTCTTAGAAACCATCCTCAACAACCACGCTCAGCACCACCGTGTCCCTCAACCCCTCCTCCTTCACGGTCCCCGAGGCGTCGGAAAAACTACCCTCATTCTCCAACGTATTCCCCTCTCTCTCTTCTTTCTCTCTCTTTAAATTCGCATTCTCTTCCCCATTTCATGTTTTCGCTTCGCAGGTTTACTCGGCGATTGGAATAAAGGCCCGCACATCACCGGCTACGTGGACTTCGCCGAGCACAT
Organism: Cyamopsis tetragonoloba; assembly: GCA_037177725.1. NCBI lineage: Eukaryota > Viridiplantae > Streptophyta > Magnoliopsida > Fabales > Fabaceae > Cyamopsis > Cyamopsis tetragonoloba. Next base: position 45,935,527 of record CM074124.1, read on the forward strand.
CAAACACCACGGCAGCCCATGGGCATCGTGGTCCACTTGCCCGCCGCCTGCCCTCTCCGATTGCCGGAGAATCCTCGAGCAATGCCTGGAATCTATGGCTCAGAAAGGAATCCGCAACGGCACCATCACCTCCCAACAGATATTTGCTTCGCTCAACAAATGGCACGGCCTCACCGCCGCGCTCTGCCGTGTGCTGCGGACAACCTCCAAGTCCCCTCTTCCGATCAGGGCCTCAACGGCTGCTCTTTGGGACCGTGCAATTTTTGCGCTGTCTTCCCGGTGTGATGCCAGCGAGATCGACCAGGTTTTAGGGTTTGGGGAGAAGGAGAAGAAGTTCTTTTCCGTTGAGGAGGCTTCTTACTTCAAGGAATCTGTTGTGGCATTGAAGCTTGCGAAGAAGGTGATTGAGGTTCAGCAGGGGTGGAGGGCCAATGCCATTGCTCACATGAATAGGACCGGCGTGTTCTCAAGGACTTTGACGCATTCATCCACCGATTGGCCATGTTTGTTGTTAGAGTTGTTGTCACAAGCTGCTGAAATTGATCATTTTCAGGTACTTGTATAGTTCATTTCTCACAATTTTGCAATTTAATTGAGAAACATTGTAAAAGTCTAAGTTAGGAAGAATAGAAGGTTAGTAGTGAGTTATAACCCAATTCTGTTAATAACAGAATAACTACTTGTGTTTAGGAATGAATGTGGGATAGAGGGAGTTAGCATATTTGTTGTGGATTGTGTTGTGATGGTCAATTTGATGATGCATTTAAGTCAATTGCAGCCGAAACTGGTTATCAACAATATTGAAGTTTTAAAGCATGCTACTATAAATGATGAGTTTTCAGTCGGTGGACCACTATATCACGATAGCCTGATATGGAGAATAATTGCTTTGGGTGCAAATGAGCGGTGTCTGCCTGTTATCCTGGTGACGTCTGATAGGTGATTTTCTTTATTTAAATTTCATTTCCTTCCTCTCTTCATATTTTTTCACAGTTGACTTTGCGGAAATCAATTTTAAACATCCACTGACACCAAACAGTTTTAAATTTTATGTTTATTGAACTTATGAGCTTATTTGTTTTCCAATGAAATGGTTCAGAATTTATTTATGCATTTGTTTCTCTTGTCAGGTGAGGTTTGAGCATGTAACATAACATGAGCTTAGATGGATAAGCATTCATTGTTTTTATATCTTACTCTACAAAAATTGAAGCTTATATAATATATTTTTGACTACATAATAGTATAATATGGGGAACTATTTGCTGCTAATGATGGAAACTGCAATTCACTACTTCTCTAGCAAAATTATGTTGTAGTGGACTAGTGATTACCACTTTCGAGCACCCATATTATGATTCTGTAGTAGTACTGCAGTATATCAAACATTTTCCTGTACAATCAAGAGTTAAATGTTTTGCATGGCCTGGATGGCCATGGCTATGGGTAAGGTTAACTTCCATGTTATCCACATTCAGCTTGGTCCTTTGCTTTTTATGGTTTTACTCTGATGGGTCTTTGGCTATTTTCAGCGTTTTAATGCATTCTATTTGTTAAGAGTCCCAGGTTGACTAAAGATACGGCCAAGGTAGCCTTTATAAGGCTTTGGGCATCCCTCTTCCCTTAGCTAGCTTTTGTGATTGAGTTAGGCCATGTCATTTCTAATACCGTTGATGCTTTTATCGTCCCTCTCTCTTCATGTTTGTTGAATTCTTCAATTTGTATGTAATATATTTTGATTGATTGGCATAGCTAATGCAACCTTTTCTTTAGTTATTTTACTATTTTTTTTCCTTTATATGAACTCTGACACCTGGTTGTTTGTTTCAGTTACTATTCATATGAAGCTTTCTTGGACTTTGGATATATGGAGATATTCATCTCACGTGAGGTACTTGAATTACTACCATCTTCCTCCTCTCTTTCGCTGTACACACACCCTCACCCACATCCTCAAAGAAGCATGGACATAAAAAAGATATATTTTATGTTCCAAATGGAGTCATGATATGCAGACTAATATTTTCTTGTATGATGTCATCGTTTGAATTAAGCTTATTAGTTATCAATCCTAAATAACGTGCAGAGCTTCTGACGTTGGAACTGTTATAGTGGGATAGAAGGTAGTAGGATGACTGCTACACTGAAGTTTGAGATACATATTAAAAATATTTTATACGACATCATAACTTGTGGCATTCATAGAGCCACTGGAAAATACCCCATCAACGATTATCATAGCACTGTAGAAACTGGTTAAGACAGCGAAAGAAGTGGCACAGCTTTAGGGGAGAAAAATGAGGTTTACGATTCTTGACAGCACAGTGGCGGCGACAGCCTGGAAGCACTGCGATCTCTACCCTATATTGGCAATGCTCCATGCAGAGCTAAAGTTGCACCTTACCTGCGTGAACCACTCAATGCAAACTAATACTGCTATTGTGGTGCTACCGTGCTTGATTGACTATAGTCGAATTAGGCATGAAATAGGGAAAGCAGGTTTAATCTACAGCTAGTTTGTTTAGAATGTGTCTTTGCCTCCCTTCATATGGTAGATGCCCAATGTGATTTTCATGTGCTGCAAAGAAAATAGACTTGGTCTTTGGTCCCCTTAACTCCTACTAGACAAGCTATTTGAGACATTTATAGGAACGGTTGGCACTTGGCATGCATTTGTCATATGTTGATATTCCTTCTATTAGGTTTAACAGTTGATTTTACCCACAGTGGGGTTTTAAAGTTGATTTGCTGAGATTGTTGAGTAGATAAGTTCTGGGATTTCAAATCAAGATTTATTTCAAAATTTTGTTGAATGCTGCCTTTTATGCTGTTGTGCTATGCTATGTATGTATTCTTGCAATATGGGTGTCAAATCATTATTTGGAACAATATTATTGTTTTTATGCTTGCCTTTATAGGTGCCTGAAAATTCATCAATTACAGTGACTGTTCAATTATGTTTTTCTTAACTTCCTAGAGAGTTTGCTTCTAGAATTTGGTTATGAAGTCAAGATGATTTTGTGATATCTTATCTTCATGGTTTCCTGTCTACAACTGGACTTTGTCTAAGGAGAACTCATTAAACAAGATCTTTTGATTAATAATATTTCTGAAAATTTAGTTTTTGATCGAGCACAATGGCGTCGTGTAATCCATTTAGCTGACCTCACTTAGTGTGATAAGGCTGGTTGTTGTTGTTTAGTTTATGTTATTCATTCAACAACTTTTTGGCTGGCAGACCTTTGGATGGACAGCACAAGAAGCTAAGATGCATATGGTCACTGACTATTTTAGTCATTCAGAGGTATGCTATTATAATATCGTTGCATAATACTTATTATTTTCTTCATTTTTTTCCTTCCTGAATACTTTTGCAAGTTTCAGTTGTAGTTCTTAAATTGCAGTGGAATGTGATTGCCGAGGTTCTTGGGTCAAATCCTCGACATCTTTTTGAACTTTATGCACTCAAACAAAGCACTTATTACCAGAAGTAAGTTTTCCTTTTTTTTGAAGGGGGGGATTATTTTATTTTACTCTCATCTAAGGTGTAGTAATAAGCAATAATATACTTTTGAATATCATATGCAAGTGTCTTATATTATCATAGGGTTTGTATGATCTTCATGTTTTATTTGTACAGTAATGTCTAACTGCTTATGCTTTTATTTTACTGTAGGATGGTAGAAGACAAGGTTAGTACCTTTGAGGACATTGTAGATGCATATTTGGCATATTTGCAAGTAAGTTCTGAAATGAGACCAAGGTTACATCTCTAACTCCAACCCTGGTATATTTGTACATAATTTGCTGGTGGAAATATAAATTCTTCTTGGGTGAGCATTTTCCCCAGTGAAATATTGTCTCCCTTGTACCTATTTCCAGAAGAAAAAAGCACTTCTGTTGCAGCGAAATATTCTTATTTGAAACAAGCACCAGAAACAGTGATTTCTTTTAACCTGCCAAAATTTTCCTTACATATCTTGCAACTTAGTTTCTCATACTCCTTCCTTAGTTGGTTCACATGATTAGTTGGGTCCAAATTTATTGTTTATACATTGTGAATTTAAAATACTTAGCAAAGTTGTTAGATTGTTTTCCTTTTTTATTAAATTACTTTTGTTATAGTCTGCTCACTCTTTTTGGACAATTTTTTTATAGTCTGCTCACCTCTGCATGCATGACTAATTTTACTTGGCATTGTCCAATTTCATTTAGATTACTGTTGTGAATCCTGCTCTGGATAGAGCGTTGGAGATCTTGCAAAAATTTGCAATTGATGTACACAATGGAAAGGTTTCAAAAGATAGATTACGTTTTGGTGCACCTTGGAGGCATCCACCACAAATTGATGACCCTAAATTGCACACGGAATGGGCAAAGCTTCAGTTAATGGATTTTGTTCAGTCTCTAGTCAATACAGAATTTGGGGTAAACTTGTTTATGCTTTTTCAGTTTATATTTTGCCCGTATATGACAACAATTCTTTTGACAAATCAAAGTTACTGTTGCAAACTTGCAATGTGTGTGCATATATATGTATAATAGAATGGTTCCCTTTCTCTAGAGTTTTTGTTTTATAAAAAGGTTTTTTACTTTTTAAGCTTTACTACCCAACTTTTCATGTGCGATAAATATGAAAGCCGGGATCTCATTTCCCTGGAAATAGTGTATCCAAAAAGCAAAATCTTATGAAAAGGATCAAGAAGCATAGATATTATGATTGTGTCATCTCATCAGAAGCACAGAATCCGCTGAGAAGACAAATATTTACTCTTAGAGTCTCCTTTTCTTTGCTTACTATTTGTATCAGTAGTATTGAATATTGTTTAGTACCCAATTGAATGTCCTTGTAACGGAGTGGATAGTTATTGATGAGATGGGAGAATATTATGAAACTCCATGACATTTGAGTCTAAAGGCAATGACATTATTACCTTGTTTAAATTATTTCAGTGAACAGTCGAATAATTGGTCCTAGCATATGATAAATTGATCTTATACGTTGTCACCTTCTCTTAGAGGACAATGTTTGTTGGGGCTTCAGTTTTTGTTGGGGGGAAGGGGCAGATGACCTTCACAGTAATAACTAATAAGTGGTCACTGTTCTGTAATTTTTTTAGAAAATCAAATGTTGACCATACACCTAAACATTTATGGTTAATATTAATTTTATTCAATTTTGGTCTTAACCATTCACGTTTGATTCTATGGTCAAGATTTATTGTTGTCGCAAAATCTCATGAGAACAGCTCTGATTTGATATGTCATATATATATAAACTTGGTTAAACAGAAACCCAATATTTTACAATTAGTATTAGTATCTAGTACTAATATTAGATATTTTAGATATTTATAGTTCTAAAAGGCATAGTTATCAATCCTGGCTAGCAGTGCGTAGCAGCCAGCCCCCAAAACGCTATAGCTGGATGGTAGAAATTTAGGTACACTAAAATGACTAAATACGCCTAGTCATCTTATACTCAAATAATTAATCAAAAATAAAAAAATACTTGAAAAATAGAAAATTAAAAATTTAGGTACCCTTATTTTACTTGCTTCTTCACTACTTGAAAATGTGCTTTACATATGTTTAGTAATATTGTCATTATCTTTATGCAGGTCAATTATCGTGTTGATTATAGTGAAGAAATATTCGATGATCCATCTACTGTTGCATTATTACAGGTGTGTTATCATTGTTCATCTGAATTCTTTTTAAGAAAATCCAGTGAGAGTGACCTGTTAGGATCTTTGTCATCACTTATATTACTAACTAGGCCATTAATTATGAACTTTTGAAGACGTTCTGTTTTGTGGTTATTAGAGTACAATATACAGTAGCATTAGTTATTATTCTGTCTGTTAATATAGTTCCAACTCTGTTATTAACCAATTTATTGTCTCTCCCTCTTTTTAACTAACTCTAACTGTTTCAGTTACCAAGTTTGTCTCCTCCCATACATATCTAGTTGCTCCTTTATTCATTCATTCAGCTATACAATCAAAGTTTCAGAATTCCTGTTCTATTCTGACAGAAAAGTTGATCCAATTTTCCCAATAAATTAGGATCCAGCTACCTCAGTGGCTGCTATGGTTTGGTCTATTACTAGCAATGTTGTTAAATTCGTAACTCGAGGCTGACACGGAGAGGGGGTGATAACTCAGTAACACGTGAATCGTAACAAAACTCGTAAGAGTCAAGAAAATTCCTAAATAATATTTAAACACACATATATATTCATAAACATTAATAAACATAAAAAAGAAAACTCATAAATAATGACAAGCATTAAATTAGACATAAAATTCAAGACCTCCAAGGCTAAATAACATAAAGTAAAGGTTCTACACACATTAAAGACTTAAATAATATAACTACATAAGTTTGTCAAATTCAAACATAACAATAGCCTAATCAAGCAAATCATTTATATTCTCATCACAACCAAACAGAACAGAACTCACAGAACAGAACGCACAGAAAGGGCAAAAACAGAATAGAGCGCAGCGCACAGAATAGAGAAAAACAGAACAGAGTGCAGCGCAAACAGAACAGGGAGACGAGAGGGTTGCGAGAGAGGGAAGGTCGCTAGAGAGGGTGGGTCGCGAGAGAGAAAGGATCGCGAGAGAGTGAGGGTTCCGAGAGAAAGTGAGGCGCTGTTGAGATTTAGGTTTTTTAAAATCTTGGGTCGTTTGACCCAACCCAAAAACCCGCCAGAAACGAGCTCGTTAACACGGCCACGTGTTCACTGTCAACACAGCGTATCCACCGTGTCAAGGAAGATCGCGTGTTCAGCAGCGTGTTGACTCGCGGAGGGTGGAAAAGCTCGTAAACAGGGCGAGTTTACGTATTAGCTTGCGTGTTTAACAACAATGATTACTAGTAAGGACGGATGTATTTCTGAAAGGCCCTTGCAAAGATATTCTTGAAGGTCGAAGAAGAGGTGTTGGTAGGAGGGTTAGTTATAGGAGAGATAAAAACGTATATTGGATTTTATTTAAATAGGAAATCTGTCAGTGTATTCGGCATTGTGCTAGGGGCTAATAGATTCCTTCTTTGCTGGGATGAAGGGCTTAGCTTCCTTAAAATATATTTGTAAAAATAATTAAGACCATGTTATTATAAACGTCTTTTTTTCCTCAAAGATTTATGTCATTCTCCTTCTCTCTGTGTGTGATCTTTTGTAGGTGGGGTTGCTTTATGCTCAAAGGGATCCACCGTTCCTTCGTCCAATATCTAAAGGAATTCAGCGGTGTCTGGTTAGATGGTAAGTGGTTTTCTTTGATTTTAGTGTTATTGATGAAATTAATGAAATGGAGAGGATTAAGAGACTTATTTAAACTGGTACTTGGTTGCAGGCTTGTCCAGCAGCGGATGCAGCAGGGGTTCTTCAACTTTGTTCATTTTCTGTGGCACAGAACAATACGTGGACGTTATTATCGTCATCTGATGGTACAGATAGGCTATAAGTAGAGCATGAAAGTAGGTAAAATTTTTACAGTTCTTTTTTATTTTATTTTATTTTTATTTATATATAGGGTGTGTTTGGAAATGATTATTGTCCAACTTATGTTGAATAGTTATATTTTGCATTTAAAAAAGCTTCAAAATCGCTTTTCACATCTTAAAATTATCTTAAAAATCGCTTCTGACGGCAAATATATCCAAACAAAAATCGATTATGTCTCAGACAATCGATTTTTTGTTCTCAGCTTATTTTCACAATTAATCACAGCTAATCCAAACACACTCATAGTTACTAAGACTAATGTAGCATCATTAATTATTGGTCGCTGTGTTGGTCTTCGGTGATTGCTGAGATAATATTAGAACATGCGGAGGATTGTAATAGGACCTCACATCTGCTGTCTTATTATCGGCCTTCAACTTATAAACCACTTCAAAATGGTATCCCAACAGTTTGGCAGATCCAACAGTGTTGGTCTAAGGTAGTGGTCTGCTGCTGTAATGAGTGGCAGGCTCTGCTGGTCAGACTTGACTTAAAAAAACTACTTCCAATCTCAAATATAATAAGCAATTTTGACCAAGTTTTCTTGGTCTCAACTCTCAAATATAAGCAAAACTAACCACTTTTACATTAATTGATTGATAAATTTCCTAAACTAACCTTACTTTATTTCAATATTATTACTAATTAGTTCTGACTCGTTAATTTTGGTAGTTGGTGAGAGAGTATTCTTATTTATGATAAAGGGTAATTTAAGAAATTGAGTTGTTCTTTTGATGAGATAAAAGATATTTAATGAGGTAGCCAACTTTCTTAATTAGCATGAATTAGTTGGTTTTTGCGTATATTTGAAACCATAGGTAGTACCTTCTTAATAAATAATGGTGCCAATGTTGGACAGCCAATACCAGAGCCATCAACTCCTCACATGCAGATTTAGAGTGCATTTGGTAACACTACCGGATAAGTTAACTGAAAGATGAAAAGATATATGAAAGATAAAAAGCTAAAAGCAGAGTTGAAATTTGGACGATGATAAGTTAATTAATAGAATTTTAAGTCTTTAGTAAAACTAACTGTTAAGGTAGCTGGTAAATGTAAAATGACAAGAAAAGGAGAAAATTGACTTACCAAACACACCCTTAGCATTAATAGCTGGAAGGGCCTTGCTAAAATAAGCATTACACTATACAACTTTGCATTAAAACAGCTCCTACTCCCTTGCTTTGCTGGAGGACAATTTCAAAAGGCTGAAAAAAATCAGGTTAGGTTAATACAGGGGAAGAAGGCCTGTTTTAATTCCTCAAAAACCATTAGAGCCTCAAAACCCCAATGAAAACTGTCTTTATTATACAATTCTATCAGTCGCTTTGCAATCTTTGAATGAATTTCCTATAGTACCCTGTGATTCCTAAAAAACCTTCACTACTTTGACATTGTTAGGGGCCAGATATTTGAGAAGAAAGATTTCAATAGAAAAAATCTTGAAATGTTTTATTACTGCAGAAATGAACAAGAGGATATAAGAGACCTATGGAAGAAATTCCCTGCAAGAGCCTAAGATCCCTAGCTCAGAGATTCTCCTAACTGACTTTCTCAATTACAACAATGCTTCCCTTCACCCTGTCCCTCCTAATATAGCCTAAAATTCTGAAAGTGTAATTGGGCCTTGGCCCAGTCCCCAACAGCTAGCCACTAGAAGCCCAACCTTGCCCTCAAGGTTGGAGAAGAAAAATGAATTAAAAAATAAACCCCAGACAGTAAATGAGACAAAGTGAAACAAAAGATGAACCGAAACTCAAATAGAAGAATGAACAGAAAATGAACCCAGTCATGGAACCCTAAAATGAAACATAGAGGATATCCCACACCAAAAGATCTGAGCACACTAAAATTGTTCCTCTTCGTTGTGTTCTTTTGTCTTCTTCCATTAGCATCATTTGCAGGGACTTCTCCAGACATTGATGCTTGGGGTGAAACCTACCTTTCTCCACAAGAAAATATAGTCCCTTTTCCCTGCATTTATACTATTTCCTTTGGTTTTTGGGTCTCTTTAATTTTTCAACGGGGGTGAATGGTTACTGAAAAGGTTGGAATTTCTTAGGTATGGTTTCATAATTTCATATTCAGGCTGGAATAATGACAGAGTGAGGCAAGTCTTCTACTGAATTCATGGGAAGATGGGTAAGTATGTTAGCTATATGCAATTTATGTTATGAGGAGTGCAGTTGCTACTTTGTTTTTGTTTTTGTTTTTTTATACTCATTTTATTAGAGTTTTGGTCAAATTGTTTTCTGGGGTAGATTTGTATTCCTTATATACAGGACGAAATACGTTTAAACATGGCATTTTGCATTGTGCTCGGTTTAACTTACTGCAATTGAGGTTGCACTTGCAGCTTGCAATATTTACCCCTTGTTGAAGCTTGCAAACTGGTCCATGCATTATTTCACTATCGTGATATTTTGTCGTTATTTCATTCGCCAAAGATTTTGTTTTATATTCCCGTTTCTGTTTGTAATATTGCTACCTGTTATTGGTCCTCCATAGCAAATGCTGTCGAGTGCTTGGTTGCTCTGTCATTTTTTCTTCTTTTAAGTAAAGACATTTTTCTATTGTTTTTTTTAATCTGTCTCCTATCCTATTTTTCTATGATATTAGACTTGCAGTAATCAAGTTCAAATATTTCATCCAGAGTTTATATTGTCTACTCTCATTGTTTCTTTGATGTCCCTAAGCAATAGTTTGTGCCTAATTTTCAGCAAATGGTGATTCAAAATTCTGGCTTGGACTGTCAAGAAATTTCCGGTACACTGTATTGATTTTGGATTTGATGAGGTCTCAGTACAACTATGACCTAGAAAAGATCAAGGATCAACCATATTGGATTAATGGGTTTCTCTGCGTGTGTCTTTTTCTTATAAGCAGTCAATAGTTTTATTAACATATGGTATATGAGGTACTTACAAGAATACAGAAAAATGCCATTGAGGCATCAAATGGAGGAATCACGGCTTGTGCCTAATTTGGAGTTTCAGAGGTATTGAAGATTATAGAAATACATCTGCACAAATCAAAGTGTAGTTCTCATGAATGCTTGTCAGTTCATCATGGTCTCCTAAAAAATTTTTTTATTAATGTTTTGTACACAACAGAAGGGGAAAAAAAATCCTTTTCCCACTAGATGGGGTTGGCTAAATGGATTGAACAATGTCAAAGGGTTTATAATTTTAATTTATATACACTGAAACGACCTCCTATATGGATATTGGCAGTCAAATAGATTGGATTTTCAGTTTTATACTATACTGAGCTGTGGCTATTTCAGTTTATTGTTTTTCTTAGATTTTGCATGTCTAAAAATATGGTATGCTGTAATTATGGTGTTTTCTGTTACCTACTTAATTACTAGGGTGTAACATAGTTATTGGTTAGCTCACTTGGCTGCTGATTTATACCTTCCTTGATTGTAACTTTCATAAACGAGAGATCAGCTTGCAGACTGTACACAATCTCACTTCAGTTCTTTGTCAAAACAAAACACCCTCTGCTTGGGATGCAATTCTCTGTGTGCCTCAATTCTGTCGAGTTCCTCATGCTGCCGCCGTCTCCATTACATGTAATGCCGCCTTCTTCCAGCCCATTAGCTTTGATTCCAGCAGTGTTCCACCTTCTTCAATTGCACTGATCATATTCCAATCTATTCCTCCTTTTATCCTTGTTTTCGAGCGGGTGTGTCTTTTGAAGCAAAAGGGTCCTAGAGACCATAATTTGGGTGTGTTGCCATTTAAAACCAGCTCAAAGATGAGTTCCCTGGAAGATCTGATTGAACTTATTTGAATCAAACTTGATGCAATAAATATATATGCTCCAACTTGATGTATAATGTTAGGTTTTTCATCTCTAGATATATGGTCAATTGTGATTATGATAGTTGCTACTGAAGTAACTCTTGATTGGCCTATAAGGCACTGAGTAGCTCCCAGACATTCTAGCTTAATCAGTGATTAATGGTCTCGAGTTCGAATATTGGGTATGTAATTGCGCTAAATATTCGGAGAACTTTATCAACTATAGTGTTCTTATTTTGCTTGAATGCCTCTCATAAAGAATTCACGTGGTCTAGAAAAGAAAAGGTTTCTTGATCAATTGTTTTTATAGAGATAATGGGCAGCTTAAGCACCAAATTTTATTTAATTTTTTGTTTCTGGAGTTTCCAGTGGTTCAGTCCTTGCTAGATTGGGTGGTAATAATGATATAATTCAATCCTCATTGTTTTTATGGCGATATGAAATTATAGCATATTAGTCATCAAAGGTTAGTAGAATAGGAAAAAAGAAACTTTTTTAAGCTGTGGTTTGTTATCATGTTTAATTACCTCTCGAATTCAACAAAATTAGGTCACATTCGGGAAAGCTAATGAAGTGTCTATTTATTTTTTTATGTACAATAAAAACAGATGAGATTTGAATGTAAGAAATCATGTAAAAAAATTTAAGAGGTTGTTTGGCTTGCATTTTTATTTTTTATTTTTATTTTTTGTTTTTTGAACCTTTATAAGGGAAAAATTGAAAATGTTGAAAAGAGAATTCTCTATTTTTAATTTTTCCCTTATAAAATTTCAGAAAACAGGTAACAGAATGAAAACAGAAAATAAAAATGTAAACCAAATAGTGCCTAAGCTTTTCCATCACTAAAATGAGCCTTGTGGGTTAAATAAAGTATTTATTTGAACTTGTGATATAGTTCAGACCAAGAAACGGGCCTGCACTTTCCTCACCACACTTTATTCTCAGGCCACCATACGTCTTATTTTTTTTTTTCAAAAATGTCTTTCGTTCGGATTTTTAAAATCCGAGTAAATAACTACACTTATCAATACAAATATCCGGATTTTTTAAACGGATTTTAAAAATTTGAGTGTATTTGGATTTTAAAAATCTTAATACACGAATTTTTAAAATCCGAATTCTACAGAGTCCTGATAGCGATGAAGGTCACGCTGAAATGAAAACAAAGAAAAATGGAGAGTGAGAAAATATTAGAACTCATCTAATAATAAATGGAAGATGGAATGAGTAAGATTATGCTATACTATGTGAATTTCCCAATCATTGAGTTCGGATTTGAAAAATATGAGTGAGTTCGGATTTTTAAAATCCGAGTGAATTCGGATTTTTAAAATCCGTTTGGAAAATACGGGTATTTGTATTGACAAGTGTGGTGGTTATTCGCTCGGATTATTAAAATTCGAGCAAAGAGTATTTTTGGAAAAAAAATAGGACGTGTGGTGCCCTGAAAAAAGAGTATGGTGGGGAAAGCGTTGGCCCAAGAAACAAACACCCAACAATACTGGTGGATGGGATTAGCACTATCCTAATTAGGAGTAATACCATCCTTTTTAATATATAGATTTATGATTCTTATTTATAAAGGGATTATGAGATTTTCAAAATTGGATGGTCTCAATCCCTCCCACCATAATACTCGTTAAGAAAATTTTAACGAGCTCATATGCTTGATTCACTTAGGCAAAAATCTAAATTCTGAATCTTGTGTATAGAAAAAAAAAAAAATTCCACTGAAAAAACCATCCCTCTGAACTCGTTGTTAGTGACTTTTTTTTTTTTTTTTTTCTAAATTAACAATTAACAATAATTTTGTATTATGTTGAACATTTTAAAAAGTACAAGAAAGCAGAAGCAAATTGCATGAGATAAATTGATTAACCCTCAAATTAAGTAGAATTAGTTGAGCTATGATTTATACAAAACTCATTAAACTGCAGTTGTGTATTGAAAAGATATCACAAGAAATTTATTACAAAGTGTGTTCTGTTCAAATAAATAAGAGAAAAGAAAAGAAAATAATGATTGATTTTACATTTGGTTAGAAGGAAGAGAAGAATTTTAAGTGATTTGTTCAAGTTTTTTCCACTTTTAAAGGTAACGCAAAACCTCTCACTTTTCCTACCCCTCTTATTTTTATTATTTTTTCTTTCCATTATGTGTCATGAATAATGTCCCCCTTCCTGCCCTTTTAAATATCTTCAACGATATAATATGAAAATAAAAATCCGTTTAAAATTTATGCAAAATATAATTATTAATTTTCAAGATTTTTTTTTTTGACAATATCTAATCTTTTGAAAACTCCTTGACAAAGTTCATCAAAGCGAATTCTTAGGGCTTATTTGAAATAATTTTGATTTTTTAGTTTTTAAAAATAGTATTATAAAACAGTTTTCAGAAACAGTTTTTAAAAAAAGTGAGAGGAGTTTTCAATACAAATTTGTGTGTAAATTCAGAAAACTAAAAACCAAAACATGTTTGAGATGTTTTCATATTTTGGTTTTTAAATACTGAAAAACAAAAATTGTTCCCGAAAACTGTTTTTGAAAATTTGACAATTTTTAAAAAACAGAAAACTGTATTTGAAAACAAAAAACTGTTTTCAAAACAAAAATCAAACAAGCCCTTAATTACTTATGCAATAAACACTTACAACTTTAGAGATGATCAAAATTAAGTTTATAAAATTATGAAAGCTATTCAAATAAAATAAGCAAGTTTATTTTTTATGTTTTCACGAAACTATTTAATCAATCAATAAAGCTTATAAAATTAGAGAAAAATATTAATATTTGAGTTTCTAACTTATTTTTTAAAAGATTTTCTAATCGTTTCACTATTTAAAAAGTTGAAAAAAAACTAACATGATGAACTTGTAATTTTACAAAAACAAAAATGATAATCCGAACATACGTAAAGGAACAAAATAAAATTTTCTTTTGCCAATATTTACTATTGAGATTAAAAATTCACCAATTTAATTTTCAATACCAACTTAGTAACTTGGTTAATCTTCCAAATAAATTCGCAACATGAGTATGTTTGGAGAACAATCCCTCATAGAAAATTCAAGTGACTAAATTAGAAATACATAATAATTATTGATGATTGTTATAATAAAATTAGTCAATATATTTTATTGAATTTTTGAATTAAAATTGTTTGATATTATAACTTTAGACTTTTCATTATTTTTATCTAAATATTGAATTATTTTTTATTGATTGAATTCAACTTTTTAGTAAACATATATATTATAATAAATCTATATGTATTATACATATTTGATATTTAATTACAACGTCCTTGTTAGGGGTGAAAATATAAAAGACATAAATTGATAGTGTAAATCTTGTAAGTGATAAGAGAAAACCTTATTATTTTTATCTAAATTTTATCTGATTAAATTATTTTTTATTAATTTAATTGATTTTTTTGCGATAATTTAATTGAATTGTTTATATTTAAATAATTTATAAAAAATTATATTATATTATATTATACGTATTGAATTGCAGCGTCCTTGCGGACTAAATAATCGTTGAGTTCTTGAAATGGAGCACCTTATACGGTCGCATCCGGAGGTTTGTCTCTGACCGTTTCACAGTCGCTTTCAAGTTTCATCCCTTTCAGAATCTCCGATTCGACGGTGTTACTTCGCATCTGCGGAATCTGAATGTGTTTAGAGCCTCATCCATGGCGTCTTCCGAATCCAACGATGCAGATCACGTTGTTGAGCTCATTGTGCGCGATTCATCTAAAGATGCAGATCACGCTGTTGATGCTGCTGTTCCCGATGATGATGATGAAGTTGCTGGTAAAGACCAGATTTCCCCTCTTCTCGGACATCCAGAGAGACCCAAGATCAACATCTTCACCGCTTCTTACCCTCGAAGAAAACCCAGAGTCAGTAATTTCAATTCCTTCTTTCTTCTCGTCTTTTGTCATCTTTGCTGAATCAAACTTCAATAGCTAGGAAGGTTCCATGTTGTTTCTCAATTTTAATTTGCTGGTAGAAACCTTGACGAAAGAGTATATTCTCATTTCTACGTGTATTGTGACTCCATTTATTTATTTTTAAATATTTGTGTATTAACTATTGATTTGACTGCAAACGTAAGAAACAGTAATTTAAATTTAAATTTATTTGTAGAGGAATAAAAATAGACGGATAAGAGTCACAATGCACGGTAATTGAATAATTATGATGATGAGGACTTATTTTTCTGGTAAAAGAATTATACATTTGTATATGAAGATATATATTTAATTCTGTGAATCGGTTTCAGCAAGTGTGTATTTTTATACTCATGCACAAAAGGGGTTACTGTTTGGTGAAGCTCAATGGATTCATGGTCGACTCTGTACGTAGAAATATAGTTTATACTTCGAAGATGTTTAAAATATATACATATATAATATATAATTCAGTCTATGGATGTATTGCCATTTATAGAGTTTTCTGTGAAACTGAAATCTACAGTAAAACTCAAACTTGAGTTATGCTTACCTTATGAATTCACCTATAGGAGCACCATAAATTGAATAAAATTAGATGTAATGTTTAAGTGCATGTTTGTTTACAAGTTGGACACACACATTCCATTGATACATAAATCCCAACCACGTTCTTCGGAAGCAGCAACATTTTGGTTCCAATGAAAGCATGTTGAACCACCAATGAAGCAAACACACACTAAGGAGTGGGCTGAAGGGGGGATACTGAAGACCTTCGAGGAAAAAACAGTTTTGATTCGAAACATTCTTTGTAATATCTTCCGGTGTTGAATAAGTTGAATAACATATGGTTTTGTGTGTATGTCCAATAAAAAAGGGGGATAGTTTAGGCAAGGGGAAACTGATGAAGTAGTGCTAATTTCTTTATCTTATATTTGGCTGCAGGATGAAGTAACAAGATTACTTGAGTCCGAGACATCTCCTTCCACTCAGTTTATATTGTGGGTATGGAATGGGTCCAGATACTCTGGTTTACTTTGTATGGCTCTCTCATCTACCATCTACTTTCTCATGGGAGTTCTAACCAATATATTTTCAGGTAATGTTCTGTCGTTCTGCATATTAGCCATTGAAAAAATAATGATGATTAAGTTATCTGGAAAGAGCTACCGTATCTGATTGGAGTTAGATTTTGTGAATTCCAATGATCTTGAACTTTGATGTTTTATCATTTTCTTTAGGATTGGGGGACGGAAAAGGTGAACTCATAATTCTTTTCATTCCATTTCCTTCAATATTGAAGCTAGTTTGATATATCTTATATATGTTGAATATTAGTTTTCATGAAGACAACAATAACAGAAAGAACCTAGCATTGCCCTACAAGGTGGAGTCGGCCACATAAATCTAATGACATCATAATGCTCTATTGAAAATTGCATCTGTAGACAAATTATTAACTTCTAGATCCTTCTTAATGGTTTCACTTATAGCTTTTCTCGTTCTTCTATTTGTAGCATTTTGTCTATCATCTGATCTACTTTGCTTACTGAGACTTCCACAAGTCTTCTTCACACATTCCTCAACCACCGAAAGTGAAATTCAACCATCCTTTCTGCATTAGGTTTATACCCTAACTGTCTCTCTACTGCTTTCACTACATGAGGCATAAATTATTCAGCCTAAGATCTCCCTCAAACTAGTCAACCCTCAAGATTGCATTGACCCACCCATTCCTTCGGGTTTAAATTACAGTTCAGGCTGTGGTTGCGCTGCAGCTGTCGTAAACTAACGCAGTCAAATGTTTAGCCTAAGGCCTCATTCAAATTATTCAACACCCCGATGCTGATCTATTCATAGGGTTTTAAATAGCAGGCTGTGGTTGCATACTTGCATTACAGCTGCTGTGGACTAACGTAGTCGACTTGCCCCATTGTAGTCTAACAATCACATTATGATCTATGTTGCAGCTGTATCATGTGATGCATTATTCAAATTCGAACCCTGCCAACACCTAATAGATTTTGTTGCTAAATATTATTGAGCTAAGAATGTGTTAGGTGTAGGTAGCTTATTGCTTATGTAGGAGCTTATAGCTTATAGTTTATTGGTCTTTAGAGGTGTTTGAAGATTACAAGCTTATAGCTTTCATAAGCTAGTTTATGAAAAGCTACTTAAAGTAGCCTACAACTTATAAAAGCTAACTTTCAATAATTACTTCCCATTTGTTCATAAATTATTTATTACATTTTTATTTTATTAGTCTTTAATTAGATACAAATATATAATTATTACCTGTCCATTTAAGTCATTTAACAAATTTAAGCTAGTTATAAGCTAACTTTTCCAAACATCTCTACACAACTATAAGGCATAAGCTAGAAGCCACAAGCCACAAGTTAGAAGCCATAAGTTATAAGCTATAAGCTAGTTTCACCAAATAGCCTAAATTTCTGAAACATGGATCATTCCGTAAGTGCTGCATTACTGCTTTTAAGCCATTTCCAGAAGATTGCTCTCACTTTCCTTTGTGTTTTCTGGTATAACATTTTATGGAGGCAATGGAAGCAACTCAACGAATCACTTGTCTTCATTCTCATTTCTCAATAGACTTTGCATCTTAAGAGTTTTGACAAAGTATTTGTTTGTTTTATCTTTGAATTTTATATAAATTTTTTATTATATTATTTATTTGGGTGTTCTGTTAAATTGGAGATCTTCTTTCAAGATCTATGATTATCTTTTTGTATTCTTTTTGTTTTTTTAGTTGTTACTCGTTTTGATTTTTTGCATTAAAATTTGATTTGGCAGTTCAGGCAATTCCCTTGTTTGAGACTGCTTTTACAAGATGTACAATTATCTTGATACTGTCATATTTGTGGTTGAGAAGGAGTGATCAGCCACTATTTGGAACATCCCATGTTAGAATCATTTTACTTTTAAGGGCCCTTGCTGGCTGTATATCGATGTCAACTTTTGTATATTGGTAAGTGGTACTTGAGTTTTCTACCTCTCAATGTTCATTCTTTTAGCACTGCATTTATCATTTGGAGATAGTATTTTTTCTGTTGGACCTTTTTCTGACATTATGTATCTTTATATGTTTGTAAAATATCAGTTTTTGGATATCATAGTTTTCTTCAATGTTGATAGTTTTTCATGCAAGGCATATTAAGCTTTATGGCTTGAACTGTAGTTGCACTAATTGCTAGTGGTTTTAGTAGAGGGATTTGCATTGCATTGTCATTTAACTGGCAAGTATGCTAAGATAAATCAATTTAGTAACATGAAAGAAAATATTCTGAATATTGTTTCTAACAATCTGGTTGTACAGAGGATAACAAATTTATAACTAACTTAATCCATCCTAAATAAGGAAATACCGGGGAATAAATCTGAGAATAATTACAGAAAATACAGGGAAATCAATTCTAACCTATTTTCAGTAATAGGAATTAAATTTATACAAAATAATATAAATAACGCAAAGTAAATAATATACAATAGTGAACGTAGTTATGCTACAGAATACTCCCCTGAAGTTATTGAGTGGATATCTATCATTCCCAACTTGGTAGTACGATCTCTGAGTTGCCTGGTGGACGTCCTTTGGTCAAAACATCCGCTAAGGCGCTAACTCAAACTCCTCATATTTGATGACATATGTCTGGGTGTACCCTTTTGCAACCCGTCTTGCCTTATATTGATCTAGACTTTAGAGTACCATCGTAGTTGGCGATTTCGACAATCTCTCAAGTCTCACTCTTTTCCAATACACTCATCTCCTCTCTTCATTCATAACTTAAACCAAGTTCTCATCCTTTAAGGTTTCGTTCGCTGATGTAGGGATTATGATATAATCAATGGGTGAAATAAAACTTTGGTGCTGCAATGAGCATTCTTAGTGGACACAAATTGAGATATAGGATACTTGAGACAAGACTGCTTTTCTTTTGTCAAGGCAAATGGCAAGTCAGTAGGATTAGGTATATTTAAAGATTCAGAGTTATGATTGGTGACCTCTGTTTTTTATTATTGGAGTTGCTGACTAGGTTGGGCTTTTGTTGTTTTTTGTAAACCAATATTGGAGTTCTGACTTTCTTCAGAGTTAATTCAGATTCCTTGAGATTATTCTCAAAGGAAGGTGCCGATTCCTATATGCAATAAGGAATGAAGGAAATATTATGTCAACTTGAAAAACACAATTTTTAATATTATGTCTGATAATTTAAATGTACAGAGGATGATTAATTTATAATAATCTTCCTAACCTAGATAAGGAAATTAAACTAAATAAATATGATAATAATTACAGAAAATTTGGGGGGGGGGTGTCAATTTTAACCTAATTAGTGGAAATAGCAATCAAATCTGTAAAAAGTAATAGAAATAGAGGGAAGTAAATAATATACTATAATAATGGTAATTGGTAATTCTGCTACACAACACTGTACTTTATCAATTTCCGTTTTCTACCACATGGAATTCCGTGTGTTCTTTCATGTACAATGTTTTTACATATTATGCTCTGTTAAAGCCTTGATTTCTAATTTGACATCATTCATGTTTTGCATTAATGCATTTACATGCAACTCTTGTCACATTTTAACCTTTTTGGAATGTGTTTTATGTTCTTTGGATCTTTTTTGGTCCTTGTGGATTTTTTGAGTTGTCAACTACTTTTATTAATGAAATGTTTTTTGTTCAGCTTTCAGAAGTTACCTTTATCTCAGGCTATTGTATTGAATTCAACCACTCCTATTATGGCTTCAATTATGGCAAGAGTCTTTTTGCGTGAGAAATTAAAAATTGCTGATATTGCAGGTAATAATATTTCACAGTTCTGTTCTTAAACTACCAGCTATCATAAAACTGATGGAATGGGGAGAAACATTAAACCGTGATGTTTTACCCAGTCACTTTTCTATAATTTTACTAATTAATTGTCTATATTATCAATGAATTTTATATTTTATTTCTCATTTTTTCTTGAAGTTGTCTCCTGTTTAGAAAGCCAAATTAATCGGTAAACTTTTGACTGTACTCTATTACTTGTAGCTACCATTTAAGATTTAATATTGGATGTTGGGGAACTCGAAACACTCGAATTAGTTATGGATGGTTCCAATGATGATTGAACCCTAAAGGCACACTAGACCTTGTATATGAGAACCACGTAAACCTCATTCTAGTTGAACATGAAAACCGACTGTAAACGTTCAAGCAATTATACATACATGAAGAAATAGAATTCTAAACCAACTAGTATCAACACATTTTGTGTTGCAAATAAGAATAATTAAACCAACAAAAATAATTTAATCATTAATAAAAGTATGCATTCATTATCAAATATCAGTTGCAAGTACTGATTTATTTATTTAATGTTGCCTATTTTTCAGTTCTTGCTTGCAGTTTCTTTGGTGTGCTTTTCTTCTTTCGGGAAATGCTTGCTACACAAGGTATTGTAGGTTACATATCATATTCTTTTGTATGCATCGTCATTGGAATAATTTTAATGGTATGTTTATTCCCTTAATGTTATAATAGGCTTACATAATTTAGAAATAAGAATGCATTCTGTTTTGAATTTTATGTTTGAATTTAACAGGCAACTAACTTTCTATTCTCCCTGCATCATCTAGTTTCAGAAAGAAAAAAATAGGTATATGTTAACTATTCTTCCTAATTTCAGAATTTGGATCTTCCAGGACAGTTAGTCAAAGCTGAGGAAGCAAGCAATGCATATGCCAAGACAAGTCATCATATATCTGCAATCTTATTGGGCCTTTTTTCATCAATAATTGGTGGAACTAGTTACTGCCTTATAAGGGCTGGAGCTAAGGCATCTGATCAGCCACTGTAAGATTATTTAGTTCTTTTATTTGCTCCATTGATCGGACCCGTAAGTGTTATGCAGCTAGATGTTTGTTCGTCAGTTTTCTTCATCTTTGTTATTTTGATTTGGTTTATACTTGATTCCTAGAATCTAGCTGTAATATATTAGTCTGCCTAGTATTTCGCATCTTTTTTTAAGAATTCATTCCCTTTGCAATCAGTGTATCCATAGTGTGGCGCTTATATAAAAGTAGGTGGGATGCCAGCACAGCAATCTGAGCTTCTCATTCTGTTAGTCCATGGAGATTTATATCACTTGGCTACACTTATGTTACCTTTTAAGTCTTTGCTTTTCCTTGAGCATAGGTAATGGTTCTTCTGTCAAATTCGAGAGGACCATTAGAGTTGATATTGTTGGCATGCTACTTATTCGTTGGCCATGTGGGGCTCTTTCCCCTAACATGTTTTTGTTGCTTCTCAGAAATAGTATTTTAGTATGTTATGTTAGAAATAAATGCATATCTTCTTTTAGGGTTGTTGAAAGTCCCATATCATTGGGCCACTTATAGTTATCCACGCTCTAGATGTCTAGCCTTGAGCGTGAGGGGATGTGTTATAAGTTCCACATTGACTAGAGATTTGACCACCAGAGTATATAAGTGGTGTGACAATCCTCCACGTATGAGCTAGCTTTTGAGACTTAGTTAGGCCCAAAGTCCAAATTTAAGGATAACCAAGGTAACCGTAATAATTGTATTGTAATTTTAGTGTGTGTTTGTATATATAGACAGATACACACACAATAATACAATCTCTCCACTGTGAATTACACACGGAATTAATCATGTCTCTCTTGAGAGTGTTTGGTAAATTGTGTTTAGCGAGTTAATGTTTTGCTATGTTAGCTCAATCAATTTTTCATGTTTTTGCAGGTTGGCTGTCTTTTCATTTGGCTTACTGGCAAGCCCTGTTATGGGAATATGTACTTATATCTTTGAGGTAAGGTCATGCTTCGACTAAGCTATTTTTTCAATCAATTGTTTGGATATACTCCCTTCATGAAATTAGTATCAGAAGTCGTCGATATATGAAAGTCTTACCATTGATTTGATGAATACGAGAAGAAAATATTATTGCCTTGTTGAACAGATTGTACGTCAGTTATATATATGTGTTTATACAAGGAACATATCAAGTAAACACTGTTTTCATGAAATTTTGTGAGAACATCTAATCTTGACCAAGGACTAGACTCAGGTATTTGGACTAGATTATGGTGACACATTCTCCCATAGGAAAAATTTCTGTTGTTCACCACTTGCCACTTTATTACGGAAGAAGTTTATATGGTTCAACCTCCCAGATTTGTTCCACATAGGAGTCTTTAGGACTAGTCAGTCGTCTATGGTGTTAGAATATGTGAAAAATATCAAATAATATCTTGACTGCATCATATAACAATTTAGAGTATCTTAGGATTAGTTTTTATATTTTCTCATAGGATTATTTTCCGTATTTCATTATTATCTCATGGTTTGTATCCTTAATTAGTATTAGAGAATGGATTGGACCTAACTCAACCCTAAAGCTACCTTATTGGAAGAGGATTGCTCAGGCCTTATAAAGACTTATTTGATCATATTTGCTAGTATACGGGATCTCAATACTTATAATTAAAATTCAAGGACAAGTATATATGGGGATTAGTCTTGTCCTATAACAATTCCATTGGGACATTCGTTAAATTAATGAATTGTGTTACTTCAATATTTTTCCTCAGCTTGTGAACAATTTTCTCACTTCTAATGCCGTTTATTTTCTCCAACAACATCATATTCACTTCTCTGTTCGTACTTCTCTTTATTAGCTGTCTCACTAAAACTGCCATAATATTTTTTGTTGTTTTCTTGCTTTCTCTGTCCACCTTCGTCTGACATTGTTTCCCACCAGTGACCTCACTCTCAGGGTTGCCTCTGCCAGATTGGTTCACAGCTTATTATCTAAAACTTACTTTGTTCAATGATTTAAGCCATCAGCATGACGGAAGGTGGCTACTATTGCCACCTCTTCCACTTCTGCCTTCACCACACATTTATATTCTTTTTCCCAAATTGCCCTTTGTCCGGTATTTAAAAACCGGGCGTGATTGGGTTTTAGAAATTGAGCAGATTAATAAGTTTTCTGCAAAACTAACTAACGGTTTTTAATTACTCGGCGCGCCCGGTAATTAAAAATTGTTGGCCCATGGTTTTAAAAACTGTTAGTTACAATTGCATAGATTTATGCTTGGATCAACTTCCAGTTTTTAGAACCCGTGGGCAAACAATTTTTAATTACCGGGCGTGCATGGTTTTTAAAAACTGCTAAGATGTTATGCGATTTACTTTCAAAAATCCGCCCAGTTTCTAAAAACTGGGCGCGCCCGGTTTTAAAAAACCGGGTGAAGGGCAAATTTGGGAAAAAAATTAAATGGTGTGGCACGCCCTGAAATAGGAGAGGTGGGAAAAGTAGCGGCCATGACGTAAGAAGGGGTTGCTTCATTAACCTTTTGGCTTTTTCCTGCATGGCGATGCACCAGTAGGATGTCAAATATTGCTTGTCAGAGTGATTGTTATGTTACACTACTGCCAAAATGCAAATATGGATCACTCTATATCATATCTCACGTATAAGAATTTTTCTTTGTTACTTACAAAATAATTCCTCCTTTGTACAGGACTTCGTGGTACCAAGATTTCAGTCAATTTTTCTTATGCTTGTACTTGGTGTTCTGGCCTTCTTCGCTGAGGTTCTACTCTAAACTGTATTGTGATGGTTTTCTATTGAAAAAAAAAAGTAAAAAGGAAAAAACTTCATCTCTAGACAGCTAGTGTAGTTAAATATTGGTCCTAGCATGCTGCAGTTGAAACTTTTACTATATATAATCTTTGTTTCCTTCTGTAGTTCTAGTCAGATAAGAGAAAATCAAGTCGAAGGGGGGAAAAAATTCATTTTGAATGGTGTTGTTTCTGCTCCAAGATACTGCAGGATTCTGCTCGTTCTAGTGAACTCTTCCACTAAATGTTTTATGACTTGTGAAACAGTAATTTATATTTAAAAAATAGCTCCATACCATAGGGTTCTTTGACTGTTTTATGACTAAGCAGTGTGTCCATATTCTTATTGTTGAAATTAACGGGTTTAGGTAGAAAAAATGAAAAAAGCAAAAGAGAGGAAAGAATACTCATAATAGCCTATAGTCTATTAGGGTGGAAATGGACAAAGATAGATCAATCTTTACCTTAAACAGGCTTGGCATAGTTAGGTTGTAGCAGTTAAAATAAACATGTCAGCAGCCCAGATACACTGCCCGTGCGATAGTGGTGCTATTTGCCATTATTTATTAATCTCTAGGTGCTCTGTTTTCAAGTATGCTGCCATTTTAGGGGTTTATGGATTCGCTCATTTCATTTTACTTTTCTTGAAAGATGCCTTATTCTTTGTATTCTCCCCTATCTTTGTAACTTTTCTCATGTAAATGCTACATATTTCTCTCTACTATTTAATGGTAATTTTCATGAATCTTTTGCAGGTCTTGTTAGCACGAGGACTGCAACTTGAGAGGACTGGTAAAGTTGCCAACATCCAGTACTTGGAGGTACCCTTCTCACCGCATAGCTGGTTCCCATTAGTTTGACATTTTAATTTTCAACAACCAAGTTTCTGTATATCTGAGATCCTTACTAGTTGGTAAATCGACAGCAAAGTTTGCATTTTGTCATTAGCATGGTTATCCTAGTTTTCAGTCATCAATATTGACCGTTTTCTTATTTACCAGTTTGGGAATTGGATAGTAAACTACAAAGCATGGTGCTAAATAAAAAGTCAGGAGACATCTGAGATTTTCTGACATAGGTCATGGAAAATGTTGTAAAAAAATGCAACTTGTCTTGTGTATAATCAATCATATTCACCAGTTTCACTGAGCAATTAACTGATTACTGCCTTTTAGAAGTGTTATTTCTTCTCTTTGATTCTTGAATTTGAATAAAACTAGTCGCGGGGACTGACACAAATCTTCTACCTTTTGTGTGTTTCAGGCAGCACTAACCCAATTTTGGAGCCTTGTTTTGATTAGAGTGGCTCCATCTTTTGATCATGTCGTTGGAATTTTACTTATTGTTTTCTCCGTCTGTTGCACCTTGTATATAGGACCTGACAAGGACATGGAATGATAGATTTTGAGTGAGATGTAATTTTGTGTTCGATTTTCAGTTTCAGCTAATATTCTGTTATCATTTGTTATATTCATCAACTTGTTTATATGAAATCTAGTCTAGTTCATTACCAGGTTTCACTTACAAAAGAAATTCTCCTTCAGAATTGAATTTCCTTGAAACCAACAAATATATTTGTTCAAAGCAATCACCACAGCCCGATGAAGTTAACTGAGCATTATATTTTATGTATGAAAATATAATGATAATGTATCAAAAAAAGAAAAAAGAAAACACAATGATGACAATGCGTCAAGTTGGAGGTTCAGTCCGTTTTTCTTGCCAAGGTGATTTTTTGTTTTTTTGTTGTTTTCTAAAAAATGTTTTCTACATTTTTATCAATTTCCCCAGCACATTTTGTTAGAGTTTAATTTATATAACTATTTGTGGATTTTTATCACTATTTAGAGCCGGTTTGTTTACCAACATTTTTTACTTTCACTCAGTAATTTTGATTAATTTGGACTTAAAACTAATTTTATTTTGTGCAGGGACGAAAAATAAAAAATGAATAGTTTGTAAAGACAAAAAAGCATAATTTAGCCACATTGTTATCACATTTTAATATTCTTAACATGTGTAATTTTATATCGGAGGTACTATTAGCACCACACATTTTTTACGTCATACTACACATTATTTTTTTAAAAACATACCACTTTTCGAGTGAGATTTTGAGCTTAAAAACTATACCACACAAAAAATGAAAACTAGTTTATAATACAAATGGAAATTAATTTTCGAGCGAGAAAATAACCATACCACATAGAAGACGGAATAACAAATTCTAGTTTTCAAAACCGTAGAGAATGCAACACTTGAACTAGAAGCATGAAAAACACAAAATCAAGACAATGAAAGTCAAATTCACATAATACAAAGACATTCAAAACCCCAAACCCTATTTCATATATACAAATACTATAATTTTATAAATAATTATTCATATTTGAGTTTAGAGTTTGGATATTTGAGAATTTGTGTTTGATTTTGGTAGTTATTTATGAAATTTTAGGCTCCGTAAATGTGAGTTAGAGTATAAGGTTTGGATTTTTCAATTTGAATCGTGTGATTTTGACTTTAGTTGCGTTGATTTTGTGTGTGTTTTTTTATTTAGTTCAGGATATGCTTTCTCTATCATTTGGGAAATGTTCTGTTTTCGAGCGAGGAGTATTTTGAAAAAAGAAATAATAGCGTGTGGTGAGACAAAAAAGAGGTGTGTAGTGTTCTGCATTTACATATGATTATAAAATCCATATTATTACTGAGAAGCAAGCCACAATTATACTTGAGCATTTTTTTTTGACTTCTCTATTATCTTGTGACTCTTACTTCTCTAGTAGGATACGAAATTGCCCTTAACCAGCAAAGTTGAAAAAAGTAGGGAACCTCACTCTCTATCAGCGTTTTTCCACTTGTTGAGGCGCAGCACATATTCATTCACTCTCACTCGAAAAAAGGAAACCAGGAAGGAAACATCCCATAAAGAAACATACTAACATACTTTAAACTTTAAAGGAGGTGTTTGGTACCCCTCATATTTTTAGTTATTTTTTGGGAATGGTTTTTTTTGTTAAATAATTTTTGAGAAAGTTTAAGATATTCGCATATTTAAATAAAAATGTTAAAAATAAATATTGAAAATATTGAAAACATTTCATGGTTATTGAAAATCTCACTTACTCAATTTACATCATTGTTATCAAGTTACATTAAACAAATTTGCACCTGTTTTTTCTTCTGTTCATGTTTGTATTATTTTTCCAACATTAAGTCAAACAAATTATGTTTTGTTACTCTACTTTCACAGTATAAATCTATAAAAATATATTTCGACAATAATATTTAATGTTAAGCACATAGAGGAAGTAAACTCACTTCCTCGATATAAGACCTAAAATTATTTGTTTAAAATTCATTATACAAACACAAACCTTTTCCTCTTATTTTGTACCACATGAGACAGACATATCATAGAGTAACCCATCTTCATTTCTACAAGGAGATCATAGTTGTAGAAGTATATTATGCTTGAATGATTTAATATATTATGTTTTGATGATGACAAATATAAGATTTAATTAGAAATAAATATGTTACATATGTGATCTTAATGAAGTGCATTATATGATGTTTGATTGAGTGTTATATATTGTGATATATAAGTTGACAACGATACAATGAGTTGTGTACTATCATATATCATATATAATATAATATTACAAATTTTGGATTGACGTGAATTTTTGTACAGATGATCTATATAATAAATAGTTTCAATTCAATGGTAAGTTTTGTGAAAAGAAAACTTCGATCCATTATTGATTAATTGGTGTAAGAATTTGTGTCAAATCAATTAGTGTCATTTGATCATAATCCACGTATATATATATATATAATCT
The DNA here is from genome assembly GCA_037177725.1 of Cyamopsis tetragonoloba. Lineage (NCBI taxonomy): Eukaryota > Viridiplantae > Streptophyta > Magnoliopsida > Fabales > Fabaceae > Cyamopsis > Cyamopsis tetragonoloba. The sequence goes on from CM074124.1 coordinate 45,963,302, forward strand.
TTGAAGTTTGAATTACTATTTTTTTTAAGATGTATTTTATAGTAAAATCCAAATATCACAAGTGAGTAATGGATCGAAGAAGCCGTTTGTGTTCTACACAAGACAAAGACTAATATGATGATGACAACCAAGCTTTTGAAAAGTTATAAAGAATTATATAATAAGCTTGGATTAAATTAAGAAGGCTTCACCACAATATGGATAGAAGACTTGCTAAGTATGTGTGAAGCTAGAACGTTATTACTGTTATAAGTGATTTTGATAAAAGAATTACACGGTCTCTAATAACGAGAAGTTTTAGTAATCACACACTCATAATCCCAAAGGGATTAGCCACATAGAGCCTCTTAGTGGAATCTCCGTTCAATATTATTAATAACTCAATTATATCATACAATTGTTCTTAAGGTACTATATATAAACTCATAACTTAACTAACTTCCAACTTAAAAGAATAGATAAGATTATTATCTATTTGCACATATTCAAATAATAACTAATTCTAATAATAAATAATATTATTATTTATTCAAAGAATAGATAAGATTATTGATTATTCTTATCAATTCAATTAATTAATAAGATTATTATTTATTCTTATTTTTTTTAGAATAGATATGACAATCACATGATAGAACTCGTTTTTATTTATGTTTTAACGCTCTTTTTTTATATCTGATAAATCAAGTTATAATCTTAATATATGTTTTGGAAATAAATCTTTAAAGGAGGTTTTAAATATGAAAATAAGCTCAAACAATTTTTTTTTCAACTTTTAGCTTTGGTGATATTTGATAACTATAGAAATAATCTCCTACCAAAAAAAAAAACTATGGAAATAATCATCTTTTTGGATTAGAAAATAACTTTTGTTAACCTTTTGATCATATCTTAAAAACTAATTTGAGTTTTGATTTTGAAATTTGTTTCATATGAAAACAGAATTTAAATCTATCTATATTTATCTATTTATCTATATCTATCTATCTATCTATATTAAAACAGAAGCCTAGAGTCTCTTTCTGCCACATCAACTTTTCTGCTTACTTGGCACATTTTAGCCATAACACATTCTTAAGAACGACAATAAAATATCATAACCAATAATAATTCATTATTAAAATACATTCATTGTATATGCATATCAAATAAATTTAATTGAGTTAAATTAATTTACAAGTAACTTTAAAATTTAAATAATTTAATTATATTATATAATAGATACACATTCAAATATTTATTTTTTAGATACATATAACAAATATAAAAAAAAATATTTTTTTAATTATCAAAACAAATTAAAATGAATGGAGTATAAAGAAAAATAGTAACTTTCCAACGAGCCAAATTAGATAATATAAATCTAAAGGTTTTAATGAAAATAATTATTTATATTTATTTTAAGCACAAAAAGGAAGTATAAAAGAGGTATTGTCTAAATGTTCTACATGTTGACTACTCCAATCAATGTGCATTTCTTATATAAAAGAGGTATAAAATAAACTTCCCAAATCCAATTAATGTAATTTCTACATAGACATGTACACAATAAGAAGAAGATCGAAATCTAAAAAACTAGAGAATTGTGTGAATGTCCATTTAAAAAACAAGAAAATGCAAGAATATATTAAAATAGTAAAAGATCATGTGAATGTCACTTTAATTGTTATTATTATTTTATTTCTTAATAATCAAAAGATAGATGGCAAAAAAAATAACGAATTCTATAGAATTACACGGTGATACTAACGGAAGAGAGCAGACTGAGGCAAGAGCTCAATTTGATTGTTATTATTTTATAGTGTTACCATTCAATAAACATTTTCAATATTAAAATATAAATTAACATTTTATATTTTAATACAATGATTGCATCATTAATTCAAACTTTTTTTTTATCTCCCTTCATAAAAAAAAGTTTTTCTAACACATTATTATTATATTTTTCAAAAGAAATAAAAATCATTTATTTTTTCAATCGCACAACGCGCGAGTTTACGTCTAGTTAAAGAGATTTCTAACGACAAGTGAGGAAGTTATAAGTTTTTAAACTTGGTTTGCGAAAATTATCAAAGCCACAAAAATCGATTATTTTGGCAGCTGCCAGAATCGATTAGATAATCGATTATTCTTGTGTTAGTGCACCAACAGATACTTTTGAACGTGGTTTTTGAAAATGTGGGTCTAATAATCGATTATGTAATCGATTATTTAAAGATAGTTTCAGATCGCATTAAACTATTTAATTACTTTCTAAAAAATTCACTTAATAATCGATTAGACAATCAATTATGTCAAGTTAGATTGCGTTTTTGGATTCTCTATAAATAGAAACGCTATTAGATGTTTTAAATACACCAATCAATGTGAAAATACATCTTTTTATCATACTCTTATCTCTTTCTTATCTATCTATATCCTGTTTGAGTTGGGTTGCTCTATAGTATGACTATTCTATTAGTTCTAGTTCTTCAATTTGTAATATCTGCTCCATTTAGAGTTTCAAAATTCTTATCTATCATCATCTATTTAATTGAGAGTAAGGATGATGCATCCCTCTAGTTAAAAAGAGTGAGATATCCTAAAGTGGGTTCTTTCTTTCTATTTAGTAACTGGTTGAGGTATCTCTTAAGAGTGAAAAAGAGTGAGATATTTCTTGAGAAATTTAGGCTGAAACATTAGGATGAGGTATCTCAAATGATGTGAAGAGTGCTCTTATTTGTAAAGATTTCAAGCACCTAAATGAAGTTTGAAGATAGTAAAAAAATCATTGACTAACGTGTGAAGAACTAAACATAGGTTACAACGTGGTTTAGTGGCCGAACTAGTATAAATCTAAATTTGCTTTTCCGCTTCCTCTACACTTTTTAAAATAATGTATTTATTGCTTTATCTCTACTTTAAATTAAATTATTCCACTGCGCACAAAACATTAAAATGTTTAATCTCCTAAAATTTGTTTAAATTTTTAATTACTCAATTAACCCTCTCTCTTGGATAATGGTTGCTATGACTAACCATAGTAACTCTAGAAATAAAGCTGAAAATCCAACACTCCCACATCACCTCCGACATATTCAGATTATTTGTTCCTAACAAACAAACCCCCATTGTGGATCTTCACTGTCACTTTTTCCATCCTTAGAAAATGAATAAAATTGCATGGTATCACAACATAATATTGTAATCTAAACCTAAAATCACTAATATTTCCAATGCAGCAATAACAACTTACCTAAGTTCCTCGTCAGTTTTGGTTCTACGATTGAATGATCAATCCTCATACATTTTGCTCGAAAGCGGTTGAAATGGCAACCACAATCTCCTTCACTTCTTCTTGCAACCATAATCGGATTGCAACTTAGGGTTTTGCCCCAATTTTTTTCTTTAGATGCAACTTGTAACGTCTCAACGGTGCCATTTTGTAGCCCAATCTTTTTTTTTAAAAAAAAATTATAAATATTATTTAAGGTTAAATATGTTTTTGGTCTCTAAACTATTCTAAAAAATTGCTTTTAGTCCCTAAACTAAAAAAAGTACACTTTTGGTTCCTAAACTATTCGATTTGTCTATTTTAGTTCTTCCGTCTAACTTCCGTTAAGTTTTGATGATATGGCTAACAGAGTCCACATCAATGTTGCTTAAATGTATAAAAATGAGTAAATTTTCGGAATTACTCATTCTTAAATTTCAGGACACATTAAGAGTAATTTAGGAAATTCACTTATTTTTATCCATGTAAACTGGACTCCGTTAGCCACGTCATCAAAATCTTAATAGAAGTTAGACGGAGGGACTAAAAGTAGACAAATCGAATAATTTAGGGACCAAAAACGTACTTTTTTTAATTTAGTGACTAAAAGCATATTTTCGAGATAGTTTAGAGACCAAAAACATATTTAACCCTATTTTTTATAATATAAGTTTGCACTATTAGTCCACTTCAACGTCTCTATATGACTATTTTATTAAGTTATGCAACCTAAGGTATTTAAAGTCCAAATTTTCAAAAGTCAATGTCAGCCACACAACACAAACGGGATTAATTTCATTTTAAGAGAGGAGAAATGTAGTTATACTAAAATTATATTTTAACATTTTAAAATAGACATTTTAAAAATTATATTTTAACACTTCATAACGTAACTTCTGGTGTGGACCCCACTTAACATTAATTGAAAATGTTGACTCTTGTCAATTTGTCAAAAGGGTAGTCCTGTAAATCAACACCGTTTCAAATTAACTAAAAAAAACAAAATAAAAAAAAACACATCAGATGAACAGAAGAAAAGAAGAGAAGAGTGTGTTATTTCTGTCATATAGTTCAATTAATAAACACATAAAAATATATATATTTAAATATTTAAGTTTAATTTTTAATTAATGTACTTTTTTAAAAAAATAAAAAAAAATGTTACAACTTACACAGGCATCCTTTTCTTGCTATTACTTTTTTTTCTCTCCCTTCTTTATTTTATTTTTAATTTATAATATTTTTAATAATATATTCATGCTTTTATTGTTCACTTCACTTTATATCTGCACTTTACTTTGTTCGGAATTCTCTTCTTCTGCTTCTGCTTCTTCTTCTTCTTCCTTTCTCCCTCCTTTCCTTTCCTTCATTTTTCTCTTATCTTCTTCAACAAGTTTCAAGGTTTCAACAATGGCGGACATTACTCATCCACCTATGGAACAGCTTCAGGACCTTGAGTATTGCATTGACTCTAATCCACCTTGGGGTACTTAACCATTTTCCTCTCTTTTTTTTCTCTCATTTTTGGTTTTTAATTTATTTACTTTCATCTTTTTCTTCATTTTACTCACATGCACAAATGGCTTCTGAGTTGTGTCTCTCTATCAAGTTGCTTTCCTCATTCTACAATTTTTGTTTTTTTTTTCTCTTTGTTTCATTGCTTCTCTATTGTTCTTCTCCATTCTCTTCTGTCTGTTTGTGATTAAAAAATAAAAAAAAAAGTTTTTTATTTCACTGTGAGCCGTGTTTGGTTCAAAAAAATATTATTTTTAAAGTTTTTTTTTCTATTTTAATAAATAATTACAAAAAAAAACTAGCATTTTACTTTTATATATTTTGTTAGTCCTCACCGTTTCCTGAAGAAAACTTAGAAATTAGATTTTATAATTATTTGTAAAATCAAAGATAGAATTTTTTTTCTGGTGCCAAACACTGCCTTCTTTCTAATTTCTATATGGTTTGTTTGTTAGCTCATGAAAGTTTTGTGATTAGTGTTAGACTAAGTGCATGTTTGGAAGTGAAACTACTTTTTTATAAGTCAGAAATTGTTTTGCGATAGAAATCTGTGTTAGTTAGATATCATTAGAATGCGAGTCACGTTTGGCCAACTGAAAATCAAACATGCACTGAGCTGTTACTTTGCCTCCGAAAACCTTTGGACTAAAAGTTCAAATTTTTATTTTGTTCACACATAGTGGGGCTCTCTACTTTTCTGTTGCTGTCTTATTGCCTTTTATTATTATAATTATAATAATTATTTTAAATCTACTCTCTTTTATTATGTTTGGTCATGGGGTTATTATGATTTTTTGGGGACTTATTTGTTTAATTTTTGTTTGAAAAAATCTATGCTATAACACTCTGGCTCTTGAATTTTAATAGAGATGCATTGAATTTCATTATCATTTCTATTTCTACTTGTTCTTAGCTAAGAAACAGTAATAACCAAAGGTAGCAATCATGGCATTAATGTATGTTTACCCTTTTACAGTGTTACTGTGTCCTTGTTGCACATCACTTTCTTTCTTTCTTCTGCTTCTCACGTTACAGTGACTTTAAAGTAATGGTCCCACATTTATTAATTTATAATATTAATAATTTACCCTTGTTCACTTGAATTATTATTATTATTATTATTATTTTTTGGATTCTCTCTGGTGATCTCATCAATGAGCTTGTGTAGTTTGAATTTGGATCCTCTCCTTCCTTTTGCTCATTTATGTGACATATATTACAGTCCTTATTTTTTTACCAAAGAAAGGAAAAGATTTTGTCACTTTGAAGGCATGTGACAATTTCTGTCAAGAGTTAACAGATTCTGTTAACTAAGGTTTTTTTTTTCTTTCCAAACTTTCATTTAAATAAGGCATGTGACATTATGAATTTTATAAGGTGCAACTGCTTGATGGTTAAATTTAATGTGTGTCAAAATTGAAATGTAGAAGGTTTAATACTAACTGTGTATCTGTAGATTTTTACCCATATTTCCTCTTCATGGTTTTATTTTGTACTTTTTTTCTTTTCTTTTCTTCCCTCACTTTGAATGTGTTGTTATTGCAGCTGAAACTATCCTATTAGCATTTCAGAATTACATATTGATGCTGGGAACAAGCGTGATGATCCCTTCGTTGCTCGTTCCTGCTATGGGAGGAAGTTCTGTAAGTCGAATCCGTGTTCTTGTATTCTTTCTTTGATTCAACTTGTTTTCTATTATACTAAATATATAACCAAAGGACAATTCGCCCTCATAAGCTAGCTTTTCGGGTTGAGTGACTTAGGGTCAAGTTAATTCATAAAGTAACTGTTTCTTATGTGTTCAAATTTTGGCGAATCCTCGGAGGATCTATTATTTCGTTGCAGAATACTTGTTTCTTTCGACAGTCATTGTTGCCGATTTTAATTGTCAGCAATTTGATTTCTTGTTGAAGCAGGGTGACAAGGCAAAAGTGATACAAACCCTGCTTTTTGTGTCAGGCATTAACACACTTCTTCAAGCACTTTTCGGAACAAGACTGCCTGCTGTTGTTGGAGGCTCATTTGCGTATGTGATTCCAGTTGCTTATATTATTAGCGACTCCTCGTTGCAACGAATTAACGAACCTCATGAAGTAAGTTCCTTGCTTCCTTCACTTCATCATTGTTCATTCATAAGAACATTTAGGTCATACTTGGAAAGATTAGATTTTGTTTATTAAGGACAAACTATAGCGATAATCTGAGGAGAAAATAGGGCGATTGTGGTTGCGAAAAATGCTAATCATTGATCAACTCAAAGATTACTTGTGATAATCTGAATGTGTAAATTTCAATTTTATGCAAAATGGTATTAGGTATATCACAAATGTTGTAAATTATTTTAGTATCACAAATGTTTGGATAGATGGCATTGTCAAACTAGAATAATTTGGGGATCTGCATTGATTATACAAGTTTTCCAAGAAAAATACTTAAATTTACATTCTTATTTGATAGGGTATTGAAAGAGATCTTGCAATGTGGTTGGTTTGCAGAGATTCTTACATACGATGCGAGCTATACAAGGAGCTCTAATCGTAGCCTCGAGCATTCAGATTGTCCTTGGTTACAGCCAAGTCTGGGGACTTTTCTCGAGGTACTCTAGTTGCTTATAACATTTTATAAATTGATAAATTGAAAATAATAAAACAATGCTCAAGCATTTACTGTGACATGAATCTCTCTCCAGGTTTTTCAGTCCCCTCGGCATGGCGCCTGTAGTTGGATTGGTAGGATTAGGATTAATCCAGCGAGGATTTCCTACGGTAGGTGTGGCCCGAATCTCTCTTATTCGTCGAACCTTTACAGAATGATCTCAGGGGATAAGTGTTTGAATGCCTATTATAGCTTGATGTAAAGGATATTTTCCATACTGCAGTAACATTACACAGTTTTCTTTGTTATTTTTCATTTCAGTTAGGGAACTGTGTAGAAATCGGTATACCGATGTTGTTGCTGGTTGTTGGTTTGTCACAAGTAAGTGATCTAGTACAATCAGAATATAGTTATGTCTATAAAATTATTATGTTTTTACTTTTAATTTAGACTAACTAATTTGGTGTAAATTGCAGTATTTAAAGCATGTGAGACCATTCAGAGACATTCCTATCTTTGAACGTTTTCCAGTTTTGATTTGTGTCGCAATCGTTTGGATCTATTCTGTCATCTTAACCGCCAGTGGAGCATACCGAGATAAACCGGCCGTAACACAGAATAGTTGTCGTACAGACCGAGCTAATCTGATATCTACTGCACCTTGGTATCTCAAAAACAGTAGTTAACTTTTGTTCTGGTTTATTTTATACTTTTGATGAGTTCTTAGGTTTGTTTTCATGCAAACAGGTTCATGTTCCCATACCCTCTCCAATGGGGTCCACCCACATTTTCTGCTGGTCATTCATTTGCTATGATGTCTGCTGTTCTTGTCTCAATGGTGGAGGTACCTATTTTCAATCTCAGTTTTTTTTCGTGTTCAGTTTCCATGTCTCAGTGTGCATGTTTTTTTACCATGTGAAAGTTCTTTTACTGGAAATAAGAAATTGTTGCTTCTGTTAAACATGGTTGGGATTTGTGCCCAAACAAATCATAATTATTTATGTATTATCAGAATCCGAGCCACGTTGGTTCAATGGTTCAAGACTTTATAATGTTATTGTTCACCTTTATGCCCAGTGCTTTTACAGTATTTTCACCTTGAAACATTCTTAAGGAGTCCTAAAAACTTTTCCCACAACCATGATTACAATAGACTGAGTATAGGGCCTTTTGTTCTGAGAAAACCTTTTGCTTTATTATTAGGTTTTTATATAAAATTACAAATCTGCTTTTTTATTTTCATTTCGTTTCTTTTTTTAAAGAGTTTCTACATGAAACACTGAAAAAATGACTGTTAGATTTCGCTTTTCCTATACAAAATCTAGAAAACAACAATGAAAACAATGTGGCAGTTTTGTAATCGCTCGTGAAAACAGGAAAACGAAGCCAAAAATATTTTCTCAAACCAAATAAGCCAATAGGTTTAGAAAAGGATTTTCAATCATCCTTGCACTTCTCCTTGCAGTCAACCGGTGCATACAAGGCAGCATCTCGCTTAGCGATTGCGACTCCTCCTCCTGCATATGTGTTGAGCCGAGGCATTGGTTGGCAGGTATGTAAGTTAATTGCAAGTTAACAGAATTTACTTCCTTTAAAAGTGTTTGAGATGCATGTACTGCGAGTAACGCTGAATGGAAATTTCAGAAAGAAGCTCTAACTTGTTTATCAATCCTGTGACTTAAAATGCATCAGCATTCATATTAATACTAATCATAGTAATGTGTGTGTGAGAGATGATCTTGTTTATTTTGTAAAGGGGATCGGTATCTTGCTCGATGGTCTGTATGGAACGGGGACGGGTTCCACTATTTCTGTGTAAGTCACCACCCTTGAGTGAGTTGCAACAAGTTATTTCCTGTATATGATGTTTATCTTTCAAAGGTATTTTGATGAGGCTCATGGATTGGTTATTCTAGGGAAAATGTGGGACTCCTCGGCCTCACCCGGGTTGGAAGTCGCAGAGTTGTTCAGATTTCTGCTGGTTTTATGATATTCTTTTCTATCTTAGGTGAGTGTTGATGATCCGAACGTGTTTCTGGACTGCACTGAGAGCAATCTGGTTCCAAACCACTGATCAATTAAAAGCAGTTTTGCATTTTTTGGTGACAAATAGGAATGGTTGAAAATAAAATTTACTTGAGGTCTTTTGCTTTATTTTTCTTTCTGTTATTTGCAGGAAAGTTTGGAGCTGTGTTTGCGTCTATACCGTTCCCAATATTTGCGGCATTGTACTGCGTTCTTTTCGGCCTTGTTGGTACGTCGTCATAAACTCGAGTTAGATTTATTGACATAGATTGTTTCTAGGGTTAAATATGTTTTTAAAATTGCATGCTTTTTTTTTTGGTATTTTAGTCCTGACACTACTACTAACCCTACTGAAAGTTTTCTGTTTCTAATAATGAGAGATCAAAAGCATACATTGTAAAAATTAGGGAGTTAAGGCGAATTATTGCGATTTTTGAGGGATTAAAACTAAAAACATTGAAACCTTAGCTTGCTTATGTTCCTCTATATATTCACTAATGTATTTTTTTTTTGTCCTTGTTTATCAGCTGCTGTTGGAATATCATTTCTTCAATTCACAAACATGAACTCCATGAGAAACCTTATCATCACTGGACTCACATTGTTCCTTGGAATATCTGTTCCTCAATTTTTCAATCAATACTGGACTGGCTCACACCATGGCCCTGTTCATACTAACGCCGGATGGGTCAGTGTTTCTTCTTATTGTATTATCTATGTTGAGGGAAATAATCGCTTCTTTTTTCAGAAGCTCTATGAGGGATATGGTAAATATAAGCGATTATTTCTCTTTTTCAAAAATAAGTTAAACCAAACACGCGATTAGTATATAATGATGCCATTGATGCTAATTACTCGTCATTGCAGTTCAACGCATTCTTAAATACCATATTTTCGTCGCCCGCGACAGTAGGTTTGATTGTAGCCGTGTTCCTGGATAACACGTTGGAGGTTGAAAGGTCGAAGAAAGATCGCGGTATGCCGTGGTGGGTGAAGTTTAGAACATTCAGAGGAGATAACAGAAATGAAGAATTCTATACTTTGCCATTCAATCTCAACAGGTTCTTCCCACCAACTTGAAGAAAATGAGATGCAGGGTAGATTACATTTTCTTGGAGTTGCAAATTCCAGAATTCATGACTAACAAATGCAATTCTTCCTTTAATTATCATCACCCAATTTTTTTTGGTGGACCTATAAACCTTGGTCCAATAGACATTGTAAAGAATTTGGGACCATGCTCAAGTAGATTCAATAAAGTAAAATATTTCCCTCATTTAAGTGTTCTCTTGTTAACTTTAATTTAGATATAAACAATTGAATTCAATCAAGTTACTTTTCTTTTTATTTTGGGGTTTCCTCTCACTTTATTATCAGGGTTTGCCTCTGGAGTTAAAACAAATAAGAGAGAAAGAGAAGAAACATGGTGCCTAGCACCTTTATGGATTGCTTCTTTGTTTGTGTTGTGTTGATATGATTGCACTATGTTGTTACATGCATTTACATAATAACCAAATTTCTAAAATTAACAAAACTGAAAATATTCGTGCAAATACTCTCCATAAACAAATATAATAACAAAAACAAAATAAAGATATTTGTGCAAATATACTCTAATTTATTTATTTTTTCAATCTCTAGTTTATCTATTTCTTCACCCAGACTACTACCTTCTTTATTCTCTTTTCTTGGTGTTATAATCACAGAGTTTAAGCTGCAATCCCAACTTAACTCTTTGCATCATACCCTGCGTCATGTCTCTTGTGTGTAAATCTTTTTTTTTTAATCAAAAGGCAAAAGCAGAGCATGTTTGTTTTAGCTTTAAGGTTCAACGCAACGCAAAAGTAAATTTTTTTTACTTTCGCATTCATTCCATGGGAATTCATGATTCCTTGTTCCAAAGCTTCAAAAGTTCGTTGCCAACGACAAACCAAACATGCTAGCAGTCATTTATTCATTTCTTGCTAAGCTTAGCACATAGAACAAATAAATTACTAAAACTGAAGAAGAACAAGATATTTACACTAGCTCTCATTCCCTTTAATTTGCACCTTGCACAGTACACAAAGTGTGTTGAATCCACCAAAACCAGCAGTAACATTGTATATAAAGAACATTATAAAAGCAGTCACCTAGATAAAAGATTGCAGCTATTTAAAACGCCACTAATCAGTATCAATTGAACAAAAAAGTTCACATGTTGCAGATCTCCTTGGACATGTTGATAATTCTTTTAGCATTTTTAACTCCTCCTCTGGATTAGTGCCTGAGGGAATCCAGATTCTCATGGTCTGCAAAAACTCTGAATTCTGCATAATATATTTTGCAAGTTGCAACTCACACTCTAGACCTTTGTAATCTGTTAGAATGCACTCTCTCAATTGTGAAGACACACATTTAGGAACACGGCGCGGGAAATGTATAACCTCGTGCGCGGTCGTGTAGTCTTCTTCAGGAAGAAGAACTTCCAAAATTTGAAGCTTGGGACAACGCATGAGCATTTTAAACAACTGAGACCAGGTTTCTTGACTTTCTTCATATGCAAGGATCACATGCCTCAAATTGGGAAAGACAGGAATTGGTAGGGTATACTGTAAAAATTACAAAGGCAAAACATTAAAAATATGGCTGACATGATCTAAAAGCATAAAAGGGAATAAATAAATTAGGGTTCATACCGCTCCAATGCTCAAAAACTCTGCATTGCAAAATGGTTCCAGAGAACTATAATACACCCCATAGCATATATTCCAAATAGAAACCCTAACCAACCTTTGTAAGGTTTTCAACTCTCCTTCACCTGATTTGATATCAAAATCTACATTAACTAATTCCAAATCCTCAAGAATGGGACAGGCATTCATAATTTCCGTAAGATGCCAAGGTTCTACGAAATCAGTGCAATTCAAATCTAGGGTTTTGAGTGATGGAAGGTGTGGAGAAGGGAAAACATGAACATGAAAATGATGCAACTTGAGAACAACAAGGGTTCTGCAACTGAAAATGCAGCACGGCAATTTCATTCGAACCAGCGAGGTTATCGCGAAGAAGAGGTGCTCAACTCCGTGGTTGACTGCAGCGTTGACCCATATCTTGAAATCAGAATATAAATGGTCAAGTTGCGATTCTGAAACCCTAGAAATGAGTTCAAACCTTTTGATCAAGGGTTGATGAAGCCCAACTCTGGCGACAATGACGGCGTATACGAACTTCAGAAAGCGAGAATAAGGTTTTCTTTCTATGAGATAAATTTCATCGTCGAAGTCGAGAACAGGAACATAGAGCCATAGATTAATCCACCTCTTTGAAAGAACCATGGTGGAAACAGCCTCTTCAGTTGAAAGAAATGACAGAATGTGACACAGGACATCGTCTGGCAACGTGCTAATCATATCCGCCATTAGACTTCCACGGTTCAGAGAAACATCAAACGAAATGTGATCAAGGAGAATTTTACCTTTCATTATCCGCCATTAGAGCTTCTCGTTATCATTTCATGGTGTCTTTTTTGTTTAGTACTACTCCCTCTGTTTTATTTTTTTTCTTTAAGAGTCAATTTGTCATTTTGACTATCTTTATTTTTAGGTTAAATATGTTATTAATTTCTTAATTTTAGAAAAAATTCGTTTTTAGTCTTCAAACTTTAAAATAATGATTTGTAATTTTTGAACTTTCAAAATGTTCATTTTTAGTCCTTCCGTATGATTTTTGGTCACGTACCAAATTGAGGACCTTTCATTAAGTTCACATGTCAGCAGATCAGATTGTCACGTCACCAAAAGTATACGGATGTACTAAAAATGAATTTTTTCAAAGATTAAAGACTAAAAATTGACGTTTTAAAGTTCAAAAATTAAAAGTAAATTTTCTTAAAAATTCAAAGACTAAAAACATATTTAACCCTTATTTTTAATAGTCATTTTAAAAAATTACTTATGTATAACTTAATTTTATTTTTAAAACTCATCATCTTTGGATATACAAGTAAGGTTTTGAAATGCACATGTGTAACAATGTCAGTGAATTTTTTGTCCTTTATTTTTTTGTCGATTCTAATCATTAACCATTTCTAATTCAATGGCTAATAGTTAAATGAGGGATTGTGTCAATTTCTATTTTTTTAACTATATTTTAACTGTCTTATACTATTTTAATCACTCTCATATCTAACACTACTTGCTTTCTACGTCTTATAGAGATGGAACTGTGTGGACACATGTTTTATGAATATAATCAATTAAAATTTAACGTGATAATAAAATAATAATAATAAGAATTTTATATCTTGTATTATTATTATTTTAATATTAATATTATAATTTTATTGATTGTGTCTAATAAATACATTTCATGCAAATTTTACTCAGGTGTACAGCACTTCCCACACAAAAGTAGGAATTTGGATTTCAGGCACCAACTACGAAGGGAAGTGAAAACCAATTTGTGAGACCGCATGAAACAAGGTTTGAATTCCTTTGGCATATCATTTCTCTCATTCTACATCTTTTATTTGTTGGAAATTTATATCATTCTTCTACTTTTGAAATTAGAAAACCAAAATTAAATTTCATTGCTTTGTTTTTCTCTTTCTTCAACTTTTCTTCGGATCTCTTTCTCTTCACTCTCTCTACGGCAACTCACGGTGGCTTTACGGCGACTCGTGGTGACTCACAATGACGGATATTGTTGGCTGACAAGGCTAAGAACTATGAAAGCAAATGACTACATTTTTTTATGGATTTTAGTTTTTATAGTTGCTTTTGTTAAAACAAGAAAATCTAACCTTTTGAGTTTAAGGTGTTTGATAAATTGCCTGTGTGAAACTTATCCATTACTTTCATGTTGGCTGTGCATTAAGCATTTAGTTTTTTTTTTCAATTTAATACATTTGTTGCGGGAAATTCTGATTTTGATTTCTCACAAGTAAGTTTTTTCTTCATTTGCTTGCTTTTATGATGCAATGTTATAATAATCGAGTGTCTCTAATGATTTTGGTTTCATAAGTTTTTTTTTTTTTTTGTATACTTATCTTTCTATATTATGGAAAAGCCTTGATTTTATAATGTTTATTGATTATTGATATATAGTTATATTGTGATTTCTTTGCATTTAATATATTTGCTTAAGCAATTAATTTGGTGAAAAGAGTCATGAATTGTAAAGAATTATAAAAAAACTTGGGTCACTCTTTTAATTTCTCTTTCTTTCTCAAATGCATGAGGGCTTTATCTTCTTGTGTTTCTTTTCTATTTTTACTTAGTAGCCAAAATATATTTGAATGCTTATTTTCTCTACTCTATACTCTTAATCTTTGGCTCTTTCTAGATACTTGCCTCATCATGGATTCAATCTTGGGATATAGGGCTTTTTTGGATACACAAACGCTATCAAAGCAGAACAAGTACAAATTGCCACAATTTTTATGGTTCCTTTTGATTATGTTTATAAATCATCGAAATTATTGATATGTTCTCCATTATCATCTCTAAAGCCAACAAAGTTGCCGAGTGATATTCAACCTCAACCAATTACCTACAAATGGATGCATGCATCTTTTAAGAGTGGTGCGAGAATATCACTTGGGATCATTGTTAAAGACACTACAAATTACTTTATTCTAAGGTGGTTTTTGATACAATGTGTTAGAAACAAATGTGAAGTGTGTAAGTAAAGTGTCACGTTGAATGGTTAAGTGCATTCAATCTTGCGCAACTAAATACCAATTCTCGTGTACAATTCAAGCATTGGAATAAAGCTCCAAGAGATAAGTGATTTTTCTGTTGATTGTTTTATTCTCTTCTTATACTGATTACTCCATCATATTAGGATTTAAAAATTTTAATTTGATGATGCAGATTTGAAGACACCCTCTAATTAAAATGCGGTCTCGTTTGAACTAGAATATAGATATGAGTTAGTATGGTCACTTCTTATAGTTCTATATTTTAAGTCAAGGCTAATTTGTGAATATAAGACAAATCAGACAATATGAGCACAAATTTATTGACCAAATTATTATTGATTTTGATATTAGACTGTGACATTAGGGTATTGCTGCTAAAATAAAAGGCAGTAGGTTTTAAAAAAAGAGTATTGCTACTTTAGAAAAAAAGGGTATTGTTAATCATTGTTCAACAAACATGGATTAAAAATCAACGATTATAAGTTTTTTGGTTTTGTTTTTACCAAAAATAAACCTTATCATAGCTAAAAAATGTATAGGCTAATAAAATAAAGTATGAAGACAAATTTATTGACAAAATAAACATTGATTTTAACATTAGATAACGGTAATAACCCATGAAATAGGGTATAATTGTTTTTAAAAAAAGTGTATTACCCCTTTAAAAAATAGGCGGGGTATTATTGCTTTTTTAAAAAAAGAAGTATTACTAATCATTGTCCTATAGACATTTCTATGGACATTGATTAAAAATCAATAATTATAAGTTTTTTCTTTTTTTTTGGTTTTTACCAAAATTAAAATTGATCATTATTGCAAAAATATATAGTCAATAGGCTAATAAAATAAAATATGTATGGATGATAGTTTATGTGGTCACTTCTTTTAGTTTTTGTGGTCACTTCTTTTAGTTTTTTATTTTAAGTGATGGCTAATTTGTGAATGTGAGATAAATCTGACAATATTAGGACAAATTTATTGACCAAATTAACGTTGATTTGATATTAATATTATACGAACAATTACAATTACACGAATAATATCATATCAAACAATGTGGATAACCCGTGGGTAGGCATAGGCGTCCTACTAGCTAGTAGTCAAAAAAAGAGTTTTGCTAAACTATGTTTAAAGGTACTTTTAAAGAATACAAAATAAAAATATTTTATTAAAAATGATAACATCTTAAAGAATAAAATATTTTTATTTATGTATTATTAACAAGTACCCTTTAAACATTATTTAGTATTTTTCTTTAAAAAAAAATCACTTAAACTCTAGAATATATTTTAAAACAGATTCTAAAACCTATACAAACATAAACAGATTTTAGAATCCATTTGTGTCCAGAGTCAGAAATTAATGTGGTTAATAGTAACCACCCAAAGAGATCCACTACCACTATTATGAGCAATCCAGCAAATATGTATTTTATCCCAAATTAGAACTATGTTAAGCCTTGTGAAATTATTGATGAACCAGAGAATAACTATGAAACAATCTCCATTATTGTTGTTATACTTGTAGAAGATACCATTTCCACTGTCAATGATTCAGCATATATTTGATTGTTCAAATCAAATTTTGAATCAGAGCATTATCATTTTCATTAAAGCTTTTGACAGAATCAGATTCATGTACATTCACTTTCAACATCATGAGCAATTGCAATTGTGCAAAATTAATACCTGGAAAGGTTGACTTAATAACTGTTTAATTAACTAAAAATCTCTACTCCTAAAATTGTAGTATGTGAAAATAGTTAATTATTTTATATACTCATAATACTACTCCCCCTTTTCAAAGTATATGACATTTTTCAGATATTGTAAGTATTTTATTTTATAAGGTTTTTTGTATAGAATTTTAGAAGTATTTAATTTTTAATTTTATGTTTGCCCAACATAAATGACTCAACTTCTTTTAATTTCAAAATTTTGATTAACTAATTCAGCTTTAAATAGGGGTAAATATAAAAAGTTGTATTAACCTTTTTTAATTTAATACATTAATAATGAATACTTCTTAATAACTATAATTATCCAAATAAAATCTTATAATATAAAATGAAAAGAGTAATTAATAATGATAATCAGACTAACTAGAACAGAACAACTCATGCATTACTAGTAATGAACTAAAAGTTTTTTTTATTAATATTAATATAATGAAATAAAAGTTGAGTGAAACACACATAGGTCTTTAAGTTTACAAGAGTAATTTATATAAGTATTGTAAAAGTAGTTCAGTTATGTCCTTGAGATTATCAAATGTTATTCATTTAGGTTCTTGAGATTGGGACCTAAATAAATAAACATTTGATAATCTCATAGACCTAAATGAACCTTCGTGCAAATCAATGACCCATGTAAACTATTTTAACAAATTCAAAAACCTATGTAAATCTTCGTGCAACTCAGGAACCTATGTGAACTATTCTGGCAAACCTAAAAACTAAAGTGATAATTATTTCAATAAAAGTTATTACAGAAGAAGAAAAGCAAGTGTTTATTGTCACTCCATTTTTGTCTATTGTCATTTCGAATAGGTTATTCCAATAGTATTTATCTTTCATTAATTTAATTCTATTAATTAAAATGAATATTTTTAATTAAAAGAAATTAAAGAAGAGTGACAATACAAAAAAAAATAGTGGCAACATAGTCTCACAAGAAAATTGTAAGGTTATTTGTAGGTGCAAATGACATTGCTATTTCTTTTATGGAAAAATCACACTCATAACTTTGGTAAGAGTACACTAATTTATAATTTTTGCTTATTTTATAAATTACACATACTTCTTCTGAGCTTTATCATCTCATTATACAAACCTCTTCAATTGTTAAAGGTGTCGTTAAAAGTTCGTTAGTGAACGGTGCTGTGTAAATAACTTTCAATCCAAATAGATTATTGCATTATTGATTTTATCTTTGTTATCAAAAATTATTTTGGTAAAAACAAGAATAATAATTACATTTATTAATATGCGTAATATACCCCAATTGGATATATAAATAGAAACGGGGGAGTATTTCTTTTGAAAATAAGGTTTAAAATCTATTATCTCCTTGTACACCAAAAAATCTATTATCTCTTTAAATATTACTCATCCCACAATTTGTAACAAAATAAAATAAATAAGATAAAAACCAATCTAATTAAATAATAATTAATATAAATAATAATCAATTTTCTTTTAATAATAATGACAAAATAAGGGTTATCTTGTTTACTTACAATATTTAAAATAAATAAATAAATATTATATGACATTTAAAAAATATCGAGAGCTTGTAGCTCAAGTGGCATAATGAGGAGTTCTTGGAACTCAAGGAACGGGGTTCATTGTTGAAATTTGCTTGTATTATAGACCAAGAAACAATAAATTTTTTTTCTTATATTTGAGTCTAAAGATAATATACTATAAGTAAATAAATGGAGTAATCAAAAAATAGAGAGAGTTCTACGCCTCTCCATAGTGTGGTATAAATAATGACATTAGCCTCATTTTTTTTTTCTTTTATAAAAATTGAAGAGAAAAAAAAAATCTCTTATAAAAAAAATTTAGGGTTAAATATGTTTTTAGTTCCTGAACTTTAGCGAAAATTTGCTTTAGTCCTTAAACTTTAAAAAATACGTTTTTAGTCCCTAAAGTTTCCAAAATATTCGGTTTTGGTCCTTTTGTTAAATTCCGTCAAGTCTAGACAAACGATGTCCACGTGTCAGATTCTTAGTGCGCCACGTGTCAAATTTTTTAAAAATTTAATTAATTAAAATACAAAATTAAAAAATAAATAAAAAAAACATAAAAAAAACACTCATTTCTCTCTCCTTCGAAGATTCTTTCTTCTTCATGTTCCATTGCTCTGTTTCCTTTTCTTTTCTTCAACTTTTTGTTCTTCTTCAAATTCTTATTTGGATCCTTCAAGTTCTTGCTCCCCTTCTGCTCTTCTTCTTATTCTTCAAGTTCTTGCTCCTATTCTTCAAATACTTCTCTTCTTCTTCAAGTTCTTTTTCTTCTTCCCCCAACATCTTTCTCCTTCAAACCCATCCTTTAATCTCTCTTTAAACCTTCAAACCCATTCTTTAATCTCTCTCTCCAAACGCTATACCTCTTTCTCTTTCAAACTCATTGAATCACTATTTTCTTCGTTTTGTCTCTTTCGATTTTGGGTATTGTGCGAAATTAGGGATTTTATTTTTTGATTTCAGCTTTAATTGATATTGGTGAACCACTATTTTGGGATTTTTTATTTCGTTTTGGGGATTTCAGTACCGATTTGTGGATTTTTTCAGCTTCGATTGAGGGATTTCAGTTTCGTTTTGAAGTTTTTTAGTTGCATTTTAGGGATTTTTTTCCTTCTATTCTTCATTTCATCTTCTTCCTCAAAGCTTCAAAGTTAGTGCTGATGGTGGTGGGTCTCTGCAATGGTGTGTATTCGATTCGATTGGGTTTCTGGAGTTCGGGTTTTTCTTTTTTGGATATGGGAGATTTTATGGGTTTGGGAGATTTTTTGGGTTTGATTTAGTTAAACAAGGTTGAAGAGGAGGAAGAAGGACGATGGTGAACCGTAAACATTTTGGGTTCTTCTTTTTTTTTCTTTTTTTTTTTTTATATTAGAAATTTTTACTAATTAAAAAATATAAAAATGGAAAACGGATGATGTGGAACTTAATGGAATTGGACGGAATTAACAGAAGGACGATAAATGAAATTTTGTTAAAGTTTAGAGATTAAAAACAAATTTTTTTTAAAGTTTAGGGACTAAAAACAGATTTTCACTAAAATTCAGAGACCAAAAATATATTTAACTTAAAAATTTATAACCTAACCCATGCATAAAATAACTCTTCACATGAGTCCCTTCAACATAATTTCCCCCTAAATGTCAGTTTACATCAAACTCTTATTTTAAAAATGTTATGACCATATCTATTATTTAGTTTTTCATAAGATATATATTTGTTTATTAATGAAATAACGCTTTATTGTACGTAACATATTATAAAATAGGCTTTGTTGGTAGAGGCAAATTTATTTTGATAATTTTTATATTTCGAAGAGATTAGTTTTCAAAATGAAAAATATTTTTAATACACAAAAACAAATATTATAAAATAGGTTAATGATTCTTTGTATTTAAACTCTTAAAAATGCATGCATTTCACTCCTCAATATTAAATCATAATTACAATACAGGTAGACTGATGAATGGTGAGAAATGTCATTATTCAATTAATCATTCATTCGATTTATTGAACCTGATGTGATTGCATTTGACAAAACATGTTCTTATTCTGTGAAAATCAAACTCAACAAAATCGACAACTCGGAGACAAATCAATAGACAATTTATTTGGAAAATCAGAGTGACGTTAGTCAATAATAATATTCTCTCGTTAATAATTGATTGATCTATATCTCAATAATTTCTTGAAGACACCACCGAATGAACAGAAAAATTTTCCATCAATAATATCGCGTGACCCAGAGTATCGCATAATAAATAAATGAGCAAACTCTTAAACTAATGATGTGTATTTTATTCCTTTTGAATGACATTAAAAACATTAAGTAAAAATAGATTAAAATGAATTTTTTTTATAAAATTAGTAAAATTGAAGATTAATTTGAGATTTTTAAAATTTCAGAAAATAATATAGCTATTTTTATAATTTTAGGGATCAATTTGAGAGTTTATTAAGTATTATTAATTAGTACTCTAGAGAGTAATAACTACACTATGTTTAATGAAAAATGTTACACCTTTCGATCTTAAATGTAATGTAAATTACTTTTAATAGAATTATTGAAACAAAAGAATAGAAGTTAACTCATTAATTAAATTTGTCTAAAAAAAGATTTTTTTAATTATATCCCTAGTATAAATGTGTTAATAAATATTTTAATTTAATAAATATCTCTTTCTCTCTTATTTTTACTATCTTTCCTTTTTCGTTATTAATTAAATCTTTAAAAATTGTATAAAGATAAAAGTGGAACTCATTTATTAATAAGTTAGTTAGTGACCTACATTTAAGACCAAAAAATTATTCTAATAGATAACTCACATTTAAGACCAGAGTGAGTAACTAGTACCTTAAAGGTTCACAAATAGAAATATTTTATTGAAAACGAAAGAATTTATTACTTTGAATGTGTTAAAACTTTTAATTAAATGCATACTTCTTTTGAGTAAGTTAAATGTGTATTTATTACGGGTTAATAAATATTACTCCCTCCATTTTAAAATAATATTCCTTCTGTTCTTTTTTTTTTTTGTTAGTCTCTTTAAGTTTTTGGTCATATTCATTTTTTTAGCTACTTTAAAAAATCAATAAATATATAATATTATTTTTTCATTTTAGCCCTTATAATTAATGTATATTTTCACTTAACATTTATGTCATTAATTATAAATGAAGGGTATAATAGAAAATTATGCAATAAATACTCATAGAAATTAAAACATCTAATCATTTAATTCTTGTGTATTACTTTAAATGACTAACATTAAAAACAGAGGGAGTACTAGTTACTTTAGTAAAAAAAAAATTTAAATCCAAATTATTTTTCACTTTTAAATTATCAACCGTGCATTTATTGTCATTTTTTACTTTTGTTATTCTTCTATCCAATGAGTATAAAGTAACTTTTTAAGTTTAAGATTAATTTAGTTTATTCATACTTTATTTATTAGATTCAAGATGAACTGATTACTCTCCTTAATCTTTATATTTTTCTTTAAAGTGACTAATATTTTAAAATGGATGAAGTACCTTAAGACCATCTCCAATGGAGGTGCTTAAATGGTTCTTGTCATTTAAGCATCCCATCTAAGCATCACATTTCCTTTGGAGCATGCTGACGTGGAATGGAGTGCTTAGCAAAGTTGCTTAAATTAGCACCGGGTTCTTTTAAAAAGAGTGGGCCTAATTTGTATTAAAAATAACAAAATAAATATGAGATAGTTATTTTGTGGGTATATGTGGGTCTCATCCGAAGAGCTTATTTAAGAACTTGCATTGGAGTGTTTCGGGTGCTTAAATTTATAAAGTGATATATACACGTGAGACCCAGCAAAATATAATAAATTAATTCATAAGAACCTAGTTAAGCACCTCTCCATTGGAGAGGGTCTAAAGACACTAATTAATATAATCCATATTTAATACTTTAAATTAATTAAAAAAATCCAATGAATAAGTTTTAAATGTTCAAAATAATAAATGCTCATAATCTTTACAAAAGATTTTCACATTTATATTTTTTTTATCAAACAGAGAAAGAGATTAAATTCTAAGCACTAGGGGTGCAAAACCAATACAAGCAAGTTCAGTGAAACATGCAAAAAGAAAAAAAAATGAAAACAAAACAGCAAAAGCAAAGGAAATATTTGTTTTGCAGTGGACAAGATAAACCCAAACAGCCATGAGGAAATAATTCCTAGCTAGAGAATGCATAGCATAACTCTTTCACTTTTGCTTTAATCCAAAACCAAGTTGTAATTTTAACCTGTTGCCAGACTTGCAGAATTCCTGTTGTTCAAAAGTATTCTTGTTTGTGCTTAACCAAATTTGCCATATTGTCGCAAACCAGACAATTTGCCAAATCTGATTTGTATCTGCATTACCTTGAACTAAGCCGCAGAATTGCTTGAACTCTGCCATTGAAATGAAAAGCGGTAGCAATATCCAACCAAGACAGTATATTGCCCCACAGCAAACATGTCTTTTTGCAATGGAACAGTATATGATTAGTGGTTTCCTCCCCCTCCCTACACAAAACGCAAGTTGTGTCATCCACTCCCATCACTCCTCGACGTCTCAGGTTTGTCTTTGTCGGAATACGGTCCAAGACGGCTTTCCACGCAAAAGTATTAATCTTTGAAGGTACCAGTTTATTTCAGAAATTCTCATAAAAAGAATAAGTAATAGTTTCAGCTGCTTCTCGATATGCAGATTTGACCGAGAACACTTCATCATCTTCAGCCTTCCATCTCAAAGAATGCATAGCAGCATCCAAAATCTTTCGGAGCCTTGAAGAAGGAAAAGAAGTAAATTGGTAACGACGTTAGGACGAATTTAAGCAACACTACCTTGCCTCCCAGAGAAATGTTTTTAGTGGACCATGATGCCAGTCTATTGCTAACTCTTTCAACAATCGGGGATCAAAACGTCTTCTTTCGAGGATTACCACCGACCGGAAGTCCTAAGTAAATAAAAGGACAAGCTCCCATTTTGCAATTCAAGGCATTCACTGCTTTATCGTTCTATCTCCTAGAGTTGTTAAAGGAGATGAGTTGGCTTTTATAATAATTGACCTTCAACCTAGAGATCATCTCAAAAAGGTTAAAGATTGCTTTGACTGCCCAAACATTGGACCAAGAGGACTCACCAATAATTAAAGTGTCATCAGCGAACTGTAAGTGCGTAAGCTCAACCTGTTGATGTCCTATTCTCAATCCTTTAAATGCCCCAATCGACTTCGCCTTGTCAATCAATCTGCTAAGACCTTCAACTGCCAGCAAGAAAAGGAAAGGTGAAAGAGGATCACCCTGCCTCAAGCCCCTTTTAGGTGTAAATCGAAACATTTGTTATCATTTTCCATAAAGATACAAGTAATGAAAAATGTGGGTGTATCGTCACAGTAGCATACACCTTGTACATTCGTATTTTTTAATAATTTTTGTAACCCCTCTTTCTTCTATTTTATATAATTTTTGGAGCGAAAATAATATAAAAGGGTGGTGTACAAAGTGTACACCACACAGACACCGACTTAAAGTTCAAGCAACTAAAACAAGAGTTTTAAATCCCTAAGTATTAGATAAAAAAAAGCCTCCAAATAATTTTTTATTGTTAATTAATATTTAATATTAATAAGAAATTAAAAGTTAACAATATATATGTTAAATATAAATAAATATCATTTAAAATAAATTATATAAATAAAAAAATAAATAAATTGATATACTGAATTTTATAATTAGCCTATTTTTTTCGTATATATTGTTTCTTTTTTATTTCTCAAGTATATCGTATTCTATTATTAGGATGAAAGACAAATTTTTTAAGTGTAAACACTCTCCTCAACTGGTGTTATCTTTATAATGTTAACAATTCAATTGTTTCAACAAAAATAAATTTTTCACAATTAAATCAATAAATCTTATCGAACGTCAATAATATCTCAACAAAAATTAAATAAAATAATTTCATTATAATTTAATTAAATAAAGTATTACATTAATTAATCATAATAGTTTAATAACTAAATAATTTACAACTTAAAAAATTTAAAAATAAAGTATTATAATATAATAATCAATTAAATAATTTCAATTGATTATTATTAATAATAATTTTAAGTAGTCTAATGTTAAAGATTTATTTTAGACTCTAAGTTAGTTGGCCCTTCTTTATGAACTATAAAACTAAGTTGGTTCTTAAGATGCAAAGTGTAACTAACAATGATGTTAGTGCAGTGACAAAAGTATACTATACTACAATTTAGGGAAGATCACATTAAAATTTTAAAAAGAACAATAGTTTGCAATGTAAAGATATTCGAAGAATTCTTTTGTTTTTTACTATAACATGAGAATTTTAAAAGTTTTTTACTACAAAAACTTTTTTTTTAAAAAAAAAGGCAAATTGTATTCCCATTTAGCGCCGCTTCTTAACTCGTATTCTTGTCTTATTCTCTTAACCAACTTCATGCTCACGCTGCCTTGTTTCTCTTGCTTCTTCCATTTTCCTTTTTCTTCCGAGTCCCAAAATATTCGTTGTTTCTTCTCTCTCTACAATTCAATTTCATTTACCGTTCTACCCTCGTTGCATTTTCTTTTAAAAAAAAAAGAAAAATAAAAACTAGGTTAAATAATATGTTTTTATTGATTAAAATATGTTGTATAATTCCTGAACTTTTTAAAACTAGGTTAAATATGTTTTTCAAATCACAATTTTACAAACATGACAAATGGATCACTAGACATATTAACTCACTAAAATGGTCTCTGTTTGCCACATTAATTAAAAACTCAAGGACTAAAAAAATCACTATTATTTGAAAAACAGAAAAATTGGTGGTGATGGTGGTTGGGAAGTGATGACAGCAGAGAAAGACAAATTGTGTTGCGGATTGAGGAAGGAGAGGCTAATGAGGGAGTGGATTTTTTATTTGGGGAAAAACACTTGTAATAAAATGATAATATTTCAAAAAATAAGTTAATTTAGAAAAGGAGTCGCGATAACAATTAAAATTGACAGAATGTATAGAAGGATTAAATTGTAACAATTTTAAAACTTTAGAGGGTCAAAGTCGATCTAAAGTGCATGGAACACAAAATTATCCAATTCTATCTATTTTGGATTGGGAAAATTAAAAGGAAATCTATCAATATTACTCTTTTTGAAAAATATTATTTATTAATAATTTCAAATAGAAAAATGAATTAAACATTTTAATTCTTCTTTTAAGATTTATAAAGAAAGTATTTGAAGTTTGAACCTAAAACCTTATATAAATTATTCAAATTTCCGCTAGACTGCCACTAAACAATTTATTCCAAATGTGAATTCCACTGATATATGAAAAAGTATTATACAATAATAATATTGAGAACAATAACTTTAATTGAAGACTCAATTTTTTAAAAAAATGTCTGAATTTTATGATTTTATAATTATTATAATATGATAATTGAAGTTATTTAATTATAACAATAACAAGTCAATATTTTTAATAACTGTAAAAACTAAGAAACTAGAGTTACATTCTAATTTCATTATTATTATTATTATTACTATTTTTTTTTTTATTATTATTATTATTAGATTTCTTCTCACGGTATTTATTGTCTGAAGGAATGACTCATCCATGGCTTAAAGCTGAACTCACACAAAATAATTGTCAAGTGATCATGAAATATCGCTCTATTCTCACCAACAGATGATCAAACTAATCCATGCACACGTAGTTAAGAGATGACATGAACTACCATTACAACACATCACATCTCATGATTTCTAAATTTATTATTTTTTATCATAATAAAAAAATGATATATAATGCACAAGTATATATATATATATATATATATATATATATATATATATATATATATATATATATATATATACACATACATGTACGTGGTATGAGTAGGGGTAAAAATAGACTAACAAACCTAACAGAGTTTAAGGCATGACTTGTTTGAAGTCTAGTCTATTTAATTTAAAAGTTAGGTATAGACTTTAAAAAGGGCTTATTAGTTTTCAGACATATTACTATAATGTAATATATTGAGAAAAGGAAAATTAGTATAAGGAAAAATGATATTTTTGATCTCTTAACTCTTTGTGCTAATTTACTTTGGTTTCTTAATTTTTTTTGGTTCGTTTTGGTCCCTTAACTTTTATTTTGGATTCATTTTGGTCCCTTCTGTTACTTCCGTCAATAAATTTAACGGAATGAAAGGGATGACGTTATATTCCGTTATCTTTTTAATCTAACGACTCATAATATTTCAAATCAGCAGTCAAGAATAAATCTGGAGATAAGTTTTTTTATTAAAAAAAAAAAAAGAAAAACTTTGTCACCATGTTTTCTTGTTGTTCTTCATGTTCTTCCACTCCTCCACAATTAAAAATCAAAATCAAATAATATTTAACTTTCAAAACTTAATCCCAAATCAAAATCGAATAATTCCAAATTAATTGTTTAGTTTCAATTTCATAATCTAATCCCCAAATTGTTGAGGGTCTAGTTGATGGGAGTGGAAGAGATAATCTTCGTCCAAATCAAAATCAAAATCGGAGAAGGAAGCAGCGTCATTTTGGAATTTGGAATCTTGGAAACATTCGCGGAGCCAATAGTCGCGAAACCAGGGGGAGGAGTGAATCAAGGCCCACCATTGATCGGAGAAATCCTCCACCGTACGATAAGCCAGAGGCACGAACATTGGAGCATTGGGATTCAAGCTCGACGATGACGAAGATGACCTCGTACCTGAAATGAACTCCATTGTTGTGTCACAGAGGAAGAAGAAGAAGCAAACAAGATATTTATCTTAGGATAAGGAAAGTGTGAAATGTTGAAGAAGAAGAAGAGGAAGGAGAAGATTAAAGAAGAAGAAGAACGAAAAAAGGAGGAAGAAGAAGATTGAAGAAGAAGAGGAAGACCAGAACAATGAAGACGAAGCAGTTTCGATGAGTGGAAAGAAGCAGAAGAAAGGAGAAGAAGAAGAAAATGAAGAATAGGAAGAATGTTCTTCTTCCTCTTTTTTTCTTTTTTTTTTTTTTTAAAAATTCTCCAGCTTCATTATCACGTTGATGTTCTCCAATTTGAGCCGTTAGATTTAAAAGATAATGAAAATGTAACGGTGTTAGTTAAATCTGTTAAGTTTACTAACAGAACTAACGGCAGGGATCAAATTGAATAAAAAAATTAAAGGACCAAAGTGAATCGACGTAAAGAGTTAAGGAACCAAAAGTGTCATTTTACCTATAAATTTCCTTAAAAGAAAATAGGATATCTATTCTAATTAAATCTTCTTGGTACTTTTATTTATATTTTTGTACCAAACATATCTACAAGTTATAATATTATTTGATAGGATATATATTCTAATTAATTCTTGGTACTTTTGTTTATATTTTTTACCTAACATACCTACAAGTTATAATATTATTTAGTTTTTACACTAAATACAAGCTCTAATTGTACTATGACGTTATACCTCTAATTAATATTAAAAATTTTTTTGGAAAAGAATATTAAAATACTTTAAACAATACTTATAATATTTTAGGATATATATATTCTGATATTCTAATTATTTTTTTAAGTATATATATACTCTATTTATCTCTAATATTTATGTTATATAAATTAAGTAACTAAATATAAACTAATTTTTTAGAAAATAAAAATAAAAATAATAAATGAGAATTAAATTTATAATTTTTTTCACATAAATAAGATAAATTTCTTCTATAGCTTTAACATATTTCAAATATAATTAAAAAATTAGAACATTTACATATATATCATTCCTATAGTATATAATATCTAGATAAATATAATAATTATAAAGGTTTCGTTATTCATTTTCTTAAAGGCGACAATTAAGTAATTTATAAATGAAAATTATGCATAAAAACTACATTAAAGATATATTATAATAACATTAAATGTCATAATTTTTAATAAAAACATTTTATCTATGAATTGCTTAGTGTCTATTTGTTTATATTTTAAAAATATAAAAATATTTTTACTCATAATATTTTTGAATTTCAATATAAATTTAACTAAAATAAAAAATTTCTTATTTTTTTTAAAATACGTCTATTTATGATAAAAATATACAAAAACAAACCTTTAATTATTGTCTTCAAGATAATATAGTTAGCAAAACTTTGATTATAATTACGTTGAAATAACACGTCCATAGTTTTGAATTTTTTTTTTTAATATTAAATAAATTTTTCAAAATGATTTTTATTTAATTAAGAGATATGACGTAATGATAGTTTATCTCGTGTAACACTCTGAGTGGGACGCTATTACCGAGTGTATAATTAAAGCTTTTTGCCACCCCTTAAATGACATATCTCCTACGAATAAATATAAGTTTTTTTAAATCCATGTTCAAATGAGCTGCAGATTAATTAACAGTAGATTGAATGAACTTAAAACTATTCTTTTGATCTTTAGTTTGAATCCGTGAAAAGTGTCAATTGAGCTGTGTGATGGGCTAAATTATATTAAATGACTAAAAATGATAAATAATATTATATTAATAAATGATGATAGTGAGATAAAAAAAATTGTGATTTACAAAAATAAATAAGTATAATTTAGGAAGCAAATTATTGAAAGTTAATTTTTAAAAATTAAAAGCTAACTCAAATAGTCTCAAATAACTTTTTAAAAATTAATTATAAAAGTTATAATCTTATATTCAAAAACTTTAATTTTATAATTATCTAACAACTCTATAAACTTTTAGAAAATTATAATTCTCCGTAAAAAGCTAAAAACTTCCCTTATTGAACATAGCCTATATGTATTGGACTTCAATTCTCTACTAATAAAAATAAAGAGTTTTTTTTTATGATCAACTGATAATTAATTCATGTAAACTTTAACTTTTAAATATATTGTTCCCTCCATTATGTAATGTTAATCACTTTAGATTAATATATAAGTATTAAAAAAAATATTAACTATTTTAAAATTTTAAAAAATTAATGTTAATAAGATAATATTAATTTTTTAAAAAAATTAAATTATTAATAATATCACTTTTTATTAATAACAACTAATAAATAAAAGAAAAATAAATTCAAAAAAATAACAAATATTATTTTATATTATTAAATGATAAATATTTTACAATAAATAATTTTTAATAAAAATAAAAAATATTTCAAATAGAGTGAGTAACAAATAATACTTCCCGGAGTGATATCCTGCAAAGAAAAGAATACTATTGTTTTTTTTTTTTTCAAAAAATTATTAAAAGAAAAAAACAACGAAGTAGTCCCTGACGAGTTTCAACTACTTTCTCTCTCCTCTTATCTTTATGTTTATTTCTTTCTCTCTCCTGTCCGAAGAAGCAAATTGAAATTGGCATGATCGCTAACAGAAAATCGGCTGACACACGTTGAAATCTCTCTGTACAGCCTTTTAACCCGCATTTATGCTCTCTTCTCTCTCTTTTTTATCTATCTTCTCTCTCTATCCTTCTGTGTTATGAAGTTCCTCGCTCCTTCTTCCATTGCCTCTTTCGCTCTCTCTTCGTTTTTATGGAACAATTCACATTTCTCAGGTTCTCTTTCTATGCCTATCTCCTTCTATTTTGTTTGTTTTTTTGTAGAATTGTGTCAATAATGCACGTGGAGAATAATTGGTTCGGTTTTGTTCCGCTGTGTTTGGGAATTGGAAGCAGGTGCTAGAGGGAAATTTGGAGAAGGAGATTTTGGTGATAGGAAGGGCTTTGAGGGTGTTGTTATTCTTGATGGGGAAAGGTGACGATGGACGCTGCATTTTTCCTCTTACGGGTTTGCAAATTGGGTATGTTTTCGCCCTTTCTTTTTTTGCTTTATTGATGTTTGGTGTTTAATCGCATGGTAATATATGCTGTTTTGGAATATTTGATTGATTGAATTTACTTGTTTATTTTTTTCTTTTTGGTGAGAGGGTTTAATAATTTGATGATTCATGATGCGCTTCGGTCCTTTACTTGTTTTTTAATTGTTATTTAATTTTTGAGAACAGCTTGATATGTGAAAATTCTTGTCTTCTTCAATTAAAATTATTTGTTCACGAGCTCTCGGTGCGGCGTTCTGCGCCTTTTTTTAATCAAGTTTAATGTTAAGTTCATTTTTCAATGCTGCTTTACGGCCAATATCTGATTTCTGAAATTAGTAAGCATTTTTTTCCTTTTTAATGTTCTTACCTCTGCTTAGTTTGGTTGGCATTTAACAAAATTTGCAGAAAAATTAGGAATTGAACGATGTGTTCTGGTTGACAAAGCAATGAAGGGTGCTTTCTGGTTTCTCGAGAATCAAGATGCAATGACATGAACTTTTTTAGAATGTTCTTTGACTGGAAATAAAAGTTTCTGTTTCAGCTGTTCATTATCTACTGTACTTATAAGTTGATCAAATAATGCTAAGTAAGCTGTGTCATTGTGTTTCTACTTTCTATATTTATCAGACTGATTAAATTCATCTTTGGGATGTATTTTGCAGAGACTTGCAATCATATTTTGCAGATCTTAGCCTTTTCCTCGCCAATGATAGTAAAAAAATGTATATTTTGGTTGACAATAGACCATGGTTGAGAGACCTTGGGGGAGCACATATTTGGCAATTGATGGTTACCAAGGTTGCTAAGCACACCATATAATTATTTAAAGTAATTTGTATGCAGCATTCTTTGTCCTAGATTAGAAGTTACATGCTTTTTCTATATTTTCAGTCTAGGTTATCTCCTTTTGCATACAGCAAAGGTCGAAGAGAGAGAAAGGAAGGGAAGGAGGTTTCTTCTCAATCAAGCCCAAGTAAACCAAAGAAATCTATGAGATGGTTCTCGTTGATCGATGCAGTGATATCAAGAAAGAAAGTTTTACTGCCTGTAAAAACCCTAAGGGATTCTTTGCAATTCAGCAGTGAATTGCATAGAACTCTGTGTGGCTTTATTATATTTGAAGTTGCATGGGCCAGTGTCCGTGGTATCAACTACTATAATGAACTTCAGGCAACGGATCTCTTTGACATGCTTCTTGTTATTTTCTCAGTTTACTGTCTGTTACATTATTTTTTGAGTTATTTTATTTGTTTGACAGACTGATACATCACTGGCTATAGAAGCTAAACTTATGAAAAGATGGGAATTTGACAGCATAGCTCAAGCTGCTAGCTGTATCTCTTCATGGTTCTCAGGAACACCTTCTGAACAGTTTCTTTTGAAAGAGCACCTGGATTCTGCCTCAGGTGGTAACAGGGATTCTCATCATTGATTTCAAGCAAGTTAGCATAATACATCTGAATTTACGATAACCTTGACAATGACCATCTAGTTATCTGTA
The DNA here is from genome assembly GCA_037177725.1 of Cyamopsis tetragonoloba. Taxonomy (NCBI): domain Eukaryota; kingdom Viridiplantae; phylum Streptophyta; class Magnoliopsida; order Fabales; family Fabaceae; genus Cyamopsis; species Cyamopsis tetragonoloba. Next base: position 45,994,977 of record CM074124.1, read on the forward strand.
GCATTTTTATTTTGGGTGAGAATAGAAATATACATATTTATGGAGAGTTGCATGCATCTTTCTCTCTCTTTAGACACACACATGTGAGTGATAGAACATTTCTAGATATGATTTATTTAACAATAAGTTTAGGTTGATAGGAACCTTGCATAGGGAGAGACATATTGATGATTTGGTTTGTTAAAAAGGAACAGGTGGGAACACATTCCCACTTAATCCTCCTTTAACTATCCATTTTTCCTTTCCCTTTTTCTCGGAAAAAATGAAAGAGAGGGGGGGTGGGGGGGAGGGAAGTTATAGTGACTAGTGAGAATTTTTGTGTGGAAATTTTCAAATGTACTATTTTACTCTAGTATATGCACAGTGAGAGTCACACAGGCCATATTGGGTTTTAAACTTATAACCCTCTCTTCCTGCTCTATTGTTTTTGTTCTTTTATGAACCATTGGATTTTGGATCTCAAATTTCCTAATATAACTGGATTGTAGAGCGCATTGTATCTTACATGAAGCCAGCTAAAGGCTGCAGTAATTATTTAATTTCAGAACCTACATGAATTCTAATGAATATTTCTTTGTCTGCAATTTTAACAGGGGAGATATTTTTTGATGCTAATGAAGACTTTTCTGGAACTGTACATGATGATGACTGTGGGAATGATCTCCTAACTAATGAAGATAGTTTGGATACCACTGTTGAAGTGGATTCTGATGATAATGAAGAGAAAACAGGCATGCTACACACACCTCCTCCTTCTGGACCTAATAAAAGAAGAAAATTAATTAATTCTTTTAGTTCTGGAGTTGAAGTTGATAGTGATTCAGCAGATGAAATTGATAACTCACTGGATTATTCTCAGAGCTGTAGCTGTATTTCTGAAGATACTGTTGAAACCACTCAATATAACGATGTTCTACTATTATTCAGGTTTAATGATCATGACCTCCCTTTTAAACTAAGGGAAGTTATAATATCTGATCTGAGATTGCTTACTTTGTTGGAGGCCGGTCTTCCTTCTTGGGTCATTTTTCTTCAGTCATATCCAGTATTGTGCAATCTTTATCGTCCTTGGATGTGCCCTCTTGCAAGAGTTTTGTATGTTTTGATCTCATTTGCCACTGTTCTCATTGGGTTCTATGATTTATACAAAAATGTTCCTGTTCTAAAAGCAACCGCATCTCGAATATGTGGGCCTCTTTTTGATTGGATTGAAACTTGGGAGATGGTTTCAAGGGTTAAATACTTGGGGACAATGCTGTTTCTACATAACTTCCAGAAGGCTGTTAGGTGGTTTCTTGCCTTAACACATACTGTGCGATCCTTTTTTTCATTTCTTGTTCAACCGCTCGCAGAGTCACTGGTGGGGATTTTTGGATTTCTCCTTCCAACGTTGAAGATTTTGTTGGAATTAGTTGAGAGCATCTTTTCTGTCATTTGGTTAGCGGTCGATACTTCTTTCAATCTAGTGGGAGATGTACTGGAGCTAGTCTTTTTGCCATTATGGTTTGTCCTCAGCATTGTTTGGACAATTGGTAGGTAGTCATATGTTTTGAACTTCTGGTCTGTCTTTTTATTAAATTCATCCTTGTTTTTGCTTTTTGCCTGCATAAATCGTCTTCTGATATAAAAATTCTTCAGCTAATTGCCTGCGTGTTGTTTTCTCAATTTACTGCAGCTACTTGTATTTTATATCCTTTATTTTGGATTCTCTGGGAGGCGTTGTATGTTCCTGTTCGTCTAGTCATGGCGATATTCAGTTTTTTGGCTTTCATATGTTTACGTGTTTATAATATACTTGGAGGCACATGGCAGTTTATTAGTAGCATGTTCAAGTTGGTGTCATCTTCTGAGGCAGCAGTCACAACCTATGAAGTTTCCGTGTGGCGCTCTCTTTGGAATGACCTTTTTTCCCAGGTTGAAAGATGAAATATCAATGGTTTTTTGGATGTAGGTGGTAGCGGTTTCATAAAAAAATACAGTCCTGACTGGTAGATTTTTGGTATGTGCTTTTGCAGATATTCCGTGCTCTGAAGAGCATACTGTATGGATTTGTTGCTTTCTTCACAGCCTGCAATAGGCATCGATTAAGGTATTGATTGTATTTCTTCTTTACTTTAAAAGAGTGAAATGTTATAATTCCTTGAATTCATTTAAATGTTGGTTGGGTGATGGTTGAATATTTGCATTATTGCCTAAAAAAACAGTGTTTCGTGGAAGTTCCTTGAGCAATTGTGCTGGTAATTTCAATCTTATGATCAAACCATATATTCAGGGATAGGACATTGATGTTGAACTATCAATATTAGAATAATCTGTAAAAAAATTAGTATTGTAAATGATTCTTTTCATTTCTTTTAGGTACAGGGATTTAGTTGAAACAGGGCATAATAGTACTGCATCTAAGTGCGAGAACTAAGAATGCAAATCCATATGCTACACTTTGCCAAGTTTTCTAAGTTTAAGAAAGCATTCATGACTTACCAATGTCTTGATTATATATGTTTTGTAATATAGTTGCGAATATATATGTTTGACGAGGAGAAAATGAAATCACCGTATTTCCTTTTGGTTTGAAATCAAATTGTGTTCTTTGCCTCTGGTATTGTGGTATAAAACTTTTTTAGTTCTGTTTAATGCTTTTTATCACACATTTTTTCTCTTCACCTTTCTATATCATTTATTATAGTGTGTGTATGTGTGTATAGTGGAACAGCCTCTCCATTTTTTATACTTCAAAAGCTGATAAAGAGACTATTTTTTTAATGTAAGATTAAAACCCAAAACAGGGGAAATTAACCCATCAATGAAGGAAAGCTTCCCAACCCCTTAAAGAGACTATTTGCTTTACAGTGAAGGGAAGCTAAACCATATCCCAAATCAGTTGTTGTGACATAAAAACCTTGATGATTGATAATTTGATAGTCATGCACCAATGGCAATGAAATGCACCCAAGCGTACCGTTTAGTGTAGTTATACCAAATTTAGCACATTTGCTTCCACTTAATCAAACAAAATTAGTCATAAAAAATTGGTGCAATGTGAAATTTAGAAATGAATCACAAGAAGGGAGGGTAAAATTGTGTTAATTGAAATTTGTTTTCACTCATAAGATTTTTTAACGTTTACGATTCGAGGGCAAGTTTGATTCTATATCATCTGGATGCTTCCCAAAATATTATCACATATGTTTTCAAAACGATTCTTTTGACAATCCTTCAACAGTTTACTTAAGTATAAGTCAGAGAGGGAAGAGAGAAAGCACACAACCAATTTATCCACAACCTGAGACTACATCTATGTTATTTGAATCCTAAAATTACGTTACTAAATAGCGCTGGGTTGGCTTCACAAATGTGTCTCAAATGCAATCCTAAAATTATTATGGACTTGTAATTCTGTACAGTCTACCAATCAGATAATAGTTGTTGCTAAGACCAATTTTCCATGATCATATGCAGCATCTATAATCATATACAGGAATTTATCCAAAGATGCTATCGTCAGTGTCCAGGATCGCGGCAAGAAGACTTAAGAGACAGTAGAAAAACTTGTCTGACGAATCTGGTAAGAATTCTCAAATTGAATAGAATAATGCTTTGTGTGGTTTTCTAAATCCTTGATCCATGTTGATGTGATATTTAGTGTTGAGGGAAGGTGACAAAAACAGGGGAGAAAATCTCTTATAACTGAATGATTTTAAAATTGGATATTTTAAAGCTACATAAGATAAATCGAATGAATGTCGCTTTAGGCAAACATAGTTGTTTGACTTGTTTCTCCTCAAGTCACAGCATTGCCCCATGGTACATATATTGGTTTGATAAATAAATTAGCGTATAGTTCTTGCTTTTTTTTTTTTTTTTTTTTTTTGTAATATAATCTTTAATTTGGATACTCTTGTGTGTGCCATAACTGAGTTTCACCAATATGGAGGCACTGTTATTAATCAACATTAACGTTTTCTTGAATGTTTGGTTTGGTGTTGGTTCAAAGTGATTACAAATTCTAAGACAAATATGTGAGAAGCAAAAATTTTGTGCTTACCCCAAAAGCCAGTTAGAGAACCTCCCTACTCTAAACCACGTTTCAATAGTATGTGTACCATAAAACAGACACAGGCTAAGTTTTAGGAAAACTTTGATGACTGGTTTTATACTATTACATTTCTATGATATGATATGATGTGGAGATGAGCTATCATTAAAGGCTCTTAATGTTAACATCTTAGCATATCTATTGAAGTTGACTTCAATTTACAGGAAGAAGAAAAGAAGAACGTTTAATTATTTCAAGTCTTTTCAGAGATAGCCCTCTGAATTTGCAAAACAACTTTGGCATTCCTAACTTCCACACGGTTTTCGGGTGTACCTATAGCAGCTTGAAGATTCTTTTTGACAAATTTTGTTTCCACCTTTTCCATTTTCTATAGTTCCGCAAGTTTCTTTCTTACTGTCTATATTTTCTGATGAGCTTCATAGTGAAGTTATCATATGTGCATATAACATGTACATGAAACTTGTAAATTTAGTCAAACTCACCAATTTTCTTCAATGTATAAAATTTTAAACATGTAAATTTTGTACATCTTCTAGCCACAAATTTGAAAATCGCTTTATTTATTTATTTATTTTTATTCATTCATTCACTCATAAAGAATTTCGTGGTATTTCGGAGATAGAAAGTTGCATTTGTGAATGTGGAACTCAAATCTATTGTCTCCTTGCCCTGTTCCCTATCCTGTATCTCCAATAACAATTTAACGAATAAACTAAACATTCCATCAATTTACATTAACCGCTAATCACTCTTCTCTATCTTGATTCCTTGGAAGAAATGACTCCTGCCAATAAACATGGGTTATATGCAATTAACGGAGATTTTGTTAAGTGAAATCCGACATCCTTTTAGGTTTTGCACAATGTTATGGGTTTCAACTTAAAATCAAATTAAATCAAAGAATTTTTTTACTTATGTTAAATTTGTATTGGGATTCAAAATTACTATACATAAAAGTATTTTTATTTATCCTAAAAGGATTATCATTATCTCAAAAGTTCATAAGATGTCCGTCCTTCACTACGTGATTGGGATCATGCCTTTCAAGTTAAGCTCGACACACGATTCAAGAATTGGATTTGGCGTAAACAGCTTCTCAAGGCATCATCTTGAAGACCCTCAAATAGTGCTTTAAGGTTGTCGATCTCTTTCTGAAAAAAAATGGGCTTGATTGAGGTGAAAGTGTCGTTCATATATCATTCATCTTAGTCAACTTCTTTTTTAGATCGTGACTCCTCGGTTCTGTCTCAAGTAGGCCCGAGTCTACTTTGCGCTGCTTCCTGACGCTCCTTAATAACCTCGTATTTAAGCTTCATGATAGCATTCTCATCCAGAGCTGCATTCTTCTCTATAGAGACAAGTTTCTTAACGAGCTCGGCCACTTCTCTTTCAAGATGGGTAATTTGGAGGCGTAATTCGTTGGCCTCTTCAAAAAATTTGGCCTCAGAAGCCTTCAAATATGCTAACTGAGAGGATTTTTTCTCCAATTCCTTCATCAATCAGGTGATCTAGCACTCCAAGTCAGCAACAGACCGAGTTGACTCGACCTTGTCGTGCATGCCTTAGATGAAAGCTAGATTCATGGTCATCCATCCCAAGAGTTACTTGCATTGAGCCTACATGGTGATAAAATCAGTTTAGAAAACAGAAAAAGATGTAAGGCAAAATGAAGAAAAAATGAGGAGAGACCCAAGAAATCAACTTGGAATGTCGTGATTGCGGCTAGAGTTAGAAAAACGGGTTACCTAGCCCTATTTGGGCCGACCCATTCGGATAACAAACTTTTACGGTTTGGGATTAAAAAGCTTAGTTCTATTGGGGCTCTCAATTTAAGAGTTCACCCCGACTCTACGGGGTATCGAGCTTTTTAGTGACCATATTTTTTTTATAATATTAAAAAAACTGACTATCATTACTAAAAAAGTATGTTACTATTTTTTTTTCACATACAAAAAATTAATATTTTTCCTTTAAGAAAATTTACTTGTTTCATTTTTATGCCAAGAGCATGATATATTCAATATTCACCAATAATCAACACCGTCTTTGACAATAAAAAAAAATCATAACAAGTTTCCAACAATGGGTTGTAAAAATTGGGCTAATATCTTTTTTTTTTTGGTAAATTATTATAATTTGGAGAAAACACAATGAACTGCAAAAATTGGAGAAGAGACGTTGGACTGCAAAATTGGTTTGATCTATTTTAGTTTTTGGTTTTGTATGATTGGATTTGGACTTCCTGTAACATAATTTCTTTCTTTAAAAAAAAAATAATATGTGTAAGAAGCTTGAAACTCGACGGATTTTTTGAGCCTAAGTCTATTTTTGTGGGTTTTAGTAGTCTGAGCTAAAAACACCCAACTTAATTTGGGCTTGCATTTTCGATACCCAAATCCTTTCATTTTGTCGATATATTTGGACCGGCACGAATGGTCCAACTTATTTTGCCAGCTTTATTCATGGCCATAGAAAAAATCACCATGCTAGAAAGTGATGGTGGGGGAGCTAAAGCCTCTCTAGGGAAAAGTCGGGCGAGACTCTAACTCTATAAGTTATCGAGATGCTACTCCAGCTTATTTCTTAGACCCTCTAGAAGCTCCTAAAAAGATACAATTGAAAATTAGCAAAATGAAAGTCACGAGAAAATCAAAAATCAAAATAAAACGAGAAATATATAAAGAATTAGCTTTTCTCTTGCCATCATAATTTCCTCCATAACGCCTATTTGGTGTTAGTGGTTGTGAATCCTCATTCTCTTCCTCGCTGCGAAGGGAGGGAGGAAGTAAGCTTTGGCTGGTGGCTTGATGTGTCACTAGCTTGGAAGGAGCGTAAGCCTTTTTAGGGATGATATAGTGAGAATTCTTGAGCTCTTAAATCAGTTCTTGAGCAGGAGTAGGCCGAGCAATAGGCCCCCTTGGCCTTCGCCCCTAATAGTCACTAATTTGGGTGTTGGAATCTCCACAAGCACAATCCCCTCCACACTAGAGCATCGTCGTGCTAAGAGAACTTGAAGATATTTTCTACAGGAGCTCTACCTTTTTGTGATCGTGACCTACCCATAGGAAAAATACACATCAAAACTCGAGGCTTAACCGTGTGACCGACATTCTGATTGCCATCTTCGGGATCGAAGCCATCTTGTTGGTCATAAGAAGAAAGCCTACTATGGCGGCTTTCGTTGTCTATACTTGATATTTCAATGACGTTGTTTGCCATTTTAGATCGGTTGGAGGTTTCTAATAGAACCTATGATAAAGACTACAATAACTTTTAGGAAGGAGGTCACAGAAACAAAAGTAACTGAAATAAAGTAACAGAAAAAAAGAAAGGAGATCACATTAAAACTCATTCCCATTAAGATTTGGATACCGTAATTTTTTAAAATGAATACCACACGTGATTTTTACTTTTTTTTTTTTTTTCTCATGTATTTCTTTAAATGTCATTGTTGAAATAGAACAATTGCTTGTCACAAGTACTAAAACAAACACCTAATAACATTTATTAGACATTAAATTTATCTTACAAGCGTTAAAAAGCAATGTGGTAAGTAAATTAAGTAAAATGTTTCGAAAGCAATATCCAAAAGAATGTCTCTTTAACTACATTAACAGATTTCAGAGTAAACATAACCCAAAAAAATTTCAGGCTAAAAATTCTAATTTTCTAATCTCACAACTATTTGATACTTTACAAAGCCAAATAAACCAAATCCAAGAGATACATCTTCGTTGTGAATAATCATTTTTCTTCGTCTTTTAAAATCCTGTGGGAAATTCACAGGCACCAAACCCTGCACATATAAACAATTCCTGATTCTTAGTAAAGAAATTCGACAAACAGAATAAATAATATTATACAGAAAAAAAAAAAGAAAAAACTTAAAAGGGATCCATTAGTCAAAATAAAGTTTAATTTTCATAGGCCATTTTAGAATTGAGAAAAACATTAATTTGATCATTAAAAAATTCATTTGTTACCAATTTAGTTTTTAAAAATTTTAGTCATCACATTAGTCTCTCGAAAATTTAATTTCTGCATTTTAAAAGATTAATTTAATAGTATTTTAAATTTTTTAAAAAAATCAATTCAATTAACAAAAATCTTTAAAGAAACAAATGACATGAGCCCAAATAATCCACCCAACCTATGATTTTAATTTTAAACAAACATGCATTTTTTGGGGTATTATAATTTTTGTAATTATTGCTAGTAGATAGAGTAGATGGGTTAGTGGTAGAAATATTAATTTTCAGTGAGCAGGCTGGTCTTTATTGTCTAGTGTTTGCCTTGCTGTATTGGTGGAAAGAAACTGGGAAAAAAAACATGAATAACAATATAATTTCCATGGTAAGATTTTAAATAACAAATAATCAAAAGTTTAAATATAGTGTCATCTTTAAAATATAATTTTCTTGTAAGATTTTCATAAATTAAAATGAATAAAAAAAAATCTAAATATAAGTGAAAAGATCATACTAGTGTTTAAGAACCCAACCAAAACAATTAAATTATTAAATTATTAATTAAAAAAAAAGCACTCACCAGGTTGTTGTGTGACCACGTAGGACGCACCCTCGAAGTAGCAACTCCCACGTGTACGCCCCTCCTTCTGATAATAACTATTGAAAGCGAACGAAGCATGTGCCACAAGAGTATCCGGATGGTAACACGTGGCACCCTTTTGAATCGGACGGCAATCAGCTCCTCCTTCCCCACACGCATAATCTAAACCCTTCTGCAGCTGATCCTCTCTCGCATGAGGGTTCGCCACGCACCACGTGTTCCCTTTCCCAGCGGTTCTCTTCGAGACGCCTCTTCCACCAGCCACCGGCGACGAAACGTCACGGCGGCGCTTCAGCCCGGCCACCGTGAAGGGAATGTCATAAACCTTCTTCATGTCAGGGTAAAACAGTCCAAAATTTCTCTCCGAGGTGGGACCCGGTTTCTTGTTCTCATTGAAGAGCCCGAACATATAGACGGTGAGATTCGCGTTGGGTCTCATGGGGGTCCCACCTTCGGTGAGGATCTTTCTAACGAGGTTGCCGTTGTACATGGCAGCGTTCTGTGGAGACGCACCCACTTCATCATTGTCACCCTTGGAAGGCCAACCCGTTTCGCTCACCACGATCCTTACGTCGTCGTATTTGAGAGCTGAAAGCGCGTGAAAAACAGCGTCGATTTGCGCGTCGAAGAGATTAAAGTACCTCAATCCGTTACCCGGGTCCACATTTCCGTTATTGTGGCGAAACAGCGCGTAGTCCAAGGAGATGACGTCAGCGTTGGACTCGTAAGCGAAGAAAGGATACACGTTAACCATGAGATACGACGCCGTTTCGCGGAGGAACTCCAACATGGGCTTAAGAACGGGTTCGACGAGATCGGGTCGGAATGACCCGGATGATGACGGGTAAGAGAATCCGAGAGCGGTGAGAGCAATGGGGGAAGAGACCTTGATGAGAGAGTCAAGTTTGTGTTTCACGAGTGCTCGGTGAATATTTCTCATGGCGGGTAAGAGGTATTTTGTGGTGTTGTGCGGGTCCACGAAGACTTCGTTGCCAACGGCAATGGCTTCGATTTGGGTGTGAGGCTGGTAAACGACGACGTTTTTCTCCACCCATGAGAGAGCGAAGGATGCTTTTTTCGCTGTGAAGAAAAGAAGCTCGTTGGGTAGGTCCACGGTAACCTTGATTCCGGATCCGGATAATGCCCGTAGTACAGCCGGGTCGGTATCGTATAGCTTGACCCGATCGATGCCTTCAGATTTGAGAAGCTTAACAACCTTCACTGCAGAGGGAAGGTTGTTGCCAACGCGACCATAGTTCACTCCAATGAAACCACCATCTGCAATAACGAAACAATGTTAATATAATTAATTAAACAACCTTAGCATTGTGAAAAGAACAATGAAAATATGAAAAATAAGTTACCTGCAAGTGTGAGAAGAAGAGTGAGGTATGAGAAGAGAATGGATAAAATGAAGCAGTGCATGATTTGTGCTGTGTGCTTCTTCGACTTGCAAGTGTTAGAAGGAGTGACCCCTTTTTATGCATGACGGTGAGAAACAAGAGGATTATTTTATTATTATTATTATTATTATTATTATATTTTTTTTAAGATTTGAAGTAAGAGAACTAGTAATGTGCGTTGTGTCGTGTCTTATTGAGAAAATGAAGAAGAGAATCACACATGGTATGGGTCCTACTAATCAGTAATCACGTTGCCCAAGGAAACACGACCGTTTTGTGATTGGTACTTGATGCAAGAGGAGATACTAGTCTACATCTGAGGTGCAGGATGATATATGTGTCTTCTTGTGGATTGACTCCACGTGTTCCTCATGCCTTTTGTTAAGTTAACCGGATGAAAAATAAGGAGGCTGATTTGTGTAGGTGAGTTCTGATTAGTGAATAATGGGGATAGGGTGACTTTTGTTGCTTCCTGTTTGTATTTGTTTGAACCCCCCTAAAGTGCTTTTATTTACTAAAATTTGAACGTTGGATGTGTTCGTTAAAGTTTAACGATGAAAGGTAGTAACATAAGACACTTTTATTTAAACAATTTCTATATAATTCTTTAAGATTTTTTTAACATATGTAATATTGTATAAATTAAAAAATTAAAGTGAACAATTTTTCTTGAAAAAAACAAAAAAATTAATTAAATTGTGTTTAACATATAATTAATGGTATGCTTTTTTTTCATCTTTAATTTCTTAACCCTTAAAATATTTTACAAGTTAAAAAAATCCTTCTTTTAAATATTGAAATTGTTACATTTAGTTCCTTTAAAATAAATATTTTTAAAATTGATTCGTTTTTGTTTAGTCTTCGCGAAAAATTGATTTGTTCTTATTTGATTCTTAATAGAGGAACCAAACGAAATCAAATTTTTTAGTGGGGACTAAAAGTATCATTTTGTTTTAGAGAGATCAAATAAAACAATTTTAATATTTAAAGAGAACACAACACATTTTAGCCAATTAATTTTAGTAAAAGTTTGTTTGTTAAAAATAATAATGACAGAATAAATTTAATGAGTAGCCTTTTTTAAAGGATAGATTTTTTTTTTCTGCAGTGCATGGAGAGCTGATTTTATTGGCAATTTTAGAGATGACTAAGAGTATTTTATTATCTGTAACTGGAAAAAAAAAAGAGTATATTGTTATTCTAGTATTTCTAACGTTCGAAAAGCCTAGAATATCTTACAAAACTAAATGAGTACTAATGTGATACACATACAATCTGTTAACATAAATTTATGAGTTAAATATATTTTTAATTTGGTGAATTTTAGGGTGGTCAAATTTTTTAGTGGAGTATATATTAGTGTACAAATGGTTATGATGAATTACTTATTGAGTGTGAGAGGACCATGATAAAAGGACATTTATCATTTTTAAATTTTTACAATTTAGTCTTTCTTTTTTGTCACCTAAAATTGTTAATATTTACATTATTTTTCCAATTTAATTAAGAATCCAACCGTTCTTCTGACCCTAAATTGATAACCATGTTCTTAGTGAAGGAAATGACTAATGGATTGTTCAGCCAGCTTGGGCGTTCATGCATCAATCTCAACGTTTAGTCTCGTTGCCTTCTGCTATTGATCTTTTCCTTTTAAATGAAGCATCGGGTGTACTCAAGGATACATGGTGGGGGGGGGGGGGGTTTGTGTGTGTGTGGTTGAGAAGCGAAATTTAAAACAATTCTTAAGAATTATCTAAGCAACTGGAAATAAACTCGGAGTTCCAGGGTATGCTAAGGATTAAAAGAAGATATTCCTGATGTTTTCGTTGCGTAACTCTAATTGCCTTCATGACTAGACTTCCAACTTGAGGATAATTCGACTTTGAGAAATCCAACTCCACATAATCTTTAAACTCACTTTCCACGATCTATTTTAGAAGGCTAACCGCATATATTCTTAAAACATATCCTACTTGATACCCATTCTAGGCTAGTGACTTGAATCCATTGGTTACAAGTGAAGCCGGTTGCAATCCTTGACTGAGGGAAAAAGACTTTGCGCAACAAGGTGATTCCGCTAGTAAAGGTTTTGTGGGAGAACATCGACTCATCGGAGATCACCTGGGAAAAGGAATAGGACATGAGGGACTCCTATCCCGAATTATTTTGACGACCAAGGTAAACCCTTAATTTTGAGGATAAAATTATTTTAAGGGTGGTAGAATTGTAACATCCCACAAATTCCCAAGTAAGAGTTAGTGGTTCTTTTAGAAGAAATTAGGAATTTAGGGATTTAGTTGCAATTACCAAGGGATTAGAAGGAGGAACTAAATTGCAATTTCAAAACTTATGAGGGGAGGGCCTAGTAGAAATTCTTGTAAATTGCCAAAATTTACACTAAAACCCTCTCCTCCTTCCTTCCTCTCCCATGCTCCCTCACTCCTTTCACACTCCTAACTTCATCATTTTCTTCTTGCTCTCCTAGGGCAAGAGTTCTCATTTCCAAGACAAGCTTTCCTTGTCCAAACTTCTAAATCCAAGGCTAGAATCTTCATCTACAAGCTCTTGGACATCTAAGGAAGTCAAGGTAAGCTACATGCAACCCTTTTTCCTCTCATCTCTTCACTTGCTTCTCTCTATAGAAAATGAACCCCAACCCCTCTAATCTCACATGCAGCTTAAGATTTTGAGGTAGGTGAGGTTGTGTTCTAATTTTGTGGTTGGAATTGTAGGGTTTAATTGCTAGATTGAAGGTTTTGAAGGTTTGAAGATTTGGGGGAAAGTGGAAATTGGAACTTGAAGACAAAGGTAACCCCAACTAAAAACCCCAAATTGGGAAATCTTGAAATAGAATTACATGTGGTTAAGATTGAAACTTGGATTGTGTATATGAGTTCAATTTAGGTTGATTTTGTGACTATTGCTTGTATATTAATGCATGCATGCTTAAGGACCTTCATATGGTGTTGGATTTGGAATAGGTTGCATGTGTGTTATATTTGTGCAATGCATGCGATTTCTTTGTTGTAATAATGTCATTTGGTGGTATGGTTGAGATGCACATGTGTGTGTTTGATGCTCTTGTCTCTTGAATTGGGAGCTTGAATGTGAGTGAGGAATGTGCATGTTTGGGTATGAGAATTGGGTTTAGCATGATGTCATTTTTATTTAAGGATTTGAGATGAGAATTGAAAGAATTGCTTTGGAATGTGAAATTAAGTTGTAAACAAAAGTCTAATTCCTTGTTTCATGAATTTTGACATAGTTTGGTCTGGACATTGGACCTAGTTTCATTTGGATTCTGATTTCATGGTCTTTTACAAAGTTGTAGAAAATTTTGTTATCTTTATAATGCCACAAGTTTCATGAGAATTCAATTTGTATAGCTTGAGTTATAGGCAAAACAATTAGAGCTGCCAAAATTGGGTTTTTATCATGGACAGGTGGAATCAAGTGAACTTATCTACTAAAAATAAATTGATTCAAATATTGAGCTCTGAATAAACGTTGTAGATAATTTCATTAACCTTCATTTTCCACTGATTTCACCCAATTTGGAGGTCTACAACTCAAGTTATTGCAAAAAAGCCAAATTGCGTCGGAATCCTCCAACTTGGCAGTGCTGCACCTGTGGCTAGCACTAGGGGTGGGTTTTGGGTTGGTCAATCCGATAACCCAACTAATCCGAACCAATTCAAACACTATTTTGACCCAACCCAAATCAATCCGAACCAATAATGTATCCAACCCAATGAAACCGTGGTGGTTTGGTTTGGTTCTCGGATTTACATTTCTAAACCAAATCCAATTTGAACCAAACTGTGAAAATTAAAAATTATGTCATTTTGATATATTGGTATATATTTGATATATATAATTTTAAAATGCAAAGTTGAAGCTTAATAATGAATATATCAAAACCTAAAACTAAAGGTCCAAAACTTAATTTTAAGTTTTTCAACAGAGCTGTGCCTCAACTCAGTTCTTATAGGTACTACCTCCGGTCCAAAATATAAGCCCCTAGCCCCTTTTTTCTTTGGTCCATATTATAAGCCCTTACACATAAATTTAGAGGTATTTATTATGTTTTATCAACTATTTGATGTTTCCAAAGTTAGACCACCAATAAGAGATTATAGAATTTGAAATTTGTAAGGTTAAAACTCGACAAAAATAATTAATGCTTCTAAAATCAATAATTTAACTATTTTTCTTAAACTGTGTGAAACATGGCTAAGAGCTTATAGTTTGGACCGGAGGTAGTATATTTTAAATGGCTTGGGGCTTATTGAAGTGATAGCCTAATGAGTATGTGTATCAGCGTATGTAGCCTAGCTTATGACTAGGCTGTGACATATTTTGAGATTGAATAGTGGCATATTTTGAGAACTATTGTTGATAAGTGATTTCATAAGCTATAAATAATTTAAATTTTTAAGATTTTTTGAAATAATTTCAGAATTTTAATTTCTTATTTATCAACTCCAGACCCAACTCAACCCAAACCCAACTTGGTCGAGTTGATTTGGTTCGGGTTGAAAGATTTTTTTTTTTAAACAAAATCGAACCAACCCAACCCAACCCAATGAAAATTGATTGGTTCGAATTTTAAGATCCCTCAAAAAAAAACCAAACCAACTCGAACCCACCCCTAGCTTGCGCCAGTATGGGTGCCCGCGCCACAACCCTATAATTTGGTAGAATTTTCCACGTTCCTGACGCTCAGGTGCCAGTGTCCTATGATTTCTTGATCCATTTAATCTTTCAATTTGTAATGTGACCCTAATTAACCTAATCCTAGGATTGGAATGAGTAGAAATAGGTCCATGTGAGTTAGAAACATGTAATAGGATCATGAAAATATTGTGATATGTGTTATGCCATGGATGGCAAGTACTTTGATTGATGATTAATGAAATTGTGATGTGATGAATGATGAATATTGGAACATGTTGAATGCAAATGATATGAGATGAATGTTAAATGCATGATAACATGTGATGTGAAATGATAATGAAATATTTCCCCCATCAACTTTGGTTGAGTAAGTGGATTGATTATCCCAGGTTATACACCGGGTAAGTGGACATGTAAAAGAATGATGAATGTTGGGTCTCCAAGTAATTGGGGGTAAGATGACCTGAATCAGTAGGATCTCCCAGTGGTTGGGGGTAAGATGGCTTGAAAAAAAGGACTATCCCAGTGATTAAAATAAGATAGCCCAGCAGTTTGATCACGGTAAGGACGCTTGCCTTGGTCCCCTGATTGAGCTCAAGTGCGTGTTACTGTCATGCGCATACGGCGGATCTAGTGCACTAGCTGCTGTAAAAAACTAAAGAGAAGAAATGAAACAATGAAAGAAAATGACATGCATACATACATAGCATTGACCTTGCATCCATTATTTGTGAACATATTGTATTGTATTATCCTTGTATGTTAGGGCTGAATGGGGTGTTTTTTAGTTAGACTGACTGCGATATAGTATAAAATATGTTTTCAAAAATGTCGTGGGTTACTCAGTTATATGTTTACATATAACTAACGGTTACCATATTTCAGGAAATTCGGATGAATCAGTGCCTAAAGAAGAATTTGAGCAGTTATTTTGATTTACTTTGGATTTATTTTGGGTAGCCAAACGCCTTTCATATAGTACGTTAGTTGGCCACCAGTGATGGACACCATATCTCTGATTATGTATAATTAAACTTGTATTGAGATTTAGACTAATACTAGGAACCTATATATTTATGATCATGGGCATGTGTTGGCCCTTATGAATTACGTATTATGGATTATGTAATTGGAGAATTTAGGGTTTAAGTTATCCCGCTAAACATTAAAAAAAAACAGCCCTAAATTTTAATTAGGTGTTACATTTATGATTAGATATCATAAATGTAACATCTTAAGTTTAAAAAATATAGTTACTAAAAATCTTAATCTGAAAACTTGATACAAATTTTTTTTTGAAAATATAAAATTTGCTACTTAGTTTCATAATTAAAATACAAGTGGGACGTTTCTTTATTTATATTACAATTTTTTATACAGCTGAACAATATAATTTCTGAATAATAATCTTAGTTTTACCATGTACGGCTACTTCTAAGGAAATCCTAAAGTTTTTATCATCTGTTGCTTTAACTCCACCATCTTCTGATACTGCAATACTAAGACCGTTAGATATATGTAAAACATATAACCGAATAACCATCAGTGTAATGAAAAACATTTTTAAATTAGTATTGCAGCCAGTCTAACTGGAAAATCTCCCTAATACAAGCCTAACATACACACAACACAAATACACCTACAATAATGCGTGCAATGACAATATCATGTATGTATGCATGACATGATGTTTTTTATTTACTTTTCGTTTCATTTATTTTATTTTCCTCTTTTAACGGGAGTCTAGTGCACTAGATCTCCACCATGGTACCTTGGCAGTAAGGCATAATTGAGCTCAAATCCATGGACCATTGGCAAGCGTCCTTAACTAGGGTCAGCTGCCGGGCTATCTTAACCCCTTTCGGGATAGCCCAGGACTATCTTAATCCCTTTCGGGATAGTCCTTTATATTCAAGTCATCTTACCCAATTTCTGAGAGACCCTACATCTTTCATTTTCAATTATTTGTCCACTTACTCGGTATACTACCAATTAGGTGTTACATTCAATTTCCCAAGTCTTTTTAGACTTGATTTATGACCAATTTGGGCTGGTTATACCCGACTAGACCCGTTTGGTTGTATAAACCCTAGTTTCCCCCAAACTATCTCAGAACATTAACTCCATTGAATTTCTTCTTCTTCTTAGCCTTGCACGGTCACTCTTCCCCCTCCCTTCCCTACTCCATCGTTCTTCTTCTCTGGTTAGGCCGCCAATGCTCTGTCCTTCTTCTCCCTCTCTCTCTTTCGTTTTTCTCCCTCGCTGCTTCTTTAAGAACTTGTTTGATATTAATTTATGTTTAAAACTATAAGTTGTCAAATTGTGGCTTAGTATGAGTTTATGACATATTTGTAGTGATTGAAATTTCTGGTAGGATTCGAGTTGGAAGTATTTGAATTATAAGTGTTGGTGATGCCAACAAATGGATCAGGAACATTAGTAGGAATATGGTCAAGTTTAACAATGGGTTCAGTAGAGGTAGAAGCAGATTCTTGCAAATGGAAAATGTTTTCATAAAACATGACATCGCGTGAGATAAATGTTTCCCTATTCTTAAGATCATATAGAATAAAACCTTTAGTTCCTGAAGGATATCCCAAAAAATACATTTGCGAGCTCGAGGATCAATTTTGCTACGAGAATTTGCTGAAGATGATGCAAAACTTAAACAACCAAACACTTTTAAATGGGACAAATCAGGTAAAAAATCACGCAGAACAGAGAAAGGAGAGACATTATGCAGGAAACGTGTAGGTAATCTATTAATTATATGCACAGCTTGGCTCACTGAATAATTCCAAAAAATTATGTGCATGTTGGATTGAAAAATAAGAGATCTTGCTACACTCAAAATATGTTGGTGTTTGCGTTCGACAATACCATTTTGTTGAGGTGTATTAACAAATAACGTTTGATGTACAATGCAAAGTGTTGCATACCAATCTTTTAATAAAAACTCGGGACCATTGTCTGAACGTATGGCTTTAATGCGTGTATGAAACTGAGTTTCTATAAAGGTCACAAAATTTTGTAACAGCAATGAGCATTCAGATTTATTTTTCATAAAGAAAACCCAAGTGTAGCGAGATTTATCCTCCACAATTGTTAGAAAATAGCGATGGCCAAAGATGGAGGGAACAGCTAAAGGTCCCCAAATGTCAGTATGAATAAGATCAAAAAGGTTAGCTGAAACACTGTTACTTTCTGAAAATGGTAAACATTTTTGTTTGGCAGCATGACACACTTCACATGGAAAAGCAGTTTTATTGCATTGTATAGATGCATACAAAGTTTTAAGAGAAGTAAGTTTGTCATGAGATAAGTGTCCCAACCGTAGATGCCATTTATTACAATCATAAGTGAAGAAATTGTTTACACAATGTTGTATTAAATGGATCTTAATAGAAGGAATCATTGCTTATAATCCTGTAGTCTCCTTAGCTACACCAATCTTCCTCAAAGAGGGCAGGTCCTGAATCTAACAATCAAAATCAGAAAAGTGAGATTGCAACGAAGAGATTTGCATAATTTGGAAACTGAGATGAGATTAAATGTAAAATCTGGCATGAAAAGAACATCTGTCAGGTAAAAATCAGAGTTGAATATAACAGATCCAGAGTAACAAGAAGTCACTTGAGAATGATCAGGCAGGTTAATGATAATAGGAGGGATGTGTTTATCAGTTTGAAAGAAACAAAGAGACTTACAAACATGGTCAGTGGCTCCTGTATCAAGAATCCAGAGTCACTGGTATGAGAATTGGATGTATGAAGAACAATACCTGTATGAGAATTGCATTAATTTTAAAAACACTATTACAGTTTAACCAGGCTAGTAAAGGATTATGAAACGGAAGGTTTGCTCAGAATACTCCCTCCCCCTTCGTCTTCTTGATGTTAAAGGTGCTTTGCTCACAATACTCACTCCCTCTTCAAAGAGGTGTTTCTCTTCTTCTTGCTACCTTCGGCTGATATTGTTATCAAGTTTTTTCTTGATGTTGTCTTCTTCACTAATGTTATTAGTTATTAGGAATATAGGAAAGAAACTTAGCTTAATTAATTAGCATTCCAACTAAAATAGGGAAACAGAGTTAACACACAATGCACAGGGATATTATTACATTAATTAAATGCCTGGGATATTAATTACACACCAACAAAAATCACGCCTCAAGTTACATTTCTCCCATTCTTATCCTGGGTAATAAATCACAACAACAATATATGGTGTAAAAGAAAAAAGAAAAGATTGAAGGGTAACAAATCTAATGGTCAGAATGGAAATAACTTAAATATAAGAGGTTGTTCTTTGGGAGGAGGATTCCTGGGTATGGAAGCCCAATATTGCTACGGGTTATTCGACTAGATCAGCACTCCCTACTAAGCTCAATTTTCTAGGAAAATCATTCCTGCATCTCAAGGTGAGAGGTGTGTGTTGTGTCAAGAAAATGATGAAGAGGCAAGTCATTTGTTTTTTTCATGTAGCTGGGTTTATGAAGTTTGGATGGAAATTATGAAATGGTTGGGATTTAAGTTTGTTTTCCATTCGACATGTTATGTTCACTTAAGAAGAGTGCTCTGAATAGTATGCTGATTTAACTAGCTGCAATTTGAGAAATTTGGTTAGCTAGAAATAATGTAATTTTTCGTGATAAATCATTCATAGCAGAAGAGGTGTTTGAGGCATGCCGAAGAAAATCATGGGAATGGTTTAAATGTTATGCAAAAGGTGGATCTTTGGGCCTTATATTGGAAATGTAACCGAATATTGGAAAAGAAAACTTGATTAAATTGATGAGAGGGCGTGTAGCCCTATAAGAAGAGGAAACACGGGGAAGGTGGACGGAGATGGGCTCTGAGGAGTAAGGCCCAATACAAAGGTCCAGCGGATGGTGCAAAAAGAAAAGATACAAAAAAACTATGTTTTTATTTGTCTAATACCCCCCCCTCAAGGTGGAGAGTAGATGTTGTGTACTCCCAGCTTGCAGAGAGGCTCTTGAAATTGCTTGGGCTCCAAGGCTTTTGTGAAAATATCAGCGATCTGTTGGGTGGTGTTGATAGGTAGAAGGTGCATCAGGCCTTGTTGCAATTTTTCTCGGACTACATGACAGTCAATTTCGATGTGTTTCGTTCTCTCATGAAAAACAGCATTCTGAGCGATGTATCTGGCACTGTCATTGTCACAAAACATCAAAGCAGGAGTTATAGTGTGAATCTGCATGTCTTGTAAAAGGTATGTCAGCCATTGCAATTCACAAACAGTGGAAGCCATAGCCCTATATTCAGCTTCTGATGATGATCTTGAAACTGTGTTTTGCTTCTTGCATTTCCAGGATATTAATGAATGTCCCAAAAAAATGCAGAAGCCAGTAATGGATCTTCTTGTTATGGGACATGTGGCCCAATCTGCATCAATATAAGCTTTCAGTCGAAGAGAAGAGTCTTTTCTGTATAGAAGGCCTTGGCCTGGATTCTTTTCAATATAGTGAATGACGCGGATGGCAGCCTGGTAGTGTCCTTGTCGTGGTTCATGCATTTTCTGACTTAATTGTTGTACGGCGTATGTAATATCTGGCCGAGTTGTGGTCAGGTAGATTAATCTGCCAATCAATCTTCTGTAACTAGAAGGATCTGGTAGAAGTTCACTCTTTTCTGCACTTTTTAAGGAATCTTTAACCATGGGGCTATCTACAGGTTTTCCTGCTAAAAATCCACAAGAGTCGATTAGATCTAATGCATATTTTCGTTGGTTTAGAAAAATGCCTGTTTTCGAACAAGCTATTTCCAAACCTAAAAAATATCTAAGTTTACCAAGATCTTTTATACGAAATTTTTTGTCTAAAAGAATTTTTAAAGCATTTATTTCAGTTATATTGTTACCACCAATAATCAGATCATCAACATATATAAGAACAATGGTGAAACGATTTCCAGAATTTTTAAGAAACACAGAATGATCGTAGGTTGATTGGCAATATTTTAGAATTTTTAGAAAACAAGACAGTTTTTCATACCACATCCTACTAGCCTGTTTAAGCCCATACAAGGATCTATTCAACTTACAAACCTTGAGGAGCACGCATATAGACATCTTCATTTAAATCGCCATGTAAAAAAGCATTATTTATGTCGAGTTGATAAAGGTTCTAGTTATTTATAGCAACAACAGCGAGTAATAGATGAACACTAGTTAACTTTGCAACTGGAGCAAAGGTATCAAGGTAGTCTATTCCTTCTATTTGATTGTAACCTTTAGCAACTAACCTAGCCTTATGGCGTTCTATTTTCCCATTAGATTTATATTTTATTCTATACACCCATTTACTTCCTATGGCCTTTTTGCCTTTTGGTAACTTAACAAGAGACCAAGTGTTGTTGGCAGCGAGAGCAGATAGTTCAGCATTCATAGCCTCAACCCAGTTAGGGTTTTGAGAGGCAGTTGCATAAGAAGTAGGTTCACTATTAGAATCAATACTGAGAATAAAATTATTGTAATTCGCAGATAGAGAAGTAAACGACAAGCATTCAGATAAAGGATATTTCGTATTGCAATTATCAGCATTATTATTAACAGCATATAAATGATAATCATGTAATTTTGAAGGAGGTTGTTTAATACGAGATGAGCGTCGTAGATTAGATTGTTCAGAAGCAGTATTGTTATCAACAAGAATATTTCATCAAGGGAAACAGAAGTATCATTATTAGGAGATGTTTCAGGAGCAGAGTTCTGCAACTGATTTTCTGTAGGAACATTTCATTCCATTGGCCAGGGTTCATAAAAAATGTTGTCAAAGCGGTGGTTAGAAGAAAGGGAATCAGAAGCAACATTACTAGGTTGCGCTGATTTAAAAGGCATGAAAGTTTCTTTGAAAACCACATTTCTTGAAATGAAAACATTATTAGTTTGAAGATCAAGAAGAATAAAACCTTTAACACCTTGTTTGAAACCCAGAAAACAACATTTAATGGCTCTAGGATCAAGTTTCTTGCGGTTTTGGGAGGTTGTGGTAGCGTAACACAAACACCCAAAGGTTTTTAAATCTAATAAAGAAGGAGACTTACCATGCAGTAGCTGGAAAGGAGACTTCTGCTTCAAAAGACGACTAGGCAAGCAGTTTATTATATGAACAACATAACAGAATATAAAGCACCAATAACATTTTGGGATACCAGAATCAAACAAGAGACTCCTAGCAACATTTTGAATATGTCTATGTTTTCTTTCAACCACTGAATTTTGTTCAGGTGTCTCAACACAAGAACGTTGGTGCAAGATGCCATGTGAATCAAACAAATCAGTTAACAGAAATTCGGGACCATTATCAGAACGTATAGTTTTAATAGAACAGTTAAAATGATTTTTCACATACGCAATGAATTTCATGATTAAATTTTTGACTTCAGACTTAGATTTCATAAGGTGTATCCATGTGTGACGTGTGAAATCATCTACCATGGTTAACAGATAACGATGTCCGTGTGTGCAATCAATATTCAGAGGTCCCCATATGTCCATGTGAACAATTTCAAACTTGGTTTTACAACGATTATTATTATTAGGAAAAGGCAATTTTGGCTGTTTACCCAAATGACAAGCATCACAAACAGAATTAGATTTGTATTTAATGAATGGAAATTCAGAGTGCATGTTGCGTAAAACATCGTTAGAGGGATGACCAAGACGATAATGCCATAGATCTGAAGCAGGAACATTCGCACAGGAATTATCAGAAACAGAACAAGTAATAGATTTGTCATGCAAACAGTTATCAGAATTATTAAGGTGTTTTGATGCATAAGCGTAAGCATTATTACTAATCAAGAAATTTGGGCGTAGGACATATAGATGTTTATGGACTTTAGCAAGTCCAATCATCTTCTTCGTTTGAATGTCCTGCAATAAACAAAGATGTTTATCAAATGTTATACGAAGATTTAATGAACAGATAATCTTATGTACTGAAATGATGTTTAAAGCAAAGTCCTTAATGTACAGAACATCATTCAAAATAAGATTCATCAGAAAATTTGATAGAACCACAATGATGTGCAACAGAAACATCACCATTCGGTAAAGTAACAGATAAAGGAGGAATCATGTAATAAGAATCAAAGAAGGACATGTTATTGCAAACATGGATGCTAGCACCACTATCAATAAGCCAAAAACTGTTTTGTAAAGCCCTACCCTGAGAATCAGGTTGAGCCGTGGATGTGTGTGTGATGTTGTTCACAGTGGAATCAGGATTGTCCATTTTCATCTTTTTCAACATGTCAAACAGCATGCATTAATCTTCATTTGACATATTGACAGCATTAACAGAGGCAGGAGGAGTAGTGATGTGTGTAGATGTAGTAGCATGTGAAGTATTTTGATTCTTATTTTTAAATTTGAAATTGTTAGGGAATCCATGCTTGAAATAACAAGTGTCGATAGTGTGATTCTCCTTACCACAGAAACTGCATACTTTCACAGTAGATTTACAAGGATTAGACTTAGATTTTCCTTTGTTTTGATTGTTATTTTTCCAAGTTGTGTTAGCAACAACAGAAACAGGTTTACCATCAGAAAAATCAAAGTTAGGGTTCTTCCTCTCCTACTGTTGGACCATGGCAAAAGCCTTGGCAACAGAAGGGAGAGGTTCCATGCACAAAATCTGTCTTCGAACAGTATCATAGTTGTCGTTTAATCCTTTTAGAAAACAGATAACATATTCATGATCACGAGTTTTGCGAGTATTTGTAGAAAGAGCACAAGAACAAGGAATCTCACAGATGCATGTGTAACTAGGCCTAAGAATGTCAAGTTCTTGCCAAATTATTTGAATATCAGTGAAATAAGAGGATAGATCGCGATCACCTTGTTTAATCGAGTGTAAAGATTGTAAAAGATCGGAAAGACGAAAAGCATCATCCGATGAGAAGCGATCGCGTAGATCTTTCCATACCTGAGTCGCGTTTTCAAAGAACGCGATACTTTGAGCAATAAAGGAACTCACCGACTTGGTAATCCATGAGATTACCATGGAATTGCATCGTTGCCATGTGTGATGAAGAGGATCTTCCTCCTTAGGTTCTCGTATCGAACCATTGATAAACCCTAGTTTGTGTTTGCAGACGAGACCACAAGTCATGTTACGTGCCCAGATCTGGTAGTTTTGTGATCCTTCAAGCAAAGGTGTGATCATCACGGAGCTAGGGTTGTCTGCCGGATGAAGAAAGAACAGGCTAGAAGGATCTTGAGAAGGATCAGGTTTAGGGTTTGTGTTTTGGTTTGTTTCGGCCATGGTTGGTGGAGAAAAAGTAGCGGAAGACGATGGAAAGGATCAAAGAGAGAGAGAAAGAAGAGGATTAGAGAAAGAAAAGGCAAGGCTCAAGGCTGAACCCTACCAGAACGACGACGGTGCCACCGCTAGCATGAAACCCTAGCGGAGCTCCTCATCTCCCCTAACCCTAGAAGCTCTGATTACCATATTGGAAATGTAACCGAATATTGGAAAAGAAAACTTGATTAAATTGATGAGAGGGCGTGTAGCCCTATAAGAAGAGGAAACACGGGGAAGGTGGACGGAGATGGGCTCTGAGGAGTAAGGCCCAATACAAAGGTCCAGCGGATGGTGCAAAAAGAAAAGATACAAAAAAACTATGTTTTTATTTGTCTAATACCTTACTTATTCATGTTGGTGTAATTGTCCTTTTAATTATATAATTTCGGGATAGACTATGTGAAGATTTAATTATTTTGGGCGGGAATTGTGCCTAGTTCAGTATGTGTGGGCATATGATTTTTCATTTCACCACATGTACAGGACATGATTTATTATAACTACTGAATATTACTCATATTCTATTCATTAATATATTTTCTTTCACTTGTCAAAAAAAAAACTTAAATATAAGAACTTCTGAGTATTAAACCAATTACACTGTAACGACAAGTTTAATAAAAATCAACCCAGAGCAAAATATATATGTATATATCAAACACACAACTAAAATATAAACAAATTCAAAATTATGAATCAAGCATAAATATACTCCTTTGAAACTTGTCTAGCAGAATAACAAAAATAGGGTAGTTTTAATACACATCACTTTTTAAGTGGTGTATGGTACACTACATAAAAAAATGTATACAAAATTCAACCGAAAACGTTTGAAATAATAAATAATTATATATTTTATATATATGTATATCTCTTTTTTTTTGCTATAATCAATTAAATAATATCATGACTTGTATATGGTACATCATTTTAAAAATGGTGAGTTTTAAAACACACCCTAATTTTTAACTACAAAAAGTCTTTATTATTCTATTAGGTGAAGTCTGCTGGATAAAATCCGCATCACACACTATTATATTATACTTAATCAAAAACTAAATTTTGAAAAATATTACTCGATTATAATAATTAAGTATTAATGTGAGAACTTTTAACCTAAACATTTTTGTTTTCGTGAAATCTAAGAATACGATATCCAAACCGGAGGGCACAGGAAGTGAATTTCCGAAAACAAGTGACTGACTTTTCCATCTTTAAAAGTAAAGACACCAATACCAACAAAGTCTGGTACAGTTAGCAGATAGCTGGGTCGGGGTTCGAATCCTGGCGGTGCGTACAGAAAAGGCTTTGTTGGGAGAGGCAATGCCCACTTTGGTGATTTCTACACCTGGAGAGAATTAGTCTTCGACTATCGGCCAGGAAATACCCTTGGTTCAAAAAAAAAAAAAAGTAAAGACACCAATATCATGACCTCTGCATTGACTGAATTGAAGTTCCATTGCGTCGTCACTATAGTAAACACAATTTGTCATTTGATTTTCATCTGCATCATAGAATGGTGGTATCCAAGTAGTAGAATTATATCCAATCACTAATACATAATTTCCCAAACTAGACTCTTTGGACCATTGTTTCGTGGGTTCCAAACCAAATACAGATTATTATTCAACTCGCAATAGAGAATTTGTAGGTCATGTGGCGGTGACACCGGACTAGTACTTGTCTCTCTTAACGATGTCTTCAATTCAAATTCATAAAGGTAACCTTGCCAAGTTAAACCATATATCTTCCCTTCATGGCATAAAATATCTTGAAAGCCCCAATATGTGGTTGGAATTATGTTCACCCATTTCTTGTCAACACTATTTAATGAAACTACTAATACTAATAAAGATAAAACCTCCCCAAATATATTTATAAGGGTCTTGATATCTTGTGTTTTTAGGGCATTAGATAAAGTTACTAGAAGTAGAAAAACAATTATAAGAGCACATTGTTCCGTCTTTCGGGAATATAAAAAACTACACATTCTAATATCTTTTTACTATATTTAGGCTCTTAAATAGTGCCCTTAGGGCACTAAATATCATTTGCTTATTTATAACTAGGTTTTTCTAACCTGTGCAATATTGCACAGGTTAAAGAACCAAAAAGGAAAAGCTTTTGTTGGGAAAAATAAAATTTTAATGAAATAGTGCATGGCATATAATAAATACTGTGTTTTCTTTCCCTCTTTGGTTCTTTAACCTGTGCAATATTACACAGGTTAGAAAAACCCAACTAGAGTAATTCTATCATAATTTTAATTAATTAATAAAACATAATTTTTTTGTGGTGTCATGCTATCTTATCCAATCAAATAAAAAATCTGATATAAGATAATTAGAAACTTAATTAAGTCACATTATCTATTAAATATTTTACATTTAAATAGATATAAACTTGATTTTATTTTTGAATCTAATTTTTTTTTTTTGAGAAATTTTTAATTTGAATTGTATATCTCTATTTTTTTAATTAAATGCTTATATTTTGGTTACATATGTATTTAAGCTTTAATTAATTAAAAAATAGGTTTTTTTAATTGAAGGATAAATAAATTAATAATAAATATCATAATAAATAAAATTAGACAAAAGTAGTAATTTTTGGTCCCTAAATTTTAGGGTATACAGCAAATTTCAGTTTTTTTTTGTTCATACACAAATTTCAGGTTGGTTCTTTGTTTTTCATTTTATTAAAAATTTAACAAAATAAAATGAAGCAAAAATAAGTAAATGAACCATAAAAAAAATCAAACTAAAATTTGGTGTAAAGTTTAGGGACTAAAAATACTCATTTTTTTATTTTATTCATTATAATATTTAACATTAATTTATTTATCTTTTAATCAATAAATTTAATTAATTAAAACTTAAATATACATTTAATAATGTAACTAAATTATAAGCATTTAATTAAAAAAATAGAGACATGTAGTTCAGATTAAAAATAAAAACTAAATATTATATTCAAAAATCAAATCAACTTTATATATATTCAAATCTTAAAGATTTAATGGAGAATATGACTTAATTGAATTTTATATTGTCTCATATCAAATTTTTGATTTAATTAGATAAGAGTACTTGGTACTATATCTTGATAGAGATGACACCATATACAAAAACTAACATAAAACATTATTGCACTTGCATGAAAAAATTATTTGTGAAAAAAAAAATACAAACTAAAGGCCTTAAAAGATAAAATCTCCGCAAAAGATTTTGCAAACTACAAGTAATCCTATGATTCCTATCCTAATCTTAATAAATTGTACTATCCTAATCTTATATATATCTATATCTATCTATATATCTATATATCTATATATATAATAGGATAAATTATACTTACTACCCTTGAGGTTTGGCTAAATTGTACTCCACCCCATTTTTGATGTAAAATTGCACTCCACTCCATTTAATTAACTATGGTTAATTTCATTTTTTTTACAATAGTTAATTGATTATTTTTTACATTAAAATGGTTAGATTTTAGGTTCGAATAAGTTTTTAATCCCAATAATTTTTGTTTTTCATTTTAATCCAACTTAACTCAAAAAATTTATTTTTAGTTCTTCATAATGTTAAATAATAGGATTAAAGTTAAAAAATTTAAATTTTTATTGAAAACTAAAATTAAAAAATTTAAGGGACTAAAAATAAAATTTTTAATTAATTTTGCCAAAAATTAAAAAAAGAAAGCTATAGGACAAACCACCCTTTGGTTAATTCTAAATATTTGTTTTTAATCCATATAAAATTTTGTTTCATGATAAATATATAATGTTTTAGTCCTTATAGTTACTAATTTTTATATTTAGTCCCTTTTTTTCTTACTTTAATCTGTTATTTGATTTATTTTTCTTTCGATCCCTGAAAAAATATGATGCAAAAATTTAACATTATTAGAGACTAAAAATAAAAGTTTTGAATTAGTTTGTATTAAAAGGAAAAATAAAAATTGTTGGGACTAAAAGTTTATTTAAACTTAAAAACTAACCATTGTAATGCAACAAAAAAATCAATTAAGAACTAAATTAATTTAAAAAAAAAAATTCTTTAAGTCCCCTAGAAGATGTCATAAAAAAACTTAACATTATTAAGAACTAAAAATAAAATTTTTGAGTTAAGTTAGATTAAAATGAAAAACTAAAATTGTTGAAACTAAAAATTTATTTAAACCTAAAAACTAATCATTTTAATGTAGAAAATAATCAATTAACCATTGTAAAAAACAAAAAAAATAAAACTAACCATAGTTAATAAAATGAGGTGGAGTGCAATTTCACCTCAAGAATGGGGTAGAGTGCAATTTAGTCAAACCCCAAAGATAGTGAATGCAATTTACCCTATATAATATATAATATAAAAATAGAATAGTCTTAAAGTAATTTTGGCGGAAACATTTAGCAAAATATACTTTTATTTTTATTTTTTAATCCCTCTAAATTATTGAAAATATACAAATTAAATTTATAGTTTCAAGATGTCATCACATTAAAAATAACAATGTATTTTCCAATATACCTTTATACATCAGAAAATTCAATTTTACATTCCCAATGCCCCTGTTCATTACTTCCGATAATTATTTTTTTTATTTGCAACTCTTCACATCCTTATATCCATAAGCCTATATAAATTGATATGCACTGGAACTCATTCCATCGTTTCTTTTTTTTTTCCCGTAAATTTGCGTTTTGCATTCAGGCTTCTGTACAGAGTATTTTTTCCTTCCTCACGTTGTTGTTTCGCTTTCTCCGTAATTCAGAGATTTATTGATCATATGGAAAAATTCCAATTGCGATTTGCGGGTAAAATTAGGTTTGTATATTTTAATTTTCAACCTTATATTCATACTGATATTGTTATTTTATTTTGTTTAAGTAATTTTAAAATATGTTTTGATAAAATAAAATTTACAGTTTTGTTCTTCCATATACTCCTACTCAAGTTTGTGCTTTATTATTTCCTATTTTTTATACATTGTTTTTTATCCTTTATTATTTTCTTATATTTCTTGGTAAATTTTTGTTTTTTCATATAGTTTGTACCAAGAATTATGTCATTTATTGTTGAAAAAATTTGAGGGACATTTTCATGATTTCAGTTTTCACGAGAGTCTAAAAATAATCAATAAACAATAAAGTTATATTTAAAAATTTTGTAGTAATAGTGGATATTAAAAAATTAAATATTAGAAATATAAACACAATCCATTCAATTTAATTTCTCACCTCCATTGAAAAATGATGTAATCAATATTTTTTATTAAT
This sequence comes from Cyamopsis tetragonoloba, assembly GCA_037177725.1. Lineage (NCBI taxonomy): Eukaryota > Viridiplantae > Streptophyta > Magnoliopsida > Fabales > Fabaceae > Cyamopsis > Cyamopsis tetragonoloba. The sequence continues at coordinate 46,024,292 of CM074124.1, forward strand.
TAAGATTTTTAGTATTCAACGTGATTATTTATAATATTATTGATTATTAAAAGTTACACCTTTTAAGAGTTGGAAGAAATTAATATTTAATTATGAATTCATTCTTTAAAAGTTTCATAATATATATATATATATAAATTAAGTCTATTCATGTTTGACTTTGGAAAATTATTATATTTAAAAAATTTGAATTAATTGTGGATACAAATTATTAACAAAGTACTATATGTTATTTGAATATTGAATTCAATCAATTCAATTCAATCTCTGAGATACATTGAAAATGAATTAATCGATTAAAATATTTAAATTGAATTTTAATAATTCAATTTGAGTAGTTAGAATATTATTGATTTTTTATGATTAAAGGTTACACCTTCAAGAAGTAGAAGCTATTAATATTTCGCATTTTATATGTGTTGTGGGTCAAAATAATGGCATCCCGGATAGACGCTTATATGTCGGGTCAAGAAGCCGCCAATAACCGCCAGCATCCCGGTAAGTTGGACGTGGCTTACTATCAAGGCCCAGCTGATGAGGATTGGGTCCAGGCGTAGATCCTAGCCCAATACGGATCGCATTAGGTCATTTATTTCACTCTATAAGTACTATCATAATGTACCATGCAAGGTATGTAAAATATAATATCAAATACACAAACCCTAATTCACTCATTGACTTGGTCGTTGGAGTGCTTACAGGTGCACACCACCGCCGCCGGAGCTCAGGACCCAGAAGCAATTCTACTGCCCTTTGCTGATCAAGAAGACCATCTTGCTCGTCCTACATCCCTGTCAGATTAGATCACAACAATATGAAAAAAAATATAAATGAGGTTAAAATAATTATAGGTTGTGATGTATTTTATTTTAGAAAATTGTGACCATTTCAAATATAAATGTCATTTTACTATTATCTGACGTTTTATCTTCAGAGTCTCTTTGTTTAATTTAATTACATTATATATTATAAATATTATAGATAAGTGTGTCAAATAGAACAAAATAAACTACTTAATTTTTTAAAAAAATATTAAATCTTCCGACTAAATTCTTTTACCCACTTAAATTTGATATGTTAAGTAGGTAAAAATGTTTTCAGGAGGATTTAATTGCAAGATATAACATTTATCTTTTTTAACACATTATTTCTCTTTCATAATTAAATTTTCTCTCATTATATTAACTTCTTTTTTCAAATTCAACATTAACTCTCTCTCTCTTGAGGATAAAATTGAAAAAAGTAATTAATACTATTATTAATTATATAAAATGACAAATATTTTAAAAAATTAAAACGGCTTAAATAACATGTTTTGTGCAATAAAAAGAATAGTATCATGCAATGAATTTTGAATGACTTTGCCTACTATTTTTTCCATTTTGAATAACACTGATTTCGTTTGCGCTGCTCTAGTACGAGCCCCTGATAATTTCAAACATGAAACATTTTACTGTAGATCGTCCTTTTTATAAATTGGGATAAATGTATAATTATTTCTAAGTAATTAATGGAATTTTTCTCCCAATTAAAACGTGTGGAGAATCTGATATCACGTGGGATATTTTATAAACTAATTTTTTTTATTATTTGATTTTTTTATCTAAATTCAAGGAGATTTAATTCTTAAGTATTTCGCTAATTGAAGAGTCAGTTCATTTTCATTGTTATCGAATCTTTTATTTAATTCAAATTAATTTTGTTAATTTAATTTTTCTAAATTCCTACGCTATTAATCTTTTTCCCGCAATTTCTTCAATTAATTATCCTGTTTATTTGTCTTTCACCAAAAAATACAAATTATTTGTCCAGCAAATTTTTTATCGAATCACATTTATATTTCACTTCAATTCATGCTTAATATATAATATATTTTGATTTTTTAATAAATAGTTGTTGATATGATATCAATTTTTAGAATTTTCAAAACGAATTTCAAACGGGTATTTTGATTTTTTATGTATTTTGCAAATAATTTTTCATTTAAAGTAAAGCTATTATCACCCTATTTTATCTTTTGTCACTCCTATTTAAATTGTTTATAAGTGAATTTATAAAGTAATTTATTGATATTATAATTTTTAGGGTGACTAATTTGATGAAATTTTTTTTTAAAGAATTATATTAATAATGAATTCATCTTTATAACATAATAATTAAATAATTAGATGAGTAATTTATAACATCGTTAATTTTTGAGGTATTGATTTCATATTATTTAAAACTAATTTTTAAGTCTTCTAAACTTTTTATAGTCTAATTTTATATCAAATCTATAATAATAACTAAATCGGTTGTTAGTGAATTTTTATTGCATAATAATTAAAAATTAAATAATTAGATAACTAATTTTTAAGGTGATTAATTTCTAAAGGACTAATTTGATATTAGTTTAAATCATTAAAAACTAATTTTTTAGTCTTTTCATTTAAATCTTTGAGAGACCACTAATTAGATATCAAAACTATAATATGGACTAAATAAGTTATTAGTGAGTTTATATAATATAATAATTAAATATATTTACATGATTAAATATTAATTATTTATATTTAAATTAAGTTTGTTTCACTTCCAAACGAATTTGACATTTATATATGTTGATGGTTATATTTTATTCACATACTTAAATAATTAAATTATTGATTTCAATTTTGATGCAATTATAAAAGGTGTAAAAATGAATGTACAATATCATATTTTGTGATAAAATGTAATTCATTCAAATCATTTATCTTCTAAATATATTGTTCCATATAGTTATCATTCAGATTTTATACATTCAAATTATTTTTCTTCTTAATATATTATTCTAGAGATGTCATTGACTCTTACGTAAAAGAGAATTCCTTTTAGATTTAAAAGATATCAATTTTTTAATTTTGTTTCTTTTGCCATGACAATTAACCGAAGTCAATGACAATCACTATCAACCAACCGTGGGAACTTTTTTTCCGAGGCCAATATTTGGTTACACATTGTTTTATTTGGCTATATAATGAATAAACAATAGAAAATGATTGAAAATCCTAATTGAGAAAAGAGGATGAAAAAGAGTGCTCAAACGTAACTACTGAGATGTGTATTAGATCTTTACAATATCACATAGTTAAATTTTTAACATTGCATAAATTTTACTTTAGTTTTTTTTTTCTATTTAAATTTAAATTTAATTTAAATTTAAATGCTTGAAATGTGCATGCATTATAAATATTTAATTTAAGATCTTAATGTCTAAATGCTATATGTTCTAATGATATGCTTCATGCTTCCAATTATTGTACATTATAGTTTAAGTATATACATTTTTATATAAATTTTATAAACTTCATCTTTTAATCATTTTAAAAGATTCGTGTTCAAAATTAATCATTTTGATCGCTTTTATTTTCGTGTATCGCACGGGCACTAAAATGACGTAAGATAAGATACAAATAGATAAAATTCCAAAAGATGATGCACGGAAAAAAAAGGGGACTTTCCCTATATCTTTAAAGTCGGTTGATGGAACCCTTGTAAATCCAGAAAGCCCTTGATTTAATTAATGCATATATCTTTCTCTCAATCTAAATTGTTTGGTAGCTAAACAGAAAAAAAAAATGAGATGGGATGGAACATAATAAAGTTGTATTATGTTTCATGATAATAGAATAAAATAGAACATGATTATGAGATTAATTTTTTTGTTTAATACAAGTTAAAATAAATAGAACACTATATATAATGTATATATAACTTAACTTTACTTGATAAAACATAAAAAAAAATAAAAATAGATTATAATAATTTTTATTTTTATGATTATAATTATATAATAATTTAAAAGTTTATTAATATTCATATTAATATTTTAAGAAAATAGTTTTATTTTATTAATTACCAAATTCTTACAAGGAATATAATTATTAATTATAATTTTAAAAATAATTACTAAATATAATTTATGTTAAAAATATAATTTACGTTGAATGTATTTTTATTATATAAATTTTAAGAAAAAGTATAATTTTTAAATAGTCAAATATAAAAAATATTAATTTGTGTTCGAACTTCACCTATGCCAAATTCTTCTGGGTTAGCACCAATCATGCAACGTGAACGGAATTAATCTTATCCTAAAGGTAAGGAAACCCGTGATTATACAAAAAAAAAAAATTAAATATAAGAAATTTAAACATATATTATTTTTTCAATGCGGTTAATTTCATATATTTTGAAACTATATTTTATGCTACTTATTTAGTACGTTAATGGAGTACTAGACAATTCCGGAATGACGTAAAATTTGGTAGATATGATCTATAGAATAAGTAGTTTCAATCCTATGGTGGATTTCGTGAAAAACATCCTCGAAAAATAGTTATTAACGAGTATTGTTCTCTTCATTCCACTATTTTACTGATGTATTAAATACATAACAATGTCCTGTTCCTTTCTCTTCAGATATATTTTTTATAAATTTGGGTTTTGGTCTAACTCAATCCCAAAAGCTAGCTTGTAAGATGAGGATTGTCACACCCTTATAAACTCAACAACGACCATATCACTAGCCGATGTGAGACTTCTAACACGTCTCCTTACGCCCAAAACTACACAGCTAGAGCGTGGACAAACACGGGTGAACAAACAAACGGGTGACCCAACAATGCGAGACTAACGAACACCCAACAACAAACATGGGACCTAACAAAACGGATTTAAGATAAGTTTTGATACCATCTTACAAATGTGTTGGATTTATGAGAACTTTCTTTGTTTGGGGTCCCTTAGGCAAAGCTCGATTATCGGGAGCATATGCCTACACAGCTCGATGGCTTAGGGGCGTGAAGCTGCAGACGCGAGTCCAACCCATCACCATATTTATCGACTGTCTTTATACTCACACACCTTGCTATGTTAATATAATGTTGGGTAAATTGCAATAAGTTCTCTTGAGGTCTGGGAAAATTGCACTCCATCCCAAATTTCATCAAAATTAGCATTCAATCCCATTTTGGTCAGTTAACTAGCATTTTTGACCTGTCAATCTATCTCTTAAGTATTAAAAATAATTTTTAATATTAATGGATGGTCTAGAACTTGCATATGTGACAAAATGGCATGACTGAAACGTTAGCAATATAGTAGTTAACTAACGTTTTTGCCTCGCCAGTTTGTTATATCGGCCTTAAAAATAGTTTTTAAAGTTAACAAATAGACATATTTGTGGATGTGACAGATGAGAACGACAGAAACATTAGCTAGGTCAGCAATTAACAGTCAACTGTTAAAGAAATGACGTGAAGTGCTAATTTTAGTGAAATTTAGGGGTGAAGTGCAATTTCCTCAAACCTCAAGGGGTGTTATTGCAAATTACTCTATTATGTTCTATCGCTTACCTCATTAATTAACTTAAATAAAAAATTTTAAATTTTAAAAAATGCAATCAGTTGTAAAATTTTTTCCTAGAGGCTAAAATTGAAAGACGGTAAATTTTCATAAATGAAAACCATATTATTATTTAACCCTTAAATTTCTTAGCTTCGCCACTGCACTAACTTCCCGACCCACATCTCCACCAGGCTGCCGTGCCCATCTGCTCCTGAAGACCGCTTCCCCTCTATCTATGGTCCTTTATCCCCTTCCTCTATTTCCACCTCCTCTTCGGTCTTCGCTTCCTCTCTCTCTCTCTCCTCCTCGCTTCCCCTCCCTTTCTCTCTCCTCCGACTCGCCACTCTCCTCCTCCTCCTCCACTTCATCTTCGTCACCGGCGCCGCTGCCCCTGACCACGCAACACACACAGTCTCATTTTCCTAATGATTCTCGACTAATAAAGATACTGAATCTGGAGAATAATAATGTTGATTCTAGGCTTCATCTAAAGAAAAGAAGGGGAAACAACGGTTCTGTGCTGCATCATCAAAACAAGTTGCACTCCAGGTGTTCGACGAAATGTGTGTCTTACGGTGGATGCATTCCTGCAATTCTACAAGCTCTGAACACCATTCTGGATTTGGACGAGGCCCTCAGTCCATGGGAGCAGAGTCTCACCAACAGGCAAATCAGTATTATTCTGAAAGAACAGGCTTCTTCTTGGCAGAGGGCTTTGCAGATTTTCGAGTGGTTCAAGAACAGGGGTAGCTGTGACTTGAACGTGATTCATTACAACATTATGCTTTGGATCCTCGGCAAAGCACGTGAGTGGAGCCTTGTGGAGAGTTTGTGGCGTGAAATGAATGCGAAAGGGATTGCACCTGTGAATTCCACTTATGGAACCTTGATTGATGTTTACAGTAAAGGTGGGCTTAAAGAAGAGGCACTTGTTTGGCTTCAAAGCATGCAAAGCCAAGGGATGGAACCCGATGAGGTCACAATGGGGATTGTTGTTCAATTGCACAAAAGGGCCCGAGAGTTCCGTAAAGCTGAAGAATTCTTCAGGAAATGGTCAACTGGTAAACCGTTGAGATTAGGGATTAATCATCATGATACCGTTTATGCACCACAAGTCAACAATAAAGTATCACATGCCAATGTTTGTTTAAGCTCAAATACGTATAATACCTTAATTGACACATATGGGAAGGCTGGTCAACTTCGAGCAGCATCTGAAACTTTTGCGAAGATGATAAAACATGGCATAGCCCCAACTACAGTGACATTCAATACAATGATTCACTTATATGGAAACCATGGACACCTACAGGAAGTAAGTTTGCTGTTGCATAAAATGGAAGTGCTTCGATGCCCACCCGACACACGGACATATAATATCCTCATTTCACTTCATGTTAAACATAACAACATCAACTTGGCAGCAAAATATCTTGCTGAGATGGAAGAGGCCTGCCTTGAGCCAGACCTTGTCAGTTACCGTACCCTCTTGTATGCATACTCAACGAGGAAAATGGTCCAAGAAGCTGAAGAGCTAGTGCGGGAGATGGATGAAAGAGGTCTTGAGATTGATGAATTCACGCAATCTTCTTTGACTAAGATGTATGTAGAATCCGGTATGCTTGAGCAGTCATGGTTCTGGTTCAGGAGGTTTCACCTTGCTGGGAATATGACTTCTGACTGTTATTCTGCCAATATTGATACTTATGGCAATCGAGGGCATATGTTAGAAGCAGAGAAGGTGTTTATTTGCTGCAAGGAACGGAAGAAGCTCAGTGTGCTCGCATTTAATGTGATGATTAAGGCTTATGGAATAGGAAATTGCTATGATAAAGCATGTCTGCTGTTTGATTCTATGGAGAAATTTGGCGTTGTTGCTGACAAATGTAGCTACAGTTCTCTCATACATATTTTGGCCGGTGCTGACATGCCACATGTTGCTAAACCTTATCTAAGAAAAATGCAGGAGGCAGGATTGGTAAGTGATTGCATCCAATATTGTGCTGTGATATCGAGCTTTGCAAAGTTAGGCCAACTGGAAATGGCGGAAGAATTATACAAGGAGATGATTCAATATGCTGTGCAGCCTGATGTAATCATTTATGGTGTTTTAATCAATGCTTTTGCTGATGTTGGAAGTGTTAAAGAAGCCATCAGTTATGTCGATGAAATGAGAAAGGCTGGATTGCCAGGAAATCCAGCTATATATAACTCTTTGATTAAGTTGTATACTAAAGTAGGCTACCTGAAAGAAGCACAGGAAACATACAAGTTGCTACAGTCATCAGATGAAGGTCCTTCTGTATTTTCCTCTAACAGTATGATTGATCTTTATACTGAACGACTTATGGTTGAACAAGCAGAAGAGATATTTGAGAGCTTGAAGAAGAATGAAGTTGCAAACGAGTTTTCCTATGTGATGATGTTATGCATGTATAAGAAAATTGGGAGATTAGATAAAGCCATTCAAATTGCAAAACAGATGAGAAAACTAGGACTGTTGACTGACTTATTGAGTTATAATAATGTGCTTGGCTTGTATTCTTTGGATAAGAGGATAAAGGAAGCTACAGAAACTTTCAAGGAAATGATAAAATCTGGCATTCAACCGGATGATTTTACGTTCACAGCTCTTGGACGTGTTTTGCTGAATTGTGGAGTTTCAAAGCAGGATATTGGTAGGCTAGAAGTAATGGTGAAGAGGGATGCTCCTTGTGGTTTGCGAGCATGGATGCAGGCACTCTCAGTATTTGAGGAAACGATCAACCAAATGAATAGATGTGATCATTTGTGGATGAAGGATAGAAAAGCATGATTGGAGCTTACCTAGCCTGGCTTTCCTTTGGAGCTGGTTGTTCGCATCTTTATTAGCTACATGGCCAGGGCAATAAAAGGAGGTTAAGTACTTGTACAAGCCCACGCCCAAGCCCGCTAACGATAAAACTAACTAGTATTCTAAAAATATGTTTTATATCATATATGTAAATTTATTTATTTTTTATACAGAAAAGAATGATATTGCCTGTACCTCTACGAGATAGGCAGTATGATCCCACAATGAATGAGGCCTCTCTGCATATCCAATTATCCAATCCATCCAGTTATTATAATTAAAGAAATGTTAAGTACTTTGTTCATCTCCATGTTTCTTACATGATAATATTTCTCAGAGGCTCATTGGGATTTGGAGACGAAGCCTTACAATTTGTTCCAGGGAATGTTGGATCTCAGGTACTAAGTTTTTCAATTTATGAATTCATGAATTCATAGGTTGACAGCGTTATTATCATATTATTTCCTTACCTTTTTATGTGGTTGGATCTTGATCTTAATTAGTCATATGCAGGATGTCAATGATGTACTCACATACTGTAACTTTTGAATTCTTACACTTATATTTTTCTATAAAAATATTTTATCTCATCATTTTTGCTATTCGTGACCCCAATTAATTTGACACTTGAACCTTGATATATTGTCAAGTTAACACGAAAAGGGGCTCATTGTTTTGTTGTTTAATTGCTTATATTATAACAGCAGCAGCAACAACAACAATTAAAACGATTCTTGGTATGATATCACAGATTAAGATTTGGCTCCCAAGTAAAGAAAATGTATATTGTAATAGAGTAAGGGTGAATTCACCCATTTGGATCAAATTATATTGTAAACATAACTCACTTTAATTAGTGGTGGATCTACACTTACTTTTTAACTTCACATCATTCTTACGTTAGATCATTAAAATGCACATATTCACCTGGAAATAAGGGGGTTTGAATTGAATCCTAAAGTTTATTGATGTCCACAATTGTATGAACATTTTGAAGAAACTGGGGTTATGTACTTTTCATTCTTGCCTAACTGTTAATCAACTAGATTTTGTTAACAATATGGAACAATGGTTGCAATTTAGAGTTGATTATCTTTAGTAGTAACCTATTAATTGTTGAAAAGAATTTAAGCAGTTTTCGGTTAATATATATATATATAATTAGATAATATATAAACGAAATGGTGTGTTGAATTTTATATACAAACCTCAAAAGGTGTCTATAACATGGTTTATATGTAAATATTCACTTTCATAGTGCTGTGACTCTGTCTACTTAAATTTTGGGTTTTGACAATTTTATTGATTGTTATGGATTTCTTTTTGACATTATTCACAGTTGTAAAAATTAACTATTTGCATGAACTAATTGTCACAGAAATCCAACAACAAGCCTGCAATTTGACATGAAGGGGTAGCTGAGGCTTAATATTTTCAGCAAATTTAGTGTAGCTTGGTATAACAATTAATTTTGGAGGACTGTTTGCAAGAAAACTGGTGCAACAGATTGCGGATTCTATTAGTCGCAAGTCTGCACAGACTTCAATTCGTTTCAAGTCCGTTGTGCAGGTGTGACATTAGATACGTTGAAGCAATCTGGTGTGTACGCACTTTCTGCACATCCCATGGAAAAGAATTCGACCATACCTTCCTTTTTGACGTAGCAACTTTCAGTTTTCGTCTCAAGAACATTTCTCTCCCTCCAGTTGTCTTCGTTGGAAGAAGTCCTTTACTTCCCCTTCAAATGCAGACACCACACAGCTACAGGTGGTCTCACATCTTCTTTTGGGTCAACCCCTTTTTGGCCTATCTTCCATTGCAGATTACTCATAGTTGCATATGGTCTATGTGGACGACCTCCTATACCGCTTCTTCCAGTACCTGTGCAGGCACCATCGGCCTAAGACCAGTGGTGTTAAAGCAACTAGGATTGGACTTATCAAGACTCAGAAGGCAGACTCATAAACCTGGAGATGTCTCAGATTTTTATTCCTATCAGTTGCTATGCAGTCTGGTTGGGAATATTTTCATTGCTTCCTTTTGTAGTTTTTGTTATCATAGGAGTTCCTTGAATAAAGCCAAGAAGGTGGGTCATCGTAAATTTGCAAAATGTGAATTGGGGTTTATACTTGAACACTCTCTTTGGGAATTCGAAATATTGGGATTCAGTTAGTTTCTTTGCAGGACGGGTGAATGATCCTGGTAAAACCCTCCCAAGAGCTCTTTCTTTTGTTTTGGGGTACTTTTCCCTCTTCTGGTTAAAACTGGTACTGTTCCCGTTAATCTTGAGTTGGGGTCTGATGGGCACTTCCCTGAAGTTGCTGGAATAATTGGAGGTGTTTGGTTAAGAGTTTGGAGTTCAAGCAGCTTCTGCATTATCAAGTATGGAATGTTTGTGGCTAAGATGAGTAGTGACTCCTTTCAGCTTTTGGGGATCTCATAAAGAGGCATGCTTCCTGAATTCCTCGCTAACATGCCGTTTGTCAATGTTGAAGTATTTGAAGCCAATCCTTGCTCTGTTAACTGAAAGGCAGTAGCTGCATTGCAGAATCTGAGGGATCCTGATGAATGTCTTCAGCAACTTAAAGCTCTTTCACATAGAGCTCAAGAGGGAGATAAAAGTTCCGGCAGTTAGCAGCAGATAGAGAAGGAATGCTATGATAGGAGGACTGAGATTGTGGGCTGGCAAATCTGTTGATGAAGAGATTTGGAAGCATGAGATGGTGATCCACAGTAAGTATTCGTATCTCAGTTTTGAGGATAAGACTGATTTTTTATGGAGATGGCAATGTTAGGACCCTTGTTAAGACCCGAAAGAAGTATGGGCTGATGATGTACGTGGGAAAAAGAAATGAGGGGTATCCTCAGCTGGCAGCCATGAGTGGAAATCTGTCAGAGTTTGTTAGAATGTGTGGAGAGAAATTTGGTTACAAATATCAGAGAATAGTGAGAGAGGGGACATCATTGAGTATTAGCGAGTATTGTTGTGAATGGAGAGAATTTTCTCTCAGTAAGAGCCTGGCTCAAGGACAGTAGGAGTCTTTCCTTCTGTATTTTCTGTTTTTGTCATTCAATAATACAATGTTCTTCTAAATTGTTCATTTCTCTGCATTTTTTCTCAGTTGTCAAAATCTGGTATTGTACTTTTTAAAAATAAGTTGAACCAGACGTACACTTAATATTTTGAGCAAACTGCATAAATTATTTTAATTTATTCGTGGCACACAAACCTTTCTTGCTCATAATTTGCATCCATTTTCCCTTATTTCTATTTGTTCAGTTTTTTTCTCATTTTTTCTTTTGTCCATCTCATCGAATAGCTTGATAAAAATTAATGTGCATGGAACTAGTTTAATTTTGGGTTAAATATGTTTTTTGTCCTGAATTTAAGCGAAAATTTATTTTTAATCTCTGAACTTTAAAAAGTATGCTTTTAGTCCTTGAAATTTTTTGAATGCTCATTTTTAGTCCTTTCGTCTAATTTTGTTAACTGAGAAGCTTAAGTGGCAAACGACATTCAATCATTAGTGTCCATGTGTCATTACCTTTTTTATTACCTAAATTTCTAAATTTAAAAAGTAAAAGAAAAAAAAAAAGAGAGAAAGAAAATGAAAACCTAGACGTCGTTCTTCCTTTTCCCTTCTTCCTCTTTTGCTATTCCGGTCAGCTCCTTCCAACACCATCGCCTTGGTCTCTTTCCCAACACCATCGTCGTGGTCTCCTTTCGTTGAACCCATTGTAAATTTTATTCTCTTTTTGATTTTCACAACCCAGAAGAAATCAACCCAGAAACCTGCAATTTTCAAAACACATATCTGCAAATGCAAAACGATCCACTGAGTTCTAGACCTTGGTGCCACATTAGCTCCTCTTGATAAAGAGTGATAGAGAGCTCTCAAAGTAATTTCTCCTCCAGCTTGTAAAGGTATCTATTTTTACAATCTCCATTATGAAGGCACCTATGTATCCCTTCCGGTCTAGCAGTGAGGTTCTTTTTCCTGGCTTTAACATGACCAAAGACTTTTGATTTCCACTCATGAGCGCCTCTTCCAGATGCATAGTAGAAGCTACAAGGTCTGTGTGAGTTCCCCAAACATCCTTCACTAATTCAGACAGAGAAGCTTCTGTGAGCCACCAATCATTCTCAAACTTAAATATTTTATGGAAGGTTCTGCTGCTACTTTCCTCAAATCTGATGCAGATTGGATGGTGATCCAAAAAGCTGACCCGAGGGTGAACAATAACAAAATCTCCTTGGAAACACATCCTCCATTCCACATTGCATAAGGCTCAATCTAGCCTTTTAAAAATTTTGTTGACACATTCAAAAATAGGTTCCCTCTAAGTAAACTTTGGCCCACTAGCCCCTAAATCCATATTCTTGCCACTGCTTATTCTTTGAGCCAAGGTATCACATTTGCTTTGATTCACCCTTGGGCCACTAACCTTTTTAGCTTGGCTAAAAATTTTATTATAGTTTCCTGCAAGAAGCCAAGCAATCTTAGAAGAGTTAAAGTTGTAATTTATTCCAAAGCTCTCCCATCTTTGTTTCAACACGACTAGCATAGACTTTTGTAAAGCATCAAGGTGCGCCACCTTAGGGTACACTTCACAATGAATGAATTGGGAGTGGGACTGTATATGCTGAATATTCACCAGATGCTCTTCTCCAACCAATGGTTATTCCTCCCAAGAAGTCTTAGCCAGTTGAACTCAAAAAACCATTATATCTCAGTCTAGAGAGAGTGCTCTAAAGTTTAATAGGATTAACTCTCAACTCTATAATAAACAAATTAGACGGGTGATAAGAATCTACATACTGCTTACAAAAATGGAAAAAAGGCTTTGCTTGTAGCACCTCTACAATTCCAGGCAAAAAGTACAATCCATATTATTTGCAGTCATGAGGAAACTAATCAAGATGCATTTGTGTCTCTGGAACTACCAAGGGAGTTCCATGTCAGATAGCATCAACAGATCTTCCAATCTCCTCTAGAGTGGGTCCTATACTAGAAGCAGAGGAAACAACTAGAGAAAAAATAAAAACATTGTTATTGGGGAAAGCATCGTTATTACCCGTACTTGGATTAGGTGGCCTTGTGTGTTGAGGTAAGACTCTCTGAAGCTCATCAATATCCATAATTAAGTCCCCCAAGCCATCTAAGTGATCTAATTGAGGTCCACCTGTCCACGCCCGTGGCCCAATAATAGCAGGGCCCTTTTAGGAAGCAACAACAATCTCGGGTTGGGCCTCATGCCTTTATGGCACCTCCACTGCTAGACTAGTTTTGTCACTTTGAATATCTTGGTTATTGTTCTCCTTGGTATGGCCCACACTGCCAAGAATGACATTCTTTTGCTAGCACTCTATATTCCTCATATTGCAATCAACAGTGGGCCCCTTTTGTGGGTTTGCTTTTGTACCCTAATGCGAAATAGAAGCAGCCCATTGTGGAATTTCATGCGTTTATTGCTCAGAGATTGCCTCCTGATGGGTACCCTCCTTGGGATTTGCACCTGCAGCTTTATCCACCTCATCACGCAAGAGACGAAATTGTGACCTACCATGATCCAAATTTTTTCTCGTAGTACCACGCACCTCTTTTTCATTCTCCTTGCCACATGCTTTCCTCACACAACATGGTTTCTGGACCACTAACCAAGGCCCCACCTCTACCTCCTTTGCCACCGTTTTGCTGAGCCTCTTGTTCCTCATTAGCATCCTTCTCAAATCAACCTTCTTTATAATGGCCAAACTTCTCACATGAGAGGCACAAAAGGTGTAAACCCTAATATTCCACTCTATAGGTCTTCTCTTTAATTTCAAATAGGGGAAGCAGAGGTTGAGAGAGATCTACCTCGACACATAGGCGCACATACTTACCCCGAGGTTATTCATACTTTTGCTTGTCAACTTTAACGGTTCGCCCAATTCAATTGAAAAAGCTAAGAACCCATCAAAATATTAATTAAAAAATGCTAAGAACCCAAAATAGGAAATCCCATTGGTAGAGCAAATTTTCAATACTCCTATAGTACATATTTCATTCCAGATATTTAGTTAATGATGGATCTACAATACATGATGTATGTTTGATATGATTTTTAATTATTTGAATTTATTCAAAATATAAGACACTTGTCAATTTTTATGATGCTGTATGTACTATAGAATACTGTAAAATTTTTTCCATGGGGTTCGTCTTAGGACTCTTTATGAAAGGAGCATATCCATTAGCTGAGAGCTAGTGAAAAACTTCACGTCCTGATTTCTACATGAACGGGAGGGGATCCGTACCCATAACTCACGCGAAATCGCAAACCACTAAGAATGTTTGGAAATTAGTTTTGTGAACCCTAATATCAAATTTTTGAAAATTTTCACGAACTGCCAATGCTTCTCGGATTCGCGAATCAGGTTTATTTTTTAGGTTTGAGCTGCACTCAAATATAGGTTTTCGCTTATTGATGTGTTGGCTTGTTCTGCTTTGTGATTTTTGAATTAGTTATGTGATTTGAGAAAGTTGAATGCTATGAACTAGTACAAACGGAGTGGGATCCTTAGATGTGGTTAAATTTGCTTCTCCGATTTTGTGTGATGGAATCTAAAATTTGTTATTTTTTTAATTGGTACTACATGATATGACACCGCTGTGAATTGGGTTGTTCATGACTTTGTTCTTCGGCGGTTTGGACAAAAATGCTCATGACCAAGTAATTGTTGTTTTAGGCTTTTAGCTATTGCTCGTTATTGATTTCTTTGGCGTCAACTGATGGACCCGATTGACCTCAAAGTTTAAACCAAACATAACCACTCAATTGTTGCTGATGTGATACCTTAGGGGCTGTTTGGTTTGTATTTTCATTTCCTGTTTTCATTTTTTGTTTCCCGTTTTCTAAAATTTTACAAAGGAAAACCTGAAAATGCTGAAAACAGAAATGTTCTGTTCTGTTTTCAGCATTTTCAGGTTTTCCTTTTGTAAAAATTTCAGAAAACAGAAAACAAACTGAAAACAGAAAACGAAAATGCAAACCAAACAACCCCTTATCTTTCCTATGGAGTCAAATGAGGCCATTTTCATTTTTTTTTTGTAACAAAGGAAACAAAAACAAAAAAAACAAAGAAAAAAAAGAAGCTAAGATCATCTTGAGAACGCAGTCCCGATCTTATTAGCCAGAAGAGCAAGAGTAACCATAGGAGAACATTCCTTAAGAATAAAAATGTCTTCTAAAAGGTTAATTGCATCATTGGCCAATATATCTGCGCACCAATTGACTTTCCGAAGCCGATGAGAGACTGATCGGCAATTTTCATTTGACTATATATTATGTAGATGGATTATTTGTAAAGCTGTACCTAGTAATGTTAATAAGGGAAAGGTTACTGCCCCTCCTTGTACCCTATCACCACTCCTAATTTATTATCTTAATAAGAGTTTCGCTATTCATTGTCTTAAGGGCAATGGTTAAACAACTCATGAACAAAAATTTAGTATTGAAGAGTGTAGAGTATTTAATTCTACGAAATTATTTTCAATTTATTTTAAATGTAAAGTTTTCATTCATGGGTTGCTTAACCATAGCCCTAAGAACAATGGATAGCACAACCATTTTAATATTTATATATTAACAATTAAATTTTATAGGTCTTAAAAACATATTTTAAATTAGAGTGTGTTTGGTACAATTAGATCAAAATATAAATAACTAAATAGATCAAAATTTGGGGGGGGCCAATTAGTTAAAATGCTATTAATTTTTACTTATATTTCAAGAAATTATATATACATGTTAGCAATTTTTTCTCACAATGGAGGGCCAAGGCCCTCTCATTATATATACGTAGTTCCGCCCTTGATTTTATGCAATAGAGAGATAAATTTTGATTAAAAATAAAAATTCATCGACTCTATTGTAAACTCACGATTTATAAGAGTTAGAAAAAGATTGTCATAATCTACTAGATTATACTAAGAAAAGAGCTTGAGAGTGAGTTAACGCAGATCGACTACCCAAGCTCGTAAACTCTTAAGATTTTAAGAGTTGACTCAAGAGTATAACCATCATCTCTATAATTAATGCGTGCATTTAAAAAAGAATTTAATCTTTTTATATAATTTAATATTTTTAATGGAGTATTAATTTTATTTGTTAATATTTCTTTCAATACCTCTAATTCTAAGAATAAATAAAGACCACCAATATCAAATGTTCATAAAAATAAAAATCTTTTCCAGACCGATGCAATATCTTTTCAATTTATCTTCGCTTGATATTTTAAATTTATATAAATCAAACAAAAAAACCAAACATTTTTTATACTCCAAAATTTGTTTAAATTGACTCTCAATACAAAAAATAAATTGATCTAATATATATACAAGAAATAATTAACACGAAAAGATTCTTGAGTTAATTGAATTATAAGAATGTGATTGAGAATGTAAAAAGATAAAAAAAAAATAATATGAAAACATATAAGATTTAGCTTTATAAAATATTGGGCCTACATTAAATTAGTATTTTTTTATATTAATTGTATTACTAAAAAGCTTTGTGGCGTTGTGTTAAAAGTTAATATTTTTTTATGAGTTATATACTGTCTTAGTCTCTCACTTTGTAGTCACCATGCAGTTTAATCCCTCATTTTTAAAAATAACTGTTTTAGTCCCTCACTTTGTAGTCCGTCATGCAGTTTAGTCCCTACCGTTAACTCTCACTAACGGCGTCATGACGTGGCCAGTTAAGTGCTTATGTGGCTGTTAAGTGACAGTTAAGCATCCCACGTAGGATTAAAACGACGTCGTTTTGATAGACGCAAATCATTCACTCTAGTCCCTCATTTTAAAATTTAAATTTGACTCCCAAATCATTCAGTTTAGTCCCTATTTGACTGAAACCCTAATATTTCTCTTATCCCTAACCTTGAATCCCAAACATTCTCAGTAATTCTCCTTCTCCTTCTTCTTTCTTCATGAACTCTAGTCTTATCGATGCTTTCTTAGATTCGGATTCCTCCTATAGTTGCACAGCGCACCCTGAGCTTCTCTCTCTGAGCCATCGATTGAAGAAAGAAAAACGACGCACCCTAACGACAAACGAAGACGGAGGCGCAAGGTGACTTTGCGCCGGACGGCGGCACTCCCAGATTACTTTTCACCGCGACGCAAGGCACAGTGGCGCATGGAGTAGACTCTGCTTTGCACGATGAACGACGACAAAGGACTCTGCTTGAGGAAACGATGTGAGGAGGTGAGAAACGAGAAGGTAAATTCCTCTGTAAAATTAGGAATTTTACTTAACCATTCCTATTTACCTAGGGACTAAACTGAATGATTTGGGAGTCAAATTTAAATTTTAAAATGAGGGACTAAAGTGAATGATTTGCGTCTACCAAAACGACGTCGTTTTAATCCTACGTGGGATGCTTAACTGTCACTTAACAGCCACATAAGCACTTAACTGGCCACGTCATCACGCCGTTAGTGAGAGTTAACTGTAGAGACTAAACTGCATGACAGACTACACTGCATGACGGACTACAAAGTGAAAGACTAAATCAGTCATTTTTAAAAGTAGGGGACTAAACTGCATGGTGACTACAAAGTGAGAAACTAAAATGGTATATTACTCATTTTTTTATATTGATAGTATTACTATTACAAAATTTAAGGTCTTACATTAAAAATTAGTATTTTCTTATATTGATAATATTATTTAAACTTTTTTTTGAGACCTTGTAAATTTTGGGACCTTACGCCAGAGTCTCACTTGCCTAAGCTGATTTGTTTTTTTTCATAAAAAAGTACTACAAGATCAAACCCCGTATCCACACGATAATTAAATTTAATTATTTTTTTATTAGTTTTTTTTGTTTCATAGAAAATTAGTACAACCTGGGATCAAATTTGACACCCACACACATGTTCTTATGCATTCATCAATTAAACTATACGACTAAATAATTATTTTTTATTATTTGAACGTCTTAAAAAGTTAAAAACTATAATAAATATTTTTAATTTTACGTGTAAAAATTTATATTATGACTCTACGAGACAATACTTCTTGATAGTTAAGACCTAACAGAGAGAGTACTTCTTTGTTGCAGGTTCAGTATTGATTATTAAAGGTTTCTCAATTACTATTGTTGCCTATTAGGTATTTGGTGGGAAGAAAAGATGTCATCTCTGGGCACTTCGAAGGGGATTCTGGAAATTGCCAAGTTCGGTGTCTATGTCACTGTCCCTATCGTTCTTATGTACGCTTTCGCTAACAATACCAAGAACCTCCAAAAGTTCATGGGAAACGTACGTATTCTCCTTCTCTCGCGTTCTGTTTCTTTCTGATTTAACTTTTTGTTTAAAGGTTTTGATCTCTTTGTTACTTGAGAATTGGATAGGAAGGAGTGGATTATATTTCCATCTTCGATTGTTTCAAAAACCCCTCTTAAATCATAGCAAATTGAACTCTTTGGGGGTGTGTTTGGGGGATAAGGGATCACAAACCCTTGTTATGTGTGTGGTTCTCAATTCTCATGTGGATTTAATGAAGTGATAATTACTATTTGAGTAGGGTTTAGTTCTGGAATTAATTGAGGATAGGACAAGAATCATGATTTCAGTTCTTATATGTTTTTAACTTAACTGTGTGAGGTGTGATTGATGATTTTTGGAGTCAGATTTCTATTTAGCACTTGCACTTTTATTATATCACATTATTGAAGAGGACAGAGCTTTGTTGCCAGTGGAAGTTTATTTGTTCATGCATTGTTTTTCAAATCAATTATGCTCTGAATTCTTATCATTCTGAGCATGAATGCAACTATTGTTCAATTGTTCTAAGGCTAGCTTTGTTACTAAGGGAAGTCTCATTAGCTGTTAGTTCGTTAGCCGAATTAATCATATCCGCCTGATGCCACTTTTGAATTCTTATCATTCTCAATTTCTGAGCATGAAAGCAATTACTATGAAATTGTTCTCTGATCTAATTTATTGTCTTTCTTGTAAATTATATTTTCTTCTTATCTTGTTACAGAAGTCATATGTTGAATATCCCCCGGAGGCACCAAGGCCTCCATCACCAGAGGAACTTAGAGAGATGGCGCGGGAACTCGCTCGTAAAAGGAACAATCCTTGATGCATCATGTGGTCAGTTGTGCTTTGGTGGTTGTGTAATGTAATCACTGATCATACTGTTAAATTTGTTATCATTATGCGTAATAATGAATTATACACTACTCTAAATAAATATAAAAGTTTTTAATGGAAATATTTTTTTTTCCCTTTGCTTAAATATATTTTTAATCTCTGTAAAATTCATGCTTTTGGTTTTGGTCCTTATAATTTTTTTGTTTGTGTAAAATATTTTTATTTGATTTTAGTCCTATTCTTCACAATAAGTAGGGACTAAAATAGAAATTAAAAAAATTAGGGCAAAAAACCAAAGAAAAAATATTATAAGGATGAAAAAATCAATATAGCAATGAAATGGCAAGCAACTCTTCTATTGGGGATTGATTATTAGCTCTTAAACGTCTCTAGAGTTTATTTCTGTTGTTATATTGCTCAAAGTGTTAAGAACCCAAGAGTTAAATAAATATCCCTAGTAACTGAAAAGGGAGAAAAATATTTTGAATTTTGATTCTCACTGTTATGAACTTCATACTCAGGCAATACTTGTGATTTACATTTTTCATTTTCCATCAGATGAGATAAAAGTTCATGCTAATATCACTGTATGGGTTAATGCAATTTTTAATCTACTTCATATGTAAATGTTTGAATTAATATCTACAGGTTTTTTTTTTTTTAAACTAGATGAGGAAAATATTTGTGCTGCTGCTAAGTGTGGCTGTTACAAGAGGAAGAAAAAGGAAAAAACAATGGCACCAAAGTAGACAAAAAGAAATTCATCAATTTAATTAAATCTTCTTTACAAAATTAAGTGGGGATCAATTTTCTTAATGGAATCTCAACTCAAATGCTTTGCTATGATCTTGTTTTGTTGCTCCAACCACAATTGTTGTTGTCGCAGCAAAGTTTCTTGTTGCATTTGGTTATTAACCCTTTCACTAGGCCATGGTCCAAAGGGATCATCATCTTGTTTGGGTGTTGAAAATGTTATCTCATTGCAATCTCTTGCACTAAAAGTTGGTGCCACTGGTGAATTAAAAAAAAAATGTTCTCCAGAGTTAATGAAGTCTTGATAAACATGAGTTGGTGCTTCCATTGAACCATTAAAATTCAAATTTTGCACTTGAAATGTTGATGTTGGATAATCATTCTGAAAAGGGCATTGAGCTCTAAAGGTTGGTGCCATTGTTGTCAGCTCACTTGGATTCATGTCGCCGAAAATCATATCCAAATTCGTCATGGGACCGGAACTTTGATTACAGAAGGTTGATGCAAGAGGATCAAAGGGTGGTGCTAGATCAAAAACATCACAAAAGTTATCATTGGAGGTGGTAGAAGGAGCAGCAGCAACAACAGTTGCTGTATCTTCAAGGAATGGATTGTATTTGTGTTGAGGCATTGAAACTTGATCAATTAAGGTGTCAAATGGGTCAAACCCATTTCCCAAATTTGGTGATTTTTCAGTTACTACTGTCTTTGCTAAAACTATCTCCCAACAATCTTTTGCGTTCTTCTGCTGAAAAATATCCAACTCATTTTGCTCTTCCTGTTGCTGCAAATCATCAAAGCTCACAACATCAAAACTCGACCGCGATGTTTGATCAACTGGCAACGATTGTGTGGAACCAGAACCAGAGACAGAACCATTTGCACTAGCAAAATCATCATCACATTGTGATTCTTTCTCATCAGATTGATCTGAATACACATCTTGCTCAATGGGACTTGTGCCGCCGGCATCAGTGGCACTCATGAGATCTTCCAATGAGGTGCATTGAGATCCAAAGTCAGATCCACTCTCAAAAAACCTCTCAAGTGTCCCATACCTTTCACTAGATAATTCATCTTGTGATGATGAAGAACTTGGACCTACTACCACCACATTAACATGGTCCTTTGAAGGAAAAAAATGTCTTGAACTTGAAGAACCATTGTTATTGTTATTATTTGCTTGGTCTTTCAAGAACTCTTGAAGTGTTTCCATAAGCTCTTCAGAAACCTTTTGCACACTTGGGTACTCATAGGACCTCCCAACTCCTATGTTCACACAGAATGAATAGAAACCAGATAACTCATCAAATTGCTTGTAGGATTTCACGCAAGCATTGAACGTGGTTACACATGCCGAAACTGGCAAATGGAAGAAGTTATCTAACACAACAGCTAGTCCATCAGAGATATCTTTATAAAGATCAAAACTTTCTTGAACAATAGCATAGAGAGAAATCTGAACCAATCGGTTCGCCTTGGCCGAACCGGTTGGTCTTGTGCCTATTGCTCTGTCCAACAACCTCTGCCAATGTAAAATTCTATCAAGCACCATTGTAGGCTTCATGTCTTTGATTCCTGGCTCGTTAGACAACCTGTTGCTCCTTCCATTTCTGTCGCGAAACCGGTTGTTATGGTATGTGAAGCGGCGTTGAAGCTTCCCAGTTAGGAAGCAATCCAAGCGTTCATCAAGGTACAAAGCAAATGTTCTAATGAAAGCAGTGTAGTCCCAAGGGCTAGATATGTTGGAGTCATCTTTGAAACTCGAGAGGTTGAGGATTTTGGCACCCCTTTTCATTGCATGGAAGACTTCCCTAGGGAAATATGGATCACCATCTTGGAAGATTCTAAGCACAATCATTAAGGATTTCAGGGCAACAACCCAATTGCGCGTCTTGCCTATGCGTTTCCCTATGCATTGGGCACACGCGGATGCATATACTTTGTTGGAAGAGACTATGCTCACGATTTCATTCATGTAACGCTCTTCAATGGGATTCTTGTCATGTACTGTGGCTTTGAGGATGGCCACTTCTAGATTTGCTGCATTGGTTACCTTGGCTAAGCTAATGCTTGTTTGGTCCTTCACCGCTCCTATCGCCTTCCTTAGCTTGCTTGGCATCGTGAATCAAATCAATATGAAATTCTCGTCGCCCTTGTAGTTTCTTACAAGACTTCAACGTTACTAGCAAGCAAGGTTTTAAATTGCTGGTGCAATTAGTCAATTTGTGATAAATAAAGCTAAATATGTTCAGATGCAACCTTAGCTTGCTTGACAAGATGAATCAAATTAAAAAATTGATGTTCTTATGGCTTCGTTAAGAATCTCAACATTACTCGCAAGATTTCAAATTGCCGTTGCAGTTATACTCTCATTGCAATGAAATGTGGTCTTCTTAAGATTGCTTGGCTCGGTGAATCGAATTAACAAATTTGGTAATGCTGTCCTCTTGGATTCTTTCAGGATTTCAACATTGTCAGCAAGATTTCGATGAACGGTTGTTACGGTTGAATGTGGTCGGTGGTCTTGGTACGCTGAATCAAATTATTGAATTGGAAATGGGATATCACATTATTAGGCATTTGAAGGTTGTTGTAAAGTTTTTGTTACAAAGAAAAATGAGAGGATTTTCTGAGAACCTTTTTTTGATCTCAAAACAAAGAGTTTGAACGTTCAATTTGGTCTATTTTTAGTGATGAGTGAATTTTGATTTTGACGGTGGAGAGTAAAGGTGGGAGACAAAACCTGGGAATATCGTTATTTTCAGTTGACCGGTATATGCTTTTGACTTTTTAATTAGTAATGTAACTTAGCATTTATTTTTGTTAACCTTTTCGGTTATCTTGGGAAAAAAAACGAAAAAGATTTTAACGATATTTTCTGTTGAATGAATATATCTATGTCCCTATTTATAGAAATAAAATGGCAAAAAAGTTTCGTTATTTATATAAATAAAAGCATCCATTTTAACGTTTCCTTTGTGACAAACTGATAATGATATACTTCTAGTTGAAAAGAAACAACATTTATATTCTTCAACTAAGTAAAAGAGTTGATAGGCTCATCATCGTTTCTTCCCAAATGACAAGTTAGCAGTATAATTGTCATTCAATTATCAAAAGGCTTAATTGCATTTTTGGCTGCTTAGTAGCTAAGATCAATATCTAGTTTCAGTCTTTATTTTTTTTCTAGTGTTTTCTATTCTTTAAATTTTTTAACATTCATTTTGTAGTTTTGACAATATTTTTCTCAAATTATAACAGATTTTTTAACACATTAATAAAAAATTGAATGATGTTACTAAGAAAACACTGAAGGAGGTGCTGATTGATCACGTGAAAACGAATGTCTGTAAAATCATTGTGATGGTTGATCATGTGAAAACCTCAAGGCATGGAGAAATTGAAGAACGTTACAAGCGCTATACAAAATTTTGAAATAGGAGGCACTAAGTATTTACTTCCTAATAAATATTATGAAGAACATTTTCAAAAACAAAACTTATTTTCTAGATGAGATAAAACGATTAAATGATATTAATCAATATTTTATTTGACATGAAGATGTTAATTTTGCTTATGTTCAAAACTAGCAAGTATATATAATACATACTAGCTATTCTATTGACAGACTAAAACCTTTTCTAGATATTTTGATCCATTGACTTATTAATAATCCCAAATTATTTATCAAATTCCTCTAGGCAATATCATACCATCCTTAGGCATTTACTAAATTAACCATACCATGTTACTATCACAAAGTTGTAGCCCAATACTTATAAAGAGTAGATTGATAATTACAAGAATTCCTAAATATTCTAGTTACATGATTTAATTATTCCAATACAATTTTACATAGTTTCTACATGATTAAATACAGCAGGGAAAATGAAAAAGTAAGGAAATAAAAAGATATCAACATTTCATTATACTATACATAAGAAGCTATGGTTGCACATTGAAACTCATGTCCAAGATTCATCATGGACTAAGTGTTAGATTCCCAATTAGCTACAGTAAAATTCATTTCGGCAAAAGAGAATAAGGGCCCATTTGTTTACACTTTTACAAGAAAAAATAATCCTAGAGAAGTAAGAATTTCTTACTTCCGTCAGATCTGCGTGGATCCGAAGTCACTACAAATAAAAGTAATTCCGGACAAATATTGCCCTTAACCCAAACAAGCCCTAAGCCTCCTTCCTTGAATAGTGCTTTGGTATCTGTGTTTTCAATTTTGCGCTGACAACAATTGTTTACAAACAAGCTGGAAAGCTTAGGAATTGAAGGACCTTTCAATTTCTTCAAGAGAGCGTCCCTTAGTTTCAACAATGAAGTAATAGGAAAACGCTGCAGCTAAAAGGGAAACTGCTCCAAAGCTGGCATATACAGGTGCAACTCCAAATTTCTCCACCAACTCAAGGAAGAATAGTCCCACCACAAAGTTGCAAACCTAGAATAGAATTACAATGGACAAAAATGAAAATAAACTAAATAGCCTCAAAAGTTCCACCACAAGTACTCCTTTTTTCCAGTTTTTCTTATATAAATTCTGAGAAACAAGAAATAGGATGAAAATTAAAAATGAAAATGCAATGGACCCTTAAAGCATGTATACTTTGCATTTGCAATTTGCATTTCTTGTTTTTATTTTGTGTTTTTGTGAATAATTACAATACGAAATTATTTCCCTTTTATTTTATGTTTTTTTGAGATTTATTTAGCAAACAATCAAACATTGGAAACAGGTGTAAACAACTCAAATTTTTTTTTAATGTATGTAAGTTATGTCTTCTCACTTACAAACCGAACACAAAAACACTGTTTTTCCTTTTATCCCCTCCCTTCCCCACCTTTGGACCAAAACACCTACAAAAATAGAAAATGGAACTAAAAAATGAAAATACAAAGTAAATAAGCCCTTAGCCATTTTGCTTTGTTAATTTTTTATTGTCATTTTACGAAATCAAGAATAAAAATGTAGACTTTTTGTTGAAGAACGTGTTATTACTCTGCTATGCATTTCTGTAATTAGTTATAAATTGAGAGATATAATAGGAATCTAAGCTATTAATTTTAATGAAACTAGAATTACAATTATTATTTTTGTAATTCTTGTGCATAACGTTAAACACTAAACAAGAAACGTGGGAGTACCAAAAAAGAGGTGAAATAAAAGAACTTTAAATAGAGGAATAAACATAAAAGATGTTTTGATTCTCACCCAATGGGTAGAAAAACTGAAGCCCATTATCTTCCCTCGTGTCCTGGTGCTGCTAAGCTCTGGTATAATGATGCCAGTTACAGGACCAGCTCCAATTGCAAAAGAGAATATATACCTGTACAATGCATCATCGAAAAATACTACGAAGTTAAAATTAAAATTTTTGTCCCTATAATTGACCCTATTTTTCGTTTCAGTCCCTTAAGAAAAAGCTTCATTTTGATCCCTGTATGTACAAATGCTGACGGCTTAGCCATTTCTATTTGGTTTTAGTCATTATACTTGACATTGTATTTTATTTTGGTCGCTAAGCAAAAGCCACTCCTGAAGGCTAAAAATGAAAAACAATGTCATGTATTGGGATCAAGATCAAATAGTATGGGCTAAACAGTAAAAGTTGATACATGTAAGGACCAAAATAAAATGTTCTTTCCTTAGGGACTAAAATGAAAAATAACGCTGAGTATATTGACTAAACTATTAATTTAACCCACAAGAAACATTGAAATTGCTTACATGATAGTTCCTAGTATTGATAAGTTGTTTCTGAGTTGCTCATCTAATGGAAAGGTGACAGCATAGACAGCAAGAAACATTGAAATTGCCTACAAAGAACCAAGAGTGACAGTCACAAGTAATAATCTTAGTGAGAAAAGGCAAGTCTTGGTGAAAAAGATTCAGTGTGTATGTCTGTGCATGCATGACAGGAACTTCAAATATAGGCCTCTCTTCTATATGCATATTATTAATACTGGATCTCTGTACAAATCCGTCAAGAGAAAGAAATTGAAGATACACAGAATAAAAGTGAAAATAACAAAGAAAAGAGGTGGAATTTATGGTGTCTTCACCTCCCAAGCCCCAATCCTTTCCTCTCCAAAATCTTGCCTAACTCGTCTCCTTTCCCCATCACATTTTATGAGACAAGCCATCACTCTATTCATGCCTTCATCAGCATCCGGTTATGCTTCCCAGCATGAATATTCCCTCTAGTTTCCCATTTTTCCATTTTACTGGAAAGTGTTGATCCTATACTTCCTATCCCCTTTCTGTCGGTGAAATTTGCCTTCATCTATGCACCCTTGCATGCGTGTTCATGACAATGTGTGTGCGCTTTTGTGTACATATAATTACCTAGAAAGAAGCTATGAACATCTTGTTCGTACTCACCATTCCTAAGTAGCTTCCTATGAGAAGTTTCTGTCTCCCCTCCCTATCAATTAGGTATAAAGCACAAAGTGCACCTGAAGAAACAACAGTTCACAGCAATCAGAATCTTATTCCTAGAAGAAACTTTCTATTGAGGAAAATAATGTAGAACATACGGCAGACCTGCAAAGTTAGTAAGCCCAATAAACAGGCTTGCTAAAGCACTGCTTTGAACTCCAACCTCTTGAAAGGTCAATGATGAAAAGTAAAGAACTCCATTTATGCCTGCAAATTGCTGAAGTACAAAAAGAGCACCTCCAATAAAGGCAACTGCAATGACACAAGAAAACCCACTGAATTTTATACCTCTCATACCATGTGTAAGTAATGATTAAAATATGTACTTGTCTATGAAGGAAAGTTCTATTTTACAAAGTTTGTGGAGATCCCACGTTGACTAGAAATATAAGCAAACTAGTTTATAAGGCTTGGACACTTCTCTTCCATTGAGCTAGCTATTGGGGTTGAGTTTAGATCCAATCCCTTTCTAATACAGTATCAAAGACTATTCAATCCTTATATTGGGCCTCATAGATGTCCAATCCTACAAACTGCACGCTCCAAATGTGTAGTCGTGGACATGCATGGACCTCTTTAGGCTAGCTTTTAGGGTTGAGTTAGGTCCAACCCATTTCTAATTTTAATGAAATTAAATTCATTCCCGTGTCCACAAGAAACTAATTCTTTAACGTACTCATATCTCTCCAGACATGATATTCAATTTCAACCTATGATAGGGAAAAGTATAACATTCCGTGAACAGGATGTTGCCTACTAGTAACAGCCAAAACCACCTTGACACAACCTCTAGAATGTGGCTCCTCCAAGATCTCTGACCATCTGCTGTCCAAATCACTCCCATCATTCTTGCTGACAGACTGAAATTCTTCAATTGCACCCTCAACTTCAGATGCTCCCCAAAGCTCACGTACTACTCTTTTAGCATCATGTATTCTCCCAGCCTGAGCAGAAGCATTGAAGCTTTATAAACAGCAGAAAAAGTCTTAGGTTGCATTTGGTCTGGCTTCTTTTTGGGCTTCTCTCTTTTCTTCATAAAAAAAAAAAAAAAAAAAAAGTAGTTGATGATCATGTGTAGTGGTGGAGATGATTGTAACTAAAAATGTTGGGAACAAATAATAAAAATTCTAAGTAGTTTTGAGAGAAGTTTTAAGAGAACTAAAAGCTCAAAATTCAAGCTTCTCGAGAAGCTCTTATAGTTAGGGTTTTCTTCACTAAAAATAAGAGCTTTTGAAAAATTATGTTACAACTTTAGTTTAAAAAGAAAAGAGAGAAGTCCAAAAAAGCTAGGCCAAATGCTACTTTAATTGTCAACTAAGTAAATAACAAACTCCTACCTTGCAGAGCCAGCGTGGACTATCCACAGCAAACTGCATACCAAGTGCCACGAGAAAACCAGGGATGCTTGCAATATACAGCATTGTCCTCCACCTGAAATATTAAATATGTAATTGTTGGTGCCATGTATGCACTGTTTGGAACATAATTTTCTGTTTTTAGACTGTTAACATACAAGTGACAGAAGAATCGTAATCAGAGGAGATTCAAAAACTGCTCCTTGCATGTCTGATTTCAGTGAACGTTATAAAATTGCATCCTGTCAGATTAAGTGGACATAGTATTGAAATCAAGACAAGTCTAATGGACATTGTTACACTTGAAGTATGAGACAAACAATATATTATTTTCAGTTGAACAATGTACAGATGTTTACAACATTTATAGGCTAATTCTACCAACACAAATTATGGAAATACAAGGAAATAAAATCTAATAAATGTGTACAAATCAAAATGCCCTAATTACTCTCCTTATTGCAGGAAATAAGGGAAAGCAAATACTCTAAGCAAGAATAACTGAAAATCTGAACTGAATGCAGTAATCATGCCACACAACAGTTACCAAATTCACCATAGCTGTTTCAGAAATTACAGCACAAGGCAGCATGCCTGCTGCTGTGGCTCTGCATCCATTACGTTCAATTGAAATAAAAGAATGTGTAGATATTAAATATAAGCCACATCCTTGGATTTTTCATTTTATCACTATTCACTAATCTATGTGTTCAAATTATTGAGAGAGAAAAGGGAGAGAATGGAGAGTGAATATTCTGAAATCAACATTGACTTTGTTGTGGTCCTATGTAGTGCTGTTGTTGTATAAAATCATAAAGATTAATTCCTATTAATAATTATACTAGACTCTTAATCCTAATTAAATAAGAAAAAAAAAGCATGAGATGATAAGGAAAGGAAATACTTTAACTAATGAGAAAGAGATAATGAGAAAATATAGAAACTAATCTTAAGATACCCTAAATTATTCCAAGATATTATTTCATATTTTTTACATACTCTAGAACTTCTCCTAAACCTAAGGCTTACTAAGATTTAAGCTTGTTACAAATATGTCTTTTATTTTATTTTAACTAGAAACTCCGCAAATCATGGCCTCAAAGGAAGCAAGGCTGCTGAAGATGTCAAAGAAATATCAAACTGCGACAAGTTACAGCTGGGACTGTTGAGGGGGACCAGGCTACATTTGTTATTTGCAAGGACAGCTGGAGGGTCAAAATGATTCACTGGACGCATAGCCAAGAGAATGCTGCGAGGCCAAGATTAACCAGGAGTACAGTGGGGTCAGGATTATTTACTGGGAAAGCCATGAGGCAATGATAATTCACTAGAAAGCAGCAGGGCTAAGATAGCTTACTTGGAAAGCCGCTGAACCCAAAATAATAGAAAGATAACCTGAAACAGCTCGAAAAATACCAAAATGTTGATCACACAACCTGAGATTGGTGAACCGATGTCAAAACAAAGAGGAGGCATCGTGAGTTGATTGGTAGTAGGGCCTCGATGCACCATACTCTTAATCCTAAAGGAATAGAGAGTGAATATTCTGAAATTTATATTGACGGTTTGGGTGTATGTCCTACGATCTATGACTATTAGAACATCAATCAGGTAAGTTCTAACAAATGGGCTGAACAATTCGAGTTTTCATGACATTGTGTCCAAGCTGCTAACAGAAGATACCTATTCTTAAACTTGAGGGGAGGTCAAGATGTAGTTAAGCTGCTAATAAATTAGGAGGGTCAACTTGAAATCCCTGAAATCAAGTGATTTAGTTAGAATATGGAATTGTATTGAATGAAGGGATTTGATTAGGTAGTTTTCCAGATTTAGGAATGATTTAGTTTCTTGTGTTTTCTACTGACACTGTATTATAAATTCAATGATAAGGCGGAAAATTTCAAAAACTTTTCTGATCTTATATTCCGTGACAATTTACATCAATTTAGTATTAAAACACAAGTGAAGATTGCAAGTTAAATGCCAATTCCACGAGTCTACGAGGAAGAAAATACAAAGAACCTCACCAGTGTGGATCATTCTCCGAAGGAATTCCAAGAAACAGTGAAGCAATAATGCCAAGGCAAGTGCCAATTTGACATAAGGACCCTAGGGCACCCCTATATTTTGTTGGAGCAACCTACACCAAATATGAAAGTGAAGAGCCGTGTGAAACAGAGTAAACAGACTTGCTATTGCTTTTTTAAATTTCCTTTCCTCCATAAATTTAAATATTATACCAAGAGTATTGTGTTTGAAATATTTCTTTGGATGTATACGTGGGACAGGCATATTTGAAGTATGATTATATTAAAAATGAAAACAACTTAGAACTTATCCTGTTTGGTTTCGATTATAAATTTATAATCAATAAATAAACACCTCTCTTGGTAAATATTATGAAATTTTTTATATGATGTAGACTGTAGAGATCAGACAAGTCAAACCAGAATAGATTGTGAATGAGAAAATAATTATGTTCAAAGAATGTTGATATCAACATATACCTCAGATATATATATTGGAACAAGAACGGTATTCACACCTATACCAAGACCAACAAGAAATCTTCCCCCAATTATGTCACTCAAGGAATTGGCTTTTGCACTGTCACAGATTGGAACTTGTAAGTTAACAATGTCCCCAAGCAAAGCAACTACTAAATCAAAGTGCTAGGAATCTAAAGGGTAAGATAAGTATTGATGATCAACAACATTAAAGAGCCAATCTAGTTATATTAATAAATCATCTATATTTATCAAAATCATATTTTAGAACAAACGGTTAAATAATAGCAGATAAAACACTACGGTAGTGACACTCTACACACCAGCCATTTTTCAACACGTTAAAAATCCGCTCAGACTTTTAAGTTATCTGACAAAAGTTTAAGTATGAAAATATGTTTCTTATTGAACAAATAGTCGCAGATATTATCTTACCTAAAAGAAAAATACGAACCCTTTGTATGTTTTTTCTCTACAAGCCGGGTATAAAGAAGGTTTAAAAGAATTAAATTTAGAACCATGGGATAAAGGCAAAATTTTGCAGTGCTATTAACTCGTAACAATCAATATTTTGGAACCAAAAGTTTTCAGGTCACTCAAAGCAAATTCCAATCCTTCCCCTCAGCTCATATGAACCTTTTGAGAAACAGAGACTTCAGTCATGCATAAGGCCAACAACTCTATGAAGATATAGTGGCTTATAAACTATTGTAATTGTCCTTACAAAATTACAAAACTAAAAGTACTCTTACAACATGTACAGGAAGAAAATTAAGAGGAAATCAGAAAATAAAAACAGTGCTCGAAACTAAATTCTGTATTCTTCTTCTGGTATGCCAAGAAAATGTATCGAATTTTTCATAAAATTGTCAAGTTTGTTAAGTTTACACAATGAATGAGTCCAATTTAAATCCATAAGAAAAACCAGTAAGCTTTTGAAAAATAAGAAAGGAGTTAATTTCAAAAAGCAAGCAATTGAAACAGTTATGAAAATCACATCATAAAAATAAATGGCTTTTTCCGTAATGAAGCTTTGGATCTGATGTGAGATAGCCAGTTAAGAGGATTTATTTTCAAAACAATCACATGAAAGCTAAACAATCTAAAGATCCTCAAAGGAAAAAACAATGGTGCCAACAAGGATTAAGGGTATGCTATCAATTTCAAACGTGAGCCGACAAGAAAGTTTATTTTCATTAAACCATGCGTGATACCTTATTATAGCCCCAAGGATTAAGGGTATGCTATCAATTTGAAATGTGAGCCGACAACCAAGTTTGTCTACCAAAGAACCGGTGCTTACGCTCCCAATAAATGCACCAGCAATAAATATACTGACAACAAGTCCCTCAATGAAAGAATTTCCCTCAAAACCAAGCTCCCGGGCAATGGAAACAATAGGACCATTCATGACTCTGCAAATTATGCAATCCAATTTAAAACAGTTAATATGAACCTAAAAAATTGAAAAATCAAGTTGTGCCACTGTTTATCACATAAAAGAAATGCAGATTACTGGCATCAGAATAATCAGTCAACACTCAACACTAATCATCTATGTTTGCTTTTAGTAATGAAATACTATGGTATATACAGTCACAAACTCCATGAAATACAGTCAACCACTTAATTAAACTCAACTACAATTTTGAACCGTTTAAATTCTCATCCGCTGTCAATTTATATTTTAGCATAAGAATCAATAAATCTTTGGCTGCCATATCACCAAAAGAGTTTGCTCTCTCATAGCCAGGATCTAAAATTGTGGACTGCATCATATCATATGATGGTTCCATAACATCTCGAGCCACCACGCATCATGCCGTGATTTTGGGCCAAAGAAGTCTGTAACAATCACACCCCGACTTACTGCAACCGAAACCTAAAACCTCATCATCAATCTTCACTGTGAAACGCTTTTAATGATATGTTAACACATGATTAAAGGATACTATAAAGATGTATTTGACTGAAGATTGATCAAATTAAACAGATATTTACAAATAAAGTATGCTTAATACTTGATTTCTTTTGTCCTGTGACATAAAACTATCACCATGTTAAACATGCAAGAGCATCATGGTGCAACTCTATTAAGTTGCTTAAATTTACTTTTTGTAGGTCTCATTATCACTTTATACTTTATACAACTTTAAGCAACTTGGCACTCTAATCATGCAACTCAACAAAATACATAGTTTTCCTATTTAAGCACAAGTAGCTTATATAATCAACTGTTGCTTAAATAATCAACCAATTTCAGCACTCTCCAACTCTACTGGTTAAACAACGATTGCTTTACTTCAAAAAATATCAAGCAAACGCAGACATTTCCTTCTATAACAAAAACTAACTTTGAAGAGAATTAAAAATTTAAACACGTAAATTGAAAGAGAAACTGACCCAATGTGATACCCAAACATGAAATTGGACATTGAAGCAAGAAGAACGTGAGGAAACGCAGGCAACCATCCCAAATCGACTCCTCCACCGCCATTTTCATCGAATGAGAGTTTAGATCGTTCATCGGAAACGTTGCGAGACTCTGAATCGGGAAGGTGATTCTTGAGGGCTGAAACTTTGAGCTTCGAAAGACGAAAGGAGCAGTTGAGAGTGTAAGGTTTGATTTCGGTTTTGAATTTGGGTTTTGTGAAGGAAACAAGTTTGGGGTTGGAATGAGTGGGAACGATAGCAGCTGAAACAAAATGAATAGAGTTCATCCTTCAGAACTCAAAATTAAAAAGTAAAACATGAAGGAAAACAAAAAAAAATGAACAACCACAAACAACTTTGTTCCGTAATAATGGATATACATTTTTGCCTTTAAAATGTGATTATGATCCTCATACTTTGGCAACATTCTTTTTAGCTTTCATTAGTTTTTAGAGGTAACCGTGGGTTTTCATAAATGAATTATTTTTCAATTTCTGATGGATGAATTGGGTAATTGCGTGAATTCCAACAAGTCATTTAACGTGTTATATGTTATATATGCATTCGGTTCATAGTTATTAATTTCAAAGACCCAACAAGCTAGTTTGTCTAGAGTTAAAAATAATTAATTATTTTTATAAATAAAGAATTGATTATTTTTTTAAGTAATTATCATAAGAATTGGAAATTATGTATATTTGGCTACAATAAGAATAATTTTAAGAAGCAACTTGATATCTGCTTCTTAAAATAAACAGAAAATTTGATTATTTTCTGATTCTAATGAAAAGGTAAAGTCTATCTCATATACTTACTTGGACAAAATGTAAACTTTGAACAAATCTCATTCCAATGATAGGTGGATGTTGTTGGGGTGGTAAACCAATGAGCGACAAATTCAGGCTACCAACTTTCGATAAAGATACAAATACACGCCGATATCTTGTGGTTACGACATAACCCATAAGTTATCCACTTCGATATTAGTTGAGTCCCTGACATAGTGTTAACTATTGTGGCATCCATTAATAACTATAATCTTTGGAGTCTCCCATCTATCGGCTCTTTCATGGTTATCATACTCATTGACAACGCTAAACTTCCATAGTCCATAATTTGAATTAGATTTTCATCTAAATCTAAAAGGACACTCACACTTTTTAGTTCCTATCACATTAGTTTTGTGCTCCCTTTTTGTTCGATTTATACTTCCCGCTCCTTTCACACTCCAATGTGACACATGTCTTCCTATTTCCTCTAGCAGCACACATGTCTTACCTATATAAACAACAAAAAAGCCCAACATTTTTTCCAATTTCTCTAGCCCAGTTAATCATATCTTCCCTTGCGACGAAAATAATAACAATAGTCACATCAGGTACGACGTATGACCAACACATGCACTAGTTAATAAATATTCAATATCGTAAAAGTTTCATGAAAATCAACAATTTAGGTTCAAAGAAGGCCATTCATCATAAATTCACTATCAATACCCATTGAATTTTGATCATCTCTGGTCCAATTGATTGCCTGGCCCAATACTCATAGTGGATTATATTATCCATCAAAACCCCTACATTAACAATCAAGAGATTCCCATAAGGTATGTAAAAACTAGTCAACATATTAAATTTGCCATCAAAAGGGAAACATAAATGAGTTTATGTGAAAACCATAGACTAATATTGGTATGTAAATAGAAGCTCTTTTCTATTTTTTAACATATATGATAGTTATTTTTTGCACCCCTTCTTGAATTAATTTAGGTAAATTTAATGAACGAACAAGTTTTTATATTTCTATTAGATTATTACTATCAAAAAATCTTAATTCTTAACTTATTATATTTCTATTTATGCAGGTATGTTTATGTTACAACATATCAGCTGGGTTTATGTCATTAAAAGGTGATGAATTACCATATATGTTTGAAAGTAAATATTACTTAATAACTCCAACCACTTGGTCATTTTTTTTTATACCCTTTTGTCTAGACCTAACCTTTTTTATGACTTATTCTCAAGAACAATATTATGTAAAACACATCATGATTTTTTGTATCACAAAATGTAATGATTCTGAACAACTATCACCCGTGCGAAGGCACGGGTTTGTAACTAGTTGGTATGTAAACAGAAACTCTTTTCTATTTTTTACAATTTATGAGTTCTAGCCAAGTGCACCACGAAGGAGAAGGGGGAAAAGAAATAAACCACCAACAATGAACTTACTTATTAATGATAGAGAACTTTAACTCCACAAAGTTTGCAACTTTATTAATTCATCTATTTAATCTATTACACTAAAAAAATCAGTAATTTTTTTTATCAGTCAAACACACACTGCACTACACATAAAATTATTCTTAATTCTACCCCACCGGGGATCGAAACCCTCACTCAGTGATTTTGAAGGGATTGATGAAATGCATGACTAGTTAGTGTAAAATTTGATTAAGAGGGTTGTTTAAGTGTGTGTTGTGATTTTTGATAAAGTTGACATTTAGATCCATTATCGAACAACACATAAGTTCATCTCTGTATTGTCATCCTCGCTCTGAGATTAACTTTTGTATGTAACTTTATAACTTTAACCATGTTTGCTCGAATATTAATATTCATTTACATACAGATTCCAATGTTTGTACGGGTATTGAGTACCTTATTTCAAAGTTCACTCGGATTTTCCATACCAATACTAATGTCTGTGCAGGTATTGAGTACCTTCTTTCAAAGTTCGCTTGATAATATCGGTGACAGTACAAAAGATAATATCTGTTTTAACTTGTGTAGTGCCTAAAAAAGCCTCGCTTGAAAGTTAAGCTACAGATGAAAAAAACGTGGTGCACTAGAAAAGTTGTGTGATGTGCAAAGTGCTTGTCACAAAGAAAGTGTGTCCCTAGTTGTTGAAGGCTAGTCAAATTTCAGGTCCGAAATTTGTAAAAGGAGAGGAAGTTCAATTTTTGATAATAGATCCCTATTATACACCAACAATACAGTATTACAATCACTAAAATACAACAGAATGATATCTTCCATAGTACAATGAACACCAAGAGAACTACCACCCCCATATTATCATGTTTGTATTTGTAATACAGTGTCCTTTTTTCTCCAGAAGTATTTGCATGCGTTAAATATAAAATCTATTTGACAACCTTTATCACTCAAATATCATACAATGGACATCTTATTATATACAACAAGCACATTCTATTCTCCATAAATTTTGCTTTGTCTTTCAGAAGTGCTAGTTCTATGTGCTAGCAAGTTTCGCTTGATTCGAGGGTGGATTTGGCTAGCCACAATAAGCCAGGATCATTCCGCTTCAGCACCAAGTAAGCTTCTGCCTTTCCAAAATTGTCAAATATTACATCTTCGCTGAAGCCAACCAAACAGAGAATTTCCATGGCAGCTGCATAGTTAAAGAAAAAAAGGATAAGATAATAGCCTAAATTTGAGCATATACCATATTAGCATCAGCCGCTGCGAAAGGTAAAGGTTGCTTACTAAACAAATCGTAAAATTGTTTTGGGCTTTTTATCTAGAGAAATATGCTACATGATATACTAGGTTGATCAAGAAGTTGGCATTCAAATAACAAGTAAAAATAACAAGAATCACAACATAAATAATACTACCTCCAGTCTTATTAATAAGAAGTCAAAAAGTTCTTTCTTCTTGGTACAAATTATAAAACACACAGTATCTATTTTAGAAAAGATAAAAGTTCTCTTTTATCCTCAATTTATTGTGAGCAACTTATTCATTTCTAGTGGATGCATTAATTAGATGAGTATTTTCGGAATAAAATTCACGTTCATCACTTTACTAATTTAAAAAACATCATTAAATGTGTTTTCTTGGTCCGTGTGAAATTTGTCACATGATTCTTATATATATAGGATCGGAAGTAGTATCTAGGATAAAAATTTCACTTAGGAAACTGAGTTCCACACACAACACAAACACTACTACTACTGCAATGGTTTCTCTATGACTGCGACAGATAGCTACAATAATTACTATTGCCATTATTCCATACCATAATTATTACAGATTTCTACCATAATTATTATTGTCATTGAAGACCCAACACCAACAGTCGGAAGATGTATACCTTTATTATTTATGATATTCCTTTCAATGACTGGATTAGCCTGCAAACATATTTGTTCGTTATGAAGAAATCGAAAATTTTAAGAGAAGAAACTTAGGATAAAGCAATGGGTCGAGCAAATTGCTAAGAGGTAACATGGATTATATACCTTTCGCAATCTCTTGTATTTTTCCACCTCAGGGTGTTCAATCATATTCCTGCAATCAGATAGCGACAATCACACATTGATAACATAATGCTTAAAGTCCTAGCTACACATATAACAACTGAGTTCTCTTTTTTTTTTCTAAATTAATATTTTGATCCCTTAACTTCAGCTTCACATCAGGTTTTAGTTTGGTCTCTTTAATTTTTCTTGCTTCATTTTAGTCCTTCATCTTTCTTTTTTGAATCAATATGATCCTTTTCCGTTAATTTTATTGATTAAATGGTTAACAAAATGCCCAAAACAAAGTTGTTTTAGCTTTATCTTCTTCCTCACCTCCAGCAATTGTTTTAGGCATCTTTGTTAACCATTTAATTAACAAAAATGAAGTGACTAAAATGAATAAAAAAAAGTTAGAGACCAAACTGAAACTAAGTGTAAAATTAAGGGACCAAAATATTAATTTAGCCTTTTTTTCCCCGAAACTTCCTAAATCTAGCCTCAAATCATTAGAATCTCCCATTCCACTCAAAAAGGTACAATGGTCTACTCAATCTTCTTTTGCACAACCATACCTTAATATTTTCAAGAGAGTTTGGAGGACTGAAGCGACCTGCGTTGGACTAACTTCACTTCTCAGCATTTCTAGGGCCTTCGACAAACGGTTACAAACAGCAGCCGTGGTGCCGTTGATCCTCTGAACTTCTTGGTCATCGGGATCTGGCTCAGCAACTTGCAGTGTAAATGATTTCGGTGTGGAAACCGCAACTTCATCAGGATCCGGTTCTGCAATCACATTTATTCCTTCATGAGATTCATCATGAGGAGGTTCCTTAAAAACATGACTTAAATTAACTTAAATGTCCTACATTTAAAGAAAATACAACACCAACTTAATCAAAGAATTGTTAGGAAAAGGAAAAAAGTGGAAGACAACGTAGTCAGTTTAGACAATTAGAATAGTTAGTCAATGAGAGGGAATTAGATACATAAATAAGGGTTAGGGGTAGAGGGGAATCAACAACATTCAGAGAAGACCGAACAAGCGTTCAGCTGTAAGAAGGAAAACTCTTTGTGAAGGGTAAACCCTTAGAAGAGATATCTCTCTCACTGTTCTGTTAATTTTCAATCAAGATCTAAAATCATTTTTTCATTTTCTTTAATTACAAGGTGAGTTCCTAACAGCAACATACTATTTTCATGTTTTAAATTCTTCTTTTCTAATGGATGTGACTACCTAGAGTCCTAGACTACTCAATTCTGGAGAACAATTACCTGCAGCTGGAGCAATAGACCTCAAAGATGTTACTGGGTCAACTGGATCACGATCTTTCGATAAATATATTTCAGTCAAATTCACGGTACTTGTTTGAGAATGCGAATTTTGTGCTACGCAAAAGCCAATAGGTTTTTTATCAAATATGGTTTGACTATCAGTAATTCCTGAACAAACACTATTGTTGAAAAAATACTACAATTAACAGATTTACCATGATAAGAATCATCTGGATCAGGCTCATCTTTGCAATCATCAGGGTCAGGCTCTCGATTAAGTCCTTCCTCAACAATGATGGGCATGTCAATATCTTTAATTTCATTGGAGGTAGACATCATAGAATCAGATTTTTCATTCGTATTAAAATTAGAATAATCAGGATCCAGTCCTGGATTTACTGCTGACCCTCCTGAGTTGTTGGCAGAAACATCAGCCATCCGATGGTAAGCAGCAACAATTGAAGACTCGCGAGCACTCATTAGGTGATCTACCCTGTTACCTCCAAGCTTCTGAGGAATATTGCTATTATCTGCTATATAATCATCTTCATAGGCTTCAGAATTCCTCACTCCACTCAAAGTGTGGCTTGCAGATCTAGTCCAATCTAAACTAGCAGCTTCTTCATTTAACTGCCAAACAAACAAATCAGATCAACATATGGCAGTAAATCAAAGCAAAATAAGGGACTGAGCCAAAAACTTAAGCATGTGCTTGCACCTGCTTATCCAGAGCATAAAAATTTGCATCATGTTCAGAGTATATCATGTGAGCCTGAAATAAACCATGAGTTAGTTTGATAACTTTCATTTGTCGTATAGATCCTTCTACTTCATTTTTATCCTTTTTTTTTTATTTAAGCTTATAATCAATGATAAACCATATGATACTTGTGGTTCATGTTAAATCTTACAAGTTCATGGAGTAGAGTTTTCTTGATACTTTCATATTTCCTGAAACCTTTGAGGTCATCAGTCCGAAGACGCAATGATATTTCCTCTCCATGATTCTGTAAATAAGAATGAAAAGAAAAAGAGAAGTCAACAAAAACTCAAAAAGTATAATTATGGATACCAAAACTTTCATGCTTCCTCATCCCAAAGAATCCCATACCTTGTTAAAACCAAGAATGCATTTTGGGTTCACACCAACATAACCGACAGGAGCCATCTCAGTCATAATTCCAACACGCCAGCGATGCTACAAGATGCACTGAATTGTCATCATGACACAATTATAAACTACCAATGTCAAAATTTATTCAAGGGCGTTTACCTTGTTCATGATGGCAACAATTCCAGGATCTGCAGCAAGCATATGCATTCTTTTTAGTGCCTCAGAAGGAGGAGGGTTCAGCTGAAGATAGAGAAAGCAAAATTCATGCGTGATCAGAATTTCTAATTATGAGACAGATGGTAAAGAATGTAAAAGGCAGTAATCGACCATTAATACAATCAGTTAATGAGGAAAAAATTGACATTTTAAATGTCATATGCATAGGGTACACTCTCCCAGCTCAAAAGCAAATTTATGATATTTTATTACCAAAACACCATATCACTAGTTACTAGTAACGTACTAACATAGTTAACGCAGGACAGGAGTATAAGATATATAAAAAGATAAATATCAGAGATGAATGATTCTTTGCTCAAGCACAACGCCACACTCCTTGATAAACATAGTAAAATAATACCTGTACTCCTGGCAATTCAAGTGTTCGAAATTCACAAAATATATAAGGCCCTTGTGGAAGTTTCAGTGGAAGACGAGGCCCATGTGAAACTCTCTGTTTCAATCTCTTCTCCTCATCCTCAAATCCAGCTATTCTTAAATTTGCTTTTGCATTTTGTAGAACTTCTTCAACCTCGTTCGTTGACACGCCCATCATTATAATTGACCTGACCTGGAGAGAAAAACATAGTAACTTAGAGGAACAACAAGCCAAATAATTTAGACAACACATCCACCAATTCCCATGGTACCATAGTTCAAAATATAAGCATGAATTGAATGCAGAAGGTCTTCTATTGGAAAATAATCCAATGAATCCTTATAAGAAACAAATTAGGACAATAACAAAAGGCTAACCATACTTTCATCCTATGTTGCACACTTGCGGCTTGCACTTCAACAGAAAGACTAATTGAAAAGAATGTGAAATGTTATTTTAACCCTTGGTTAAGATAAGACAT
Organism: Cyamopsis tetragonoloba; assembly: GCA_037177725.1. Lineage (NCBI taxonomy): Eukaryota > Viridiplantae > Streptophyta > Magnoliopsida > Fabales > Fabaceae > Cyamopsis > Cyamopsis tetragonoloba. Next base: position 46,064,879 of record CM074124.1, read on the forward strand.
AATGACAGAAAGGTGTGGCAATTTCTTGTGATACATAAAAATTTGAGTCCGATTGCAATCCAGGACGTAAGGAATTGTCATAAAATAGCAGGTGGAATAGTGATAGGAACTGAAAGTGAGAGTCAACAGAAATGGAAATCTATGGGTGATCAAATTATTGATCAAGTAGCAAGGATGGTAGGGAAGAATCCTGCTGCAACAAAGAACAATCTCTACTAAGATATTCTCAAGGGAAATGCTCGTTGCAGAGAGTAACTCTACTTCAACAATGAAAGCCAATGCCGAAGATACTCCAAAATGCCGCTCCAATGGTACTGGACCAAAAAGATGGATTTGATGAGGATATAGTATTACTCGTTCGAGAAAATAGCTCTCCAACATATTAGCCCAGTCATAAGCAACCATTCCAGAAAAAAAGTAGGGATCTATGATTTTCGGCTTCGCCATCATTTCCCTATAGGTCTTCTCAGCTCTTCTCTTTTGCTATCATTGTCGCTTCTTCCACGCCTATTTGACCCCAATTGTTCTCCACCAATCAAAATTTGATCTACTATGCGGGTGCGATTAACTATAATTTCTTTCATTTTCTTGAGTGTTCTCTCCTCTTATTGATTTATCCTCCAAGATTCGAGACTCTTCTCCATTGCTCCCAGATGCACATCCGTTCACGTATGAAACATGAACCAAAGCACCCTAAATTGAGGGCGCTCTGATACCAATTAATAGAACTGGACCATGAAGTTAGAAGGAAGATGAATTTTATTGAATAGCATTACCCTAGTTCCAAGTAGGTATCAATGCGATGATAGATATTCGACTAAGATACCATAAATACAATCAATGTTCCAATTATTCAAGAGACCAGGGTTCTCCCAATCTCTAATCACTTCTCACTCAAAAAGATACCCTTCTTAGGTTTCCCTCTCAAATTCAAAATCACTTACTAAATTTTATTCTGTTACAATTAGTTAAGAGACCCATCCAGTCTGCTAATTGTCACTTATTTCTTCTACTATAAACTCTAGTTGTCTATCTCACTCTCCCATGATACTTGTAGACTGTAACTAATGCACACCCCTCCCATCACTTTGGATTGAGCCCCACCTTCACAAACAACTTCTCCCGACTCGCAATATCCCTAACAAACTCATCATCATTCTTACTCTGCTTTTCTGTGGAACTCATCTCACCAGCTTTGGACCTAGTGTAAACCTTGCATATGAAAATTGATCAATGGTTTCACAGCTAAGATTCCTATTAATTAGTATACAAGTAAAGAACCACAGCCACTCACGTGGCTGAAGAATGTGTCTCCAACGACCTAGGGCATATCATAGGCATCAAGATAACCTCCTAAGCACTAACGAAAAGTTCAGTTCAAATAGGAAAACATATAAACTTGTATTCTAAATAAATAGCACAAAATTATTATGAAATTAGTAGAAAAGACCAGCTAAAACAATTCAAAGTGAAATAGAAAAATAAACTTATATTCATGAGAGTCACATTAAGAACCGTTTTAATGTCATTAAATCTTAATCCACATGATACAGTTATATGTAAATGACAGTACCTCCGTAATCGAAGTTTCCTGCAAAGTTAAAAGTGCATGCTCCGTAGAAAAGGGAGCTAGCAGTTTTGATGTTCTGCCAGATGTCTGTGGAACAATGAGCCGCATGGTATCTTCTTTGATACTTGTTAACTTTTTCAATTCCTGCCCTAGATCCTTCACACTGGCGCTTAAATTCATGTCTATGACAAACTTCTTTCCTCTCCATGTAACAGGAATGCTGAGCATGGTTGACGAAGGTTGTTGCATATTTGATCTGCAAGAGTTTTAAACATGTCTAGTCATTACTGAAACAAAAACCCCGACGAGGCCACGACTGCGTGTGTAACTGTGTATTATATCACATAAGGTGGACTTCCAATGCAAATTAACCCCAGTATTCTATCTTACTCCCTAACTCTTCTTATACTGTTAACATTTGTGCCCAGTCTAGATTCTCAATACTTGAAAACAAGAAAAAAAAAAAATCGAAAGTTTCCTTTAAGGGTCAGTCAGAAACTCTATCAATGCAGCTAGGGATCCCAACACAAGAAAATTCTCACAAATTGGAACCGAATGCATGATCAAGTAATGTGAACAACTTCATATCATATAAACACATATACAAGCATGTTTGACCAAATTTTACTAAACCAACAAACCAAAGTCATGATGAGAAACAGGACTAAACAAATTCTAAAAGGAACTACGAACGTCCAAAAACAATTTCTTGAAATTAAATAAACCGTGTGAGAATCCGTAATTCAGCGCCATCCTTAAACCGCGAATTGAAGGAAAACAATTAAAATCGCAAGATGGAATATTCAGGAAGAGAATTGCATTACCTGAAGCTTGGAGAGGAATTGTGAGAGAAATTGAAAGTATGGGGAAAGTGAAGGAAGAAGGTCAATGATATGAAATGAAGGGGAAAACGCTGCTGGGAGATGAGATGGACGTAGGCGCTGACGCCTGATCAGACAACGTCGAAGAATCCAGATTGTTAACAGTTAACACGCCTGGGTACTATTAATGAATAAAAAATAAAAAATATTATAACATTATAATTTTAATTATAATTATAATAAGGGTTTTTCTAACTTGTGCTCATCGGGTATAAGTTAACGATGATTAGTAGCCAATGAAATTTTAAGAAAAAAGAAGTTAGCTTATGACTTGTGACTTATAACTGAGTACATGTGTTTAGTAAAATTAGCTTATCACTTATATTTGTTAAATAACTTAAAAGGACAAATAATAATTACATGTAATAAATTATTTGTAAAAATAAACATAATAAATGACTGGAGGGTAAAATAAAAAAGAATTATTGAAAGCTACTTTTCATAAGCTATAAGCTACTTGAAGTAGCTTTTCATAAACTAGCTTATAGCTTATATAAGCTATAAGCTAGTTGTTACCAAACACCTCCACTTGACAATAAGCTACAAGCTATAAGCTTTTAAATAAGTTATAAGCTAGTGTTATCAAACACACACTTACTAAGTAGTGGGTGATTAGGGATTTAGTGATTGCACTCAGGGTATGATAAAAAATATAAATTCAACATTAAAAAATTTAAATTAATCATTGTGAACTTGTGCCTTTAGAAAAACCCTTATAATAATTATGATTATAATAATAATAAAATATAGTCTCTCATTTTGAAACAAAGTTTCATTTTAATCCCCTATAGTATTTATTTTGATCACTTATATGGTAATCTCTCAATTTCAAAATGACAGTCCTTTAAGGTTTTTTAACAGAAATTAAGAAATACAAGAAATATTATAATGAATAGAGCAACTTTACTAAAATAACCATATTAATTATTAACACATTCATTATCTAACCATATTTCTAATTGACATTAATTGTTTTATAAGGGTAAAATGGAGAAAAGAGTATTTAATAATGTATTAAAAATATAAAGCAACTATCATTTCGAAAAAAAAGAATTCCTTTAAAATGTCACTCATTATAAAACGAATGGAGTAATTTTTGGGTCGGTTTGGTCATTTATATTAATTTAAATATAAGAGTCTACAAAATAACATAAAAGACCAAATTGAGCTTACCTGAAAAAAAAAAAAAAGACAAAATTGATAAAAAGATACAAGGAGAGTATAAAGTAATAAAAAATGGAAATTACTAAACAATGTCTTTAAAATATTTTTTAAGGAACTAAATATAGTAAAAGAGTTTTGGAAGTTGGAGTTTTTTTTTTTTTTGTATTTCTGAGACACGAAATATTATATACTTATGATTAATTTTTTTAATATAGTAACCTTAACAAATGCCCTTAAAGCATTATTTAGCAAGACCCATAAAAAATTGTAATTCCTCCGTTCTTATTTATAAGTCATCTTCTAGAAACTTTTTGTGTTCATATTTATAAGTCATATTTTAAAGTATATGAACCATTAAATATTTTTTTGCTCATATACCCTTGTGATATTTAATAACTTTACAATTTTTAATAATAGTGTCAACCAATAGCCTTGCTCTAATCAAAATGAATAGAGTGTGAAGAGAGATCGGTGAAACCGAAAAAATTAAATAAGGGTAATATGGGAAAGTCAATATAAATTTTGTTAACCCCAATACCATTAACTAATTTTCTTAAGATGTATGAATTAGTTAAAAGTGACTTACAAATAGGATTGGAAGGAGTACAACATAAGAGACTAAAGAGATTCAAAATAAATGTAAGGGGCAAAAATGAATCAAAATAAATATAAGGAGCCAAATTGAAATTATTTTACATCGTAAGAAACCAAAAGTGTAATTTAATCTAAATGTTTCTATAACTTCCTCTTACAAATCCTTCTATAAGCCAAAAGTTTAATTTAGGCCCATTTTGGAAGAACTTATTTGTAGCTTATAAAAATAGTTTATAGGTCCTTATAAGTTGTTTTTAGCTTATAAATAGCTTATTCAAGTAAGTTTTATAATTTTATCTATAAATAAACTCTAATTTAAAAAGAGTTTATTACATAAGTACTTAATTAAATTGTGTATGTGTTTCTAAAGTTTGTATATCACTATATTTGTAACACCTAAATTTTTAAAGATCATTTTTTTTTCCACATCAGAGTTCAAAGTGCAAATTCAACCATATTTGGCTACTTAGCTACATAGTTGTTCATATTTACTTAAGTACATGTACATACTACTATTTACAGCTATAGAGGTTCAATTTCAAAATGGTTTAAATTCTATTACAAGCCAGAGAGAGAGCATAAGCCCATTAGAGGTAGTCAAAATGTACAAACAAATGATGTTGACTACCTAGAGATATACACAATTTAAATTCCATTTCTTGTAATCTTCCACATCAAGTCCTTTAATTATTTCAGTGGGACCTCTTCCTGAAGTTACTATACAGATGTTTGACACAGAACCTCTAATCAACACTGGGGAGTAACTCCTCTAGTGCTGGCAGCAAACTTTGTCACAAAGAAAACAAATTAGTGTTAAATGTATACATCTTTAAGGATGTTTGTCTCTCCTTAAAGAAAACTAGAATGAAGGTTCTGTCACAAAGAACTAGAATGAATGTTTTTTACCTTCTGTTGATCACTAATAAATGTTTACATCTTTGTTGCGCTATATTGGCACCCCCAAGGTCAGTGATCAAGGGTTCTAAGAACCAGTAGCCTATGATTATTTTGTTTCTCCTTCCACAACAGCAAATGCAATTGGCTACATTTGCTTATTTGGATCCCTTTCAATAGCACAAAGAAGTTGACCACCATATGGTCCTTTAAGGAAACATCCATCCATCCCAATTATATTTCTACACCTCATGAAGCTTTGTCTACAACCTTTAAAGCAGATATACAACCTCTAAAGAACATGTCTCTCAGGATCTCCTTGCTTAACACCTGGCCTGTTTTGTACTTATAACCTCACAGTTGATTCTAGATTAAACCTCAAAAGCTCGTGACAGTAATCCTGCAATCGTGTAAATTGCTCTATAAATTATCCATCAACCCTGAACAAAGTGATAGTCCAATGCAGCATGTTTCATTCGAGAATGAAATAATAGATTGGAGCAAAGGTAATTGCTGCCACTATTTTTATAGTAGAAGTGAGGCGCACTCTGCAAGGGAATGTGTAGTTTAGTAAGAAGGTGACGAAGCCACTAGAGATCAGTAGCAGTGTTTGCAACTGATCTATACTTAGCTTCAGTCAATGATCTGGCTACAATGCATTGACGTTTGGATAGCCAGGAGATTGGATTATCTCTAAAGTAAATCACATAGGCAAAAGTGGAGGTTCGGTAATCTAAATTACTTACCCAGTCAGCATCACTATAGGTGTGGAGGCGTTGTGATGATGGTTTAAGCAGTTGTAAGACAAAGTTAAAGAGTACCTTTGAGGTAGCAGAGAGTTTACTTCGACGGTTGAAGATGACATTCAGTGGGCTTGTGCATGAACCAAGATAGCTTGTTAACCGCAAATGAGAGACTGAATCTAGTCAATGTCACATATTAAAGGGCACCTATTATGCTTATGTAGTTTGAGGTATTAGTGGAAGCAATCCATCATTTAATTTCAATGATGTACAAAGGAGTGGAACACGATTGATCACCAATCATTTTTAACTTCTCCAATATGTCCTTAATGTATTTTTGCTGCGAGATGAACAGGTCCTTGGACGTAGGAATGAGTTCGATGCCAAGAGGTAATATGGGGCACCTGAGAACTTGTGATACAAGTCGACAATGATTTGTTGCAAAAAGCCAGAGGAATTCCCTGTAAGTAGCAAGTCATCTATATAAATAAGGAAGTATGTCGTGATATTACTATTTTTGTAGACAAATAAGGACGGATTGCTCTGACAGCCTTTAAACCCATACGACAAGACATATGCTTTGAGGGCTTCATGCCACACTCTCGGTACTTGGCAAAGACCATAGAGAGCTTTGTGTAGTCTGCACACATCATTAGGAAAATGAGGATGTATAAAGACGGGTGCATGGTGCATATAAACCTCCTCATAAAGATCACCTTGGAGGAATGGATTACTCACATCCATTTGATGCATGGGCCAATAGTGAGCAAGAGCAACAATGAAGATAGCCTTAATCGTTTGAGGTTTGACGAATGGTGCAAAAGTCTCCTTAAAGTCGACCCTAGGACTCTAAGTGAGGCCTTTGGCGACTACGTGCGCTTTATAGCGTGAGATTATGCCATTTGGGTTTCGTTTAATTTGAAACAGCCACTTGCAGACAAGAATGTTATGGTTGGGCGATGGATGGACCAAGGAAAATTTCCATTTTTTATTAGATATTATCAAACTCCTCATATAAGGATTGGCGTTGATGGGAATGCTTTAATGCCTCAGTTACACAAAAAGGCTCAAGATTCTTTAGTAGATGGTGTTTACTAACAATGAAAAACTTTCTTTGGTTTGAAGATGTTTTTTGACCTAGTGACCATTGGGTGGATATTTGAGGTAGGAGAAGGGAGGGAGATAGTAGTGTTAGAGTCATTACCTAATGAAGATACACTGAGAGGATTTTATTCTGAGTCAGCAATCACGGGTTGAATGGATGATAGCTAGTGGAATGAGGTTGAATCTGCATTGTGAGTGAGTGTAGTGGAGGAGTGGGTGTGGGAACAATGTGGTGAAGTAGTTGCAGCGTAAGTGGTTAGGGTCACGGTTGAGTGGTGTGGTTTTTATGAGAGATTGGTAAAGAAAGTTGTCTTCAAAAGGTGATATGACATGAGGTGTAGATTTGATTAGTGGTGGGGTCCAAGCACTGATATGTATATTGCAATTGAGAGTAACCAACGAGAATGCAGAGGATGGATTTAGGTTCAAGTTTGTTGGTTGTGTAAGGTTTCAGCCATGGAAAACAAAGACAACCAAAGGAGTGGTGACGGAAATAATTTGGTTATTTTTGGTGAAGTATAATTCATGTTTAAGTTTTGGGTAAGGAGTCTATTAATTAAATAGGAAGAAGAGACATTGTTAGAGTCACAAAGTTTGGAAACAGGGAGCAAATTTGTGTGTATTTTAGCAACACATAAGACCTTAGGTACATAAAGAGTATGTGTGGGTGTGAGTACTTGAGTATTACCTGTGTGACTGATAAGCAAACATGCACCATCTTCAATTATCAATTGGTCAACTCCATGGCAAAGATGATGAGTTGATAAATTTTGAAAGTCATTGGTGATGCGGTGAGAGGCCTCGAAGTCCACAAGCCGATTGCGAGATGAGTCAACATCATCATGAGTCGCATGGTTAGATGACGAGTCAACACCACTGTGAGTCACATTGTTAGCTATTAGGACATGGCTGGAGCATGGGGGTATCCGTGGATCTTATAATAGACTTTGGCTGAGTATCTTAGCATCTCACAATGCTAGTAAATAATGTGCTTACCTATTTGGTTTTGCTCGCGGGACATGAATAAGGAGCCCGAATTAAACTTTGAAATTGTCTTGCTTTGGACCAAAAACCATGATTCTTCTGAGCTGCAAGAGCTGTCACAAGTGGGCCATCTTGAGCTATGCTTTAGCGCGTTGGAGATATGTCTCATGATCAATAAGCTTCTCATGAAGCTCCTCCAACGTGATTGGGGACTCACGAGCTCTAACCACACAAGAATTTCTCCAAATTCATGACAAGTCCATTAAGGGAATGGATGACTAGATCTCTATCATCTAGAGGTGTGTGGATGATGGAAATTTCATCTACAACTTGATCTATTATAGATAGCTTGAGACAGATTTTTCACCTTTTTTTGTGAATTGGGGGGTCTTTCTTTGAGATGGAGAACACAACCATGAGATTTGTTTGCAAATGTATTCTTGATTACATCCCAAGCTTGCTTAGAAGTGGTAACATTACCCAGTAACATAACGACAAATTCACTGCCAAGGCATGCATTATTAATTGGTCTTGGTGAAGCAAGTTAGCATAGCCCGGGTCGACTTTTTCGAGGCATGGATTTCAGGACACAGATTTGTGCCATTTACATCTCTAAGTTGGATAATTTGTGCCATTTAGTTTAAAAGAGGATTGTGAACCAGGATTGAGGGCAACGAGAATAGAAGTCATGGTGAAGGATTGAGAAAAATATGCTGTGAAGCAACAAGCTCTACTAGATACCATATAAGACTCAATGAAAATACTTGTGACTTGTATTGCCTCACTGAGGTTTGAGTTTAATTTATAGATACAAGAGAAGACTTAAAGTAAAAAGTTGTTACAAAAGAATTATAAGAATAAAGTGAAACGAATGTTGTTACAACAAATATAGAGGATAACTATCTATTAAGGGTTGTGTAGAGTACAATAGTTTTTTTCTACTGGTCCTTAAGTGGCACAAGAGTATAATTTGAATTGTATTATCCTGAGTTTAAATGAATGTATAAGTTTTTATGTCAAGAGAGTAGGAAAATGCGGATTCTGTTTTGTTCACGAAGAATATTTAAAGGGGAAATGGCTTGGTTATGTTTCGTCAAGTGGGAGGGGTTTAATTTTTTTTCTTCGAATATATGTTTTGACAAAAAATATGACGGTGGCTGTTACACTCATTTTCTGTTGTGTGCACCTCTAATGACTTAAAGTTTAATACAAATCTCTCTCTCTTTGTTGGAAAAAAGAACTCTAACTCTTATTATTGGTTGTACATGAAGGTCATGAAATTTCCATTTAGATTTTTTTTTTGCTAAAGTAGTAGTAAATAAGCACATTTTATTACATAATTTTCAAGCATTTATGAGTAGAAAATTATTGAAGAAATCCATAAAAAGACACATAATAATGTTACACTGCGTGCAGAAAATTTGAAAAATATTTGTTTAATGCAAAAATTGAACTAATACAGTCTTCACCAGGTAGTTTGCAATGATTCCATTAGTTTTCTCTGTTGGATGGAATGAGTCCCAAAAAACATATCTGGAAGCATCTATGCAACTAAAAGCACTAGCCCTATTGCATGCATATCCCATCTCAAACATCCCAGTCGCACAACATGCCATCGAGGTCACTTGAAAACCTGTTCGCAAATACCATTAATTACTTTACTTTATATATTTATTTATTTATTTTAAAGGACACAAAATCCTAATTGATGTTATGTATAACTTACCATATTGAGCAGGCTTTTTAACCATCCGCAATAGTATATCATATGGATTTGAAAATACCAATCTGATCCCAGGAAGGTCCTTCATGAGCTTTGATGTCAACTTATTGAGTTTACCATTGAACTCCAATGCAATGTTATTGTAATCATTAACACAATCATTTCCATCAACAAAATTTGTTGTTCTCTCCAATGGCAAGCACCCCATGGGAGGTAAACCTCCAAGGGATATTTTCCGAGCACCAAGACCATATAGTTTATGGACAAAATTTTGAGCTATCCCAGCTAGGAAATTCTGATACTCTCTTGTGTGTATTGAGATGCTCTTCCAGGGATCGTATAGTAGTTCTCTAGGAAGTCATTTGTTCCTAAGCTTATTACGTACAATGCTTTGACAATGGTCTCATTTGCCCTCTTTTCTCCAAGATAGCCACTTAGTTTCTTTTGGTATCCTCGATAGTACTCCAATTGCTTCCATAATGGTATCACTGACTGAAATTCAAAATTCATATTAATTAATAACATAAAATTTTGGAAAATAGTTATAGAATTAATTGTTAAACTTTTAACAATTAAAATACTGGGATTGATGTATAATACTTTAATGTCTAATGTTAAGCTTGCATAGTGTAAGCAAGAAGTTTCACAACCAAATGCATCATTTCACTTGTGCGGAAATGTTACTAAGAATTATATATGTTGGATGAAGATACCTAAGATTCAGGTAAACCACCTTTACCACCACTTTCCATCAACACATGCATTGCTTATCTCCGCCTAATAAACTAACTTACTCAATTACCAAAGGCCATCTTGTCTAGGTGAAGATCCTCATTTTGGATCACCTCACCCTCCAATGTAACTTCTCTATAACTCTTATAAGAAATAATTCCCCATTGATATTTACCTTATAAGAAAAATTAATAAAACCCGTGGAACTAACTAATTTTGACCAAAAGCCTAGCCTTATGCCCTTATCAAGGTACTTCCTATTCCTAGCTACAAAATCATCTTATTACTTAAAATTCCCAAACACCATAACAAGTTTATTAACTAAAGAAATCATTTTGTCAAATGTGTGCTATTATGTCGAAATAGTGAACCCAAACAAACCTTTCATTCGCCACCATATGTGGATGACAATGATTGACTTCATAAAACCAATACTTTTTTATCAGCAAAAACATAATTATATAAATTACAAATTAAACTATCTACAAACTACCTAAAGCATGTGCAAAACACCATCGAATTAGAAACAAAAGCATTGAAGCATCCTTCTTTACTAAAGTATTCCTGTTTGTAAAAGCCATACTATGGAGGTAGGAGGAAGATATAGCATTAGAACGTCTCCCACCCAAAGGAATGTACCCCTAAGGCTTCTCATTATAATGTCCTTCCCTTCATCCCATGCTAGGAAGAATGGATGGAATGGAATCAAATTGGCATTCTAAACCGTATTCCCATAAAGGGTGGTGTTGATCAACAATAGAAGTCCCTGATGAGAATGAACGAGGCACACATAGAAATCAAATCCAAGAAGAAAAACTAAGTATAATGACATCTCCATATATGTGCAGGTCACCTAGCAAATTGTTAGATACACAACAGGGGAGGATACCCAATCATTGATAGAGACTGTTGTAAGTTAAACTTAGCCTTTATCCACATCCAAAGCTTCATTTGTATCATACCAAAAATTTCATGATCATTAATGCTGTTAGAATTAAATACACATTCATTTCTCCACTTCGAGATCCCCATACAAGCCCACCCCTAAAGTACTCCATACATATATGCCCCTACCATTACCCCCAAAGTCCAATATGTTGTAGAAAATATGTTCTTTTCCAGAAGCAGGTAGAGAAATATAAAGGCCAAGCCACTTGTAATACAAGGACCACAACCTATACACTACCCTATAGGTAAAAAATAGATGAGTGGTGGATTTTTCTTGTTCCTTACATAACCCACGCTTCATTTCCTTAGCACTTAGAGTTATTCCTCTATTTTTTAAATGAGTTTTTTTAACCTGTACAATGATAGTAAATCATAATTGAAAAGAAACCATAACATTAATTACATGTCAAACATAATCTAATTAATTTCTTCTATTTCTCAATAAAAAGTTTCTATCTTTAGTTTCTTAAAATGTGCAACAACGCACAGGTTAAAAAAAACCCCTTTTAAATTTAATTTTGTTGCAATTACATTTAAAAGTATCCTCTAGCCAAGCATATTGACCTTTTACGGTGCTATGCTAATCCATATCTTATTGAGAATATTTAATTTGTATTCATATTAACATTCCTTGTTATATCTGTCAATTTATCTACCTCATCAATTTCCTAATAAAAAATTCTTCTTCTTCATTTAAATTTCAAACATATGCTCCCATCTTAGGCAAGTATGAAATATGAAATTATTGCTTCTTTTGTCTCATAAAACCAATCTCTCAACCACTAACCATCATTGTCCATCATGTCATGCAACTCTAATACATTCTCGGCTTCGAGAGAACAATATCTCACCCCACAGGTATAAGAGATATATCCTTTTCAACTTTATCCTTTAAAGATAATATCTTCTCTAGATTATGAATTCTACTTACAGACTTACCTTTGAATGATGATTCCAAAGTGGCTTCCTCTATTGTACAATAGAATTGATAGGGCTCAACCTTTAACGCAACAAATGCGCCGAAATGTAAAGGTTTTGGAGGTCACCGAAACCTCATCTGACCATGATTTTGGTCCACATTTAATGTAATGCGACCATAACTACAACATGATCAGTTGATCACAACCAAAACTTGAAACCTTGTTAGCTTTTAACCCTTTGTTGCTTGCCTTGTACCACCTAAGCAAAGGACTAAGACTCTCCTTACACACTAGACTTGACCATCTTAAGTTCAGACATACCCAATTTCACACTATCACCACTTTTATGAAAGCAAAAAACATTCACCTCTTGAAAATTATCTTTCACGGTCATGTTTTACCGATCCTGTTCTAGCCTCCATGATCATCGAACCCTCACATCGTACAAAGAAAAATAATCGACCTAGCTAACTTATCTTTTTTAGTTAGAATAAAGACATCTACAACCTTACCTCACTGCTAAAACAACCACCTTAATTCTTAGAGGCAAGTTCGTGATGAAGAAGGATACATAATTGTTCATCACCCATCCTAAATAACCTCCAAATCTCAACGATCCACACACCTGTATATTACCTCAAATTTTCTCTCTTGTCTCTCTTTCTCACTCATCTCTCAGATAATGCAACCAAGTACAATGATAATATTGTAATGAGTCATTTATTCAGCTAACATATAAAGATGAAGATGTTATAATTTATCACACTTCTCAATTCTGGTTTCCTCTCAATTTGCCTCTTCTCTTATATTTGAACTATGTTTTTTTAACTTTATACTCCCTCTGATCCTTATTATAAGGCACATTTTAAAAATATTTGATAGTCCATTTTATAAGGCATTGCACAAATTTCATGAAACTTTTATTGTTATTTACAGCAGTGTCGAGGCTGTTAGCCCCACACGTACTGTCATGATCCAGGATGTCGAAATGCTTACCCTAGATGGTGGGATGGTTCTCTCAATAGTGGGATGGGAGCGAGATAGTCCAAGTTCATCCCAAGATGTCGGGACCAGGGACACTTCCAAGGTCGTTCAGGAATGTGCTCATGTCCTTGAGAGATGGAGAAATGATTACAATGCCCTTAGCTATATTAGAAAACATGGTCGAGTAAAAGAAAGTAGAATAAATACAAATTATACGAAAAATGATTTATTAATACTTAGGGCTTGTTTGAAACAGTTTTGATTTTTAGTTTTAAAAAATTGTATTATAAAATAGTTTTCTAAAACAGTTTTCAAAAAAAGTAAGAGGAGTTTTCAATATAAATTTGTGTGTAAATTCAGAAAACTGAAAACCAAAACATCTTTTAGATGTTTCCAAATTTTGGTTTTTAAGTACTAAAAATCAAAAACTGTTCCCAAAAACTATTTTTAAAAACTCGTTTGCCAAACGGGTTTTTTAGTTTTCTATTTTTAAAAACTGTTTTCAAAAACAGAAATTAAACAAGCCCTTAATGTTTAATAGAGTACCTTTTCTATTCATAGATGAAAACTATAAAGACAAGAAAAACGTAACAACTAACTGATATACTTAAATCAGAATAATCTTATCACGGCTATAATTGACTACTTATTATCTCTAATACTCCACCGCAGGCTAGAAGTGTGTTTTAGCACATTAGCTTGAAAAAAACATGAACAATATTGAAATCCTAATGGCAACAACCGAGTTCGTAGCTCCTAAAATCTTCCACCTTCTCTTGGGTCTCGTCGATCTTCATTCAGCGTCTCCTAGAATCTTGTTCCAAAAGGGTGATAAACGGAAATCGCCGGGTTCATAGCTCTCTAGAAGTCTTCGAGATTTTCCTTCATGGTCTCCTCGATCTCGTCCCAAACTATAGAAAACAATCTTGGGAAAAATGGGAAGTAATAAAGATAAAATTTTATTGATTGAAAAAATCAAAATGTTGTTGAAGGATAAGATCTAAAAACTAGAAATGAAAGATTATATATGAAATGTTCCATGAACTAGCGGCAGAACTATGATTGCACAGGTTATGGTGGATGATACCGATCTGATACCATATTAGAAAATATGGTGAAGTAAAAAAGAATAGAATAAAAATAAATTATAAATTGGTTTCAAGTGTTTACAAATTAGCTTTTGAAATTTTGAAAACTTAAAATTAATTTATGACTTTACTTTTTTATTTATTTTAATCTTTTTCTACTTTGATTTTTTAATGGTTTAAAGACTATGCACGTTGTTTTACAAAATTAAAGACTAATTTAAAATTTTGAAAATCTCAGACTAATATGTACGATACTTACAATTTTAAGGACCATTTTAAGAGTTTATTCATTAATTTTCTATTGTCTTTTTATGCATGGATGGAGTTGCTTAGAAGATACCAAAATTTGGTTTTATCATTAAATTTTGCAAGAATAATGTTTATTTATTAAGCTATCAGTTTACTGCTTAAATTTGTAAGAAAATCTCTTCTTAAAAAAACCTTTGTATGATAATTTTACCTTTTGATGCAGAATTTTACTTTAGTTCTTGTTTTTTTTGTAATCATCAGCCCTTATAATCCCTGCATTTTTCTTTGATTTGTTTTTATATAATTAATATTCGAGGTTTAATAATATTTAATCACATTAATCCTATTGACTTAATACGAAGAGTATTCACTTTAATTAAATAAATAATTAAAATAAAATGAACTTGTAGAATAAAATTAAAATTAGTTTTTAGAGTTAAGAAACATCATAACTATTCATTTTTTTCCTATCCTGAAGGGGCCACTAATAGGGCTGTTTAAAACGGATCCAACCAAATATAAATAAAAAAAAACATCGAACTATTATCAAAAACGGAATAAAACGAAAAAACAAACGAACCAAAAATTGAAAAAACTAGAATTTTTATTGGATTTGTTCTAATTCCAGTTCCTCTTAATCAAATCGAACTGAAACAGTCCAAATCAAACTTTTATATGCATATACATTCTTTTTATAAAATTATAATACTACTAATATTTATATTAGTACATATTTAATGAAATTAATGCCATAATTTATTTTTTTCATAATTTTATAATATAAATATAATTTAAATATTATATCTATACAACTTTGTTACTTTCTAATTAATTTAAAATTGAATTTAATCTCTTTTTATCATGTATATATATTTTTAGTAAAATTTATTCTATATATTTTGTGTTTTATCGTCTGAGTTTTATTCAAGGTATAGTTTTATATGTAATTTTATTTGTTTATAATTCACACAAAGTTATTAAAATCAAAAACTAATTCAATCTAAACCTAAAAATATTGGTTCGGAACGGATTAAGGCGGTGTTTACTAATGCGAGCTTATAGTTTTTTGAGGAGTTTATGCTTATAGCTTATAGTTTTTTTGTCATTAAGCTCTGTTACTAAGACAAGCTTATAGCTTATGAAAAGCTATAAGCTAAGAGCTTTTGAAAAGCTATTTCAAATAGCTTTTAGTTTTTCATAATTCATTTCAATTTTATCATTGTCTTTTTTGAATAATTATATCATTTGTCATCTCATTATATTAAATATTAATATATTATATGTCATTTTAGGTCATTTCATATAATTTTAGCTTATCATAAACTTGTTTTACTAAACACTACTTTTCAACAATAAACTATAAACTATAAGTCATAAGCCATAAGTCATAAAATATAAGCTAATTTTGGTAAACACATCCTATATTTCTTCCAAAAATCTAGTCGAATCAATTTATACTAAGTCGAAAATGTACAAATAAATTATATCGAATGACTTTATTTCTTTAAACTGATCTAATCCGTATCGCGAATCCTCCTAACCACCCGTTAGATACCATATTAAGACTTAAGACTATTAAACTGGGAAAAATGGGAACCTAAGTGGTAGCAAAGCTTTAAATTAATGTGTATTTTTATTCTTTTCGTATTATTAATTAGTAATTTTAGTCCTTTTTATTACGCTTACTGTTGTGATCAGTTCTTAGCTTGTTTCAATTTTATTTTTTCTTTAATTCTAACCAATAATGTTATGCATAATTTTTTTTAACACTACTGCAAAAAAAATGTTAAATATATTTTAACATAATCAATTAAAATTTAGAGAGAAAAAAAAACCATGAGAAAAGATTAAACTGAACGTTAAAAAAATCTAGGAGGCACTGAAAACACCAAACAATAATTGATGGCTAAAGTTGCATATTAACAGTGATAATTGAATGAAAAAAAAATATATATATATAAAATTGTTGCTAGTTACTTACAAGCACATCAGAAGTAGCATTGTCATAGCCAGTCGCAGCGGAAGCAAAAGTGACCCCAGTGGCAAAATGCGAGATATTGAAACTAGGATCTAAGTACGCCGGAACATAAGGCTTGATTCTGAAGGCTTCGGATATAAAATCCGTCGCTATTCGACCGTTGCTAAATCTGCCAGTTGGTTTCCCGCCTTGAAAGTCGCGTCCATATGGCTGGAAGTTGCTCCGCGCAGCCGTTGGTATGTAATTGTTGTTCCCTGCATCCACAGATGAGTCTCCAAATACTATGATTGCTGGAACCTTAGCATTAATTTGAAGGGAGAGACAGAGAAGCAAGAAGATGATCAAAATGTGCCCTTTCATATTTGGGTTTAGGGTAATGTAGTGAGGTGTAAGATTGTGACACTATAAATACTAGTGACAACTAACATACAATGAATAAACCTAATTTTTAATGCACTTTTTCTAATGAAAAAATATCATTGTACACCCTAATTTAAAGGTGTTGAGTAGTATAAGAGAGATACATAAATAAAATGAAAAGAAAAAGATAAAATATAAGATATAAATGTGTGTGATAGATAAAGAAGAAAGTGACAAAGAATATAAATGAGTAGAATGAGTATTTAGTGAATAGTAGTGATTTAAAAATCACGATGTGTGACGTGGTGGTAGCTTAAATTGTCTCTTAAGTATATGTGTAGGGGTTTAATCCGCTGCTGGTGAGAATAGAACAACATTTTGTAGCCACTCGACAACTTTTTCATGCGAGATCAACTTCAGAGAGAGAATTAATCATGATTTCTAGTGATGAATACCCTAACAAAAGACCAAAACAATGATATTGATGCAAATTAAAATGATTAGTCTTTCTAAGTAATGTCTAAATTTGTGCATGAAAGAATGGGGTTTGTCTCCTCCAGAAGGCCTGAGTGTTTTTTCTTTTTGTTTATAGAATAATACAATAACCAAGAAATAAATTCGGATAGATATATATTTTTATATGTTCATCAACTAAGTTATATGATTGGGACAAAGCAACGAGTGTTTAAGTGATTAACCTTTAAAGTTTAAAGTAATTAAGAAAGTAAAGATTAGTTTGTTATGTATTTGTATTTTTTATTTTTATTTCAAGATTTCAAAAATAGTTATAATAAATAATTAAAATGTTCAATTGTTAATTTTGGTCTCTTAATTTTTTATTTGTGTGATTTTAGTCCCCTGACTATATTAATTATGCGATTTAAGTCCTCTAACTTTGAATTGCGTACATTTGGTTCCTAAATTTTTTCAATTACATAATTTTGATTATTTTGACCATCTCTCGTTAAAAAGCTAATACTCGACGCAGTCAAATTCATATAATGAGTTTTTATTTGTGCTATTTTAGTTTGAAACTTTTCCAATTACATAATTTTTGTGCTCTTACACACTTTATGTTTTTGAAATACACAATAACTGCTGAATTGATGTGCTATGGTTTTCCAATTTTGTTCATTGATACTGTTTTTGTTATTGGGCTGTACAATGGTGACTATGCTGTTAGGGGCCACTTTTCAATTCAATCTTGTTGCTAATCTGCTGATGGTGTAATTGTTGAACTTTTGTATTTGGGAGAGTACCCCTTGTACTCATTCTGAATATAATTCTTTTTATCTTTCAGAAAAAAAAAACACTTTATTTTAATTGTTTGATTGTATTAACCGTTAGCTTCTTAACAAAAGATTGATTAATTGAGCAAAATTTCACAATTTGAAATAGTTGAGAAGACCAAAATCGCACAATAAACAAAATTGGGACTAAAATCATACAATTAAAAGTTGAGTGACCTTAATTACACAATTTAAAAGTTGGAGGTCCAAAATTACCCGATTTGTGAAAACTGAGATCAAAATCACATAATTGATAAAATTAAGAAACAAAATTAAAACTATAATTAACTCGAATTAAAAAATTATTTTATCATTTTTATGTTATTTCTCATTTTTTGAAAATTTAAATAAATTATTTTAATTAATATTTAATGACACCCCAAAAACTCTAATGAAGATCCGTCATTGGTTCTCCTAACAGATTTTTCCCATCATTCACATGACTATATCTTGATTATTACGTGTAATTTAACATGTATTACATAATGTTATCAACGTAGTAATTTTTTTTGGTTTGATAAAAAAATACTATAACTCGGAATCACCTCATACTTATATACGTATGTTTTTTTTATTCATAGAAAAGTAGTACAACTGGGATTCAAACCCTGTACCCACACACGCATGTCCCCATGCGCTCACCAATTGAGCTACATGACTTGGATACACACATGTTTTTATATACTCACCAATTGAATTACATGACTGAGACGCAGTAATTTTATTTAATTTGTAGACTAGTTATTGGTTTAGAATAATAATGGAACTTTGTTTTTTTAGGTGAATAGGTTGCTGAGATCCATAAATAATGCATAGGGATAATAGTAAATGTGCTTTTTAAAAGAGGATGGCAGTTTGCACTTTCCTTTGCTACCATTGAATTGCTTCAATATAAATGGTCTCACAACTCAAAATTAAATGATGAGAAAGTTCTATTAACATTAACATATGAAACTCACTTGATGAGTGGGAGTGTGTGTTGTTTGGGTTCTTTAACTTCAAATACTACTAATTTGTAAGCCGCGACAAAAATTGGTAGTACTATACATTTATACAACCAAACAAGTAGGTGTGCATGTCAAATTCATGGCTGCGTCTATGGTGCGCCAGCCCAGTTTCAGCGCACTCATGCGCCACTCTTTCCATTTCCGTTGGATTCTACAAATTTTACCAACGGCTTAGATTTTAGTTCGGTGAAGGGGTGAATCGGTGGACATGTTTTTGCAAGCTGTTAATTTATTAAATTGCTTAAACAACCTTCATTTAGCACCTATTCCAATTAAGGTCGCTGCAAAATGCACAGAAATGGCGGACGCGAAGTGGGCTTGACGGCTGAGTAGTGGGAAGCGAAGGTTGAGTAGTGGGAGGCGCAGGTCTGGGAGGAAGGTGACCACCATTTCTCTGCAACCAGCCACTGCAATCACCGACAGAAAATCCATGCTCACCGTCAATTGACCACCGAATGGTGTGATTGGTACAGGAAATGATGATGAAACCGAATGGTGTGATTGGTACAGGAAATGATGATGAAACCGAATGGTGTGATTGGTACAAGAAATGATGATGAACTTAGCGTGGAAATGATGATGAACTCAGCGTGGTAATCCATACAGTGTGGGTTTTTTTTATTGAAAACCAATAGTCTGTTGCAATTTTTATTTTTTTGGTCAAGTCTTGTTGCAAGTTTTGTTTTTTTTTTTGGTAAACTGGTTGGAAGTTTTAAAAGGGTGTTTTTGTGTATAAATTAGGCAAGACATGTCTCTTTTTTTTTGCAAGAATGGGCTACCCAGATGGTTTTTTTCTTTTTGTTGAAAACATTCTTGAATAGGGCATTCTTTTTTTAATAACATATAACCAGTAAAAATGACCAAAAAAAGGTTATTGATAAAATATTAATGATTTAGGAGTATTTTATATTACAAGCCAAAAGTATTTATTCTTGTAAATTAATAAAATATTTTTTTATTTAAATAAAATTTAATTTGAAACTTATTCTTGTAAAATAATTTGTAAATTAATAAAATATTTTTTTATTTAAATAAAATTTAATTTTAGAGGCAATAAAACAATAATACAAGAGTTCTGATTTTTTCACACCCAATTTTCTTACACCTAGTTTACACCCTAAATATTTTAATGATTTCTTGATTTTCTCCATCTCTTTTTTTCTTTTCTTTTTCTTTTTTAATTTAAATTGAGATATTATTATTATATTATGGGTCCAAGGAGGGTGTAAGATTTTAGGGTGTTAGAAAAACACTTTTCATAATACAATGCACACATTTAGTGTAATTATCTCAATCATAATCATTGATCTTGTACACTTAAATGAAACTAAACATTAAGCATAAATAACATATATATTAATAGAAGCAGCTAATACCATTTCATACCAACCATATTGTACGGCCAACATTATGCATATAATATATATTTAACATAATATATTTAAGGGGCCTCGTTAGTGTTCCTTGGCCCGTCATGTACTAAAAGTCTTGGTTTTGTTGTCTTCGGAGTCACTAAAGACCTCAATAATGTTCCTTCGCTCGTTAATATGCTAACTTTGTCCCCGGAGTCACTAATGGGTCTCATTGGTGTTCCTTGGCCCGTTAGTTGTCCTCGGAGTCACAAATGGGTCTCATTAGTGTTCCTTGGTCCATTAGTGACTAGTTCTTGGTTTAGTTTCCCATGGGGTCACTAATGGGCCTCAATAGTGTCCCTTGGCCTGTTAGGCACTAAGTCTTAGTTTAGTTGTCCCCGGAGTCACTAATGGGCCTCAATAGTGTTCCTTGGCCCGTTAGACACAAAGTCTTGGTTTAGTTGTCCCCGGAGTCACTAATGGGCCTCAATAGTGTTCCTTGGCCTGTTAGACACTAAGTCTTGGTTTAGTTGTCCCCAGAGTCACTAATGGGCCGTTAGGCACTAAGTCTTGGTTTAGTTGTCCTCGGAGTCACTAATGGGTCTCATTAGTGTTCCTTGGTCCATTAGTGACTAGTTCTTGGTTTAGTTTCCCACGGGGTCACTAATGGGCCTCAATAGTGTCCCTTGGCCCATTAGGCACTAAGTCTTGGTTTAGTTGTCTCCGAAGTCACTAATGGGTCTCATTAGTGTTCCTTGGTCCATTAGTGACTAGTTCTTGGTTTAGTTTCCCACGGGGTCACTAATGGGCCTCAATAGTGTCCCTTGGCCCGTTAGACACTAAGTCTTGGTTTAGTTGTCCCCAGAGTCACTAATGGGCCTCAATAGTGTTCCTTGGCCCGTTAGACACTAAGTCTTGGTTTAGTTGTCCCCGGAGTCACTAATGGGCCTCAATAGTGTTCCTTGGCTCGTTAGGCACTAAGTCTTGGTTTAGTTGTTCCCGGAGTCACTAATGGGTCTCATTAGTGTTCCTTGGTCCATTAGTGACTAGTTCTTGGTTTAGTTTCCCACGGGGTCACTAATGGGCCTCAATAGTGTCCCTTGGCCCGTTAGGCACTAAGTCTTGGTTTAGTTGTCCCCGAAGTCACTAATGGGTCTCATTTGTGTTCCTTGGTCCATTAGTGACTAGTTCTTGGTTTAGTTTCCCACGGGGTCACTAATGGGCCTCAATAGTGTCCCTTGGCCCGTTAGACACTAAGTCTTGGTTTAGTTGTCCCCGAAGTCACTAATGGGTCTCATTAGTGTTCCTTGGTCCATTAGGCACTAAGTCTTGGTTTAGTTGTCCCCGGAGTCACTAATGGGCCTCAATAGTGTTCCTTGGCCCGTTAGACACTAAGTCTTGGTTTAGTTGTCCTTGGAGTCACTAATGGGCCTCAATAGTGTCCCTTGGCCCGTTAGACACTAAGTCTTGGTTTAGTTGTCCCCGAAGTCACTAATGGGTCTCATTAGTGTTCCTTGGTCCATTAGTGACTAGTTCTTGGTTTAGTTTCCCACGGGGTTACTAATGAGCCTCAATAGTGTCCCTTGGCCCGTTAGGCACTAAGTCTTTTTTTTTTTCTTTTTAGAAAGGTCTATTGTCTAGCTGGTAGATTTTAAGATACACCATACACCAATAAAAAAATATAAACTACATGCAGTTTTAAATTAAATGTATCATTTCGTACACCTTTTATTTATTTATATTTGTTATTTATTAAATTTTTTTAACTCGTTATAATTGAATTTTAACATTCACCAATTTTAAAGTGTTGCTTGTAATAAATTAGTTCAGCTCCCATTAAACAAAAATTAACTGTAAAAACCTATTTAGTAGCACGCCTAATTTTTTAAAGACTTCTTTGCTAACAATTCAATATTTTAAAGACTAATTTAGTGATATAAATTCAAAAACCTATTTAATAATACATTTATCTTTCAAAGACTTAAATGATAGTTTAATCTTAAAGACTTAAATGATAATTTAATCTTAAAATAACATAAAATAAACCTTTCATCAAGTCCTAAAAATATAATGGTCATATTGGTTTTCGAAACATGTGTCATCAATTAGCTGTTTTAAATCTTTAATTAATGATATTTATAATTTTTGAAAGACTGAATAAGAGATTTTTTTAAAAAAATTAATAGCATAAATCTTTCAAAACTAGTTAGTTTACTAGCATGAATGAATTTTGATTAAGCTGGTTTCACAATTAGCACTATTTCTGCAAGTGGGTTGTTAGCCAAATGAAAGAAAGGAAGGTTAAGTAATAAATATTGCTGTTACTAATTTACCAACTTTTGTAACGGGAAAACCCTTAATATCCGGTCAAATAATAGTGGCGCAGGGGATGTGCCAAACTGTGATGGCGCATGATATAACGACCCCAAATTCATATACATATATATATTGACAAAGTTTTCTTGGTTTTTATTTTCATTTAGAGAAAAATATATTAATTAGGGATTAAATCTAAAAGTTTATACACGCATATTTTTATATGCTCATTAAGTTATATGACTGTGACAGTTTTCTTGGTTTCAAAACAAATAAAAGTCTATTGTACAAGTTAGAAAAATCTTATTATAGTTTTTTTAACCTGTAAAACTATTGCACATGATAAGAATCTTAAAATGAAATAAAATGTAAGTAATAAATGCATATTAAACACAAAATTTAATTATTATTTTTCTTTAAGATACTTAATCTTTACAATGTTGCACAAAACCGAAATTACAAACTTATGTTTACTTTAATTAAAATAAACCTGATTTATTAATGACTCATTTATTTTGATAGATACATAAAATATTAATTCTTAATTCACTTGACAAGTTGGCAGGAAAAGATTTTGTTAGAGGGTAAAATAATATCTCGTTTTTTAATTATAACCCCTAAAAAAACATTATTCAAATTAAAAAAAGTGTTAACATTTATAAAATACATTAATATTTTAAAATATTATCATATTTTTTAATTTTATCTCAATTTAAAACTCACTTTCATTTTAAAATTAATTTTCTCTATCTTTATTAATTAGGGGTAAAATAGAAAAATCATAATAAAAAACGGAACAAGGTTATAGTAAGGAACACAAACTTTTTTTAGGGATTTATATTTAAGAACGAAGGTGTAGGCTGTGTTTGGAAAACAGACTAAAATATCAAGGTTTTTAGCTTTTGGGTGTGAAGCTGGCTGAAGGATGTGAGATTATGGCTGTAAGGTTGGTTTATTGGTCAAAATGGTAGGCTGTGTAATAAGCTAAAATATGTTAAATGACCAAGAAGGATAAATAATATTATATTAATATTTAATATAATAGTAATATCAAATAGTGGTGGGTATTTTGTGATTTTTAAAAATAAATTTTTAAAAATAAATAGGTAATTTTGGAAGTGAAACATTGAAAGCTCATCCTTAAAAGCCAAAAACCTCTTAAAAGAGCTTTGCAAAAGTTAGTTACAAAAGTCACAATCCCGCAACCAAAAGTCTTATTTTTGTAATTATCAAATGACAACAGAGCTTTTTAAAAGCCAAAATCTCTTAAAAAAACCCTTACTAGACATAGCCATAGTAGCAATTTTGGGGCTTTTGCCCCTTGTGTATATAAAAAAAGAAAAAGAAAAGATAAATAGCAATTCTCATTTATGTAATAGACCCATGTTTTGATGTCTCTTTTCTTTCTTTAGACAATGTTTGGTAACGGTATAGAACGGAACAAAATGGAACATAATAGAACTGTGTACTATGTTTGGTAATCATCGAATAGAAGAGAACCATATGTATTATTTTGTATTTAATACGAATTAAAATATAAAAAATATTTTTTATTGTACATATAAAATTTTATTTTACCGGATAGAAAGTATAAAATTAAAGAAAAATTAAAATAGTATATTTTTTAATTTATTTTTTAAAAAATTATGAGTGTAAGTAAATAATAATTATAAAATATATTGATTTTCGTATTAATATTTTATGAAAAATAAATTATTAAATACAAACTTCTCTCAATAAATACAGTTATTAAATATATTTTTAAAAAATTGTAAAATATAAATTATGTTGAATATATTTTTATTATGTAAATTTTTTAAAAAATATGTTTTTTAGAAAAAATAAAATAAGGATTAAGAAATTTAAATATATATTATTTTGTTAATAAAAATGACTCTATAAAAATAATGATAATTTTTTTTTGTGTGCCTTCTGTTCTCTCCCGTTCCATCCTTTTCAATGGAACAAATTTATCCTGTTTATTTGGTTTGGTGTCATGTTACGTTCCTTTTGTCTAATATATTAAACAGAAAATAATACACAATGTTTTATTATGTTCTATTTAAACTCAGCTCTCAAATGCTAGATGTAATTGTTGGCAGTAATACAATTGTTCTTTTGATTTAATGAATTATCCTTTCATCTTTTAGAAAACAGAGTATTCTTGTTTTTTACACAAGGAGTAATTTTAAGAAACAGTTGTCTTTTCGGTGAAATCAACTTTAATTTTTTTTTTTATATTTAAAAGGTAAATGATATTTAGTGTCCTAAGGGCACTATTTAAGAATTTAAATATAATAAAAAGATATTAAAATATGTAGTTTTTTTGTATTTCTAAGAGACAGAATAATGTGCTCTTATAATTATTTTTCTACTTCTACCAACCTTAACTAGTGCATCAAAACCCTAATATTGTGTGTATGTCTTAAAGGTGCCTTTATACTATAAGTCGTCAGTCTCATAAATGTCCACGTACATTCATAACGGTCTAAACATCAAGTTTAATAATAACAATAAAGACGCTATTGAGGGTTACCATTGGCTGTCCTATATATCGTACCCGCTCAATTTAAAAAATTTATGAGTAATATTATAAATTTTTAAATTTTATACCCTTCAACTTCTATTTTTAAATTCCTTAAACTTAAATTTTTATATTTATCTTCTGAATTTTATAATTTCATGTTTATTATATTATCAAATATTAACTAAAATTCATTAAAAACTCCTTCAAAAACACTAATTTTTTTTATATTTTTCTTTTTTCTTTACTTTTATATTGTTAATATTTTTATTTTTACTTGAGTTGCACCCCTAACTCTCAATTCTAGGTCTACCACTGAAAGTTACGATCTGCAAACGCTGAGACAAAGGTCGCAGATTGAGAGAAGAATCCACAATCTTGTCTAGTAGGAGAGTAGATTGAAAATGAGATCAGGATTCGAATAAGTCCCTGGTTAACATCGGACAAATTAATTTGACATAATAGGACCACACCACAAAATAATTCCTACAGCTCTTTTAAAATAAATGACGTACTAGTATGTAGTTCCAACTTTGGAGGAGGGATATTTATTGATTGTATGTAGTATCCCTAGTTCAACAAAATAAGTACTACTGTCATTTTAAATAAAGTGACATAGCAAAATGGTTTGTAAATTAAAATTTATGGGATATTTTAGTTTTTAATTTAAGAGAATAAATAATCAGTCACTAATGATACATTAATATTATTTTTTGAATTTTATCCTTACATAATTGAAAATTGTAGCATTAATAACTGTTCTCTCTTCTGTCACCACTCATTTTTTATATTGGTCAAAGAGGTACCAGATAATTCAATATTCAATAATGTTTTTTCTTTTTGAAATCAAGATTATTAAATATGTTTTTTATTTTTGTGTAATAAAATTAAACAACACTTACTTTAAATCGGAGAAGGAAATTTAAAAATTGAATTGACAAAAGAATATTTTATTTTGGCACATATGAAAAGATTGACAAAAAGGTTTGGATAGACAATTCAATTAATTAAGTAGTTGGCAATAATCACCCTTTCATCACAATTTTAGCTGCCAAAACGGACTACTCGGCTCTATTCGGCCGTCCATTTGGGTGGAGGATTTTTTTGGTCTAGGTTTAAAACGTTCATCTCTATTCAATCTCTCATTTTAAAAGTTTGGCCCGACTCTATACAGACATCAGACTTTTTCCAGTAACTCATATTTATTGTTATAAAAAAAATTGTCTTGTAATTCCTTACAAAATATAGTCCTATTTTTTTACAAAAAAATATTTGAACAATAATCTGTAGAACGTTTTTTTAAAAAAATATAATCCTATTTAAAAAAATATAGTCTTTTTTATTAATTGTTCATTCATTTCATGTAAAGTAATAATCTGTAGAACGTTTTGAACAATATGTTCATTATGCTTTTGTTAATTGTTTATTTATTCATGTAAAGCAAAAATTTGAAAATAAAGTGTTTTAGCTATTAATACTTAATAGTAATTAGAAATATATATATTCGAAGTTAACAAGTTAAGAAGCTCCTTGTAAATTTATGTTTACAGGTTTATAGTTCAGTAATTATGAATTTTTTATATTGTTTGTTCAATTATTTAAGGTTTTTTTTTTTTTCAAAATAGTGGGTTGGATTGTAAAATTTGGGTTAAAAAATTATTATTATTTTTTGTCTTATAAAATACTTTACTAATATAATTTTTTAAAAAAATGGGCGGGTAGTCCGAATCTGGCGGGCTTTTAGAGCCTAAGCTTATTTTTTTACCAGCTTTGTTGTCTGGGCTAAAAACGCTCGGTTTTATTCGGTCTCACATTTTTAATACCCAAACCCTCTCATTTCGACAGTCTATTCGAACTGGCCTTAACGGGGCGGCCTATTTTGTCAGCTCTAGCAACAACAATATTGTCTTGTGAAAGAGAGTGAAGAACAAAAAAAACACTAAAAGACTACTTTAAAGTATTTTTTTATTTTTCTAAATGTAACTTGCAATCTAGCTCACTCTGTCACTTTTATGGCGGGCTGACAGGCCGGCCCAATAGACCTGATTTTCCATCCCTCACTAAAAGCATTCCCACCAAAAGAAAAAAAAGGCATTAGAAATATTTTCTCCGTTACAATGTAAGTAAAAAACAACCTACCTCATGTCCCTTATAACAATTAGTTAATCTCATTTAATTTTTTTTTTTATCGGTCAAACACACACCCCACATTATACTATTCTTAATTTTACCTTACCAGAGATTGAACTCCTTTCTTTCCGCTCAAAGAACTCCTTGAACTACAAGCTCTTCTCTTTAAAATTATATAAAAAATATTTAAGTTTCTTTAAGAACATTTAATTAAATTAATCTCTCTTTATTTAAAATTATTGTAATAAATAAATAAATTGAATGAAAAGTATTTTAAATAAAATTTTATTAAATACAAATAAAAGTAATTAAATTTATTTATATTTAAAAATATAGAATTATTCAATATCTAATAACCGAGGGAGTATAAGCTAAGGTCAAAATTGTCTTTTTGATTTTTATTACATGTGTTGTGGTGTGTAAGAGGGTAACTTCTATTCCAGCCATCACTTCATCGGTTTTGCTGGTTCCGATTGGAGACGATACTACTAACCATGGCATTACAGGCCGGCGTCAACACCTCCAAGGTTCTCATCCTTGTTGGAGCTGGTATATTATTATACTATAACCCTTCTCTTCTCTTCTCTCTCCTTCGTTCCTTTTTGTTTTGTTTCATTTAAATCTTCTTCTAATTTTGATTAAAGCTTTGAAAATTTCGCATCAGCTTTTGATATTCTCTTGTGATTTCAAAATCTACGGTGAAACCTGTTACATAAAGGAAAAAAAAAGTGGGTAGGTACCGAGAGATTTTTGCCCCTTTAATCGGGTCCAATTGGTCAGGGGCGGTTCGACATAGTCGTCTAAAACAATTTTTTTATATAAGGCCTTTTATATATTCATAGTATTATTAAAATTAAATATATTTTAAAATTTTTGTTTATAAAAAATTATTTGAGGGCCTATTTTTTTGTGCAAATATTTTGAGGTCTAAAGCGCTTGCTTTAGTTGCTTGTGCCTTGAGCCGGCCATGCAATCGGTTCTAGATTAATTAGCGTGGTTCTAGCGTGGCTTCTGGAGGAAAAAAGCTTGCAAAATTACTTACTATATGTGTGTGTTGTTTGGCATAGCTAATTTGACAGCAGATACACTAGGGGCAATTCGCTATTTCTTTGGTTTTGGAAGTTATTGGAATGTTTGTTCTTGGAGTAATTTAGGGGCTGTTTGGTTTGCATTTTCATTTCCTGTTTTCAGTTTGTTTTCTGTTTTCTGGAATTTTATAAAGGAAAACCTGAAAATGTTCAGCATTTTCAGTTTTTCCTTTGTAAAATTTCAGAAAACAGGAAACAGAAAATGAAAACAGGAAATGAAAATGCAAACCAAACAGCCTCTTAGTTTACAAACTTGCATACCGCTTTCATACCAGTTCTAAAACTAAAAGAAACCTTGGTTTGCCCCCAAAACGTGCAATTTAACAAGCCCATTACACTATTGATGTCGCAAATTGCACGACTGGGGGATTAATATGCCGAGAAATTGTATATTTAGGGACTAATAATGTGAGGATTTCTTTAGTTTAAGGATTAGTATGATATGATTTGATATGAAGGCGTTGTGCAAGTTCGGGGACTAGATTGGGTATTCAATGTTTACTCTAGATTGGGTATTCAATGTTTACTCGTGTCCTTGTGGTTGTGCTGTTTATCATCAGATCAACTATAATGGATGGTTATTAAGTTGTTATATTGTTGTGCTGCATTTTAGGTTTGACTGGTTCTGTTGTTTTGAATGGGCAATTGGCTGGTGTCATTGCACAGCTTCAGGAGTTGCTGAAGGGTGTTAATCAGGATGAGATTTTACCCGGCAGATATGACACTGCACTTCTTTCTGCTCAGGTACATTGAAATCCTTTGTGTGTGTTGGGGGCGAGGGGTGTTTCGGCTTTTAGGCTGTGTATAAGATTGAACATTTTCCAGCGGATTAAGCTGGGGTTTGAGAATCGAGAAGTTATAGTGGTTTTAATAGTGACTGCATGTTTAGGTGGAAGCTTGAGCATATTTGTGAATTTTCGTTTGTTGCATTTCTGTTGTACTAGTTATAGCTAAGTGAAGGAATCCAAACAAAGAGAAGACAGAACACAGATAAGAAATAATATGTGGAAAAGGAAATATATTTGAGGGAGCTTACCTTTCAGTCAACAAGCTTACTCTTTTATTTATATCATTTGTCATCATTTATCAGTATTCTCTACCTCTCACTACTAACCTATATTTAATAGGGTTATAGATGTCAAAAGAAACATTAAATGAACCTTGAAAATATAAAACAACAATACTTTTGGGAAAAATTTTCAAAGCTACAGAAGGACTAGATGGAGTAATTCAGTTGGAGCCTAGTACTCTTATTGATATCATTCTGATATGAGTAGCAGAATATTAGTAATGATACATGCTATTATCAACTATTTATGGTTCAATTTTATAATTGTTAATACAAAACTTAGTGTTGAAACACTATTTCTTTGTGCAAAACTTATTAAATGTGAAATAAAAATGCGTGTATTTTACTTCAGATTCGGCAACTAGCACAAGAGATTAGGGAGTTGACCTTATCTAGGCCCGTGACTATCTTCAATGAGAATTCATCTTCTTCTGGTATGTAGATTAAATTCTATTGCGAATTCTGCTCTTACAGTCTTGGGCGTTGTATATTATTCTTTTCTTCTACCCTCAACTGTGGTATTAGTAAATAGATAATGGAGTCATTAAGTTTACTTTTGTTAGTGTCATGTACATTGTTCCCACTTCCCACTAAGATTTTATCATCAAATGTAATATGTCTCTATCTATTAAGAGTATCTTGTTAACGGTTAACCATACAAATATGTTGGTGTTGACATTTGGACATAGGAGGCTTTGCTTCTTACTTACTTCCTGCTGCTGCAATAGGAGCTATGGGATATTGTTACATGTGGTGGAAGGTAAGACTAATATCCAGTCGCTTTCACTTAACAAATGCATTTGAGTAAGAACCCAAACATGATGTGATGATTCTGATTGAAAGATATATTGTTACCTCTATCGTGCAGGGATGGTCATTTTCCGATGTAATGTTTGTGACAAAGCGGAATATGGCTAATGCTGTAGCAACTGTGTCTAAGCAATTAGAGAATGTACATGAAACTTTGGCAGTAAGTAGATTTTGTTGGCATCCTTTTTTACTATTTGACAATCTTGGCTCTTTGAATGTTGCTGAAAGATTCTGTTTATTTAACTTGCATAGTCTACAAAAAGGCATCTAACGAAGAGGTTGGAAGGCCTTGACATGAAGGTGGAAGAGCATAATGAGTTGAGCCAACTTATCTCAAATGACGTAAGAGAAGTTTATTTTCTTTCACTTTGGGTAAAGATGTAATGATATAAATATAATTCGTGAAGATTTGTTTAGTTAAAATGAACTTTCTAGCTCAATGTAAGATCATCATCAAATGACCATTCAATATTTATTTTCTTGCTTGGATCAAACACTAAGACAAACTTATAGTCCTGAGATAATATGGTGGCAGTTAAAGGGTGAAAAATAAAGTATCTTTGAGAGAAGTGTTAGGAGGTTTTGGGAGATCTAAGGAAGTGTTAATGACATGTGGAATGCAATGGATAAAGGGTTTTAGTTTATTAGTTCACACACCGCCTTCCTAGACAATCCACTCCTAGCTGTTGCTTGTCTTGTGCTTGCTGAAGCCTCCTCTACTTGTTTTGACCTTTTTTGGCTGGTCTTATTTACTTTATTTTCTACATTATTCTTGCCCTAGCTTTCCTGTGTGGCTTGATGTACATGATTCCCTCCATTGGAACCAACTCAAAGCGTTCCCCACCATGCCCACCATTACTGCCTTCAGCTTCTCTCCTTCGATCATCCCCTTGATATGAAAATACCTTCCAATATTTTTAACCCACCCATCAGCTGCATCACCCGTATTGTATAGTTTCTAGGTTCTTATCTATTTCATAGGTTCTTGTCATTTATCATTGCATTATCATCCTCTATAAATTGGTTATTAGTTCAGTTCAGTGTTTTCTTTTGAACAATTCACCCAAATATGATATCAAAGAGCCATTTGTCTGTTTTCCGTTTGCTGTGCTCCCCCCCCCCCCCGGTTCTTTCTTCTTTGCACCAACCTTTTTTAAAACCACCTGATTGGTGCACGTTGTATCTATCACCGCTCCCACCATCAGCCTCGTCTCCTTGCCGGCACTTCTCCAGCGAGTGAGAGCGTGTACGGCCTCATTTCTAGCCACTATCTCCTCTGTTCATCCACCTTGCTATTCCACATCAAAATCAAGAAAGAATACAAGTAAAAATTACAGTAGCTCCAGCCCCAGGTATTTGACAGACCTGGTCTCTCCTCTCAGAATTCTATTTTTGATTTTCTGATGATTTCCAACAATACTTCCCTTCCATAATTGAGCACTCTGTAACACTCATTACTCATAACTAACAGTTAGGTATTCCATTTATTTCAATACTGGCCTGCTTATTTCATTTCATCTAACATAAACCTTGACTGTAGGTCTGCTAATGATGTTATTTTTCAACTTGAACTTTATTTGGTCCTTCTTATATAGTACACGTGGACTTGGTTCGTTGTTAATTAAAATGTAACTCCTTCGGTAATTTTTTTTTAACATCGTTCATGTGCATTTAAACTTAGGTGAGCGAAGTGAAGTCAAACCTCTCTCAGATTGGGTGTGATGTCGAACTTCTACACAATATGATATCTGGGCTGGTAACTTGCAGAACTTGCTGCTTCTGTTGTTGTTCTTCTTTTAAGCTTTGTCGTCTCTGTCTTCGGTGTATCTAATCAGCTTGAATTATCACTCTGATGTTTCTAACTTTAATCAATTGTTTATCTTGATAGGAAGGAAAGCTCGCGCTTGTAGAAGGCAAGCAGGTTATATATTTATGTTTGCAGATATAGGTTACATTGTAGCATTTGTTCTGAAATTTTATATGCTTATCTCCCTGTTTTTTCTTTGAAATATATCATGTAGGACGTGACTAACTCAGGTCTCTGGTATTTATGCCAATTTACCGAGGGATTTAATATTGGGGCAAATGATAAAGTTTACAAGGTAAGATGTTTCATTTTGTTACAGTGAAACAAAATTTCTTGTTTTCATTGTTTCCTATATA
Source organism: Cyamopsis tetragonoloba (assembly GCA_037177725.1). Classification (NCBI taxonomy): domain Eukaryota; kingdom Viridiplantae; phylum Streptophyta; class Magnoliopsida; order Fabales; family Fabaceae; genus Cyamopsis; species Cyamopsis tetragonoloba. Next base: position 46,097,543 of record CM074124.1, read on the forward strand.
GATGTTGAAAAAGAAGTGAAAACAAAATTACAGTTTTGTAATTATTCATTAAAATAAGGAAAGGAAAAACTGAAACTGTTTTCTCAAATCAAACCAGGCTCAAGTGAGATTCCATCCCAAATGAACTCGAGAGGCAACATTAAACCAATAAAACTTCTAGCATTTCTTTTCAATCAGATACAACAAACAACTGCAAGTTGAGAACATCCCCAAAGCCTTTCATGAAAAACACCATACTCCTAACATTTGAAGCTATTGAACAGTGCAAAATCGTATAAGAAGCCTTTTCGAAACTTAATCTGACATAACATAATAATCAGGACAAAAAACAGTTAGAGGTATTTGATTTGAAGTATTCATTAGTATTAATATAACAGCAATCCAAATATAGGAATTTTCACCTTTGAGGGAGGAAATTGTATCCGACTTTGCTAGTCTAAAAAGGAAAAAATTCATTGCTGAGAATTGAAGTGAGAAACTTGAAGTAAGATTTCTAAGAAAATTAACCCAATGTCTAGAGATCAAATCCTGCAATCAGGGATAGAAGATAGATGGATTGAATCCAACAAAGACTATGGAATCACATATCATGCGGGTCTATAGAAAAGTGAAAATTCCGGTAAACAGAAGAATTAGAAGAATAAAGAGCTGAAATATAGAAGCATTGCGCAAACTAGAGAGATGAGAATGTCTAGCAAAATCATCCGAAATCGGAACATTTCTCCCCTAGGGTCTTTCCAAAACCACGAACCCAAGGAAAAGAAGCGTAACCTTGAAGTATAACTTTCGAAGAACTAGGATGCGTAAGTTTAAGTTTAGCCACTGATTGCATCTCAAGTGTCAACCATTAGAATGCATACTATAATTTTGATGATTTGATGCCATAAAGAGCTTGTACCTGAAAACAATAGTTGATACAAATCATACTGACTACTTTTCATGAGTAATATGAATGACAGGATATCGCAGAACCTACGAACCGCACAACGTTGACACTTGAGGAGAAAGCACTCAAGGTTTGTCAGCTCTCATGTCTATTTTAGAGAAATAATCACTTATTTTTCCTAACTTCCCAAGAGATTTTAAAAAAAATAAACAATTATTTCTCTAGAATTAATCGTTACCAAACATGGACTGAGTTGTTTCCAACATGCTTCAGGGGCTGCAATTCCTTGCTTCAGATCCAGTTGAGAAATCACCCATAACAACAAAGAAATTTAGTATGAATTCTTCAGGTGAAAAAGAACCTGTTTCCAAACCAAGAATACACAGGTCATTTGCTGCTGCTGGCTTTTCTGCGAGCAAAGGATTTGCTGGTTTGGTGTGTGATTAGCGTTTTGCTTCAAATCTTTTTCTTTTGAAGAGTGGACAGTGATTGCAATTTTCAAGTTCATTTTTACAACCGTAAACGGAGCAATATATAGCTCATTCATATTTGTACCTATTGTATATGAAATTTCAAAGCGTCATTGTATTTGTATACAGTGAGTAAAGGCTTAAATCCTTTGTTGTAATTCTTTTGAGTATTTCGACAAGTGTGTAATCCTTTGTTGCAACAGTAATCACATTGACTTTTTTATCTCTCTCTTTTTTTTTTTTATATTTTACTAGCTTTACGCGTTTGTGAGGTTGTGTTAATATTTTATAATTTTATAATGAATATACAATAAAACATATAAATGAGTTTGATCATATTTTAACCAAATAACATTTAAAAACTAATGACTCGGATTAGTTTCATCTTAAGGGTAGAGAAATTCGTGGTTATACCAAATTTTTTTTTTAACAAATCACAAAAAACAAAGTAAAAAAAATGGAAAGGAAAGAATGAAAAATAGAGAAAAAAAAAGAAAAGATAGTGAAATAAACTTGAAATGAAGGGAAGTGGAGAGAGAAGAAAGAGAAAGAAAGAGGAAAAAAAGAAGTAAGAGAAAAAGAGTTTAATAATTAAATTTAATTTTATTATTAAAAATTTAAATTTTGAATTTTAAATTTTTCTAATCTCAAAGCAATCCAAAATACAAAAAATCTGCATGAAAAATCAAAGCTTTTAAGTTTGGATTAACATCCAAAATACAAAAAATCAAACAAAGAAAGAATAGAATAAAATAATATTAAACGAAATTTTGGAGGGAAACTGAGTTAATGTGAAGATGACACTTGACAAAATAGATTGTTTATGAGTTAAGAAGAGGTTTCTTTTCTTATAGTATATGATGATTTTTAATATACGCATTAATCACACGTAAAAATTTTCATTACGACGTAGTAGTACCTAAGTTCTACTTTTTTGAGCCACGTTTGGAACTAGGATTGGCCAATACTTTTTTTCACCACACTCATTTTCTTCTAGCAACACATCTTTTTTTTTCCAAAACTATCCCTTTCGTAAGCCACGGATTTTTAAAATCCGTAATACAATTTTATAACAATACAATGACAGATTTTTAAAATCTGTAGACTACGAATTTTGAAAATTTGCAGCACAGTTTTATTAAATATAAACGCGATTTTTTTATGAACAGTGCTGAGGATTTTTAAAATTCGAAGTACAATTTTATAAAAATATAAAGATAAATTTTTGATGAATAATGTCATGGATTTTCACAATCCGTAGCCTACGGATTTTGGCTCATTCTTGGTTAGGGTCAAAGGCTTCTAATAGTAGTTTTCATTATGCTTTCAATGATTGGACTTTCAATCCCCTATATTGTGTAATTTGTCCATAGTTTCTGGATTTTTTTTTCCTCCAGCATACTGCTATGTTTGGATAGCTTTGCAAGTTGTTTCTTTTAGTTTGTTTTGTAACTCTCTCTTGAGAGGAACTTGTACATGTACTTGCTGTTCTCTCGAGTTTTCTCTCTATCAATTTAGAGTACATTTGTAATCGTAGTAACAATATCTCTTTGATTTATAAAAAAAATATAAATAAAGCGATTCAAAATAAATAAAGTTTAAGAAGTCAACTAAGTTATTCCTATGTATATTTTAATTTGTTTGTCATCAACATATAAAAGTATTATTAGAATGTTATTTGTAAATAAATAAACTATTCATGTTTTAAAAAGTTATTATTTATTATTATTTTTTGTCATTCATTGGGACACTAAAACCTCATATTTTCAAAAATTATTTTAATGAGTTTAAATAATTATTATATGTGTAATAAATTGTATTTATAAAGAAAAATAAATAATAAATAAATAGGATAAAAAAAGTTAACTATACTACAAAATAAAAGATATTCTGTTAGAATATTCTAACCCTAATTAATAACCATTTATTTAATATATGAAATAAAATACTTCTTCTGTTTCATATTGTTTGATATTTTAGGCTTTTGCATATAAATTAAGAAATTTAATCATTATTTTAAATTTTAATAAAATTTCGATTGAATTTTCTATTTTGTCCATTAACTAATTATTTAAGAAGCATGCGGCTTTATTAAGCATTTGGAATGAAAAATAGTTGGAAAAGTAAAAGTAAGTACTCGGTGATAAAGCAAAAATTTAATTAATTAGTTAGGAGTAAAATTGTAAAAAAAGTTATTATTGCATTAAAATCTTAAAGTGACAATTAAATTGGAATGTTTTTTTTTTTTTTGAAAAAAAAGGCCAAACAATATAAGAAAAGAGTATAATTTTTTTTCCAAATTTAAGAGTAGAGTGTAATATTTAAAAAGCTCATGCCATTTTATCCTAAAAACTACTACTATATTAGATTGTCAGTAATAAGATAAGGGAATTGATCAAGTGGCAGATCCCAGCTCACTGAAGGTTGAAACAGAGAGCAACTCCCAAACCCAGAACACAACAAAACAAACGCTCAAACGTTAAAACCCTTATTTATTCACTTTTCTGCTTAATCCCAATGACATTCATAGACGACGGCATCGACCTAGATGCCTCGGATTTTGCGGCGTCGGTCCCACTGAAGAAGGTTCCAAACGGCGACGTATTCGAGGCTTCCCGCGCCGGTGATGTCGACCGCCTCCGCTACCTCTTGGAGTCCGGTGTCAACGTCAACGCGCGCGACCAGTGGGACTCCGTAGCACTTTACTATGCCTGCCTCGCCGGTCACCTTGATGCTGCGCGCATGCTCCTAGAGAATGGCGCTATCTGCTCCGAACACACCTTTGACGGCGACCGTTGCCACTATGCCGCCCTCAATTTGAAGGTCCGTAAACTCCTTAAGGCGTTTGAGGCTCGCCCTCCACCGTTGGAACCCTTGCAGGCTGCCTTGCGCGACACTTTCTTATCCTGCCTCGCCAATCGCTCTTACTCTGATCCTCACTTTCAAATTCCAGGTACAGCAATTGTTTTCTCGTTATTCTTTCTTTTAATTTTTTTATTTCTTTCTTCAATCTTGGCTCTTCAAAAGTGAGTTAGTGTATGAACTGACAACTGAGTAAGCAAGGTAATTTGTAATTTGTAGTAGTTCAGAGTTACATGGTACTTTAATTCAATTCAATGTTTACATTTTTTTCACTTTCCTCTATTAGAGCACATTGAACATTTGCTTCAAAGGAGTTAAATCTTCTATTTTTATTTATTTTGTCGTTTTTTGGCTGAGTTTTTTTTCTTCTACTTCACCATAAGGCCACTGTCTCAATGTTTGGCAACATATAACATGTTTGGATTTCCACAAGGTTTTAATTGCCGTTCCAGCTATGTTGTGGTTACAATCACATTGTATAGAATGTGGTCTGATGCAGTCATTGTGGACTGCAATCACGGTCTGATGCCGTTTTGGTGACCTCTGAAACCTTTACATTTTGGCGCAATGTCGTGTTGTGGACACATTTAAAACCATGGGTTTTTCTTTCAAAATTCTCGAACCATGGATTGATCTAAAGCCCATAGTTTTCTAGTTCTAACAGAAATCCAAACACTGTAATAGAAGTCCTCAAAATAGCTTCCCCCCTTATGGATTAAGGTTGCATACATTTACCTCCCCACATTTAATCAAGCAGGATACTAGTTATTTTTATGCTTGTAAGTACTGGTTATTTTCTGTTAGAGTTAGGTATAAACTAGTGATTTCATTGCAATAAGCAAGATACATAAGTTCTTCTAGTTTCATACTATTAATGAACCAATGCCTGATGCTAAACATTACACAGGCCATTACTATTTACTAGTAAACATGTGAAAAGAGGAAAAAAAAGCTGGAAAACGAGGCGCAAAAATGCAAAACTGTTGTTGAACTCTAATATTTTTTCGTGTCCACTTCAGTCGTGAAAAAACTAGCATTTGTTGCTTTATTTTTTTCCGGTCAAATAATAGTGTTGGGCATATACATGGTCTGGGACTCAATATTTATCATTATTGAATAGGTATTTCCTCCACTCAGGGTTCTGCTTGCAGTCACTTTCCTCCAGATGTGGTTTTCATTGTACAAGGAAGACCTATTGAAGCTCATAGAGTCATATTAAGTGCAAGGTCACCATTTTTCAAGAAGAAATTTATGACTGATTGGAAAGAGCGCAGCGAAGTAAGATTCTCGCGGGAGAAGTTGTCATATCCAGCACTTTACAGCCTTATACACTTCTTTTATTCAGATAGATTAGAGATTGCTGTGGATGACATGGACGATCTTGTGAGAATCTGCAAAGTGTGCAAATGTGAATCACTACAGAAAATTCTTGAGAAAGAACTCATTCATCAAAAATATGCTGAGTATAAAGCTTTGGGTGATGTAGATAATTCTCAGAAACGGTTTATTTTACAGGGCGTATCCCTTCCTGAAGAAGACAGGCTTCCTGCATCCTTGCGTCGAGTCCTTCTGACTGCGGTTTCAAACTCCACCCATGAAAATGGTCATGATGATGAAATTGGCAGACTGGTCTCTAAGATAGGTGCGATGCAGATGGCTAAATATATAGATGATCTTGCTGATGTTTGTGTAAGAGTTGATAGAAAAGTTTTCCGCTGCCATCAAGTTATTTTAGCATCGCGGTCTGAATATTTCAAAGCACGGTTGTTGCATATGAAAGACTTCCATGAAGAGAAAGATGATTTATCCGTCGACTTACTTCCTTGTCTTGAAGAACATGACATGAGCTCGGAAGCATTTGAGAAAATGATTGAATATATGTAAGTCCCTGCCCTGGCTGTGAAATTTGGAAATTTAAAATACTGGAGGTTTTTAATATGATATTAATGATTTGTTTGAATCAAGATGGAAAATAGAAGGGAAGAAAAAGTGAAAGGATGAAGATAAAATGAGGTGAAAATGAATTGATTTTGGATTTGTTGGATTTAGAAAAGGAAATAATAGAAGTTGATATTTTCTCATCTCTTCTTTTGGTATAATAGAAAATGTGAGGAAAAATGTATTTTTGTTAAATGTGTTTTTTTTGTCCTTCTAAAGAAATGGTGGATAGAGGAATAGATGGATAAATTCATCATTTCAACTAAATCTTTATCTTCCCATTTTCTTTGCAATGAAATGAGAGAAAATGGTATAATCCTCTCATTTTCTGTCTAACTCTAACCATTTTCTCTTATTTCATTCTCACTCCAGCCAAAAAATGTGTGATTGCCTCGGTAACCTAAAATCATTTTCCTATCAACATGCCATTTTATGCGTCAATTTGTACATGCCATTTTATGCCTTTATTGCACATTTATAGTGTCTGCAGCATGTTCTTGTGTTATTGCCTTCAGCTCAGCATGATGTTTTTGTGATAATCTTGGCGTCAATTTTCTGCTGCGAAGATTGTTACATGAACTTTATTCTGCTTTCTTTGTTGGTTCAGGTACACTGACCGTTTGCAGGATATAAATCCGGATCAGGTTTTTATACATCCATATGTATTTTTGTAAAATTAGATTGTTCTACTGTTGTCTAATATTAATAATATGTGTTTTGAACAGGCTGAGGAAATGTTGGATGTTGCTTCTAGATACTTATTGTTTCCTCTTAAGCGCGCCGTGGCTGATGTCTTATTGCCACACTTGGAAATGGTGTCACCCGAAGAACTTTGCCATTGGTTATTACTAGCGGACATGTATTTTTCGTTTCTCTTCGTCTCTCCCTTCATCTCGGATTGTTGGCTGCAACGATTTTTGTTTCTTTGACTTCATTTCTAATAAATGTTTGTTGTTCTTGACCAGGTATGGTGTTTACAAGATTCGAGAATATTGCCTAGACACAATCGCTTGTAATTTTGAAACTTTTGCTGACACTAAAGAATTCAGGGAAATGTTGTTGACTTTGCCTCCGCCATCTGGAGACTCTTCGCTTCGTACTACTGTCCCAAGCATGCCGGGATCTGCTTTAAACACTACTGATCAAGGAAATCTGCTCGATGATTTACGTGAGAAATGGCTCGAAATTGAAGCTGCTGAGCTTGACAAGAGAGATGAGAGTGCTTTGGAATTTGACAAGCGCCTAGAGATGCTTATGGTCGTTGCTGAGCAAGAAAAATCATCACGCAATTCCGATTCAGATGGTCACTATGCAATCTCCTCAATCACCACTCTAATTTCAGGTGAACAAGATGAATTTTAGATTTCTGAACAATTTTTTGTTTACTTATAAATTGAATAAGATATGATGTATAGGTTTTGTAGATTACCAAGCTTGGAGTGCTTAAGTTGGGTTTTTGTAACTTATTGCTCGAGCATTCATTGATTCTTAGAAGTTCATTTTATAATGATTAGGTTATCTTCAACATTTTGATCTGTTGCACTGACATATGCATGTTTTTATTTGTTACTTCAAGCCATTGAAACCCTTACCCTATTATTAATATCCAAAAAAATTTCAATGTGTATTTTAGAAAATTTTAAAGTGTCATAGATGTCCACTTAGATCAGAAGTGATTTGTTCCAGTCATGTAGCTTAGTTGGTGAGCACATGGGGACATGCGTGTGTGGGTAAGTGGTTCGATTTTCGGTTGCTGTACTTTCTTATGAAAAAAAAAGATCGGAAGTGGTTTCCATATCTCATTATTTTACGCATCTTTTAACCTTACCGTCTGTCTTTGAGACTGTACTACGAAGAATTTTAATTAAGTCATTAGCTTTAAGTTATAAAAATTGATTTTATAGCGAAAATCAAAAGGGATAAAAAACAGAGATTTTATTTTTAGTGTTAAATGAAAAAGATTGACTTGATGTCCTTTCTGTTAGTACTTGGTATACAACTGTGAAAGCTGAAGCTACAAAAATAGGAGCCTCAGCTTAAGATCCAACCTTTAGAACATTGCAGTGTTACAGAAAACAAAAACACACTTGTAAGAACCAAGATAAGCCCTATTAGAATTTAGAAATTGCTCAGGTCTAACTCAACCCTAAAAGCTAGTTAAGGGGTGGTTGGTATAAAGGCTTATTTGGTCGTGTCGAATAAGAGAGAAAACGAGAGACATCGGATGAATTTGGTGTGTTCTACTACAATACGGACGTATATTTATATTAGTAAACAATAATCTTTACGATAATTACAAGTAATAATGTACTAAGATTCTAACATAACTACATGATTATATTCTACGTATCTAGACATTTACAACAATGTATGTGGACACTTGTAACACACCCCCTCAAGCTTCTTACATATATAACTGATTTGAGGACCTCACCCTCAAAGTTCTCTATTCAAAATGTTCTCTCTATCACTAAAAATCAGAACTCCCAAAAAAATGAAAGAACGAGTATTTATAAGGTTACATGACGGAGGTGTTTTTAAAAGGTGTTTGGTACTGTTCATTATACATTTAAGGAGGTGTTTGATACTAATGAGCATCTTTTTAAAAAATTGAGCTCATTTTATCTCTTGATTTTTAATGGTCTGGTCTACTGATAGTCAAGCATGCATAAACTTCACAATACAAAAAATGGAGATCGATATACAAATATGAATTATGTGTGAAACTTTTAGTTGTGACGGAACATGGATGTTCTGGAGTGATAGCCTAGGCTGCTAATTTAGTGAGTGTTGGGTTCTAGAGACAACATTCGAAAAATGTGGAAGGAATAGATATAAGAATGCTGAGATAAATTTGTGGTTATCATATACGGATAGCTATACTTTTGGTAGTGAGAGTGTTGGGCGTCAGTGACAACATGAGAAAATTGTGGGAAGAATAGATAAAGAATGTTTAGATGAATTTGTGGTTACAAAAAGAAGGATACAATACGAAACAATTGTACATGCATCAATTTTGGGGTGACATTTTCAAGTCAAAGATAGCAAGAGAATCTGCTAAGGTGGTTTCGTTACATGGAAAGAATACGGTTGGAGATATCCGTGTTGAGAGTAAATAGCATAATTTTTAGTGCTGCAAAAAGTGGTAAAGGGAGGCTAAATAGGGCCTGTAAGAATAGGACCTGTAAGAGAGATAATTAAAAGGGGACTATTGACAAATAATATTTTAAAAAATATGATCTTTAACCGAGTACAAATGACATCGTGTGCTTCATGTAAATTTTAATTTAATTGAATTAACAAAAAAGTTTATAGCTAATTCGTTTGGTTGAGGTTTTGCAACTGTTTTCTTTGTAGCTTTTATAGTGTTTTTTTATAGGTGAATATGCGTCCATAGAAGTTCGAACCAAAAAACTACTGGTCAAAGCTTCACTTCTTGTTGAATGCATTTATAGTGACTTCTAAATCTGATTCTCTATTTAGTTTTTCCAATCCTAGATCTCCAGATTAATTATCTTTCTAAGTGCTGCAACTTGTAGCTGGAAAAAAAAGAAAGATTTTCATTCAAATAAGGAGTATACCATCCATTTCACATCCAATTGCTGGAGAAAAATATATGGCATGGCCATCATTTGCAAATTACAGTCCGAAGAAATCTGAAATTTATAAGGAAAATTACCAAATTATGTTGTTTCTCTTCCAAATCCTTGAGTCAATACTAAAAAGTATTTCATTTCAGTACAAACTGAAATTTTGTATCTAAGATATCTGAATTTCTTGAATCAATAAAAAAGAAATAAAAAAAGTAGATTATTTTTTGGTAAAATAATTAACTAAATGAGGGAGAATTACAATTGCTGATTGGGAAGAAGCACTTGGTGTATTTTCAAGCCCAGTCCTTCCTAATATCAAAAGTATAGTTGATCTCCAAGTAACATTTATTGTCATCATCCAGAAACTGCAAAAAGAAAATTGCAACAATATAAGGCTCTGTCCCAAATTTACAGAACATATGGGAATGTGTCGTACCTATTTGCAAGTTGTTTTCAGCTTATTCTTACAAGTTTTATGGAAAAGTTTGTCAAAAGTTCTCATTGAAAAAGTTTTACTAAACAAGTATTTAATTAAACTGTTTACCGAACACATGTCATACCTTTGATTTTGCAGTGTATTGTCCTCTTGCGAATATCCCAGAGGGTGTGGTTTCTTCTGGCATCTCATGTGTGTATGGCTCTGCCTGAGGGCTGAAAGTTCCGAGCATCTCTTTTGAGCTGTCCACTGAAATGTACGAGTTCAATGCTTTTGGTTAGTTGTGCTTATAGATACTGTACAAGAATCATTTAGAAAAGAAAATTTGATAAAATGTACCCTTGACACCAGTCTTCCAGACAGTATTGATGTATTTCAAGCCTAACACGATATTGTTGCTGACTTCAAAAGCGAATTTAAGACGGTAAGGACTACCTTCCTTAAGAGTGAACCATAAACCCTTTGGCTTCCCATCTTCAGGAATGGGAAGAAAAATGTCATCTCTACCAGGAGAGACGATAGATAGGCTTGTAATTTTTACCTCCGGTTCAAGAATTTCTGAAAAGAGTGAGTATTTTACCATGAAGTTAAATGGGATGTTTAATAAACATCACAAATATTGCAATGTTTGATGTTTCAAAATCAAAGAAATTGCAATATGTATATACTCTCACACACATGTGAATAGAGAATTGATAGTCTCAGATCTTTCTTCTTGTTATAAGAAAGGAAAAGATTGAGAGCCATAGGGAAAAAAAATGAACAGACAAAAAGTGGGAGATATGATCATTCTTGTGATGCTAGAAGAGGAAAGAAAAAAAAGAGATCGTGATTTATTATGGTTAGTTATTCCTGAACTCGATGCAATTAGTCAACACGAACGATTTGATTAAAATGAAATAATTGAGATGTCAATAGTATTAAATTTAATTTTCTCAATGTTCCATTACTCTTTTGTCATTACATATTAATCAAAGGACTTATATACGTGATTGACTGCAAATAGTTTTCCCAATTCTTTTTTTTTTATATAAGCAAAAGTGCACCCATATGAATTTGAAGCAGTGAGTTGCTACTTAAAGCTTCTTTTGCTTCGAGGATTGATGGCTACAATAAAGTCAAATCCCATAAAAGAGGTGCATGCATGGGAGATGTTAGAGAAATGAACTTATGCAAAAAGGGTTACCTCCAATGTTGTTCACATCAACACTCCCAATAAGCTGTTCCTTCCATTTCCTTAGACTCTCATCATCCTACATTTCCAAATTCCAACAAAATAATCCAAAAGAAAGGAAAATAAGGAAAAAGGCAAACAAGAAACAAAGAATATTTCTTTTCTTTTCTTTTTTTTTTTTGTTACATTCAAGAAACAAACAAACAAAACCTTATCTTTCTCAAGTTGTTCCTTAAGAGTGCGTTGAGGACCCAGCTCAATTTTGGTTCCATCTTCATCTTCTTCCTCCTCAGTCGCATAAACTGAAGAAGTTTCGCTCGCATGCCTGCTCAATGGCTCGGTATGCGCCTTTGGTTCTCCAGCAGCCTCACTATTCTCTCTGGTTTCTTTGTTTTCTTCAAACTCCATCTTTTTGGAACTTCAATAGCTCCAATTGTCAAGGTGGTTAACTCATCAACAATCACAAAAAAAAAAAGAATAAAAATATTACCAAAAAAGGAACACTCCACAAAAAAAAAATCAATGACAAAATAATTAATGTGAAGAATGATAATAGTTCAGGAGAGAATTCAAAAAGCTTCTAAAAGGTATGAAAATGAGAAAGAGAAAGTAATAGTAGTTTGTGTCTCAAATAACCCAACAAAAATGAATGAAGAAGAATGTTACATAATAGGAAAATAAAAAACAAAGAATTTGATTGCTTGCGTATTACTAGCTTCTTTTTCTTTTTCTTTCTTTTTTTTTTATTTTTGTTTTTTAGTGGTGATTATTGAAAATGTAAAGAGAGGAAAAAAGATGTAGGATTGGGAGAAAAGTTCTTGTGGTGATCCGAAATGTTTGTTAGAGAAGTGAGAAAGAAAAATTAATGTTTTGTTGGCAATGAATATCGGAAGATATTTAGGAACTTTTAGCATTTTTAGTTGAGATTTCGTTCAAGGCAGGACAGAAAAGACATGTATTTTTTATAAAAAAAAATAAATAAAAAATGGGTGAGGATAAAAACCATGGTTACCCATATATTTTTAGCAAGTTATCAAATTTGAAAAATATAAAGTATTATTAACTAGATATGTTTTTAGCCATTTCTTTTTGCCACAGTTAACTGAGGATTAGCTTGGTGACTATTTCAAACTTTGTAGAATAAAGATGGTGATACAATTCTTTGAAAAATTAAATTGGTGATGTGATATTTTTAGATGGATGGGGTTATTGGCACTTTCTAGTAAAATATTTTAAAAATATTTTTGCAATAACACTTTAATTTGATTTTAATTTGATTAGTTAAAATAAATTAGGTTTTACATAAATTAGACTACTAAAATGAGGTTTTAGATAAATTAGGTTAAATTAACATTTTAGTTTTTATACGTGTCTTTATTTTTTATTTTAGTCCCTATAAAAAAAATTATTTGTTTTAGTCCTTGAACGTGTTGTTTTATTATGAATGAGTTCTTAAACTTGGTTAACTCACTAACATTGTTAGTCCCTATACTGAACTCCAAGTACAACTAACAATTTGATCATTATATTGTCCCTATTTTCGTTTTAGTCTCTATACAATAAAAAATATTTCTTTCAGTAACTTCACGTGCAGTTTTTATGGATAGATCTCTGAAGTGCGCTTAGCTTTTAATGCCTCTAGTATCTCAGACGTAATTTGATTATAGATACGGATAATAGCAGTTTGACACGTGTAATGCTGTCGAGTTTGATTGTTTTTCCTATGAGTTTGACATTCCCTCCTCGACGGTAGAATCGGTGATGGACTCGATAGAAATAAGGACACTACAAAAAATAAATTCATTTACTAACTTTTTTGTTGGCTTCCATTTGATAAGTTACCGTTAGTATAGACATATAATATTTATACAAACTGATAAATATATAATTACTAACAAATAAATATGTTAGTATAAGTAATTGATATATATTATTGATTTACAATCTGTTTGCAAATGTCTTTAATAGCCATACTGGTAGATCAAATCTGTTAGATAAATTCTATACTAACGGTGTCTAATTTAACGGAAGCCAAGAAAAAAAGGGTTAATGAGTGACAATTTATTTGTAGTGGGAGTGATAGCAAGAAGGAATGATCATTTAATCGTCTCAATCCACGTTGATTGAAATTGGAAGGTGGTCTAATGGTAGCGCGGTTTCTTCGGCGACAAAAATATGACAATAGCGATGAAAACGCAAACGAATACATGTGGCGACTAAAAGGAACTTTCTTTTTTGTATAGGAACTAAAAAAAAAAGAAATGACACGTATAAGGACCAAATAGTTAGTTCAAATGAGATCGGGACTAATGGGAATATAACGGCAGGGACTAAAATGCAAACGGTGACACATGTAGGGACTAAATTTTTTTTACGTATAGGGACTAAATCGAAAATGAGGACATGTATAAGGACCAAATAATTAATTTAATTTATTAAATATAATAATGTTTAAAATATTTGGACGACAATAATTAGTGAAATCAATTTACAACTTTTTATAGTTTAATAATTTCTGGTTAAGTCGTCATTAATTTCAAAAATTCTGTAACTATTTCTTTAAATTTATCACAGCTGTGAACCTCTGGCAAATATTTTTTCATGTTTTACTTTGTACATGATAAAAAACTTAGCGTGGCCTTTTTTTATAACGATACATAAATACATAATACATAATAATGTGACACAATTCCTAAATTGAAAACATTCCTATAATTATATTGTAGGTTTAATATTTATGATTCATCGACTTCTAAATATAGATTATGGACTGAGCACAGAAAAGTTTCAAACAATAAAAATACAAACATATGCAAATTATATCAAATCAATGATATATTTTTTTTTTATAAGCAGAAGCAATAGATAAATAAAGAGCACAAGGGGTGCTCAAAACCCAAACATACAAACACACCAACGTACAGGAAGAGACAAACTTACAAAAATAAGCAAGCAACAGAAGAAAACATCTAAGCAAAGCTTAACTGCAAAATAGGAAGAACAGGAATTTTTCAAAGATGCTCGATTGATTTTTCATTTAAAGTCCAACCTAATGTAGGTAATCGCTTGATCCATTAAGTGGTACCAGAGGTTTGGGGTTTGAATCCCCTATGTGACACTGGAATGAGTGTTGGAAATTCCCTCCTTAATTAATCTGACACATTTCCCTTCAAAAACACATGCATATGAATTGGTCAAATAAATTATTCCAAGGTCTTGGATTCATTTCCTTGACTCTTGAGAACTTGCACATTCATCTTGAATGTGTAGATTCATCCTTGGAAAGGTGAAGAGAACTTAATATCCACCACCACTCTTAATGGAGAATCCTCACCCATTTCTACTATAAATAGGGGACTTGAGAGAAGCATTTGAATCAATTCAACTAGAGAGTTGAGAATCAAGAGTGAGAAAGTGAGAGAGTTTTGTAATCCTCTGAGAGAGAGAGTGATTCCACCACACTTGGTGAGATTGTGTGATTATTGTATACCCTCCAAAAAGGGTGAGATTGAGTGTTATCCTCTTGTATTGAGAGAGATCTTATTGTATTCCTACTTTCATAGTGGAGATATTTTACTGGCTTGGTCTCGTGGTTTTTCCTTCTCACATTGAGGAGGTTTTCCACGTTAAAAATTCTCGTGTGTTATTTTCTTCTCCTTACTTTCTTTTAAGCTCATTTTAAGTCACATAGACGGAGGGAAATTTTTCCGCTTTCGCATAATTACTCCGATTTCCCAACAGTGGTATCAGAGCTCTCTTGGTTCAGGGGAGCAAGCCTATGTGATTTAAGATGGAAGGAGCTTTCTCACATGATGGAGATATGTTCAAGCTGACGGTAGAAAACTACTCGTATTGGAAGCCCATGATGGAAGATCACTTGTACTGCAAGGAGTTACATGAGCCTATAACATGTAACCAGAAGCCGGAGGAGAAGATTGACAAAGAATGGGAGCTTCTGAATCGAAAAAGCCGTAGCTATGATTCGGAAGTATATTGATAGAAGTTTGTTCGAGCATGTGTCGACGTACACTAATGCTTATGAGTTGTGGTCTAAACTTGAATCTATGATTCAAAAGAAAACTCCCAGAAATAAAGCACATCTTGTCAGAAGGTTGGTGAAGCTGGAGTACAAGGATGGCCAAGGTATGATAGAGCATTTAAACACTTTTAAAGGTCTTGTTAATCAATTGACAAAAATTGAAATGAAGATAGATGATGAGTTGCAAGCACTCATTCTCCTTAGTTCTTTGCTTGAGAGTTAGGACACTTTGGTGGTCACTCTCAGTAATTCTGTTCCCGATGGGAAACTCTCAATGGATACTGTTTCAGACAGTCTATTGAATAAAGAATCTAGACGGAAGGAGCATAATATACCTTACCAGTCTGAGGCTAATGTTGTAGATAGACGAGGTAGAAGCAAAACCCGTGGGAAAAATGAATCTCATGGAAGAGGCAAAAGCAAGGAGAAAGGACGTTCCAAGTCCCGTTCCAAAGTAAGTTGCTACTATTGTGGCAAGCCAGGACATATAAGGTCCGAATGTAGGTTCCTCAAGAGAGATCAGAAGGCTGGGACTGTCCATGCGGATATGATAGAACCCAAGAAGAAAAACGATAAATCTACTACAACCGCTGTATCAGAGGATGACGTTTTTCTCATTGGAGAAGACAATTACTTGAATGTTGCCTATGGTGATTGTTCATGGATTGTAGATTCTGGCGCATCGTTTCATGTGAGCCCACATGAAGGTTTCTTCTCAAATTACAAGAGAGGAGATTTTGGAACAATCAAGATGGGAAACCATGTCACCAGTAAGATTGTTGGCATAGGGGATGTGATCATTACAACAAACACAAGGAGCAAGCTCGTGCTGAAAGAGGTGAGACATGTACCTGACATGCGTCTAAATCTCATCTCGACTGGAAAGTTAGACGATGTTGGGCTCGTGAGCCACTTTGGTGGTGGAAAATGAAAGCTGACAAAAGGAAGCATGGTGATTGCCAAAGGTTCCAAAGATGGCACTTTGTATATTACACAGGGAAGAATTTGCAATGGAGAAGCAAATGTTGTAGATGACTCCAAAGATCTTTGGCACAAACGATTGGGCCACATGAGTGAGAAAGGATTACAGATCCTTGCCAAAGATCATCTCCCTAACATGAGTGGCCAGCACCTAGAATCTTGTACTGATTGTGTTGCTGGGAAGCAGTGTAGAGTCAGTTTTCAAAGATCAGACGATCCCTCAAGGAGGAAGGAAGCTCTCGAGCTTGTGCACTCAGACGTTTGTGCTCCGTCTGAAAGATCCAATGGAGGTGCGTATTATTTTGTAACCTTTATTGATGATTACTCTAGGAAAGTATGAGTATATTTATTGAAAACTAAAGACCAAGTTCTTCATGCTTTCATGGAATTCCATGCTTTGGTGGAGCGTTGATAAGTGCAAATTAGTGTGTTTATTCAATAAAGGATTTGCACTTATCTTCTCTAGAAATTACATGTTTTATACATAATTTCACCCTTTATCTTTACTTTGTGAGTTTAAAAGTAAATAAGTGGTAATAATAGATTTTCTAACTTAGAAATGTATTTTCAAGTGTTTTTGGAGGCAAAAATAAGAAGATCAAGTTGCTGGGGCATATAAGAGACCAGCGCTCGATCGTTATACCAAGGCTCGAGCGCTGGAAGCTGAGGAACATAGGATCCTTTCTGCCAGTGCAAATGCTCTGGCGCTCGGGCGCCATACCAGGGCTCGAGCGCCAGTAACCTTTGAGCATTGGATCCTTTTCTGCCAGAGTTATGAGCCTGGCGCTCGAGCGCCACACCAGGGCTCGAGCGCCAGAATACGTTAAGCATTGGATCCTCTTTGCCAATAGTTATGAGCTTGGCGCTCGAGCACCACACTAGGGCTCGAGCGCCAGAACATTGGATCCTCTCTGCCTGAGTATTAAGCTGGTAATTTTATTTCCTAAATCGTAAGTCCTAATTACCAATCCTAATTAAAAAGAAAAATAAAATGAGCTAAGAGTAAAGAAAAGAGCAATACAACCTGATGGTAAACAATCCCATCTAACCTTGCTCCAACTGCACTATTAGTTCCAACTGATCTTGCCTCCCCCTGAAAATTAGGCCTGACCCTAAGCCATCACTGACAACGATAAGAATCGTCAGGGTGTCCTGCAAGAAATAACTCAGAAAATAATAGGAGGTAAAACCTCAAGTAAGAGTAATAGTTAGTAAACGCATAACACATCAAGATTACAAGACTCAATTATAAACTCCTAAGACTCAATCCTAATAATAATTAATAATAAAAATAAATAAAATATTAGGTTGCCTCCCAACAAGCGCTTGTTTAACGTCGTAAGCTCGACACCTATAGCTTTAAAGTTCAAGGTGGCTTGAGGCATGCAAGAGAAGAATATTTCCTCCCTTCCAATTTGAGTCTACCTCCAAAGTGCTTCTCCAATACAATTCTTCCATGAGGCCAAGGTGGCTTAGGATGATAAACATACGGAGTGGAATCCACGTCCATCGTCACATCACGCATCTTCACCTTAGGCTTTCCATCATCAAATGGTGTTGGAAATACATTGAGATGCACTTTTTCATTCTTCTTCACCTCTTGACTCTTCACATCAGTATGAAGAGTAGGCATTGGTATGGGAACCAACTTCCCACACACTTCTTCACAATGTTCGTGCTCATTATTCTTTATAAGGACCGGAGGGTGAATTGGATCATCACCTTTAAAAACTTCAACTCTCACCCTCAAGTTCGCATCCTCTCTCACAATATCTTTCTTCTCAATTTCCTGATTTTCTATATTTACAAAATTCTCTGAATTTTCAACTCCTACCTCTTTTTCTTCCTCAATTTCTTCACTCTCTTTTTTCTCTTCCTCCTTTTCATCTCTCTCAAATTCTTCCTCCTATATCATCAAATTATCACCAATCTCATCATCAATTGTATCGCCACTCCATGTGGAAATATCTTTGCATTGCTCCTCGGAGATTCTTTGATTATTGCTTGAGAAGGGACTAGCGCTCAATTTCGATATTTGTTTAGCCATCTGCCCAATGTGAGTCTCAATATTACGCAAAGAATGTTCAATATTCTTCTGAGAAGTTTCCATTGATGTCTCATGATCCAAAGATGATTGTAGAAACTTTTCCATGGTAGCCTCAAGTTTTGTAGTTGATTCAGGCCATGTAGTGATTTGAGGCTCTAAAGCATATTGATCTTGGTAACTCGACGATGCTTGCAAGAACTTTGCCAAAGTTTCATCAAGTTTAGAAGTATGCCCATACGAAGGAGAGAATGAAGGACTCCACGCACCTGTATTTTGATAACTACTCCAACCCAAAGAAGAATTATTAGTTAAATTGAATTGAAAAGATGAGTTAGAACAATTACCTTGCCAATGCTGAGTATTCCAATACGGCACTACCTGCTCGTGAGGCACGGTATTGAAATACATTGTGTCTTGCTTAGATCATTAGAACATGGATTTGTGTAGAGAGTAAAAAGAAATAAAAATAACAAAAAATAGGTAAGGGTTAAGAAAACAGAAAAAGAAAAAAGAAAAATAAAAAGAAGATATCAAATAAAAATAAAACTATATATACAAGAATATAAAGAAAAGTTATTTACAACCCAAATATCCAACCGAGACTAAATTGATCACCGTGCTCCCTGGCAACAGCGCCAGAAATTTGTTAAGTATAAAACTAAAATACTAACTCGTTTCAATATAGTGGAAAACTAGTTATCATCCTCAGGGAGCAACTACAGAACAATTTAGTTCAATTAGAAAACATGGGTTTGAATTGTAAAATAAGTGCTTGTAATGGTAAAAAAGGTTAAAAACAATTTATAAAAACACTTGGGCTTGGATTTCACTGTACTGATGTTTATTCCCAAAAGTTAAGAACTTATTAGGTTAATTGAATGGCCAAGGATAAAAACCACTGACAAAGATCCCTCATTTGCCAGATTCTATGACAAAACTATATCGATTAAATCCCTTTAAACGGTAAAAGAGTTGCCACGCAATAAGAATTCCCTTTTTAAAAGTGGTTCATAAATGAAAACTATCTCTAGACTTTCATTGATGAAATTCCTTTTCACATAACCTCTTTTCAAATTAAATTCCCATTCAATAAGAAAAGTTAGAAGGAGAGAAGGAAGGTGATGAAGCTTTCAACTCTAAATTAAACAGAGAAAAGAAAATCAATCAATTTAACATAAATAAAAACCTGAGTTTGAGAATTCACACAGCAAGTTACATTGAATCCAAAGTAAAAGGGTTTTAAGCTACCATCTCTAAATTTCTCACTTTCTCTCCCTAAAACCCTAAATTTCGTGCAGAGATGGCTCTCCTAGCTCCTAGTGAATGAGGCTTTTTAAAGAGATCCCAAGTGATTTATCTTTACTCAAGATAAGATAAAATAATATCAGATAAGGTTTGTTCAGATCTTTTTTCCTTTTTCTTCACCCTTATCTTCTGTGCTTTTATCTATTTACCTGCAATCCAATAATTTAGGGATGAAATCTTATCTAAATCAATCCACAAGGTAAGGATGAAACTCAAATCAACAAATTCTCTCTCAAATTAAGATAAGTATTGAATTTACTAAATTCAGGGGAATTTAATTAAAAGATAAACATAATATCATTTAAAATATATTCAAATTAACCACAAAATAGTTTAATAATTATCCGTCATCAGCGCTCGAGCGCCACACCAGGGCTCGAGCGCCAGGCACATTAACCAGACAATTAAGCTCATTAACCAGCACGTGTCAGGCCAGCGCTCAAGCGCCAGGAGGGCGCTCGAGCGCCAGACCCCTGTCCAAAACACCTATAAATACAGCCTTTCAGAAGTTAGGAAATATATTGAGTTGTATAGAAATAAACCACAAAGCTTAGTCAGAGTTCTAATACTCTGAGGTTTAGTTCTTGAAGGTTATGGCCTTGCTAGGCTAAGCTTTCCGCCGGGATTGAATGTAATTACTTCGTCTCTTGTTTCTTTCAATTGTTAGTTTATATTATTTATGAATTGGAGTTCTTCTTATGTGCTTCTTTTCTTGGTTTAAGCTTGATCACCTTTTGCCTTGTGTTAGTTTATTTGCGCAATTGGGAAATTGGTTTATAAACGGATATTGAGAAAAACTCTCATAAACCTTTGGATCTAGGGATGGATGGAAGTGTTTTATGATTGCTTTATACTCTGCTTAATGCAAGACTTGGTAGCTAGAGTGCCAAGGGATTGGGCTCTAGAAACTAGTGTCTTAGAATCAGGTGACAAAGGAATTTGCACTTGTAACATTGAGTATGCATCTTTTCTTATAATATCTAACTAACATAGAAAGAAACAAGGTGAAATAATGAAACTCAATCTCAGATGACTCATTATTTTATTTGATTATCTCGTTATTTATTGTTTATTTTATTTGCCATTCACAATCTTAATATGTCTTTGAACAATTCATCAACTTAATTCTTAATCGAATTAATCCAAGTGCTCCCTGTGGACGATACACGTATAGTCACTATACTGAAACAAGCTAACCATTTCCAGCACTATAAAAAAGAAAGGTTAACAAAATTTCTGGCGCCGTTGCCGGGGAGCACGGTTGTTTATTTCTTTTAAGTTTTGAGTTGATTTGTAAAAACTGTGAATAGTTTTCTTTTTGTAAGTATTTATATATTTGTACCTAACTCTCACTATTGTTCCAGTATTGTTGTATGCTTACTCGCAGCAAAAGCCAAAGAGAAAAGTTAATATATATTGACGAAATCGAGGCATTTGTTAGACGACAGTTTGCAATTAAATATCGTGAACAAAAGGATGGAGAAAGTTCCTCAGATTTCTCTAGTAACTTTACACATTCTGTTACTTTTGATATGGCTGCGGAAGGTCCTAACCCGACGAGGGTTGTAGTCCTTGGTGACTATGTTATTCCGCAAGGTCCAAGGAACCGGTCCGCTATTGTCTTGTCTCCCACTGCTCAGCAAATGGAGATTAAGCCATATTGGTATAATCTCATTTTGACTAATCAGTTTACGGGGAAAGATCATGAGGATCCGCATAATTTCTTGGAGACCTTTTATGATCTTGTAGCGACTATGGGCTTGGATGAAGCAAGTGCTGAAGATGCCTATATGAAATTATTTCATTTAGCACTTATTGGAGATGCTAAGGAATGGTTTAAGACTCTTCCAAGTCAAAGTTTGAACACATGGAGTGAGGTTGAAGAGGCCTTTTTAACAAGGTTCTTTCCTCCTTCTAAAATGATCCAAGTGCAATCTGAAATATCTGCTTTTAAGCAGGGGCAAGATGAAGCATTTCATGAGGCTTGGGAAAGGTATCAACGATTGTTGAGAAAATGCCCAAATCATGGGTTGACCGATGTTGCGAAGCTGAATATATTTTGTGCAGGATTGAACCATCAATGGACAATCCATCTCACTGCAACTGTTGGACGGTCATTGAAAACCATTGATGTACCTACTGCAATGGAAATTATCACTTCTATGGCAGCAAGTGATAGAGCTGGGCATCAACCCAGAAGCCAAGTCTCAAAGCCCAAGGGTGTCCTAGAATTAAATTCTTTTGATGCTATTTTGGCACAAAATAAGCTTATGACTCAGCAAATTGAGCTCTTGAGTCAAGCTATTACACAATTGGTGCCAAAGCCGCAACAAGTTCAAGTAGTGAACCAACAAGCTTAAATAGGAGTATGTGAATTGTGTGGTGAAGGTCATTCATACACTCAATGTCTGCATGCTTCTAGCCAAAAAGAGGAGGAGTTGAATTTTGTGAATAATCAGTCAAGAGGAAATTTCTTTTCTTCATCCTTTAAATCTAATTCTGGAATACAAGGGTGGAAGAATCCTCAAGGACAAGGTCAAATGAACTGGAAAAATTCAACGAATTCATCTAATAGGCCGCCATTTGTTCCATTAGTAGAGAGGACCATTAAGTTGGAAGACACCTTGGATAAATTTATCCAAGCTTCATTGGCTAACCACCAAAGTAATGAAGCTTTCCAGAAAAACACTGAGGCGTCTATCCGGAATCTTGAAACGCAAGTGGGTCAAATCTCTAAACAATTGGCAGAGCTTACCACTACTCCATTCTCCGCTAATACCACCACAAATCCAAAAGAACAATGCAAGTCCATTATCACAAGGAGTGGTACGGAGATTGGTAAAGGAATAGGGGATCATTTGCATGAACCCAAGGAGGTGGAAGGAGAAATTGAAAAGGTAGCCATGGAGGAAGTAGAGAAGGAAGGTGAAAGAAGGAGTGAGGAGAAGAATAATGTAAATAGTGAAAAAGAAAAAATAAAAAAATAAAAAAGAAGGGTGAGGTCAAAGAAAAGATGGATAGAGTACCTCAGGTAAAGGAGGTTCCTTATCCTGTTCATCCATCAAAGAAGACAAAGGAAAGACAATATGCTAGGTTTCTAGACATTTTCAAACGGCTTCAAATAAATGTACCATTTATGGAAGCTATGGAGGAAATGCCCACATATGCCAAGTTCATGAAGGACCTGTTGATGAAAAAGAGGAAGTTTAAAGATGAAACTGTGGAACTAGAAGCCGGGTGTAGTGCCATCATTCAAAAATCCTTGCCTCACAAGACCAAAGATCCGGGTAGTTTTACTATCCCTGTTACTATTGGTGCTCTTCCCGTGGGGAAGGCATTACTGGATCTTGGTGCAAGCATAAACCTCATGCCATTGTCCATGGTAAAACGAATTGGTGATCTGGAAGTGAAACCCACTAGAATGACCCTCCAACTGGCAGATAGGTCATTAAAATTTCCGTATGGAGTAGCGGAGGATGTTCTAGTGAAGGTTGATAAATTTGTCTTTCCAGTTGACTTTGTCATTATGGATATAGAGGAAGACTCAGAGGTGTCTTTAATTCTAGGGCGACCTTTCATGAAAACGGCAAGAGTCATAATTGACGTGGATAATGGGCAACTCAAGGTACGAGTTGAGGATGATGAGGTAAAATTTGATGTATTAGAAGCCATGAAACACCGAAAGGAAAAACAGTCAGCCTTTAGGGTGGATGTCATGGAAGAGGCATTTCTATTAGGGAAGCAAGAAATGTATAATGCTAGCCCTTTAGAAAAAGCTCTAGTGCAGTCTCGTGCAAATTCATATGACTTGGAAGAAGTCGAAATAAAAAATTGTTTGAGGGACCTAGATATTCTGAACGAGGACCCCATGATAACATTTGTCCCGGAAGACTTATCCATGGAGGAGAAGTCAGAAAAAAATAAGCTGGAATTGAAAGTGTTGCCATCCCATCTGAAATATGCATTTCTAGATGAAGGGGGAGGCAAGCCAGTGATAATTAACAGTTCACTATCTTCTGACCAAGAGGCACAACTCTTGGAGGTTTTGAAAGCCAATGAAGGGGCAATCGGATGGGCATTGACAGATCTAAAAGGCATAAGTCCTTCTTTCTGTATGCATAAGATACATATGGAAGAGGATTTTAAACCTATTGCCCAGCCTCAAAGGCGATTAAACCCGACAATGAAAGAAGTAGTGAGAAAAGAAGTACTCAAGTTACTTGAAGTTGGTATGATTTATCCCATCTCCGATAGCGAGTGTGTAAGTCCAGTTCAAGTGGTTCCGAAGAAAGGGGGGATTACGGTCATTGAGAATGAGAAAAATGAATTAATCCCTACAAGGACGGTGACCGAGTGGCGAATGTGCATTGATTATAGAAGGTTAAATTAAGCCACCAGGAAAGATCATTTCCCTTTGCCTTTTATGGACCAAATGCTTGAGAGACTAGCTGGCCAAGCATATTACTGTTTCTTGGATGGATATTTTGGGTATAACCAAATATTGGTGAACCCAGAAGATCAAGAAAAGACAGCCTTCACATGTCCATTTGGAGTTTTTGCTTATAAGCGTATGCCGTTTGGACTGTGTAACGCGTCTGCAACCTTTCAAAGATGCATGCTCGCCATTTTTTCAGAT
Organism: Cyamopsis tetragonoloba; assembly: GCA_037177725.1. Lineage (NCBI taxonomy): Eukaryota > Viridiplantae > Streptophyta > Magnoliopsida > Fabales > Fabaceae > Cyamopsis > Cyamopsis tetragonoloba. The sequence continues at coordinate 46,121,910 of CM074124.1, forward strand.
TTGGTGGAGAAATGTTTTGAGGTTTTCATGGATGACTTCTCTGTCTTTGGGAAAAGTTTTGAAGAATGTTTGAACAACCTGAATATTGTGCTAGGAAGATGTGTTCAAACAAATCTAGTACTTAACTGGGAGAAGTACCATTTCATGGCAGAAGAAGGGGTGGTGCTTGGTGATAAGATCTCTTCTAGAGGGATCGAGTATGACAAAGCAAAAGTGGAAGTCATCGAAAAACTTCCACCACCCATGAATGTTAAAGGAATCAGGAGTTTCCTAGGACATGCCGGTTTTTACCGGAGATTTATAAAGGACTTATCCAAGATTGCCAAGCCACTTAGTAATCTTTTGGTAAAAGATGTGGACTTTAATTTTGATGCTAAGTGCTTGGAGGCATTTGAGAGACTGAAGGAAAAACTGATTATGGCTCCAATCATAGTTGCTCCAAATTGGTCTTTGGACTTTGAGCTTAATTGTGATGCGAGTGACTATGCTGTGGGTGCCGTACTAGGCCAAAGGAAAGACAAAATTTTCCATCCAATACATTACGCTAGTAAAGTACTTAATGATGCACAGGTGAACTATGCAACTACAGAAAAAGAATTACTAGCGATTGTATATGGGTTGGAAAAATTTAGGTCTTATCTTATAGGGTCAAGAGTGATTGTTTACACTGATCATGCAGCCATAAAATACTTGGTGACTAAGAAAGAGTCGAAGCCAAGATTTCTTCGTTGGATTCTCTTGCTGCAGGAATTTAATCTAGTCATCAAGGATAAAAAGGGATGTGAAAATTTTGTGGCTGATCATCTTTCTCGACTTCATAACACTGAGGGGACCAACGAAACAGAAAAGATTGTCGAGGAATTCCCGGATGAACGATTGTTGCTCATACAAGAAAGGCCATGGTTTGCTGATATGACAAATTTTAAAGCAGCAGGAATCACTCCAGATGAATTTTCTTGGCAACAAAAGAAGTTCTTAAAAGACTCTTCTTACTCCGTTTGGGATGATCCTTATTTATTCAAAATTGGAGGAGATGGTCTTCTGAGACGGTGTGTTTCCCGTGGAGAATCTAAAAGCATATTGTGGCATTGTCACAATTCACCTTATGGGGGACATTTTAATGGGGAACGCACTGCAGCCAAAGTATTACAGTCCGGTTTCTATTGGCCAACAATCTTTAAAGATGCTCACATTTATGTGAAGCAGTGTGATAAGTGCCAAAGAATCGGAGGAGTAACAAGGAGAAATGAGGTGCCTCTGACAATTATGCAGGAGGTAGAGGTATTTGACTGCTGGGGAATTGATTTTATTGGTCCATTTCCACCCTCTTTCACCAATGAATATATATTGGTGGGAGTGGACTATGTTTCAAAATGGGTAGAGGCAATTCCCTGTGCAAGAGCTGATGCAAAGACGGTAGTGACATTCTTGAAAAAGAATATATTCTCAAGGTTTGGTTCCCCGAGGGTACTCATCAGTGATGGGGGCTCGCATTTTTGCAACTCCCAACTAAAGAAGGTCTTGGAACATTATGGGGTGAGACATAAAATTGCTAGTCCTTATCATCCCCAAACTAATGGTCAAGCTGAAGTCTCGAATAGAGAAATTAAGCGAATTCTAGAAAAGACCGTTAGTGTTTCAAGAAAAGATTGGGCCATTAAATTAGATGATGCTCTGTGGGCATACCAGACATCTTTTAAAGCTCCCATAGGATTGACTCCTTTTCAGTTAGTTTATGGGAAGTCCTGTCACTTACCGGTCGAGCTAGAACATAAGGCATATTGGGCTTTAAAGTATTTCAATTTTGACCCGACAACTGCTGGAGAAAAAAGGAAAATGCAACTTCATGAATTGGAAGAATTGAGACTCTAAGCTTATGAGTCTTCAAGGATATACAAGGAAAGAATGAAGATGTATCATGATAAAAAGTTGGTCAAAAAGATTTTTAGTCCTGGGCAGTATGTTTTACTCTTTAATTCTAGAGTAAAATTATTCTCGGGAAAATTAAAGTCCAAGTGGTCCGGACCCTTTAGGGTTAAGGATGTAAGGCCTTATAGAGTCGTAGAGATTGAAGACCCAGTGAGAAATGAAAGCTGGGTGGTTAATGGTCAAAGGCTGAAGTTATACCTTGGTGGTGACGTCGAGCGGTTCACCACACCATATTCGATTTGAAGGAAGCATAATCATGCTACAGGCGTCGAGCTAATGACGTTAAACAAGCGCTGATTGGGAGGCAACCCAATTTTGTGTGTTGATTTTTTGTGTTTTGTGTAAATAGAATAAGTAAATTTGATGAGTTTTGAAATAATTTTTGTGAGAAAGTTGAAAATCTGAGCATTTGAAGAAGGCTTATTCACTGTCAAGTTGAATGTAATTACTTCGTCTCTTGTTTCTTTCAATTGTTAGTTTATATTATTTATGAATTGGAGTTCTTCTTCTGTGCTTCTTTTCTTGGTTTAAGCTTGATCACCTTTTGTCTTGTGTTAGTTTATTTGTGCAATTGGAAAATTGGTTTATAAACGGATATGGAGAAAAACTTTCATAAAACCTTCGGATCTAGGGATGGATGGAAGTGTTTTATGATTGCTTTATACTCTGCTTAATGCAAGACTTTGTAGCTAGAGTGCCAAGGGATTGGACTCTAGAAACTAGTGTCTTAGAATCAGGTGACAAAGGGATTTGCACTTGTGAAATTGAGTATGCATCTTTTCTTATAATATCTAACTAACATAGAAAGGAACAAGGTGAAGTAATGAGACTCAATCCCAGGTGACTCATTATTTTATTTGATTATCTCGTTATCTATTGTTTATTTTATTTGCCATTCACAATCTTAATATGTCTTTGAACAATTCATCAACTTAATTGTTAATCGAATTAATCCAAGTGCTCCCTGTGGACGATATACGTATAGTCACTATACTGAAACGAGTTAACCATTTCCAGCACTATAAAAAAAAAGGTTAACAAGCGTGAGACCTGGAAGAAGCTGAAATGTCTAAGGTCAGACAATGGTGGAGAATACCGTGGTCCGTTCGAGGCATATTGCCGGACTCATGGTATCAAACTGGAGAAGACCCCTCCAAAGATCCCTCAATTGAATGGCGTGGCTGAAAGGATGAACAAAACAATTGAAGAAAAGGTTAGATGCATGCTGTCTCATGCAAATCTCCCTAAGTCCTTCTGGGGTGAAGCTGTGAAGACAACAGTGGCGTTAATAAATCTCTCACCATCACGACCTTTGAAGGGAAAGATTCCAGAGGAAGTATGGTATGGGAAGAAAGCGTCTTACAACCACTTGAAGGTTTTCGGATGCAGAGCATTCGTCCATATACCCAAAGATGAACGGGCAAAACTGGATGCTAAGACCAAGGAGTGCATATACCTTCGGTCTCCAAAGGATGAATTTGGGTATAGATTATGGGATCCTATAAACAAGAAGATTGTTAGAAGCAGAGATGTGGTATTCTTTGAAGATCAGACGATCAAGGACTTCCAACAGAAAAGGCAAGTGAAGTCCAAGACAAGCAGTGATGATGTGGTAATCCATCCTGGGAGCAACAATTCAGGGGGAGAAGATTCTCAAAGACAAACTATTCCTGATCAGACAAATCCTGAGCAAATGCAACCTCAGACGGTGGATGATCAAATGATCCCAGATGATCAGGCGGATCCAGAACCCCAAACGATTGAAGAAAATCAGACGCAGCCTGAGCCAAGACGTTCTACAAGAGTCAGGCAACCCTCCACCAAGTACTCATCAGACGAATATGTTACACTCACCAGTGATGGTGAACCTCAGAGCTTTGCTGAAGCTATGGAGATGAAAGAAAAGGAAGAATGGATCAAAGCCATGAATGAGGAGATTACCTCATTGCATGAGAACCACACCTATGATATGGTGGAATTACCAAAGGGAAGACGACCTTTAAAGAACAAATGGATGTACAAGTTGAAGTATGAAGAAGGGAGTTTGAAGCCCCGATATAAAGCTCGAATCATGGTGAAAGGCTGTAACCAGAAGAAGGGAGTTGACTTTGAAGAGATCTTCTCACCAGTGGTGAAGATGCCCTCTATAAGGGTAGTCCTAAGTTTAGCTGCTAGCCTAGACTTAGAGATTGAGCAGCTTGATGTGAAGACTGCATTCCTGCATGGAGACCTAGAAGAGGAGATTTATATGGAGCAACCAGAAGGGTTTGAAGAACCAGACAAGGAACACCTTGTGTGTCGTCTGAACAAGAGTCTCTACTGTCTAAAGCAGGCCCCCAGGCAGTGGTATAAGAAATTTGAATCCTTTATGACTCAGCACAAATTTTCGAGGACATCAACAAATCATTGTGTATTCATAAAGAGGTATGACAATGGTGATTTTATCATATTGCTGCTATATGTTGATGATATGCTGATTGTGGGTCATGACAAGAGCAAAATTACTAATCTGAAGAAGGCCTTGAGCAAGTCCTTTGCTATGAAGGATTTAGGACCTGCAAATCAAATCCTTGGAATGAAGATTGTCAAAGGCCGTTTCAAGAGGTTGTTGTTGCTATCACAAGAAAAGTACATTGAAAAAGTCCTCAAGAGGTTTAATATGGATAATGCAAAACTAGTGAATGTTCCACTTGCTGGGCACATGAAGTTGAGCAAGAGGCATAGTCCGACAAATGAAGAAGCGAAGCAAGAGATGAGCAAGGTGCCTTATTCGTCTGCGGTAGGCAACCTTATGTACGCTATGGTTTGTACAAGACCAGACATTGCTTATGCAGTTGGAGTTGTGAGTCGATTCTTGTCAAATCCGGGCAAGGATCACTGGAATGCAGTGAAATGGATATTAAGGTATCTAAGAGGAACTACCAAAAGGTGCTTGTGCTTTGGTAATGGTGATCCCGTGTTAGAAGTATACACCGATGCTGACATGGCTGGAGATGTGGATTCCAGAAAATCTACATCAGGTTACATAACTGCTTTTGCAGGGGGAGCTATGTCGTGGCAATCAAAGCTACAGAAGTGTGTTGCTTTGTCAACCACTGAAGCAGAGTACATCGCAGTGACTGAAGCCTGCAAGGAGACTCTATGGTTGAAGAATTTCCTGTGTGAGTTAGGTCACAAGCAAGAAAGATATGTTGTGAATTGTGACAATCAAAGTGCGATTCATCTAGTTAAGAATCAAACTTTTCACTCTCGTTCGAAGCATATTGATGTTCGATATCATTGGATAAGGGAAGTTCTGGATGATGGCCTGTTGCAGCTAGAGAAAGTCCACACAGACGATAACTGGTCTGATATGTTGACTAAGACGGTATCAGTCAATAAGCTCTCAGAATGTTGCAAGGGAGTAGGATTGGTGATGCCCCTCAATTAAGTCGGGAAGGGGGAGATTGTTGGAAATTCCCTCTTTAATTAATCTGACACATTTCCCTTCAAAAACACATGCATATGAATTGGTCAAATAAATTATTCCAAGGTCTTGGATTCATTTCCTTGACTCTTGAGAACTTGCACATTCATCTTGAATGTATAAATTCATCCTTGGAAAGGTGAAGAGAACTTAATATCCACCACCACTCTTGATGGAGAATCCTCACCCATTTCTACTATAAATAGGGGACTTGAGAGAAGCATTTGAATCAATCCAACTAGAGAGTTGAGAATCAAGAGTGAGAAAGTGAGAGAGTTTTGTAATCCTCTTAGAGAGAGAGTGATTCCACCACACTTGGTGAGATTGTGTGATTATTGTATACCATCCAAAAAGGGTGAGATTGAGTGTTATCCTCTTGTATTGAGAGAGATCTTATTGTATTCCTACTTTCATAGTGGAGATATTTTACTGGCTTGGTCCCGTGGTTTTTCCTTCTCACATTGAGGAGGTTTTCCACGTTAAAAATTCTCGTGTGTTATTTTCTTCTTCTTACTTTCTTTTAAGCTCATTTTAAGTCACATAGACGGAGGGAAATTTTTTCGCTTCCGCATAATTGCTCTGATTTCCCAACAATGAGAAATGTTGAGAAAGTAACATTGACTTCCTTAGGATTAGATCGATGGGCTTAGCAGCCCAGCCCATTGAGCTTGTAATAGGCGCAACTCCATAAGCATGATGCGGCTCGTGAAAAGTTTAAGAAAATAAAGTTGCGCTCTTACCATAAGCTATAGCTTTTGGTTTAGTAATAAGCGTTTGATCCAATAATTTTGTGGGTTTACAAGTGCTCACCATGATAAACCACTCAGTAGACACCCTTTCGATTGGTATATTGATGGGGAAAAAACAACAATACACAATCAAAATACCAAAGTACGCAGCGGATATAATTTCCCCAAACTTGCAAGAATTTGTGAGGAGCAACAATAACTAAAATGGCAGCAGCAGCAAAATTAACAACCACGCACAAGAGACACCAAAATTATTTACGTGGGAAAACCCTCTCAATGTGAGAAGTAAAAACCCACGGGCACAAGCCAGTAATCAAGCTCCACTATGATCAAAATTAGGGTACAAGAGAGTCTCAAAATACTGCACAAATTCGTGCACACAACCAGCCAATACAACAAGCAACAAAGCTATCAATTTAGAGAACAAGAAGCTGAAACTCACAAACTCGTGCTACTGTTCTAGCACGATTCCTCCACCTCTGGACCTCAGAACGAAATCTCCACCGTTAAAAACCAAGAACCACGTCTCAGGAACCCTCAAAGTTTCAGGCCGATCCAACGGTCGGATTGACGGCGATCCGAGATGGAAGTATGCTGGTCCAGAGACTCTGCACTCTTTTCTCTCTCTATGTGGCTGCGGATTTTTGGACAAAATGAGGGCACTCTCTCTACCTCACTTTTGACCACTAAGTCCCCTTAGGTTAAGTGGTGATGTGGGCTTGAAATATTGGGCCTTTGGACACATAGTTGGGAGCCCAAACCCAACACATCTCCCCCCTCACAACTATGTGGAGGTGACCGCCAATCCGGTGATCTCACAACAGTACTCAAACTTTCCTCTTGGTAATGCCTTAGTCATCATATCAGCACCACTATTATCAGTATGAACTTTAGACAACTCCAACAGCTTAGCATCCAAAACATCACGTATCCAATGATACCGCACATCAATATGTTTGGATCTAGAATGGAAAGTTGGATTCTTACCAAGATGGATAGCACTTTGATTATCACAGAGCAACAAATACTTGTCCTGCACAAAACCAAGCTCCCGCAAGAGTTTCTTCACCCATAGCAACTCCTTGCACGCTTCAGTAAGTGCAATGAATTCTGCCTCTGTAGTAGACAACGCTACACACTTTTGCAGCTTTGATTGCCAAGCCACAACTCCCCCTACAAACTTAACCAAATAGCCCGAAGTGGACTTTCTGGAATCAATGTCTCCAGCCATATCTGAGTCAGAGTAACCCACCAAAGTAGGCTTACTACCTCCAAAACAAAGCCTCAAACCACTAGTACGACGAAGATACCTCAAAATCCATTTCACAGCATTCCAATGCTCTCTACCTGGATTAGACAGAAATCTACTAACTGTACCAACAACATGTGCAATATCAGGTCTTGTACATACCATTGCATACATCAAACTACCCACTGCAGATGCATAAGGAACTCTGCTCATATATGTCTTCTCAGCTTCATTTGAAGGACTCTGTTGAACACTCAGTTTAAAATGAGTTGCAAGAGGAGTACTCACAACTTTAGCATTTTCCATGTTGAATCTCTCTAACACCTTCTGAATGTAATGCTCCTTTGATAGCCAAAGCTTCTTTTCCTTTCTGTCACGAGTGATACTTATACCAAGTATCTTTTTAGCAGCTCCCATGTCTTTCATGGCAAATGACTCGCCCAATTGCTTCTTTAACCTGTCAATCCTAGAAACATTTTTCCCAACAATAAGCATGTCATCAACATACAACAACAGGATAATGAAGTCATCATCAGAAAACTTTCTGACAAAGACACAATGGTCAGAAGTAGTCTTCTTGTAGCCTTGCTCACGCATAACGGACTCAAATTTCTTGTACCATTGTCTTGGAGCCTGCTTTAAACCATATAGGCTCTTTCTCAGCCTACACACATAGTCTTCCTTGCCTTCAACAAGAAAGCCATCAGGTTGCTTCATGTAGATCTCTTCCTCCAAATTACCATGAAGGAAAGCTGTCTTCACATCCATCTACTCAACCTCCAAATCAAGAGTAGCAGCTAAACTTAGCACAGTTCTGATGGATGTCATCCTCACCACAGGTGAGAAAATCTCATAGAAGTCAGCACCTTTTCTCTGTCTGAAACCTTTCACCACTAATCTGGCTTTGAACCTCGGAGATGTAGAATTGCTCTCTTGTTTCACCTTGAAAATCCACTTGTTCTCTAAGGCCCTCTTGCCTTTAGGCAACTTCACCAAGTCATAAGTGTGATTATCATGCAAGGATTTCATCTCATCCCGCATTGCATCTAGCCACTTTTGCTTTTCTTCACTCTCACTGACCTCTTCAAAACACTCAGGTTCTCCCTCATCGGTCAACAACACATAATCTCTTGGATTGTACCTAGTAGATGGTTGTATCGCCCTGGTTGTCCTCCTGAGTTGAACTTGTGGTGGTTCAGGTGAGTCATCAAGATTATTATCAGGTACCATATCATGTTCCTCCTGAACATCATCAATAGGCACCTCTAATCCATCTCCAACCTGCTGATCATCAACATCACCATGTTGCTCATCATTCTGAGCATTAGTATCAGCATTATCCAGATCGTGAACAGGCAACCGCATCGGATTACCATCAGTCAGATCACTATCTTTCTCAGGTGTAGTCTTCTCCACTTTGTCAATATCTTCAATGGTTTGGTCCTCCATGAACTGCACATCACAGCTTCTAACAAGCTTCTTCTCAACAGGATCATACAACCTGTAGCCAAATTCATCCTGACCATAGCCAATAAAGATACACTGCCTTGTCTTCGCATCCAACTTGGATCTTTCATCCTTTGGAACATGGACATATGCCTTGCAACCGAAGACACGCAAATGACCATAGCTAGCATTCTTGCCAAACCAAATCTTGTCTGGCACCTCAGTATTCAAAGCAACTGCAGGACTGAGATTAATAACATGCACTGTCGTAAGCAATGCCTCACCCCAGAAATGTTTAGGCAACTTCGCTTCAGAAAGCATACACCTAACTCTTTCAACCAAAGTCCTGTTCATCCTCTCTGCTAGACCATTCAACTGAGGAGTTTTAGGAGGAGTCTTTTCATGTCTGATACCTTGCTGCTTGCAATAGTTATCAAAGGGTCCACAGTACTCACCACCATTGTCAGTACGAATGCATTTCAGCTTCTTGCATGACTGCCTCTCAACCAAAGCATGAAACTCTTTGAACTTTTCAAGCACTTGGTCCTTTCTCTGCAGTGTATAGACCCATAGTTTCCTGGAACAATCATCAATAAAAGTAACAAAGTAAAGTGCACCACTGAATGACTTTACCTTCAATGGACCACAAACATCAGAATGCACCAATTCAAGCAACTCTGACTTCCTGGAGGGAGGATGCTTCTTGAAGGATACTCTGGTTTGTTTACCAGCCACGCAATGAGAACATTTCTCTAACTCTGCATTCTTCAATCCTGAAAGAACATCCTTTTTAACTAAGCAATTAAGCCCCTTTTCACTGATATGACCAAGCCTTCGGTGCCACAAAGATGCCTCCATATACACAGCATTCACACTGTCCCTAGCAACCAAAGCTTTAGTCCAATACAGTTTAGAAATTTTCTCCCCTCTAGCCATAACCAAGTTACCTTTAGTGAGCCTCCATTTTCCAGAACCAAAGTGATTATCATAACCACTATCATCAGGCAAATGCACAGATATCATATTAAAACGAACATCAAGAGCATGTTTGACTCCTCTAAGTAACAATTGCACTCCCATGTTGGTTTGCAAGCAAACATCACCAACACCAATAACATTGGACTCACCATTATTGCCCATCTTCAACACTCCAAAGTCACCAGGAGTGTAAGATGTGAAGAACTCCTTCTTTGGCGTAACGTGCAGTGTAGCACCACTATCAATTAACCACATGCTCTCATCTGATACAAGATTAACTGACTCATGGTCACGAAGAACAACAAGATCACCACCTGTAGTAGTAGTAGTGACACGATCATTATCATCATGATCCTTCTCTTTATGTTTGCCCTTCTTGCCTTTGTTCTCCTTTTTCCAAAGAAAACAATTCTTTTGGACGTGCCCTGTTTTGTGACAATAATAGCACTCCACATTCTTGTATCTTGACTTGGACTTGCTCCTGCTTTTCTCTCTACCACCCTTCGGTTCCTTCTTATGACTTCTCCCCCTATTTTCAGTAACAAGTACCTCAGACTGAGATGAAGAACCCTGTGCCTTCCTTCTCATCTCTTCATTAAGAGCACCACTCTTTGCCATTTGCAAAGAAACAACACCATTGAGGGCTGAGTTTGTAATAGAAACCCGAAATGTCTCCCAAGACTCAGGTAGAGTATTCAGTAGCCATAGTCCCAAAACCTCATCATCAAACTTGATACCCATTCCAGACAATTGATCTAGGAGCCCTTGAAATTCATTCAAGTGATCCGAAATGGAAGAACTCTCCCTGTACCTCAAATTCATCAGACAATTCAACAAATACAATTTGTTGTTCCCTGACTTAGAAGCATACAAGGACTCAATCTTCTCCCACAAAGTTCTAGCATGTGTCTCATTAGCAACGTGATTATAAACATTGTCTTCTACATACTGCCGAATAAAACCACACACCTGTTGGTGCTCAAAATCCCATTCCTCATCAGAAACAGTATCCGGCTTCTGCATAGTAAAGACTGGAAGATGCAATTTCTTCACAAACAATAAATCATTCATCTTGCCCTTCCACAAATGGTAATTAGTACCATTCAAAGCAACCATCTTTGTATTTGCCTCCATCATTCAAGCAAGTCAATACCACCCCAAACTTAGGAGCTCTGATGCCACTGTGATGGGGAAAAAACAACAATACACAATCAAAATACCAAAGTACGCAGCGGATATAATTTCCCTAAACTTGCAAGAATCTGTGAGGAGCAACAATAACTAAAATGGCAGCAGCAGCAAAATTAACAACCACGCACAAGAGACACCGAAATTATTTACGTGGGAAAACCCTCTCAATGTGAGAAGTAAAAACCGACGGGCACAAGCCAGTAATCAAGCTCCACTATGATCAAAATTAGGGTACAAGAGAGTCTCAAAATACTGCACAAATTCGTGCACACAACCAGCCAATACAACAAGCAACAAAGCTATCAATTTAGAGAACAAGAAGCTGAAACTCACAAACTCGTGCTACTGTTCTAGCATGATTCCTCCACCTTTGTACCTCAGAACGAAATCTCCACCGTTAAAAACCAAGAACCACGTCTCAGGAACCCTCAAAGTTTCAGGCCGATCCAACGGTCGGATTGACGGCGATCCGCGACGGAAGTATGCTGGTCCAGAGACTCTGCACTCTTTTCTCTCTCTATGTGGCTGCGGATTTTTGGACAAAATGAGGGCACTCTCTCTACCTCACTTCTGACCACTAAGTCCCCTTAGGTTAAGTGGTGATGTGGGCTTGAAATATTGGGCCTTTGGACACATAGTTGGGAGCCCAAACCCAACATATATATATGGGCACAGTGTAGCTTTTCCTGTTGATATTATCTTGGAATCAATATAGGAGCAATGACATGTTAGAAGTCCCACATCGGCTAGTGATATGACCATTGTTGAGTTTATAAGGGTGTGACAACCCTCAACCTACAAGCTAGTTTTTGGGATTGAGTTAGGTCCAATGACCTTCTGGTTGATGATAATTGGAATTCAATGTTCGATGATTTGGTTATTCTAGATGTCAATTGATTAAAAATATTTTCTTTAATTTTATAATATCCCATAATTTGAGGACACCTAATTTGAATCCCTAATTTCAATGCACTAGCATTTGTGATTCCCGAAAGAAAATAATTCTCTTGCTCGAACTGGTATGAAATTTTGCTCTAATTGGACTGCTTAACAAATTTTCCAGCAAACAAATAGGTACCCTTTTAATTGTTTCTAGTTCAAGTTTTAATAGCACTTAAGTTCCAATTTGCAGCAAACAAATATGTAGAATAAGTGTAATTAAGCCAAAATTAGTCATTTAAGTACAACGCTAAACATACAATAAATAAATGTTTCGTCGCGCCTTATATATAAATTACTTTTAGAATAAATTTGTGGTAATTTATAAAGTTATGAACTATTGATATTTTTTACTTTTATCTTTATATAATTTAAATTTGACTTAATTAATAATAGAATAAGAAATTCAAAAAAAAAAAGTGAAATTGGTTTTTGAATATTTATTAACATATTTATATATGTCAAGGGTATAATTAAAAATAAATTATAGTTTTAAATATATATAATGAGTTAACTATGGTTCGTCTTCTTTTTCCAGTCATATAATTTAATTGATGAATGCATGAAGACATTCGTATGTTGGTATAGAGTTTGATTTCCGATTATACTACTTTTCTATAAAAAAAAAGGTAAAAACATAATTTTGGTCCCTTAACTTTTATTCAATGCTCACTTTGGTCCTATAATTTTTTTTAAGGTTCATTTAGGTCCCTCAACTTTTGTTTTTTGTCCAAAATAGTCCCTATCATCATTTTCATTACCAATTTAACGGATTTTTGATTAATGTTATTACATTCTATTATCTGTTTAATTTGAACCATTGATTTACAATAATTTAGACCATTTATTTAGAACAATTTGGGCTGTCAAAAATCCATTAAATTGCTAACGGGAGTAACGACAAAACCATTTTGAACCAAAAACAAAAGTTAAAGGACTAAAATGAATCTTAAAAAAGTTATGGGACCAAAATGAACCTTGAGTAAAAGTTAAGGGACTAAAATTATATTTTTGCCAAAAAAAAAAAAAAAAAACTACCGTTCTTTAATTTTAACAATTTGACAATTTGATTAAAAGTGAATTGTATATAAAATCTGAAGGAATAATCAAGGGAGTTGGTTGATGGATCATTTTCAGGGGTTTAAATATTATTCGGATAGTGATCTTATCATCTTATTTTATTTTATGTTTGACAAAGGATCTTATCATCTTATGAATCTACATAACAATTTCTGCAACCTGTTTATTTAACATGATATTTTGTTTTGTAGTTATTATTTTATATAAAATCATACAGTTGTGTAATTTTGAGAAATAGCGATAGGTGCAAGGTGTCCAGCCTCAGCCACTAAGTAGCGATGGAAATAAGCCGAGTCAAGCTGAAGGTTAAATGAATTTGATCTGTTATATAAATTAAAGTATGAAATCGGAAATGATGATTATTTTTTTAAAAGTAGACAATAATAATAACAATTATTATTAATATAAAAATACAATTTGACTTATTCTATCTATGTGACTGAATTGATTTGCGGTAAAACCGGTTAGGTCTGAAATTTTTTAATTTTTCTTGATACAATACAGTAATCATCTATATGAGAAAAGTAAGAAATTAAAGACTCTTCAGTTGAATTAAAAATTGCATTTTGACTAAGCTTCACATTGTGTATGTAATCAAAATTCAAAACATAGTTAATGGAATTTACACTCAGCAAAACGCACTCAGAGATTTTTTTTAACTATATTATATATCATAACATTATATAATATATAATATTATTTAGCACAAACAGAACATGACACATGCTTTATTCAGAGCAGTAATAAGAAGCACATTAACACCCAAATTAAGCATTGAAATTAAGATGGATAATAATATTTTTTATATATAATTTCATTCTTTCATTCATCCCAAAGATCATCAAGAAGAGGCTTGGTTGGTCCTTTGATGAGTCTCTCTTGATAGATTTGAGTTATTTTGTTGTAATCTTGTTCTGTCAATGACCAATCAAAAATCTCCAAGTTTTGCTTCATCCTCTCTTTGTCATAGCTCTTCACCACAAATGTTAACCCTTGTTCATATAGCCACCTAAGACAAATCTGCATAAATAAATAAAATAAATAAATTTCAAACATTAAAATTCTCCAACTTTGAATATATATATATAGTTGAAACAAATTAAAGTGCTCTAGAGAAAATAAAAAATTATAAACCTGAGCAACAGTCTTGCCATGAGCATCTGAAATTTCTTTTAGAACATCATTGTCCATGACTATATTAGGTCCTCTACTAGCACCTTTCCTTAGTGGTGAGAATGCAGTTACAATAATACCCTTTTCCTTGCAAAATTTTCTCAGTTTCACTTGTTGCCACCCAAGGTTAACTTCCACCTATTATTAGGACAAAATTAAATAAATATATTCAATGAGGGGCAAATTAAATTCTGAAATTGTATTATTGTTAATTACTTGATTGACAGCAGGAGGGATGGTAGCAAAAGAGAGCAATTTTTGAAGCTTGATGATGGAGAAGTTGCTGACTCCAATGGCTTTAGTGAGTCCAAGTCTTTGGGATTCTTCCAATGATGTCCACACACCTTTTAAGTCAAACTCCACAATCTCTGACACTTCAATTGGGTAAGTCACTTTTCCTGGTTTTGTAGCAATTGGCCAGTGGATCAGAAATAAGTCCAAGTATTCTAGTTGAAGTGTCCTGAAAGTGAAGCTCAAGTTAACACTTCATACAAATATATGCATGGAAAAATCAATATATATAGGAAGCTAAGTTATCAAAAAATCACTTATGAATTAGGTTTTAAATTGTAGTTGCAATTATATGGTCAATAGAGATCTGATGAAGTCATTGCGGACAGTAATCCTGATTTGTTGTAGTCTAATCTATAGTTGATATGAAAAATGATTTATTAGGGGTGTGTTTGGATTAGATTTTTTTCTTGAATAGATATATTTTGCACTCACAAAAACTTTTGATTATGTCTTTAACAAGGGAAAAAACTTTTTTTGTCCAACCGTAAAAAATTGAACATTATTTTAAAAAGCTTCAAAATCGCTTTTAAAACTTAAAATTTTCTTAAAAATCCCATCTACAGTCAGCTTTTCACAATCAATTTTTTTCATTGCTAATCCAAATACACTCTAAGTTTTTATTTTCATAAGCTTCTTTTCAAAATAAAAAAGAGTTACATGTGGTGTCTGTCTTTATAATATTTTCCAAAAAATATATGCTTTAATAAAAGGGTATAATGTTTCTATATACCTTAATTTATAATGACATATTAAATTCATTTGTTCAAATAATTCTTTCAATTAAATATTATTGTGTTAATAAAAATTATTATCATGATATAATGATATTCAAAACAAATTTAAAAAATCAAATTAACAATAATACTATAATAGTCATATGCCGATCTAATTATAGTTCGATGTTATTTTGATGATCGCCAAAACTATGATATATCAATATTGCTACATTAAGCAATTTAAGGCCCAAAATGGAATAACTTTTGATTAAATTTACCTGAGAGATTTCTGCAGAGCAGGTATGATTGTTTCAGGGTGGTTATCAGTGACCCACAATTTGGAAGTGATGAAGAGTTCATCTCTGGATGCAATGAGTCCAAGTTCAAGTGCTTCTTTAATGGCTTCTCCAACTGACTGTTCAACTCCATAAGCAGCAGCAGCATCAAAATGCCTGTACCCCTGCTTTATGGCCTCAACCACTGCATCTCTTGTTGTAACCTTGCTGGTTGCTTCCGGCGCGGTGCCGAGTCCGATCACCGGCATCCGCCGCTGCCCGGAGGAAGAGGAGAGAACCACTTCAGGGATTGTTGTGGCAGCCATGTTAATGTCTGTCTCAGATTAGAAATTAGATTAGATGAGAATTATTGCTTATTGTGATGAAGAGAGTGAGTATAAGTCCCTTTTATAATTGGATTTCAAGAATTAAAAAATGGCATTATGTGTTAGGTGAAGGATTACTGGTCATATTACTTCCTTTGACCATATCTACTCACTATCTCATGGCTGCTCCTCTTTCTATATTGTAATATAAGAGCTAGTATATATACTACAAAAATAATTTAACTTTTTTTGGTAAATAAAAAAATATAATTTAATTTGATATCATTCAAACATAATGTCATTTACCATACACAACATAAATGTGAAAAAAATTTATGTGGCATAAATCTGTCTATTAATTTAAAGTGAGATGCTGATTTTTTATTTTTTCAATAATAAATCAATTAAAAAAAATTTGTAGCCTATAGTGATTCTGAAACAATATTGTCTTTCGTTAAAAATACGTTAAAAATATATATGATTTATTATTCAGTGATGTTTAGGATCCTTTTATGAATTATGGGATGACTACTTAATTAATTAATTTGATAAAGTATATTATTTATTATAGAATTGCGTATACTTAGTTACACTTCATGAGAAATTGAGAAAGCATATGCTATCACATTTCGGTTATAAAGAGAAGGAGGGACTGAGCTCATATATATATTCTTTAATTTTCTTTTGTGTCTATATATTCACTTGAAAGAGAAGTGCTTGCAGTTATAAGTTATGCATCATATGTGTCAAGGAGAAGTATGGGCTATAGTAATTTGTACAACTAGACAACCCACAATAATTCTTTATTAACAAAAAAAAAACTGTTTTTTGTTATTGTTGTGAACTAAGTTGAGATGGTTGAATCATGAACTCAATGAGACTGGGACTAGGATGGAAAAACTTTTCCTACGTCATTGATCAAGCTCAAGAGTGATAAAGGTTATACCAGCAGAGACTCTGACGCCTAAATGATTAGGGTTTGTATGTTAATATGGAAAGTTACGTATCTTACATGAAGTTTATATTCAAGTATATATAATGAAGTCATTATGGTTTGCAAGTTTATTTTTGGCTTCATGGCCCCCGACCATCGATCAAGCCCAACACTGATGAGTGTTGTGATGTCTCCATGAATTTCGGTATTTAACCGAAATGATGTCGAGATGGTCTTCATGTATTGTGTCCGACATGACCTATAGGATTGTGATATCTCGCTGATATTGATCCACAACAATTATTGTAGTTATGTAGTTGTAAGCTACTATAATTATATACTTGTAATTTTTCTTTGGAGATTAAACTAGAATAACGTGAAGAATGACATGCTATAAAAAGATGAAAGTAATTAAATACACAAATTATCATTAACTAACTATTTAATTTTTTTATGTTGGCATTCATTGTTCGAACATTATTAGTATAGATTTTGTTTAATAAATTTGTCTGGTTGGTCATTAAAATTTTTTACTAATAGTATGTGAAAATGACAGTATTATCAAATATTTATTTGTTAGTAATTATATTTTTATTTATTAGTATAAATATCACATGCTTATATTACAAATTAATTCTATTAGACAAAATCTCTATACGAACCGGCTTAACCTAATGTTAGTAGAAAGCGTTAATAAATGAATTTTTTAAAAAATTTATCAAACGGCCATATAAGCATCTTCACATGACTCCTTCATTATTTCACTACACTCAACCCTAATCCATGATGTAGATGTACAAGTATGGTTGAGCATAGTTTCTTGGATTGAAGTGCTAACTCTCAACTATTGTGCGTGTTTGGTTTAGTGTTGGTAAAATTGATTTTGGATCAACATGATTTTATAGAATTAATTTTGTGTAAAATTAATTTTAAAATAACGTGACTCATGTTTGGGGATTTTTTTCTCAAAAACAAGTTTAGAGTAAAAATATAGTGTAAATTTTTCAACCTAACGTAAAAGTAAGTCTCACATTGCTTCAACCAAAATCAATTTTAGTAACCCAAAATCAATTTTAACTTTTTCTCAATACAAAAACAAACAGCTAATTTAACCATCAAAATCAATTTTGCCCGTTCAAAATCAATTCTAGTCTAACCTAACATTTTTCCAAACATGCACTTAGATGTCCATGATTACTTTCGTGGTTTTTTTTTATCGGTCAAACACACACACCCCCATATTACACTACTCCTAAATATATCTTACCGGGGATCAAACCCCTCCCCTTAAGCTCTAAGAGTTTCTTCTTATGTCACTTGAGCTACAAGCTCTTAACAATTACTTTTGTGATTTGATATCATCGAACAATGACAATATGGTTTGAAAGAGTGGTATGTTTAGACAGCTTATATGAACATCTAGCTGGGGTGACATTAGTATATGGGATGACATCAGTGACCGATATGACATTAGTACCCGAAATGACACCAATACCTAGGATGACATCAGTATCGATAATGACTTCATCATAGCTAATTATAAGGTTTGGACCTTGGGCTCAAACCCAACTATAGACCCCAAATGTGTAACACATCCTAGCTATATGGACAACACTATAAGAGAAAGAACAACCCTAAGTCAAATAAGTATTAATTAAAATACACTCCTCATTATTATGCTGCGCTAGTTAGACTGTCGGAGTCATTACAATTGCAACTCCCTCCATGGCTCCATGGGTGCAACTTGATGTTGGATCATCACTCAAAAACTTTATACTAATCACACCATTATTTATGCTTGGGAACTACTCTTAGTTAATTCACAAAAGTTACCTATAATAAAGTAAAGGAAACCATGTGATAAACTATTTCTATATATCTATATAAATTAAAAAAATCTACTTGTTGAAAAACTTCCATTCCTCAATTTCTCTTAAAGATGTCAACTAGTTGAAAAAATTTGGGAAAGGGAAACTTACTCAACAAATGGCCTTAAAGAAATATGTAAGAATAACTTATAACATCGGTATTTACTACTTGACTTTATTCTATTCTTTATACAAGGTAGCTAAAATAATTAAGTTTCAATGATCTTAACCAACTCAGTTTGAAATTACATCTTATTAATTATTCAAAAGAGCTATGTTATTTCTCACGAACGATTAAGGGACAAAATGATACGAATTTAAATTGAACAATCTGATTATGCATAACAATACATGGGATTGTTGAAGATTTGTTGATTGTTGATAATGGCAATGGTTAATTCATGAATTTCATGAAACTGAATTTTCACAAATGTATAGTATTTCGTTCAATAAATTTGGTTTATGAATTACATATAATAAATTATTTGAAAAAATAAAATGTAATAAATTATGTCTGGGCAAAATAAAAAGAAATTATTGAAAGTTAGTTATAAATTACAAGCTATAACCTATAAGTTATCTTAAGTAATTTTTCATAAGCTAGCTTTTATGAGCTATAAGTTTATAGTTATCAAATATCTCTATTTAATAATAAACTACAAATAATAAGCTATAAGCTTCTAATTAAATTATAAACTAATACTATCAAACACACTCTTATTTTTAAAACCAAAAGCTAAGGAATACTAATTTAATCATTAAAGTGGCTGCACGTATCCCACCCTCATCATATCAAGAGAAGATTTTAGAATTATTAAGGAGCATTCAATTCACCTATATATTTATGATTGTGAGCTCATCTAGGAGTATCATACACTAATTTTTTGGTTACAAAAAATTAAGGTGCATATAAATTTGGTTATTTTATTTATAAAATTTCATTAGTAGATATTTAGAGAATTTATCCCCTTCAAAATTTAGAATTGGAGTTAATATTATATGTGCAAGTTTTATCGTTAACGCAACTTCAGTCAAAGAAAGATCGATTAAAAAAAATAAAGTAATTAGTAGGTGGAACCCATTAATTAAATACTTTTTAGAAACTTAATTTGACTTTCTCAAATACTCCCATTAGTTTTTGCAAACTCCCTGCATAGTACAGTGTACAAATACAACATTTGTATTGTAGTTATAAATTTATAATTTACAGATGATATAGATGATAATCATCTTACACTTGCCCTAAAACTGGTTGCGCAACACAATAAGGTGCAGCAGGAAAGAAATAAAAATACCAAAAAGAAAGAATTTGGCTTACCACCTAGTCTTTGTAAAAGGAATACGTTTTTCAGTTGATACATGATAAACCATTGATAATGTGATATTTCACTGTGGTTAAACGGTAACCGTGAGAAAATTACATAAATTACCTACGATTTGAACCTTAACCGTGGGTAATTCAAATTTAGTCACGATTGATAAACTGTTGGTAATGTGCTATTTTATCGTCGTTTCTCCATCACTCCAAGTGAAATTTTTTTAAATTAAAGTGAGTTTTATATAAAAAGGAGATATATTAAAAAAAATTAAAAAAAGTGATAGTTTTGCAAAGATAAAGAGGTGGTAAGGAGGGAAAGCTAATGAGGTAAGCCGAATTGGTCACATTCCTTATATTTATATGGTCAAATGTACCTTTTGGTCTTGTATCTCTTATGCATATTTCATTTTGGTCTTATATCTTTTTTGAGTTACATTTTGGTCCTATATCTCTTATAAAGGTTTCACTTTGGTCCAGTTCGTCAACTTCGTCACCCCGTTACAAGGTAATTTCACTCTATTCTTATTAGGGTTCATGTGTATGTTATGGTTTTTATAGGTTTGAAGATAAATGGCATAATTTGATTATGTTCTTATTAGGTCAATTCTGTTAATGGGATGACGGAGTTGACAGATTGGACCAAAATGAAATATTTATAAGAGATACAAGACCAAAATGTAACCCAAAAAAATATAGAGCCGAAATGAAATACATACAAGAAATACATAACCAAAAAGTGCATTTGGCCTATTTATATATATATATATATATATATATATATATATATATATATATATATATATATATATATGGGTTAGGATCAAATGACATTAATTGGTTTGACACTAATTCTAACACCAATCAATAACGATAGATCGAACTTTTTTTTTCACGAAACCTACCGTTGGATTGAATCTACTTATCGTATAGATCATGTGTACAAAATTTGGGATGATCGTTTAGTACTTCATCGACGTACTAAAAAATTAACGTAAAATATAGTTTTAAAAATCGTGAAAATAATAAGTGTTTTTCCTAACCCTATATATATAGTACTCCATAACATACACATGATCCTAACCCTATATATATATATATAGTGTTTAGCTGTCCTATATTTTAGACAATCACCATATTACAATGTCCGTGTCGTGTTGCGGTATCCGTATTGCATTCGGTTTAAGATTCTAAGAGAAAAACGAGAGAAAGAAAGAATGAGAAGCAAAAGAACAAAATAATGTATGGGTGCGCTTAACAGAAAAAAAATGTACAATTTTTTTTTACTTTACCTCCTTATCACCTCTTTATCTTTGCAAAACTATCACTTTTGTTTTTTTTAATATATCTCCTTTCTATATACAACTCACTTTAACTTAAAAATAATTCACCTATGGTTATGGAAAAACCACGATAAAATGACACATTATCGACAGTTTATCAATCGTGATTAAATTTGGATTACCTACGGTTACCGTTCAAATCGCAGGTAATATCGTGTAATTTCCCGATGGTTACCATTTAACCGCAGTGAAATGTCATATTACCGATAGTTTATCAATCGTGCTAAGTTAAATAACTGAAAAACGTAGTCGTCTTACAAAGACGAGGAGGTGCCGAGGAAATAAGGTCGAGGAGATAAGCCAAATTCGGAACCCAACAAAAGAAAAAATATAAGTTAATAAACTATTCATGTTTTCAAATTTACAATTTCATTTAAAAAAATTCTTAGAGGTATCATCATAATGTTAACGTACACTGTCTTTTTTATGACCTAAGTTTCACATTTTTTCTAATCTCTATTATAATATGCCTCAATAAAAAATAAATACTAAAAGACATAATTACAATGTAAGCTCTCACAAAAAAAAAAACTATGAAGATAGTAGTAATTCTTAATTTAAGGCATGTTACATTGATCTTCATCATTGAAAAATATAGTCTCCAATTTTGGTTTGTCAAAAGACAAATGAGCTATCTCAAGTACTCTACTATCATCAAATGATCCAAACTCATCTTCTGCTATGTCTAATATTTTTGTTTTCTCACGACGGTATTGTGAATTATTTTTTAAAAGAAGATGAAGAATACTATTTACAAATATTAGACTTTTGTCCTATGAGGTTTCATCTTATTCCTCTTTAAACATTTTTATTTGACTTTTTTTTTGACATTTTATTTTAAATTATAAAATTATAATAATTAATTAATTATTTTTTATTTTATTTTATATATGATATTTTTAAGTAACTTTTCAAGAAAAAAAATTACAAAAAGTGTCTCGAAAGTGTCAGGCTACACAGGTGTCAGCTTAAAAGTATCGAGTCAAATGAAGTTGTTGGCTCGAAGTGTCGAGCCAATAAAAAAATGTTTTTTTTTATTGAACACCTAAAGAGTTGTCGAAGACATGTCATAAGAATGTCATGTCGATGTGTGTCGGACACGCTGATATGGCAGTTGAGAGAGATGTCAGTATGTGTTAACCCGTACATATTTTGTATATGCACATCTTCTCTTCACTTGAATAAAAGATCAAGTCTCTTTGTAAGAAGAAAAAAAAAAGTTCAAGAGTGTAAAAGACATTGTAAAATAAAAGAGTATAAAACTATATAACTATTATTTAAAACTTTTTTATAGGTAAACACTCACACACACCCTACGCTAAATCTCCATTATCTACAATGAACTCTCATGTCAAGAATTGAATCTTGGACCTCAATTTTTCAAGCCTTAAAGACTTGGTACAATATGACCAAGTGGACTAATACCCAAGGTCATTATTATTATTTAATGCTTTATATTCGATTGTGACAAATATACTCTCTTCGTTCCTTTTCATAAGACGTTTTCAACTAAATTATACATATCAATAAAAAGTAGTTGATGTTAGTTGATTTCATTAGTAATGTCAAAAATTTACATAAAATATCAATTTTACCCTCCTTTGAATAACGTGTTTGATAATTGCAATTAAAAAATAGAGAAAATCAAAGATTTAATAACGACAAATAAAAATAAATAAATAAATAAATGCTTCGTAAAAACTCTAAAACATTTTATATTAAGGACTACAAAAACCTAAGTTGTGGTGGACCAATCCGGTGCTAATAACTCGAGATATGACCCTTTATCTAAACTTGCATGCAGACTCCAACATAGTGAGTTAGTCCAACTCGTACGTTTGTCATGAGATAGACATATCTGAGAAGTCGTTGTAGTGGGCACATGGTTTAGTTATGAAACAGTTATAGATCCAGGGTCCACACCGCATTTTAGCGAGCACTGGAGTACGTGTGTAATCTTCATTTTATACTTAACACATATTAGAGGAGCTCTAACTTGAGCGTTAGAGTGCATGCATGTGGAACACACCACATGGATATCACCGAAGAAGCTGGAGACACCACGGAGGAATCCAAGATCATGATTTGTTTGGCCTTGATAAAGACTGGACGCTTCACAAGTCTACCAGGTCCTAACTCCATTGGAAGTTGTCGCCTGAACCCTAATAAAGCTTGGTGTGAGCATGGGAATTGACTAGAGGGTACAAAAACTTTTTATACAAGTATATGGCCTGGATCCCAACTATCCAAGTGCATTCTATAAACGGAAAAGATCTAGAGTTGATGACCGTTCAATGACATTGTTTGGCCATACCTGCTATCAACACCTTTAAGAGAAGTATGCGCGATTCTGACATAATCCATGGGGTATTGTGCACAAAGTACTATGCAAAATTGTCGTCTAAGTTGAGGAGCCCTCCTGATGTCCAAGGTGGAGACAAACACTATGTTCAAACTAAAGCCGTAAAATTCACCAACCTCACAAGTCTAAGTCCTTTGTCAAAGAGACTTGACTTGGCCGAGAAATGTCTGAGGTGGACAGTCGATAGTATGTCCAAGCTAACACCGAACAGTACACCAATCACACAAGTGTCAAGGCCTTGGTTGAAGAGGCTAGACATGGCTGGAAAATATCTGAGGTGGAGAGCCAACGCTATATCCGAGTTAAGGTCGGACAGTCCCCCAACCCCACAAGTTTTGAGGCCTTGGTTGAAAAGGCTTGACCTGGCTGTTGGGCTTCCGGAGATTTCTATAAATTTCTCGGGGTTATTTTTAGGATTTTTTTCTCTCCCATGTGGCCGATGATCGTATCATATTAATTATCTCGAAAGACGATTCCATCGTCATGAACCCTCCATTTAACACACTCTACCTTCTACTTAGTGTTTCGTGCATTTATGGCACTTTTGTCAATAATGTGTTTAGTAGTTATATTTAATAAAAGGAATTTTTTTTAACCTGTGCAATATTGCACATGTTAAAAAATTATAAGTAGAAAAAAAATTGTTGGAAAAAACAAAAATTTAATATGATTGAATTTGACATGCAATTAATATTGTGTGTTATTTTTAATTATGATTTCTTAACGTGTACAATATTGTACTGATTAAAAAAACTCTTAAAAAAATAAAAATAATCCAAACATTTAATGAGTACGACAAGAAATTATGCTTAGGAAATGTGGCCCTCATTAAACAGAATTTATAAAGACGGAAGCAATACATCTCACACGAGTTTATTATATTTTCACGCATCTAACTGAGGTTTTGCTTATTTGGTATTCTAATTTTGAACTCTTAATTTACATCACATTTGAAGCAAATGATGCTGTGCTGATTTCAACGGCATCACCGCCACATATACCTTTCAGACTAAAATATGGGGAAAGTTCAGACCAGAAAACAAACATGAGGTTACTTTTTATTATTATTATTCAAAACATGAGGTTACTCGGATAATCATTCTATCACCAGTTTTAAATTTTGATGCTGCTGTCATATTCCCTCCGTTATCGAATATAAGCAATTTTTTGAAAATTGCTATGTTATTTTTATAAGTAAATTTAACTATTTCTACTTGTATTTAACGAAAGTTCATCTAAATTACCCTCCACTTAATCCACTCACTTATTTATTGTAGTGGTTATAAAGTGGAGAGCATAACATGTCAAAAGACATTGTAGGAAAATACATTATTTTTTAAATAGTTCCAAGAAAATTAAATGAGACTAATTTTTTTAAATGGTGTGAAGTAGGTATTTTTTTTTGCTTATAATTAAAAACGGAGGTAGTATGATATTATGAGTTTAATTTTTGTCTTTTTCGTAGTCTTTAATTCCTTCATAAACTGAACATCAGGTTAACTAGAAGAATTGGTCAGAAAAGGGTGCTACAAACATGGCACATATCAATAAGCTGTACTAAACTGTAATTAAAAATAAACATGCTTCGACACAAAATATGAATTCTCATGTGGAACACACTATGTAACGTGATTGTGTTTGTTCTTCAATGTACAATTCCCAACTGAATTCACTATAGTTATCACCTTCAAGAGTTCAACTACATGGCCATGGAGATTTAATGACTTGTACAACATAAAAAGTGAATATATGCCCCTTCATTCTTTTCCAATTGAAATAATATCAACATAATGATATGGGATTCTCTGTTGCCAACTTTATTCTGTTAATAAAATCATCAATAGACATGGTTCCAAGCTCCCCCGCAAACCTAGATCTAACTGTAACTGTTTCTGTTTCAACTTCCTTTGCGCCCACAACAGCCATTAATGGAATTTTCTGCTTCTCCGCGTTTCTTATGAGTTTTGGCAGCCGCTCTCCGTGGCAAACTTCAGCTCGGATGCCAAACATTTTCAGTTTGTTGGTCATATCATTGCAGTATTCAAGCTGTGTCATAATTCAGAAAATATTTCCCATCAATTCATTGGCCATCCTTTGCCCTCACAAAATTTATAAAGATAATACAATCTACAACTTAAGAATAGGGATGGCATCTGCGCGAGGCAAGACGGGGAGGACACCGCCACTCCCCTCCTTGCCTTCTCCGAAGTGGGGTGACTTTGTCCCCGTCTTCGATCCCCAACCCCCCGCTGGTCCACGTGAGGACCCCGAATTAAAAAGAAAAAATTAAAAGGTTACAAAAGATTAAAAAGTAAAACTAAAATTTAAAGTTAAAAAAAAAGGTTGACATGTTAAATTATATGAAGAACAATAATAATAACATATTTGTATATTAATTATTGAAAATTATTGATAAAGTATTTAGATATGTTGTGTGTATATGAATTTTAATCCTTTCCCCATTCCCATATCTACTTCAGGAAAATTTTCATTCCCATGTCTATCCTCGCAAGGTAAAAGACGCTTCTCACGGTAAATCATATCATCTGTTTTTTCTTTCGTATGTGCCAATATTCTCCCATAACCATTTACTTGTAACAGAGCACAGATTTTCTCCAATAAAAAAGGGAAAGGCCCTTTTTTCTTTGTAGTGTCCGAAGATATAACATGGGAGTGCCACATAGGACCATGTTATACAAATCAACCAAAGATTTCTTACTACTTAGTGATGAAAAGTTGCATTACCTGGGCATCAGTAACAGGCAAAACTCGAGCTTGTATTGGAGAAAGCCATAATGGAAAATCGCCAGCATAATGCTCTATAAGAACACCAAAGAATCTTTCCAAGGACCCAAGGACTGCTCTATGGATCATTATAGGTCTCTTTCTTTCCATGTTTGAGTCAACATACGTGATGTCAAAACGCTGTGGTAAATTAAAATCAACCTGTTCAAGTTAAAAGGAACTAAGTCAAGTGTAATGAAACTATTTGCTAAAATGGGATAATTAGTTACTACTAATTGACATGTGGCAAGTGAGGTGTCATGTGAGGCAAGCATGGAGGCATATAAAGGAAATATCCAAGTGCTGTGAGGGAGAGGAATTTTGTGGATTGTTCTCCTTCTCTCTTGCCCTTATTGGGATTTTCTCTATCCTTAATTCTCTCTGGTTCTGTTTTGTTGCTATCACTGCATGTTTTCCTATAACTTGCTACTTAGTCAGTAGCATTTCATCTTCAATTGTAATAAAAATCATATTAATTTTACATTGATTGTTCTCTGAAATTACACCTATTACATTAAGCAAATAGTGAAATAATCCATGCAAATTGCTCAATCCAAAATAAGGTTACCAATATACAAGCAATAAACAGCACAGCCAAAACCCCATGAAACATGCACAAGTGAAGAATTCCAAAATATAATCTTTTTCATAGGGAAAGATAAAAATTTAATGTGTTTTCCCTTTAAAGCTTAACTTAGTACTCTCCGTTTGATTTTCTCTGAGGTTTAAGGATATGCACAACTCTTAAGGAAATTATTAGATGCAACAATTATTAGTTATTACAACTATAAAACCTTTGTTTGACTAAAGTTCCCTCATTAATGGAGTTAAAACTATTAATATATTAACTAACAAGTTAGGTGAGACAATATAATAAATAAGGGTATTCTGGTAAAAAGGTTAATTAATGCTTCATTGATTTACAAAAATGACAAGTATTTTGAAACAAGTCAATATTCTAAACATGAATAGTAAAATGAAACGAAGGGAGTAGTTTTATATCTCTAACACCATTCACATTTTCCTTTGGACTAGAAGTATGGACAATGCAGAGGCCCATTGTGGCTTGTGCCTTTAGTTGAAATAAAAGGGTGGGGGAAAGAAAGCAAGGATTAAACTCTTGACAAACATGGTCATATAAACATGGCCCTGTTTGGATAAACAACTAATTTTGCTAACTAATTAAGGTTCTTTTAGTAAAAGAATTTAATAAAAAATTAAAAACAATCACCACCTATGCTGCTTTTCGTAATAGCATATTTTCATAAGCTAGAAACTAAAAACAACTTTTACGGATTTTTATTTTTGAGCTGATTTTGCATCCAAAACAGGAGGAAATTATTTCATAAGCACTATTGTAACAGAAAAGCCTAGATAAGCTCTTCCAAATGATGCCTAGTCAAGGATCACCTCTCCCTAAATCTTGAGCTATTAGGTGGAGGCAAATGATTGCTTTTATAATTCAAAAAATTATAGTGTCAGAAATTACCTGTATGGTTGAACACTGCCACTTCCTACCAAGAGCATCTTCAATCTTGAGATCAATCTTTGGCCCATAAAAGGCACCTCCTCCGTCATCAATTTGATAGCTCCAACCTTTGTCATCCAAAGCATCTTTTAAAGCAGAGGTAGCCTTTTCCCATATATCATCATCTCCAACAGATTTTTCAGGCCTCGTGGATAAATTTACTTCATACTTGTCAAAACCGAATTTCAACAATATTTGTTCAGTGAGATCTAGGACACCCCTGATCTCATCTTTGATCTGATCATCTAAACAAAATATGTGTGCATCATCCTGTAAAACAGATATTGAAGTTAAACGAAAACGAATCTACCAGCATGCAATGCCAAAATTAAATAGAAAGCCAGAGATGTTTTCAATAATCATAGTAGTTGACAAGAAAATTAACTAAGCATAACAGCAAACCTGTGTGAAACCTCTAACACGGAAAAGGCCATGTAAGCTTCCAGACAATTCATATCTATAAACAGTCCCCAACTCTGCTACCCTAATAGGAAAATCCCGATACGAATGAAGCTTCCTTTTGTATAACAAAATATGATAAGGACAATTCATTGGTCGAAGCTGATAAAGCTCATCTTCAATGTTCATCTGATCATACATGTTCTCTTTGTAGAAATCCAAATGACCACTGATCTTCCAAAGATCAGCTTTTGCCACGTGTGGTGTGTATAGTAAGTCATAACCACGTTCCATGTGAATTTTTTTCCAAAAATCCTCAATTATGTGTCTCACAATAGCACCTTTCGGGTGCCAGAAAACTAAACCCCCACCAGCATCATCCTGCATAAATTGAATAGATGTCCAATACATTATGTGCAAGACAATTCTCGTGAATAAACAGATATTTACCCACAAAATTATAAATTATAAATAGTTCAATAAAATCCTAACTCATGATTCACCAATGCAATGAAAACAGAAAGAAAAATCAACTAGCAGAACAATATAAATAGCGCTAATAGTTTTACCTGTATAGAAAACAAATCAAGATCTTGGCCTAGGCGCCTGTGATCCCGACGCTTAGCTTCTTCTTTGAAGTGAAGGTATGCTTTCAGCTGATCTTCGTTCTCCCAAGCCGTACCATATATCCTTTGCAACATTGGTTTCCTTTCATCTCCTCTCCAGTAAGCACCGGCAATAGACTCAAGCTCAACCGCGTTCTTGTTTATGTTTCCAGTAGATTCAACATGCGGTCCAGCACAGAGGTCCCACCATTCCTTGCCTTAAGAAAAAAGGAATAAGGTGAGACGAAAAAACAGACGAAAGTCTTCAGGCATTATCTTCTTTCTTAGTGCAATGTGAGACCTGCAAAGCACTCTTTCTGAGCACACCCTTGCCTCTTCATTGTTATTCTACTTTACACTTCCATCTTCACAGTTCCAATATCAGATACACTACATTGTCCATTTTCATTCTGCTGAAGCATGTTAATTGATCAAGTTAAAGATGCAAAAGAAGTTCAGTGCTCTACTTACTAGGCTTAAGGCTCACTGGCCTTATAAATATATGGCAACAAGAAACATATTTTTGCCATATGAATATAAGGGAGTGGCATGGTCAAATAGAGAATCAATGTATTATGCTATGGCTCAAACTACTTTTAAATTTGAGTAGATGAGTTTAACGGCCTTCAAGAGAACAAAGTCTACACAATTTTTTTGTTAACTGATAGAACTGGATCAGATAGAAGCAAATTGAATCTTTAACGATGAATAATCCTCTCTTATTCAGTGCCAATGTGACACCAAATCAGGATCAGGGTGTACAATCAGGAATCCACCACGTATTCGAGAGACTTGGCCCTCTCCCAGCTCACTAAACTGAATGGCTTTCTAATCTGACTAATCCTAAGATGGGTTGCTCCTTTTATACAGTTCAGTTCACTCCCTCTAATTAACTGCCAGTTAGTTATTTACATTTAATTCTCTGTTGCCTCTCTCATGTCTTCTACCATAAACTTTAGTTATTGGGAGTCTATCATAACTCATAAACGCATCGAATAAAATTCTGACTTCATCCAAGAGGAACCTCAGCAAGGGCTTCATTCCACTAATTGTACATGAAATGGGGAACAGTTAACAGATACATTTTTATCAAGGTACTTACTTAGGGCAAGAAAGAAAAATAATACTTGAGTGTGAAAATGTTTAGTATATATTATATATTATTTAGTTCATTATAATCTTTGGTATAGTATCCATCCCACCACCCTATGGTATAGATACACCCAGCTTAAGTGTCATGTAGCGCATCCATACAGCAACCCTTATCCCTCTATGGTCTCACCAAAATGAGTCGTATACACATACATGGAAAGTAACAATCATGAACGAAGTGCACACACAATTGTTTTTCCTTTTCTCAATATAGTCTCTCACTCTCTCTTCATATGTCTCTATCATTTCAGCTTCAAAATGCAGGAATTAAATGGTTAAACTGAAAAGAGTAAAAAGACTACCTATATGATAAATTGTGATCGGTTCTTCCTTAATGCTTTCCAAGATCTCCATCTTGTATGGTTCATTCAAAGCCATTATTCTTTTATGAGCTTCATCTCTCGAAACTTCTTCTCTTACAAGGGGTAAATTTCTGCTAATAATTCGATCCTACAGACAACGTAAGAAATGAATCATTATGTTCTCCGAATACATATCCCAACGCATAATTTGCGAAGCATGTAAACAAAAGCACATAAAGATTTGAAGGAATTTCGAACTGATGGACTGACTCGCTTACCATCTCTTTCTTGATTCTCTTCAAATCTTTATCAGTCAAAGGCTCCATATCAAAGTCATAATAAAACCCATTTTCTATCCAAGGCCCAATTGTGACTTTTGCATCAGGGTAAAGCTTTTGAACTGCCATTGCCATCACATGTGCACACTGCACACCTGCAACTTGTTAGTGAAACTAAAGATACAAAAGCATTCACCAATCAGCACTACTGCACTAGTACATTCAATATCACCTTTCAGTATTTTATGGTACCGAAAAAGCAGAGACATTTGTTCTTACTCTTCATATATTTTTCTTTCGATACATAAAGATATTAGATCTTTATTAACTAGTAACAAAACAAAAGTCGTCTTCATTTATGCATAATTATTATAATAGAATTCTCTAACATCAACAGTTTGCAGGTTGCGTTTAACACTTAGAGTGGACCAAAATTAATTGAATTCAACATAACATCAAAAAGAAATGGAAAAGACAAAATATACCTTTTGTGGAAGAAATTATACATAGCTTATAGAAATAACTTGTACTTCGTTATAAGCTGTGTTTAGCTTGCTTTCACTAGCTTTGTGGAAAAGCTTATGAGACTAATTTCACTTTAACTCAAGTGAATTTTATAATTTTGGTATGAATAAACTCTTGTTTGATAAGAGCTTTTTTGAATAAGTAAGTAATTAAACTATTCTTCCAAACGCACTAAAAGAAGCAAAAGTATAACACTTGAAAGTAGAAACGAAATACGTAGTAAACGAAACCCTACCTAAGTCCTCAAAACGACACATACACCAAATCAAACGCCTCTTTTCACTAACAGCAAGAACAGAAACGACAGCAAAAACGCAAAGTTACATTACCGTGTGGCGGATTCTAAGAAGCCTCTCCGACGATTCGTTAGACGGAAGAACAACAACCTGATTGCTCTTGTTTTCGCTATCGGAAACCGCAGGCTCGGAAGAAGGCATGGCAACAGCGACGGTGGTGGTGGTGGTGGTGGTTGAAATTGAAAGGCATTTTGAGTTGAAGTTTGTTGGAGAGAGAAAGGAAGGAAAACGTGTTTGCGATTTAAGAAAAGGAATTGAATTAGAGGAAGAAGAAAGAGGGTAGTAGTAAGTTGGAACCGTAAAAGTAGCCATGTGTCTGAGTGAAGAAGGCACAAGAGAGATTCAGAGCTTATGATAATCGTTAATGGTGGATGATGGAAGCAATATGGTCATCCAATTCATATCCACTTGTTTTTCTAAATTTCATCCAATTGCTACTTGGATTTATTATCAACAAAATTTGCAGATTTACAGAGAATAATTTAGAGAGTATAATTTTTGTAATTATTATAACACCATAATCTTTTTTTATAAACATTTTTTCATAAAAAAATTGATCTCATGTTACATTATATATTTTTTTCTTTACAATTGAATTTGCTCTTTGTATTTTTTTTACGACTCCAATTTATTATGAAATTTAAAGTAAAATATTAAAAAAAATGATTTTTTTTTATAGAAAAGTAGTATAACTGGGAATCGAAACTTTGTATCCACACATGCATGTCCTTGCACTCACCAATAAAATACAAAAGTTAAAAAGGTATATATAATTTTTTAAAAGTATTATATATATTGAAGGAGATCAAATTGTTGAAATAATGTAATACAATTAAAAAGCATTAAATTTGAATAATAATTATTTATGTATTACTATTTATTTGCAAAATTAAGAAATAAGAGATTTAGAAAATGATAATATTATATTTATCCCAACGAAAACAATCTCATTAAAAGTAATTATATGTAAAAAATGAATTCTAAGTAAATGAAATAATACATTATTAAATTTTGTTTTCAAGAATTTTATAGTACATGATTAGTAGATTTATAGCCTTAAAAATTATTTAGCAAAAAATTCAATCATTAATTTCTCCCTATAAGTGAATTGTCTCTAACATTATTTATGTAATTTTATTTTATCTGAAATATTTGTCACTGTTTTTGAGTAACTCCTTCAAAATAAAAATTCTATGAATTAGAAAATTAAGTTTACATATATAATTATATATTTTTGGTATTAAAAATAAGCAACTTAAATTTATAAAAAAAAAAAAGCAATTTAAAAAATTATAAAACAAAATTTATCCATTATGTGAGCATTTCATTCAAAAAAAAATTATTTTAGTTAAAATAAATACCATCAAGTACCTCTAAATTAGTTTTGATTTGACAAAGAGGATGCTTTTGCATGCCCTCAAAATCAAATCAAAATAGCAAAGTATAGCATCAACTTTCAAAAAATTTCTCTAGTTAAATTAGAGGAATTGCATTCATGTTGTCAACCAAACTTCAATTATAATTGATGATAAATTCCTGAAGAAGTGTGTTAGTATTTGTCAATGAACAAATCACGAATCCATTTATATAGTTAAGTTTAAAAAAAAAACAAAAAAAAAAAAGTATATAGTTAAGCTTAAAAAAAAAGCAAAAAAACAAAAACAAAAATGTTAAGAGTATTAACTTTTCCTAAAGAACAAATCCTGAAAATAGCTACAACAATCCATTACATTATCTCTTCCGTGTTTTCATTACCTATATGTTACATTAGTGTAAATCACTATGGATTTCCTAAAAAAACGAAATTAAATTAATTGTCCTGGAAAAAAAATATTCACATATTCAATACAAAGCAGTATTATTTACCAAAAAATACAAAGCAATATTGAAGATAAAGAAAATGCTTTAATGGTAAAAATATGCTTTTTAGCCACATTACTCCCTCATATATCAGTTAAATCTAAAATAAGAACTAATGCTACCCGTCCGTGCAATGCATAACGAGTTAAATCTAAAATAAGAACTAATGCTACCCGCCCGTGCAATGCATAACACATGGACTAGTCAATCAATCAATCAAGTAATATATAAAGACTAATCCTAATAGAATTCAAATTACGTGTCCCCAAATCATGTCCCTAATTATGTCCCATCAATAGAATATCGTCACGTCATTAAAAATATTACCTTTAATTTCAATATTTAATTTCTTAATAGAATTTTTTTAATGATATGACAATACTCTATTGGTGAAACATGATTGGGAACATGATTTGGGAACACATAATTTGAATCCCATGATATAATTGGCAAATTTCTTGTCAGTATCGTATGATTATTCAGATAAAAGTTTATTTGTTATTATTACTAATCAATGACAAAATAATAATAGACAGCGTAGTGAATCTAACTATGCACCATCTTATATTAGGTGAAAAGTACTTATACAAAAGTTAAACAAAAATTCTTTGTAACACTTATTTATACACCACACTTTTGGTAAGCGAACATAGCTAACCATTATCATCAAATATTAATATGTTAAAACCATATCTTGATTTCACACGTGAAAGAGTAACATACAATTATCCATGTTTTGTCCTCACTCATCCCTTGACTGCTCCAGATCAACCACGCTTAACTTTGGAGTTCTTAAGTGATAGCTACCAAGTGCATTTTCCTATAAAAAAGTGATAGACTATCGAAAAGTGAATATAATATACTGATTTAGATAGTACAAATCAATTTTTTTAAACTATGCTTAACTATATAATCCCCATACCCATACAATCTTTAGATCTATCTCATTCATGTGTCTCTCTCTCAGAAGCTTGCCAAGAGCCACTCCTTAACTGTACCTCATATAATCCCTCATCAGCGCATGAGATGTCATGGGAGGTATGAACGATAATTCCAAGATACCATGGATGGAGAAGGTCTCCAAGTGTAGACCTGAGGTGCCTCTCAGTCTCAGGGACGGTTGATCTAGTTGGTTGAGGATAATGTAGCATGCATTAATGAGGTATGAGTATGACAATGGAAAGTGGGTTAGAGGAGAGTTACGCTCTTGTGGAGGAAAATCGATAATTGCAAATGAAGGAACAAATTGTTGGCAGGAATCCAAGGTTGAACCAGCAGGATAGTACATATTAACAAGATAGGAGCAGGTATGATAACAATGTGCACATGGTAGTGTTGTAGTTTTCATTGCTATTTGAAATAATTATCATATCTTAGTTCAAATATCACCCATAAATTTTACTCTTAATATTTTATTCAAAAATAACTGACTTTACCTAATAGAATAAAGCTTGTTGTAATAATTTATTTGAAAAGGAAAAAAAAAATTAAACTAGTAAATTGGTACCAATTCAAACTGGTCCATCTTGATTTAAAACCAACGTGAACCGGTTTATATTAGGTCAACTAAATAACTGGTTCAAGAACCTATTAGATAGTTCAGCAACATGATAAAAGGGGTAAGGGGTAGTATTATACATGAAGAGCTTTCCTATATCCTCTTATAAATAAAATCCTCCAATAAATTTATGAAGTAACATCGAATGAAAAAGTAAGTGCTGTCATGTCTTAAAAATGAAAAATGTTATATCTCCTACTAAATCTTCCTATCTATTTAACTTTGATAATTGTCATTTATCATTTTGAAATGTAAATACTTAGTAGAAGATAAACAACAATTGTTAAAATTAAATAGATAGGAAAATTTGTAAGAGTATTTAGTAAGAAAATTAATAGGAGGATTTAACATTTTTCTTTAAAAATATCAAACAATTAAATCTTTTTATTTTTAGTATGTAAGAGGATTTCTAGGAGGAGCTATTAGTTTTAATTTTAAATTCTTACACTTAAGGGTGGCAGTAATAGCTAATAGCTAGATGAATAATGTTAGAATCTTGTGTACACATTAAGTGAGATGCTGCTCAGGTTTATGTATGCCTAACAACAGAACCCATCAAACCAAGCATCTCCTCGTTCTTGGGCTCAGTTATTTGTAACTCCAAAGTCAACTGTCACAAAATCAAGAACATGGCATTAATGAGCAGTCTACAGAAACAGAACAGAAAAAAGGCCATGAACACTCGCGAAAGCCTCAAATCAATAACATCAACAACATAAATGTGAAATCCAATCACCTTTGAACTTAATAGTGTTTGCTACATTACTACATGGCATCATTTTTACTTGCTTCTGAGTTCTTAGGTGAGTAACACAACCTCCTATCTCAAATATAAGCAACTACCCAAAATTAAAGTCATTTAATTTTAGGTTCCCTTCCTATAATACCCTTTATGATATTTATTTTAAAAAATAATCAAGTTAACTAGTGCCCTAAGGACACTAGTTAAGGCACAACAACTACACCGTATTAAAAGCTTTGACTTACTTCAAAGGGTAAGCATTAAATAATTTTAAACTTCCAAAATTATAAATACTTTCAATTTCTAAAAAAACTTTCTACTTTTGAATTATTAACAAGTGCCAAGGACACTAGTTAACATTTCCCTTTGTATACCACTTGTTTAGTTGTTTATGAGAAAAGTCTCGTTCTATCTACTACTACAAATGACTCTTCAAAAATACACATTAAAATAAATTAAGGGCAATTTAGAAAAAGTGTTTGTTAATTAAACTGAAAGTAAGTGGTTTTTGCTTACATTTAGAACCAGAGGAGTAGCTCAGTTATTTCTCATGTTTGTTTCTCAATTACTAACTTTTTCAAGTAATACGAGGGCAATCATGTCATAAATCACTTTAATAAAATAATGTCACAGAACAGTGAACACCCTCAATTTTTATGATGCTTTGAATAATGGGTAGAACAAAATAGTAAACATAACCAATACATTGTTTATCTAAACTTCGTTTAACCTCTCAAAGGTCTACCTTTAACTGAATTGATTTGATAAATGAATAAAACTTTAAAGATGCATTTAACAGGGCAAAAAGATATTTCCATTCAACTGTGTAAAATCATCATCAGGGCTTGAAGTGAAGCCCAGAGCACATAAGATGAACTAAAAAGGAAGTTGGATTTTTTATCTAAATTTACAAAAATAATTAGCTTGCACTTACTACTAAATGAGAATAAAAGCATAGGTACCACTAGTTAGGGCGAGATATGAAATTAAATATGCTCACCTCTTTGAAGATGTTGCTATATGAAATTTGCACAAATCCCTACACCATATTGACGAGAGCTAAGTTAATCTTAAAAAATTTAACATCATTTGAAGTTATAGAGAGAAAGAAAGAGAGATGCTTCTTCAATCTTAATACTAGACTCATGAAATCAATCCAGAGAATGGTTGTTTCTAAACAATACATTTCATGAAAATGTAACGAGTATACATTTTTGGATTCCAATGACATACAATGATTAATTCAGTTATTTTAGCCCAAACCCTTCAAAATGAAATAGGTGATATAAGAGTAACATTGTCTTAGTGTCTTCAACAAGCAGATGTAAATACAATGCATATGTCCCTTAAACTGCATGCAATACGGAAAATTTTGTCAACCAAAAGCATAACAGAGTGTGACAACAACTAAGGATAAAGTTAATTGCAGTAAAAACTAAAACGCACCATGCTTTTAATATGAAGGGAAAGATAGAGAAGCGGCAAACAAACCAATTTTTTGAACAGGTCAAGGGATGCTACATTTGATTCTCCAATTTTAACCCGAAAGATACTGATTCCTAACTTCTCAACAGCAAAAGCCATCATCATCAGAACAGACTCCTTTCCAAGTCCTTTTCCACGGCTATGCTAGCAAAGAACAAAGAGACAAAAAGTGAGAATGGAGACATTTAATAGTATGCTGTCAAGAAACAAATCAACCCCAAATTTTAGGATTATATGCAGACCCAGGAAAGGCATTTTCTATCATTAGCAACACGTATAATCACATGAACAAAAAGAGTGAAGATGCTAGAGTACTGAACTAACCAACAATACTAACTTACAAAATGTTTGATAATAGTATGGAATGTTTTATATACTTGGTTAATCACAGCCAAGTGATTAAATAGGAGTGTCATTAAAAACTGCAATGAAAACACCCAATTTCACCAGTAAAAGAATTAGACATAAGAAAGAATAAGAGAGGAAAGTGTAAAATTAATCTAGATCAAACGAAAATATTAACCATTTTGTTAGGAAGAAACAGTAAAAGACTGAACAGGAAGTATTATTGGTGTAGATGAAGCCCAGAGCTAAGCTACTCAGAGATAATTCTCTGCCTATATATTCTTTTACAATTTCCAAAACTCATCCTAACTATCCCCTTTTCCCCTAGTTATACAAGCTCATAACAAAATTCAAGTATTTACTAACTATGCAACTCAGTTATAACTAACGAAGTCTTTAATCAGCTAAGTAAACTGAATCCTAACACATTTCTTTGGAATTCGGATATTTCATAAATGCAAATTCACAAACAGAAAATAATGTTCATAAGAACAGAGATGAGTTAACTAAATGGTGTGATGCCCGATTCAACAAGGCTATATTCATGTAACGTAATCCATATTCTCTTATACTTGCCACCTCTGACTTTTGTTTGGGTAAACTATCAAGCCATTGACCATATATTATACATAGATTGTGCTACTATACAATCTCAACTTTCATCCACTCCAATTTATTCAGATTTTGACAAAAGAAGGAAATTCAGTTGCCACAAGATTAATTTTCTATCAAAACAAACAACAATGAGGAATTCCAAAATCCAAATAATAAGTAAGCTAAATATGATAATGGCTATTCATACGAATATGAAAGTCACAGCAGGTACCTCTTTGTTTCAGCTATCATTATCTCAATCTCTGCCACGTGAGGATTATCCAAGTCATTCATGAATATATTCACATCACCAACCATGGCTGCAAACAGCATACATTAGTCTCTGATCTTAACAAATTATTTGGAGGCAAGAAAATAAACCTTATATGCATTGGCCTACCAAAATAAATAGCTGACTATCATACTTAACCATCAAGGACGTACAAGGATCAGAACAAGACGAATAATAAATCAGAAATAATTCTCCCTCTTCTCAATATATGCTACATGAGACATTTAATGGGAATCATTTGGTTTGAAAAACAAAATGAAATGATTGAAAACTGAAGTAAAATTATTTCAGTATGTTCTAGACAATTCTTAGAGATAAATTAAAAGTCACAATCATACACACAAATTAAACATAAAGCAAATTTTTGAGGAGCTACAGGAGACAAGTGATCTAACCTTTCAACAGAATTACATCAGAAATTCACAGAACCCAGTTTCATCAATCAATCATATTTAACCCGGGAAAAAACCAAAAAAATAAAATAAAAAAATAAAAAAATAAAAAGCAACAACAACAAGAACAAGAACAGAACATGCTTTTATAAACATGCATATAACCATAAACAGCTAAATAATCCTACAAAACTAGTTTGATTGGACAGTAAAACATAAAATATAGAATAAAAGGCAAAACAAAAAAGAAGGAACATGGGATTTGAGAAACAAAGTTCTCCCAAATCAAATAACCAAGCAAATAAACAGATCAAGATTATCTATTGTGCTTATCCAATTCACTTGTTTTTCTTCACTCATTCCAAAACAGTTTCATAACTGCAAGCATAGCGGGTTCCTAGTAGAGAAGAAGCCAAACTCCAAATAAACAGCCAAATTTGCTAGCGATCAAACAAGGTAGAAAAAGGCACTAACCTTCAACATGAGGTTCCCCATGTGAGAAGTCTCCAACAACCAACTCCTTATCCAATACAATAAACGTCTCCTCTGCAAAAATCAACCACAATCCCTCAATTCACTTAATTAAGTAAACATGGCAAAATAGGTTAAACAAACTTCAATTAAGGTTCACTCCCTTCAATTGTTACAGAGACTGAACCCTAATCGAGAGAGAGAGAGAGGGAGAGAGAGAGAACTGTTGGGATCTTGTGACCAGGAGAGTTGCATCTGGCACTCTTGATCGAGGGTTAGAGGCTCGGAACCGGTGGCTTGGAGGAGAGAAGGGTCTTGCATCCAACGGTGATAATTGGGGACGTGAGCTTCCATGTAAGGAACAAGTATCACCTTCTTCCCTTCTAAACTCACACTCATACTCTCTTTGCATATTCTCTCCGCCATCGTCACTTTCCAACCAAACTCAACTTACAATTTCCCAAATCAAATGTTCACCGATGAGTTCACTGACCACTCTGCATTCTACACTGTATCAAGGGATTTTGATTTTTAAATTTTGACTTAAATATTATTTTTCGTCCCTACAAAATAAAATTAGGATGATTTACTTATCATTTTTAAAAAATTATTTTTAAATAAAATATTTAAACTTTTTTACTGACATTTACTTTTTCTCCCTTTGTTAAGTTTGGCTGTTAAAGAGCTAATATGACTAACATTTTGGCCATATCAACATGATTAATTGGCAATGACATGGCAGCACATTCAGCAGTATATATAGCATGCAGCCCATATAAGGAACACGAGGAACCCCAACCTTAGAAGGCGCTGAAACAAAACGACACCACTCACACACCTTCACCTCACAAAACGACACAAACTTCATCACCATTGTTGGTCACTCAGGAAAACAACACGAAGGAAGCCATTGATGCTTGTTGTGCAAACCCCGAGGTGAAAGCGTGAGAGATTCTCCTAGAAAAGGTATGGAATTGTTTATAATTCTTCTTTATTTGCCAAAATCGCTTTTGCTATTAGTCCGTTAGTAAACACTAATTACGGAATTGGTCCATAAGTAAACCCTAATTATGGAATTGATCCCCAATTAAACCCTAATTATGCAATTGGACCCTAACTAGACCGTAATTATGAAAAGTAACTCTAATTGTTCTATAATTATGCAATGACAAAATTACTCTTTTGGTCCTCAAAGTATTGAGGTTGGTTTATTTTTGTCCTAAAACTTTTTTTTGATTCATTTTGGTCCTCAAACTTTTCAGGTTGGTTCATTTTGGTCCTCTCCGTTACTATTCCGTTAACGGCGTTTAAAAAGTGACATATGTCATAATTTGGTTGGTCCGTTAATAAAATAATAATAATAATAATAACATATATTTTTAATAAAATAATAATTTTCAATAAAAAAACAAAAGAAAAATTTGTCCCCACCATCTTCCCCATCACCATCACATCATCCATTACCACCGTTATTGGAAGAACATGAACTCTCAATCGCCATAGCCAAACACTTCACAGGTTTTCTATGTCCTTCCAACACATCCAAACACGAATAATATCCCTTGTCAGTCCTCTCCTCCACACCCTCACACTATTATCTGCCGATCCACTACACACCAAATGAACCAACCTGAAAAGTTTGAGGACCAAAATGAATCAACAAAAAGTTTGAGGACGAAAATGAACCAACCTCAATACTTTGAGGACCAAAAGAATAATTTTGCCTTATGTAATCTATACCCTAATTGAACTGTAATTATTGATAGTTTATTTCTAAATGTGCAGGATGGGTTCCTTTGTAGTAGTGGTCTACCACATGGGTCATTTTGTTACGGAGCCTTCACTGCACTAAGATGCTTTGGAAGTTCATGCATTCAAGAATTTAGATCTAGATAAGTGGAGCTTTTATGGGCTGCGAAATTTGGTGAAGAATGAGTTCAAGTATAAGCAAAATTTTAGAATGTGGTGGAAACATCCTAAAGAAGAGGATTTTGAAAATGGCCTCCAGCTAATTGATGATGATGGTATAACTACTGAAATGTTGGATGTGGCATATCGTGCTGGATGTGAACTAGATGTGTATATTGAGCATGAAGCTGAAAAAGGAAAAACTGAAGTTGTCTGTCTACTTGACTATGAGGAATGCTGGAATGATGAGTATGTGGAGGAGCTGAATATGTAGGAGGAAAATTTTGGAGAAGTAGATGTGCAACAAGAACTTATGTATGAAGACGATATATGAAAAGATTTCACTGTGGAAGATAATGAGGAATATGTGGAAGGAGAAGTTGCAGACAATGTGGAAGGAGAAGATAGTGATGCACAAAGTGTTGATGATGTAGTGTTTGATGATAGCAAGGAGGAAAGAGACTTGGGCCTAGATGATGGGTTTGATAAGTACATAGGTGCTGAAGGTGGTGTAAATAGGAATACAAGGCAACACTATGAAGTGTTTTTGAGCCAACAAACAAAGGGTAGTGTGAATATTGAGGCTGGTGAGGATACAGAGGGTGGTGATAATTTTGACAGAAAGCAACAAACTGAGGGTGATGAGAATATTGACACAGCTGGTGACAATCAACATATGACTCCTCTAAAGGGATTCATAGTTAAAACTACTCTAAAGAATAAGCCTAGGAGGGGAAGGACAAAGGCTTTATAAAATTGAGTATTAATAGGTGAAGAAGAGTGGGAAAGAAGAGAGAAGAGAGGGCTCACATAAAGTTTAATGAGTGAGCTTTTTTTAGAAAGAAAAAAAGATATATATGGCTTCTTATAGTAATTTCAATCCAGAATATTATTATGTTCTCGTTACGCAAGATCAACATCTTTCTAACAATGTTTGGGTAGATAATAACGAGAATATGATATTATGTTATCAATCGCATACGTTCAATATAAATGTGAACGATAGAATCCTCAAATATGTAGAAAAGGCCTGTAACAGTATTGCAAATTAAGTGGTGGAATGGGTAAAGTGATGGGTCACCTGGCTCTGGGAAAAATTCAAAAATTTCCCAGTGATAATGCATCTAATGTGGAAGTGCAACAATAAGCCTAGGCGTAAATTTTGAGTGCGTGTGAACATTGGCTTTTCCTAGATAGCACAGGGAAAGAGGTACACCTCATGTACCTACCACTACTAGAGAACTTGATTATGGTGACTTTCTCAGTTGGGATTCAACTACTCTGAGTACTTCTGATACTCCCAATAATATTTCTTTGGTGTACAAAAAAAGTAAATGTATTAACTATATAAGTATTATAGTAATAAATTTTGAATATTAATTAGAAGAACATTATTTAATATATTTTATTGGTCCATGAGAAAATATTCATATGTGAGTGGAGGTAGTAATATTTTTCTTTTATATCATTTCCTTTCCTTTCATTTTATGGTTAGCTTGCTGCTAACGAGCATTTAATTTCATAATTATAATTAAGTTAAATTATGTTTTTAGTCTTCAAATATGTAATGTATTAAAATTGAACCTTCAAAAAAAATTCTTTGGGGTAGATCCTTCTAAATATGAGATGTTTTAAAATTAGTTCTTCCAAAAAAAACATTAGTTTAGGTCTCTTCAAATTAATTACTAATATTATTTATGTGTAATGTGTGTTCTTTCTTTATTGGACATCATCTTAATGATTCTTGAAT
This sequence comes from Cyamopsis tetragonoloba, assembly GCA_037177725.1. Classification (NCBI taxonomy): domain Eukaryota; kingdom Viridiplantae; phylum Streptophyta; class Magnoliopsida; order Fabales; family Fabaceae; genus Cyamopsis; species Cyamopsis tetragonoloba. Next base: position 46,164,809 of record CM074124.1, read on the forward strand.
CCTTACACACATTAAAGCTATAAAAACAAATCTTAGAAAGTAATGTTTATAAAAAGTATGACGAATTATGGTTTAAATATGTTTTTGGTCCATATAAAATATATTATTTTTTATTTTGGTCCCTATAACATTTTTCCTTGCATTTTGGTCTTAATTTATGCAGAAATTGCACTTTTCAGTATTCATTGCTAGAAATTACGTTAATGATTAATTATGTTAACACTCAAGGTGTGTTTGGTTCAACGGAGGATAGGGGAGGAAAAATAAAAAATTTTGCAATATATTTGGTTCAAATTGAGGGGAGGAGAGAAAAAGTGGTGTTTTTTGTTTGGTTGGAAGGGAGTGGAGAGATTTTAAGTGTTAATTTTCCCTCCCGTCCTCTCCCTTTCAAATCCCCCCACATTTGGAGAAATTATAAAACCCCTCACTTTCCCTTCCCTACCCTCTTCCAAAAATTGAACCAAACACACTTCTAAAATTAAAATCTCTCCCCTCCATTTTCCCCAACCAAACAGTCCATCAAGAATTGTGATTTTAGTGTCATGTGGGATAGTTACGTGATACAGTAATTCTAAGAAGAATGGATACTCCGAAGAATTAGAGAAACAGGGAAACCAATGGGGAAGAACGGAATCTGAGATATTATGGATTTAGAGAGCCAAGTCCAAATACTAAGGCCTCCAAACAAAAACACCAAAACAGAAAAAACAACGGGGCAACAAAATGTGATGGGGCAGACTTCAAGTCCAGGCCCAAACTGAATATTATTGGATTAGATAGGCTCGGGTCTTTCCTTCCAAGTCGAAGTCCATACATCTGAAAAGGGCGGGTCTTCTGGGATGGGCCAGATCGTACACTTTGGGTCGGGTCAGAGAACTCTCGATGGCAACAAGGTGCAGGGCAACCATCCGAACAACAACCGCGTGCCGCCGCCTCAGACAACGACGTCACCATGTGTTCCACCGTTGCCGGCGTTTCTAAGGCCTCAATCAAGCTTCGCCTCACGATCTCGACCTGCGTTTGTCCCTATGCCATGGTAACATCGTTCTGGAGACTCCAAGCAATAATCCAGAGACGGGTTTGGACCCAAATTGCTGCATCAAACGTCGTGGTGAACCGAATCAGCCGCCGTCGCGAAGGAACTTTCCTTTATAGGGTTCCCTTTATTTGCGGTTGCTATCTCCGCGATGCAAAAGCGATGAATTCCAACCACCTTAGGAAAACTGAAGGACACAACGGCGAATTTGGTGAAAGGAAAAGCTTCGGTGACACCGCCGATGCCGGCAAGGTCTCCGTAAAATCCAAAGAGCGACCAAGAAGAGGCTGTCGCAGTCGCTTATGGTCTGGGGTTGGGGGCCTCCGGTGGTGGTCTTCGCACTATTGCAGTTTGCACGTGCTCGATTTCAAAAACTGCAATCGTGCAAACCCACGAAGCGTTACCATCGCAGTTTATTCCTAAGAGATGTAGCTACAGTTCTTGAATCTGATCTTGACCCAAGAAATCAGTGGAAACATCGATAGAATCCTCTTGGCTTAGAATTTGCCTCTGTAACCATCGATTTGGGAATTTGGGTTAGTGGTTGAAGCAAATAGAACCAATGGAAATTTCAAAATCCAAGAAGGAATTGGAAGATGAAATTTGCAAGGAAATGTCGTTGTTTGCTCAAGGAACGGTATCTTTTTGGTGAGCATCTTCATCTTCAACAAATACCACACAGGAGTTCTCTTCCATTTGTTCCTTTTTTCTGTTTCGGAGTCTTGGCCCCGTAGAGTTCCTTCCGGCTCCGTTTCCAAAGCTTTCCGGTCCTCCTCCTCCCACCGCCATTGATGTTCCTCCCGCTCCTCCTGCCATTTCTGTCGTAGCTCAGCCCTGGTTTTTTGAAAGGCCGTATTAATAGCTTCACGGATAGCTTCCTCAAGCTTCTATGCTAAGGAATCAAATTGCTCCATCATGGAAGGACAAGCTCTAAGATACCAATTGATACAGTAATTCTAGGAAGAATGGATACTCCGAAGAATTAGAAAAATAGGGAAACCAATGGGGAAGAATGAAATCTGAGATATTATGGATTTAGAGAAAAAATACAAAGAATTGGAAAATTCATTTTAAAAATGACTTGTTATGATTTAAATCTCCTAACCTCTATTTATAGGCTAATTTCCTAATTAACTCAGCCCTTAATACTAACTAACTATCCCTTACTAACATACTGTATCATTCTCCACTGCTTAAAACCACCCTTGCCCTCAAGGTGGGGAAGAAAACTAGTCAAAACGAATTACAAAAAAAAGAGCCAAGTCCAAATACTAAGGCCTCCAAACAAAAACACCAAAACAGACAAAACAACAGGGCAACAAAATGTGATGGGGCAGACTTCAAGTCCAGGCCCAAACTGAATATTATTTGATCAGATAGGCTCGGGTCTTTCCTTCCAAGCCGGAGTCCGTACATCTGAAAAAGGCGGATCTTCTGGGATGGGCTGGGTCGTACACTTTGGGTCGGGTCATAGAACTCTCGATGGCAACAAGGTGCAGGGCAACCATCCGAACAACAACCGCGTGCCGCCGCCTCAGACAACAACGTCACCATGTGTTCCACCGCCACCGGCGTTTCCAAGGCCTCAATCAAGCTTCGCCTCACGATCTCGACTTGCGTTTGTCCCCATGCCATGGTAACATCGTTCTGGAGACTCCAAGCAATAATCCAGAGACGTGTTTGGACCCAAATCGCTGCATCAAACGTCGTGGTGAACCGAGTCAGCCGCCGTCGCGAAGGAACTTTCCGATTTATAGGGTTCCCTTTGTTTGCGGTTGCTATCTCCGCGATGCAAAAGCGATGAATTCCAACCACCTTAGGAAATCTGAAGGACACAACGGCGAATTTGGTGAAAGGAAAAGCTTCGGTGACGATGCCGTTGTCGGCAAGGTCGCCGGAAAATCCAAAGAGCGACCAAGAAGAGGCTCTCGCAGTCGCTTATGGTCTGGGGTCGGGGGGCTCCAGTGGTGGTCTTCGCACTACTGCAGTTTGCACGTGCTCGATTTCAAAAATTGCAATCGTGTGAACCCACGAAGCGTTACCATCGCACTTTATTCCTAAGAGATGTAGCTACAGTTCTTGAATCCGATCTTGACATAAGAAATCAGTGGAAACATCGATAGAATCCTCTTGAATTGGAATTTGCCTCTGTAACCATCGATTTGGGAATTTGGGTTTGTGGTTGAAGCAAATAGAACCAATGGAAATTTCAAAATCCAAGAAGGAATTGGAAGGTGAAATTTGCAAGGAAATGTCGTTGTTTGCTCGAGGAACGGTATCTTTTTGGTGAGCATCTTCATCTTCAACAAATATCACACAGGAGTTCTCTTCCATTTGTTCCTTTTTTTCTGTTTCGGAGTCTTGGCCCTGTACAGTTCCTTCCGGCTCCGTTTCCAAAGCTTTCTGGTCCTCCTCCTCCCACCGTCGTTGACGTTCCTCCCGCTCCTCCTGCCATTTTTGTCGTAGCTCAGCCCTGGTTTTTTGAAAGGTCGTATTAATAGCTTCACGGATAGCTTCCTCAAGCTTCTGTGCTAAGGAATCAAATTGCTCCGCCATGGAAGGACAGGCTCTAAGATACCAATTGATACAATAATTCTAGGAAGAATGGATACTCCGAAGAATTAGAGAAACAAGGAAACCAATGAGGAAGAATGGAATCCGAGATATTATGGATTTAGAGAAAAAATACAAAGAATTAGAAAATTCATTTTACAAATGACTTGTTATGATTTAAATCTCCTAACCTCTATTTATAGGCTAATTTTCTAATTAACTCAGCCCTTAATACTAACTAACTATCCCTTACTAACATACTATATCACTAGGTTAGGAAAATATTAGCACGGTTAGCAGCTAACATACTTGGTCTGACGATAGCGACTAAGGGTGTGTTAGATTTAGCATTGGTGTAATTGATTTTTGATGAAAGTAACGTGATTTATGTTTGGATGATATTATTTCAGAAGTTATTTTGTCAAAGTAACTATTGTTTGGATGATATAGATCAAAATCACTTTTGAGTGTGAAATTACTAAAATGGGTATGTTTGTTATGATATATTATTAGTATAAATAATTTAATTTTGATTCATCATTTGATATATTCAATTAGTGGTTCGCGTTTTTTTTTTTAAATTACGGTACTATGCTCTAATTAAAAATATAATTATACAAAAAAAATTAATTTAATAACTTAATTGATAAGTTTTCAATTTAAAAAATAATAATTGATAAAGTCGTAAATGGTGGAAAAGAAAAAAATATGTACTATAAAAGGCTAAAACTTAAAAAGATATGAATTTAAGGAGGAAACAATAACAAAGTACAAAAAGAAAATTACAATATAAATTTGAGAAATGAATATAATATTAATTAACACGCATATGCTCTACAATTTGGTTCCTAATTGAGTCCCTAACATGATCCACTTCGGTTGAAGACCTCATTGTAGTTACATTTTGTGATGGATCATCTCTTGTGTGGGGATTATCATCTTTAAGTCCAATCATATCTTCATCTTTATAACGGTTGAATTTTAATCAGTATCAGATTTCCTTCTAATAGAGTTATGTATAGTTATGGTTGCAGAGAGAGCCTAAAAATTATGATACATAAACCAAAGACAACAAGTGCTGAGAACCATAACAAAAGCAGAACCAAAACAGAAATGTAAAGAAAAACTAAAAAAAGACTAGAAAGAAATATGAAAATGCAAATACACTTAAAACATCTGTGAAGTATGCTATAATACAGTACTTAAATTCATAGTGCTTTCTATTAACGGAATACATTGGTCCAACCACAAAAATTTGCTAATACTTTAGCCTATAATAAAGTTACCAATAAGACAAATGTGCTAATACCTTAGCAGCTACAATACTATAATTTGAAGTGTTTTTTAGCACTTAGCCTATTACAAAAGCATAATATCTTCTTGACATAAATGTATCCAATTAAATTTTTGAGGATGGAAAAGGGTTATAAGGTTCAAACTTTAGGCAATTCAACAAATCTTGGCCATTCCCTTGCAAGGCCTTGAACACCTCCTTTGCAAGCTTCAACGTCATAAGTTGACATCATTGAGCATGCCAATCAGGATCACTTCTAACCACATCCATTTTTAGAAGCTCAGTCATGCATTCACCAATAGAAGTGCTAGGTACTATTAGTGCATTAGTTAATGTATTCATAGCAACTATGCAAGAATTAGATGAAGTTTCCATTCTACGCATTGAGTCAGCCATCACTTCTTTTTTTCTGTTGGAGTTTTGATTTTTTTTTCTTTTTAGTCATTTCACAAGGTTCTATCCTCTTCCTCTTTCCAGCACTCATTCGACTACTATTCCCTTGAGAAGTACTTAAATTAATATGTTGAAATTCAATGCTGATTCCAACCCTTGCTCCACCTCTAGCACCACCGATACCACCTAAAAGTTCATCACTATCCCCCGAACCTTCCTCTACATCTACATAACTATTCTCAAATGATGGATGGTACCCATCTTCATTTATGCTATAGGCAAGATCCTATAAGAGGGTTCTCATGCATACTTTCCCATAGCCACCACATCCTTGAATAAGATGGTTAATTCATTGGAAAATGGAAGTCCTTAATGCCTAAATTTTCCATATTGTGGGTTTTTCTACATGTTCACAACTTATAAACACACTACACAAAAGAAAAATAAATATATAACTTTAAAATTTTCATACCAATTGTTTTTGCTCCCACCATTCATCTAATGCATCTATGATATTTTTAACACTATCCCATCCCAAACTTGTCTCTTTGGAAAACAATTTGTATCACGTAGATCATTCTCTCTTAAGATTATCCTACTTGTTTTTTAACTAGCTCTTAATATATTTTCTCCCAATTTTCTCATTAAATTCGGATAAAACATACTTCCACCCTTTCTTTGTAAGAGTAGTTCCATTACGTTCTCCTTTATAAACTTCATTCAAACATAGATTGATATAAAGTTCAGTTGTCTTTAAATCCCATATAGCTTTTTGCTGATCAAAACTCATTTTTGTGATCTATAATTTATTTTAGAATGTAACGTTAATGTAAAAAAGTTGATTGCAAACGAAAAAAACCAAAGAAACAAGTAAATTGAGAAAAGCACAAGAACTGCAATTGTACAACTGATACATGTAGGAAAAAATATAAGGAAAGGTGGATACTAATCACAACTGATACATGTAGGAAAAAATATAAGGAAAGGTGGATACTAATCACAGGTTTCAAAAGATGAGAATAGAATACAGTGTGGAGAGATAAAGCTTTTCTACCAAAAATATTCATATATTGAGATTGAACCTGTGACAACCTCAGAGGGAAGAATCTATATAAGCACCATATCCTAGTAGTCTGACAATACTATAAATTATATAGGTACAAGTATATAAACATCAACTTAGACTAACTACTATGGGCCAACTTTTCTCCAATGAGTTGCTATTAAGAATTTTAGACACCAGAATGTCATGTAAATCAGGATCTCGTAAAACATTAATTTGTTTACTAGTATACTTAAAACATAAAGGTTGTGCATCACAGGTCATATCGGTGCCTAGAAAAAGATAATCAAAATCCCTTTCACCAAAAATATAAAATCAGAATCGTAATTCTATATATAAAAAAGATCATATAAAATAAATCAGAATCCCTTTCACCAAAAAATATAAAATCATAATCGTAATTTGTAACAAAAATAAAATAAGAATCCAATCCCTTCAAGTGGAATAAGATCACCTGTTGTTTGAAAATAAACTGAAGTTTGCTAAATTTAATCTTCGAACATATATCTATTACTAATTGAGTGTCTAGATTGGTACAATTAATTTCTGAACTCTATAGGATCTTCATCCCAACCATCACGCATTCTATCTCTTTTGTCTAATAGAAACCCTGAAACTTCAGAGTTCAGGTACACTCAATCATCTCGTTGCAGCTGCCGTTTTTATTTCCTATTTTCTTTGCAAAGTTTTCAACTAATCCTAATAGGACTTATATTGTTACTATTGCTTTTAGAGAACAAGCCTCTGAATTAACTAATCTAGATAACACAACAAAACAAATTCCACCAACAACACAAAATTAGAGGCAACAGAAAATAAGATAAAACCAAATAATCATGAAAAAACAAAAAATAGGTTGCAATAAAGAAGGAAGAATAATGCTAGATAACATAATGAAAACAAATCCCACCAACCAATATAGCAACGGTAAGCACAAAACAAGATAAGAAAGGAAAAACAAAGCCATTTGCAAAATAAAAAAAAATACACAAAAAGAGATGGAAGAATAACCTCAAATAAAACTTGTCACTCGGAGATCAGAAATAAAATAAAATATAAATATAAATCATACCACACTTGGAGGAAACTTGAAGAGACCACAAGAGAGCTTGAAGGAACCACAAGAGAAGATGGAGAAGAACTAAGCACATCAACGTTAGGAAAAAGACGTAAAGAACTTAGATTGAGGTTAATAATGTCCTTCAAAGTGGTTGAAAATTAAAATTCATTTATTAATGTTCCAACAGCCATTGGCCCAACACAAAAGCAAGTAACTTTTGTTTTCACTCTAACGTTGATTCAGACCCATTATTGCGTCAGAGCGGGAAAAAAAAAATTTAGCCAAACAACATTTGATGGGCTTTTAAGAAAAGTGAATGGGAGTTAAAGGCCCCAAACGCCTAATCAAGCATCCTCTAAAAACAAAACTTCTAAACGAATTAGGACTAAAATGTAAAAGAAAATCTTATGAAAGATAATAAAGAACTAATTTAGAAGGAATTGAACCAATAATTCTTTTCAAATGACTAATTTTAAAACACTCCAAACTCAGAAGAACTTAACAAAAAACAATTTGAAGGACTAATTTTAAGACAGCGCAGAAAACTAAAAACATAATTGATATTGCTAAGAAATACCCTTAGAACACTTGTTAAAATTACTATAATTAAAAAAATAATTATTAATGCACATTATTTCGTCTCTCATAAATACAAAAAGCTACATTTTCCAACCACTTTTTACGGCTCCTTAAATAGTGTCGCAAAGCCAATAAATAACATTTTTCAAACATAATTTAACCTTATAATTAACATGCCATGTTTGGGATACAATCCTAAACATATACAACTTATACAATCTAATTATTTTATTATTTTCCTTAAGAAAAAAAATTAATGTTTGAGGTACAACTCCAAACATTTACAACTTGTACAACCCTTTATTTTTATCATTTTCATAAAGAAAAAAAAAACAAAAAAGTGACTTCCAGTATTAAATTACCTTGAGTTGTACAAATTGTACAAACTCAAGGTTGTACACATAGTTTTATTGAAAAAAGAAAAAGAAAAAAAAACGACCAATGATACCTGTAAAACCTTGAGTTGTACAAGTTGTACGAACTCAGCTTACAATAAAATTGACCATATCAATAAAACTTACAACCATGAGCTTGTACAACTCATGGTTGTTTAGTTACCTTCAACATCTTTTTTTTTTCTATTTTTTAGCAAAAATACTAAAAACAAGGGAGTTGTACAAGTTATACAATGTTTGAGTTATACCCCAAACTTTGTTTTTCAACAAAACTAGAAATTGCACTCTTTCGTACTCATTGCCGGAAATTGCATTAATAGTTGATTATGCTAACGCTTGAAAATTGTGTTTTCAGTGTCATGCGGGGCTACTAACATACTTGGTCTGATGATAATGACTAAAAACATAATCTCTAAACGAATTAGGAGTGTAAAGCAAAAGAAAAACTTATGAAAGATAATAAATGACTAATTTGAAAGGACTTAAACTAATAATTCTTTTTTTCAAAGGACTAATTTTTTTAAGAAAAATTTATAAGAACCTAAAAAACAATTTGATGGACTAATTTTAAGATACCGCATATTTAGAAGAACTAAAAACATAATGTATCTTGTTAAACAATGCTCTTAAGATGCTTATTAAGATCAATATAATTAGAAAAATAATGATGAGTATACATTATTTTTTCTCTCTAAAAAGTGTCGTAAAAGCACTAAATAGCATTTTCCAAACATAATTTAACCTTATAGCTATCCTTCTGGACAATGTTTGGGGTTGTACCCCAAACATGTACGTACAATCTAATTATTTTATTATTTTCCTTAAGAAAAAAAATAACAATGTTTGGGGTAGACTCCCAAACATTTACCACTTGTACAACCCTTTATTTTTATCATTTTCATCAAGAAAAGAAAGAAAAAATGGAAAAAAAAATGAATTCTGGTACTAAAAAATCTTGAGTTGTACAAAGGCAAAATTACATTTTTTCTCCTCTAACTAATGGGTTTGATTCAATTTCGTGCTCAAACTTTTTTGATTCATTTTCATCTTCGAAGTCTTCTATTTGGTTCACGTTTGTCCTCCCCGTTAAAAACTAATGTTAGAACTTAACGCAATTAAAGAAAAGACATGTGTTGCGACATGAGTGGTCCTTTAATTAAATAATATAAAATAATATAAAATTTTAATAAAATAATTTAAAGAAAACTTTTATCTTCTTCCCCAATCTTTCCCAACTCCTTCTTCCTCCGTCTCACCTCTACTCCTTCCTCTCCCACCACTCCTCTCTCTCCTCTCCTCCAACCTCTGTCCCTCTCCTTCTCCTTCTCCTCCTCCACCCGCCTCCTAACCTCCCTCTCCCGTCCCTTCTCTCTCACATGGTTCCCTTCTTTCCCCTTTTCTCCAAACCTCTTGATTGTCCTCTCTAACGTCGAAACTGAACCCTCTGTTGCCATTGTTATAAATGATTAGAAAAGTAAGATTGAAGAGAGGGTATTGGGAGAAATGAGAGATCGATGTACAAGGAGGATGAAGGAAATATGAGACTTTTCTTGAAATTTATGTGAAATATTAGTGGTGGGTGGAAGGTTGCTGGAGAAGAAGTGTTGCCGGCGGTAGGCGGAGGAATTGTTGAAGAAGAAGGTGTTGAGGAAGAGATGAGAGGTTTTTGTTTTGAAATTATTTTATTAAATAAAAACTATTATTTTATTAAAATTTTATATTATTTTTATTATTTAATTAACGGATCACTCACGTTGCGACACGTATCTCTTCTTTAACGGTGTTAAGTTCTGACCATTAGTTTTTAACGGGGAGTACAAATGTGAACCAAATAGAAGACTTTGAGGACGAAAATGAATCAAATAAAAAAAGTTAAGCGACAAAAATGAATCAAACCCAATATTTAGAGGACGAAAAGTGTAATTTTGCCTTGTACAACTCATGGTTGTTTTGTCATCTTCAACACTTTTTCCCTCTCTTTTTTCTTATTTTTTAGGAAAAATACTACAAACAAGGGAGTTGTACAAGTTATATAATGTTTGGGTTGTACCCAAACTTCGTTGTTTTTCAATAAAACTAGAAATTGTACTTTTATGTACTCATTGTTGGAAATTGTGTTTAAGGGCCGATTATGCTAAAAAATTGTATTTTTAGTGTCACGTTGGCCAGCTGAGTCAGGAAAACATTAGCATAGTTAGTAGCTATTATACCTAGTTTGACAACATAATTTCTAAATGAATTAGGTCTAAAATGGAAAAGAAAAAATTTTGAAAGATGATAAAAGATTAATTTGGAAGAACTTAAACCAATAATTTGTTTTCAAAGGATTAATTTTAAAACACTCCAAACTCAACAAACCGAGTTTGATTCTTTATTGGCTGTGAGTTTGGTTTCGGATGCTATGGATACACATTTCCATGCCTATGCTGCTATCATCGCTGATATTCAGGCTTAATTTGCTTCATAGGTCTTGGAATGTTTCAGTCTCTCATCGCCTTCAGGAAGCCAATCGATGCGCGGATATCTTGGCCAAGGATGCAATTAACCTTGTAGAAGACACCCTTTGTTCTTGAGGAATTTCCTGCTATAATTACTCTTGCTTTTCTAGGTGATAAGATGGAACTGCGTTCCCAAGAGGATCTTAGTTTAATTTTTTCTCTTTATTTTTTGTATTTTTATTTCCTTTTTTACCAAAAAAAACTGAGAAGAACCTAAACAAAAAAGAATTTGAAAGACTAATTATACGACACCACATATTTAGAAGGATTAAAAACTAATGTATTTTGCTAAACAATGCCCTTAAGACACTTGTTAAAATTACTATAATTAAAAAATAGTCATAAGTGTAAGAGGAATGAAAAGACTAGTGATTGATTACAAGACCCTTAATCATTTCATGAAAGATGATAAATTCTCAATGCCTAAAACATCATCCTTACCAACTTTGTATCTCAAACATATATAACTTGTACAATCTAGTTATTTTATTATTTTCCTTTAAAAAAACAATGTTTGGAGCTATACAACCCTTTGTTTTTATTATTTCATAAAAAAAAAATAAAGTGACTTTCATTGCTAAAAAACCTTGAGTTGTACTACAAACTCAAAGTTGTATAACAGGATTTACCGTGTCAATAAAATTTGGTGTACGAGTTTATACAACTTGTATAATTTATGATTATTTAATTACCTTCAACACCTATTTTTTGTTTTTATTAGAAAAATACTAAAAACAAGAAAGTTGTAAAGTTTATGGATGTGTTTTGGGTTGGGTCAATCCGATAAACCGACCAAATCGAACCAATCCAAACTATTTTTTTTTACCAAACCCAAACTCATTGGTTCGGTTTTTGAATCACCCATTTTTGTACCCAACCCAATCCAACCCCGAGATACAACTAAACTTATTTTTTTATGACAAATTATGAATATGTATTCAATTTCTATAAATGATTTGTTATTTTTCTCTTTTTCTTCTTTTTTATTTTTTCTTATTTTGTTGTATTTGTGAAGATGAAATCACTTAAAAAAAAATAGACAGTGATAACATACGTTATAAAAAATTTATTATATTTTTTTTAAGGATTTTCAAAACAATTTTAGAATTCTAATTTCTTAATTACCAAACTGAGACTCAACCCAACCCAAATTGAAATTGGTCGGATTGGTTGGGTTCGGGTTAAAACATTTTATTTTACAAAACCGAGCCAACCTAATCTAATTAAAATTAATTGGTTCAAATTTTAAAATCCTTCAAAATCGAACCAAACCAACCCGAATCCAACCCTAGTAAAGTTGTATAATGTTTGGTACAACCCCAAACATTGTTACTGTATACTCTTGAGTAATGCTTAATCCTCCTACTAATTCTCCTATCTATTTAATTTTGACAACTGTCATCTATCTTCTAAAAAAGTAAATATTAAGTAAAAAATAAATGACATTTGTCAAAATTAAGTGAGTAGAAGGTTACTGGAAGGATTTAGCAGGAGGATAAACCATGTTTTTATTTTGGGTTGGCGCGTGGAACAGCGATACGATGGTGTCGCGTGGAGAGGAAGCGAAAGCATGTGGCCATTCAGAGAGCGAGAGGGTCCCTCCTCACTTCTCCCATGTCGCTTTGCCCCCTTCCTCCATCTTTTCCTTCCTCTTCGTTTTCCTCAAATCAAATCAAATGTATGAATAATAAATCTTTATCTCTGTATTTTCACTCCCGGCGCACGGTAGCCATACTCGCTGTTCATTCCCCAAATGAACAAAGGACACTCACCGGAGCCTCTTGATTTCTTCATCTGGACTGTCGAGGTTCTTAATTTCTCTATTTTTTTCATTAACTATCGTCATTTATTTAATAATCATTCTTTTGATTTTGAAGTCTAATTCTAATTCAGTCGTTTAATAACTTTAATGTGTTCCGTTTGCAACCTAAGATGCAGTTGCTCTTGTAATTTATTGTGTATATTTCATTTTAATAACTTTAATGATTTTAGGTGTTGTTTGAACTGATTGCTTTCATATTCCTGTGTAGGAATTGGCATGATTACTTGGTGTAGAAATTGGTTCCCTTTTATCATTTTGTTACTGATTTGATAGTCGTTCATACTGATCATGAGTATTTCTGTTACAAGGATCCTTTTGATCGAGTTCAAACAGAATATAGAAGGAACTTTGGTTAGTGTTTAGGTAGTCAGAAAACGTGCTAATTCTTGGCTAACATATGTGGCAAGATTAGGTTAGGGAGCATGAAATTAGACAAGTGATGAAATATCAATAAATTATGAAATACTGTGTTAGTAAATTACTAAGCCTTTGCTGTCTGTTATTTTAGCTTAGCAAAGAATATCAACAAATGAGGAATGAGGATTTATTTTAGTGCTTATTTTGGTTGTGACTGTATTTGTGGGTAATCTTAGTTATGATATGACTTGGATAAGATTGCATTATATTGAGATAAATTTGCAGTAACAGATCATGATTCCCATGTTACTTCCCAACATGTGAGGATCAAATAATGAGAGAGAGAGACACACACACACAAAATCAAAATTAATGGACCATACTTAAAAGATAGTGGGTTCTACTATGAGTCTATGATTGCTTTAGTGTCCTCCTTTCTTGCATAAGAGACCTTATCATGTTAGTGAATACCATGAGGATATCTTGAACTGTGGGCAGAGTGATATGTCCTAGTAAAACAAAATGATAGATTAACAAGGTTAAGACTTGAGACAGTATAAGCTAATTTACTTTAATAAACTGAATTTGTTCAATATGGAATGATTCTAGAACAGATTGATTTTGTTATGTATTGAGTGTATAGTGTTGATTGCTTTGGCAAAAGAAAAGGAAAATATGGTATCATTATTCTCAAGGTATTTTAACCTTATGTATCAACATAATTACTAAGTCCTTTAGAAATTAACAACCATTTAGACAAAAAACTGTTTGCTACAGCAGATATTCTTGATAAAGCAATTCTCTGGGTGAAGAGCATTGCCATTTCCTTGTAAGAGGATTTCTCCAATTGCACCTCTATGGCTTCAATAATACTTATATTATCTCTCCCGTTCCTGCCCTATCGTCGTTTCTTTCGTCTATCTATTTTGTTCATCAATCAATCATAGGGACCTACATTTGGTATAATCTTTTAGATTATTGATTAGATCTAGATAGAGACCAAAATTGTGGTATTGAAGACTCTTTGTTGGAATTCCCAAAGAAAGGAGCTAGTCACAGTTGCACTTAACGGCTGGAGAATGAGAAGATTGTGGCAGGAATAGATGGAATGAAGCAGTTCTTGGGTTGGCTAATGCAGAAACAGGGCATTAATCTGAAGGACGAGGTTGCCGACAAACAATCTATTCATTCATATGATCATATCATATGTTTGCACCAAGTCTTGCATAATCCCTTTTGGCAACTCATGTTGTTGGATCGTCTCGGAGTGCTCCATTTGTTACCATTGAAAATGAAATAGCCTTGTCATCCATCACTAAGTTTTCATTTCCAGTATTTCAAAGTAAAAACCAAGTAGTTTAGTGACCTAGAATGTTTATCCAACGAATACTCACTGTTCTAGCTTGAATTTCAAACTTCTCTGGTTTGTTTGTATAATAAACTGGCAGCAAGGCAAATATGTTCATCATAATTTCAAGTAGTTTAGAGACCTATAGTGTGTCACATGGTTGTTTGGCTCTTCTCCGGCTGCATATGGTCATCATAAAATCAGTAATCGGAAGAAATGCGAACTGGTGTCTGGCCTTGTCTTTTGTTCCCAATATAATTTTGTCCTTGTTTTAGTCTCAAACAATCATCCTGGCCTCACAATAGTTCAAATGAATGGGCTTATCCCCAAGGCAATCCCAACGAGTCACTCTGGCCACATCAATCTTAGTCCTAGTTGCTCTGGCCCCACAGCTAGTTCAGTTAATTTAGCTTAGCATCATTCCTTTGACATCTTTAGCAGCCTCTGTTTCTTTTGCAGCCATGTCTAGTGGAGCTTATATTTTTAAAAAAGGAGGGTTTATTTATAATAAGCTTAAAGCTTGATAAGCTTTAGCTTGAGGGTGAGTGTTGGAAATTATAATATTTGTTGATTGTTAATGAATGTAGGGAATAGTACGTTTCATGTATCGCATGATAAAAATGTTGTTTTCAATAGGATCTAACCTTGGTTATTATTAACTTTTTATAACTTCTAATCCTTTTATTGATATTGAGTGCTGGTTTTAAGGCCTATGCTGTATCTTGTTAATCAGAAAATGCACATGTAAATAATATAAACTAGAAACAGCTTTCATGTTATTTTTTAACTCTTCTATCAGGATGTTGGCATGTGGTTGGAGACGATAAATCTTGGTAGTTACCGCCAAATATTTGAGGAAAATGGTGTTAATGGAGAATATCTGGAAGGAATGTCTATGTTCACAACTGAGCAGATTCTTCGTTTCATAAGAAGGTGCCACATGAAGTGGGGAGACTTTATCACATTGTGCAAAGAGTTAAGACGAATTAAAGGTCTCTCTCTCTCTCTCTCCCTCCATCCCTTCCTCCCTCTCTCTCTCTCTGAATAGTGAAATCTCATGTTTATATTGAATTAGACTTCTTGACCTTGAGTTTACTTTATACTGCTTTGTGTTAGTGTCACAACCTAGGGAAACATGAGTATGCTAGATTCAAAAATTGCAAATACGAGTTTAGCAATAGTGTGAGATTTCTAGATATTTTCATTACTGACTACGTAATACAGGTTCTCATCACTCCTGACTTTGTCATCGACTTATCGGATATGCATCTTCTGGAGTAGTTGTTCTACATAGGCAATCTAATGTCTTACTTGAAACTTGTTTCCCAAGAACTAGCACTGCCTGAACAAGAAATGTTTATAATTAGGCTATGTTATCAATAGCGGTAAGCGGCCGCGAAAGCGGTGAGGTGGAGTGGCATGGTCCCCTTCTTCCACGGTGGGGCGCCGCGATCGCGGGTCAAATCGCCGGTAGGGGCACTCTGCTGTTTGGTGCATCTGTTTAGGGTTCTCTTAATTCTGGTTGTCTTGTTTGGGTCACGTATTGGAGGC
The DNA here is from genome assembly GCA_037177725.1 of Cyamopsis tetragonoloba. Lineage (NCBI taxonomy): Eukaryota > Viridiplantae > Streptophyta > Magnoliopsida > Fabales > Fabaceae > Cyamopsis > Cyamopsis tetragonoloba. Next base: position 46,180,758 of record CM074124.1, read on the forward strand.
ATTTTTGACTTTTTACCCCTCCCCAGTTTTTAGACTAAGTCTGCCACCCATTTAATTGTTCTCTCCTAAAAACTACAGAGATGTGTTTAAGAAGTTGCCTACCCTGTTTGCGCCCCTTGCTTCAGCCTCTGTCTTCAACGATTTCAGGCCAGTTTCCGGCGTGCTTCTGACACACTTCCAGCATGCTTCATCCCTCTTTTTTCTTTTCTCTCTCTCTCTCTCTGTTCTGTTTTTGTGCACAGTATTGTGGCTGCCATCGCTTCTCCTCAGCCACTAGAAAATCAAAAAACTTCTTCCTCAACCAATACTGGTTTGGTGAAGACAGATCTCTGATTAGGTCATTTGGCATTTGGAATTTACTTTTTGGAATGTTTTTGATTTACACCTATTGTATTAGTTTTTTTTTTTCAGCATGTTTTGATGTGATTATAACTATAGAATTATGATTACTCGTTATAACCAATGATAGTGTGTTTGATTTTAGGTATTTTGAAATTTGTGCACATATTTGAGTGTCATATGACTTCGCATATTTAGTCTTGAATTTTGCTGTCTAAAGTTTGCTATAGCGGCCATCTTGCTATAGCATTTTGGGGGTTGACCACTACGCAACGCTGTTCGGGATTGATAACAACATAATTAGGTAGGCATGAATGGTGCATATGCTTCTTCTCTGTGCTGTCTTGTGACTTTTTCTCACTAAATGGTATTCGTTGTAGCAACGTCAAAAAATTAATTCCATACTTAAAGGAAAAGGGGTATACTGTCAGTAAGTTCAAGTTGTAGAGATAATGTCCTTTTTAATTTGGAAAAATAGTCCCTCTTCTATTTGACTTATTTCTGCTGGTTCATGTTTCTAGTGGCTTGCCTCAAAGGGGAGCAAAAGGTTCGGAAGCCATGGTGGGCGCCGTCTTGCCTCTCTGTAGTGTTCATGAAGGTTGCAAAACGCAACAGACAATCGCGAGTAGTTTCCTTGAAGCTAGAACCATGACAGTGTGATGATACCAACCTCTTCTCCTGTACGTATAGAAATTTTATCCTGTTTTGGAGTTTTTTGTGATTGTTTTTTTTATTTTTTTTATTTTAAATCTGATGTAACAAGGTTGTTCAGTCTCCTCTAGAGAAGAATACGTGTAAAAGGCCTTTTCTGCACTAATTTCTGGTGCTGTGTAATTATGTATCTTCTCCTGTATGGACAAAAACACACAAGCCATTTCTGTTAGAAATCCAGAATACTGTGTAATTATGTTTTTTTTTTTCTATATAAAAAACAAGTGCTGTTTCTGTTCAGTATTTGCAAACTAGTTATTTTGATAAATGATATCAGGTTTCGGAGTCCAATAAAGTGAAGAGAAAACTGAATTTTGTTGTTTTCTTTATTCATTCGTCTTGTAAGAGTCTAATTATGATGTTTATATCACCATTTCTAGTTCTAATCGAATAAAGAAAATAAGTTATGAAAAGGAAAGCTAAATTAATTGTGGCACTTATGTTCCACTAGTAGATCATATTTATTAAGTTCAATATGGAGATGGTTGATTTGAAGTTAAAAATGCATAATGTTCTTAATAGTCAAATGGGGGAATCCGAGGCAAGAGAGTTGGCATCACTTCAACGCCAACTAGATGAAGTAAGAGCTAGAGAAGAGAAATTTTGGGGTATCAAATGGGTAAGATAAGGGACCATAATACAAAGTTCTTTCATGCTTCTACGGGTTCAATGTAGAGGTTATAACATAATTATCAAGCAAAAATCTGATGATGATGATGATGATGAATGGATCGAAGGAACAAAAGTTATTTTAAAGATGGTCTAGATTTTGTACAATTCCTTGTTCTCCTCCTCAAGTATGCAAGATTTGAGCTATATTGATGATATTGTGCCTAGAATAGTTGATGACAATATGAATAATTTTTTGCTAAAAAACTTTTCTGAGGGGGATGTCAAAAAGGCCATGGAGAGTGTTGCTAAAAAGGCTTTCTTGAATTCTTTCTCCTCCGAATCTCGGCTCGAAAATCTGCAAGAGAAGCCCCCAAGTTCGGATCCCTTGCTTCTAACATCTCCATTTCTTTTATGCTGGTTTCTGTCTTTGAGAAGTGGAAGCAACGGATTGAGTATTTGACAGGTGCAGGTTGATAATCTGATAGTCTCTTTCTTCTCCCGCGAAAGAGTCTGGCAGGTCGGATCAATTGATAGGAACCTAGATCCAATTATAGCAAACAATAGAGAAAGATCAAGAAAAGATTGAGAAAGAAAGATAGATGAAAGAATAGTCTTTATTGTTGGAACAGTGGTGTAGGACAATGAAGAACAAAAAGGGAAAATCCCCTCCCAGAGCCTTAGGCTCCTAACCTCGAGCAAATGCTCCTATTAACCCTTAGGTCACAAACTAACTCCAGTATTATTTTTTTTTTTGACAACTCTAACTACAGTATTTATACAAGTGAATTTCTAACTAACTTGTATTTGGGCCTAGGCCAAGGCCCAAATAGTCCTAGATCCTATCAACATTCCTAAGGCATACGAAATCCTAATAACTTAGTACTACTATAAAAAGTAAAGACACAACCCTCAACGAGTAAGTATTCAATCATAACCTCACCACCTACTTACCCTTAACTAATTTAAGCTTTAGAATGTCTTTGCTGGTATCCCACCGTCGCTATTGCTGTCCCTGAAGATCAGATCACTACCTCATTTTATGGTTGTGTCCCTCACTGTGAGTTAGGATCACACCAAACTGATTGCAAAAAATGAGGCTTTTGAATCTTAGCAACTACTTTTTGTTAACATCAATTGAAGGCAAACAAGGAGCCAACATTAACAGTCTAAAAACTAAAAAGTATGGTTTGCAGATCCAGTCCCTAGCATTGAAATTTGGAATCAAATCTTGGGCTTATGTATCAGGCTTTCTGTTTTTTATCATTGCTTAAGAGGTGTGGATGCTGTGAAGAAGAGGACATGCTGCAGAGTTTGCTTTTGTTGGAAATGGGAATATGATTTTGCATGTTTCTTCATTCTGTTATTGTCGAATTGTTAATTAGTCATTTTTATCTCTTGTTTTTAATTCTCTTTCTAGGATTTTGGTTTCCATTGTTATGCTATCATTTTCTTTTCCTTGCTTCAACTTTAGATATATACTGTAACTTTGTTGCGCTATTGGTGCTAATCTATTTTTTTTTCTGATAAAACAAAAATGAAAAATCTGTTGACTACATCAGTTGTTTAATGTTTCAACTTTCAACCAATCAACCAATTAAATTAAAATTTAGTCCTCACTTTTTTTTGCTTTAATATAAATATTTATACTAAAAAACATACCAATATATACTATCCGCAAAGGAAATTCCTAAAAAAAAACGTTATTGTGGTTTCATGATTTCATGTAGTGGATGAATACTATAAAAAAAGGTATAAATACACAAATGAGACTAGCACTTTATTTAGAGGGAAAAAAATAATACAAGAGGGAAGAGAACTCTCATTTAATGTGTTTGGATGGATATTTTGTGACCGCATCTATAATCTATAAACTAAAAAAAATTATGTTTATATTTGATCAGTTTGAACGTGAAAAATTACCTTTAAATATAATTTTGATTTCTAACCAAACATATTCAAAACTAACACATACACCCTTACTCCCAATTATGTTAGAGAAACAACCCATTTTTTTAAACCTTTTCTTTCCACTCACATTCCCCCTTCCCTCTTCACCCCAAATGAAACATAGGGTAACTGTTCCTTTAGTTGGTTTTAACTCAGAAGCATGTTCTGGTTAGACCAAAAGTAATAAGAACAATTTTTTACTTTGAGATGTAGTATTGTAGTGACAAAAAACTTAGGAAAATAAGTTTACATTATTGTACTAAATATGTTGACGTGTGTTGATTTAAAATTGGCGAAAATTTCAATTAGTTTTGAGGAAGTACTTTACACTTTATGCCTTAGAACAAGTGTGTTCTGTGTCCCTTAGAGTCTACGAAAAAACAAAAATTGAAAGAAAAGGAAAAGTCTACTATTTGATAAAAAAAGAAGAAAACGCCGTTGCCGGGGATCGAACCCGGGTCGTCCGCGTGACAGGCGGAAATACTCACCACTATACTACAACGACTTGTTGAGATGATAATTACAGTAATATTATTTGATACTGAAATTCGTGTAAAGTAGCTTTGTTTTTATATATTTTTTAGTAATTAGTAATGCTTTTGGATATTTTCAATTTAAATTTTGTGGAGATAAAAATGATTCTGATTGTTTTCTTTTGATTTTACTATTTGTAGTATAATATAATGAATTACACAATCCTAAAACAGAAAATTAACTTATTTTATTCTTCCTTCTTATTTAAAATACTTTCATTCCTTTTGTTTTGGATGATGAAAGTAGTGAGGTTTGAAACTAAAACTTTATACTTATTAATACTATATAAATAAATATAAATAAATATAAATATAAATCTCTAACCTTTTGCTCTAAGAGCAATGGTTGATAAATTCTATATAATAATACATAATTGATTATAAAAAAACAACAAAAAATTACTTATCAATTTTCACAAAATTTAAATTTTGTATTCAAATTCAATTCTAAACAAAATTGTTGAATATAAATATTAATCACAATCAATTATGCTCCAAGAAATGTTAAGGTTTGGTGATGAATAAAACTAATCCAAACATGCTATTACACACTTTAAACAACAATTATAGCCCAAAAACATCTGAAGCCACCAAAACTTTGCTAGGGACCAAAAACATTTATAAAAGATGGAATATTATTTTTCTTTAGCTTATATAACAAAAGATAACAAAGAAAAAGGAGCATTAAGAAACTCCAGTCCAGTGCATTTACATATATAAATATCATTAAGGGGTGACAGAATAAAAAAGAGACCATGTGAGATTCTATTCAGCATAGCTTGTTGAATTAGCAAACCTACATAACATACTAAAGCCCTAAGTGGGTTCTTGGATTAACTTACTTCAAGAGAAACCACCACCTACTTCTACCAAATCTCAAAAGAAAATAAGTGATTTTTTCTCTAACTTTCTTAAAGAAAAGAATTTTCAAACGTGCATTAATTCCAAAAATCAATGAAGAAGGGGAAGGCTTTCTTCTGTGTGAGATTCCAAGATGCTCTTTGTATCTTCCATGACAGTTTGGCTTTTCACATAATGGTGGCGGCAAACCGGCATGTAGACATCAGCCCCACCAATTAGCTCAGTCTCAGTCTCTTCTGTTTTCCTCAAAGTGAAGAAAGCACGTTTGCCACACAGTTCGCAACGCGCCGTTAACTTTGTAACAGTGTCAGCAATTGGTATTATGTCAAGCACAGAGCCAAAGCTTCTCCTACAGAATAAAACACCCACCACTAGAGAAATAAGCTTCAAAATTAGCATCTAAGCAAACCTTCATGCTGCAAGTTTAGTTTTAAAGAAATAATAATGTATAATGATGTTTAAATTACCAAATGAAACTAACTCAAGAGGAAGAAGGCTTAAAATTCAAGTTGATGTTAATATAAAATGTCACTTTCATCAGGTTGAATTAAAACCAGTTTCATACAAACTCCAATCTTATAACAAACCCCAAACACAAAAAAAGCCACAACAATGGTTTATTTAGGGAAAATACCTTAGATAATCACCGTCAAGTCCTGCAACAATGACAGTTTTACCATCTTCATCAGCAGCCTTGCAGCAAAAATCATAAAGGTCTTCAAAAAATTGAGCCTCATCTATTCCAATCACATCTAACTGCATCCACAATACCATTACAGATTCAGAAAACAATTCAGGAATAAAAACTATGATCTCTATGTAAAACCATATAATTACTCTGGGAAAATATTAATTGTCTTAGGGGCATTCTATTATTTAAAAAGAAAAATCAATAGCAAGATCCATTTTGGAAGCAATTCAAGAATACAACAGAAGACATTAAATTCAATTATCAAGACCCATTACTTTATAGTAGCATCAAATTTTTCGAAGTGGTTAATTCTATTTGCAAATAAGCATAATACTATACCAAAACTCTACTGATATCCCTTTCAAAACCCTCCATAAATTTAATCACTACTACTAATTAACATGTGAATTGATTACCGAGAAACCAAATGTACATATAACATTCAACCAGACAATATAAACAAGAATTGTACCTATTCATTGCAAAAATATCGATTGCGAGAAAATTGATATTACCTTTTGATAAGCATCATCACCAAAATTTTCTTTGAAAGACGAGAGATCTGACAAAGCCCAGCAAGGAAGTTTAACTCCGTCATGCGACACAACCGAGTCGATTGCATATCTATTATCCTTACTCGATTTCAACAGAGCCACATTCCTTTACAACAACAAGAACAATAATAGTAAGAAGAACAACAAAGATCAGATAAAGCAAAATATTCCTAAATCGAATCAAATTAAACATAACAGGTATATCAACTATCATGTATCATCTATTAGGTTTGAAATTAAAGAATCAAAAAATCAAATTGAAAACAGAGGGAAGAAATAAAGGTTCGAATTGAGGGAATTATTACCTGCCACTGCTAACCTCAGATTTGACGCGGCGAAGAAGGGAAGTGGTTTTGCCGGCGAACATAGGGCCGAGAATGAGATGGACCTCGCCGGAGGAGCGAGAATTGTCGGCGGAAGCGGTGAGGGAAACGGAGGAAGAAGCCATCGATGGAATGGAATTTGAGAGGATGTGAAAAAAGGGCGCGCGATTGATTTTTGTGATGAAAACACGAAGATTGAGAGAGAATTAAATAGAGGAATTTTAGAAGCGTCGATTTGATTTTGAAAATTTGAAAATGTGGAGGGAAATAAGGGATTTTGAAAGACTTAGATTGAATTTCGAGGGAAATGAAACAAAAATTGAATTGTTAGTTTGAAAAATTGAAAATTTTAGATAGAGTTATCGCTTATCAGAGACTCAGATAGAGCGGGTAAAGCCGTAAAGCTTATGCGATACGCTTCTTTCAAAACATAAAAAAAAAAAAACCGTAAAGCTTATGCAATACGCTTCTTTCAAACCATAAATAAAGTGTATCTGTATTCTGTATTAATTAATTTAATTAATTTAATTAATTAATTATTAAAAGTCTCCAATTGAATAGAATTAAAACAAAAAATGTGGTACTTAATGCTAAAGTTTATTCTAAATAGATTACTAAAGTAATTTTTTGGGCTAAACTCTGGAAATGTGCTTAAGTCTTAGGTTGTATTTACTGATACTAATTTATAATTTTTTGAAGAGTTTATAGTTTTTTATTAAAAAAAATTCGTTGTAGCAAGTCAAATTAATTCAAAAATTTTATTTTTAGTCCCTTGAATTTTAATTTTAGTTTTCAATAAAAAATTTAAATTTTTTAACTTTAATCCTATTATTTAGTTTTCTTTTGATCCCCTAAAAATGTCATGAAAAAGTTTAACATTATTAAGAACTAAAAATAAAATTTTTGAGTTAACTTGGATTAAAATAAAAAAAATTATTGGGACTAAAAACTTATTCAAACCTAAAAATTAACCATTTTAATGTAGAAAATAATTAATTAACCATTGTAAAAAAACAAAAAACAGAAATGAAACTAACCATAGTTAATGAAATGGGGTAAAGTGCAATTTTACCTCAAGAATGGAGTAGAGTGAAATTTAGTCAAACCTCAAGGGTTGTGAGTGCAATTTACCCTTTCTTTTAATTAGTAATTATTATATTTATTTGGTTAGTTGAAATTTTATTTATTTCAAGCAACAATTTTTATATTATTAATATTAATCAAAATATAGAATTTCTATTATTAAAAATTTTAAATGTTATATTTTAAAAACCTATTACCCTTTTCCTTAATATTTTAAATTTTAAACATTTTTAGTTAAAGATGCCTAGTGTGATTTTGGATTTGCTGTGAAAAATGTAAGTTACTTTTATAATTAATTATAGGCTTAATTAAGTTTTTTTCCTATAAAATACTCTTCTTTTAATTTTCTGTCCCCAAACCAATTGTTATAAAGTCCAAAATAATTCAAACTTTTTGTTTCTAGTCTCTATTGTTAAGTTGGATTGTTAACTTTAACATCTGGCAGGAGATATAGCTTATTGATAAATCTCATATTTTTAGTCCTACAAAATTCAAGTTTTTTTTTATATATTAGTCCCTATAAAATTTACGTTTTTTATTTTAGTATCAGAATCATCATCTTCTTCATCATTCCTTTCTCTACAACCTTCTCTTTCTTCAAACCCTAAATTCACACTTTCCTCCTCTACCACCACTTTTCCATCATTGCTTTTTTCTTCTACACATTTCACTATGCTTCTCTCACCTTCAATCTTTGATTTCAACCATAATTTCATTATATGAACCCCAATTTCAAATCCTAGTTCCTTTTTCCCTAATTGGACATACCGAAGCCAGTGAGATGAGGAAAAGAATTAAATAAGAAGACAAATTCGAAGATGACGAAGGGAGGAAGAGAGAGAGAAAGTAAGGGGTAGTAGCTTCATCCACAACAACTCGAAAACCAATAAGGATCACCATGGCTAAGAGCATTCATAGCAATTCCACCACTCAAATCAAAATACTCCTTCCCTTCAACGTTATACACCTTGCAACACTTCCCTTTCTCATGCACCACAAGTACTCTTACATAGGTTCCTACAAAGTACTTCACTTCATCATCAATCACCTTGTTATTCTTCTTTCCTCTACTCACTTCCAGCGTCGCGGTATTCGTACGTGCACAGAACACTATCCTTTTAGACATGTATCTTTGTTGCGTAAGCGCATTAAACCAGACAAACCTTTCCCTTTATGTGATGATATACATCTCCCTTACATATGTTAAAGAGGCCTGTAGCAGTTGAGACAGTTTCTTACTAAAGAATGAAGTAGGGTGGAAATTCTGAGTTAATGTGGACCTAATAGCTATGGCTGATGCGTGGATTTCCAAATAAAATGGAAGATCAAAGTTTGGTAGCTGTCGTACAAGGAGTGTGGTCATAGTTTGGAAGATGCCTTTGAAATGCAATTGTTGTTTCTAGCGTCTAACAAAACGCACCATGTTTAAGCAGGTCAGTCAATAGACCTACAATGGTAGCATAATGTCTAACAAATTTTCGGTAATAGCTAATGAGGCCCAAAAATCTACGTAAGGTCATGACATAATGGGGTTCAGATAAAAATTTTGCTTGAATTTTGGATGGATCAACTTAGACTGGTTGAGCTGAAATAACATCTCAAGTAATCCACAAAGTAAACACCAAAAACACATTTAATATCTTTAGCAAAAAATTTCAGAGGCAACAAGTAAACTCAACACATGTCCCAAATGAATAATATGTTCCTTCCAAGTCTTGCTATATTTAATAAGTCATAAAAAATTGTAACCACAAAATGACGAAAATTAGGGCAAAAGAAATCATTCATAGCAACCATAAAATTGGAAGGTGCATTAGTAAATCCAAAAGGCATAACCAAAAATTCATAATGACAATAGTAAAAGGCAGCTTTTGTATTTATCTCTGGATGCCACTCAAATCTGATGGTATCCCGAACGGAGATCAATTTTGGAAAACATTGTAGCACCAAATAAGTCGTCCAGAAGCCCATCAACAGAAGATATAAAGAAATAGTCATTTACTGTTACAACGTTGAGTGCCCTATAATCAACACAATCTCCACAAATCGTCCTTCTTTTTAATTAATAAAATCGAGGAAGAAAAAGGATGGATACTGGGTCAAATTATTCCTTTAGCAAGCATTTCAGTGATCAATTAGGTCATGGATGATTTTTGGCAATGCAAGTATCTATAGGTAGAGTTGGGTATACAGACAGGAGTCCGCAAATTGGTCCACGGGTAAATGGGTTGGGCGGACTTGGGCCTAAAAAATACAGGACCATTTAGATTGCGGGCTTAGGCGGACCTGACCATTTACCCACGGGTTGAACGAATAAAATCTGTGGACTTCGCGGGTATCCGCTTAAAAATTTTAAATTTTTTTTTGTGATGAAATAAGTAAGTTGGGTCTAATATTTTTGAAAGTTTTCTAACCTTTTTATGCAATTTTTTAAAAAGTAAAGTATTATAAAGTAAAAAAAAAATTATTATGCACTTTTTTAAAGTAAAGTTGTAGTGTAAAGCAAAAAAAAAAAGTGGCAAAAAAATATTCTGCAAAAAAAGGTGTTTATGCGGATGTCTGGGGATGTCCGCGGACTTTGCGGGCGGTCTTGGTCCTGACAAAATTAAGTCCATTTATGATGCGGGTTTAAGCGGGTGGACCGTTTAACCCGCGGACTTATGCGGGGCAGTCCCGGGCCCCGCGGACCACCTGCATACCTAGCTCTATCTATAGGGCCTCATGTTGATTGGGTTGATAGAGGGAAAAGGTGAATATGGTGATCATGGGGAAAAAGTGAATATGGTGATCACAGGCCCTAAAGGGAGGAAGTCCTTTAGGAAACATGTTGAAATTGGTCCAAAAAGTGTTTTAAGGCTGGGTGAGGATGGGTCTCAGAATATTTGTGGGCTATAGGTGGGCTAAGGGCACAAAAGGTAGGTAGGGTGGATGGGTTAGTCCAAGTAAAGAGAGTAAAGAAAGTGGCTAAGGATTTTGTATTTAAGACATGGTTAATTTTGTTTGGTGTGAAAGTTGATTTGAGCTAAGAAGAGCCTAGTAGGGTGATAGTATCATCATTATAAAGAAAGGTCATGGAGGGAACAAAAAATCTAAAAGTACGGTACCCAATGACGCCACCCAAGTCATTACCAGGACAATTTCTGCCCTTGAATAGGAAGTAAATATAAAGGGTACATCAATTTATTAAGAGTTGAGACTGAAGCACTAATGAAACAGAGGCACCATACTCATCAGCTTCCTATTCCCCACCATTATTGAGAAGGAAGGAGTGGAGTTCACCGATAAAGGCAGAAACGACCTTGGGCAAAATTGTAGGGCTGACACGAGGAAACGGAACGACAACAACAGAGATGGCTTCCAGCAACTTAGCCAACCTAAGAGTTTGGGAGAGAGAATGGGGCTAGAGAACCACCAATTCTCGCCAGACTTCTGACTTAAGTCCCAAAAGGAAGCAGTTGAGGAGAGCTTCAGGGGAAGTCCGACGATGTGGTTGGAGAGACGCTCAAAAGTGGTCTCATAATCCACCACGATTCCGATTTATTGTAGCTTAAATAAAGATGCTTAGTGATTTTCATGCGACAACAGACTAAAATACAAGAACTCTAACGCACTGAGGAAGGTGCCCCAAATGGTCTAAGAGTTTGTTATTGCACTACCACTAGAAGCAACGAATGAAACACAAGGCGTCTCCTATCATCCCAAAGCCCACCAATTCCAATCGTTTAAAAGGAAGGACATGATGATAGTCAAAATATTGAGTAATCTGAAAAATATAGTCAAATGCTTCTATACCGTAAAAAATGGATATATGTAATTTGGGTGTTTTAAGCTCTATTGGCTTCTACGAAGGTGGTAGAGGAGGTGGTTTAGCTTCCGTCTGAGTAGACACCTTCGTCAGCAACCCAGTAATAACAGAGGTCAAAGCTTAATGGTGCTTGTCCATTGTGGCCTGAAAGCAAGCCTGCAATTCAAAAAAATGAAGTTACATCTACTCCAATTTCTCATGAATAGTAGAAAGGTTGTCATCGAAACCTAATGATGGTTTGGGAGGCATAATGAGTAAAATGAAAGCACCAAGAATAAGGCCCCAGTTGCAAGAATTGAGAGATTTCTTGATTCAAGAGAAAAAATAAACTCTCAAAGCAAAATGTAGAAAAAAAAAAAAAATATTACTCAAATCCACCAATTTCATTTATTCTCATTGAATCCCATATGATAACAAGATCATTACACACTACATGCACCAAATATCACGTGGCTCACAAATTACAAGAAATATTAATTAATAATAAAAATTCTATAAACAAAATAAGCATAAATAGGCTAGCCCACATTCATTTTGGGCCTACTTATCTCAAACACTACACACCAATTTATGGGCTGGTTCCAAGCATGAACCTTTGGACTGTCCATCTTTTTCTACAATGTTGGTTAGATTTTTCTCTTTCCTAATCCCAAAACAACAAAAACCGTGGTTAAGCCTTACCATGATGAGTTAAGCTATTTTGACTATAGTTTAAAGCAGAGTGTTATTTTGTATACTTCAGAGAGGATTATTACAATTTAATTGTCCTATTATATAAAAATAGCTAATTGATAATTTTGTTATTAATATAAGACCAAATTTTAACTGGCGAATATATGCTACAAGTTATATTTAAAATAGATCACATAAATAAGAAGTTGACAATCTTTCAACCAAATTGATAAGCAATGTAAATCTCACAAATTTGATTCTTTCTTTTTTCGGATGGACCGATAATTAACACTTTTTCATATTTACAATTTTGCATATATTTTTGTTTGAGTAGAGTTGGAATGATTCAAACTACTTTCACTTTTGTCACCGTTAAATCTTAATTTGATTGTCTAAAAATTCATTTGTAACTTACTTGTTCTTTTAAATTTTTTTGCATCAAACCGGTCCTTTAAAAATATTAAATATTATTAAATTAGTTCGTGAAAGATCTAAAATATTAGTAAATTAATTCTTTGAAATGCACAAATTAAAATAAATTTGTAAAGAACTAAAATAATTTAGTGACAAAATAAAATTTTTAAGAAGCTGAATTGATTACTAACGAATATTTAAAACGTAACGAACAAATTGATGTTTTTCACAAAACAATAGTTAACTAAGAATAGTAAACGAGTGAAAGGCCACATTTGTCCCTCACTTTTTGAAATTTTTTCATATTGATCCTTGACAAATTAAATGGAGTATTTGAGTTTTCGACTTTTTAATTCGTGATTTATTTTAGTATCTCAGGAGGGATCAAAATAAATCATAAATAAAAAAGTTAGAGATACAAATAAAACATTTTAAATGTTAAAAATTTAAATGAACTTTCGTTTTAAAGTTAGGGACTAAATAATGCTCTTTTTGTTTGAGTATAAAGGTGCGTTTGATGCATGAACAGGAGTACAGTCCAAGTAGTACAACTTTTATGAGGCACAACACAACTTTTTGTGTTTTGTATTATTTCATACTCAATACACATAAGAAGAAGCACACTATAAATTTTACAATATTATGATTCTTGTTATATATTATCAAACTTACTTAATTTTTTTAAAAAAATAATATTTTTATATTTTATAATTATTTTATTATTTATTATAAAATTAAAACTTCACATTTTAATAAATTATTACCTAATATATTTTATATGATATAATAATTATATTATATAAAAACCAAAATTATTATTAAATAATATTTTTGACTCTTTTTATTTTTTAATATTTATATTTATCATTAAAATTTATTTGATTATTAATATGTTATTTTAATTATATATATACGACTTTAACTAGGAGTGAAAAAGTAACGTAAACATTGATTTTTTTAAAAAAATTACAATACAAACTACTTTAGATAAGTGGAACAAGTGGGGAGGCAATTACACTATTGAATTAAGATGTAAGCTTAATTGTGTCTTTTTCCTTGTGCATGGAACAAGAAATTTGTCTTTTAGTTTAGTGAGGTAAAAAATTGATTTTTTTTTACTATCCAATTACTCAAAATTTATGCAATCTCTTACTATGAATCAAACACAAAACAAATAGTTTTGTCTTATATTATATTATACCGTAAAAGTTAATGAATCAAACGTATTCATTTTCTTAAAAAATAAAAAGTCGTTCTACACGTCCATTAGTTAACTTAAAATTGTCTTGTGTATTTATTGTCATTATCACTCTCTATAATTATAAATACTTATCACTGTATTTTAAGATAATTATAAATGATTTTAAACTTTTAATGACTTTCTTAGAGTCTAAAACGACTCTAAACCTTATGTAACTACTAAAACACTTAAACGATCACATTTGTATGTTACATCTAAAAAGATCTACAGTAGTTTTCAACATGGAGTGGTCAATTTCTATGGTTGACTCTGCTGCATATTCCAATTAAAAGTTGTCGCCTCGTGGAAGATCTCGTTCTGTAATTTCAACCGCTGCAAAGGCAAAAGAAAAAGAAAAAGAAAAAAAAAAAGATATTATTTCAATTTGTAATTAACTCACAAAACAAAATGTTGGGTTCTTTATTTTCAATTTATGTGTTTACTATAAAGGTCAATTAACAAAAAAAGGAATGATCTACCCAACAATTTATCCAAATTCAAATGCTATAAATCGAACAACGTACGATTTCAATTCTCTGCTACAGATTTTTTATAAGAAACCTAATAATTCATATTTTAGGCATGCTTTGGCGATTTGAAATTAAATTTAAATAATAAACTTTGAAATCAATCTTCAAAAGAGAAATATGTTAAGCGAATAATAATAATAATTTAATTTAAACTCTATGTTTAATCTATATTTTCTAAATTTTTATGTGTAATTTTAATTTTATAATAATAGTTTTATTATAAATAAAACAAAATTAATGTTTTTTAGTTAAGAACATGCTTTAATTAAGGACGTTTCGACTTAAAATTGTAAAAAACATTAAATATATATATTCTTCCTTGTTAGAAGATTTTTAGAAATATTTTGAAGAATCAAGAAAACTCTATACAAAAGGATATATTTATATATATGTAGTAAATAGTTTTAACGAGTAAACTAACAGAGTAAAAGTCCCAGTCATATAACTCAGTTGGTGAGTGCACGAGAATATACATATATGAATACGAGATTTCGATTCCGGATTGTACTACTTTTTTATAAATAAAAAAAAAACCAACAGAGTAAAAACAACTATATATGAATGAAATTTGGAAATATATATATAGTAAATTGTTTTTTTTTTTAAATTTTATTTTTTCCACTTACAAGATTTGGATGGATGATGAGGACGAGACTTATTAGAACCCCAAACAAGACGCTTTGCCTTGTTGCTGAAGTTCAGTGAAAGAAAATAATAAAAACATGAAGCCATTTTTGTAAGTGCTAGCTATGATGAAGTTTTTTTTTTTTCTGAAAACCTTTTATTCAAGATTCTTCTATATATATGCTTTATAACTTGAACTTGTGTCTATTGTTTATGATTATGTGTGTATTTATAGAGTTTATTATTATCAATATTTTATTTAGTCAAACGTTCAGTCCTTTTCTTATATCTAAAGTCAAAGTCAACATCCGGTTTGCTCATCTTGCCTGGCTTATAATAATAATAATAATAGGCTTAAATATGTTTTTAGTGCTTGAAATATTGGATTTCATTGATTTAAGTCCTTAACATTAAGAATTTAGGACTTACATCTCTATAAAATTTGAAGTGATGATTTAAGTCTCTCTAAAAAAAAATTTGGGTGACTTAAGTCCCTAATCTAAGGACTTAAGTCAACATTTTTCACATTTATCAAGAACTTATGTCACCCAAAAAATTTATTAAAGGGACTTAAATCACCACTTCCAATTTTATAGGGACGTAAGTCCTAAATTCTTAATGTTAAGGACTTAAGTCAATTAAATTCAATATTTCAGGGACTAAAATCATATTTAAGCCATAATAATAATAATAAAAAAAAAAAGAATAATAATGATAAAACATGAAGAATGACGTACGTACTACTTGTATTTGGACTTCGTCTTTTCTACTATATTTTTTTGGGTCTTGATATACGGTGCTCTAAGGGCACTAGTTAAAGTTGCTAGAAGTAGAAAAATAATCATAAAAACATATTAGTCTGTCTATCGGAAATATAAAAAACTATCTATTCCAATATCTTTATATTACATTTTGGTTCTTAAATAGTGCCCTTAAGACACTATATCATTTGTCATTTCTTGATACACTTTTATCTTTTACTTTTTAGTGCTATTTGTAAGAGAAAAAAAAGTAGATGCACTTATAGCATCTCTAATAGAAAGTGCTTCCCATAGGATGGTTAAGCATATTTTATTATATTTTTGTGAGTCTCACGTATACATACACATTATTCGTTCAACTTAAACACCTCCAATCACTTTAATAAAAGGTGCTTATAAACACTCATCTGCTTGAAGTTGGTGATGCGTTTAGGAATGTCACATGATCTTTGTATGTACAATTGATGTGGGCAATTTGTTGTTTCTATCGTTGAGATGATATGTGGTAATTGTTCGTATGAAAATCAAAATTAGTATATAGCGATGAGTTTAGGAATTAACGTCAAAGTTACACAGTGTTCTGAAGCTTAAAATTAGGTTATGTTTTGAGTGATTCGAGGGACTAATTGAGTTACTTATTTCAAGATTAAGCAAAATGATGTCATTTTATCGCTTACGTACGTGAACTCTTAAGTGTCAATAACATATATCATATAGGCACTTAACGTGTCACTAGGCAATTTGCTAATGTCCTGGAACTAAAGTGTCATATGGAATACAAAATCATGAATTAATTCAAGCATTTTAGAAAATCAAAAATTAAAATATCTTATAAATATAAAATGAGAGATCAAAACAGTAAATAATTCATAAAATAACAGTTATTTAAACCTAAGGCGTTATGCTGACCGAGAAAAATCTAAGACATCATAGCTAATTATTTAAACCCCTCATTACTGTTAACCTAATTATAGTGGCTTATTTTCATTCCTGTTTAACTTATAAAAAAACATGCAACATTGTTGTTATATCTGTTGTTACGTTCTTGCTTGAATAAATAAATAACAATATTTACGATCGTGTGAACGCAAGTTATTTAAGAATGTCAAAGGGCAATATGTGTAATCTTTTTTTACTATTAATATATTTCATTCCCATTTCCATGCATGACGATAAATTTAATTATAAAATTGCAATGCGATTTAATTATTATTATTATTTTTTTCAATAGAACATTGTTTATTATTGTCGCTTATATATGAACGGAGTTTAAGTTAAATATTAATCATATATAGAACTCTTCCTCAAAAAAAAAAAAATCATATATAGAACTCAAATATCCAATATGAGAGAGGATTATCAACAAAAAAAAAGAAAAAAAGAAAGAGGATTGTAGATGTGTGAACGGTGTGTCTGTTGTCATATGTTATATGTTATACTCCATTGATATTTTTTCCATCTTTTATAATTTATTTGCAATTGGGTATCATTTATCTTCGATTAGATCGAAATGTTTGAATTGATTTTCAGTTTGCCCTTATATATTCACAAGAAAAAGTCTTCGTTTTTTTTCTTGGTAAACTAAAAAAAGGAAAAAAAAGTGATAAACAAATTATATAAATAAAAATGATAAAGATACCACCACTAGTTATTTACTTGTACTATCTACCATTAGTTAAAAAAAAAATACTTTTTTGGTTTAACTAATAATAAATACTCTCATTGTTCAAAAATAATAGTCACTTTAATAAAAAAAAAATATTCAAAATCATTTGTCACTTTTACATTATCAATAATATATTTATTATCTTTTTTAATTTTCTCATTTTTTATTATTTTTGTAACCAATAGTTATTGAATAAACTTTAAAGTCAAAGGTTGATTTAGCTTATCAATCCACTTTTTGTTAGATTATATAAAAATTAATTATTCTTTTAATCTGTGTGAAATCCTTTAGAGTAACTATTATTTCTAAACGCAGGAAGTAGTACATGCGATACAATAGCAGTACAGTAATCACTACTCTTATATAAAGTTGAGTACTATATCTCTAATTTTTTCAACAATCAAAGAATATAGGTCAGTTAAATTGAATATTTGGTTCTTACGTATACTTGTCACTCATTTTCGATTTATTCTTTGTACCTAAAAAATGTCACTTTTAGTCCTTATACATGTCTTTGTTAGCCAAACTAGTCCTTCCAACCATTCTTCCGTTACTCCCTTTACGTTTTTGTTTTAAAAACAATTGTCTAAGTTAAGCAAATACTAATGTGGCAAGGGTAAAAGGAGAAACATAGGGACTAAAATGAACAATCAGTCTGCATATAGGGACAATAATGAAAAATGCATGTATGTATAGGAGCTAGAACATATAGTTAATACAAATACAAATATAAGGATTATTAAAAAACAACATCAGTAGTCCATGTATGCACCATTGATTTACTCACAGGAGAGGTACCGTACGTTAGCCATACAGGATGAGATTAATGGAGAAGAGCTTTGTTATGTCGCATCTTTTGCAGAGAGGGAAAGCAATTGAGAGCGAATGGGAGAACAAGAGAGGGCCACCATTGAATAGCATAGATGAAGAGGAGCATAGCTGCATAGATGAAGAAGAAGCATTTGCAGATCAGAAGAGAGGGAATTGAGGAAGATTGAAGACAAAAAAGAGAAATTGGTGATTAGGGTTTGATGGGTTCTCAAAGAGAAGAAAAAAAAGGAAATACAAACATTTTTTATAATTAAATCTAAATTGGCAATTAGGTAGGCCAAGGCGGACACAAACATTAAATGAACACATAGCATATGCCTAAGCCAACGCAAAGAAAGAAAAACAAATTTAAAAAATTATGTAAAAGTGTCAGGTTATTGTTAGTTTTGGCTGACGCTAAACATAAAATTAGTGTAGGTGCGTGTCAAGGTTGACACTATTTTTTGGATGCTAAAATGGTGTTTTCTTCTAGTGACACGGTTAGCCTCTAAACCGACGATAGGGACCAATTTGAAAAATATTTTTTGGCATATATAGGAACTAAATGGAATAAGTTTTAAGTATAGGGACTATTATGCGATACAACAAACTCAAAAAGAAAATACATTAATCGAAAAAACATAGGAAGAAGAAATAATAAATTCGTTATTTTTTCTATGTTTTTTCTACAAGAATGTTGTAAATTAGCTACCCAAATTTAGTGACAGCCATGATAACATCACTATTTTAGACGAGAAAAATGTCACAAAGTTGGCACAAAGATGTTAGAAAATTAGCCACGCTTTTTTGTGACGGCTAAACCGTTGCTCTATGTAGCAACGACCATTTTTGTCAGTATTTTTTTTTTTAAAAAAAGAGGGCATCACTCTTTCTCATTTCACATCTCTCTCTTCTTCCTCATCTCACCCGACCACCACCATAGCCACCACTGCCAGCCACGCCACCACCATGTCACTACCGCCACCATCGGCACCACATCGCTTAGTTTTCTTTCCTTATTTATTTTTTCTAAGGTAAATCCTCATATTAATTTTTTTAGAATTAGAAATTGATTTTATGTTATATGGAGTTATTTGAATTTTTCATTAAGATTATTGAATTAGAATGTAAAATGTACAATATAGAGTGTTTTATTTAGAATTGATTAAAAATAGTTAATTAATGTTGAATTTGAATCAGAATTGTAATAAATTATTGGGCACTAATTGACTACTATTTATTTATAATTAATTTTCTTTAAAAATTATAATGAATTAAAGTTTATTTTTTTTAGAATTAGAAATTGATTTTATGTTATATGGAATTATTTAAATTTTTCATTAAGATTATTAAATTAGAATGTAGAATGTAGGGTGTTTTATTTAGAATTGATTAGAATAAATTATTTGATGTAGGATTATAATGTTTTAAATATCCAAGTTATGTGAACAATAATTGTTAGTAAAATTGTAAAGACTTTGGCACGAAATGCTGTTTTTGCGATGGTTAAACTGTTGCTACAGTCTTGCTGTTTGCGACGGCTCCAGTTGTCGCAAAATTTAGCCATGGGTTTTATATTTTGTTTTTAGGGATGTTAGTACATATTTTGCCACAGTTTGGCTGCCGCTAATTAGTGATGACCTTGTTTTTGTCGCAATCTTTTAGCCAAGCACATGTGGATGACGACCTACTGGCCGTTGCTAAAACACATTTAACCATTGCTTTTTTAGCGTTGCCACTGCTAAAAGTCGCTACTATTTGGAGATATTCTTGTAGTGAAAAAGTCTAAGCCAAACACCAAGGTTTTAAATTGTGGTTACACGTTGTAATAAATGTAGTTAAATGTGGTTATTGCAAATCGTAATCACCATCCAATGCGGTTTTAATTACCTTTGAAACCTTTACGTTTCAGCATAATGTTGCGTTTTTTATTAGAGTCAGGGTCGAATAACCGAAAAAATGGACGGGTTTGGGTAGTGAAAATATGAGCCCGAATTAATCCAGGACTTTTAGCGCGGCCCGCAAAACCTGTTGAAAAACGGGCTTAGGCTCATAAAGCCCGTCGGATTTGGGCTACCTGCCCATTTTTTATTTATTTACATCTTATGTTGTGATTCAACAAATCTAGACAAAAACAAAAACAAAAAAAATGAAATAGGCCCAACAACCAATTGGGAAACGTGAAAAAAAAGAGGAACTTACGGCTAGCATTATGTCTGGTCGCACAGCCTCAATGAATTAAAAGAGAGATTTTAAGTAAGTAACTAAGTATTTAATATGCCACTGCACCTTTACATATTGAGATTTGGAGGTATTTCTAAATTTGGTATACCTGTGCACTTCATTTGATCATCATTTGAGAAGGAAACAATAGTTTGTATACAATTGGTTTTCTTGTACAATTTTTTTTTAAAAAAATTCGAAACGGGAAAAAAATGTGGACTGCCCGATTGGTCTCGTAATTCCGGAAGATGGAATATTTATGGTTATATCTCCCTCCCATTAAGTGCGTTTTCCGAGATTCTAACTTGTGCCATTATCTTTACTAGGGATCGAACTGCTTATCATTTGTCCAACACCTTGTTGATCCACCTCCTTTCTGCAATAGCTTAAACTAAGCTACGATATTCTGCCCCTATGCTGGACTTAGCTATCTAACTTGCTTTTTAGACCACCAAGACACTAGGTTTGGTCCAAAGTAATGCAAGCTCCTGAAGTTGAATGCATGTCATTTGTGTTAGTCACCCAATCAGCATCACACAATGCTGTGATTCTGATGGGTGAAAAAGTGATGGCAAGCTGCAAAAGTAAGCCATAATGCACAGACCCTTCTAGATATCTTAGAATGTGCTTCACTGCTTTCCAATGTTCTTCCATAGGCTAGGACATAAACTGACATACTTTGTTGATAGAAAAGTTGATTTAAAGATGTGTGATTGTGACATATTGTAGAGAACAACCTACAGACCTATAAAGTGTAGGATCATCAAAGACACGTGTGCCCTCTTTGGAAAACTGTTGACCTTCTATCATAGGTGCAGAGATAGATTTGCTTTCATCTATTTTAACCCTTACTAGAAGATCCCTTATGTACTTGGACTGATATAGAAAAATTAGCCATTAGGAACATGTTTCACCTCAATTCCTAAGAAATAGTCTAGGCAGCCAAGATTCTTCAAGGAGAAAGTAGAGTTCAGCCTAGAGATAAGTTGATCAACTAAGGATGGAGTTCTCCCTGTGATGATAATATCATCAATGTAAATCTTTGAAGTTGAGAGATCTATCGAAAGCTTTTCAAACCATGCTCGTGGAGGCTGTTTGAGGCCGTACAATGCTTTATGCAGCTTGCACACTAGAGTTTTATTGGTTGATTCAAAACCATGGGGCTAGTTCATGTAAACATCTTCAGGGAAATCACCATTGAGAAATGCATTGTTAACATCCTATTGTCTATTTATAGGTGACACAAGTGTGAGAATGATATGGATGGTCATTGGTTTGACTACTAGAGAGAAGGTCTCATAGTAGTCACTTCCATATCTTTTGTGAAACCCCTTAGCAACTAATCTTGCTTTAAACTTCTGCATATTACCATCAAGATTCTCTTTTACTCAGAAAAACTCACTTACACCCAATGGCCTTCTTGTGATGAGGAAGAGGGACTAAACTCCATGTTTGATTTCTTTGTACGGCTTGGATTTCATCTTGCATTGTTGTTGCCAACTGAGGATTGGACAAGGCACCTTTTATAGACTTGGGTAAAGAGAATCGATTCTTTGCCTAAAAAACAACAATGAAGCACCTCTGGTATAGAGGGAATCAATTCTTAGCTTGGGAAATCGATTCCTAGGTGCATAAAAGAAATTAACACCTCTCTAGAACTTGAGGGGATCAATTCCTAGTTGTAAAACAGAGAGCAATACCTCTCTGGAACCAAAGGGAATCAATTCCTAACTTTCGGAATCGATTCCTAGCCCTGTTCTAAGCATAAGCCACGATATTTTCAAAACATACGCATGCACCTAGCCCAAAACATAAAAACATGCACTTCAAGTTCAAAACTCTAATAATTATTGGTCTAGACATGCATGAGCCTATAACACCATCAAGAGCAACTAATATTCTAGTTTCACATAGCATAAATCATACACACAAGATGTTGAACATACATATACAAAACAAAGTATCCTAGCATACAATACAATCAAGTACAAGGTGTTCAAAACTTGAACTTTCTCCTTCAATGATTGAGATGCCTTCTAGAGTAATGCTCATGGTTGTCTTATGGTTTTTATTCATCAAAACACATTAAAGCACATAAGGTGGAATGCTTCACAATCTCCTTGAATAAACAATCCGAATCAATTGATTGTACACCTCTTCCATATTTTCTTTTGGAGTAATAAGCCAAGTCCATAAGTTTTTTTCCATCAACCAATTTAGTTATGAAATTATAAAATAAATTTATTTTTTAATAATATTAACTACTATGAAACAATTTGATCCCAAAAATTACAATAACCAATAATTTTAGTTCTTGAAATTATATTTGGGACTTAATTTTTTTTTATCGGCCAAACACACACCCCGCACAAGTGTTACTAGTGGCTAAACTGAGGAGTTTCAAGTAATATATATAAATGAGACGAAAGCAAACAAAGAACTAAATCACAATGGGAAATTATTTTTGGAAAGAACAACCATCACCCTTTCCAAATGAAGTCCAATTTTTTTGCATTTCCAAACCTTTTGAAATAATCTTATTTACTCACATTCGAAGCAAGGGAACAACTTAATTAGAAATATAAATAAAAAGTATAAAATAAACAAAAAAGAAAAATGTAAAAAATAGATACTTTTAAGAAGAAATTATGATGGATTTTATTTATATTTAGTGATATTTAAAATAAGATTGTAAAACTAAGAAGTCAAACATAAAAGTTTAAGGTCAGGGGTTCAAAATAAAGGGAGATGAATGAGCACTAAGTTATATAGGTATAACTTTATAAATTCTTTTTTGAGTGTTCTTACATATGCTTGATAGTTGACACATAAGTTTTCATATTTTCTTTAATCGATAAGTTACTGAAATATATTGAAGAGAATACAAGAGGTACTCCAACTCTGAAGCACAACACAATACTAAAAGACCACATAATTGAGAAAAGAAACAAAATACAAACAATTAACTAAAATCTGCATAAGATAGCAGCATATTAGCTATCCGGTAAAAGATAATTGATAGACCTTATCTCTTCCTAGAATAGACCTTATAAAAGTTTGAATGTGTATGCTATATGGTGTGTTGACTCTGTCTGTATTACTTAAGATGCTTCTTCACTACATTCTTGTCCTTTTATTCGCTACGAGAGTTCAAGTTTAGTTACACGGAATTTAGGTGTGTGATTTCAAATTTTATTTCAAAACTATATAGCACGAGAATTATAATTGAAACAAAAGGGAAACCTTTTGGTGACATTGAAAAATTACTAATCACAACTTCATACATATGGTTCACCTGAAATAAGGTTTAAATTTCACCATTATATATATATATATATATATATATATATATATATAATTATGTATAATTGTGCATTTAGCAATAATGACTCAGGTGACTGTTCATCAATCAGATCGAACTCAACCCAACTTTGTCTGAGTTCTGCAACTTCCGTCTATAAGCCATAAGCTGCAAACAACAAAGAAGTAAATTTAAAGGTGAGATAACTAAGAGCAAAGATCCAAGGTGAGGGGTAAGTAAACTTGAAGATTTACGAGATAACCATAGCCAGCAATGTGATAATCTTTTATTAGTTCATCCAAAGTTTGTTGATCTCCAAGAATGTGCAGGGTATCTTTTTGTGGATCAACAGTTCTCTCATCTGTTATAATAATGTTGGGTTGTGGCTCATTAACCAAGAAAAGTTCAACTTCATCAATGTGCAATGCAACTTTAAGCGCAACATACTACAGATGGATAGGAAATAAATAATTAAAAGAATGGATCTGATAGGAATCGAAAAACTTTAACATACAAATAAATGTCTTGAGTTTGAAAGAGAATAACCTGGCATAGTTGCTTGACTGGCATGGTAGGTTTGCAGGAAAAGTATGGCTTAAATGAAGTTGGTATTATTTGCTCATCCAAGGAGACAAACATGAGATTGATATCCAACTAAAATAATGTAGACGAGGTTAAGAAACCTTGAAAGCCAATAGCATTTAAACAATCAATACTCTGGAAAAAAATACTACCTCATCATCATTCACTTCAAAGTTACTAAGATGATCATCCAATTTTGAGGCACTGCTGTTTCCTGTACTTTTACCATTGACTGTGACTACGCTGACCCATGATTTCTCTATTCACTTTAGGAATATTCTCATCACTAGCTCCATCAGCATTAATAGTGATGGAATGGTGAGGAAATTGAGTTTCTTGCCCTCCGCCTCTTTTTGGCTTTCTTTCTATCTGTTGATCACCATGAGATGTGTTCTTTCCATCATCATTATCATTCAGATCCTCACCGTCATTGGCCACCTTAAGTTCACCGGCATTTATAGAGTTTCTTCGTCTCCTTTGATGTGAAGTTTGATAGTTACCTTGTGACCTCCCAGCTAAAGCTAATGCAGTTGCTTTGCCCTTCCGTTTCTTACTCAAGGCTTCTGTTTGTCGTTGTTTAGTCTGGGTAATGGATGCTTGGATTTTATTGCAAAACATAAAAGCCTTGAATTATTAAGATTAATAGAAAACACCAAAATATTGCATATAAAAGCTAACAACAAAAAATGACCAATAACTTTATATATTATATTTGATCGTACTATTCTCATCATAACAAAGGTCTTAACAATAAAAAAAGGTATTTAATTCTTTTTGATTATTGAACTCGCTTAATGTGGTGAAAATTAAGGTACAATTATAAATATAGAGAGAACATATAAAACACAAATACTCTCTCCATGGTTTATATATCATGGACGACTATAGCCTGTGATGTAGAGTTCCTTGGAGAAATGGTAAGTGAGACAAAACTAGCTGCTTACCTACCTTGTATGAATTCAAACATGATACAACTAATTTATATATGTAGTTCTAATCTTAAATATAAGTGGTGCACCATAAAGTTTCTAACAACATGCGGTTGAAGGATTTTCTCATTGCATAATAGGCGACAGTTAGCCAAAACAAGAAGATTAATTTGGATATCAACTTATCAAGAAATTAGCTTTCTCAGTTAGACCAACTATAATTCATAGTTTTGTATTGTAATAAAGGAATCATCACTATAATTCTTTAAGATAAATATCATATTTTAAAAAAACTTCACTAAAGACTCACCTGCTTATTGCAAGCCATCTCTTCTTCTTGCAAAGCCAATTCCTACGCGAAGACGAAGCCTTGTTAATGAGTTTATCTTTCACATAAAATAAAGTCTCAATATAAGATGCAATATGTCCGGCTAACCTCTTCCTCATACTTGTCAATATCTGGATACAGATAAGCAGTCAAAGAATCAAAGCTTGGGTCATCTCTCAGTGAGCGTCGGCTAGCACAGTGTGGGCGACAAAAAGGGCATTCATTATTACTACAATAAAACCAGACTAGTCAATTTTGAGAGTGAAAGAGAAAAGTTCTTGGCAAATAAACCAAGACTATCTCAACTAAAAATTTTTGAGATGATAACGTAAATGGCAATTTAAGGACAAACCCAAGGCGCATAGCTTTATCTATGCACTCTTTGCAAAAGCGATGCAGACATTCCATTACAGTTGTTGTATTTCTAATGATGCCTGCACATACAATGAAATCAAGAATTTTTTACTATACAACCTAAAGTTGGTAATTATGAAAACAAGCGACAATAAATCCCAAAATAATAAGATAATAAATAAATAGACAAATCAATGTTAAGTTTTGTTATCTTGCACTTGTATCTATGAAGAAACCAAAAGCTAACATATCCAACATTTCAGTAATTTCAAATTAAACATCCTAGACAGATTTTGGAAACTAGATGTGTGTTCTCAATTCACAAGTGCTTTAATTTTTTTTTCTTCTAAAATCGAAGAACTTTAGGCAAAAGAATCAAAACCGTTAATTCAATCAAATAATATTATACATTTAATGCATTGTAAAAACATACAATTAAGTTATATATAGGTCAATCTATGATGTGTTTCCCTAACATTATTACATAGGTAATACATCTTTTAATATGTCCATTTACCGTTATTTCTTTAATGTCATCATGAAGATTAATGTTTGTCCCAATAAATGAAACACCTCTATCTAATGTGCATTTTATTAAAGTAACCAATGATATAACTACAACTACTGTGGAAGTTAGATCTATCCTATTTTTCGAAGATAATGTAATGGAAAAATAGTATGTTAATTTGTATGTCAACAAAAATGATAGATTCTAAGTCCCCTCTGAAGCTTGTGGCAAGTCTTAAATCTGATCTTAAAATGACAGATTCTTATGAAAGTAGATTTTTGAAGTGATCATTTCTTTAACAACAAAAAAAAAGTGATAATTTCTTCCATTGCTAGAATTACAACCACTATGTTACCAAGTGATGAAAAACATGTTCAAATCATTGTTGCCTTATTATTATCTTAATAAAATGAAGACTCAACAAAATTGGCCATATTTGTAGTAAGGCATGTATATGAAACAACAATAAAAGAACATGCTAAATATAATTAAATAATAACATCAATTATAAATGACATACCAAGACAGATAGGACATTGAAATTCCTTGCGTAGTGCTGACCAATTGACTTCCATATATCTATAAATAAACAACAATTCCAAGGTATCAATAAATCTTAGAATCAAAGATTCTATAGAGATGGATCGTATTGCCAAATTACAAATTCTCAAGTCTTACCCCAAGTTAATGTATCATGCTAAGATAGCAAAATCCCTTAAAAAAGGTACCATACATTTTAATTAAGTTTATTTAATAAGAAATGGTAATCCTATGAATAAGAAGGGATGCTGGACAAGCATGATGTGAAAATTAATTTAAAGAATTTTGCAAGATTCTGACATAACCATATCCTGACCTTCTAATAGTGGTGGAATGGTAAGGAAATTGAATTTCTCGTCCTCTGCCTCTTTCTAGATTGGTTTCTATTTGTTGATCACCATGAGACAAGTTGTTTCCACCATCGTTATCATTCAGATCCTCACCGTCATTGGCCACCTGAAGTTCACTTGCATTTCTAGAGTTTCTTCGTCTCCTCTGATGTGAAGTTCGATAGTTACCCTGTGATCTCCCTACAAAAGCTAATGCAGTTGCTTTGCCGTTCCGTTTCTTACTCAAGGCTTCTGTTTGTCGTTGTTTAGTCTGGGCAATGGATGCTTGGATCTTATTGTAAAACATAAAATCCTTGAATTATTAAGATTACAAGAAAAGACCAAAATATTGTAGATAAAAGCTAACAATAAACCATGATCAATAACTTTGTAGATTATATTTGATCGTACTATTCACCCCATAAAAAAGCTTTTACAAATAAGCAAAAGTATTAATTCTTTTGACGGTTGAACTCATTTAACCCGGTGAAAACTAGGGTACAATTATAAATATAGAGATAACATCTCAAACTCAATTAGTCTCTTGATGGTTTATATATATCATGGACTATAGCCTATGTTGTAGAGTTTCTTGAGAAACGGCAAGTGAGGCAAAACTAGCTACTTACCTTATACGAACACCGTATTTTTTCTAGGTTTTTTCTAAAAACGTGCAAAAAATATCAATAATTAGAAAAATAGAAAAAAAAAGATAAATACTAGTTTTTTAATAAAAATTGCAAAAATGAGTTTTTTAGTATTGCCCTTTTTTAGATTAATAATGCCAAAAAAAGTGGTGGTGTGATAAAAAAAGGGAAGGTGATCCACAAAATAAAATCAAGAAGAGGGTGGTGCTTTTAGAAATTTTAGGCAGGAGGGTGCAAATTTTTTTTCGGACGTGAAGGATTGTCATTAATAAATAAATTAGATCATTTCCAAAATAAATAAATAAATAAATAAAATTAGATAAAATAGCATAAGAATCAAGTAGAGACACTCTATCCTCACCTCACAAATCCTTATTGGGAGCTACTTTGCCCACCACACAGGTTTTCTGTGTTCACCACACGAAGCTTTTTTTTTTTTCCATTTTTGCCCTTCGCTCGGGGATTAATCCCCGTTTTTTGACTTGAAACAGACCCCATACGCACCACCTGAACGAACGGGGATTAATACCCTTTTTTTTTTTGCTCGGGGATTAATCCCTGTATTTAAACTTGAAATTTGTTCGCTCGGGGATTAATCCTCGTTTTTCAACTTAAATTATGCTCGCTCGGGGATTAATCCCCGTTTTTCAACTTAATCTCAGTTCTAAACAGAGATTAACTTTTGTTTCACGCACACCACACACTTTTCTCTCTCCTCTACGATTTGTTTCCTGTTCTTCCCTTTCTCCACCATGAAAAACCATCGCACACGGCCGCTATTCCACCGGAGAAGGAAAATCCCAGTTGCAGTTGTCTTAGTCTCTGAATTGTGCACCCATCCAGGTATTTTTTGTATAATTTGGTGTATTTTTTGTGATCTATGAAACCCTATGTTGTTGCTTTTTGAAATTTCTAGTATTGAAGTAAAACGGATATTAACTTCTGTTTTTATACAGAAGTTAATACCCGTTATGAAACTTAACGTGGAATTAGCATCAGACTTGAAACGAATATTAACTTCTGTTTCCATACAGAGATTAATATCCATTTTTTCACTTAAGTTAGAATAATCACGAGGGAGTTAAACGAATATTAACTTCTGTATGGAAACAGAAGTTAATATCCGCTTTTCCACTTAACTTAGACCTATCTTGAGGGAGTGAAACATATATTAACTTTTGTTTCCATACAGAAGTTAATATCTGTAAACAGAAGTTAATATCCGTTTTTTCACTTGTTTTGTTTAAAATATAATGAAACAGATATTAACTTTTGTTTCCTTACAGAAGTTAATGTCTGTTTCCTTGTCAGTATTTGTTAAGTTTGGTACCAGTTGTCTGAGTTATGAATGATAATTGATTATTGTGCAGATATGACTCGTGGTTCAACCTCCCATGCATCCGCACGCCGTGCACGTCAGGAGCAGCAGGCGGCTCAGCCTCGTAGGCGCAGACAGGTTGCTCGGGAACCTGTAGATGATGATGAGGCAGCTCATGCTCAGGCTGTTTTGGAGCTGGGACATGCTCAGGCCATTCAGGACGAGCAGCATTAGGAGGAGCAGCACCCGAAGGAGCACCATCAGGAGGAGCAGCATCAGGGTGATGTTGTTGTTGAGGAGCACCATCAGGAGGATGACGAGCACATGGAGATTCCTGATGAGTACGCTCCATTCCCTGGTGGCCCTATTAAGACGACAGTGCTGCGGGCAGTGGACTACCGTGAGCATGAGGCTCGTTGGGTTTGGCATGGACAAGTGAACATTTTGCAATTAATCACGATATTCATATGTGTAACTTGTATGTGAAATTGTTCTGATGTAATAATGTTTGGTATTTTAGGGAAAGATTGTCGATCACATGAGAGTTGTGAGTCATAGGTCGAAGCTACTGAAGACCCTCCCCACTATTACTGTGACCCCTTACATGCAGCAGGTGTTGCAGACCTCTGGCCTCGCCCACCTCCTACAGTGTTGCTACAAGGAGGTGGAGAGGGATTTGATAGCTGCCTTCATAGAGAGGTGGCATTACGAGACCTCTACCTTCCATCTGCCAGTTGGCAAGATGACGGTGACCTTGGATGATGTGGCGGCCATCACCAAGCTTCCTGTGGACGGTAGGTTCTACACATTTGTTCGGGCGACGAAGGAGGATGCCCAGCAGATGTTGCAGTCTGAGTTGGGTATGACAGACTATGCCGCGGAGCTTGAGGTGAAGGCAGCTAGGGGCCCTCACATTCGATTTGCTACCCTAGTCACTATCATCCAGGAGCGTGCAGTCAGCCAGGCGGTCGAGGACCAGATGGTTGCTGCCAGAGCCTACCTTCTACTAATATTGGGGACGACGATATTTGCTGACAAGACATGGTGGGCGATGAAGGTCAAGTACTTGCCATTGCTGCATGACTTGACATACGTTGGAGGATATGCATGGGGGGCGATGGCGTTGGCATTCATGTATGATGAGCTGAGGGCTGCCAGCAGGCGGAGGTGTCGACTGTTCTGGTCTTTTGCTTCTTTACTACAGGTATGCATCGTTAAGTTATATTATTCTATCTTTGAATATCTGCTGTTATTTTTATTTACACACGAATGACATAACTTATAATTTATTCTATTACAGTGTTGGATTTATGAGCATTTTTCTTCATTGAGGGCAAAGACGCAGAGAGCAAACTATACGGAGGTTATGGCTTGTGGTGCTAGGTGGCCAGGAGGACGTGGTGCCACATCTGCGATGAAGGCTTTTTGGGTAAAGGTTGATGACCTTACGCTTGAGAAGGTGATGTGGATGCCATACGACAGAGCACATCATCCACTTCCTGATCGAGCCATGTACTCTGGGTTTATCCGTTACGGGTCAGATGTTTATCGATACAGGCCGGAGCGATTTCTACGACAGTTAGGCTATGTGCAGGACATCCCTATCCCTTCACCCCTGACAGTGACTCCTGAGCTTACTGATGAGATGTGGGAGGCATATTATGATCATGTATTGCCAGATGAGGAGCTTCAGGAGGTTGGTGATTCTCCAGCGGCTTGTGTTCGGGATTATATGACTTGGTATATTCGAGTCTCACACCCGTGGATGATACCAGAGGCATACACGAAGAATTCTCCACGGTACTTGGAGCAGCCAGAGCCACATCCAGAGGAGCCTTAGCCTCAGCCAGAGATGTCGCAGATGGATCAGAGTCATCACTCTATGTGGACAGAGGTGCTTGAGTTGAGCAGATCGATGATGTCCGAGACAGGTGTGGGACACCCACTCTATGATCACATACGACGGATCCACGTGCTTGCGGGCCATGGCAGATGGTTACTGGGCCAGGAGCAATACAAGAGGACGAGGCAGAGGAGGACGCATGATGATGCTCGATGATATTATTGACATATGTATTTATTTATTTGTTTTGATATTAATTAGTAGTGACATATTGTTGGTACCAAAATAAATTTTGTTTATTAGTCAAAGATATGGAACAAGCCCTAGTCAATAAGCGCTAGCTCTTTGACTTTTAAGAGAAACTCTCCTTGACAAAGAGATTAAAAGAAAGAGGATAAAAAACAGAGAGGCAACATAATTGACAAACAGAAGCAGGTCAAAGAGACAAGAGGCTTTGACAGAAACAGAGGTAGAAGAAATGGCTAAGTTATGGGAGAATCCTCAAGCGAATCAGTAGGAAGTACAATCACAGAGACAAGTGGCAGATGGATAGTAGGACAACACAACAATCCTCGCGCAAATTAGAGGGCCAATCATGAAAAGACATGTGTGACCGTGTAATCTTGTTAACCGCCAAATTGATCAAAGAATGACACATTAGATAGGAAATTACGCAATTCCTATGTGTCATAATCTCACGCCATGATTAAAACAGTTATTGGTTTTGTCTCTAATCATCATTGGACAAAGACAGACCAAGAAAACTATAAAAAGGGGCATGTGGATACATTGCAGGGGACGAGTTCGCTTTGCAAGACAGAGATTACTATCCTAAACACTCCAAACACCTAAACTAACG
Organism: Cyamopsis tetragonoloba; assembly: GCA_037177725.1. Taxonomy (NCBI): domain Eukaryota; kingdom Viridiplantae; phylum Streptophyta; class Magnoliopsida; order Fabales; family Fabaceae; genus Cyamopsis; species Cyamopsis tetragonoloba. Next base: position 46,212,695 of record CM074124.1, read on the forward strand.
CCTTAATACGCCTACGTCCTCGACAAACATGGCTGAACATGGCTACATTACGGGTTACACGTGAGTTACCATGGATTACCCTCTTACTTGCATACCTCGTCATGCTCTGTTTTCTATATTTTTCTGTTTTTCACTATGTATCAATACTTCATTGACTTCATGCATCCATATATGCGTTTAAATGCAGTATTTCTGATATAATTCTTAGTTCATTTTTCAATTGCAATTTACTGTTTTTTTTACTTTTTTCCATCACTTTAAATTCAGGCGCGCAATTTAGTCAAAAGAACATTAACTTATGACAAAGAACCCCATAACTGAAGGAAGACTCTATTCCCTTCCTCACTAATAAATCTGGATAGTTGTTTATTCAGGTTTGTCAAAAATCCGGTAAACAAATTGGCACGCCCAGTGGGACTTGTTTTCTTTAATCAAAATAAGTTTCATTCATGTTCTTTTGTGTATTTACACTATACACACTGTAAACTTGTCACTACTACAGATTTTTCAAGTTCCTGGACTTGTGACTACTGTAGACTTTTCAAGTTTATTCACTTTCGCAGATTTTTCAAATTCCCAGGAATTTGTTACTACTGCATTGTTCTCATTTGAATAATTGTTGGAGTTCTCTGACTAAGCAGAGAGTAAAGGCAGTTTATCTTGAAATTATTATTATGTTCTGTTTTCTGACATAATACGTGTTATGATGTATTCATGATCATATCCTTGTTTCAGTTACATTGCATTTTAATCATTGTGTTTGTCTTCATTCGCATTCTCATTATTAGGTAGTTATTTGTGTCAAACTCTTTGAAAATGACATCTACAATAACATAACTGACCTAAACTGCTATATATTCAAAAAGAAACAAAAATTCTTTTTGAATTGTGTCATACGTTTTCTCTGATTTCTCTTTTATGTTCTCTTTAGTCTATGCGACTAAGGAGTGGTAAGGTAATAAGTAGAGAAAATCATAGTGAAAGAATGGCTTCGACCCCAATTCGTAGTTCTTCAACTACTGCAAGCATAGGTAATTCCATCGCTGGAGTTACAAGTACAAATGCTGAAGGGATCATTTCAACAAGTTTGAATAATAATCAAAATGATCCAACCCAGGCTATGACAACAGCCATGGGTCAAAATTCCTTATTTGGAAATCCTTTTACTTCTGCAACCACCCTTAACACGACCTCTGCTCCGTTATGGGGTATGCCTCCCGGGTGGAATAACAATGCACAAGGTACTCAGACTTCCCCTGTATTTGCTACTAGGATAACTACCTATCAACAAGGTTCTCAGGCCAATCAGATGGGAATAATTGGGGAAACATAGACCCTACTTCTGCGTCAACGGGCAGACAGAGAAGGATTTTGGCTCAACAACAAGGGGGATTTCAATCTAGTCAAAACCCGTTAGGAAGTACTAATGGAATAACACGCGATGATCTCTTAGAAGTGGTTCAAAATTCAAATAGAGCCACTGCCAATGTGTTGGCACAACATTTAGGATCATTTTTATCCCCTATGTCTCAGAACTTTGTTGAGATGTTAGAATTGATGAGAGCTAATTCAAATCCCAATAGGAAATCTATAACAGGACAAGGTAATAATCCTGTTCAAAATAATACTTTGAGTAGAGATGGTATTAGCCAACTCTCAAATCAAATAGGGAATCCTAATGCTAATGCCATTCAGTCAATAGGGAACAATTTTACTCCTGGAGGAATAGCTAGTCAAAGTCAATTCTCAATTGGTCAAAACCTAAACCAAGCAGGAGGAGGCTTTAATGCAAGTCTCAATCAAGCCCAAGGGCCTTTAGTAGGCCAGAATTCTGGGCAAAACAATGGCATTGCCAATACCCCTATAGTAAACCAGAATGTTGGGGCTGCTAATAATCAAATTCCTTATCAAATCATGGGATTTAATGGTAATTTAAATTCTGGGCAGACTTTGGGTTTGACTAACAATCTGGGATTTGGTCAAAACACGGGTAATGCTTGTAATTTAAACTCTAGTTTTAACAATGGTTTTAATACTGGAGTCAATCTAGGTCAAAACACCAACCTGAACCCTGGTTTTAATAATGGAGGTGCTTTTGACCTCTTTGCAAACAATCCTAACCTGAATAGGACTGGGGGGCAAGGCCCTTTGCAATTTGCACATAACAACGCAGGTAATCAACCTTTTGATATTTTTCAAAATAATTTTCAACAGGGAATGCTTCATCCTAATCCTAATCCTAATAATCAAATGTATTATTAGGATTACAACCAGCAAATCAGAAATCTTAATGTAGAAAGAATGGTCGAACAGACCCTCAATAGGCATGGGTTTAACATTGGCTTTTCAGATAAAATGTTGTTTGCTTCTCCTTTTCCTTATGAAGTACAAGCAATGGACATGCCTAGGGGATATAAAATTCCCAAATTTACTAAATTTGCTGGAGAAATGGGAGAGTCTACTGTTGAACATGTAGCAAGGTTTACTTTAGAATGTGGTGATTTAGCTGCATCTGAAGCTTTAAAAATGAAGCTCTTTCCTAGTTCTTTGACTAAGGAAGCCTTTTCATGGTTTACAACCTTGACCCCAAATAGTATCAGGTCTTGGGTCCAACTTGAAAGGCAATTCCATGAGCAATTTTATAGAGGAGAAGTGAGAATAGCCTTGGCTGACTTATCTAGTATTTGTAGGTTCCCTAATGAGCCTATAGATGATTATTTGACTAGATTTAGAAAATTCAAGTCAAGATGTTCTGTGCGGTAAAAGGGTTTGGATTATCCAGTCAAGAAGAAGGTTCTTGATCATCACATTGTAGATATGGCTCAATTGGCTGATAGAGTTAGGCAAATTGAGGGCTTGTACGATGAAAAAGCCAACAACAATAAGAAAAGTGTAAAGCATCCTAAAATAGCCTACATTGGTGCCAATGAATCTGTTGAAATTGAGACAGAGGAGTCAGAGGGAGAGGTTCATGTAGCTGAACTTAAACCTGGGCCTCCATATACGTGTAAATCATTATACCCAAATATGGGTAAAGAAACTAGTAATAGAAACGAAACCTGGAGTCAAAAGGTTTATGACTTTGACATTTCTAAAGCAGATTTAATTTTTGATGTTTTAGTCAAAGACAAGCAATTGTTGCTTTTAGATGATCATAAGCTTTTGACTCCTGACCAATTGAAAGGAAGAAAATACTGTAAGTATCATAATAAGATTGGTCATGCTACTAATGGTTGTATTCGTTTCAGGGATCTTATTCAAAAGGCCATTAAAGATGGCAGGCTGAAGTTTGAGACCACCAAACCCACAATGAAGGTGGATTCTGATCCTCTACTAGTAGAAGCTAACTTGGCTGAGCCTGTAGAATTTGAGATCAATATGGTGGAGATCTCAGATAAGAGGCTCATTTCTGATTCTAGGTATCTCAGAGAACAATATGAGAAGCATCAGAAAAAGATTTATCCCAGTATAGATGTGTCTCTGGTTGACTATCTGTGCAAGAAGAAAGACGAGGGTAAAAACATTGCCCTTTGCTCGAGATGCAGTGCTTTGTTTGACATGGATGCTGCCAGAGAATATGAAGCCTCTGATGTCAAACGCTACTATAATTGGTTGACTTCCAAGTGCCAAACCAATTTCAATGGTAGATATAACCACTGGGGAAAGATGAAACAACCTGTCCCAAGTGTTTATCTCTCTGAGAAAGATGTGCCAGAATGGTATTTATTAGAAAAGGGAAAAATTTGGACAGAATGGCAGTCAAGAAGCCTGATACCAAAAATTTACAGTTTGAAAAATCTTGTCCAAACCACCAATTCCATGCCTCTGGCTCCAAACAGAAACCTAATCATAAGAATAGGTATCAATGGAAGAGGAAGCAGGACAAGGTCCCTGAATTCCAAGCAGAGTCAGAAGCTGAAGTTGATTTTCTGCAGCCCAAGCCTTTGACTAAAAATATCAAAGACAAAGGAAAATGGGTTGAAGAGGATTGTGACAATGATGATGCCAGTTCTAAGTTTGAGACAGGTTTTCCTGATGATCTTCAAGCGATATGTAATGTGGTGTTTGTGCTGCCTTTGGATTTTTCTACTCCAGTTGAAATGGTAGAAGAAGAAGATCACTTTGATGAAGAGGAGGGTCCTGTTATCATTCATGAAACAAACCCCTTCAATGTCAAAGAAGCTGCTATCTTCGAAAAACCAACTGAAGAGATCAAGTCTCATCTCAAACCTCTCTTCATTAAAGCGAAGACAGAGGGAAAGATAGTCAAGAGGGTTCTGGTTGACGGTGGTGCTGCAATTAATCTGATTCCATAACATCTCATCAAAAAGTTAGACAAAACATCAGCAGACATGATCCCACATAACATGGTTATCACTGACTTTAGTGGGAAGAAGTCAAAATCTCAAGGTTGTATTGCGCTTGACATAAAGGTTGGTTCAATCACAAGGACCACTATGTTTGTAGTGGTACCTTCTCGAGCCAATTACAATCTCCTTTTGGGCAGAGAGTGGATCGACAGAGTTGGTGCTGTCCCTTCTACTCTCCATCAAATTATGTTTCTGTGGAACGAACAAGGTCAGTTAGAATTCATAAGAGGAGATGAGAATTACTTCTGTGAAGTAAATACTGCTGATTTTGAGAAGAACTTTTCCAACATTGAACCTCTCAATGTGGGGAACAGGAGGGACATTTTCTTCAAATGTCCTGTTCAAGTTAATTTATCTCCTTTTGGTTTCACTATTTCTCAAGACAATGATTTTGAAACTGATCAAGAAACTAAGGATTCAGCTTCTATAGTGACATTCTTTGATTGGGAAAAATATTTTGAGGAACAGAGTTCGAAGAGAGATAATCCAGAGCAAGTCTTAGAGTTCAATGCTGATAAAGATGCTCCAGGACGACGTGCACTTCCTATCCCACATGCACCTCCTTTGCCAAGAGACCAAGTCAATTACCCTAACATCCAACCAACTGGATGGGAGGATGACTAGGAAACTTTCACATACGAAAGCACCCCTTTGACTAAATTGGTTTTTAGTCAAAAGGGATGATTGCAGAAATCTGGCCTACTGATGGGTTGGATATTTGGCCTACTGAGGGGTCATAAATTTTAGAAATCTTTGACTTATTGATGGGTTGAGGATCATTTCCGAGTTACTGAAGACTCAAGAATTTTGGGTTTGACTTACTGATGGGTCAAGCCTGATTTTAGTTTATATATTTAATTTATGTAGGACTTACTAAGTAATTAGGAACTTTTATCTCTGTGACTAACTAAAGCCACTATATTCTTCTATGTTTCATTTCAATAAGGCCATAATGAGCCATGATGCATTTTACAAGTTGTTGGTTTCTCTGTTCAAATACTTTTGAACAGAAGATGCATTGTCTTATGTTATCTTTGATTATCCAATTAAATGGAAGTTATTTGAATACTTTCTTATTTTAATTCATGCAGAATTAAAGATAATTCAAAGAAAAGAGTTAAGGCATCAAAAGAAAATTCTGAGTATTGTAATACAATGCAAGCTTATTTGGGGGGCAAGTGAAAACCTTGTCTAACACTTGGTAATCCCCAGGTAAGACAGGCCATTGACAAAATTGTTAGTTATGTCAATGATAACCATCCATTAGATTGTATCTATGATGATGAACCATTGGTTTCTAAAAGGCTGATCATCAAGATACTGTAATTGAGGCTGAGGATCCTCTAGAGGAAATCAACCTGGGAGATTGTATCCATAAGAGAGAAAGTTATATTAGTAATCTCCTTGAGCAACCTTTCAAAGAACAATTGATTTCTTTACTGAAAGAATACAAAGATTGTTGTGCCTGGGATTATGAAGAAATGTCTGGATTGGCAAGAGAAATTGTGGAACATAGACTTCCCTTGTGTCCTGATGCTAAAATAGTCAAACAACCTCCAAGAAGGTTTTCTCCTAACATTGTTCTTAAAATCAAAGAAGAGATTGAAAGACTTCTCAAAGCAAAATTCATTAGGACAACAAGGTATGTTCAATGGATTTCTAATGTTGTCCCTGTCATGAAAATGAATGGGAAATTGAGAGTCTGTATTGACTTTAGAGATTTGAACAACGCCACACCTAAAGATGAATATCCCATGCCTGTTGCTGACATGATGGTTGACTTAGCAGCAGGAAATGAAATCTTGAGTTTTATGGATGGATATTCAGGGTATAATCAAATATTCATTGCTGACGAAGATGTGCCAAAAACGGTGTTTAGATGCCCTGGTCAAATAGGAACCTATGAATGGGTTATGATGCCATTTGGACTTAAAAATGCAGGTGCTACTTATCAAAGGGCAATGAACTTAATTTTTCATGACTTGATAGGTAAGTCAATGCAGGTTTATATTGATGATATTGTAGTCAAATCAACATCAAAACAGCAACACCTGGAAGACCTTAGGATTGCATTTGAGAAAATGAGGGCCTTTGGTCTTAAAATGAATCCGGTCAAATGCGGTTTTGGTGTTTCTGCTGGGAAGTTCTTAGGATTCCTAGTCAAAAAGACTGGGATTGAAATAGATAAAAACAAGGCCCAGGCTATTTTTGACACTGAGAAAGAGTTGCAGTCTTTACTTGGGAAAATTAATTTCCTTAGAAGATTCATCTCAAATCTTTCTGGAAGAATCAAAATCTTTTCTCCTCTACTCAAATTAAAGAGTGAAGAAGTTTTTAAGTGGGAAAAAAAACATCAAGAGGCATTTGACCAAATCAAGAGATATTTGTCAAATCCACCAGTCTTAACTCCTCCCTAGCCAGGTTTTCCTCTAAAATTGTATATTTCTGCTTCTGATGATACTATTGGTAGTATACTATGTCAAGAATATGATGATGGAATTGAAAGAGTAATATATTATTTAAGTAGAATTTCAAATGATGCAGAAACACGATATACTTTTGTTGAAAAATTATGTCTGTCTCTCCATTTTGCTTGTACCAAGTTGAAATATTATATGAAGCCTTTTGAAGTTCAGATAGTTTCTCAATATAATGTTGTTAAACATATGTTGTCAAAACCTATGTTACATAGCAGAATTGGGAAATGGTCATTGGTTCTGACTGAATTTGCTTTGAAATATGTTCCAATGAAGGCAGTCAAAGGGCAGGTTTTGGCAGATTTTTTAGTTGACCATAAGATAAAGAATGTAGAAATTTTATCAGAGATTGAATTTCTCTTTGTTGGTCAAAAGGCTTGGCTCATGTATTTTGATGGATCAAAACACAAAGAAGGTGCAGGAATTCGGATATTGATAGTATCCCCAACTGGAATTCCCACCAAGTTTTCTTATGAGATAGATAAGTCAAAGACCAATAATGAAGCAGAATATGAGGCTTTGATTGTAGGATTACAATTGTTGATCACTTTAGGGGCCAGGGATGTTGTGGTCAAAGGTGATTCTCAATTGGTAATTAGACAATTGATTGGTCAATACAGCTATCTGAATTCAAATATGATGACATGCTTCACTGAAGCTTTGTCTTTGATCAGACAGTTCGATGATATTTCCTTTGAATACATCCCAAGGCTAGAAAATGAAATTGCTAATGAATTGGCTCAGAAAGTGTCAGGATATAAGCTTTCAGTCAAAAACTTGGATGCTTTATGTACGCTGAGTCAAAGGCTTCCATTACAAGGGATGGATATTTACAGTTTGACCTTAGCTGGTCAAGATTGGAGACACCCTATTATCGATTTTTTGGCAAACCCAAATATCAATGTGGACAGAAAAATCAAATCAAGGTCAATCCACTATGTCCTTTGTGGTGGAGATCTTTTCAAAAAGAGTTCAGATGGCACATTGCTCAAATGCTTGGGAGAATCAGAATCTCGTTTGGCTATGGCAGAGATTCATGATGGGATATGTGGAGCCCATCAAGCAGGTGATAAGATGAAATGGATTCTGAGTAGATATAAATACTTTTGGCCTACTATGATCAAGGATTGTTATAACTACGCTAAGTCATGTGAAAATTGTCAAGTCCATGGCGTGGTTCAACATATGCCAGCAAGTGAGTTACACACCATAATCAAACCTTGGCCATTTAGAGGTTGGGCTTTGGACATAATTGGTCAAATACATCCACCTTCGTCGAAAGGGCACAAGTATATCCTAGTTGCTGTGGATTATTTTACTAAATGGGTTGAAGCAGTCCCATTTAAAGAGATTGACTAGCAAGACGTTATTAACTTCATTGAGGAACAGATCATTTACAGATTTGGTATTCCTGAGACTTTGACTACTGATCAAGGATCTGTTTTCATAGGTAAGAAAGTACTGCAATATGCTAATGAAATGAAGATTAAAATGCTTAGGTCAACCCCATATTATGCTCAGGCTAATGGGCAGGTTGAAGCTATGAATAAGATCATTGTGTCTTTGATTAAAAAACACGTTGGTAAAAAACCAAAATCTTGGCATGAGACCTTATCTCAAATACTTTGGGCTTATAGGAACTCACCTAGAGATTCCACAGGAGTTTCTCCTTATAGATTGACCTACAGTCATGATTCTGTATTACCTGTTGAGATCAATTTGATGTCAGTAAGGGTGCAAAGGCAGAATGAACTTCCTACTCAAGATTACTGGTCTATGATGTTTGATGAATTAGATCAGTTAGATGAAGAAAGGCTTCTTGCTTGTGAAAACATTATTAGGCAGAAAGAGAAAGTTGCTAAATTTTATAATAAAAAAGTCAAAGCCAAGGTATTTTCAGAAGGTGACTTAGTTTGGAAAGTCATTCTTCCTTTAGATATTAAGTCCAAAACTTTGGGCAAATGGTCTCTAAACTGGCAAGGACCATTCAAGGTAGTAAAAGTGTTATCTAATAATGCATATATGATAGAGGAAGTTAGAGGATTGCGCCTAATTAGGTCAATCAATGGAAAATATTTGAAGAAGTTCAGGCCTTCTATTTATCAAGTTCCAAACCAACATCTATTTAAGAAACAGTAGATAAATCAGAAGTCAATTTTATTCATGAGCCATTAAAAGGCTTGATGGATTACAATCTGAAGTCTTTAAGGTCAAAGCCCTTTTACATGGTTAAATGGAAAAATGGAAAATTACATAAAATCGGAATGAAGGATTCTTCATCAATTCAGCATGATTCTTCCTCAGTTCTTCCATTTTGGTTATGATAGTTTCAGACTTCACTTTAGTCAAAGACATGTCTTGACTTATTTTCTAATAATTTTCCACCAATTGTTTGCATTGACCTTCAATCTGTGACTTTTGATTGTTTAATTTAGTAATCTATTTCATTTTTCCCTCTCTCAGGAGAGTCCACTTCTCAATCTCCTTATCAGCAGCAATTAGAGCTTCAGTTTCTCTGGCTAATTTGTCTTCAAATTCAGACATATTTTTAGCTTTGTCTGCCAGATCTGTTTTGAGGCCATTTTGCAGAGATTTGAGCTTGAATTTCTCTTGTTCAGTCTCTATCAGAGTAGATTTCATTTCCAGCATCCCATCAACCAAGCTCTTCAAAGAGGAAAGTCCTTTGACCTTTGACATTGCTCCTTCTTTTTCTAGATCAGTAAAAAGGCTCTGTATTTGAGCAATTAAAGTTGGATCACTCACTATAAAGTCTAGTGAGTTATTCAAAGTTAAAAGCCTCAAATTACTGAGGAGTTGGTCAGTCAAGGATATTTCAGAAATTGGGGCAACATGTGTCTGAGAACATGAAGTGCCTTGCCCTGGTTCTTTTAAGATAAGTTGCATAGCCTCATACCAATTTAAAGAGGACAAGTCTTGTGAAGGGGTTTCATGTTGATCACCTGTTGGGAGATTTTCCTTAGTCAAATCCTTTTCTTTGATAATGGGATTGACTTGGGAGGATTCTCCTTGACTCTGTTTGAGACATTTGGCAAGAATAGAAGTTGCCAAATCCTGTGAGTCCCCTGTTTTTTCCTTCTCTGTCTAAGACGGGAGGATTGGTCCTAAAACATGGACTGTTGGTGAAATGTAATGGATTGAAGATTCCCTGTCTTGACCTGCATTAACATTATCAACCCCTTGATTCTCAAGCTGGAGTTGCTCTTCAGTAGTGTTTAAGTCAAGATTTTGGACGTCTTCTCGTTTTCGTTCATCACTCTCCTTTTCTTTAGGAGCATCATCATCCTTTTCTTCAGAGATTGGATTTTGAGGGTTTTCTTCAGGATCTTTCTCCATTGTGCTTTCTGTGTTCTCGGGGATTGTAGAAGCCACAGATTGGTTGTTGGATGAAGGTGAGGAAAGAGGAAGCGAAGACCCATGCTCAGAATTCTTCTGATCATTGCTCTTTGACTTTGAAGTGGTTCTCTTTCTCCTTACTAGAGGAATCCTGCCTATCTGTCTCAACTGATCCTCCAATCTCAGCTTCTTTTCATCCTCTGAAGAGATTATTTCTGGATTCTCTTCATTGGATTGATGCACCATGGTTGAGAAAGTCTTTTGACGAGAAGACTAAAGTCAAGACAAAACGGCGAAGGTTAGTTTTGTGTTTAGTATAAGATTTAATTTGCTATTGAAAGTAAAAGTTCTTACCCTTCTTAAGGAAGTAGGAGGTGTATTTGTCCTTTTCCTAGTCAAAGGACTAGGAGTTTTCTCTTGTTTGGTCTTCTGGTCAGAAAGGGATTTCTTTTGACTCTAGAATGATAAGAAAATTGGAAGTCAATATCTTAAACATAAAAGAGGCTGACAGAAAGAGAATATTATAAGATAATGACCTTGAGAACAGTTTCTTTGCCCTTTGAAGGAGTGATCTCAGGTTCCAGCGATCCCTTCTTTTTCTTCAGTTCTGGAAGCACTTCAGTTTCTTCTGTAACTGAAAGTCAAAAGGGATCAGAAAAACATGAGATAATCAAAGTAAAGAAAAGCCATCATTTGCAATTCTTACCATATGGAATTGGCGTTTTAGTCTTAGTCCAACCATTAATGTAACCAACAAAATTTGAGAGAAAAAATCCAGAAGGAGTTACTTGGTCTTTTTTCTTCTTAAATAAAGAAAAAATCAATTTGCCATTAGGAGGCATTGACCAAGAAGGTCCAAGAACAGGAAATGCCACTCGAAAAGGGGCAGTTGGCAAAGGGGGGAATTTTGGATAAAATTCCTTCTTTCCTGGATTCCTTTCCAAATAAGCCTTCCTTCTTTCTTTCAAACTGTCGCTAGCATCATTGATTGTAGCTAGCAGCTTGAATGGATTATAAGCTACTTTAAAGTAATCTTGAAATGCTTGAATTTCCTGAAGATGCGTACCTTTCCTCTTTGACTTGGGATCCTGCACAGAGGAAGGAGGGATGTCAGTCACCTTAGCCTTCACATCTTCCTCACATAGATTTAAGGAAGTATAATATTTCTCCCACCACAGTTTGAACTCAGAAGTAACACTCAGAATTACTTCAAAATGACGGAGTTCTAATTCAAACTTTTGTTGTTTCTCTTTTATAAAAGCTTCCAGGGCTAAGATGCCTTTGACTTTATATCCAGTGAGGATTTGACCCTCATGGATGAAGTAAGGGGTAGGGATGGTTTGTACCAATCCAAATTGTCTAGCAAGGAAATTTGGGTGGTAGGAATATAGCTTGTATTCATCCTTCTCATTTGCCAAAGTATATATAATCTTTGGAATACTGAGGTTAGACCATAATTGATGGAGGTTTTCCTTGCCACGTTTGGTTCTACTGAAGGTTGGCCTTCTCAACCATTCAGGACCTATTTCTCTTTTGGCAAAAGGGGCCCAATCTGCAAACATGTTGTCAATATGGAAGAACCAGCCTAAATATTCCTTGAATTCTTCAACCTTGTTTATGGTTTCCACACTTGCTGAATAATGCACTAGTCTGAAGCCTTCAATTGATGCATCTACCATTCCTGATTTGGTAGGGGTCAATCTGGGATTTAGAAGGGCATTTAGCCACAATTGAAGAAACCACAAAGGCCCAGAGAAATTCTTCAAAGCTTCTCCATTCTTCAGTTTCCAATAAGCCTCATTTAAGCCTTCATACAAGGCAGCCAGAATACAGGGGCCTAAAGCAAATTTTTGCTTCTTATGTAAGGCAATGGCCACTGGTATGTCCATATTTGGGACTTGAAGACCTTTCCTGCAGAATACATATTTAGAGAGCCAGAAAAGTAAAAACGCTACATGCTCCTTATTACTAACTGGAGATCCTTCTAGTCCCAAATTTCTTTCCAGAAAGGCTTTGTAAGTCATAACTTCTAAGTCTGGGACTAAGTTTGAGGGATTTTTTTTGTCAACAACTTCAAAATATGGGAAATCCCCATCAGGCCTTAGACCAGTAATGGCTGCAAGATCCATCAAGGTGGGAGAAATCATGCCTAATCTGACATGAAAACTACTGGTAAAAGGGTGCCAAAAATGAAGAGCAGCGCAAAGTAAAGCGCAATTATACTAAATAGGTTCAGTACTGAGTTTGGTTAAAGGGAGGATACCCATTTCCTCCCAGTCTTTTCCTTTTTCTTTTATCATTCTGTCAAACCATATTTGATACTTTCCCTTTTTCAAGGGAAGGCGGTTCTGAAGGTTTCATGAGTATTATTCACGAAATGAGCATTTATGGTTGGCAAGGAAGCTAAGAAAGGTTCGTTAGGGCGAGACGGAAAGAGATGTTTGAAGGAATTGACTAGGGTAGGAGTATTGTATGGTCCTAATTAAAAGAAGTCTTCAGAAGGAATGAGTACCTGGCTTTGCCAAATAGCAAGTTTGTCAGGATCTTTCCCCAAATCTGGAGCTATTGACGGACCTGGACCTCTACAGGGTCTGGATTCAATCTCAATTTCCTTCATTGGTGAACCAACGGGAGAAGAAGATTGAGAAGAAGAGAAGAGGGAAGAAGTAGACATGGAGTTTAAGGCTTGACGTTTGTAAAAGAATGGCAAAAAACAGTATTATCAGAGAAGGCAATTCGGTGAAGAAGTAAGTAGAAGAGACTGAAATTCTGAAACGCTTATAAAGAAGGTTGAGTGCGTGAATCTTCCCTAAAAAGAATCAACATGGGATTTGTTGCAATAATTATGGAACAAATTCCCAAAGAGTAACGGGTCTTTAAGTTACCGTTGGTTAATTGAAAAATAGAAGAATTAAAGTCTACAAGTGAGTTTTTATGACCGCTTGGTAAAAGGAATTACGCTGGCATTAAATGAAGAGTATTTTGGAAGAATTCCAGGTTCATTGACCTTTCTATTTTCTAAATTCTATCTTTTTCATTTATTTCACTCGAAAGATAGAATTTGGGGGGCATCTGTTGGTACCAAAATAAATTTTGTTTATTAGTCAAAGATATGGAACAAGCCCTAGTCAATAAGCGCTAGCTCTTTGACTATTAAGAGAAACTCTCCTTGACAAAGAGATTAAAAGAAAGAGGATAAAAAACAGAGAGGCAACCGAATTGACAAACAGAAGCAGGTCAAAGAGACAAGAGGCTTTGACAGAAACAGAGGTAGAAGAAATGGCTAAGTTATGGGAGAATCCTCAAGCGAATCAGTAGGAAGTACAATCACAGAGACAAGTGGCAGATGGATAGTAGGACAACACAGCAATCCTCGCGCAAAATAGAGGGCCAATCATGAAAAGACATGTGTGACCGTGTAATCTTGTTAACCGCGAAATTGATCAAAGAATGACACGTTAGATAGGAAATTACGCAATTCCTATGTGTCATAATCTCACGCCATGATTAAAACAGTTATTGGTTTTGTCTCTAATCATCATTGGACAAAGACAGACGAAGAAAACTATAAAAAGGGGCATGTGGATACATTGCAGGGGACGAGTTCTCTTTGCAAGACAGAGATTACTATCCTAAACACTCCAAACACCTAAACTAACGCCTTAATACGCCTACGTCCATCACTTTAAATTCAGGCGCGCAATTTAGTCAAAAGAACATTAACTTATGACAAAGAACCCCATAACTGAAGGAAGACTCTATTCCCTTCCTCACTAATAAATCTGGATAGTTGTTTATTCAGGTTTGTCAAAAATCCGATAAACACATATATATTACTTTTAGATGCTACAAGTACGTTAAGCACATTTAAATAATTCAACAACGACAACATTTGTTCATATCTGTTCATATCATTTAAATAATACAAGTACGTTACAAATACAATAATCAAGGAGCGGTGATATCTATATAAGTCCTCTTCACATCATTTTGCTTTTTGGCGCGTATTCTCTCATACTCCCCAATCCTCTTAATGTAAGGAACCCTCCAAGCACGCGCCTGCGGGTCACAATATCTGTTCCACTGGAGTGCTGTCGATGGTAGAGGACATTCTTCTTTCAACTTCACTTGAAATACGAGGAGACAAAAGTTAATATCTGTTTTTTTTACTTGGCATTTTATAAATGACATTGAAACATATATTAACTTCTGTTTGGAAACAGAAGTTAATATCTGTCTTTTTTAACTTGGCATTTTATAAATGACTTTGAAACATAATCTAAATACTTACTTGTACAAAATGTAAACCTTGAACATGTCCTATTGCAATGATAGGTGGATGTTGTTGGGGTGGCACACCAACAAGTGGGAAAAATGTTTCACATCCCAATAGTGACAGAGATACGAGTACACGTTGATATCTAGTGCTATCATGTGTCCCATATCAGGCAAGGTCATCCACTTCGACATTGGTTGGGTCCCTGTGATTGTGTTGACGATTGTGGATTCTCTCAGGAGCTGCACTCTGTCAACCCCGAACATGTCAGAATATAATTGTTGGCGCTCAATCATCTCCTGATATAACTGCATACGAATCATGTTCCAGTTGTCTTGTCCAAGACCAAGTTCAGCGGCAATAACACGAAATCCACAGTTCCCGTCAGCTAGAACGTCTATGACATCGTGAATATATTCCTTGAACTCAGTAGGGAACTCATTTCTATAAAGCAACACCTTTTTGCGTTTGACCTGACTGTTATGTGGCTTAGCAACAGAAGGATTGCTGTCAACTATCTCACCTTCAAGCCTCTCCCAGGAACATAGTAAGTCCTTCTTGGTAGATTTCTCACTTTTTAATGCCTTTCCCTTCAACCCCTTTGTCCTCACGTTTGAAGGAGGTGCACACATTGATGTTGTGTCTGGGAATGCCAAATCATTTATTTTATGTACTAGAGCATCCTTACCAATGATGTCAAGCTGGGAATAACGGCGTCACAAAGCCTAAACAGCATTGTGCATTGCAGATGCATCCTCTACTGGCACATCCTCAACGTTTAGCTGACTATGTAACCTGGCCTCACCAATTATGGACAACCTTCGCCAATGTGAGTGCACTTCATGCAAAGGAATGCTACTAACACTAGTTGTCCACATTGCCTGCTGACAAGCACAAGGTAAACCATGTGTCCTCCTAATCACACAACCACATGTGAATTTGTCAGTTCCGGTATTATCAATCCTTTGGTGCTCTTCAAATATCTTAGCCAACCCGGCTCTAGAAACAAGTCCCCGTAACTTCTGATAATACTTGACATTAAATCTGTGCTCCTTTACAATAATGCTTTGCTGAAATGATGATCAAATCCCATTGTGTTGCAACTCGAGCAGATAGTTCATAGCATCCCAGTATTTGCAAAAGTCACCGACACTATCTCGCAACATCCTCTTTAGTTTTGCATGAGCACCCTCAACCCTGTGTCATTCAGTCAAATTATTACCAGATTAAACCTAAACGAACTCAACAAATCCTTTTCTAGACATAATGAATAGCAAAGTAACTCATACCTGTTCGTCGTGGTGTTACCCAGATGCATAACCGTGTCTACCCATGCTGCCACAAATTTCTCTTTGTGGGGATTCAACCAGGTGTTCAACACATAGTCAGCAAACTTGGGGAAGCCTTTACAAACAACTTCAAAGTTTTCAAGACGGGACTCATAATCTTCCAACGTTGGTGAATCTACACGGAATTGCCACCCACTCATTATTGTTTCCCAAATGTCTTTCTTGTTTACTAACACATTGCATTTGGCCTTGACATTCTTATTTATATGAAATTGACATAACAGCTGTGTTGAGGTGGGAAAAATATCATTCACCGCGTTTAGCAATGCCAAGTCTCTATCAGTCACAATCACTTGAGGGACTCCATCATCAATAGCAATCAAGCTTCTCAAACACCCTAGAGCCCACACAAAGTTATCTGCCCTTTCAGACTCCAAATAGGCAAATGCAATAGAGTACGTCAGATCTGTAGAAGTTACACCAACCATTTCAAGAAAAGGCATACGGTACCTGTTGGTTTTGTAGGTCGAGTTAATGACAACCACAATTGGAAAGGTGTGGAACAACTTCACAGAAACAGGATGTGCCCAGAAGATGTCTCTCACAATATTGGTCATCTCATCTGCTCTATGGAAGTATGTATAGTTCTGATCTTCCAACATCTTCATCAGGTGTTGCATTTCTGTTCGCGGATACCTTATAGATTTTCTATACGTATAACGCTCATTGTATATTGTCTATGTGGTACTCACATTTTCCGGATCATGCTCCTTTATTGCAAGCAATATAGGTCTTGGCTTGACTTGATTCTTGGTCATCTTTGCAACTACTAACTTCTGATGGGGTTTTAGACGTCCCAGATATGGATGTCCAACCATTACCTCGACTCTTCCATGATTGTGATACCCATTGACAACAGTAAGCCTCCAGCATCCATCATTTGGATTAGGTTTTCCTCTAAGTCTGAAAGGACATTCACACTTTTTTGTTCTGGTCCAATCCGTTTTCCTCCCTTTTTTGTTAGGTTTGTATTTCCCGCTCCTTTCACACCCCAATGTGAAAAATGTCTTTCGGTTGGCTCCAGCGGCACCCATGTTTGACCTATAAATGACAACCACGAATCCAGCATTTTTTCTTATTGCTCTTGCCCACTCAATCAAGTCGTCTCTAGTCAAAAACATCTACAAAATATAATACACATGACGTCAAACACATGACCACTAAATTATAATACTTAATATGAAAATCTTCAATAACAATCACCTGTTCAGTAGTAAAAATTTCACTACAATCTACCATTTGTTCTGACGTCGATAGCTCATCCATCAAAATATCATCGTCAATGGCCATTGCATTATCATCGTTTTCTACTTGCATTAATTGCTCGGCCAAATATTCAGACGAGATCATGTTATCCATGTCCATGAATACAACCTACAATAACATTCTCATAACATACATTGTCAACCCTTCAATTTAAAAAATTTGACACATTAAGAAAACCAGATATTAATACCTGTAAAGCAACATAAACTAATATCTGTATAAAAATAGAAATTAATACTTGTATATTAATGTCTGTATAGAAACAGATAACATATATTATCTATTTTTCTGCAAATCATCACTTCTAGACAGTATAAATGGTGAATGAGAGAATGAAAAATATAACCCAACAAGAGTAAAAAACAAAATATGTTGTATGAAAATACTGGGTTTAATCCCCGTTCGTTCAGGTGGTACGTATGAGGTCTGTTTCAAGTCAAAAAACGGGGATTAATCCCCGTTCTTTCTTAATTTTTTTCCTCTCATTATTTTATCCCTATTCCAATGACATCCACATCACTCTTCCTTACTCAACCGTCACTCCCCAAAAAAGATCCCTTTCTCTCACGCTCTTTCTCCTTGTTCTTTTCTTTTTTTTTTTCCCATTCCTTCCTTCTCTCAATTTCACTAATCACTTTTCCCCTTTCATTTCCTCCCTCTGCTTCAAAAAAGTGAAAAACACACAGAACGCACGCTCTCACTCTTTTTTTTTTTTTTTTTTGCTATTCGCTCTCACTCTTCATTCTCCCTCAATCCATCGTTTTCCCTCTCTTTCATTAATGAATTTTTCCTTTCCTTCATCACTTTCACGCATAGCACACACATTACACAAAAATCCTTTCTCCTCACAAACAAAGCACACACAAGCACAAAACCATCATCCTCCATAACTACCAACCCCTTCTTCTCCATCGCCACCACCGCCACCGTCCATCTCCAGTTCTCCACCGCGCTTCCATAACAGCCGCCGCTCGCAGAACCGTTCCATCGTGAACCACCGCATCACCGCCACCTCTCACCGCCGCATTGCCCCTCCGCTGTTCTTGCTGCCTGCGGCGTTGAGATGAGAAGGAAAAAACAATTTTGTAGCCTTTTTTATTCTAGGGTTTTTTTTTGGGATTTTGGATTGGGATTTTTTTAGGTTCTTTTGTTGTTCCAATCAGGTTTTATTTTTATTTTTTGGGTTAAGCTTGGGCCCGGTCCCTTTTATTGTTTACACCCTCTTGGGTTTTTTATTGTTTTTTGTTGTATTTTTATTTTTTGGGCAGAGACCCATGTTTTCTGTTTCTGTTGGGTTTTTTGTTCTGGGCTGCGACCCAGTTTCTGTTTTTATTTTTTTGTATTTTTTTGTTTTCTTATTCTTTATTTATTTCTCTTGTAAGGGTTTAAGCCCAATTTCAGCTCTTTTTTTTTTGTTTATTTGCTTCTTTATTTTTTTATCAGGTGAAATAGAGCGATTAATTTAAAACGAGCACATAATCTATCTATCTATCTATATATTAAAACAGAAGCCTAAAGTCAAGCTTCATAGGAATGTGTCACCTTAGCTTTTTATCCTACTAGGCATCATGGAGTACAAATCTAAACTTTAACTTATATCTATTAAAAAAAACTATCATATAATATTTAATGTATTTCTATTATTATCAACTATTATTTAATATTATAATAAAAATTTAAATGCAATACTAAATTTATAGTAAAAAAATAACAACTTTAAATGTGAATTGCAAATATTTAAATTTTTTATTTACATTGAAGTTTTAAAGTAAAAGTCATGGACATTTTATTTTTTAAATTCGGTAGAGACAAAAACAACATTCCATTTATATAAATGTGACAACTAAAAACTAAATTATATGTTATTTTTTACAATGAAAAGTATATTTAAATATTCAAAATTTATCATTCAATAAATTTGATAAACATTTACGTTACACATATAATACTGAAGACTAACTTAATAAATGAATATAAATTCACACATGGATGCACTTTTAATTAGAGTTCTTACTTTAATTATATCTCCCTTAAATTTTAAAAACTCTGTATACTATTTTTTAAAAAAAAATCATATATTTTTCCAAGAAGCCAATGAATTAAGTGCAACATATTAACAAGAATACATTATCTGGAAAAGAAAAAAATCACCCCTATTCATCATAAACTAAATTCAAGATCTAATTTTCACTATAAATGTAACACAGACAACCTTTGAGAATTAAAAAAAAATATGACATTCCTTTCGAATGGACCAAATTAACAAATATTAATAGAAGACCCTAACGTTTGAGCAAGTTGTCAAAGAAAAAACTTTGAACATGTAAAATTAGCTATTTTTCCTTCTATTATACAGGAAAAATAAATTAAGCCTCATAGTTTGTCACATGTTTAAAAATATAACAACTATAAATGTAAATTAAAAATACTTAAATTTTTTTATTTACATTGAAGTTTTAAAGTAAAAGTTATGGAAATTTCATATTTTAAATTCATAGAGATAAAAACAACATTCCATTTATACAAATGTGAAAAATAAAAGTTAAACTATATGTTAATTTTTAAAACAAAATTATATTTAAATATTAAAAATTAATCATTCAATAAATTTGATAAACATTTACATTACACATATAATACTGAAGACTAACTTAATAAATGAATATAAATTCACACACGGATGCACTTTTAATTTAAAAAGAATATAAAAATAAAATAAATTAATATCAAACGTGAATAGTATAGACTAATTTCTTATTTAACTTTACTTTTAAATATTAAAAAAATAAATAAAATAAAACTATTTTATTATGAAATTAGAGTTCTTACTTTAATTATATCTCCCTAAAACTTTAACAACTCTATATACTAATTTTTTTTTTTAAAAAAATCATATATTTTTCAAAGAATCCAATGAATTAAGTGCAATATCTTACCAAGAATACATTTTATATGATGAAAACAACAATCTAGAAAAGAAAAAAAATCACCCCTATTTATTATAAACTAATTTCAAGATCTAGGCAGACACCATAAATTTAAATTCAACACTAAATTTATAGTAAAAATATAACAACTATAAATTTAAATTGAAAATACTTAAAATATTTTTATTTACATTGAAGTTTTAAAGTAAAAGTGATGGAAATTATATATTTTTTTTGAAATTCATAGAGAGAAAAACAACATTCCATTAATATAAGTGTGATAAAAGTTAAACTATATGTTATTTTTTACAACGAAAAGTATATTTAAATATTAAAAATTTACCATTCAATAATTTGATAAACATTTACATTACACATATAATACTGAAGTCTAACTTAGTAAATGAATATAAATTCACACACTCATGCACTTTTAATTTAAAAAGAATATAAAAAAAAATAAATTAATGTCAAATGTGAAGAGTATAGACTAATTTCTCATTTAACTTTACTTTTAAATTTCACAAAAATATATAAAATAAAAACTATTTTATTATGAAATTAGAGTTCTTACTTTAATTATATCTCCCTTAATGTATACTATTTTTTTTAAAAAAAATCATTTATTTTTCCAAGAAGCCAATGAATTAAGTGCAACATCTTACCAATAATACATTTTATACGATGGAAACAATAATCCGGAAAAGAAAAAAATCACCCCTATTCATCATAAACTAATTTCAAGAATTAATTTTCAATGTAAAGCAGACACCCTTTGAGAATTAAAAAAAAATGGCATTCCTTTCAAATTGATCAAATTACCATATACATGTGAATAAACAACAATTCCAATTTATCAATAAATCTTAGAATCAAAGATAGCAATTCTCAAGTCCATACATCTTATTCAGTTTATTTAATAAAAAATGATAATCCTATTAATGAAAATGGGGATGCTTGAAAAGCATGGTGTGAAAATTAATTTAAAGAATTTTGTAAGATTCTGAAATAATCATATCATGACCTTCTACAAAAATGATAAGAAGGATGAAATTTTCCCCTCGTATCACCAATATGTTACCGTACTTCACAAGATAAGAATAATTGACAACTTTCATATCAGTTGCATCAACTTCCAAATCAGGGACATCACATTTCTTTTGATGGAGCAAAGTTCATTGTTTGTGTTGTTGCTATAATTCGAGACACCAAACTATTATCCATCTCAAGAGAGATTCCATATAGATACTATAATCTCTAATAAAAAAATTGAAGACGAAGTGCATAACACAATGAAATATAACTCTATCTTTTCCAATGAGCAAGTTTTGACCAAGTAATCGAATGGGTATATGCAACAACAAACCAATTACTAGCATGAAAACATACCAACTCATGCTAAAGTCACTAAAGTAACAAAGAATTCAACCTTGAACTCCTTATTAACCAGAAAAGTACTAAGAAAAACATATTGCTTATAAAACTCGGTAACACTCTACTCCATTGTCTTTGAGACGCTTCGAAACACTAACATTTGGAAACTGTGAACAAATTCAAGGCTTCAAGCAGCAGCACAACTCAATTAAAAAAGGGGGGCAAAATCACAAACCAAAATAGTGAAGGAACATGGAAAGATGGATCAGCTATACATACTCTTCCTTGTCCTCGTTGTTCAATGGTTCCCTTTGATCGGATTCTGTAGAGAACATGGAAGCAACAACAGAAAAAATTATCACAAAACAGCAAAGGAAAAATTCAAACGGAAAAATTTAGGTAAAAACAACACTTACCGCTACTAGCTTCAACTTCTTGCTTCTTGTTATCATTTATCGGAGCATTGTCCTTCGCAGCCTCGTTCTGCGATTTCTGTGGTGACATTGCTTTTCCTTCAAAGAAACACGACAGAGAAGCAAAACAAACTCTGAACTGAGAAACCGCTAATTCAGAAGAAGGAAACAACAATGGCAAGTGTGACTTACGTTACCTCTAGAGAAAAATGAGAGAAAAGGACAAAAGCCAAAGCTCTTGATTTTTTGGAGTAGTCTTATAAATAATGTGTTTTTGAATGAGGTGTTACTCTAGTCAATAAAAAATCGACACATGTATGCATATGGATATTTTCATCTTTTAATTAATGTCATCCGTTAATGATTCAGCGGTCATCGTAGTTTGGGTTAAGCTCTCAGTTAAACTTGATAGCACTTGATCTTTGCCTTTCAGTGCAAAGGTGAACTTTACTTGATTTTAGAAAGACTTTAATTTTATTAAATAAATTAACTCTCACTTGAATAAAATATAATAGAATATAATTAGAAATTACATAAAAGAAAAGAATATAATTAGTTAAAAGTTAATTAAATCCATCTTATTACATTTATAATATAAAAATTAAATTAGACTAAATGCATTTTTAACCTCCAAGATATAAGTCATGTGTAGTTTTAGTCTTTTAATTTTATTTTATTTTTTTAAGGTGTTTTCAATCCTGTATGTCTTTATAATGCTTAATTTTAGTTTTTTTATTCAATAATTTCTCAAATTCTAACTGGTGATGACTACTATTTTTATAACAAGGTTGCAACAAAATAATTATAAGAAAGAATATGATATTTCAGTATAATCCATTAGAATTCAGAAAAAAATGATGATGGAATGACCAAAACTGAAATTATAACAAAATAGAGGATAAAAAGCACCTAATAAAATATTAATAACTTGGTTGGTCTTGCAAGAAGTGTGTCTTTAGTAAAAGTTATATGGTTTTAAAAAGATTTTAATTTTCTGATAAAAAAGAAAAGAAATATTTTAATTTTATTAAAGTAATTCTCGTTGAAATAAAACAATACAGGTTATAATTAGAAATAAATTCAAAAACATTAATTTTGTTTCATTTATATTATGAAAATTAAATTAGATTAAATATACTTTTGTTCTCCTATGATATAGCCCATGTGTAGTTTCATTCCTTCAATTTTCCAAGCATTTTCAATCCCTAATTTCTTTTTAGCAAGTTCAATTTTCGTATTTCTTTTATTTTTATTTTTTGTCAAATTCTAAGGGATTATATTAACACATGTTAATATTTTTATTACGGGATTATAATAAAATAGTTGTAAAAAACGACATGATGTCTTAGTATAAAAAAACATTTGAATTTAGAAAAAAATGCTAACAGAGTGAACAAAATTGAACTTTATTTGACCAAAAAAAAAATTGAACTTTATAACAAGTTAAGGGCTTAAAGCAGTAAAAAATATCTATAGCTTGTTGGCCTCGTAAAAAGTGTGCGCCTACGTGAACTATACTTGGTTTTTAAAATATTTAAAAGGTCAAATGCACCTTTTGGTCCTCTATATATTATATGTATTTCATTTCGGTCCTATATCATTTTTGGGTTACATTTTGGTCATGTATCTCTTATAAAGGTTTCATTTTGGTCATGTATCTCTTATAAAGGTTTCATTTTGGTCTCATCTGTCAATTCTGTCACCTTGTTACAAGTTATTTTAACTCCGTTGTTATTAGGGTTCACGTGTATGTTATGGTTTTTTCTGAGTTTGAAGATAAATGGAGTAATTTGACTATGTTCTTTTTAGGTCAATTCTGTTAACGAGTGTGATGGGGATGACAGATTGGACCAATATGAAACGTTTATAAAAGATACAGGACTAAAATCTATCCCAAAAAAGATATAGGACCGAAATGAAATGCACCTAAGAGATACAGGACCAAAAGGTGCACTGGGCCTATTTAAAATTTTGAGTGAAGCACTTCATAGGATATTTACTTTGCATAGGAAGTTCACATAGGTCCTTGATGCGTTTGCAAGACTAGTTCACTTAAGTCTCTAAGTTATACGGAGGTTTACTTAGGTTCTTTAGTATGTAAGAGTAATTCACATATGTCCGTCATATTACTAAACGTTATTCATTTAGGTCCCTAAGTTTACAAAAAAAATAGTTCACTTAGGCCCTGAGATTATCAAATTTTAGGGACTAACGTTAATAAATCTTTGACAATCTCAGGGACATAAATGAACTATCTTGCAACTCAGGGACTTATGTGAACCATTCATGCAAACTTCGAGACTTAAGTGAACCTTCGTATAACTCAAGGACCAATGTGAACTATCATTGTAAACTCATGGACTAAACTGGTAATTATTTCTTTTAATTTTTTAACTAGAAAGAAAAGAAAGATTTAATCTTTTGACCAAAATGTAAAGAAAGTTTTAAATTTTATTGAATTGATTCTTATTAAATTTAAATAGAAAATTATTATTAAAAAATTTACAAAATTGGTTTTTTACATTTATAATATAAAAATTAAATTTAATGCACTTATAATCTCCAAGATAAATTAAATAATAGGCCGAATTGCACTTTTATTCACTATAGTTTGTTAATTGTGCAATTTTTGTTCTTATAGTTTCAATTGAACAATTTTGATTCTCATAAATTTTAAATGTGAAAATTGGATCTTAAAGTGCAATTTGTGTCCAATTTAGACGATTTGTCACGGTCTTTTACTAATCATACATAAGGAATGAATCACAATTTTTATAATAAATTTAGTAACGACATTCACGGACCATTCAATATTGGACAAAAATTGGACTCTTGACTAGGGCATCTCTTAAGGAGCGATTTAAAGCATTCCCAAGCACTATACAAAGATTCATCTGCACCTTAATTAAAATTTGTAATATTCGCCCTCTACTAATGAATTTTGATGGAGGAAAAAACTACAAGAACTTCATCTCCAAATCATCCCAACTGGTCATGCTTTGGTTGGGTTGTGATTTTAACCAATCCTTAGCAACCCCAATTAAGGAATAAGGGAATGCCTTTAAATACACAACCTCCATGCTTTTGGTTGGAAGTCCCGTGGCATTACATGTATCATAGAAGTTCTAGACATGCTCAAACGGGTGTTCATGATCTTTCCTAATGAAAGGCTTTCCCGTGAGAATTTCATGTATGCCAGCTTTATTTCGATGGTGGCAGCAACAACTTCTGGAACTACAATGCTTGACGGCTGACAGTTAAGCGTCTGATACCAGATGTAATCTCCAAGAACTCTCCTTCTAGGTGGAGGTGGTGGAGGTTGTTCCGCCATCTCAAAATGTATGGAAGTATCTTGAGAAGTGGAGGTGTCCCCTTGCTTTAATTTTCGAGTTATGTTGTGCGCTTGATCTCACTATAGATCAGTAACTAATGCTTTACTCGCAAATGCATAAACTAGAAAAAAGATCCAGAGTAGCCACAGGAAGAGAAAAATAAAAAAAAAATAAGAAAGTGGAAAAATAATATTTACTATAGTTAATAATCAATGCCAAAATACCTAAGCAATCATGCTCCCAGCAACGACACCAAAAACTTGTGAACACTTTAGGAATAATTAAAGTGCAACTCGTAATAGTATAAGGTATAGATTATTGTCTTCAAAGAGCACTTGTTAGGCAATTTTGACTAGCAATTATTTAGTGTAATGAGAAAGAACTATTGGAGGTAGAAATTGACAAAGAAGTAAAATAGAAAACAATTAAACGATGATTCAATTAGAATTGAGCTCTCGGGATTGGATTTCGATACTCATCCCACCTTTGTTCTCTCTATTAATCTAGAGATACAAATTCTATCTATTCTTATGCAATTTCAGTAAAATCACTAATATTGATCCCTCAAGCATTAGATTTTAAGGAGATCTCTTTATACATCCATCCCTCAAATATATGAAAAGATTTCTCAACAATAATATTGGGATATTATCAATCAATTAATTAACACCTACCCTAGGATGTTAATTAACTGAGGATTTTACCTGGTTTCGATTCTTGGATGATCGTTCCCAATACGACTTCAAACCTAAAGGCGCTTAATAATTGAGAGTTCTAATCAGGTCCGGCTCTTGGAAGATCGTCCCCAATACAACAATTATCAAAATATTAAGAGTAGAGAAGAAAATATATAGAAGAAAATCAAACTTGTATATAGATTAAGAGTTTACCCAAATTCTCCCTTACTAAGTGAATGAGGCTTTTTAAATAGATCCAAGTGGTTCATCTTTCTTCAAAATAAGATAAAATAATATAAGATAATATTTCTAGAGATTTTCTCCTTTTTCTTTTGCTCTTATCTTTTGTGCTTTTTATCTAATGACCTGCACTAGAAAAATTTAGAGATCAAATCTTATCTAAATTAATCATCTCTTTACTAAAGATAAGTTGTTCCAATCTTCCTAGAATTTAGGGAAATCCAAATAAAAGATAAAATAAATCTTCTCTAAATGAATCAGATCTTCACCAAATTAACTTAAATTTTTATCACTTATCAGACACCTCTCTAGAACTTGAGGAAATCGATTCCAAGTGGTAAAACAGAGAGCGACACCTCTCTTGAGTCAAAGGAATCAATTCCTAACTTTGGGAATCGATTCCTAGGCCCTGCTCTCAGCATAAACCAAGGAATTCTCAAAACATACACATGCACCTAGACCAAAAAAAAAATGCACTTGCTTCAAGTTCAAAACACTAATAATTATTGATCTTAACATGCATGAGCCTATAAGACCTTTAAGAGCAACTAATGTAGTTTCACGTAGCATAAATCATAAGCACAAGATGTCAAACACACACTTACAAAACAAAGTGTCCTAGCATACAATACAATCAAGTATAAGGTGTTCAAAACTTGAACTTTCTCTTTCAATGATTGAGATTCCTTCTAGGGTAATGCTCATGGTTGTCTTATGGTTTTTATTCATCAAAACACCTAAGGTGAAATGCTTCACAATCTCCTTGAATGAACAATTCGAATCAAATGATTGTGCTCCTCTCCCATGCATCCTTTTCTTTTGGAGTAATAAGCCAATTTAGTCCATAAATTTTTTACCATCAATCAATTTAGTTCATAATAATATTAATTACTATCGAACAATTTGGTCCTTAAATTTACAATAACCAAGAATTTTAGTTCTTGAAATTATATTTGAGAATTAAATTGGTTCATTTAAAAAAATAGGAGTAAATTGATTGATGATTATTAGTTTCACAAACTAATTAAATTGACCAATTTTTAAATTATTTCACCACTAAATTGATTACGTGGATAAAATTTATTAGCAAGTATAAATTTTAGAGATTGGATTATTGTAATTTCTTGGACTAATTTGATCATAAATTTAGTGATTAAATTGATGTTGCTTTTGTTTTGTTGTTTCAAGTTATATACATGTATTAAGAAAGCATTAACTATGTAGTATTTTATCATGTTGTTGACTAACATATCTTCATTTATATCTCTAACTATTAATTATAATAACTATTATTTATTTTTCTCTAACATCCCACTATACTCATGTACATTAAATAAGAGTATACATTTAAAAAAACTAAATTAGTCATAAAAATTAAGAAGAAAGATACTTTTAGAACACAATTAAAAAAGGTAAAACTAAGAAATAAGAAGACCGGAGGAAGTACAACTTTACTTGTCCAACTCAATTTACTAATTCCTAACAAAATATATGTTTGGATTGCCAATTGACCGTCTTGAGCTACATGCAAATAAACGTTACTTCAGCAATTTTATTGTGAAAAATATTTCCAAAACATAGAAAGTTCCGTTTATTCATGAAAAGATATAACAATTCATTTCAAATGAAGAGTTGTATCTTTTAACGCACACCTTGAAGAAATGTGCACACTTTTCTCCTTCTATTCTTTTTCTTCTTCTTATGTTTTGCAAGTCCACTACCACCAAGGATTTATAAAAATCTCACAATCTTTAGGCTTAATTCGCCCCCAATAAAAGAATTCTGTTGTTGGGAATTGAACCTGGGTCTCCTCGGTGAAAGTTAGATATCCTAACCGCTCGACGGCAATGATTGACACATAAGTAAAACCATGTCAGAACGGTCAAATGCCACTATTGAATGTTTTAAATCCAAATGTAAAATTAGGTGAGACAATGAGAGTGGTGGCCCAAAATACAAAATCAATTTCTCAAATAAATAATTTATGTAAGTGTACCACTCTCCTATAAAGGTTAAATCACCTACACTGCAGAAATTCATGGATCAATCCCTGCCAAAACGTTCTTGGATCTGCTTCTCTTAGATCTTGACGTCTTCCTTTCTCATTATTTATATCGAATTTCTTTCCATCAATACTAAACCAACATTCAATCCTTTATTCCATCCCCTTTCTTGCTTTTGTGAGACTTTTATCAATATCTATTGAGTTTCAATAACAACTTTTTTTACTTGACGCAGGTGTTATTAGTGGCTAAACTAAGGAGTTTCAAGTAATATATATAAATGAGACGAAAGCAAACAAAGAACTAAATCACAATGGGAAATTATTTTTGGAAAGAACAACCATCACCCTTTCCAAATGAAGTCCAATTTTTTTGCATTTCCAAACCTTTTGAAATCATCTCATTTACTCACATTCCAAGCATTATAAGCATTGTTTACCCTAGTTTAGCTTCTTAGTTTGGCTGCTCTTTTGGTTTGTTACCTTTAATTTAATGAATTCTATTGCACTTGAATTCAAACTATTCATCTCAAATTCACACAATAAGCATCACCCTGACCCATGATTTCTCTGTTCACTCCAGGAATATTCTCATCACTAGCACCATCTGCATTAGTCGAGGTGGAATGGTGAGAAAATTGAGTTTCTCGTCCTCCGCCTCCTTTTGGCTTGGTTACTATCTGTTGATCACCATGAGAAGAGTTCTTTCCACCATCATTATCATTCAGATCCTCACCGTCATTGGCCACCTGAAGTTCACTTACATTTCTAGAGTTTCTTTGTCTCCTCTGATGCGAAGCGAAGTTCGATAGTTACCCTGTGATCTCCCTGCAAAAGCTAATGTAGTTGCTTTGCCACTCCGTTTCATACTCAAGGCTTCTGTTTGTCGTTGTTTAGTCTCATGAATGGATGCTTGGATCTTATTGCAAAACATAAAATCCTTGAATTATTATGATTACAAGAAAAGACCAAAATAGTGCAGATAAAAGTAAATGATAAACAATGATCAATAACTTGATAGATTACATTTGATCGTACTATTCACACCATAACAAAGCTCTTACCGATAAGAAAAAGTATTTAATTCTGTTGACTATTGAACTGGCTTAACATGGTGAAAACAAAGGTACAATAATAAATATAGAGAGAACATATAAAACTCCAAGACTCTCTTGATAGTTTATATATCATGGACTATAGCTTGGGTTGTAGAGTTCCTTGGAGAAATGGCAAGTGAGGCAAAACTAACTGCTTACCTTATATGAATTCAAACATGATACAACTAATTCATATATGTAGTTCTAATCTTGAATGTTAGTGGTGCACCTTAAAGTTTCTAAGAATATGAGGTTGAAGGATTTTCTCATTGCATAAGAGGCTTAGCCAAAACAAGAAGATTAATTTGGATATCAAGGAATTAGCTTTCTTTGGTAGAGCAACTATAACCCATAGTTTTGTAATGTAATATAGGAACCAACACTATAATTCTCTTATATAAATATTATATTTTAAAAAAACTTCAGTAGAGTCTCACCTGCTTATTGCAAGCCATCTCTTCTTCTTGCAAAGCCAATTCCTATGCCACAACAAAGCCTTGTTAATGAGTTTATCTTACACATAAAATAAAGTCTCAATGTAAGATGCAATATGTCCAGCCTACCTCTTCCTCATACTTGTCAATATCTGGATACATACAAGCAATCAAAGCATCAAAGTTTGGGTCATCTATCAGTGAGCGTCAGCTAGCACAGTGTGTACGACAAGAAGGGCATTCATTGTTACTACTGTAAAACCAGATTAGTCAATTTAGAGAGTGAAAGAAAAAAGTTCCATGCAAATAAACCAAGACTATGTCAACTATAAATTTTTGAGATGATAATGTAAATGGTAGTTTAAGGACAAACCCAAGGCGCATGGCTTTGTCTATGCACTCTTTGCAAAGGCTATGCAGACATTCCATTACTGTTCTTGTTATCCGAATGATGCCTGCACATACAATAAAATCAAGAATTTTTTAATATACATCCTAAAGTTGGTAATTATGAAAACAAGTCACAATAAATCCCATTAATAATAAATATATTAAATAAATAAATAAAACTATGTTAAGTTTTGTTATCTAGCACTTACATCTATGAAGAAACCAAAATGGAACATATCCAACATTTAAGTAATTTGAAATTAAATATCCTAGACATATTTTTGAAACTAGATGTGTTGTCTCAATTCACAACTGCTTTAATTTTCTTTCCCCTCTAAAACCGAAGAACTTTAGGCAAAAGAATCAAAATCGTTAATTGAATCTACTTATACTATACAAATAATGCATGTTAAACACATACAATAAAGTTATATATAGGTCAATGCATGATATGTTTCCCTTACATTATTACATAGGTAATACATCTTTTATTATGTCCAATTATTGTTATGTCTTTAATGTCGTCATGAAGATAAATGACTGTCCCAATAAATGAACCACCTCTATCTAATGTACATTTTATAAAAGTGACAAACGATATAACTACAACTACGGTGGAAGCTAGATTTATCCTATTTTCCTATGATAATGTAATGGAAAAATAGTATGTTAATTTGTATGTTAAAAAAAATGACATAGATTGTAAGCCCTCTCTGAAGCTTGTGGCAAGTCTTAGTCTTCAAATGGTGCAACCTCTCAAGGGCTACAAGAGACAATAAAAAGAGTTTATGATAGTAGAATTTTGAAGTGATCATTTCTTTAATAGCTAGAATTCCAACCATTATCTTACCAAGTGATGAAAGAAATGTTCAAATCATTGTTGCCTTATTATTATCTTAATAAAATGAAGACTCAACAAAACTAGCCATATTTGTAGCAAGGCGTGCTTGTGAAATAACAATAAAAGAATATGCTAAATATACTTAAATAATAGCATCAACTATAAATGACATACCAAGATAGATAGGACACTCAAATTGACTTACATATATTTGTAAATAAACAACAATTTCAAGGTATCAATAAATCTTAGAATCAAAGATTCTATAGAGATGGATCATGTTGCGAAATGACAAATTCTTAAGTCCTTACCCCAAGTTAATGTATCATGCTAAGATAGCTATAGGCCTTAGGAAAGGTACCATACATCTTAATTAAGTTTATTTAATAAGAAATGGTAATCTTATGAATGAAAAAGGGGATGCTGGAAAAGTATGGTGTGAAAATTAATTTAAAGAATTTTGCAAGATTCTGATATAACCATATCTTGACCTTCTACAAAAATCATAAGAAGGATGAAATAATTCTATTGGTAATTTTAATTTCATCTTTAAATCAAAGCCTTGAAGGTTTTCATCCTGGTACATCTGAGTTCAAAAGACATATTTACTTAGGCATGTGATCAAGTGTTTCACACTTACCTTCGCAAAGTAGCATGCATGTGAAAATTTCTTTCAATTTCGATTCGTTTGAGAATATATAGGTAGATCCGAAAACATGGTGTCAAAATTGATGTAATTTGTAGCCTAGGTGAAATGCTTCTCATATATTCATGTCAATGAAAATTAAAATTTAAGTTAAAGGTTTTACATGAAATCAGAATAAGAAAAGTGTATTTAACAATCTTATCATATGCAAATATATGTTTTTTCCTCTAGTATCACCAATATGTTATCGTACTTCACAAGATAATAATTGAGAACTTTCACATCTTTTACTTCAACTTCCACATCAAGGACATCACATTTCTTATGATGGAGCAAAGTTCATTATTTGTATTTTCTCTGTAATACGACCAAACTATTACCCATCTCGAGAGAGATTCTATATTATTAATATAATCTCTAATACAAAAATTGAAGGCAAAGTACATAACACAATGAAATATAATTCTTTCTTCTTAAGTGAAAGAAAGTTTTAACCAAGTAATCGAATGGGTATATGCAACAACAAACCAACTAAAAGCATGCAAACATACCAACTCATGCTAAAGTCACCAAAGTAACCAAGGATTCAACCTTGAACTCCTCATTAACAGGAATAATATCTAACTAACACAATGCATATAAAACTCGGTTTCACTTTATTCCAGTTTCTCTGAAACACTCTGAGACGCTGACTTTTGGAAACTGTGAAAGAAAAGCACACAGTATACAGCACACTGTGAAAGAAAATCAACTTAAAAGTTCAAGGGTTCAAGCAGCAGCACAACTCTATACAAAAAAAGGGGCAAAATTATAAACAAAAATAGTGAAGAAAGGTGGAAAGGTGGATCAACTATATATACTCTTCCTTGTCCTGGTTCGACGATGTGCTTTGATCGGATTTCTATAGAAAACAAGGAAGCAACCACAGAAAAATATCACGAAACAACATCTTTTAACTATTTGCTACCAGCTTCTAATTTTAATTCAAATGGAAAAATTTAGATAAAAAAACATCTACCGCTACCAGCTTTAACTACTTGCTTCTCATCATCTTTTATGGGAGCATTCTCCTCCGGAGCCTCATTCAGCGGTTTCTGAGATGACATTGCTTTCCTGCAAAGAAACACAATGAAGAAGCAAAACAAACTCTGAAAAGATAAACCGCTAATTCAGCAGAAGGAAATAACAAAATGACAAGTGTGACTTATGTGACCTCTAGAGAAAAATGACAGAAAATGACAAAAGGCAAAGCTCTTGACTTATGTGACTTTGATTGAGGTGTTAACATAATTAATAAAAAACTGACACGTGTATGCATATGGATATTTTCTTCTTTTAATTAATGTCATCTATTGATGATTAAGCATTCATCAGATAATGATTCTACATTATTACTATAATTTCTAAAAAAATTGAAAACAAAGTACATAACACAACGAAATATCACTCTATTTTATCAAGCGGAAGCAAGTTTTAACCAAGTAATCCAATTGGTATATTCAACAAGAAATCAACTAATAGAATGCAAACATACCAACTCATGCTAAAGTTACCAAAGTATCCAAGGATTCAACCTTGAACTCCTTATTAACCAGAAAAGTACCCAAAAAACACATTGCTTAAAAAAATCGGTAACACTCTATTCCAGTAGAGACACTGACATTTGGAAACCATGAATAAAAAGCACACAGTATATGTAAGACACAAAGTCAAAATCAACTTGAAAATTCAAGGGTTCAAGCATCAGCACAACTCGATTAAAAAAAAATGGCAAAATTACAAACCAAAATAGTGAAGAAAAGTGGAAAGATGAATCAGCTATACATACTCTTCCGTGTCCTTCTTGTTTGAAGATTCGCTTTGATCGGATTCTATAGAGAACAAGGAAGCAATAAGAAAAAAAAAAACACGAAACAACACACAGAAAATTCAAATGGAAAAATTTAGATAAAAAAAACCCTACCACTACCAGTTTCAACTTCTTGCTTCTCATCATCTTTTATTGGAGCATTGTCCTCTGGAGCCTCATTTAGCGGTTTGTGTGATGACAGTGCTTTCCTACAAAGAAACAGAACAAACTCTGAAAAGAGAAACCGCTACTTCAGCAGAAGGAAATAACAAAATGGAAAGTGTGACTTAGGTGACCTCTAGAGAAAAATGAGATAAAAGGACAAAAGACAAAGCTCTTGATTTTTCCGAAGAAGTCTTATAAATAGTGTGACATTGAATGAGGTGTTACCATAGTCAATAAAAACCGCGACACGTGTATGCATATGGATATTTTCTTCGTTTAATTAATGTCATCTATTGTTGATTCAACATTTATCTGTTGATGATTCTACATTATTACTATAATTTCTACAAAAAAGTTGAAGACAAAGTACATAACACAATGAAATATAACTCTTTTTTCTTCAGCAAAAACATATTTTGACCAAGTAATCGAATGGTTATATTCAACAAGAAACCAACTAATAGCATGCAAACATACCAACTCATGCTAAAGTAACCAAAGTATCCAAGCATTCAACCTTGAATTCCTTATTAACAAGACAAGTACAGAAAAAACACATTGCTTATAAAACTCGGTAACACTCTATTCTAGTGTCTCTGAAACGCTTTGAGACACTGACATTTGGAAACAGTGAACAAAAAGCACACAGTACATAACAGACATAGAGTCAAAATCCACATGAAAATTTAAGAGTTCAAGCAGTAACACAACTCCATTCAAAAAAAGGGGCAAAATGAAAAATCAAAGTAGTGAAGAAATATGGAAAGATGGATAAGCCATACATACTCTTCCTTGTCTTCGTTGTTCGAAGATGCGCTTAGATGGGATTCTATAGAGAACAAGGAACCAACAACAAAAAAAAAATCACGAAACAAAATTCAAATGGAAAAATTTAGATAAAAATAACACCTACCGCTACTAGCTTTAACTTCTTGCATCTCATCATCTTTTATGGTGGCATTTTCCTCCGGAACTACATTCAACGGTTTCTATGATGACATTGTTTTTCTGCAAAGAAACACGATGAAGAAGCAAAACAAACTCTAAAAAGAGAAACCACTAATTCAGCATAAGGAAATATAGAAATGGCAAGTGTGGCTTATGTGACCTCTAGAAAAAAATGAGCGAAAATGACAAAAGGCAAAGCTCTTGATTTTTTAGAAGTAGTCTTATAAATAGTGTGACTTTGAATGAGCTGTTATTAGAGTCAATAAAAAAACCGACAGGTGTTTGCATATGGATATTTTCTTCTTTAATTAATGTCATCTATTGATGATTCAACATTTATCTGATGATGATTCTACATTATTTACTATAACTTCTAAAAAAATTGAAGACAAAGTACATAACACAGCGAAATATCATTCTTTCTTCTCCAGCGGAAGCAAGTTTTAACCAAGTAATCGAATTGGTATTTAACTAGAAACCAACTAATAGCATGCAAACATACCAACTCTTGCTAAAGTTACCAAAGTATCCAACGAATGAACCTTGAACTCCTTATTAACCACAAAAGTACTGAAAAAACACATTGCTTATAAAACTTGGTAACCCTCTATTCCAGTGTCTCTGAGATGCTATAAGACACTGAATTTTGGAAACAGTGAACAAAAAGCACATAGTATATAGTAGACACAGAGTCAAATTCAACTTGAAAAATGAAATTTCAAGGGTTCAAGCAGCAGCACAACTCAATTCAAAAACAGGGGCAAAATTACAAACCAAAATAGTAAAGAAACGTGGAAAGATGGATCAGTTATTTATACTCTTCCTTGTCCTTGTTGTTTGACGATTCTCTTTGATCGGATTATGTAGGAAACAAGGAAGAACTAACAGAAAAAAATACTAAACAGCACAGAGAAAATTCAAATGGAAAAATTTAGATAAAAACAACCCCTACCACTACCAGCTTCAACTTCTTGCTTCTGATCATCTTTTGTTGGAGCATTGTCCTTCGGAGCCTCATTGAGCGATTTCTCTGATGACATTTCTTTCCTGCAAAGAAACATGACGAAGAAGCAAAACAAACTATGTAAACAGAAACAACTAATTTAGCCGAAGGAAATAACGAAATGACAAGTGTGACTTAAGTGACCTATAGAGAAAAATGAGAGAAAAAGACAAAAGGAAAAGATCTTAATTTTTCAGAAGTAGTCTTATAAATTGTGTGACTTTGAATGAGGTGTTACCATAGTCAATAAAAAATCGACACATGTATGCATATGGATATTTTCTTCTTTGAATTAATGTCATCTATTGATGATTCAACATTCATCTGTTGTTGATTCTACATTATTACTATAATTTCTTAAAAAAATTGAAGACAAAGTACATAACACAATGAAATATAACTCTCTTTTTTCCCGCAAAAGCAAGTTTTGACCAAGTAATCGAATGGTTATATTCAACAAGAAACCAACCAATAGCATGCAAACATACTAACTCATGCTAAAGTCAACAAAGTATCCAAGGATTCAACCTTGAAATCCTTATTAACCGTAAAAGTATTGAAAAAACATATTGCTTATAAAACTCAGTAACACTCTATTCCAATGTCTTGAGATGCTCTGAGACACTGTTATTTGGAAACCATGAACAAAAAGCACAGTATATAGCAGACACTCAAAATCCACTTGAAAATTCAAGGGTGCAAACAGCAGCACAACTCAATTCAAAAAAGGAGCAAAATTAAAAGCCCAAAATAATGAAGAAACGTTGAAAGAAATTAAAGATGGATCAACTGTACATACTCTTACTTGTCCTTGTTGTTTTAGGATTTGCTTTGATCAGATTCCGTAGAGAACAAGGAAGCAACAATAGACAAAAATCACGTTACAGAGAAAATTCAAATGCAAAAATTTAGATAAAAACAACACCTACCGCTATTAGCTTTAACTTCTTGCTTCTCATCATCTTTTGTCGGAGCATTTTCCTCCGGAGCCATATTCAGTGGTTTCTGTGATGACATTGCTTTCCTGCATAGAAACACGACTAAGAAACAAAAAAACTCTAAAAAGAGAAACTGCTAATTCAGCAGAACCAAATAACGAAATGGCAAGTGTGACTTATGTGACCTCTAGAGAAAAATGAGAGAAAAGGACAAAAGACAAAGCACTTGATTTTTTAGAAGTAGTCTTATAAATAGTGTGACTTTGAATGAGGTGTTACTATAGTCAATAAAATATCGGCACGTGACTGCATATGGATGTTTTCTTCTTTTATTTAATTTTATCTATTGATGATTCAGCACTCATGCGATGATGATTCTACATTATTACTATAATTTCTAAAATAAAATTAAAGACAAAGTACATAATAACACAATGAAATATAACTCTTTTTTCTCCCGCGAAAGCAAGTTTTAACTAAGTAATCGAATGTGTATATTCAACAAGAAACCAACTAAAAGCATGCAAACATACCAACTCATGCTAAAGTCACCAAAATATCCAAGGATTCAACCTTGAACTCCTTATTAACCAGAAAAGTACCGAAAAAACACATTGATTATAAAACTCGATAACCCTCTATTCCAGTGTCTGTGAGACGCTATGAGACACTGACATTTTGAAACAGTTAACAAAAACCACACAGTATATAGCCGACATAGAGTTAAAATCAACTAAAAAATTCAAGGGTTCAAGCAGCAACACCACTCGATTCAAAAAAAGAGGAAAAATTACAAACCAAAATAGTGAAGAAACGTGGAAAGATGGATCAGCTATACATACTCTTCCTTGTACTTGTTGTTTGACGATTTGCTTTGATCGGATTTTGTAGAGACAAGGAAGCAACAACACAAAAAAAATCACGAAACAACATAGAGGAAATTCAAATGGAAAAATGTAGATAAAAACAACACCTACCCCTACCAGCTTCAACTTCTTGCTTTTCATCATCTTTTATAGGAGCATTGTCCTCCGGGCCCTCATTCAGTGGTTTCAGTGATAACATTTGTGAATACTAAATTTTATACTAATAATAATGTTAATTAGTCAATTAATTGACTAGTTGTTAATGATAATAAAATAAAAGAGAAGGAAAACGAGAAAGAAAACGTGAAAAGCTTAATAGAAAGGGAATATATTATTATTATCATTGTTACTTGACTTAGTCAAGTATTTGTTTTTAATAATAATAATAATAATAATAATAATTATTATTATTATTATTATTATTATTATTATTATTATTATTATTGTTATCATAATTATTAGTCAAGAAATTTTGAAAAGAGAAAAAGAGAAAAAGAAGGAAATAGAACAAGAAGTGGAGTACAATTATTCTCTGCAAATTAAAAATGCCAAGAAATTAGGTGGAGTAATGGAGACATGGGTCTGTTTCTGTTGATTAAGAGATAAGACTTAAATTCTCTCTATAAAAAACTCTTATCTTGACCCAGAGAGAAGAGGTTTTTTTATCGTAAAAAGGAAAACAGCAGAGAGAAATCAAATACTTCAGAAATTTATTTTAAAGAGTGAAAAGAAGGAATTCTCTTTCATTCAACAGAGAAATACAAGCGCGATTGACCGATCTTCACATGTACAACTATTTTGTTATTGCCGTATTTAAATTTTCCTTCTAGCTTATGTTCATACATTTTATTTATTAAAAAAAATCATTTGTTCATCACCTAAATTAGGAGAAGAAATATATGTAATTTAATAATGATAATAACAACCCTCACCTTATCTCTTCCACATAATCTTCATTATTGTCTCTCAAAAAATTTCTCCCAGGAACCTTAATGTGATTTTCATCATTCTTTTGTTTTTTTGTTTTTTCTTGTGTTTGTGTTTAGTTTTTTGGTTTATTTTGTTTTTGTGCCTATTCGTTTTTTCTTGTGTTGTCTGTTTCTGTTTTTGCATTTTCACTGTTTGTGCCCTGCATTTTCGTTGTATTTTTTTACTTTCGGCACCTCAATGTTTTAAGGTATGATGTATTATTATTATTTTGCTTTCTGCACCATTCTGTTTCTTTTTCTTTTTGCGTTTTTACTGTTTGAACCGCCCTGCAAAAATGTGTTTTTTACTTTCGGCACCTCAACGTTTTCAGGGTGGGAGGGATTGAGACCACTCAATTTTGAAAACCCCACCATCCTTTTATATGTAAGAATCATAAATTTATATACTAAAAAGGATGGTGCCACTCCTAATAGGGATGATGCTAATCCCATCCACCCGTTTTCAGGTATGCTGTATTTTTTTGCTTTCTGCATCTGCTTTCTGCAGCACCCGATATATAAAAAAACATGATCTTTGGGTCTGACTGAGTTGTTAATGCTTCCTTCATATGGGTTTACTGAGTAGCGTTGTGCTAACTTAAGCCTAGTTTTTATTTTTTTATTATTTTATTTATTTATTTATTACTATTATTATTATCGTTACTTTCAAAAAAAAATATGAACGATGATTCTTTATCTGACTGAGTTACGAATGCTTCCTTCAGAGTCAAATTATCAAGTTTGGGTTTACTGAGTAGTCTCGTGCTAACTTAAACCCAAGTGTTTTCTTAATTAATCTTCTTTAAACCTTACTTTGTTTTTAAGAAAAAGGAATATATGTTTCTCTTAAGATCTGACTGAGTTGCGATTGCTTCCTTCAGATTTTGGGTTCACTGATTGAACCTGCCCCTTTCCGAAATTAATCATTTCCAAAAAACCTTAAGAACTACGTGGCTTTGATTCCTCCCGAGCTAAGGATACGTAGGAGTGGGAATCGAGTCCGTCGAACCTAAATAAATAAATAAAAAATTTCCTTTCATTAATCAATGTGTAAATTTTTTTTGAGTGATATTAAATATTTTTTAAAATTAACAAATTTTTGCACAATTAATTAGAAGGTAACCGCTTACTTAGCAGACGTCGTAGGGTGCTAACACCTTCCCTACACGTAATCGACTCCTGAACTCATTCATGGTTTCAAAGACCTTCTTTTTAAGTTTTTCTGAGGTTTTCTTTAATAAATCTCAGTGGCGACTCCGTTGTTTAATTTATCGCCGTCCCCGCCGCGACCCTGGTTGTGACAACATTGCTTTCCTACACAGAAATACGACGAAGATGCAAAACAAAATCTGAAAATAGAAACCGCAATTTCAGCATAAGGAGATAACGAAATGCCAAGTGTAACTTATGTGACATCTAGAGAAAAATGAGAGAAAAGGACAAAAAGCAAAGTTCTTGATTTTTCAGTAGTAGTCTTAAAAGTAGTGTTACTTTGAATGAGGTGTTACCATAGTCAATATAAAACCGACACGTGTATGCATATGGATATTTTCTTCTTTTAATTAATGTCATCTATTGATGATTCAGCATTCATTTGATGATGATTCTACATTATTACTATAATTTCTAAAAAGAAAAATTGAAGACAAAGTACATAACACAGCTAAATATGACACTTTTTTCTCCAGCGAAAACAAGTTTTAACCAAGTAATCGAATGAGTATAATCAACAAGAAACCAACTAATAGCATGCAAACATACCAACTCATGCTAAAGTCACAAAAGTATCCACGGATTCAACCTCGAATTCCTTATTAACCAGAAACGTTCTGTTCGTGAGATGTTCAGACACTGAGTGAAAATTCAAGGGTTCGGAGCCCAACTCGATTCAAAAAAGGGGCAAAATAACAAACCAAAACAGTGAAGAAAAGTGGAAAGATGGATTTGTTATACATACTCTTCCTTGTCCTTGATGTTTGACGATTCGCTTGGATCGGATTCTGTTGAGAACAAGGAAGCAACAACAACAACAAAAATACGAAACATCACAGAGAATATTCAAATGGAAAAATTTAGATAAAAAAACAACACCTACTGCTATCGGCTTCAACTTCTTGCTTCTCATCTTTTTTTATTGTAGCATTGTCCTCCGGAGCCTCAATTAGCGGTTTCTGTTATGACATTGCTTTCCTGCAATGAAACACGACGAAGAAGCAAAACAAACTCTAAAAAGAGAAATCGCTAATTCAGCAAAAGGAAATAAGGAAATGGTAAGTGTGACTTACGTGACCTCTAGAGAAAAATGAGAGAAAAGTACAAAAGGCAAAGCTCTAGATTTTGCAGAAGTAGTCTTATAAGTAGACTAACTTGGAATGAGGTGTTACCAAGTACATAACACAATAAAATATAACTCTTTTTCCTTCTGCAAAATCAAGTTTTAACCAAGTAATGGAATGAGTATATTCAACAAGAAACCAACTAATAGCATGCAGACATACCAACTCATGCTAAAGTCACAAAAGTATCCACGGATTCAACCTTTAAATCCTTATTAACCAGACAAGTACTGAAAAAACACATTGTTTATAAAAGTTGGTAACACTCTATTCCAGTGTCCTGAGATGCTCTGAGACACTGACATTTGGAAACCATGAACAAAAAGCACATTGTATATAGTAGACACAGAGTCAAAATCCACTTGAAAATTCAAGGGTTCAAACAGTAGCACAACTAGATTCAAAAAAAGGGGTAAAATTACAAACCAAAATAGGGAGGAAATGTGGAAAGATGGATCAGCTATTCACACTCTTTCTTGTCCTTGTTGTTTGACTATTTGCTTTGATCGGATTCTATAAAGAACAAGGAAGCAACAAAAGAAAAGAAAATCACGAAACAACACAGAGAAAATTTAAATGGAAAAATTTAGATAAAAACAACACCTACCACTACCAGCTTCAACTTCTTGCTTCTCATCATTCTTTATCGGAGCATTATCCTTCAGAGCCCCATTCAGCGGTTTCTGTGATGACATTGCTTTTCCTGCAAAGAAACCCAACGAAGAAGCAAAACAAACTCTTAAAAGAGAAACCGCTAATTCAGCATAAGGAAACATTGATGGAAAATGTGACTTATGTGACCTCTAGATAAAAATGGGAGAAAAGGACAAAAAGCAAAGCTCTTGATTTTTCAGAAGTTTGATAAAGACTCTGACTTTGAATGAGGTGTTACCACAGTCAATAAAATACAGACACGTGTATGCATATGGATATTTTCTTCTTTTTATTAATGTGATCTGTTGATGACACAACATTCATTGTATTTTGGGGTAAGGTCTCAATTAAACCTGATTGCACTTGATCTTTGCCTTTCGGTGCAAAGGTGAACTTTACTACGTTTTATAAAGATTTTAACTTTATTAAATAATTTAACTTTCACTTGAATAAAATATAATAGAATATAATTAGAAATTGCATAAAAGAAAAAAATTTAATTAGTAAAAAGTTAATTAAATCCATCTTATTACATTTATAACATAAAAATTAAATTAGATTAAATGTATTTTTAACCTCCAAGATATAAGTCATGTGTAGTTTTAGTCTTTCAATTTTATTTTAATTTTTCAAGGTGTTTTCAATCCCGTATGTCTTTATAATGCTTAATTTTAGTCTTTTCTTCGACAATTTCTTGAATTCTTAAGGCTGATGGCTAATATTTTTATAACAAGGTTAAAATAAAATAATCGTAAGAAAGAATGTGATATTTCAGTTTAATCCATTATAATTCAGAAAAAATGTTGATGGAATGACCAAAACTGAAATTATAACAAAATAGAGGGCAAAAAGTGCCCACTAAAATATTAATAACTTGGTTAGCCTTGCAAGAAGTGTGTTCCTAGTGAAAGTTAAAGGGCTTAATGCAGTAAAAAAATATCTATAGCTTGTTGGCCTCGCAAAAAGTGTGGGCATACGTGAACTATACTTGGTTTTAGAAATATTTAAATTTTTTAGTGAAGCACCACATAGGTAATTTACTTTGCAGAGGAAGTTCACATAAGTCATTAATGAGTTTGCAAGACTAATTCACATGAATCCCTGAGTTATACGGAGGTTCACTTAGGTCTCTGAGATTATTAAACATTATTCATCTAGGTCCCTAGTTTACAAAAATAGTTCACTTAGACCCATGAGATTGTGAATAAATGTTTTACAATCTCAGGGACCTAAATGAACTCACGTGTAACTTAGAGACTTATGTGAACTATTCATGCAAACTTAGGGACCTAAGTGAACCTAATATAACTTAGGAGTTTATGTAAACTATCATTGTAAACCCAATGACTAAACTGGAAATTATTGCTTTAATTATTTAACTAGAAAGAAAAGAATGATTTGATCTTTTGACTAAAATGAAAACAAAGTTTTAAATTTTATTGAATTAACTCTTCTTAAATTTAAATAGAAAAATCTTTTTAAAAATTTACAAAACGACATTAATCACGATTTTTATCATAAATTTAGTAACGACATTAACGGACCATTCAATATTGGACAGAAATTGGACTCTTGACCTAACTTTTTCATTTTAATTTTTGATAGGAACTAAAATTGTTCAATTAAAACAATAGGAATCAAAATTACACAACTACCAAATTAAAGGGGCTAAAAATACAGTTAACCCATGTAATATAAAAATGCCTAGATAACTAAGTATCAGCCTTGGCTATTTTTCTGTAGAGTACAAGGAAGCAACAAAAGAAAAAAAATCACAAAATAGCACAGAGAAATTTCAAATGGAAAAATTTAAATAAAAACAACATCTACCGCTACCAGCTTTAACTTCTAGCTTCTCATTATCTTTTATCGAAGCATTTTCCTCCATAGCCTCATTCAGTGGTTTGTGTGATGACATTGCTTTCCTGCAGAGAAACACGACGAAGAAGTAAAACAAACTCTAAAAAGAGAAACCACTAATTCAGCAGAAGGAAATATAGAAATGGCAACTGTGACTTATGTGACCTCTAGAGAAAAATGAGAGAGAAGGACAACAGACAAAGCTCTTGATTTTTCAGAAGAAGCCTTATAAATAGTGTGACTTTGAATGAGGTGTTACCATAGTCAATAAAAAATCGACATGTGTATGCATATGCATATTGTCTTCTTTTAATTAATGTCATCTATTGATGATTCACCCTTCACCTAATGATGATTCTACATTATTACTATAATTTCTAAAAAA
The DNA here is from genome assembly GCA_037177725.1 of Cyamopsis tetragonoloba. Classification (NCBI taxonomy): domain Eukaryota; kingdom Viridiplantae; phylum Streptophyta; class Magnoliopsida; order Fabales; family Fabaceae; genus Cyamopsis; species Cyamopsis tetragonoloba. Next base: position 46,256,132 of record CM074124.1, read on the forward strand.
AATTGAAGACAAAGTACCTAACACAATGAAATATAACTCTTTAGTCTCCAGCGAAAACAATTTATAACCAAGTAATCAAATGGGTATATTCAACAAGAAACCAACTAATAACATGCAAACATACCAACTCAATGCTAAAGTCACCAAAGTATCCAAGGATTCAACCTTGAACTCCTTATCAACCAAAAAAAGTACCGAAAAAACACATTGCTTATAAAACTCAATAACACTCTATTCCAGTGTCTTGAGACGCTACATTTGGAAATCGTAAACAAAAAGCATACAGTATATAGCAGACACAAAGTCAAAATCCACTTGAAAATTCAAGGGTTCAAACAGCAGCACAACTAGATTCACAAAAAGGGGCAAAATTGCAGACCAAAATAGTGAAGAAACATGGAAAGATGGATCAGCTATACATAGTTACATACTCTTCCTTGTGCTTGTTGTTTGACGGTTTGCTTTGATCGGATTCTGTAGAGAACAAGGAAGCAATTACAGAAAATAATCACGAAACAGAGAAAATTCAAATGGAAAATTTTAGATAAAAACATTACCTACCTCTACCAGTTTCATCTTCTTGCTTCTCATCATTGTTTATCGGAGAATTATCCTTCGGAGCCTCATTCAACCGTTTCTGTGTCGACATTGCTTTTCCTCCAAAGAAACACAACGAAGAAGTGAAACAAACTCTGAAAAGAGAAACCGCTACGTCAGCATAAGGAAACATTGATGGCAAGTGTGACTTACGTGAGCGCTAGAGAAAAATGGGAGAAAAGGACAAAATGTAAAGCTCTTGATTTTTTAGAAGAAGTTTGATAAATATTGTTACTTTGATTTAGGTGTTACCACAGTCAATAAAAAACAGACACGTGTATGCATATGGATATTTTCTTCTTTTTATTAATGTGATCTGTTGATGACACAACATTCATTGTAGTTTGGGGTAAGGTCTCAATTAAACCTGATTACACTTGATCTTTGCCTTTCGGTGCAAAGGTGAACTTTACTACGTTTTATAAAGAATTTAATTTTATTAAATAATTTAACTCTCACTTGGATAAAATATAATAGAATATAATTAGAAATTGCATAAAAGAAAATAATTTAATTAGTAAAAATTTAATTAAATCCATCTTATTACATTTGTAATATAAAAATTAAATTAGATTAATGGATTTTTAACCTCCAAGATATAAGTCAGGTGAGTTTTAATTTTTCAATTTTATTTTATTTTTTCAAGGTGTTTTCAATCAGTATGTCGTTACAATGCTTAATTTTAGTTTTTTCATCAACAATTTCTCAAATTCTAAAGGCCGATGGCTAATATTTTTATAACAAGATTAAAATAAAATAATTGTAAGAAAGAATATGATATTCCAGTTTAATACATTATAATTCAGAAAATATGTTGATGGAATGACAATAACTGAAATTATAACAAAATGGAGGGCAAAAAGTGCCAACTAAAATATTAATAACTTGGTTGGCCTTGCAAGAAGTGTGTTCCTAGTGAAATTTAAAGGGCTTAAAGCAGTGAAAAAAAATATCTATAGCTTGTTGGCCTCACAAAAAGTATGGGCATACGTGAACTATATACTTTGTTTTAGAAATATTTAAATTTGTTAGTGAAGCACCACATAGGTTATTTACTTTGCAAAGGAAGTTCACATAACTTCTTAATGAGTTTGCAAGACTAATTCACATAAGTCCCTGAGTTATACGGAGATTCTCTTCGGTCCTTAGTTTGTAAGAGTAGTTCATCTATATCCCTTATTACTAAACGTTATTCATCTAAATCCCTAGTTTACAAAAATGGTTCACCTAGGCCATGAGATTATCAAATTTTAGGGATTTGAATAAATATTTTACAATCTCAGGGACCTAAATAAACTCACGTGCAACTCGGAGACTTATATGAACTATTCATGCAAACTTAGGGGCCTAAGTGACCCTTTGTATAACTTAGGGGCCTATATCAATGACTAAACTGGAAATTATTGCTTTAATTATTTAACTAGAAAGAAAAGAATGATTTAATCTTTTGACTAAAATGAAAACAAAGTTTTAAAATTTATTGAATTAATTCTTATTAAATTTAAATAGAAAAATACTTTAAAAAATTTACAAAATTTATTTTTTACATTTGTAATATAAAAATTAAATTTAATGCACTTATAATCTTCAAGATAAATTAAATAATAGGCCTAATTGCACTTTTATTCACTATAGTTTGTTAACTGTGCAATTTTGGTTCTTATAGTTTCAATTGAGCGATTTTGATTGTCATAAATTTAAAATGTGAAAATTGGATCTTAAAGTGCGATTTCTGTCCAATTCGAACGATTTGTCACGGTTTTTTACTTATCATAGATAAGGAATTAATGACAATTTTTATTATAAATTTAGTAACGACATTAACGTACCATTCAATATTGGACAGAAATTGGACTCATGACCTAACTTTTTCATTTTAATTTTTGATAGGAACTAAAATTGTTCAATTAAAACTATAGGAATCAAAATTACACAACTACCAAATTAAAGGGGCTAAAAATACAATTAAGCCTATGTAATATAAAAATGCCTAAATAACTAAGTATCAGCCTTGGCTATTTTTATACAACGAGGATTGTGAAGACTTTGCAGCTGCTTTGGTATTGTCTCCTAACACATATTGATACTTAATGTTTACATAACAAGATTACAACAGAATAATTGTATGAAAAAACGCGATGTATCACATATTGACATCCTAAACCTTCTCACAGCACCCACCTTGGACTTTAACCCATGCCAAGTAAACCCACTTGGACTTACTAGTAAACACACACTAAGAAATACCCTCTCTAGGATTTACACTCAACCATCAAAGGAATTCCCCTTTATATTTCAACTGAATAGGCAACCCCTCTAAAGGATTTTCCACCTAAAGCCACACCTTACAAAAAGTCATATAAGGCAACCCTTGTGTAGGATTTCAAGCAACTAATGTAGACTCCTCAAAGTCTAAGTAGTACCTAGGAACTTGTGCCTAGCATCACCACAAATTACCTAGCAATAAAATCAATTGGTATTTCTCACACCAAATGAAATCCCTAAATAAAATAATAGAAAACAATCAATACGAGAGAAAAAGATAGAATACACCTAACTGATCAATTCTTTGTGAAAATGAAGTAGGAAGAGTATCTAAAATTCCAATATGATTAAAACATAGAGATTCATAATTGTTCTTGAACCAAGTAGCTTGCCCTCTCCATATGAATCTTAGAAAAATGATGCACAAAGACTCTTAAGAAATCTTAGAAATTAGGTGAATCTTCCTCACAAAGAAAGATTTTGAAACATGATGAAAAACTCTCAATTCTTTGCTTTGAGAATTTTGTATGAGGATGTGTATTGTGGGGCATTAAACTCTCAAATGCTCAAAATGATCTCACTTCTCAAATGCTACGAAAATCAAACATATACTTTGTTTTCAAGTAGAGAGAATGAATTGATTCTGCAAAAAAAAAAAAAAAACCATTAAGCACCTCCGGCTTTGAAATAGAGGGAATCAATTCCTAGCTTGGGAAATCAATTTCTAGGTGCATAACAAAAAGCGACACCTCACTAGAGGGAATCGATTCCTCGTTATAAAACTGAGAGCAACACCTCTCTAGAGCCAAAGGGAATCAATTCCTAACTTTGGGAATCTATTCCTAAGCCCTGTTGTCAACATTAACCACGAAACTTTCAAAACATACACATGCACCTAGCCAAAAAAATAAAAATATATATTAATAATTTTAGAAATTGGATCCTCTATTGTAATTCATGGGACTAATTTAATCATAATTTTAGTCACTAAATTAATGTTTCTTTTGTTTTGTTGTTTAAAGTTATATACATATATTAATAAAACATTAACGATGTAGTATTTTACCATGTTGTTGACTAAAATATCTTCATTTATATCTCTAACTATTAATTATAATAACTATTATTTATTTTTCTCTAACATCCCACTATACTCATATACATTAAATAAGAATATACATAAAAAAATAACTAAATTAGTCTTAAAAATTAAGAAAGATACTTTTAGAACACAATTAAAAAAGGTAAAACTAAGAAATAAGAAGACCGGAGGAAGTGCATCTTTACTTGTCCAACTCAATTTACCAATTCCTAGCAAAATATATGTTTGGATTGCCAATTGACTGTCATGAGCTACATGCAAATAAACTTCAGCAATTTTTAAAATTATTACTACTGATTTTGTATGATTGACACATAAGTAAAACCATGTCACAACGGTCAAATGCCACTATTGATTAAATTAAATCCAAAGGTAAAATTAGGTGAGACAATGAGAGTGGTGGCCCAAAATACAAAATCAATTTCTCAAATAAATAGTTTATGTAAGTCTACCACACTTCTATAAAGGTTAAATCACCTACACTTTCTCATTATTTATATCGAATTTCTTTCCATCATTACTAAACCAACATTCAATCCTTTATTACATCCCCTTTCTTGCTTTTGTGAGACTTTTATCAATATCTATTGAGTTTTAATAACAACTTTTTTTTACTTGATGCAGGTCTTATTAGCGGCTAAACTGAGGAGTTTCAAGTAATATTTATAAATGAGATTAAAGCAAACAAAGAACTAATTCACAATGAGAAATTATTTTTCAAAAGAACAACCCTCACCCTTTCTAAATGAAGTCCAATTTTTTTTTTGCATTTCCAAACCTTTTGAAATCATCTCATTTACTCACATTCCAAGCATTATAAGCATCGTTTACCCTAGTTCAACTTCTTAGTTTGGCTGCTCTTTTGGTTTGTTACCTTTAATTTAACGAATTCTATTGCACTTGAATTTAAACTATTCAACTCAAATTCACACAATAAGGCATCACCTTCATTTCAAGTTAAATAGGACAAGTAGGGGAGCAGAGGAGATTTGCAAGCTCTCCAAACATCGCTTTATGGAATTGTTATGCTTATTTTGGTGGATCTAGAAGGAATCACTCAAATGCTAGCTGTTATCTTGATTTGATATTTTGCATAAATTCTTAAAAGTAATTGCAAGTCCCAAGAGTATAATCGACGATTACAAGTGATTAAAGTATAGTGAGGGACATATATACAAATGCTATAATAAGAACCGATGGAACGTTGAGTCAAGCATGATGTTTTTTTTTTACAAAGTTGAAGACAAGTAGTATCGTGGGTTGTTCTAGTTATGTTTGGGATATTTTTTAACATGTTTAGGATTTTGTTCATTTGTCTAAACAATTGGATCTTATTGGATATAATGTCTTTTGGGATTTTTTTACGCTGAAGCCTTATAGGAGGTGGATGGGATTATTACCATCCCTATTGGGAGTGGCACTATCATTTTTAATATATAGATTTATGATTCTTATATATAAAGGGATTGTGGGATTTCCAAAATTGGGTGGTCTCAAATATATAGACAAGTAAAGTCAGCTCAAGGCCCAAGCAACTAAAGCAAGGGCTTTGGGCCCTCAAATGTTTAGATAAAAAATTGGTCCTCAAATAATTTTTTTTATAAACAAAAATTTAAAAATTATATTTAATTTTAAAAATGTATTGAATCTAAATAAATATCATTTAAAGGAAATCATACTAATAAAAAATAATAGGAGAATTGACTTTGGGTTTTTCTTAACGTATATATTTAACTGCCCTTCAAAAATTTGCTTTAGGTCTATATGTTGAGCCCCTCGTGCTTGCAAGATATTACAGATTCAATCTATTCCTCACTACAAGGGAAGATCATATTACCGACCGAAATCAGCTATCGGCGACGGGAGGTCGCAGGTTGGAAATGTGACCAATTGGCAACGAAATAGGGAATGTAAACTGCTTACAGCCGAATTGGTGACTCCAACTATTAGTCATAAAGAAAGCGGTTGCAAATTGGTCGAAAATATAGTCATTTTTTTTGTAAGATTGTTTTTCACAAAAAAAAATCAACCAAAAAATTCGGTCGCTAAATAAACTTTTTTTTTTGCAACAAAAATATTTTTGCCGCAAATCAGCACATTTTCATAGCAGATTCGGTGAAGGAAATGCGATTCATTTTCAAGATTTTAGACCAACACCATATGTTTACATCCAGTGGCCTAGGACTCAGAGCTAGGGGAACAACTTAATTAAAAATGAAAATAAAAAGTATATAAAAGAGACAAAAAAGAAAATTGTAAAAAAAATAGATATTTTTAAGAAGAGATTATCATGAACCTTTTTTGTTCATAGGATAGTAGTACAACTGGGAATCGAACCCCGCAACCACACACGCATGTCCTCATGAGCTCACCAACTGAACTACATGACTTGAATAGATTATGATGAATTTAATATATATTTAGTGATATTTAGAATAAAATTATAAAATTAAGAAATAAAACATATAAGTTTAAGGCCAGAGGTTCAAAATATATCAGAGAGATAGTGAAAATACAAAATATTTATTATATTAGTCATAAAGTTTCACATTAAGTGGGTGCAGCTGCACCTATCACTTGAACATATGTCCAACCCTACGTTCTTATCCTTTTATTCTGTACGAGAGTTTAGATTTAGTTACATAGAATTGACGTATGTGATTTCAAATTTTATTTCAAAACTATATAGCACCAAAATTGTGATTATAATTCAAGTAAAAGCTCTTGGTGACATTGAAAAATTACTAATCACAACTTCATACATAGAGTTCACTAGAAATAAGGTTCATCTTTCCTGTGTGCTGAACAAAAATGTTCTAGCCATTTAATTATATTACATATGGGAAAGTATTCAAACGGTTATATAACAACCTGAGATTTTTCACAATTATATATATAATTATGTTCATCGCTCACATGAACTCAACCCATCTTTGTCTGAGTTTTGCAACTTCCGCCTATAAGCCATAATCTACAAACAACAAAGAAGAAAAATGTGAGATAACTAAGAGAAAAGATCCAAGGTGAGGGGGAAGTAAACTTGAAGATTTACCAGATAACCACAGCTAGCAATATGATAATCTTTTATTAGTTCATCCAAAGTTTGTTGATCTCCAAGAACGTGCAAGGTATCTTTTTGTGGATCAACGGTTCTCTTAGCTCTTATAATAATGTCGGCCTGCGGCTCATTAATCAAGCAAAGTTCAACTTCATCAATGTGCAGTGCAACTTTAAGCGCAACATACTGCAGGTAGATAGAAAATCAATAATTAAAACAATGGACCTTATATGAACAGGAAAACTTTTACACACAAATAAATGTCTTGAGTTTGAAAGAGAATAACCTGGCATAGTTGCTTGATTGACATGGTAGGTTTGCAGGAAAGGTACGGCTCAAGTAAACTTGGTATTATTTGCTGATCCAAGGAGACAAACATGAGATTGATATCCAACTAGAATAAAGTAGACCAGGTTGAGAAACCTTTAAAGTCAATAGTATTTAAACAATCAATACTTGGGCAAAAAAATACTACCTCATCATCATTCACTTCAAAGTTACTAAGATGATCAACCAATTTTGAGACACTGCCGTTTCCCATACTTTTACCATCGACTCAGGTGTGACTACCCTGACCCATGATTTATCTGTTCACTCCAGGAATATTCTCATCACCATTACCATCTGCATTAGTAGTGGTGGAATGGTGAGAAAATTGAGTTTCTCGTCCTTCGCCCCTTTTGGCTGGGTTACTATCTGCTGATCACCATGAGACGAGTTCTTTCCACCATCATTATCATTCATATTCTCACCGTCATTGGCCACCTGAAGTTCACCTACATTTCTAGAGTTTCTTTGTCTCCTCTTATGCGAAGTTTGATAGTTACCTTGTGATCTCCTTGAAAAAGCTAATGTAGTTGCTTTGCCACTTCGTTTCTTACTCAAGGCTTTTGTTTGTCGTTGTTTAGTCTGAGCAATGGATGCTTGGATCTTATTGCAAAACATAAAAGCCTTGAATTATTAAGATTACAAGAAAAGTCAAAAATATTGTAGATAAAAGCTAATGATAAACAATGATCAATAATTTTATAAATTACATTTAATAGTACTATTCAGACCATAACAAAGCTCTTACCAATAAGAAAAAGTATTTAATTCTTTTGACTGGGTTAACCTGGTGAAAACTAAGGTACAATAAAAAAATATAGAGAGAACATATAAAACTCAAATACTTTCTCTATAGTTTATATATCATGGACTATAGCCTGTGTTGCAGAGTTCCTTGGAGTAATGGCAAGTGAGGCAAAACTAACTGCTTACCTTATATGAATTCAAACATGATACAACTAGTTTATATATGTAGTTCTAATCTTGAATGTTAGTGGTGCACCTTAAAGTTTCTAAGAATATGAGGTTGAAGGATTTTTTCATTGCATAAGAGGCTTAGCCAAAACAAGAAGATTAATTTGGATATCAAGGAATTAGCTTTCTTTGGTAGAGCAACTACAACCCATAGTTTTGTAATGTAATATAGGAACCATCACTATAATTCTTTTATATAAATATTATATTTTAAAAAGACTTCAATAGAGTCTCACCTGCTTATTGCAAGCCATCTCTTCTTCTTGCAAAGCCAATTCCTATGCCAAAACAAAGCCTTGTTAATGAGTTTATCTTACACATAAAATAAAGTCTCAATGTAAGATGCAATATGTCCAGCCTACCTCTTCCTCATACTTGTCAATATCTGGATATAGACAAGCAATCAAAGCATCAAAGTTTGGGTCATCTCTCAGTGAGCGTCGGCTAGCACAGTGTGTACGACAAGAAGGGCATTCATTGTTACTACAGTAAAACCAGATTAGTCAATTTAGAGAGTGAAAGAAAAAAGTTCGCTGTAAATAAACCAACACTATCTTAACTACAAATTTTTTAGATGATAATGTAAATGGCAGTTTAAGGACAAACCTAAGGCGCATGGCTTTGTCTATGCACTCTTTGCAAAAGCGATGTAGACATTCCATTACAGTTCTTGTTTTTCGAATGATGCCTGCATATACAATGAAATCATGAATTTTTTAATATACATCCTAAAGGTTGTAATTATGAAAACAAGTCACAATAAATCCCAATAATAATAAATATAATAGATAAATAAATAAATCTATGTTAAGTTTTGTTATCTAGCACTTACATCTGTGAAGAAACAAAAATGGAACATATACAACATTTAAGTAACTTGAAATTAAATATCCTAGACAGATTTTTGAAACTAGATGTATTGTCTCAATTCACAAGTGCTTTAATTTTCTTTCCCCTCTAAAATCGAAGAACTTTAGGCAAAAGAATTAAAATCGTTAATTGAATCTACTAATATCACAATGCATTTTAAATACATACAATAAAGTTATATATAGGTCAATGCATAATATGTTTCCCTTACATTATTACATAGGTAATACATCTTTTATTTTGTCCATTTATTGTTATTTCTTTAATGTCATCATGAAGATTAATAGCTGTCCCAATAAATGAACCACCTCTATCTAATGTACATTTTATAAAAGTGACCAACGATATAACTACAACTACGGTGGAAGCTAGATTTATCCTGTTTTCCTATAATAATGTAATGGAAAAATAGTATGTTAAAAAAAATGACATAGATTGTAAGCCCTCTCTGAAGCTTGTGGCAAGTCTTTGTCTTCCAATGGTGCAACCTCTAAAGGGCTACAAGAGACAATAAAAGAGTTTATGATAGTAGAATTTTGAAGTGATCATTTCTTTAATAGCAAAAAAAAAAAGAGTGATAATTTTTTCCATTGCTAAAATTTCAACCATTATCTTACCAAGTGATGAATAAAATGTTCAAATCATTGTTGCCTTATTATTATCTTAGTTAAATGAAGACTCGACAAAACTAGCCATATTTGTAGCAAGGTGTGATTGTGAGACAACAATAAAAGAATATGCTTAATATACTTAAATAATAGCATCAACTATAAATGACATACCAAGACAGATAGGACACTCAAATTCCTTGTGCAACTCTGACAAATTGACTTCCATATATCTGTAAATAAACAAAAATTTCAAGGTATCAATAAATCTTAGAATCAAAGATTCTATAGAGATGGATCATATTGCCAAATGACAAATTCTAAAGTCCTTACCCCAAGTTAATGTTTCATGCTAAGATAGCAATAGGCCTTAAGAAATGTATCATATATCTTAATTAAGTTTATTTAATAAGAAATGGTAATCTTATGAATAAAAAAGGGGATGCTGGAAAAGTATGGTGTGAAAATTAATTTAAATAATTTTGCAAGATTATGAGATAACCATATCTTGACCTTCTAAAAAAATCATAAGAAGGATGGAATAATTTTATTGGTAATTTTAATTTCATCTTTAATAACCAAAGATTCAACCTTGAACTCCTCATTAACAGGAATAGTATCGAAAAAACATATTGCTTATAAAATTCGATAACACTCTAGTCCAGTGTCTCTGAAATGCTTTGAGACACTAACATTTGGAAACCGTGAAAAAAAGGCACGAAGTACATGGCAGGCACAGAGTAAAAATCCACTTGAAAATTAAAGGGTTCAAGCAGTGGCATAAATCCATTGAAAAAAAGGGGCAAAATCAAAAATCAAAATAGTGAAGAAACATGGAAAGATGGATCAGCTATACATACTCTTCCTTGTTCTAGTTGTTCAAAGATGCGCTTTGATAGGATTCTGTAGAGAACAAGGAAGCAACAACAGAAAAAAATCACTTAACAGCACAGAGAAAATTTAAATGGAAAAATTTAGATAAAAACAACACCAACCGCTACCAACTTTAACTTCTTGCTTCGCATCATCTTTTAATGGAGCATTTTCCTCCGTAGCCTCTTTCAGCAGTTTCTGTGATGACATTGCTTTCCTGCAAAGAAACAAGACGAAGAAGCAAAATAAACTTTGAATAGAGAAACCACTAATTCAGCCGAAGGAATTATCGAAATGGCAAGTGTGACTTATGTGACCTCTAGAGAAAAATGAGAGAAAAGGACAAAAGGCAAAGCTCTTGATTTTTCAGAAGTAGTCTTATGAATAGTGTGACTTTGAATGAGGTGTTACCATAGTCAATAAAATAACCGACACATGTATGCACATGGATATTTATTTCTTTTAATTAATGACATCTATTGATAATTCAGCCTTCATCTGATAATGATTCTAAATTATTACTATAATTTCTAAAAAAAATTGAAGACAAAGTACATAACACAATGAATTATAACTCTTTATTCTTTAGTGAAAGCAAGTTGTAACCAAGTAATCGAATGACTATATTAAACAAAGAAACCAACTAAAAGCATGCAAACATACCAACTCATTCTAAAGTCACCAAAGTATCCAAGGATTTAACCTTGAACTCCTTATTAACAAGAAAAGTACCATAAAACAGATTGCATTTAAAACTCGGTAACACTCAATTCCAGTGTCTCTGAGACGCTCTGAGACATTGACATTTGGAAACCGTGAACAAAAAACATACCATATATAGCAGACACAGAGTCAAAATCCACTTGAAAATTCAAGGGTTCAAGTAGCAGCACAACTAGATTGACAAAAAGGGGCAAAATTACAAACAAAAATAGTAAAGAAACGTGGAAAGATGGATCAGCTATACATACTCTTCATTGTCCTTGTTGTTTGACGATTTGCTTTGATCGGATTCTGTAGAGAACAAGGAAGCAACAACAGAAAAAAAAATCACGAAAAAGCACAGAGAAAATTGAAATGGAAAAATTTAGATAAAAACAACACCTACTGCTACTAGCTTGAATTTCTTGCTTCTCATCATCTTTTATCAGAGCATTTTCCTCCGTAGCCTCATTCGCCAGTTTCTGTGATGACATTGCTATCATGCAGAGAAATACTACTAAAAAGCAAAACAAACTCTGAAAAGAGAATCCGCTAATTCAGTCGAAGGAAATATCGAAATTGCAAGTGTGACTTATGTGACCTCTAGAGAAAAATGAGACAAGGACAACGGGTAAAACTCTCGATTTTTCAGAAGTAGTCTTATAATTAATGTGATTTGAATGAGGTGTTACCATTGTCAATAGAAAACCGACACGAGTATGCATATGGATATTTTCTTCTTTTAATTAATATCATCTATTGATGATTCAGCATTCATCTGATTACGATTCTACATTATTACTATAATTTCTAAAAACAAATTGAAGACAAAGTACATAACACAATAATATATAACTCTTTATTCTTCAGTGAAAGCAAGTTTTAACCAAGCAATCAAATGGATATATTCAAAAAGAAACCAACTAATAGCATGCAAACATACCAACTCATGCTAAAGTCACCAAAGTATCCAAGGATTCAACCTTGAACTCCTTATTAACCATAAAAGTACATAAAAAACACATTGGTTATAAAACACGGTAACACTCTATTCCAGTGTCTCTAAGACTCTCAATGACACTAACATTTGGAAACCGTGAACAAAAAGCACACAGTATATAGCACACATAGAGTCAAAATTAACTTTAAAATTGTAGTGTTCAAGCAGCAGCATAACTCGATTCAAAAAACGGAGCAAAATTACAAAGCAAAATAGTGAAGAAACGTGGAAAGATGGATCAGCTATACATACCCTTCCTTGTCCTTGTTGTTTGAAGATTTGCTTTGATCGGATTCTGTAGTGAACAAGGAAGCAACATCAGAAAAAATCACGAAACAGCACAAAGAAAATTCAAATGGAAAATTTTAGATAAAAACAACACTTACTGCTTTAACTTCTTGCTTCTTATCATCTTTTATCGGAGCATTATCCTCCGGAGCCTCATTCACTGGTTTCTGTGATGACATTGCTTTCCTGCAAAGAAACACGACGAAGAAACAAAAGAAATTTGAAAAGAGAAACCGCTAATTCAGCACAAGGAAATACGAAAATGGCAAGTGT